>CP115866.1:15566411-16798063 GCA_027920645.1 Caenorhabditis nigoni
AAATTTTCGAAAAAATTTTTTCAAAAAATTCAAATTTCCCGCCAAATCTGGGCTCTCACCGATTTCGTGCTTCTCTCATCAATGACTCGATAAACATCGCCAAAACCCCCGGACCCGATATGCATTTGAATACACCATAATCGGATGCCACGACTCGTTCCCACTTTTGTATTCACTGCCAACAGTTGCTTTACTGGTCTGCAAATGTGCTCTATTGACAAAAATGTGATTTTCGCTCAATTTTTTCGAATTATCATTACTTTTTCTGAACGACAGTAATATCCGCTTAAGAATGCTCATCAGAGCATATTTGCATTCGAGGGAAGCTCGAAAAATAGTTACCCATTCTTTTTTGAATTTCGCCCCAAAAATTTTGAAAATTTCGTTGTTTTCAATAGAGCGCACTTTCCCCGTTTCCTGTGAAAATCGAGCGCGAAGTTAAGAAATTCAAAAATTCTCACTAGAGCGCGCTTTCATCCTAAAACTAAAAAATTCAAATTTCGCGCCAAAAAGTCTTAGTTTTTCAGTGTCCAATAGAGCGCACTTTCTATGTTTCCAGTTGAAATCGAGCGCAAAATTCAATTTTTCAAATTCGCGCCGGTTTTCAGCAATTTTTGAGAATTCTCATTGGGGCGCGTTTTCTGCCAAACCCATAAATTTTGAATTTCGCGGAAAAAATTGTAATTTCTATTCGTCCAATAGAGCGCATTTTCTCTGTTTTCAGTAAAAATACAGCGCAAACTTCGAAAATTCAAATTTCCCGCCAATTTTCAGAAAATTTCAAAAATTCTCATTAGAGCGAATTTTCTGCCAAAAACCAAAAAATTCAAATTTCGCGCCAAAAGTTCAAAATTTTGTGTTCTCAATAGAGCGCACTTTCTTGGTGTCATTTTTGAATTTTCAATTTCGCGCAAAAACATTGAATTTTCCTCTGTTTCTCACTGGAGCGCACTTGCTTTTTCTTATTTCCCTGCTGTTTTTTGGATCCAGCCGTGCGAAGTCCGCGAGTCGCCTCGCGTTCCGTCGTCGCCTTCTGTCGCTCGCCGGACTTCATTGCTCAGCCAGGGAAAATTTTTGAATTTGAAAATAATTGTTTTTTTTTTCAAAATTTTGAAGCTTTAGCAGAACGTTGGAAATCGTTTTATCACTGGATTGGGGTGATGGAATATAGGCAATAATTAAACTTCACTAAACGAAAAAAATATTCAAAAAATCAACAAATTTTGGGGAAAAAAGGGGTGGGAAATTTGAATTTAAATACATTGAAATTCTGGAAATTCCAGAAAATTTCGAAAACGGAAAAAGGGGAAATTTAAGAGTTCTTCTGTGGGACCTTGATGGTGACCGTCTTGACTTCAGTGTACGCTTCGAGACCGTATTCTCCGAGTTCACGACCGATTCCTGGAAGAATAGGATAAGATTACTGTAGTTTGTAGTCGATTTTAAGCCAGTTTCAGACCGTTTTTAGTCAATTTAGCGTGATTTTAAACTAATTTTAAGTAATTTTAAGCACATTTTAGACTGTGGTCAGTCAATTTAGGGTCATTTTCTGTTTTTTAAAGATTGTTTTAGTCCAATTCAGGGTCATTTTCAGCTATTTCGGCTTATTTAGGACCAATTTTGAGAATTTTTAACCAAAATTAGGTCGTTTTTAGTAAATTTTAGATCTTTTTAAGTCAATTTTAGTCCATTTTAATCCACTTCTGGATAGTTTTCAGCCAATTTCAGACTGTTTTAAGCCTATTTTGGGTCGTTTTAGCCAATTTTTAGATCATTTTCAGTCAATTTGGGGTCAATTTTGGGACAATTTGGGGTCACTGCTCTCAGCCCATTAGGACCCTTTGTAACGAGTTCCAGCCGAATTTTGACTATTTTTAGGACCATTTTCAGCCAATTTCAGACTACTTTTACCCATTTCGGGTCGTTTTAAGCTAATTTTCGGATCATTTTTAGTCAACTGGGGGCTGTCTTAGGTCAATTTTGGGTCTTTTTCCAGCCATTTCAGCCTATTTTGACTCTTAGACTCTTTCCGACGATATTCAGTCTAATTTTGACACATTTGAGGATAAATGACTATTTTTAGGTACAATTTCCAGCAAAATTTCAGCGAAAAAACCCACCAGACTGCTTGAATCCTCCAAACGGCGCGGCGGCATCAAACACATCATAACAGTTGACCCAGACGGATCCAGCTCTCGTGGTATTGACAATATGAAGTGCCTTATCGATATCCTTGGTCATGACACCGGCAGCCAATCCGTAAATCGTGTTATTGGCCTTTTCAACGAGTTCTTCCATTGAATCGAAACGGATAATGGACATGACGGGTCCGAAGATTTCCTCCTGAGCAATCGTCATCTCATCTTTGACGTTGGCAAAGATCGTTGGCTTCACAAAGTGTCCTTCTTCGCCGTGCTTGATTCCACCGCACACCAATTGAGCACCGTCCTTCTTTCCGGAGGCAATGTATTTCAGAATGGTGTCGACCTGGAAAATAGTTATTTTGTACTCGTAAATTCAAATTTCGCGCCGATTTTTAGCAAATTTCCGCAATTCTCATTAGAGCGCGTTTTGTAAATATTCCAAATTTCGCGCTCGAAATTCGAAAATATCAATTTCAGGTCAGTTTTAGATAATTTTGAGGTCTTTTCAGCCAAATCTAGACCATTTTAGCCTAGCGATTTTTAGCGAATTCCAGACTATTTTGGGTCATTTTCAGCCGATTTTCAGCCGAATTCAGGTCTTTTTAAGCGATTTTTCAAGAGAAAGGCTCGTTTTCAGCCAAATCTAGGCCATTTTAGCCGATTTTTTAGCGAATTTCAGACAATTTCGGGCCATTTTCAACCAATTTGAAGTATTTTTTAAGGTCGATTTTCAAGCCAAATTCAGTTTTATAAACCTAAAAAACTCCAAAAATGACTGAAATTCGTTGGAAAAGTTACCGATTTTCCGACAAATTTTCAGTCAATTTCCGACGAATTTCCAATTGATTTCAAAACCAATTTCAGACAAATTAGGCTCATTTTCAGCCAAATTTGAACTATTTTCAGCCGATTTTCGACTAATTTCAGTTGACTTCGAAACCAATTTCAGACAAATTTGAACATCTAAAAACCGAGTTTTCGACCAAATTTCAATATATTTAGACCATTTTCAGCCGATTTTCAGTCATTTCCAGCTAATTTCAGCCATTTCAAGCCAAAATTAGCTTCATACGAACCTGCTTCCCATCAACTTGTGGTCCATGAGTGGTCTTCAAATCGAATGGATCTCCAATCACAGCCTTCTCAGCTAGGGCCTTTGATCTGGCCACGAACTCATCGTACACTTTTCCCTCAACAAAAGTTCTCGATCCAGCACAACAGCATTGTCCCTGGTTGAAGAACAATCCGTGGTTGGCCTGGGCGACGGCTTCATCGAGGTCGGCGTCGGCGAAGATGATGTTCGGACTCTTTCCTCCCAATTCGAGGGTCACCTGGAAGAGAAAATTCGGGTTTTCGGGGGGTCAAAAAGCGGCCAACTGATAAAATATTCCTTTTATTATGTTTAACAATTTATCAGTTGAGCACTTTTTGTTATCTCTCACAGGAAACCAGGTAAATTGGCTCCAATTTAAAGGGTACGATGGACAATAGCATATCTTCAATATCTTCAAGCCAGTCACGTTATCAGCTATTCACATGGCAAAACGCTGATAACGGACCTTCAACTTTAATCCAATTTATCTAGATTCCGGTGATAGCTATCAAAATGTGGCCAACTGATAAAATGCTCCTTATATTATGATAAACATTTTATCAGTTGACCACTTTTTTTCAGCTATTGACATGCCAAAACGCTGATAACGGACCTTCAACCTTAATCCAATTTATCTAGCTTCCTGTGGAAGATATCAAAAAATGGTCAACTGATAAAATGTTGATCATAACATCAGGAACATTTTATCAGTTGACCTCATTTCGATATCTCTAGCAGGGGCCCTTCTATTAGAGGTTCCCCATACCTTCTTAACATTCGACTCCGCGGCAGCCTTCATCACCAATCTTCCAACCTCTGTTGATCCAGTAAAAGCAACCTTATCAACATCCATATGACTCGAAATAGCTTGTCCAGCAGTATGACCATATCCCGGAATCACATTGACAACACCATCTGGGAATCCGGCTTCCTTAGTAAGAGCTGCCACGTGGAGAGCTGAAAGCGGCGTCTGCTCGGCGACCTTCATCACTACAGTATTTCCCATGGCGAGGGCTGGTCCAAGTTTCCATGCCTGCATGAGCAATGGGAAGTTCCATGGAATGATTTGTCCGCAGACACCGACTGGCTCGTGACGGGTGTACGTGAAGTAGTCGCCTTCGATTGGGATCGTCTTTCCGTGATTCTTGTCGGCCCAGCCGGCGTAGTAGCTGGAAAAATCGGAAAATCGTTAGGTTTGAGGTGGGAAATGCCAAGTTTTGGACTTAAAAACCTCAATTTTGATCCAAAAATGCCAAATTTGCATCCTAAAACCTCAATTCTGGACCTAAAAACCCCAATTTTAGACCTAAAATCCTCAATTTTCTTCCTAAAAACCTCACTTTTTGACTCAGATTAACAATTTTGGCTCCGAAAATGAGCTAATTGGACCAAAATCCTCAATTTTAGACCAGAAAACCTCAACTTGCCACCAAAAAAACCTCATTTTTGGACCTAAAATGCCAAATTTTAAACTAAAATCCCTCAATTTCGGACTCAGAATACCGATTTTGGCTCTGAAAATGACCATTTTAGCTCTAAAACCTCAATTTTTTCACCAGATTTCCCCCGAATTTCCACCCAAAACCCTCCCTTACCGTAGTGTCTTAATCGAAAGAGCCAAATCCGCAGCGTAGGCGATCGCGTACGGTTTTCCGTTGTCCAACGACTCCAACGACGCCAGAATCACACGATCTCTCTCCATCAAATCGGCGAGGCGATTCAGAAGAACGCCACGTTGCGATGCGTCCATTCGACGCCATTCGCTTCCCACTTGGAATGCCTTACGGGCGGCCTGCAAAATGGATTTTTTAGGGGTTTAGGGGCGAAAATCGGTCGTTTTGAGCTCCAAAAATCGATTTTTCAAGATTTTAAGAGCTAAAAATCGATTTTTTAGAGCTAAAACCCGAAAAATCACTAACCTTAACTGCGATATCAACATCGGCCTTATCTCCTTCAGCAACATTTGCCAAGACTCGTCCATTGGCTGGATTGACAGTCTCGAAAGTCTTTCCAGACTTGGCTGGCACGAATTCGTTGTTAATGAAGATCTGGAAAACGATGTAAAGTACAAATTTGGCATTTTCTAGGTACTTTCAACTTTGAGCCCATTTATCTCGATTCCTGTGAAAGATATCAATAATCTGTCCACTGATAAATTGTTTATCATCTTATCATAAACATTTTATCAGTTGACCCACTTTTGATATCTTTCATAGGAACCGAGATAATTGAGCGCAAACTTGACAGTGAGGGGGCCCTTCTAATACAGGTTTTTCTGGATGATTCTAAAAGCTCTACTCATCTGAAACTACTTCTCATTGAGATCGCCTATGATCTGCTTTCGTTACACCAGATTTCGATCAGTGCGGCTTTGGAATCCCTATCCTGGATCCTAGGATTCGTATGGATTCTGGTTCCATAAGAATCCTATGATCCTTCTAGGATAGGGATTCCAAAGCTGTACAGATCAGAAACAGAAGAAACGAAAGAAGATCATAGGAGATCTCAATGAAAGGCAGTATTAGGTTATTCGAGATTCCAGGATCTTCTAGAAGATCCGCCATTACTAGAATCTTGTGATTCTGAAGATCCAGCGGATTCTCTAGGGATTCAAGCTAAGGACGGCGGAGGTACTTGTCGGCCACAGCCAGGGTAAGCTCAGCCAACCAGAATCTTCTAGCTCCGGCGAATTCTACCCATCCCAGAACTCTTGTACTACCGAAACCAGAGCTTCAGAACAGATTCTGTAGTTAGTACCCCGAAGCCGCCTGTTTCCGACAGCCTTGCTTCTGGCTAGCTGTCAGGAGAACGTGGTCCATAGTGGTCCAAACCCTCTTGGCAGTCTTTCCACTGATTTCAGAGGTTAGGAGCTAGGCCAGTCCCTTCCACAGTAACCCCAATACCTAAGCCTTGCTTCCTCTTGAGGAGAACGGCCTAATTGGACCATATTCCCTTGGACAGCATTGTCAATGACCCTAGATTCTAGAACCTAGACTAGTCCCTTCCACAGTAGCCCCAACTTGGGGTTTTTGAGATTGACCATTTTTAGAGCCAAAACTCGTCCGAATTCGGCATTTTCTAGCCTACAAGGTTCTAGGTCGTTTGAAGCTCTAGAGAACTCGGGATTCGAGAATTTCCTGGAAGACCCTGAAGTCTAATTGGGCCATGGTGGCTCTGCCTTGTCAATGACCCTAGATTCTAGAACCTAGACTAGTCCCTTCCACAGTACCCCTTCCCAGTACACCTGAACTCTTCTTCCCCGTCTCAAGTTTCAAAAATCTCCTATCTAGACCATCGTTCAGTTTCTGTTGTTGACCGAGTTCATTGTTCATTTCCCCTACCACGTTTTCTGTCTCTCTCTCTCTCTCCCAAGCTATCGATCATTATCACCTCCTTCTTTTTTTATCATCATTTTTCTCTATGACTGTTCTTTGTGTAGTCCTGGGGTACAAACACACAAGATGCACAAAGAGAGAGAGGCGTTGGGGGCACGTGGTTGGGTGGAAAGCCAAAACAACAAAAAAAAAGTGACTTCTGCAGCAGAAAACCGGATCAAAAAGTTCAATTTTTCGAGAATTTCGGCACGTTTTTATATACTACGAGGGCTTTGACCACGGGCGGCCGCGGTCTGAAGTCCCAGAGCTCAAAATTCCAGATTTTAGGGTCATTTTTGAGCTTTTCCAGCTGTTCAAAGCGGTTTCAGTGCAACTTTTCGGCTCGGACCATGGTCGGCCGCGGTCTAAAGTCATATTAGCTCAAAAACCACTTTTTCGAGCTCATTTTTGCTCAATTTTCCAGATTTTAAGACTATTTTTGACCTATTTTCAGCTATTTATAAGCAATTTTTATGTGATTTTTTTGACCTAAAATTTTCAATTTTTTGCCGTTTTTCTATGCCAAACAGACCTTGTTTTTCAAGGTCTTACCCCCCATTTTGAGGGTCAATAAGATAGAAATCTATCCCTTTTTTCCCTTTTTTTTCCCTATTTTTCGATATTTTTGGAAACTTACACCAGTATACTGTGGCTTCATGTTGGCCAAACCGGGCGGCACATTGGAGGCGTTACGCGCCTGCTGCGCGGAGGCTTTCAGGAGGGAACGGAGCATTTTCTGGAAAGGAAAAGTTAGGATTTTTGAGAGAATTGATACGGAAACCGGGGGAAATTAGCAAGAGAATAGAGGAAAAAAGACATGAAAATAAGGAATTTAAAGCCGAAAATCGGGATTTTGGGCTTCAAAATAGCCAATTTTGCCGCCGAAAATCGATAATTTAGGATTGGAGAATCTCAATTTTACAGCTATAAATAAGGATTTTTGAGACCGAATACATTTGTTTTAGGCTCGAAAATAGATGATTTTACAGCTAAAATTACAATTTTAGAACCCAAAAATCAGAATTTTTGGTTTAAAAACAATCAAATTCGCAACGAAAAATGACAATTTTAGACCCTAAAATCGGTATTATTGGGATCAAAAATCAGCATTTTTTGGCTAAAATTCACCAATTTTACAGCGGAAAATAGGCATATTGACATTAAAAATGTCAAATTTTGGCTTAAAAATCCCACATTTTCGATTAAAAAATCAGTATTTTCGACCTAAATATAGTTGATTTTACAGCTGAAAATCACGATTTTCAACCTAAAAGTAGTCAGTTTCATGGCTGAAAATGAAAATTCTAAATGCAAAAATCAGCATTTCAGGCTCAAAAATTCCGAATTTCACAGCTGAAAATGACACCTTTCGGCCCAAAAATCGGTATTTTTGGGATAAAAAAATCAGCATTTTCGACCTAAAAACAGCCAAATTTACAGCCGAAATTCAGTATTTTTGACCTTAAAATCCCATTTTTCGAGCTTTTTTGGCTCTGAAATTCGCTTAAAAATCTAATTTTCAAGGTTTCCGATTGAAATTTTGGCCTAGAAACCAATTTTTAGGCTAAAAATCATGCCATTCTTATCATAAATTAGTGAATAAATACCTAAAATCAACAAAAAAAAAAAAAAAGACAGAAAAAAGTGATGGACAAATACCCCCATCGGAATAGATAAGAGAACGCCTCTGTGTTGAAAAAAAAAATTGAAAAAGAGAGAAACGGAAAAAGGGGGCGGAGCCTAGGAAAAAGAAGATAGAAGGCACACAAAGACCCTACTCTTCTATACTTCAACGAAACATTTTTTCGACACGTGATCCCGAAATTTATGAGTTTTGGGGCTCAAAGAATGGTCGAAAATTGGTCGAAAATTAGAATTTTTGGCTATTTGTAGGGGTTTTTAGCTGAAAAATCGCTAGTTTTTGCTTAAAAATTAGCTAATTTTGGCTCAAAAATCGCTGAAAATCGCCCAAAAATTGCAGGAAAAACGTCTGAAAAATCAGAAATTGATACCTAACCAATCGGGTATAAATACCGCTATCCTAACCGAGAAAAACAATAACAAATTTACTAATTTTGAACAAAAAAGAACATATTTACTATGATGAGATGGGGATTCTCGAAGAATTTTGTACAGAAAACAATCCGAAAATCCGGAAAATCATGCGAATTTTTTCGATTTTTTTTGCTGAAAATCGGTTCTTTATTGCAGTTTTCTAGCTTTGAAAATGATTTTAAGCTTATTTTTGCTAATTTTTCTTTTAAAATTTAAATTTTTTGATAAGAAAATCGGATTTTTTCAGCATTTTCGAATAGGAAAATTGGAAAATTTTCCGTTTTTGACACATAAAAAAGGCAAAAAATGAGTCATATTTTTCCTTCTCTTCTGCTTTTGCCGTTTTGTTGAAAACGTCAAAAAAAAATATGAAAAAAAAATCATTCTGGAAAGAAATGAAAAATTGGTCACTTTTTTCAAATTTCCCTCATTTTTGTGCCCAAAATACTGCTTTTGAAACCAAAAAAAATCCAATTTTCAGCTTCAAAAACCTGAAAATTTCGAAATTTCAGCCAAATCTCGAAAACTCAAAAAATAGCCGATTTCTGCAAAAAAAAACACTAAAATTTATGTAATTTTATTAAAAAACGATTTGAAATTCAATTTTATTCGAGAAAATCACAAAAA
The DNA here is from genome assembly GCA_027920645.1 of Caenorhabditis nigoni. NCBI lineage: Eukaryota > Metazoa > Nematoda > Chromadorea > Rhabditida > Rhabditidae > Caenorhabditis > Caenorhabditis nigoni. The sequence continues at coordinate 15,575,705 of CP115866.1, forward strand.
ATCCCAAGAAAATCGCTGAAAAATGAGCCAAAAATTCTCGAAAATGGGCGACAGGCACAATGTCTGCAATATTTCGTGGCGGTGTTTGCACATTTAATGCAAAATCATCATTGTCAACCGTAACCCAAAAAGGGGAAAAAGTCATATTTAGCCCATTTTCAGCGGAATTTCAGCCAAAAAAATCGAAAAATCGCAGGAAAAATCCATTTTCATCGAATTTCAAAGAGAAAATTGGCGGATACACTATGAAAAATCTGAAAAAAAAAAGAAAAACTCCAAAAAAAAATATCTTCATTCATGCCACTCTTTCGGCTTTTTCAATAAATAAATACAAAAAAAATCAAGTTCAAGAGAAGCAGTTGAATTAGAAATAGACTATTCCTCCTTCTTTTTCTCCTCCTCTTCCTTCTTCTTCTTCTCCTCATCCTCCTTTTTCTTCTTATCATCATCATCATCCCAATCACTCGGAGCGTCTTCCATCGTCGGATAGTCCGTCTTCTTCTTCTTTTGTCCCTGAGCAATGAGCTTCTGTTTCGCATCGTACTCCATCACTTTGGGCTTCAACGACGCCTCCTTTTTCTTCTCCTCCTTCTTCTCCTCCCTCTTCTCCTCCTTCTTTTCCTCACCATCCTTCTCCTTCTTCTCTTCTTCCTTCTGAAAAAAAATTTCCTTTTGATTTTAAGATTTTTAGAAAATTGCTTCCTACCTTACCATCATTCTCCTTCTTCTTCTCCGACTTCTTCACCTCTTCTTCCTTCTTCTCCACAGTCTTCTTCTCCTTATCCTCCTCCTTCTTCTCTACCGTCTTCTCCTTCTTCTTCGGTTCATCCGTCGTCTTCTTCTTAACCTCGGGTTCCTTCGCCACTAGAAAATCATCATCTTCTTCTTCGTCTATTGTGTCACCGGTCCGTTTTTTATAGGGATTCATATTTTGTCTTTGCAGATAACATTCTCTTCGTCCTGGACGGGTTGTTTCTTTTTTAACCGTTTCCCGCTTATTTTCGACAACTCTGGGTTGGTCCGGTGCAGAAGGTTTACTCTTTTTGGTGCAGAAAAGAAGACTGACTGCAAATTTGGAAGGTTTTTGAAGCTATGGTAGTTTGGGCGCTTATATCAGACACTCTAACCTTCCCAGAGAAGGTACTACTATCTTTGCGCGCTTATATCTCAAGAACCAGGCTAGCTATTTAAAAGATGTTTACTACTAAAATGTGTAAAACTTAATTTCAATTATTTTCCTAGTTGACAAATTTTTTATAGCACTTCTAGTTCTCTAGCTTCACAGCGATCGCTCAGCTCACCCGTCAAAATGGCGAATGATACGGTCCACTGAGCAACAGCATTTGAGAAGCAAATGGTTAAACAATCTAAAGCCATCAGGAACCGGGAGAAAAATAATTAATTTGAAAAGTTCGTGTGGATTTAAAATAGGCATTTTCCCACGACATATGCTGACAAATCCAGGAAAAAGATAATATTAACCTAGTTTTGTTATACCTGAAAGTTTTCACCACAAGCAATATAAAAATTCAATAAAACATCTTCATTCAGGCCATTCTTTGGGCACTTTCCATAAATAAATAAATAAAAATCAAGTTCATGAGAAGCAGTTGAATTAGAAATAGACTATTCCTCCTTCTTTTTCTCCTCCTCTTCCTTCTTCTTCTTCTCCTCATCCTCCTTTTTCTTCTTATCATCATCATCATCCCAATCACTCGGTGCGTCTTCCATCGTCGGATAGTCCGTCTTCTTCTTCTTTTGTCCCTGAGCAATGAGCTTCTGTTTCGCATCGTACTCCATCACTTTGGGCTTCAACGACGCCTCCTTCTTCTTCTCCTCCTTCTTGTCCTCCTTCTTCTCCTCACCATCCTTCTCCTTCTTCTCTTCTTCCTTCTGAAAAAGTGTTTTTTGAATTTAAGATTTTCTCTTCTATCCTACCTTCTCCTCATTCTTCTTCTCCGACTTCTTCACCTCTTCTTCCTTTTTCTCCTCAGTCTTCTTTTCTTTTTCCTCCTCCTTCTTCTCCTCAGGCTTCTCCTTCTTCACCGGCTCTACCTTGGTCTTCTTCTTAACTTCCTTCGCCACTAGAAAACTATCATCATCTTCTTCGTATATCGTGCCAGCAAACCGTGTTTTACAGGGGTGCCTGTTACCTCGGTTAAACTGTTTAGAGCGTATATATCCTTCTTTTACTCTATATGCTTTTTTTGGTTGTTTTATTTCTTTTTTTACAGTTTCCGGCTTATTTTCGATAATTTTGGGTGGGTCTACTCTTTCCGGTGCAGAAGGTTTACTCTTTTTGGCGCAGAAAAGAAGAGTGACTGAAAGTTTTGAAGTTTTTGGAAGCTATGGTAGTTTGGGCGCCTATATCTCCCGAACTATGATAGCTATCAAAAAGTTGTCAACTGATAAAATGTTTAAAATTTTATTTTACATATTTCTCTAGTTTACAACTTTTTGATAATCTGTTTGGTTCTTGAGATATAAGCGCACAAAGATAGGCATACCTTCTTTAGAGCCTCTAGAGAAGGTGCTATCTTTGCGCGCGTATAACTCAAGCACCAAACTAGCTATCAAAAAGTTGTTAACTAGAAAAATGTGTAAAATTCAATTTTACACATTTTACTAATTAACAGCTTTTTGATATCTATCATGGCCCACGAGATACAAGCTTTCAAAGTCGCGCGCCTGTAGGTGTGCGGCGCACCCCTGTGTCTAAACTCACTTTGCTTGCTTATATCTCAAGAACCAAGTTAGCTATCAAAAAGTTGTCAACTAGTAAAATGTGTAAAATTCAATTTCACACAATTTACTAGTTGACAACTTTCTTCTACCGCTTTTAGTTCTCTAGCTACATAGCGATCGCTTAGCTTACCCGTCAAAATGGCGAATGATACGATCCACTGAGCAACAACATTCGAGAAGCAAATGGTTAAACACATTAGGAACCGGGGAAAATGATTATTTTGAAAATTTCGTGTGGATTTAAAATAGTCATTTTCCCACGACAAATGCTGACAAATCCAGGAAACAGAACAAATTAACCTCGATTTTCAGCCTGGAAGTTTTCAGCACCAACAATAAAAATATTTAAAAAAAAATCTTCATTCATGCCATTCTTTGGGCTTTTTCAATTAAAAAAAATCAAGTTCAAGAGAAGCAGTTCTGTTAGAGGTAGACTATTCCTCCTTCTTTTTCTCCTCCTCTTCTTTCTTCTTCTTCTTCTCCTCATCCTCCTTCTTTTTCTTATCATTATCATCATCATCCCAATCACTCGGAGCATCTTCCATCGTCGGATAGTCCGTCTTCTTCTTCGTTTGTCCCTGTGCAATGAGCTTCTGTTTGGCGTCGTACTCCATCACTTTGGGCTTCAACGACGCCTCCTTCTTCTTCTCCTCCTTCTTCTCCTCCTTCTTCTCCTCACCATCCTTCTCCTTCTTCTCTTCTTCCTTCTGAAAAATTTTCTTTTGAATTTAAAATTTTTCCAGAAGAAATTAGAAAAATCCTTCCTACCTTCCCCTCATTCTCCTTCTTCTTCTCCGACTTCTTCACCTCTTCATCCTTCTTCTCCTCCGTCTTCTTCTCCTTATCCTCCTCCTTCTTCTCTACCGTCTTCTCCTTCTTCTCCGGCTCATCCTTGGGCTTCTCCTTGACCTCGGAAGCCTTCTCCACTGGAGCATCCTGTTTGGATGGCGTTGGAGGAGCTGGAGCAGCTGCAGCCGGAGACATCGGCTTACAGGGTGTTTGGGGTTTAGTAGGAGGAGGTTTTTTGTCGATTTTTTTGGCTTTGGCCTTTCCGGCGCAGAAGAGGATAGTGGCTGAAAAATTCAACTTTGTAGAAGGTTCGCCTATTTTCGCGCGCTCATATCTCAAAAACCAAGTTAGCTATCAAAAAGTTGTCAACTAGTAAAATGTTCTAAATTGAATTTCACACATTTCGCTAGTTGACAACTTTTTGATATCTAACATGGCTCATGAGATATAAGCGCGCAAAGATAGGCACATCTTCTCTTGAGCCTTTAGACAAGGTGGTTCTATCTTTGTGCGCCGATATCTCAAGATCCAGATTAGCTATTAAAAAGTTGTCAACTAGTAAAATATGCAAAATTCAATTTCACACAATTTACTAGTTGACAGCTTTTTGATAATTTGCCTGGTTCTTGAGATACAAGCGCGCAAAGATAAGTGTACCTTATCTAGAACTTAGGTGTTACTTTGCGCGCTTATATCTCAAAAAGCAGGTTAGCTATCTAAAAACTGTCAACTAGTAAAAGGCGTAAAATTCAATTTTAAACATTTTACTAGTTAACAACTTTTTGATATCTATTATGACTCATGAGATACAAACGTTCAAAGTTGCGCGGCACACCCTTGCGCCTAAGCTCACATTGCGCGCTCATATCTCAAGATCCAGATTAGCTATTAAAAAATTGTTAACTAACAAAATGTGTAAAATTGAATTTTACACATTTTACTAGTTTACAACTTTTTGATATCTATTAGACTCATGAGATACAAGCGTTCAAAGTTGCGCGCCTGTAGATGCGCGGCGCATAAGCTCACATTGCGCGCTCATATCTCAAGAACCAATTTAGCTATCTAAAAGCTGTCAACTAGTAAAATGTGTGAAATTTAATTTTACACACTTTACTAGTTAACAACTTTCTTCTAGCTCTCTTCCTTACCCGTCAAAATGGCGATTGAGACGATCCACTGAGCAACAGCATTCGAGAAGCAAATCGTTGACAACCCAAAAATCATTTAGAAACCGGAAAGAAAATTATTTCAGATTCGGTATCAAAATTGATGGTTTCTTCGTGGTTTGTGAAAAAATTTTCACGTGTGGAATTTCGTTTTTTTTGAAAACTGGATAAAAAACTAGGTCGGGTATTTCACGCGGGAATTTAAATTTGAATTTTAAAATTTAGAATTTTAGTAAACGTTAGCAGAAGTTGTGAGAGTTTAAGCCATTTGAAATTTAAAGTTTTTTTTTTTAATTTTCAAGTTTCCTGAATTTCCTTTTTTTGTCGATAAACTTTTTTATTAGATATGTCACACAGAATAAAAATTCAGAAAAAAGAAGAAAACCTGAGATCATTTGAAAGACTAAAGAAAAGAAACTACAGTAACCGTGAGAATTGAGAGAACTGATAAGAAGGATCCAGAAGACGTCGTAGACGGCGAATGATTCCTTTTTCTAAAAGGATCCATACATTTCGCCTTGATGAATGATCTGATCGATCGGAATGAGGCGGTGGTGCTACAGAAGTTGACATCCGACATTTCCTGAAATTCCGGGGATTTAAAATTTTCAAAAAATTCGTAAATTCCTAGATACAGTACTGATTTTTGACAATTTTCAAGAGTCTAGAACTCGGCTGACAAGTTAAAACAAAGATTTAGTGTTTTGTACTTCTCGTGGACAAGTCATCGCGCGAAATTTGAATTTTTGGGGTGAAAAAGACGATTTTTTGAAAATTCCTAGTTTTTCAGCTGTCTGAAAGATATTCTTTTTTGATATAGGCCTAAAAACAGTCCGAAGTTTGCAATTTCAGGCTCAAGCATGACTAAAAATTATTTTGAATTTTGTACTCCTCGTGGACAAGTCTAACAGGCGAAATTTGAATTTTTGAGTCACAAAGAAGCTTAAAACTCGATTTTTCGGTTTAGCAATCATAAAAAAAGCAAATTTGTTAACAAAAATGAAGATTTCGTGTTTTGTACTCCTCGTGGACAAGTCAAACGCGCGAAGTTTGAATTTTCCTGGTTAAATTCCTATTGTTACTCACTCTTTTTTTAACTAGAATTGCGTTCAAAGTTGCTTTGCAACCCAAAAATTCAAATTTCGCGCGTCGACTTGTCCACGAGGAGTACAAAACGAAAAATTTCATTTTTAGGTTAAACATTTTATTTTTATGATTCCTAGCAATTTTACACTGAAAAAACTAGTTTTAAGCCGATTTGGAACCCAAAAATTCAAATTTCGCGCGTCGACTTGTCCACGAGGAGTACAAAATCCAAAACCGATTTTAGCCATTTTTAAGCGGGAAAGTTTAAATTTCAAACTATTTTTTTGGATTTAAATTGAAAATGTGTTCATAGGAACTTGTAACTCGCTTCTGATAAGAGATATCAAAAAGTTGTCAACTGGAAAAATGATAATCAAGATATCAGTAACATTTTATCAGTTGGCCACTTTTTGATATCTTTCCCGGAAAGTTAGATAAATTGGGTACTGTACCTCTACACTAGTCATCCACTTCATTCCACAATTACATTCCATCGTATTCTCCTCCATTCTCGTTTTCAGCGCTTTTGACATTATGGACTCCGAAGTGTCCAAATCCCCAATAGTGTTTCTCAAAATTTTGAGCTCTCCCAAATTCTCCACATTCGAGAATGCCCTGGCTGAAATTGTGCCAAGCTGGCAAGCATGGATTTCAATGACTTGAATCGTGGTGAGACCCGAGAAGGCGTCAGGAGCGATCGATGGGATTTTGGTGTGCTCCAGAAGGAGCTGAAACAAAACAGATCTTTAAAAGGGGCGGAGCGAAAAAGGGGGCGGAGCTTACATGAGAAGTGTGGGATAGGGAGCTAAATGTGCTTGGCGGGATGTCGAATTGAGAGTTTTTGAAGTGAACAACATGGAAGCGAGTCGAGTTTGTGAATATCTCGGGTTCAATAAGCACCACACCGGAGACAGTGAGAAAGTCGAGCTGAAATTTGGGATTCTTGGTTTTTGGCGGTTATAGCTGGAGAACTAGCCAAGCTAACAAAAAACTGTCGACTAGGGAATTGTGTAAAATTGAATTCTACACATTTTACTAGTTAACAACTTTTTGATAGCTAGCTTGGTTCATGAGATATGAGCGTGGAAAGATAGACGCACTTTCTCTAGAGTGCAGTGAAGCTAGAGTTTATAGCTGTCTGCGTATCTCAAAAACAACATTAGCTACACAAAATTGGTAAACTATTAAAATGTGTAAAATAAAATTCTACACATTTTATTAGTTGACAAATTTTTGATAGCTAACTTGGTGTTTGAGGAATGAGCGCGCAAAGAGTGGAAGCGCCATGAAGCTAGAGCACAGGGAAGCTAGAGTGTCTGCGCTCATATCTCTGAAGCTAAAAGCGCTAGAAAAAAGTTGTCAACTAATGAAATGTGTAAAATTAAGTTTTACAAATTTTATTAGTTTACAAATTTTTGATAGCTACAATAGTTCGGGAGTTATAAGAACTCAAAGATGAGCGCGCCTCATCTAGAGCGCAGAGCAGCTAGAGTGTCTTGTTGTTTGCGTATCTCAAAAACGGTACTAGCTACAAAAAATGGGAAAATTAACAAAATGTTTAAAATTGAATTTTGCAAATTTTATCAGTTTACATATTTTTGATAGCTAGCTTGGTTCTTGAGATATGAGCGCGCAAAGATAGGTGCACCTCATCTAGAGGAGCTAGAGTGCGCACAGGAGCTAGCTGGTCTAGCTGTTTGCTTATCTCCAAGATGGTGGGAGCTACACAAAATTTACAAACAATTAAAGTGTGTAAAATAAAATTTCACACATTTTACTAGTTGCCAACGTTTTGATAGCTATAGTAGTTCGGGAGATACAAGCTGTCAAAGTTGGCTTTGGCGCAGGGGTGCGCCGCACACCTACTTGAACGCTTGTATCTCGTGAGCCATGGTAGATATCAAAAAGCTGTCAACTAGTAAAATGTGTAAAATTAAATTTTACACATTTTACTAGTTAGCAACTTTTCGATAGCTACAGTAGTTCAGAAGATACAAGCGCCTACCTGATTAATATTTGCAAAACAATGCCTCGACAGTGCCAACTCCTCTCCAGAAATTGTCAATTCTCGAATATTCTGAGCATTTCGAAATGTGTGACCGTCAATTCTATGAATCGGCGTCTTCTCGAATATGATCTTAAGTCCCATTTGATTCTGAATCCCACTGAATGCGTTCTTCTGAAGTTCTGTGAGCCCCGGGCAGCTGGAGAACTTGATTAACCTGAAAGTTAAAGGTTCCAGAAGCTTCTAGAAGATTTTCAATAGGTACCGTATCTTTTTGAGACCTTTAAATGCCAATTTCTCTATTGTTCCTAGACTTGGATTGTTCTCAAACTCAATGTGCATGAGTTTTTCCATTTTTCGAAACGAATTCTTTTCAATTGTTCGGACTGAAGAATTCCGAATGATCAGTGTCTCGTAGCCAGAGGGAAGTCGATCCGGGAGAGTGACAACTTGTTGTCCCTCACATGTTACCTGATAAGAAAATGTCAATCATTGGGACGGATTTGCTGTCAAGTACAACTTTTTGAAGAATTTCTGATAGCTGTATTTATTTAAAAAAATTGTAGGAAATTTTAAGATCTACACTTTGAGAATCGGTTCAACTAGAAAGGAGAAAATTTATGACCTGAATTTTGAATAATTCTTATTGTATTTACTATTAAATTGTAGACCATTTTAAGAGCTACATTTTGCAAGTAAGATCATTCAAAAACTTTGATGTTGAAAAAAGTTATAAACTAAATTGTAACTTGTATCCTGTTCAGGCCCATAACGGCAAAAAATCAACTTTTTTGGCTAATTAAAAATATAAAACTTCATTGCATTTATAATTGATTTGTAGACAATTTCAAGAACTACATTTTCCAAGTTAGCTCAACTAAAAATGTTGATTTTAAAGAGAGTTATAAGCCAAAATGTAACCCATATCATGTTCGGATCTATTGGCGAAAAGGCACACATACTTAAGCCTAATTATCTCGGTTCCTAAAAGAGATATCAAAAATCTGTAAACTGATAAAATATTAATGATAATATGATAAACAATTTATTAATTGATCAATTTTTGATATCTCTTACAGTAACCTAGATAAATTGTGTCAAATTCTGCACCTTGGTGCGTCGCTGAGCTTACGCGGTCGGCGGCGCGCTTGCTTGTAGCTCAATTATCTCGGTTTCTATAAGAGATGCCAAAAATTTGTAAACGGATGAAATATTGGTGATAATATGATAAACAATTTATTAGTAGACAAATTTTAAATATCTTTTACAGTAACCGAGATAATTGAGCTCAAAGTCTGTAGCTTGGTGAGTCGCAGTCGACCGCGTTGGCGACTCCTCTGCTTGTAGCTCAATTATCTCGGTTCTTTTGAAAGATATCAAAAATCTGTCAACTAACAAAATGTTTGCCATAAAATTTTCAACATTTACTAATTTATAAATTTTTTATATCTTGTACAGAAATTGAGATAATTGAGCTCAAAGTTTATAAGTCGTCTGAGCTAGGCGGTCGGTCGCGCTTGCGACCCCTATACTTGCAGCTCAATTATCTCGGTTCCTTTAAGTGATGTCAAAAATTTGTTAACTGATAAAATATTGCTGATATTATGATAAATATTTTATCAGTTGACAAATTTTTGATATCTTTCATAGGAACCTAGATAATTGAGCTCAAAGTCAAAGGTGTCTATTAGAAAAAATACGGTAACTTCCTTCAAACTCAACATTTTGTGACCAACTAAAAAGGATTTTATAGATCTTAACAAGCGCTAAATGATCCTTATATTTAAAGTACTGTAACTTGTCTTTGAAAAAAGTTACAGTAGCAAAAAAACTCACTTGCTGCGCATCCTCATCACATCGACACCCAATTGGACACGTATCTCGGAGAGCGTTGAATGGGACCAATAATATGAATATCAGTAGGATTTGAGGCCATCCGAAAAATGTGTCAAAATGCATTGAAATGGGTTATCTTTTACGTTGTTACAGATATTGATGTCATCAGAAGAGCCGAATCTGGAAAATTAATGGATATATGGCAGGAAATTTAAACTTTAGGCTCTAAGAAAGTATGTCAAAGTTGTCGGATTGTTCTGAAAATTTTAGAGTATAGAAAACAAAACTAGAGCTTTATTTTTACAGTTGACAATGTTTTGGAAAAATCACTCTCTGAAGAGATAAATCGCTTTGAAGTCCCTAAAAACCTTTGGCGAGCTACACAGTCAAAAAAGATTCCAAAAATATATAAATGAGCACCTAGAGCCAACCGGAACCCATACACACATCTTTGGATGTGTTATTTATGTTTACACCAACGAAAAAAAAACTAACAAGTTGTTGGAATAAATGAGAGGAGGGGAAAAAAGAGGAAGAAAAGTGTTTATGTGTATCAAAATGCAAAAAATAGGGGGAGAAGTGGAGCCTTTATGAAAAACAAGATGACCCAGTCTATGAATTTGTTTATTTTCAGCTTTGGAAAATAATATTTTTATTGGGTTAGAGAAATTTTGCGTTTTTTAAAACTGTGTAGCTGTGAAGGTAACGGTAAGCCGAAGCTCTGGGACCCCGTATCGTTAAACTCAATTATCTCGGCTCCTATAAAAGATATCAAAACTTTGTAAAAAAACATAATGTAGGAAATTTTATGATAAACATTTTATCACGTGGCACCTTTTTGAAACCTATTAAAGGAGCCGAGATAACTAACCTGCAAGATAACAGCGCGGCCAACAGCGTAGCTCAGCGCCGCGCCATTGTTTGAGCTAACTTATCTCGGTTATTGTAAGAGTTATCAAAATTTAGTCAACTAACAAAATGTTGGAAATTTTACTCTACACAATTTATTAGTTAACAACTTTTTTTTAGCTATTAAAGGAACCAAGATAATTAAGCTGCAAGCATAAGGGCCGCCAGTGCAGCCGTGGCCGGCGACACGCTATAGTTTGAGCTAACTTATCTCGGTTACTGTAAGAGTTATCAAAAATTTGCAAATTAGAAAAATATCGATGATTACATGATAAACATTTTGTCAATTGACAAAATTTTGATATCTTTGATAGGAACCGAGATAATTGAGCTGCGAGCATAGGGGTCGCAAGCGCCGGGCCGACCGCGGAGCTCAGCCGACGTTTAACTTTGAGCTCATTTATCTCGATTTCCGTTAAAGATACCACAAATTTGAAAACTATCGAAATGTTGGAAATCTTATGGAAAATATTTTTATAGTTGACAGCTTTTTGGTTTCTCTTTTAGAAAACGAGATAGTTGAGCTGCAAGCATAAGGGTCGCAAGCGCGCCGCCGTCCGCGTATCTTAGCGAGGCGCCAAACCTATGTATACTTTGAGCTAACTTAGCTCAATTCCTGTAAAAGATACCACAATTTTGTAAATTAACAAAATGTAGGTCATGTTATGAAAAATATTTTATCAGACAACAACTTTTTGATATCTCTGATAGGAACCGAGATAACTGAGCTGCAAGCGTAGGGTGCGCGTAGCTCACCGACAGACGCGCCAACCGATATTCTTTGAGTTCACTTATCTCTTTTTCTATAAGAAATATTAAACATCTGTAAACTAACAAAATGTTTATAATAATATCAGTAACATTTTATCAGTTGACAGCTTTTTAATAGCTTTTATAGGAACCGAGATATTTGAGCTGCATGCATAAGGGTCGCAAGCGCGCCGCCGACCGCGTAAGCTCAGCGAGGCGCCAAACCTATGTATACTTTGAGCTCATTTATCTCGATTTCCGTAAGAGATATCAAAAATCTGTCAATTAGTAAAATATTGACGATTTTATGATAAACATTTTATTAGTTGACAATTTTTTGATATCTTTTATGGGAACCGAGATAATTGAGCCCAAAGTGTAAATGGTCGCTTGCGACCGTTAGCTGAGGAGCTGCCAGGAAAAAATTGACTTTTTTCCTAGAAAAATCTTGGAAAAACGTATCGAAAGAGAACTAGAATCAAATTACGAGCCCTAAGATAAAAGAAGAAGAAGGAAGGGACACATTCAGAAAAGTTTTTATGAGAGGAAAGATGAGCAATTGGGGGGGGGGGGGGAATGAGAGAACAGATTATAATTGGGTGTGACTACTCTGGATGGATTGCTGCTCTCAATATTTATGAAGGCATGAAGAGTGTCAGAGATTTCGTAAAAGTTTTAAAACGTCAGGAATTTCCTAAAATTCGAAAAAACCAGAATCTCAAAAAAAATTCAAAAAGTATCAAAACTCAAAATTCCGAAAAACCCGAGAATTTTGAAAAATAAAGAAAGATTCTGAAAATTAGAAAATTCTCATCAACGACTTCTGATTTTCATAAATTTCGAAAACCTCGAAATCTCAGAAATTTTCTAAATTGTGGATTACAGAAGTTACAGAAGTTCAGAACTCTCCAGAATCTCAGAATCTCAATTTTCAGAATTTTTTGTTATTCACATATTCAAAATTCAGAATCCAAATCTATCAAAATCCATAAAACCCCAAAAAAGAGGACCACCCAAAAAGTGTCACTAAAACTCCTGGTGTCTTGAAAGTGAAGACACGCGTCCGGTGGCAAATCTTATCTACTCCCCCCTAGAAATGATAAACTAACATGTGTGTGATAGTGATAATACGAGATGTATCAGATATCAGATATCTCTTCAAGAACACTTTTTCTTATCAAAAGCCAATAGAGAAAGAGAGAGAGAGAGAGAGAGAGAGAGAGAGAGAGAGAGAGAGAGAGAGAGAGAGAGAGAGAGAGAGAGAGAAAGATAAAGTGGAAATGTGCGAAATTCGATGAGTCCAGTGTTGTCTCTGGGTGTAATAAAGTGAGCCCCTATCTCCCTTTCACAAATCACAAGCCCCTAAAAGTGGGCGGAGCTTGCCTGGAGGCAATATTATTCTCTGGAAAGTAATTGAGGAATCTCTCGGGAAGCAAAAAGTCATGAATATGAGAAAGTAGTATCATATTTCTTGAAGAAGAGAGAGAGAGTGTGGAAAATTGAGAGACGCAGAGAGAATAGAAGAAAAAAAGAGGGCACCTGTTGAACGAAATGGATTTATGAGCTGGGGATGATGATGTTTCGAAGGGAAGAGAGGGAAAAATTGTATAGGAGAGATTTTTGGGATTTTGGAGAAAATCGAAAATCCGAAAAAAAAGAAAAATGAAAATCTGAAATTCTAAAAATTTTCCAAAATTTTTTGGGAAAAGTTGAGATTTGGATTAGTTACGAAAATCTGAAAATACTGAAAATTTGGGAAAATTCTGGGGTTTAGAGACTCTGAAATCCCAAAAAAAACTGAAAATTTAAGGTTTTGGGAAAGTTTTGGAATTCGAAAATTCTGAAAATTTGAGATTCTCAAAAATTCTGGAATTTTCAAAAATTTTCTCAATTCTGAAAACCTTAGATTCTCGAGAATTCTGAAGTTTTTGAAATTCGGAAATTTGAAAAATCCGAATAGATTTCAAAATTCAGTAAATTTGAAATTTCGAAATTTTAGAAAGATTCTGAGATTTTGGAGATTTTCGAAAATTAGGAATTCAAAAATTCAAAAATTCTGAATTCTGAAATTTTGAAATTCTGAAATTCTTCGAAATTTTAGAATTCTGAAAATTGGAGATTCAAGAATTTGGAGAATTCTGAAATTTTCGAAAATTCGGAATTTTGTGATTTCTAAAATTTTAAGATTTTGAAATTCTAAGATTCTGAGGTTCTGAAATTCTGAAATTCTGAGGTTCTGAAATTCTGAAATTCTGAACTTCTGAAATTCTGAAATTCTGAAATTCTGAAATTCTGAAATTCTGAAATTCTAAAATTTTAAGATTTTGAAATTCTAAGATTCTGAGGTTCTGATCTTCTGAAATTCTGAAATTTTGAAATTCAAAAGTTTGAATTCTGAAATTCCGTCATTTTTGAAAATTAGGAATTCAAAAATCCAAAAATTCTGAATTCTGGAATTTTGAACTTCAAGATTCTGAAATTCTGAAATTCTGAAATTCTGGAAATTCTGAAATTCTGAAAATCCGAAAATCTGAAATTTTCAGGAATTTTCAGAAAAAAATCTAAACTTCTGAAGCTTTAGAAATTTTGGAATTTCGAAATTCAAGATTCTGAAAATTCAAAATCTCTAAAAATTTGAGAATCTGAGCATCTAAAATTTCAGAAGGAATCTGAGATTTTTTAAATATTTCGAATTATCGAAAATCTGAAGTTGAAAAGTTTGAAAAATTCTGGAATTTTGAAGACCTGAAATTCGAAAAGTTCGAAAAAAATCGAAATTTTAGAATTTTTAGAAATTTTGGAATTTCTGAAAATTTTGCATTTCTAGAGTCTATGCTTAATTTTCAAGCTCTTAAAAAATTTATTGGTTTTTTATATACACGTAACGCAATAAATGAAAATATCAATCAATATTAGGTCACGCCCCCCCCTTTTTAAAAAAAATTCCACGTACTCAAAAATCAGTTTTCTGTGAAATTCAACTTTTTGAATTTTATTGTTGGATAATTTTCACTGGCACCTTCTCCCTGGTAAGAAGCTCTTTGTATTACGCTGCTTGTTGTTGTCTCTTTTGCTTTTTTCTGTCGATTGGTCCGATGTGAAGAAAAGTACTAAAAGGCCCTAAGGGTCGCCATGTTTGGGTTCATGGCTAGGTGTTTCATCACTGAACGTCCCCGAGTAGCAGAAGATTTTATCAAAGATTAAAAAAATTGAGACAACAATGAAAAGCGGTATGCGATGTTGCTTCTTATCAGGAAGAGAAGGATCCTTTGAAAATTAGACGACAATGGTCTCCGAAAAGAGGGGTTTTTCGGCTGACTTCTTGATTTTTTTGTTAGGGTGAGGGACCCCTCCCTCCACCCCTATGGGTTTTAGAAGGTGATCCCATTGGTCAAAAAACCTTGTTTCCCTTTCATGTACTGAGCCTCTACGTGGCGAAAGGGATCAACAGACTAGTTTCTAGTCTGGCTAATCAGTACACTTGTGAACTTTGTTTTTTTTTTCTTTTTTATAATAAATAAATGTATTTTTCTGTGTTTGTTTATAACTTTATCGTCTGGTTTTTCGTAAAAACCTATTATCAGTTGATTTTCAGCCATTTTCAGGAGTCTGGAAGTTATTTTTCAGATTTCCGATCACTTTGAAAATTTTGGAGGGTGTAAAACTGACATAGATTGATAACTTTGCATTCATATGGTTTTTTGAAAATTCCTAGTTTTTCAACTGTTTGCCGACACCTCTGAAATTTCAAATTTGGCGCGTTGACTTGTCCACGAGGAGTACAAAACACGAAATCTTCACATTTTTGTTCAAAAATTCGATTTTCTATGACTCCTAGCAATTTTACACCGGAAATTTGAGATTTAAGCTGTTTTGTGACCCAAAAATTCAAATTTCAAGCGTCGACTTGTCCACGAGGAGTACAAAACTCAAAATGAATTTTAGACATTTTTGAGCGGAGAATTTGAAATTTCAAAGGCTCTTCAAGATGATATAAAATTTGGTTATTTTCAGAGAATCAGTTTTTGAAAAAAATTGATTCTTTGAAAATATTAAAATTTTATACCATTTGAAATTTCGGAATTCTGAAAATTGCAGATTCAAAAACCTGGAGAATTCTGAAATTTTCAAAAATTTGAAATTTTGAAATTTCTGAAATTCTAATTGTAAGATTTTGAAATTCGAAAAATTCTGAAAATCGGAATTTAAAATTTCTGAAATTCTGAACTTCTGAAATTCTGAAATTCTGAAAATCTGAAAATTCAATTTTTCCCAAAAAAAAACCACAAAATTTTCAATATTATTATTATTATTAAAATTATTAAAATTTCCAATATTTTTTAAAAATTCACAATTCAAGAAAAAATGAGAAGACAGATTTTTTGGAGATAATAAAGCGAAAGAAACAAAGTTTTTGGGAGTGATTTTGTGAGAAAAAATGTGGGGGCGGAGTCTAAGGGATTACTGTAGATATAAGGATTACTGTAGCTAAAAGAAAAAAAATTGCACAAAATTTGAGACGAAGGACGACACATCCCTGAAAAAAGCGGTTCCTAGAATAATACCTTAAAAATGGGGTTGACTTTTTAGAAATTAAAAAAATTTGAAAAAAAAAAGATTTGGCGGGAAATTTGAAATTGTTCAGAATCACAGATTGTTATGGTAGGGGGATTTATGCAGTTTCAGGGGAAAATTGGGATTAGTAGGATTTCAAAAAAAAAAATTTAAAAAGAAAAAAAAAAGAGAAAAGAAGAAGAAGAAGGAGGAGAGGATTTGAATACTTCCTAACTAGATTTTCTGCTCTTTTTTTCTGTTTAAAGGGACAAGAGAAAATAAATAAGTAAGGCACTTGGTTGTACTGGATGTCCCTTTTTTTGGGGTTGAAAAATTTGGGTGGGCGGGAATTTTGAAATTTTGAATTTCCCGCCGAGACATGATATCACAATTCGAGAGAAAAAACAGTGTCACAATCAGAATGAGATAAGGCGGGAGAAGATGAAAGGGATTAAAAAAAATTTTTTACAGTTTTGGGACCAAAAAATTAAAAAAAAGAGCTATAACTGCTGCAGAACCACTTGTCCCTTCATATCCTGAGCATAGCTCGGTGGAACGAATGGATCGCCGTTGTGTTCAAAGTCCAGCTCGAATTTTGATGGATAAAATGGATCGGATCCTGGATTTTGGCCAAATGTTGGGATTAGATATGGAATATCCAGGCCGTGTTGTGGCATATGGGTCATTTGACTCTGTGGAAGTGGCATTGGAGCTGGTGCCGAGACTGGTGGTGGTGGTGGAGCCATCATTCTGGCGTGGCCGTTCATGTCTGGAAATTTTTATGTAAATAATAAAAAGATATTGAGATTTCCAACATTTTATCAGTTTACAGCTTTTTGATAGCTACTATAGGAACAAAGATAAATGAGCTCAAAGTATAGGTTGGTGCGTCTTTACTTCGAGCCTACTTATCTTGATTCCTATGATAGCTATCAAAAATTCGCAAATTAGTAAAATGTAGAAAATTTTATGATAAACATTTTGTCAGTTTACAGATCAGATTTTCAATATCTCTTACTGTAATTGAGATAATTGAGCTGCAAGCATAGAGGTTGCAAACGCGGCCGCCCGCTAGCTCACAGAGGCGCCTACCCATTCTGTGAGCGCAGTTATCTTCGTTCTTATGAGAGATATCAAAATTTTGTTAAATAATAAAATGTTTGTCTTAAAATTTTAAACATTTTATCAGTTGACCGCTTTTTGATAGCTATTATAGGAACGGAGATATAGGAGCTCGAAGTAGTGGTTGGCGCGTCGCACGACCCCTGAGCTTGTAGCTCCCATATCTCGCTTTCTATGAATGATATCAAAAAACTGACAACTGATAAAATGTTTATCACAAAATCAGCTATATTTTATCAGTTGACAGATTTTTGATATCTCTAATTGATAGTGAGATAATTGAGCTGCAAGCATAGGACTGCCGACCGCATAGCTCAGCGACGTGCTAACAAATGTATTTTTTTGAGCTCACATATCTCAATTCCTGTGGACGTTATCAAAAACCTGTAAACTACAAACATTTTATCAGTTGACAGATTTTTCATATCTTTTACAGTAACCTAGATAAAGACGCTTCAAATTGTTCCCCAACTTTTTACCTGGATATGGTTGTGGTTGGAACATCATCCTCTGTTGTTGCTGCTGCTGTTGTTGCTGATGGTGTTGTTCCAGATTCTCAACGTCCGTTTTGATTTGATGAACTCCATTTGGTTGCTGAGCGACTCCGTTTTGTTGAGGTGGTGTTTGTTGCTGGGACACGATTCCGTTTCTTGGTGGAGATGGTCCTTGAGAGTGGGAGGAGTTGGCTGGAAATTTAGAGTTTTCGGATCATAGTTGACTAGCTAAAATTAGTTCTTAAGTATGTAAAATAGAATTTCACACAGTTTGCTAGTTCACAATTTTTCGATAGCTAGCTTGGTTCTTGAGATATAAGCTAGCTGCGCTCAAGATGAGGTGCGCTTATTTTTGCGCGCTCATATCTCAAGAAGGAATTAAGCGATCAAAAATTTGTTAACTATTAAAATGTGTAAAATTTAGTTTTTCACATTTTAAAATAAACAGCTTTTTGATAACTATCATGGCTTATGAGATACAAACGTTTAAAGTTGCGCGCCCGTAGGTGTGCGGCGCGTCCCTGCGCCTACGCGAACTTTGAAGGCTTGTATCTCGCTAACCGTTTTAGCTAGCAAAAAGCTGTAAATTGCTAAAATGTATAAAATTTTATGATCTACATTTTTGTAGTTTATACTTTTTTGATATCTATCATAAAATTTGAGATATGCGCCTTTAAAAATGCGCACCTCTTTCGGAGAGGCTCTAACTGCCTTTAGAGAGGTGCGCTCCCTTTAAAGGCGCATATCTTAAAAACGGAGAAAGATATCAAAAAAGCATAAACATACAAAATGTAGGTTTTGAAATTTTACACATTTTACTAGTTAGCAACTTTTTCATAGCTAGCGTGGTTCCAAAGATATAGCCAGCTCAACTCACAATTAGGTCTCTGCTGCTGTTGAACCTGGACTTGTGGATTTTGTTGAATTTGCATTTGTTGTTGCATTTGAATTTGTTGTTGCTGTTGTTGTTGTTGTGGTGGACCCGTCATATATTGAACTCGTTTCACATCGAAATGCATCTGAGGGGGCGGAGCCTGTTGTGGAACCGGAGTGATAAGCTCATAACTCCTTTTTGGTGCTCGCTGAACGATGAACTCGGATTGAGCCATCACTTGTGGAGCACACTCGATGCTCTGTGCATTGTTACAACGCTTCTTAGCACACATGGCTCCTGGGATGTGGCGGTTCTCGAAGAATCTGGAATTTGAAATTTTAGAATTTCTGGAATTCCGAAAAATCCGAAATTTAAAAAATCCCAATACTTACCGTTTATCCAGACATACTAAACAAATTTGACAATCCTGCATCCGGCAATCTTCACATGCATTACACCCGACTCTGGCTTTAAATGACGGCGCGTCTCTCTGAAAATTTAAAAATATGATATTTTGAAAAAAAAAAATTCTGAAGCCTAGTCATGTTTATACTCATTTTGAAGCTTAAAACCTGCTGAGTATGAATTTTTAGATTTTTCTGAATTTCAGATCAAAATAAGCTCAATAATTTGAAAATTCGAAAAATTATGAAATTTCGATTTTTTTCCAATTTTTCAGACTTTTTCAAAATCAATTTTTAGTCGTGTTTATACTCATTTTGAAGCTCAGAACCTCTTGATTTTGATTGTCAAACTAAATTTAAACTCTGAATTACCGTAATCTTCAAATTTCAAAATTTTGAAAACTTTAAAAAACACTTTTTTTTCAGTTTTTTTCGAATTTTCGGACTTGTAGGACCGGTTATATAGTCAAGTTTAGATTTATTTTGAAGCTTGAAATCTGCCAAACTAAGATTCAAAACTCAATTTGAGATTAGAATCACTATAATCTTCAAAATTCGAAATTTCGAAGAATTCCAAAAAAAGTTTTTTTTTAAATTTTTTTTCCAATTTTTTCGGAACTTTCCAAAATTACATTTTGGTCATGTTTATACTCATTTTAAAGCTAGTAACATGAAAAATCAGAAATACATGCTCAATTTCAGCTCAGAACTTTCATAAGTAGGAAAAATTTGAATTTTCAAAAATTGCCAAATTTTCGAAAAAAAACTTTTTTTTTAAATTTTTCAGACTTGTTCAACATTACTTCATAGTCATGTTCATACTCATTTTGGAGCTACAAACCTTCTTTATTCAAATTTACTACTCATTTTAACCCCAACACCCCCATTTCCCAGAAAAATCCCTTACCTGTAGCCTATTCTCCAGTACCCTTAAACATCTTCGCTCTATACAACTCTGTTTTTTGACACCGGGACCTCCGAATTGTGGTGAATCTTGACAGTACGTACATTGTCCGCAAGGTTTACACTGACAACCACGACAAACGCCACATCTGAAAATTTCAGAAAATTTTGAAAAAAAATTTTAATTTAAAAAAATTCTGGACAAGTGGGGTGGGGCTTTAAGCTTTTTTTGGTGGTGATATTGCTTGTTTTTTGATAGATGACCTAGAAATTTTTTTAAAAATTTTCTAGGCCATCCAGATACTTTTTTTTCTCTAAATTCTGATTCTCTCTATTTTTTTTCGTTTTCAGCTTAAAAAAATTTTTTGGATTAATTGAAAAAAAAGTCATGCTAAAATATGCGATTAGAGCAAAAAATCAGTCTGAAAACTAACAGAAAAAAGATGAGAGACGCAGAGAAAAAGAAAAAAAAATGTGACATGCAGGTTAGCAGTTTGATGATGGTTTTTAGGTGATTTTTGTTGGCTGGTGTGGGCGGGTGGTGAGCTACAGTAATCTTTGTAAAATTATATACTGATTTTAGGTTTTTTGGAACCTATTGGTTTTTAGGAACACCAGAATTTCAGAATTTCAGAATTTCAAAATTTCAGAATTTCAGGAGTTCAGAATTTCAGAATTTCAGAATTTCAGAATTTCAGAAATTCAGAATTTCAGAATTTCAGAATTTCAGAATTTCAGAATTTCGAATTTTCGAACTTTCGGACTTTTTCAATTTAGGAATTTCAGAATTTTTCGGAATTTCAGAATTTCAGAATTTCAGAATTTCAGAATCTTAGAATCTTAGAACCTCAGAATTTCAGAATCTCAGAATCTCAGAATTTCAGAATTTCAGAATTTCAGAATTTCTGAATCTCTGAACTTCAAAATTTCAACATCTCAGAATCTCGAAATTTCAGGATTTCAAAAATTCAGAACTCCAGGAAATTCAGAATTTCAGAATCTCAGAATCTCAGAATTTCAAAATTTCAGAATTTCAGAATCTCAGAATCCCTCTTTTCTAATCCCTTTTTACGACCGATTGCTCATCATTAAGTAGGTGACTACCGTAACACCTATTACATAATCTCTTTTTCTCAGTCAGTGACCTTGTTCTGTCATTTATTGCATAGATTAGATTCTAATAGATTGGCTATAGATAAATTTTGGGATCAAAAATTGGAAAAATCCAAATTTTTTAGTCAAGGCCAAAAACAGCTAGTTAACAATTGTCAGAACGCTCCGAAAATTCCAGGGTATTCAGAACAAAAACAGAGCTTTAATTTTGTAGTTGGCAACTTTTTTCTATCTACCGTAGTTTTTGAGTAATGCGCCTTTAAAGTTGGCGCGCCCCTCGCTCTCGATTAAGGGAGGTGACATCTTTAAAGCTGCATATCTCAAAAACTACAAAAGCTATAAAAAAGTTGTCAACTACAAATATCAAGCTCTATTTTTGTTTAGTATATTCTGAAATTTTCAAAACGATTGGACAATTTTGACCTAGTTTTTCAAAGGTCCAAAAAATTCCAAAAAAATATTTTTTTTTCAAAAATTTCAAATTTTCAGTGAAGGTGTGTTGGTTTGCAGGGTGATATATGGGGGTGCAAAATGAATGCAAATTGAAAAAAAAAGTTCAAAAAAAAAGGATAAAAATACTCACCTGCGCGATGTCGTCGACCTATGCGAGGACATTTCCCTAGTGGATTGCGGACAAGAAGCTCTACTTAACAAGAAAACACTCGTTATTAATTTCGGAAATTTGAAGGGACAGGGGCCAAAAAAGGGGGCGGAGCCTGATCTCTTTTTCGAACACTCACCTTTGTGATCGATTCATGCTTGACGCTACTGGCGGTGTGGGCGTGGCCTGTGGGGGCGGAGCTTGTGCGGACGACGCGAACACTGCGACGTGGTGATGATGGGGCATTGGATGGTGCATTTGGAGCATCTGCGGGGGCGGTGGACCCCCGCCACCGTTCATCGGACCGCCCATATGCATCATATTCATTTTTTTTGGGGGATTTTTGGAGGGATTTTGGAGGAAAACTGCTGATTGGGAACTATTTTCTTTAGGGGGTACCTGGAAGAAATTACAGTTTTAAAGGGAATTTTTCGGGAATTTCGAGTAGAAAAATGAAGAAAAAAAAGGCTGAAAAAAGGCTAAAATCTAGCAGAAAATTTGGAATTTTTTAGAGAAATTTCCAGAAAAAAAAACTTTTTAAAAAGTAAAAAAAGGTGTGAATAAGGGAGAAGAAGAGGAATAAAAAGAAAGGGGGCACTTCTTTTTTTTTTTTTTGGGCTTTTTTGGAAGGTAATAAGATTGAAATGTAATCATATTTCATACAACATTGACTTGAGAAGGAGGAGGAGGAGAATAGAAAAAGAAAAGGAATCGAAGAAAAAGGAAGAAGAGGAATGGAAAAAATAGATTACACCTTTCTTTGGAAATGGCTGGAAATTGGAATTTTTTGGAATTTTTAGAATCTGAATTTCAAAAAAAAAAAAAACGGAAAATATCGGCTAAAATTGCTCAAAACATCCCGATTTTTCAGGATTTCTTTTTAAAAATTTCGAATTTCAGAATTTTCGGATTTCGAACTTCGGATTTTTCGGAGTCATTGAAGTTTGAATTCTTAAAATTCAGAATTTCAGAATTTCAAAATTTCAGAATTTCAGAATTTCAGAATTTCAGAATTTCAGAATTTCAGAATTTCAGAATTTTAGAATTTCAGAATTTCAGAATTTCAGAATTTCAGAATTTTAGAATTTCAGAATTTCAGAATTTCAGAATCTCAGAATTACAGAGTTTTAGATTCTTAAAATTTCAGAATTTCCATTCTCAGAATCTCAGAATTTCAGAATTTCAGAATTTCAGAATTTCAGAATCTCAAGTTTTTTTTTGGAAATTCCGATTTTTTGGAATTTTCCTAGAATTCGGAATTTTCCTAAAATTTCTCGTAATTCTAGATTTTTGATTTTTTCGGATATTTTTCTTCAAATTTCCAGATATCGGAATCTTTTGGAATTTCTGAATTTTTCGGATTGTTTGGATTCCTACATTTCCGACATTTTTTGGAAGTTCCAAATTCCGTAAACACTTTAATAGAGCGCCATACTAATCGTCAAATTCGAGCCCATGTATCTCCATTCCCGTTAAAGATATCAAAAAGTGATCAACTGATAAAATGTTGCTGATATCATAATAAATATTTTATCAGTTGACAACTTTCTGATATCTCTTAAGAGAAGTGAGATATTCAGGCTCAAAGTAGACGGTCCGAATGGCGTTCTATCCGAATTCATTGAAACTCGGAATTTGAAATTTCTAAAATTTCTAACACTTCCAAATTTCCCAAAATTTCTAGGTTACTGTATTGCACGTGCTTCTTCTTCTTCTCCAACAAAATGTCTCATGAATCATAAAAAACACTGTATTCTGCACACACATTCATTCATAAATGTCCCCTCTTCTCTCTGAGGAGGTGTCAAAGTTTGGAAAAATGAGAGAGGGGGTGCAGTTTTATGATTTCTTTGTTTTATGGGACACCACCACTCCCTGTTTTTTGGGTGCTTTTCTTCTTCTACCTGACAACCCACACATACACAGAAACTGTTTGTGCTTCTTTTTTTTTGTTGCAAAAAAAGAAGCAATGGCAGGGGAACCTAAAAAGGACCCAAATTATCTCGGTTACTTTGAAAGATATCAAAAAGTGATAAACTGACAAAGTATGTAAAATAGTATGGTAAACATTTTATCAGTTGACTACGTTTTGATATCTCTTACAGGAACCGAGATAATTGAGCTGCAAGCATGGGGGTCGAAGGCGCGGTCGACTGCGACCCACCCACACACTTTGAGCCATTTTATCTCGATTTCTGTGAAAGATATCACAAAGTGATAAACTGACAAAGTATTTAAAATTGTATGATAAACATTTTATCAGTTGACCACTCTTTGATATCTTTTACAGGAACCGAGATGAATTGTGTCAAACATGATGCAACTGACTTTTTCACAAAAAAAATTACCGTATCTCAAAAAAAATTACCGTATTTTTGGGTTACTGTAGCTTTTCAAGGATTCCGTCTGAAAACATAATGGTTTTAAAATATTAGAAATCTACAGTAATCCTCGAAAAGTTAGAAATCATTTAGAAAACAGAAAATCACGAAATTTGAAAGATCTACAGTAATCCAAAATTTTTGGATTTTCTAGAAAGCTAGCCTATATGCAACTCCTGATTTCAGTAACTACAGTAACCCGAAAAGAGCCGATTTTTTGAAACTTCCTACAGTAATCCTCAAACCTACAGTAATCCTGCAATTTCGAAATGTTAGACCAAAACTAGCCTTAACTACCATTTAGAAGACAATTGAGTTTGAGAGAATTACAGTAATCCGACGATTCTGGAACTTTCCCACAGTAAACTACAGTAACCCAAAAAAAGACCGAAACCAAAGTTACGGAACTTGTGAATAATTAAAAAATCTACAGTAACCCACAAAATGACGCTTATTAGGAATTTGGAAAAATCTACAATAGTCCTCAATAAAACATTGGAATCCACTAAATTTGAGATATCTACAGTAACCCAACATTTGATGCTTTTTGAAATTTCGAAACATCTACAGTAATCCTGGAAAATTAAAAACAACTGAATTTGAAAGATCTGCAGAAATCCAAAGCTTTAGTGACGGTTTTCTATATTGTCTTGAAAGCTGACTTATAAACAACTCCTAAATTCGGGAAACTACAGTACCCCAAAACAGTGACGCTTTTCTGGAATTTCGAAAAACCTACAGTAATTTAGACTTTCTGAAACTACAGTAACCCCAAAAAGTGTCTAAAATAGGACGTAAAATCTAAGAATAAAGATGGAGAAAGGTGAAGAAGAAGAAAAAGGGGGGTTTTGTTTGTCCAATTCTTTGAAGAAGGAAAAAGAAGAAAAAGAGCACAGCAGCACTTGCTCATTGTTTCACTCTCTATCTGAGCACAGAGAGGAAAATAAATGATGACGAGTCGTTTTTGTGATTTCCAATGACAGAAAAAGAGCCAAATGAGCATAGAATGCTCCAGAAATGGATTATGGTAATATGGGGGCGTGGTCCGGGAATAGATGTACTACTTTTTGATGGATTATGATGAGTCCGAAAACGCGGGAAATAAGAAAAATGCTCAAATTGTGATTTGGGATGACAGGAAAAACATGGAAAAATCGGGAAGTGGAGAAGAAGAAGATGATGAAATGGGTTGTCGAAAACGAATGACATGAAAATGGACTTATTAATGAGAAGGAGAAGAATAGAAAAATGGAGAAGATTCGGGAATAAAAATGAGAAGGGGTTTTGGAATAATAAGGCTCTTTTTTTATAAGGAAAACTTTTCGGATTTGAGAATTTGAAATTTCGAAGAAGCTTGAATTTTGAGGGTTTCCAGAATCTAAGAATTTCAGAATCTTAGATTCTTAGAATCTCAGATTCTAAGGATCCTGGATTCTTGAAATCTGCAGGAATCGGAATATCAGAGTTTCCCAATCTTGAGGTGTTGGAATCTAAGAATCTAGAATCTCTGAATTTCTAAATTTCAGAATCTCAGAATCGTGGATTTTCCAGAATGTCAGAATCTCAGAATCTGGGATTCTTAGAATCGCAGATGTTCAGAATATCGGAATATTGGATTTTTGGAATATTAGATTCCTGAAATCCTGGATTTTCAGAGTTTCCAAATTCCAGAATGACAAAATCTCAGAAACCAAAATCCATGGATTCCTAGAATTTCGGAAATTCAGAATTTCAGAATTCGAGAATTTCAGAATTTTAAATTTCCAGAGTTTTAGAATCTACAAATCCCCAAAATCTCTGAATCTACAAAAATGAAAAAAGTATAGAAAATATCATGCCAAAAATTTTTTGAAAATGCTGAAATTCAATTTTTGTCAAGTTCGGAAAAATTCGAAATCCGGAAGATTCATATTTTGACTTGAATTGATGAGCAAATCTGGAAAAAAAGATTTTGAATTTCATAATTTTTGAGAAATAAAGAGAAAAATAAAGAAGTAAAAATTGAGGAAATAAGGAAACTTTGAATTCAAAGAAAAAAGGAAAAAATGGAGAATTTGAGTTTCAAGGAAAAAGTTCAAGGATTACAGTATGCCAACAGAAATTCCAGCTTCAAGAATTTCAGAGTCCAAAGACTTCAGATTAAGAAATAAAAAGATTCGAAAATTAAGAAAATGTAAAATTTGGAAAACCAGAAACATTGAAAACTCGAGGATCCGATGGATCTGAAAATCAGAAAATTCTGATATCCAAAAATCCGAGAATTCCAGATTCAAGAGTTTCAGAATCTTTAAAAATTGGGAATCTAAAACTCCAGATTTCAAAAAACTAGGAATTCCAGATTCAAGTATTCCAGGTTCCAAAAGTCGTGAATTCAAAAATCTGGGATTTTATGAACTTTTAGAATTTCAAAATTTCAAATTTAAGGATTTCAGAATCCAAGATACAATTTGAGAATCTAAAACTGTAGACTCTAGAGTTCGAAAAATCTAGAAATTCAAGATTCAAGAATTTTAGAATCCAAGAAGTCTAGGAACCTAAAAATTTTAAGAATCTCAAAATGCACAATTCTCCCATCCCATATGTCGTTTCTTTTCCATTCGACCTGTATGAGAGGCACACACGAGCCAAAGAGAAAAAGAGCACAAATAAAAGAGCAAAAGAGGTGGAGTGTAGTGAGAGTGAGTGAATGAAAATTTTCGAAACAAGAATCGATTCGAGAAGAAAATATCGAGGAAGAAGAAGGATCGGGGAGGGGGGTCCTGTGTATTTGCGCACTGTCCATTGAGTGGGAAAGGAGGAGGGGATGGAAAAAGGGACAGTTTTCTTGAGAAGAAGATGAAAAAAGAAAACAAAGAATAAGGAAAAGAAGAAGAAGAAGAGTATTTAGTTCAGTGATGATTGATTTGAAAGGGATGAAAAGCGAATGGTCAGATTACAACAAAAAAAGGTTTGACACGGATATACTATCGATAGCTTATCTGGTTAGTGATTTGGATTGATTTGGATTTATATTTCAAAAAGTTTGAAAATCTTAAAAACATTTTTAAAACCTCTGAAAATTTCTGAAATTTTGTTTATATGAGCTTCTCAGCGAGTTAAACTATGCTATAGTTTCCAAAGTCTTCCAATATCAGCCAAACGAAAAATTCCGAAAATTATGAAGTTTAGTTGATTGAGACCGGCTTTTAAAGCTGATTCTAAGCGTGTATTTTTGGAAAAATTAAGGCTAAAACTGACTGAGATACTGTAGTTTTTGTTTTTATCTCAAAATTCCGCCCTTATAGACCCCTACTGGTGGACCCACCGCTGAAGGCCGCTGCCAGCTGAGCTACGGTAGTGCAAGTTGCGAGCCCTATTATCTCGGTTACTGTATGAGATATCAAAAATGTGTTAACTAATAAAATATTACTGATAATATGATAAACATTTTAGCAGTTGACCAATTTGTGATATCTCTCATAGGAATCGAGATAATTGAGCTCAAAGATGAAGCTGTCGCTGAGCTACGAGGTAACTTGCAACCCCTATAGGTGTAGCTCAATTATCTCGGCTCCTATGAGAGATATCAAAAATCGGTCAACGGGTAAAATGTTGCTGATATTATGATAAACATTTTATCAGTTGACCAATTTTAAGTATCTTTTACAGAAATCGAGATAATTGGGCTCAAATGTAGGGTGGGCTTCTATTAGAGCATGTAGGGTAACAAATTAAATGACATGTATAAAAATTTTATGTATAAAAAAAAATTAGAATTCTTCAAATTTTTTCAAAATCTCTGATTCTCAACAAAGACATATAAAAATTTGGTAATTTCCTAAAAAAATTCCGAAATTTCGATTTCAAGGGGATTTTTAAAGCAAAATTCAATGAAAATCCATTAAATTTGCAATGTTTAAAATCTTTGAAATCTATAATTTATGGGATAATTTAAGTTGACAAACGATGTACATGTAAATTAAGGTTATGTGATTTGATTTTTATGAGATTTTCGAATTAAAACAGAAAAAATATATATAGGTCAACAAAAGTTACCGTATCTCAGAAAGTCTTAATTCAAAAGTTTTGAAGTTTAGATTTTTGAAATCAGCAGTTTTTGGCGGTTTGAATGAGTACAAATGTGACAAGGATTATCTAAGAAATCAGCTTTTTTGGAGTCCAATTTAAAAATCTACCGTATTTTGGTTGGTTTTAGTCTAAAAGTTGTCAAACTTTGATTTTTGGAATCAGCACATTTAGACAATTTAAATGAGTGTAAATTTGCCAAATTCTGCTTCCAAAACTTCCAAAACACCTTGAAAAAGTTAAGTTCTTGAAAATCCTCTCAAAAAAAGTTTAAAACACCAAAAAAAGTTTCATAAAAAGGAATTTGAGTAGGTCAAGAGTGGAACTGTGTGTGTGTCATATGTATTTGTATGGAAAATAATCGAAAATGGACAAGAGGAGAGAGAGAGGAGAGAACTGTATTAAGCTGTTCAAATACATATGAAATTGTAGGAGAGTGAAAAAACGGTAGAGATGAAGAGTGGTTTGGGTTTTTAAAGGACAGTAGTTTGGGAATTTTGATATCAGAAGATATGGGCAAAATTAAATTCATTGGAACCGCCAAAGTTCGCTGATTCTGATAATCTAGATTTCAAGATTTTTGAACCAAAACTAACGGAGATACGGTAGATTTGGTAACTGGAGGAGAAGTGTCAGGTTCAAAATTTTTTGCTGGTTTCAAAAATCTAGTTTTCAACAGTTTTGGACCACAACTGACCAAGATACGGCCTAGTTTTCAAAGCCTCCGAATTTCGGCAATTTTTTTTTTTTGAAATTGGTGAAGTCCGCTTAATTGGGACTGATTTTAACGTTGAATCAAAACATATAATTTTGAAAAAATTTGCAGCGAAACTGATACTGTATACTGTAGAATACTGTAGGTTTTGCAAGAAGTCCAATGCATCATTTTAGAGTGCAACGCTTCAAGGGTACCGTAGTGCCTACAGAGAAGCTTGAGCGGCGGGCTGCCGGCGTGCCGCCGGCGGCTCCTCAGGGCTGCCCACGCTGATCTCAATTATCTGGGTTACTGTAGGAGATATCAAAAATTTTTCTACTAATAAAATGTTGGTGATATTATGATAAAAATTTTGTTAGTTGATCACTTTTTGATATCTCCTAGAGTAACCGAGATAATTAATCTACAAGTGGGCAACCATGAAAAGCCGCCGGCGGCACGCCGCCGGCCCGCCGCTCAAGCTTCTATGTAGCGAATACGGTAATCTATTAGAGCAAACACAGTAGGTTCTAAAACATAGAAAATTATGTCTGAATTTCAGGATTGGGCTCAGAAACTGGGACAACTAGTTGCTCTTTTCTCCGATTTATAGGATTACCATGGTCCGGTCCATCTGCCCAATTTCCCAAAGAAAACAACAATCAAAATCCTTGTTACTCGTCCTCATAATAACATAATAATAATAGTACTAATAGGACAAATAAATAGTGTCTTCTTCTTCTTCTTCTCCAGAAAATCAAAGAAGAAGGAAAAGAAGAAGAAGAAGAAGAAGAATTTCTGCCTCTTGACCCCATGAATGGACACAGAAGGGCACTTTGTGAAGGTTGTATGAAGGACAGGGAGGGAGAGAGAATAAGAGATTGGGGACACAAAAGTTGAAAGAAAATCAGATAAAGTTTTGGAGAAGGAGAAGAACTGAATGGACACATTAATTGGAGAAAGAAGAGAAGGGGGAGAAGGTGGGGGGATTTTGAATTTTATGGATTTTGGGATTCTTTGGGAATCTAGGAATCTAGGAATCTAAAAATTTAGGAATCTAGGATCTAGGAATCCAGGAGTCCAGGGACCCAGGAATTCAAAAATTCAGGAATTCAGGAATCTAGAAATCTAGGAACCCTCAGGAATCTAAGAATCTAAGAATCCAGGAATCCAGGAATCAGGGAATCCAAAATCACTTACTCCAAGAATTCAGGAATCTAAGAATAAAGCCATACAGATTTTATAAGGGAGTCTCCAAAGCTGAAATTCTGAGTTTTGTTAATTCCAGAATCTTCAGAATCTCCAGAATTTTCTCTTCTGGGATTCCCAGAATCTTAATTTTCAGAATTTTAGATTCTGAGACGTCTAGGGATTCTGGAATTACATATTTTGATCTACGATGTTGATTTTACAGAAATGCTGAAAATCGAGACATCAAAAGTTCTGGATTTCAGGATTTCAGAATTTCAGAATTTCAGAATTTTAGAATTTCAGAATTTCGGAATTTCAGAATTTCAGAATTTCAGAATTTCAGAATTTCAGAATATTGGAATTCCAGAATTTCAGAATTTCAGAATCAGAATCTCAGAATTTCAGAATCTCAGTATTACAGAATTTCAGAATTTCAGAATTTCAGAATTTCAGAATTTCAGAATTTCAGAATTTCAGAATTTCAGAATTTCAGAATTTCAGAATTTCAGAATTTCAGAATTTCAGAATTTCAGAATTTCAGAATTTCAGAATTTCAGAATTTCAGAATTTCAGAATTTCAGAATTTCAGAATTTCAGAATTTCAGAATTTCAGAATTTCAGAATTTCAGAATTTCAGAATTTCAGAATTTCGGAACTTCAGAATCTCAGAATTTCAGAATTTCAGAATTTCAGAATTTCGGAACTTCAGAATTTCAGAATTTCAGAATTTCAGAATTTCAGAATTTCGGAACTTCAGAATTTCAGAATTTCAGAATTTCAGAATTTCAGAATTTCAGAATTTCAGAATTTCGGAACTTCAGAATCTCAGAATTACAGAATTACAGAATTTCAGAATTTCAGAATTTCAGAATTTCAGAATTTCAGAATTTCAGAATTTCAGAATTTCAGAATTTCGGAACTTCAGAATCTCAGAATTACAGAATTTCAGAATTTCAGAATTTCAGAATTTCAGAATTTCAGAATTTCAGAATTTCAGAATTTCAGAATTTCAGAATTTCAGAATTTCAGAATCTCAAAATCTAGAGATTCTCCAAAAAACGAGACGCAGACAACTAGAAACTTTTCGATCAGAGTCTAAAATGAAAATCACACGAACTATACACAAAATTTCTGGTGATAAGAGTTTGAAAATTTTGATAAGAATCCCAAAAATTAGTGGAGAATCGTGGATTTTTCAGCTCGTCTTCTGATAATGAAAATTATCAAATTCTTACTATTTTTTTACCCAAAAAAAGAAAAAGGAATATCAAAAAAAGGAAGGATCCTGAGAAGCTGAGATTTTTAAATAAATGCGAGATGGGAAATTATATTTTTTTAGAAAAAAAGAGAAAAAAGGAGAAACTTGCGGAATTTTTTTTGGAGAATCCAGAAGAAGAATTTGTTGAATTCTGAAATTTTTGAAAAATTTTAAAAAAAATTAAAATTTGAAAAAAAAGAAAAAAGAGAAAAAAAGAGAAATTCAGAAATTCATTGAGGATTGATGAGAAAATTTGAAATTCGAATTTTTCAAAAAAAAAGAAAACATGGAGCCAGATTTTTTTTCATTGAATATTAATTTTTTGGTTTTTTTTTGGGGAGCAGAACGTTTCCTTTTTTGTTGGCCTGAATTTTGGATTTTTTGGGGGATTTTCCAGAATCTTGAATTTCAAAACATGAATTCTTAAATTCTTAAATTCTTAGATTCTTAGATTCTTAGATTCTTAGATTCTTAGATTCTTAGATTCTTAGATTCTTAGATTCTTAGATTCTTAGGATTCTTAGGATTCTTAGGATTCTTAGGATTCTTAGGATTCTTAGGATTCTTAGGATTCTTAGGATTCTTAGGATTCTTAGGATTCTTAGGATTCTTAGGATTCTTAGGATTCTTAGGATTCTTAGGATTCTTAGGATTCTTAGGATTCTTAGGATTCTTAGGATTCTTAGGATTCTTAGGATTCTTAGGATTCTTAGGATTCTTAGGATTCTTAGGATTCTTAGGATTCTTAGGATTCTTAGGATTCTTAGGATTCTTAGATTCTTAGATTCTTAGATTCTTAGATTCTTAGATTCTTAGGATTCTTAGATTCTTAGATTCTTAGGATTCTTAGATTCTTAGATTCTTAGATTCTTAGGATTCTTAGGATTCTTAGGATTCTTAGGATTCTTAGGATTCTTAGGATTCTTAGGATTCTTAGGATTCTTAGGATTCTTAGGATTCTTAGGATTCTTAGGATTCTTAGGATTCTTAGGATTCTTAGGATTCTTAGGATTCTTAGGATTCTTAGGATTCTTAGGATTCTTAGGATTCTTAGGATTCTTAGGATTCTTAGGATTCTTAGGATTCTTAGGATTCTTAGGATTCTTAGGATTCTTAGGATTCTTAGGATTCTTAGGATTCTTAGATTCTTAGATTCTTAGATTCTTAGATTCTTAGATTCTTAGATTCTTAGATTCTTAGATTCTTAGATTCTTAGATTCTTAGATTCTTAGATTCTTAGATTCTTAGATTCTTAGATTCTTAGATTCTTAGATTCTTAGATTCTTAGATTCTTAGATTCTTAGATTCTTAGATTCTTAGATTCTTAGATTCTTAGATTCTTAGATTCTTAGATTCTTAGATTCTTAGATTCTTAGATTCTTAGATTCTTAGATTCTTAGATTCTTAGATTCTTAGATTCTTAGATTCTTAGATTCTTAGATTCTTAGATTCTTAGATTCTTAGATTCTTAGATTCTTAGATTCTTAGATTCTTAGATTCTTAGATTCTTAGATTCTTAGATTCTTAGATTCTTAGATTCTTAGATTCTTAGATTCTTAGATTCTTAGATTCTTAGATTCTCAGATTCTTAGATTCTTAGATTCTTAGATTCTTAGATTCTTAGATTCTTAGATTCTTAGATTCTTAGATTCTTAGATTCTTAGATTCTTAGATTCTTAGATTCTTAGATTCTTAGATTCTTAGATTCTTAGATTCTTAGATTCTTAGATTCTTAGATTCTTAGATTCTTAGATTCTTAGATTCTTAGATTCTTAGATTCTTAGATTCTTAGATTCTCAGATTCTTAGATTCTTAGATTCTTAGATTCTTAGATTCTTAGATTCTTAGATTCTTAGATTCTTAGATTCTTAGATTCTTAGATTCTTAGATTCTTAGATTCTTAGATTCTTAGATTCTTAGATTCTTAGATTCTTAGATTCTTAGATTCTTAGATTCTTAGATTCTTAGATTCTTAGATTCTTAGATTCTTAGATTCTTAGATTCATAGAAAAATAAAGATCAATAAAAAAAATGAAAAATGAAGCAGAGAAGTACACACTGATAGCCTATCACTTTCACTTTATAAAAAAAGAAGGATAGGTCAATCAGATGAGATAGTGTGGGATATCAAGAGAGTGGTTAGAGAAAAATGGAAAATTTTTTGATACTAAAAAAAATGCGGGACAACTGTTCATTCATTTGGGGTCAGTCCAATCATTTTGGGTTTTTTTTGGTTTTCTCAGGAAGCAGAACATATAAATCTCTCTGGAGGAAATGAGAAAAAAAAGAGAGAGAGAGAGAGAGAGAGAGAGAGAGAGAGAGAGAGAGAGAGAGAGAGAGAGAGAGAGAGAGAGAGAGAGAAAATTTATATAAAATGCAAAGAAAGAAAAGACCCAAAATTTTAGGACAGATTCTTGAAAGATATGGTTGAGGGGGAGGAGGAAAAGAAGAAGAGGGAAAAGGTAATGGACGGAATTTAGGAGAAAAAATGAATTTGAAGAAAG
Source organism: Caenorhabditis nigoni (assembly GCA_027920645.1). NCBI lineage: Eukaryota > Metazoa > Nematoda > Chromadorea > Rhabditida > Rhabditidae > Caenorhabditis > Caenorhabditis nigoni. The sequence continues at coordinate 15,609,152 of CP115866.1, forward strand.
AAACATTTTTTCGTCTTCTCAAGGACAACGTTGGTGTCAAAAAAGGTTGGTTTTGAGATTTTTCCTTTTTTTTAGAGGATAGAAAAATAGAAATTTTGGATATTGGATAGTTCTTAGAAGTTTCTGGAGCTACAGTAATCCTGAATGGTTTTTCCAAAAATATGGTGTTTCTTGAAATCAAAAGTTTGGGATTTTTGGGATTCTGAATTTTCAGATGTTCAATTTTTTGGAATTCTGAATCTTTTGGAAACGTAAGTTCGGAAAATTCCAGGTTTTGAGTTTTCAAGATTCTGGGATTTCAAGAATTCTCTGAGATTCTGAGATTCTGAGATTCTGAGATTCTGAGATTCTGAGATTCTGAGATTCTGAAATTCTGAGATTCTGAGATTCTGAGATTCTGAGATTCTGAGATTCTGAGATTCTGAGATTCTGAGATTCTGAGATTCTGAGATTCTGAGATTCTGAGATTCTGAGATTCTGAGATTCTGAGGTTTCGAATTTCCAAATTTCTCTAGATTTCTGAAATTCTGGATTTTCAGATTTTCAACTTTTTGAATTTCTGGAATTCTGGAATTTCCAGAAATTCCAAAATTTCAAAAAACCTCCGAAAAAGAAAATATGAATAAAAATTAGGAAAATCATGTGAGTAAATGAGAATAAATGAGACCGGCCTGTAGTGATTATAGTTGCTCCTCTTTTCTTTTTCTTCTTCTTCTTCTTTTTTCTGATAAGAAAGAAGAAGAAGAAGAGGTGGAAGAAGAAAATAGTACTAGAATTTGAGAGAAGTTAGAGAACAGCAAATTTTGGTTAGTTTTGATGATTGTGTTTGTACTCATATTGGGAGAGCAACATTTACTAAATGACTTTTTGCTGATTGATAGTTTTGGAAAATTTGGTTATTTTTTTGGAATTTGGAAACTCAAATATTTGAAAAAATCCAAGATAAACTCGAAAATCAGAAAATCCAGAAAAAAAATGAAATTGATAATTTCAAAATTCACAAACTCATCAAAAGTTTTGAAAAATCTTTAAAAAATTGGAAAATCTGGAATTCTGAAATTTTCGATTTCAAAAGTTCCAAAATCCCCTGAATTTCAAAAATTAAAATAAATCGAAAATTTAGAAAATTCAGAAAATTCAAAAATTTCAAAAAATCAGAAAATTCAGAAAAGTCAGATATTCAGAAATATCTCGAAATTTCGAAAAACTTCCAGAAAATCTTGAAAATTCAGATTTTTGCACAAAAAAGTCAGAAATTCGGAAAGTTCCGGAAATCCAAGGGTTTCAAAAATTCAAAAACATCAAAATCCAAATTTCCGAAATCCTATACTCCAAAAGTTCAAAATTATCAACCCCAAAACAAACTACAGTAACCCAAAAGAACTACAAAAGACAGAACTACAAAAAGTGGTCCAAGTCAACAAGTGTCAGAAGTATAGGTGAAGGAGCCAGATGGTCCAGAGATCTAGAGATAATGATCCTTACATAAACAAGCAATTACCGTAGTGCCAAAAACTAAGAAAACTACAGTAACCCTAATGGACTACAAGAAAAAACATTGAAATATGTTCAAGAGCTTTAGGAATCCGAAAATTCTAAAAATCCAAAAACCTCAAAAGCCTAAAGTCCGAAATTCAAGAATTCTCGAAATCCACAAATTCGCAAAATTAAAAATACAGTAATCCCAAACAAAGAAATACAAGATATTTAGGAATCCGAAAAATCCAAAATTTTGAAAATGCAGGAATCCCAAAAATCAGAACAACAAGAACCTGAAGAATCCAAAACTTTCCAAATAGTGAAAAAAGCCTAGGGTACGGTACCGTTCAAAATTATAATCCTAGAAATTCATAAAAATTCTACAGTAACCTGAAAAAGGCAACTACAGAAAATAGAGACAAGGATCTAACAAGTTTCCCAGAGAGGTCCAATAGTTAATACTAGGGGAAACAAGGTGAGGAAAAAGGGGGGCGAATATATATGAGGGTGAAGGAATGGAGGACACTCTTCACCTAGGGACAGAGACAGATACATATCAAAACGACAAGAAATTGCAGAGGGGGAAATAGTGTGTGATTTGAAGAGAGTAGAGAGGACAAATAGTCACATATATCCTCACAAAAGAGTTCAGGGTCAACTCTCAGTGTCTGCGTCTCCAAACTCTCTCGCAACAGGATAAAAGGGACCATTGTAAAAAGAGACCACCCCTTAGGAGACGAAAAAAGATAAAAGAAGAACCTGAGAAAGGTACACATAGAGGTCAGTTGGTGAGTAAACGAACGGGAGGAGAGGAGGAGGACAGTATACTTATATTATTATTATGATGAATTGGTTTCTTCTGGGAAAAAAGTAAAAGGGACCATTAGGCTTATTTTTTTGTTAGTTAGGCAGCGAAATCTAGATAGGCTTTTTTTTAAATAAGCTAGTTGATTTGTAGATCTAGCTCTCAAAACTATCAAAATCGAGGTTTTGATCTACCTTAAACATTTTACTAGAACGCCACAAAACCTCAACTTAGAGCTCAATTATCTCGATTCCTGTTAAAGATATCAAAAAGTGGTCAACTGATAAAATGTTTATCATAATACCACCAAATTTTTATCAGTTGATTAATTTTTGATATCTTTCACAGGAGCCGAGATAATTGAGCTCAAAGTTAATAGTGCAATACTGTCGAAATCGAGGACGTAGATGGCAAGAAAGTTGGGTCATTTTAAAGGCGCATATCTCGCCAGGACCAAATTTTACAAAAAAACTTGTCAACTCCAAAATGAAGCTCTAGTTTTGTTCAGTATAGTCTGAAATTTTCAAATCGATCGAAAAATGATGAGTGGCTTTTTGAAGGCCAAGAAGCTTGCTTGACTGGTGACTCGAAAGCCCAGGGATCCCATCACTTTAAAGGCGCATATCTCGCCAGGACCAAAATTTCCAGAAAAGTCATCAACTACAAAAATAAAGCTGCGGGTTTTCTTAGTTTGGTCTGAAAATTTCGAAACTATATAGCTACTTTTAACCTAATTTGTAGGCGTTTGAACTAGCTTTACGCTCAAACTAGCTGGAGGTCGCGAAAAAACCGGTTTGGTTCAAAACACAAAATTCGAAAATAATTGAATTTAATATCATTTTATAGCTCTTTTTAAGATCTACTATTCACTTTTTAGATCATACGAAAATTCCAAGTTTGAGCCAAATTATGCACTTTGCCGTTCAGGGGTAGTGTTCGACCTCCTGGAAATTATATACTGCTAGTTCAAGCGCCTACAAAACATGCTCAAAATATCTCGACTTCTTTGAAATTTGAAATTTACAGTAAACAAAAATAGAGCTTCATTTTCTTACTTGACATCTTTCTTCCAAAATTTCAGCCAGATGAGATATGCGCCTTTAAAGTGGCCTAGCTCACCGGAATCAAGTTAAAAACTGGTTGACCTGATTATACTATTTTTAAAGCTGAGCAATGGGTGCATAATGAGTGGTGGAGGCAGTGAGAGAGAAATAGATAAGTACCTTTTCCCTATACAGAACAGAAATATATAAAAGAGGAAGAGATCAAGTACCTTGTTCAGTAAGGGGAACATTTTGTCTGTCTGTGTGTCTGCGTGTCCAAAAAAGCGAGGGAATTTGAAGCAGAATTTTCTAGAATCTGGGAAGTTTAGATAAAAAGTTTAAAGATTTCAGGAAATCCAAAAAATCATGAATCCCAAAAATTCTAATTTTCAGAAATTCAAAAAGTGTGGAATCTCAACTTTTCAGAAATTCCAACTATAATAAAAAACGAATTCTAATATTTTTGAAATCTCAACTTTGAAAATAAATAGTTAGAAAAAAAAGAGAAGAAATGTTCATTTTGTTTCCTGGGATCCTCATCATTTCATATTTCTCTTCTTCTTCTTTCCCATCCAGATGTCTTCAGGAGAAGAAGAAGAAGAAGAGAGGAACACCAGAAAAAAGAAGAAGAAGAGGAGAAGAAGCTTCTTCTTCTTCCTTCCCATTTATCATTATTTAATCGGTTTCAATACGAAAAATGTGAGCAGCATTTCACATTGAATTTCTGATGATCGATTTCCAGTAATAAGAATTGAAAACTGAGGGATGGGGAGAACAGAATTGAAAGGTTTTGGATGGGATTTTTGGGGAAATTTGAACAATGGAAAAAAGAAAAAAAAAGGAAAATGGAATTAGGTTTTCAGCAATTTTCGAGAAATCTGGAAGCTGAGAAATGTCGAATTTTAAATTCAGGAGTTTCGGATAGTTCCAGAACATGGAAAATTTAAAAAAAACATAAATTTTTGAATTTTCGTGATTTTCAGAAGTTTTGGAATTTCTGATAATTCTGGATTTTCGGAAAATCAATTTTTGGACATTTTCAGAAATGTAGAATTTCAGGATCATAGAATTTTGGGCCTTTCAGAATTTGTTGAATTTTGGCAAGTTTGGAATTTTGGATTTTCAGAATCTCAGAAATTCAGGATCTCAGAATTTCAGAATTTCAGAATTTCAGAATTTCAGAATTTCAGAATTTCAGAATTTCAGAATTTCAGAATCTCAGAATTTCAGAATCTCAGAATTTCAGAATTTCACATCTCAGAATTTCAGAATTTCAGAATTTCAGAATTTCGGAACTTGAGAATTACAAAATTTCAAATTTTCAGAATTTCAGAATTTCAGAATTTCAGAATCTCAGAATCTCAGAATTTCAGAGAATTTCAGAATTTCAGAATTTCAGAATTTCAGAATTTCAGAATTTCAGAATTTCAGAATTTCAGAATTTCAGAATTTCAGAATTTCAGAATTTCAGAATTTCAGAATTTCAGAATTTCAGAATTTCAGAATTTCAGAATTTCAGAATTTCAGAATTTCAGAATTTCAGAATTTCAGAATTTCAGAATTTCAGAATTTCAGAATTTCAGAATTTCAGAATTTCAGAATTCCAGAATTTCAGAATTTCAGAATTTCAGAATTTCAGAATTTCAGAATTTCAGAATTTCAGAATTTCAGAATTTCAGAATTTCAGAATTTCAGAATTTCAGAATTTCAGAATTTCAGAATTTCAGAATTTCAGAGTTTCAGAATTTCGAATTTCAGAATTTCAGAATTTCAAAATTTCAGAATTTCAGAATTTCAGAGTTTCAGAATTTCAAATTTTAGAAATTTTTGAGAGTTAACAAATCTTGAAAATCAGAATTTTGAAATTTCCGGATTTCAGACTTTGTTGAACTTGGGAAATGAATTCCAGAAGACTCCTCCAGAAGACTGAGAATCTCTTCCAGAAGACTGAGAAAACTTTTAAAATTCTGAAGAATTCAACAAGCAAACCTTCAAAACCCATATTCCTATAAAACTTTCAGACCCTTAAAACCTAGAAATCTCCAGTTTGAAACTTTAGAAAAAATACCAACAAAAAAAAATAACCAAATGCTCTGCAATTGGTGATCCCAGTTTCCAAGTTTGGTGCGTCTGAAAATTAGAAAACTTTTAAAAAATCAAAAAATGAGACAAGTCTCAAAAAAGCTGCTAAAAGAGTCAAAGAAGCTTAAAAAAGGCAAAAAAAAATCTAAAATGGAAAAACTCCAAATTTTTGGCAACACTATTCCAGGAGAATATTTTTCAAAAACCGGTTTCAATGACGATATTACAACAAAAAAGTAAAAAAGAAGACGAAAAAAAGAGTCGAGTAGTGATTTGAATTTTAATAACCCTAAAATTTTCTCTGCTTCTCTCTCTCTCTCTCTCTCTCTCTCTCTCTCTCTCTCTCTCTCTCTCTCTCTCTCTCTCTCTCTTTCTATTTGAAAAGGTCACTTTTTTGCTGTGTGTGTCATTTCGAAAAATCAAAGAGAGACAAGGAACCATATGGTTCTCATTTTTGAAAAAATTTGGAATAAAAAAAACTGGACCACCAGAAGTCCCCCAACGCCCACGCAAAAGGTTCAGGACAAACAGATACACATACAGACAACTTTGAGAAAAAAAACTAAATTGAATAATCCCAAAAAATATCCCAGAAAATTTGAAAAAGGGATTTTGGGACTTTTGGAATTTTCAAATTTTCTAGAATCAATAGACAATTTTAACAATTTTTAGGACCTCAGGAATTTCAGATTAGGACCCTGTAATTTCAGATTTCTAGCTTATTTTCCTACTTTCTCTGATTCCACTTCTTGGAACCCCTAGTTCATTTTTTGTCCCATTTTTATGGACCTCCATTATTCTTCTTTTTCCATCTATCTAGTCAAAAAAGTCACATTTTCTTGTACATTATAATAATACACAAAAGATTATGAGAAACAGAAAAAAGAGAGAGATAGAAGAGAGAGTATTGGAATGTCCTAAATGACCTAGATTCAGAAATAGAGAGAGAGGAAGAGAAAAACGAGGAACACACAGTTTTTGGGATGATGATGGACACAGTAGTCGTAGTAGTTGGTGTCTACTACTTCAGAAGAAGAGGATCTACAGATTTTTGGCCTTGAACCAAAAACCTACAACACAGGGAGTGTGTGTGGGGGTGTCTAGGAGTAGGCACCATTGAGATAATGGGTTGGGAAGAAGTTGGAAAATAATGTACTAAAGAAGTAGTGGATTTTATAGGGACCAGGAAAGCTTAGAGGGGTCCAGTTAGCTAGGGATGGATCTTCTGGGGTCTAGGAGCAAAGGGGCAAAGGAGCATAGAAACCAAGCTAGAAAGCTAGGTAGACCGGGTAAGCTCGGAAAGGCCTAGTTGGCCAGGTCAGGCGAATTCTTGAAGTCTAGTAACCTTGGAACCAATTAGGGCACTAGGAACCAAGCAGGTTTAGGTTAGGCTGGGTCAGACTAGAAACCTAGGTGGACCAGCTAAGCTTGGAGAAAGCTAGCTAGCAAGGTCAGCTTCCTCTGGGGTCTAGAAACTCAAGGAGCAAGGAACCATTTGGAGCCATAGGAGCCGAGCTAGGAACTTGAGAAGACCAGGCAGGCTAGGAAGGATCTAGTTCAAAGGTCCACATGACATTTTTGGGGTATAGGAACTTATGCGTCTGCCAAGGAAGCCAGGGACCAAGCTGATAGGGGTCAGGACTTGTCAAACTAGGGGAACCAGGTATTCCTGGCTAGATCTTGGACCAAGAAATCATTAAGACTTGGACTGTTCACAGGTCTAGTACGCTTAAACTCGGCAAAAAACCCCCGCCAACTTTGAACCTCTATATCTCATTCTCTGTGAAAGATATCAAAATGTGGCCCACTAACAAAATGTTGGAAATTTTATATGAAACATTTTATCAGTTGACAACTTTTTGATATCTCTTGCAGGACCCGAGATAATTGAGTTGCAAGCATATGGGTCGCAAGCGCGGACGACGTAAGGGGCGCGCCAATCTGCAGACTTTAAGCTCAAATATCTCATTTCCTGTGAAAGATATCAAAAAGTGGTCAACCAACAAAATGTTTATCATGATGTTATCAACATTTTTTCAGTTGAACACTTTTTGATATCTCCTACAGTAATCGAGATAAATTGGCTCAAAGTTGAAAGCAAAGGGAAGAGGGACATTCTATTAGAGTTACGGTATCTCTTAAATAGTCTAGAATGGGTCCAGAAATGGTCCCTAGACTTACAGATTTCTTAAGAGCCGCTTATTTTGGTTTGAGTCTAAAAAGCCTGGAAATCCTACCCTTATTGGTTTTGGTGCCAGTTTCTTGCTCTATCTATTGTAGCTCGAAAACCGGAAAACTGGAAATTTCAATTTTTCGAAAATTCATAACACTCTTAATTTTGATCTAAAACCAAAACTAATTGTCTAGATCAATTGCAAATCTCAAACTCTATAAATCAACATCATTAAACTCAAAGTTTCTATATTACTAATTAGTACAATTCTTTCCCATCTCTATCTATCTATGCTCCTCTTCTCCCCAACAACTCAAGTAGAAAACAAACTTAGCAACCAAAACAAATACAAAATGGAGAGAAGAAGAAGAAGAAAGCTTTCTTATAGAGAGAAAAGGAAAAATAAGATTACTGTCAAGGCAAAAGTCGTGAGTCAACACAGTGAGCCCCAGAGGTGGGGAGGGGATGATGACAGGAGGCACAAATGGGGAATGCAACATTATTGGGAAATGAATTAAGGAGAAAGAGGATGAAATTTAAGGTGTATGGCTAGTTTACAGATTTTTGATAGCATCAATTGTTGGGGAGATACCCTCACTCTCATGGAGCCCCCCCCCCCTCCCTTGTCTGCTAACTTTGAGCTCAATTATCTTGGTTCCTGTGAGACATATCCAAAAATGGTCAACTAGAAAAATATGTTTCATTTTATGGTTAACATTTTGTTAGTTGACCAATTTTCGATATCTTCCACAAGAAACGAGATAAATATGCTTAAAGTTGACAGTGAGGGACCGTTCTGGTAGTGGTACAGCGGATTGCGTAGACCCCACAGGAAACTGGAATATCTCGAAAACTAAAAAAGATACAGAAATTTAGCTAATTACAGAATTAAAGCGCATGGAATTTTACACAAATTTGTAGTTTTAAGATTTTTAATAGCTTAAATGGTTAAGGAGATATGGACGCTAGAAGAGAAGCGCAGACAATGCAGCCGCGCCAGCTCTTTCTATTTTGAACGCAGATATCTCGAGAACCGTTTTAGCTATTAAAAAGTTGTTAACTATAAAAATGTGTAAAATTTTATGTTCTATGTTTTCATAATTTACAAATTTGCTCTAACCATTTTGATTATTGAGATATGTGCCTTTAAAATAGATGCACCTTCTAGCTCCCTTCTTCGTCGACGCGCACACTTTAAAGGCGCATATCTCAAGAACCAAAAAAGATAGCAAGTTTTTGTAAATTACAAAATTGTGTAAACTTTTATGCGCTACATTTTGGTAGCTTATAAATTTGCTCTAGCTATCTTGGCTTTCGAGATATTCAAGTTTTTCCAATGGATACCTAAACACTCAAAGTTTAAAAAGGATAGTAGGGTAGTGAAAATGAAAAATGTATATTATAAATGATGATACTAAACATCAGTTGTGATCATCATCATCATGTTCTGAATGGACCATTCTCTATTTCTCTGCGTCTCTCTCTCTCTCTCTCTCTCTCTCTCTCTCTCTCTCTCTCTCTCTCCTGATTTTCTCATGTACTTTGCATCGGTTTTCAATCAGAATTTTCGAGAGAGAGAGATATGTACAAGAAGAATACAGAATACTGGTATCATATTACAAAAGACTTTTGAGAGAAATAGTATAGGGAAGTTGAGAGACGCAGAGAAAAAAAAGAGAGAGAGAGAGAGAGAGAGAGAGAAAGGGGAAATGAGTAGGTCAACTGGAAGTTTTGTTGTATTCTGTATTCGACAGAGAAATGGGAACACCGAATTCGTGTAATCTCTTGGTGGAATCTCTGGAAAATTCTCTTATTGAGAATTGGATAAAAAAAGTTTTGACTTCTGTGGAAAGTGCTGGAGACAGTGGGGATTTGAATTTCCAACTTTGAGTTCAATTATCTATGTTCCTTTAAAAGATATCAAAAACTTGTCAACTTATAAAATACGTATCATTAAATCAGCAATATTTTATCAGTTAACAAAATTATGATAGCTATTATAGGAATCGAGATAATTGAGCTGCAAGTAAAGGGGTCGCAAGCGCGGTTTAGTCGACCTCTACACTTTGAGCTCACTTATCTCGATTCCTACAAGAGATATCAAAAAATGACCAACTGATAAAATACTTATCATATTATCAGCAATATTTTATCAGTTGGAAAAATTTTGATAGCTATTATAGGAATCAAGATAATTGAGCTCAAAGTGCAAGAGACAAAAAAAGTGAAGCTGCAAACGCGCTCCATTGTCAAAACCCCTCTAAATCCTTACTTTCTGATGGTATAATACTGAAAATAGGTGTCTTAAGAGTTCGAATTTTTTAAATTTTCAAAAAAAAGGAAGAAAAAGAAAAATAGGAACAGGGGAGTAAAGAGTTGGACACACAGAGGCTGTGTCTCGTTAAACTTGACGAATGGATGGGAAGAGAGAGAGGGACACAAAAAAAAACGAAGAACATTCTAGAATGGATATAGGGAACATAAAAGTATAGGTAGTCCAGAGTTTAGCCAAAAAATCCCTTAAAATTTGGCGAAAAATTGACAAAAATCGGTTGGAAATGACCAGAGATAGCTGAGATTTGATATATTTTTAAAGGCGCATGGTCCAATCTGGACAATCCAGACAAACTGAAGGTCTTTAAACAATTTCAAAATATAGAATTTTTAAAAATTCAAATTTCCCGCCCAATGCTAAAACCCAAAAAATAAATTTAGGGACAAAGAAAAAGGTAGAGCAACCAACCGCAAGATGCTCACCCTCCCGGGAGCCTGCTCAAAGAAATAGTGCACAGATCAGAGAGAATTAGAGAAACAGAAAGAGAGAGGAGGGTCAGTTTTTTTTGTCTCTGAGAAGTTATTTTGTGCTCCTCCTCCTCTTGCACTTTTTGTAGGACTCTTTGGGATTAATGTAAAATTCGGGGATAACCTCGGAAAAACAGAAATATCTCTAAAACTAAGAATGTTACTGTAATTGTGTCAATTAGAAAAATGAAGAACATAAAATTTTACATATTTTATTAATTTTCAAATTGTGTATAAGTTAAATGGTTCTTGAGATATAAACATTCAAAGGGCGCCCTCCTTGTTTGAGTGCTGATATCTCTTTAACCATTTATGCTAACAAAAAGCTGCTAACTAACAAAATGTGTAAAATTTTAAGCATAACATTTTTGTAGTTGAAAAGTTTGCTCTAACTGTGTTGGCTGCCGAGATATGCGCGCTAGAAGAGAGACGCAGACAATGCAGCCACTCTAGCTTCTCTGCGCACTCCTTTAAGCGCTGGTAACTCGGTAATCGTTATAGCTATCAAAAAGTTGCTAACTAGTGAAATGTGTAAAATTTTATGCTTAACATTTTTGTAGTTGAAAAAGTTGCTCTAGCTGTGTTGGCTGCCAAGATATGCGCGTTGGGAGAGAGACGCAGACAACACAGCCACCCTAGCTTCTCTGCGCCCTCCTCCTCCTCTGAGCGCTTATGTCTCGTTAACCGTTAAAGCTATCAAAAAGTTGCAAACAAACAAAATGAATAAAATTTTATGCTAAACATTTTTGTAATTTACAAAATTTTCCTAGCTCCATTGGATTCTGAGATATTCCAGTTTTTCAATGTTAAGCCTTAAAAGCTGGAATGTCAAGCTTGAAGTTAGCTTACTAGCTGAGTTTCAGCTCAGTTTTAGCTGCGCTTTAAAAAACTAGAAAAGTAAATGAAAATATAAAAAAGGACACCTGACCCCATGAAACTGCTTCCTTCTCACCTAACCCAACCAAAACCAATTGATTAATGGGATTTTAGTGAAACAATTCAAAAAAAAGAATTCTTTGATTGCCAAGGATCAGATTTTTAGGTAAAAATGTCTCCAAATCAGTTGGTATTTGCTCATTATGGAATCTCCTCTAAACGACACATTTTTGACAGAATTTTTAATAAAAAGTGAGCAAATATAGTGCCTCGGAAATTTGGATAAAGAGCTCTGACTTCCGTTTTCCTATAGTTAGGGATTTTTGGGGGAAATTTGGAAGTTCTTAAGCTTAAAATTCAAATTTTTAGGTTCAAATTGAATATTGTAAGGTCCAGAATTCATATTTTCAAGTTTCAGATATCGATTTTCAGATCCAAAATTAAACTATTTATGTCTAGAAGTCAAATTTCCAGGTTTCAGATTGCTATTTTCAGCTCTAAATCCTACATTTTCGAATCCAAAATTAGCATTTTTGGTCCAAAATTCTGTATGGACCATATTATTGAGTGAAAGGAGTTTTGTAAGACAATACACAGGATACAGGTAACAAAAAAAAGAGAAGGAACACCACACACATACGTGTCATTCTTAATTGTATGAGTCACAAGAAAAGAGAGAGAGAGAGAGAGAGAGAGAGAGAGAGAGAGAGAGAGAGAGAGAGAGAGAGAGAGAGAGAGAGAGAGAGACATGCAGCAAATAAAAATGGAATGAGATGAATAAAAAGTGGAATGGAAGAAGAAGAACTATTGCTATTAGCAACAGAAAGAGGGAATAGGGACCAAAAACAAGAAAAAAAATGAGAAGGAGGTCAAAAAGGGATATTAGGCGCAATATTTGGTTAGAAGAGGTACTGTAGACACTTTTTAGAGACTTCTGGAAAATTCTTAAATCCATAATCCAGAATTGTGTGCGCAAATATTTAGATAGTCAGCTAGCTTTTCAACATTCCTACTTTTAAGGTATCCGATTTTAAAAGTGGAATATCTCAAAAATCAGAACAGCTAGACAAATTTTGTAAACTACAAAACTGCTCAGCATAAAATTTTCCACATTTAATTAGTTTGCAACTTTTTTATAGCTCTTACCGTTAACGAGATATCGGCGCTTAGAGGAGGGCGCAGAGAAGCTAGAGTGGCTCCATCGTCTGCGTCTCTCTTCTAATGCGCATATCTCAACAACCATTTAAGCTATCAAAAATTTGTAAATTACAAACTTGTGTAAAATTGTATGCTCTTTAATTTTGTAATTGACCAAAATTCTGTAACTTTTTTGGTTGTTGAGATATTTTGGTTTTCCTGAAGAAACCCTATTTACAATAGGCTTTAACTTTAAGCCCATGTATCTCGGTTCCTGTGCAAGATATCAAAAAGTGGTTTATCGACAAAATACTGCTAATTTTATAATAAACAATACTAGTTAACAACTTTTTGATATCTTTCACAGGAATTGAGATAAGGGAGCTAAAGTATAGGCTGCGGCGCGTCGCTAAGCTATGCGGTCGGCAGCGCTCGCGACCTCTATTCTTGTAACTCACTTATCTCGGTTTCTATAAAAGATATCAAAAAGTTATCAACTAACAAAATGTTTATTATAAAATTTTACACATTTTATCAGTTGATCACTTTTTGATATCTCTTACAGTAACCAAGATAAAAGAGATCAAAGCTAAGCTTCCTAACTGTTGAGACAGGACAGATAAGCGGACGAAAAAAACTGAAAGTGCTCTAGCGTTTCTAAAACTTGGCCTAGAAACCCAAAAGTTAGGCCACAAATACCTTAGGCCCTCTACAGTCAAACACAAATAATACCGACTTCTAATTAAATTCTGGACCCCCTGCCTCCCCCAACAGGGGGTCAAATGAAGGGGGGTCATAATAGTAGTATACAGGTACAGTAGGTACCTTCCTCTCACAACAATGAATCATAATTTCTCAAGGTTAGGCTCATAAAAAGAAGATATGCGATTTGGAAAAGAAGAGGAAGGATGTCAAGGGAAAATGGAATATAGGATGGGGATCAAAGAAGAATAAGAAAAGTACAGCCAAAGTAAAAGAGTGAGGGGTTGTAAATATTGGGAGAGGTAAATCAATTGGGTAAATATATATATTGAGCATATTGAGAGGATAGGGACCGGTATAAGGTGTGGTCAGGGACTAAAGGGTTCTGGAGATTTTGGAAATTGATAAGAATCTAGAAATCCGAAAATCTAGGAATCTAAGAAACCAGGAATCTAGGAATCTAGGAATCTAGGAATCTAAGAATCTGAGAATCTGAAAATCCAGGAAGCTACAAATCTAAGAATCTAAGAATCTCAGAATCCAGAAATCCAGGAATCTAGGTATTTAGGAATCCAGGAATCTAGGAATTCAGGAATCTGAGAATCTAAGGATTTCAGCTTTGAGCTCGCTTATCTCAGTTCCTGTAAGAGATATTCAGAATCTGTCAACTGACAAAATATTTTTCTAATTATGATAAATATTTTATCAGTTGACCACTTTTTGATATCTTTCACAGTCAATGAGATATATGGACTTGAAGTTAACAGATAAGGGGATTATTCAATTGGAAGGTCTACAGTAACTTTATCTCCAGAAGATGAATTTTGGAGTAAAGAAGCTGAAAAATCGTATGAACACTAAGAATCCTAAAAACTCTGAAATTCCTAAAGCAACAAAACTTTCTGACAGTATATTGGAAGCACCGCAAAAGGAGCTACACGGTGGCTACTGGGTAAAAATTTCCAACCAGATGCTACCTCAGCTTTGAGCTTACATATCTCAGTTCCTTTAAGAGATATTCAAAATCGGTCAACTAATAAAATTTTGGTGATATTATGATAAACATTTTATCAGTTAACAGCTTTTTGATATCTTTCATTGGAATCGAGATAATTGAGCTCAAAGTTTACAAATCTATTAGTTTGGTTACGGTAACTGTATGTGCTATAATATCTCCCGAACCATTAAAAATAACCAAAAATTGTCAATTAGCAAAATTTGCAGATTTTCAAATTCTTCGTTTTATTAATTAACATGTCTTTATATATGTTGCCTTTTTTGTAATATGCACAGATTGCCAGAATAATATCTTACCATGGGCACATAAAAGCGCTCCCTTCTTTTGAGCCAATTTATCAAGGTTACTGTAAAAGATATCAAAAAGTAATCAACTGATAAAATGTTGGTGATATTATGATAAACAATTCATCAGTTGACTACTTTCTGATATCTCTTGTAGGAAGCGAGATAATTGGGCAGCAAGCATGGGGGTCGCACCGCCTAGCTCACCAACGCGCCAACCTCCACTCTTTGAGCCCATTTATCTCGGTTACTGTAAGAGATATCCAAAAGTGGTCAACTGATAAAATGTTGATGATAATGTGATAAATATTTTATCAGTTGACAGATTTCCAATATCTCTTATAGGAATTGAGATAATTGAGCTCAAAGTATGAGAATAGTGCCGAAATAGCCTTAAGACGCCGATATCTGAACGGTACCATATAAACCGTCCCTCTAAGAATCTGTGCATCCAGATGTCCACCTGCCAAAACCCAACTTCCTCCTCTCCTCATCCTCTCATAACACACAAACGGTACCGTGCTCCGGCTCTCTTTTGTCCATTTCTCTGCGTCTCTCGCTCTCTCACTCTCTGTACAAATATTCGAGTGTATATTGAGGAAACAATAGGGCAAACTTTCCATCCCCCCAATACACTCTAATTCCACTTTTCTTCTTCGAGAAGAAGAAGAAGAAGAGGATCATCAGGAGAAAATAGAAGGAAAGGGACCAAGAATCTAAGAATCTAAGAATCTAAGAATCTAAGAATCTAAGAATCTAAGAATCTAAGAATCTAAGAATCTAAGAATCTAAGAATCTAAGAATCTAAGAATCTAAGAATCTAAGAATCTAAGAATCTAAGAATCTAAGAATCTAAGAATCTAAGAATCTAAGAATCTAAGAATCTAAGAATCTAAGAATCTAAGAATCTAAGAATCTAAGAATCTAAGAATCTAAGAATCTAAGAATCTAAGAATCTAAGAATCTAAGAATCTAAGAATCTAAGAATCTGAGAATCTAAGAATTCTGAAATTCAATATTTCCACCAATCCAAAAATAACAAAAAAGGGGACGAATGGTCTAAGAAACAATTGGTAATTTGATTCTTCTTAGATGCTCTGACCGTAAATATTCCCTTTTTGTTCTTGTAAGTGACATACAAACACGACATGTTGACTTTTGCTCAGAACAATGCAAGAATAGATAATAGTGGGTTATTATAAGAAAGGGACCAATGGAATTCACAAGAAATTCTAGAGTACCTGCTCTCTGAGCTCAATTATCTCGGTTTCTATAGAAGATATCAAAATTTTGACAACTGATAAAGTCTTTGCCATAACATTTTACACATTTTATCAGTTAACAATTTGTCGATAACTTTTACAGAAATCGAGATAATTAAGCTTAAAGTCAAGGGCGATCAGACGCGCTTGCGACTCCTCTACTTGCAGCTCAATTATCTCGGTTCCTGTGAAGGATATCTAAAATTTGTCAACTAATGAAATGTGTGCCATAAAATCAGCTACATTTTGTCAATTTTTAAATGTTTGATATCTTTTACAGTAACCCAGATAATTTAGCTCAAAGTGTGAGTAAAGGCATTGCCGCTTTTTTCAGTGATAGAGGACTATTCAAAGCCATTGGACAAGGAAAATTAGCCAGACTTGGGAAATTTTTTTATTTTAAAAGTTTGTTATCTAGATTAATTGTTTCCGAATTTTACAAATCACACTTTTACAGACTGCGAGATTTTTCTTGTTCAGTGGAGCGCGGAAATCCAATTTTCAGCTGGATTTTACCATTTTTTCGATTTTCCCTCACATTTTGATTATTTTTTCAAGTCGAAGCACACTTTTAGATAGCAAATTACCTCCCAAAGTAACAAAAACATCTTATTTTTCCAATTATCCCTTTTTTCGATTTTCTTCACTTTTTTTCAAATCTCCCGCTATTTTTGATTCGCAACAGAGCGCGCTTGCTAACCTCCTTTCTTTGCGATTTTTCAGCGATCAATTTCATTTTCAGTATAGTTTTCAGCTGAAAATCGATGAAAAAAGAGGATTTTTAATAGTTCCTGACGTCAAAAATTGCGAAAAATTCGATTTTTAGTGTTAGAACGCTGAAAAATCGCTGGAAAATCTGAAAAAATGCAAAATTTAGGTGAAAAATTTTAATTTTTTTCTATGTTTTTTCCAGTGCATTATCTTCTCCTTTTTTTTCCGTATATTTGCCCTTGGTGCAAACGGAAACCCCCTTTTCTTCTTCTTCTCGCCATCTTCCTCTCCGTCTCTCTTCTTTTTCTCTGCACCCTCTCGATTTCCCACACTCTCATGTCGCTGGCCTCCTCCCGTCTAGCCACCCCAACCAGCGGTCTCCAACGACGACAAAAAGTGATTTCCGATGGAATTTTCTGCATTTTTCCGGTCCTAAATAAATCGTTTTTTCCCCTTTTTATTAATTTAAAATCTGTAATTTTCCAATAAAGAAATCTTTTTTGTTCCTAAAATTATCGATTTTCTGTCTCTGGACCTAAAATTTTCGAAAAATTGATTTTCAGGGTAAAAAATGACGAAATCCAAGTCGAAAAATGATGAAAAGGAGTTGGTGTTGCCGGAAATTGGGAATTTTTCCCAGTTTTTCAAAAGGTTTGGTTTTGAAATTTTGAGTGGAAAATAGGGGAAAAATCAATGAAAAATTGCGAAAAAAGGGCCAAAAATCGCCGTTTTACAGCCAATTTTCAGCGAAAATTTCAAAATTTCAGCCAAAATTTCATTGAAAAGCAATTTTTTTTTGAAAAAAAAATCTGAAAATTCAATTTTTTAGTGGAAAAAATGCGATTTTTCAGCCAAATTTTCGGATTTCTAGGGTTAAAAAACCGAAAAATTCTGAATTTTTTCCCAAAAAAGTCGAATTTTCAGCGATTTTTTCGAATTTTCCCAATTTTCAGCCGCTCAAAATTCTCGGAACGCATGACTGATGTGATTTCCGATGTCTACGAATGGTCGACATCTCTGGATCCATCGGCCGAGGGAAATCTTCCATTGCCATTCGTTTCGAAGAATCCAGAAGTCGTTTGGTCGTATTTGAAGCATCAGAATAAGCAGTTGGACGGGTTGAATAGGAAATATAAGGTAGAAAATGGGATTTTTAGGTTCAAAATGCTCAAAAATCCAAAATTTTGAGCCAAAAATTGTAATTTTCGAGGTTTTTTGAGCCCAAAAAAGCTCAAAAATTTCGTTAATTTTTAAGGATTTTTCGGCTAGAAAAGTGCAAAATTAGCTTAAAACTTACATTTTTAGTCCAGAAAATTCGGAAAATTTCGCCAAAAATCACAATTTTGATGTTTTTTGAGCCCAAAAAAGCTCAAAAAATCCAATTTTTGAATTTCGAAATTCGGAAGAAAATCGAATTTTAGGCCAAAATTCGTGTTTTTTGATGGGTTTAACCCTAAAAATCGTCATTTTTGCTAATCTGAAGCTCAAAAATCCAATTTTTCGAATTTAAAATTTCGAAAAAATCCAAATTTCAGGTCGAAATTTGAATTTTTGAGGTTTTTGAGCCCCAAAAATTCGAATTTTTGGGGTCTAAAACCGAAAAAATAGCTGAAAAATAACATTTTTAGTCCATTTTTAGTATCTATATCGTCATTTTTCGGGGATTTTTAAGCCCAAAAAGCTGAGAAAATCCAATTTTTGATTTTAAAAATTCAAAGAAAATCGAATTTCAAGTCACAATATGTTAATTTTAAAGGTTTTTTTGGCTAGAAAAGTGCAAAATTAGCTTAAAAATCACATTTTTAGTCCGGAAAATTTAGCCAAAATCCAAAAAATTCAGCCAAAAATCACAATTTTGATGTTTTTTGAGCCCAAAAAAGCTCAAAAAATCCACAATTTTAGGTATTTTTAGATGAAAAATCATGTTTTTTGCAATTTTTCAAGCCATAAATCGTATATTTTTGGGTTTTTGAGCCAAAAAATGGGAAAATTAGCTTAAAAATCCTATTTTTTCCAGGGATTTCTATCGGAATTGATCGGAAAACCACATATTCGTCTGTCAGCGAAGCCAGAATCAGAGGATTCAGAAGACATCGACGACGAAGAAGATGACGTCGATTCAGAAGACGGAGACCTAGAAGACGAGGAAGATCTAGAAGACGTCGACGATGAGGACGAAGAAGAAGGCGATATGGATCTCTTCAATTTGACGGAGAGCGATCTGAAGACGTTGGACGCCGACTTGAAGAAGATGGCTGAAGAGGAGGATTCTGAAGACGATTCAGAAGACGTGACGTCTTCTGAAGCGGCTCCGAAGAAGTTCAAGAAGAGTATAGTGGACGACGAATTCTTTAGTCTGGAAGAAATGCATGATTATTTGAAGAAAACCGAGAGAGGTGGAGGAAAGAAGACGTCCGAGGAGGAGATGATGTTTGAGGATGAGGTATAAAATTGAATTGTCTCTCAAAAATGACCTAAAAATTGAATTTATGGGGTATTTTGACCCTGAAATGCTGGAAAAAATGGCTGAAAATCGCTTTTTTGAAGCTAAAAAATCTAAAATTCCATGATCAATCTTGCCGATTTAGACTCGAAAAAAGTTTTTTTTTTGAGTCGAAAATCGAAATTTGAGAGTTTTCTGACCCCGAAAATAGGTTAAATGACGATTTTTGGAGCCAAAACCCTTAAATTTTCGTCAAAAACGACCCAAAAATCGGATTTCTGATATTATTCGAGCCCTAATAGCTAGGAAAATGGCTGAAATTCGATTTTTAGAGCTAGAAATCTGTGAATTTTTCGTCAAAAATGACCAAAAATTCGAGTTTCTGGGGTCTTTTTGGCCCTGAAAATCGAGTTTTAGCGCTAGAAAATCTGATTTTGCCTCAAAAAAACGAATCTTTCAACTTGAAAATCCGAAATTTTCGTCAAAAATGACCTAAAAAGTGGATTTCTGGATCATTTCTGACTCTAGAAATCTGGAAAAATGACTGAAAATGCGATTTTTTAAAGATAGAAATCTGAAATTTTTGTCAAAAATAACAGAAAATTTGAATTTCTGGTGCATTTTTGACCCTAAAATGTTGAAAAATGGCTGAAAATTGAACTTTTAGATCGAAAAATCAGAAATTTCTGTCGAAAATGACCACAAATTCGAGTTTCTGGGGTCTTTTTGGCCCTGAAAACTTGGAAAAATGCCTGAAAATGGATTTCGTGGAGCTAAAAATCTTGAATTTTGGTGTTTTTTTACGCTCAAAATCAATTTTTAGAGCTAGAAATCTGAAATTTCTGTCAAAAATGACCTAAAATTCGGATTTCTGAGAATTTTTGACTCTAGAAATCTGGAAAAATGGCTGAAAATGGATTTCGCGGAGCTAAAAATCTTGAATTTTGGGGTTTTTTACGCTGAAAAGTTGAAAAAAAGTGGCTTAAAATCAATTTTTAGAGCTAGAAATCTCAAATTTCTCGTCAAAATTGACCTAGAAATCGTATTTCTGAGAATTTTAGACTCTAGAAATCTGGAAAAATGACTGAAATTCGATTTTTGAAACTGAAAAATCGGAAATTTTAGTCGAAAATGACTTTTTTTCAACATGAAAATCCGAAATTTCTGTCACAAGTGACCGAAAAATCGGATTTCAGGGGTTTTTTAACCCTGAAAAGTTGGAAAAATAGCTGAAAATCTGATCTTTACATCAGAATTGTTGTTAAAAGTGACCTAAAATTCGGAGTTCTGAGTCTTTTTGACCCTAGAAATCTGGAAAAATGACTGAAAATGCGATTTTTTAAAGCTAGAAATCGGATTTCTGAGAATTTTAGACTCTAGAAATCTGGGAAAATGGCTATAAATCGACTTTTTTAGGCTAAAAATCTGATTTTGGCTCCAAAATTGCCTTTTTCGACTCTAAAAACCTGGAAAAATTACTGAAAATCAGATTTTTGATCCCAAAAATGACATTTCCAGGACAGCTGGGACGGTAAAACCGACTACACCTATGAGGACTTCTTCGGAGCTCGTGACGCTGCTGCTCCAGAATCTTCTCCAGCCAAAAAGAAGGGTGTCGAGAAGAAGCGAAAGGCGGGAGAGGCGGATTTGTCGGTGGATGATGGGTGGGTTTAGAGCAATTTCAAGCGATTTCGGACCATTTTGAGGTCTAAAAACACGATTTTCAGCGATTTTTGAGCCAAGAAAACATGATTTTTGAGCCCCAAAAACCTTGAATTAGCTCAAAAATTGCTGAAATCGGTGAATTTTGAGCGATTTTAAGGAATTTTGAGTTCCAAAAAACATGATTTTCGAGTCCAAAAACAGGCTTTTGAGCCCATAAAATCATCTAAATTGGCTCAAAAATCGCTGAAATCTGGTAAATTTTGAGCGATTTTAAGGAATTTAAGTCCAAAAATCATAACTTTTGAGTCCAGAAACCCCCTTCCAAGCCCCAATAACTTTCAATTTAGCTCAAAAATCGCTGAAATCGGCGGTTTTAGGCTCAAAAATGTCAATTTGCAGCTATTTTTGAGCCAAAAACATGATTTTTAAGTCCCGAAATCCACTTTTAGACTTCAAAAACCTTCAAATAGCCCAAAAATGACAATTTTAAGCTATTTTGGAGCCAAAAAAAATGCGATTTTCAGCAATTTTAAGGCTAAAAAATGCGATTTTTGAGCCCCAAAAAACTTCAATTTAGCTCAAAAATTGCTGAAATCGGTGAATTTTGAGCGATTTTAGGCAATTTTAGGCTCAAAATTTGTACTTTCTGGGACATTTTCAGCGATTTGAGCCAATTTTAGGTCTAAAAAACATGATTTTTAAGTCCAGAAACCCTTAAAATAGCCAAAATTTGACGAATTTTGAGCGATTTTAAGCAATTTCAAGCTCCAAAAACCCCTAATTTTTCCAGAAAAAACGCCAAAAAACGAGTCCGCTTTGCTATGGATGAGCAGGAATCTGAAGAAGAGGATCTAGAAGACGTTGACGATGAAGAAGACGAAGAAATGGAGGACGAAGAGAAAGAAGAAGGAGGTCCAGTGCTTCTAGGCGCGGATCTAGAGGAGAAAAAGGAGTCGTCCGGATTCGAACGTCGTCAGGAGAAGATGAAGGAACGAATTCAGAAGCTAGAAGAGGAGAATCTGGCTCCGAAGACGTGGGAGCTGTCAGGAGAGGTCGCAGCCGATCAGCGTGATCAGAATACGCTTCTGGAGAAGCACGTGGATTTCGATCATGGAGCAAAAAGAGCTCCGGAGGTGACTGAAGAGTTCACAGATCGACTGGAGAGTCTTATCAAGCAGAGAATCAAGGATAAGGCGTGGGATGATGTTGTTAGGGTGAAGAAGGTGGAGGCAAAGGGAGCGAGATTCGAAACGGAGGCCATTGAGAATGTGATGAATCAGAAGACGTCGTTGGCGGAGGTCTATGAGAAGGAGTATCAGAATGCACAAGGAAATGGAGGGGATGGTGGGGAGAAGAAGGAGAATCCGCAACATGAGGCGATTAAGGGAAAGATGGGAGAGCTTTTTAGGTAAGGGACTTACCGTAAGGGCTTTGTTTGTTTTGGGAAAAAAAATAGTGGAAAATTCGACTTTTTTGGGTGGAAAATGGTGGAAAAATCGCTAATTTTGAGCTGAAATTGACCTAAAAATGACTAATTTGGGGATAAAAATTACTGAAAAAGACCAATTTTAACCTGCCTGAAAATGATAGAAAAACGAAGAATTTCGAGCTTAAATAAACCTATTTCAGGCTGAAAATGAGTTGGAAATCACAAATTTTGAGCTAAAAATGACCTAAAAATCACTGATTTTGAGCTAAAATCGACCTGAAAATGTGTATTTTTTATCCGTAAATGTGCAAAAATAACTATTTTTAAGCTAAAAATCACTAATTTAGGGCTGAAATTGACCTATTTCGACCAAAAAACTCAATTTTGTAGTTAAAAATCAGTCAATGGAGACTAAAAAATGACTTGAAAATATATGAATTTTGTGCTGAAACTGACCCAAAAATGATCAATTCTGAGTTGAAAATCACTCAATTCAAGCTGAAATGAACATATTTTTGACTGGAATTAACCCAAAAATCAAGACATCATCGTTTTTAGCTGAAAATTACCAAAAAATGACACATTTTCAGTTAGAATCGACCTGAAAAAAAGCCGATTTCGAGCTGAAAACAAGCCATTTTAGGACTAAAAATACTCCATTTTAAGATAGAGCCATTTTTTGGCTGGAAATCACTAAAGTTACCCTTTTTTGAGCTGAAAATGACCGAAAAATGACCAGTTTCGACCCGGAATTGACCCAAAATGACTACTTTTCAAGCTGAAAATGGTCAAAAATGCTCAATTTTGAGAGCTAGAAATCTGTCAATTTGGCTGAAAATAACGTCAGAAACGGCAAATTTTGAGCTGAAATTGATGGAAAAATCTGTCTTTTTGAGCTGGAAATGGTTCAAAAATGACTAATTTTGAGCTGAAATTGACCCAAAAATGCTCAAATTTAAGCTGAAACTGAGCGAAAAATCACTAATTTAGGGCTGAAATTGACCTATTTCGACCAAAAAACTCAATTTTCTAGTTAAAAATCAGTCAATTTAGACTAATTATGACTTGAAAATATATGAATTTTGAACTGAAAATGACCAGTTTTGACCTGAGATTGGCACAAAAATTGACTCAAAAAATGACACTTTTGAGCTGAAAATAGTCAATTTGGCTGAAAATGATTTATTTTTGGTGAAAAGGACCCGAAATCGGTCAATTTTGAGCTGAAAATTACCTAAAAATGACTAATTTTTAGCTGAAAATAACCTAAAAATGAGCTATTTCAAGCTAAAAGTGATCCAAAAATGACAAAATTTCTCATTTTCCATCGAATTATGACCTGAAAACGGCTCATTTTCAGCTGAAATTGACGATTTTCAACACATTTTTCAACCGAAATTTCAAAATTTACCTCAAAATTTAAACTTTTGCAGACTAATCGACGCTCTAACGCACTTCGAATACAAACCGGATCAAGCTCGCGAGGAGGTCAAAGTCGTCTCCAACATGGCAGCTCTTCGTGTGGAAGAAGTCGGTATCACCGCGTCGACCGAAGCCCAACTCATGGCTCCAGAAGAGATTTCCAAGAAAATGCGCTCCATTGAGAAGGGCAAAGAGGAGCGAACGGCGACGGATCGAGCCAGAGAACGACGTGCGAAGAAGGCGAAACAGCGTTCGATGGTTGAGAAGTTCGGAGAGGAGAAGGTGTTCGGAGAGATCAAAGAGAAGAAGAAGGAGAAGGCGGAGAGAGGAAATGATAAGGGAGGAGGAGGAGGAGCTGATAAGATTAAG
Source organism: Caenorhabditis nigoni (assembly GCA_027920645.1). Lineage (NCBI taxonomy): Eukaryota > Metazoa > Nematoda > Chromadorea > Rhabditida > Rhabditidae > Caenorhabditis > Caenorhabditis nigoni. The sequence continues at coordinate 15,632,854 of CP115866.1, forward strand.
AGCTCCAATTTCTTTGCGAAGCTTCAGGAGACGGTGCAGAATGAGAAGAGTGGGAATGCGGTGACGAAGAAGAAGAAGAAGGTGGTGAAGAGAGTGAAGACTGATAAGAATTCGGCAGCTATCAAGTTGTAGATCATGGGAAATTCTGGAAAAATCGCTCTATTTTCCACTAAAATACCTCTAAAATGCTGAAAAATCGCTGAAAATCGCTTTCTGGAAGCCTCTAGAAGGTTCTGGACCCTCCTGGCCTAGAATTGTCTAGGTGGAAATTCTAGGCCACACATTTTCCTGGCCTAGAATTTATTAATTTTGAATTCTAGGCCACCGTACAACCTGTATTAGAAGGGCCCTTTTAATAGAGGTTTTTCAGTGATTTTTAGCGATTTTATAGGATTTTTCCACATTTTTCCTTCCTATTTTTACTGTTATCTGTTATCCTTTTTTGTTGCTGAAAATTGTTAACTTTTTTATTGTTTTTTTTTTTTCCTATTCAAATTGTTTTTTTTTGCTGTTTTTTTGGGAATTTTCTAGGGAAAAATTGGGAGATTTTGAGCCAAAAGTTGCCGATTTTAAACTGAAAATGTCGATTTTTTGAGCTAAAAATTGAAGATTTTAGGCTAAAAATCGATTTTTGAGCCAAAAATGGCCGATTTTCGAGCTGAAAACTGTAATTTTTGGCTGAAAAAAAAACTAGAAAAATGGAAATTTAAAATTCTGAAAATCAGGATTTTTCAAATTTTCACAACTCCAATTTTTCAGAAAAATCGAAAACTGTGATTTTTGAATTTTTATCTTGAAAATGCGATTTTTGATCCAAAAAATGCCGATTTTTAAGCCAAAAATCCACATTTTCAGTCAAAAAAAATCGGAAATTTTGGTCCATTTTTTGGGTTGTTTTAATTCAAAAATTCTGATTTTCATGCCAAGAACTACCGATTTTTAAGCTAAAAATTGACATTTTTAGCTAGAAAAATCTAGATTTTTCAGCGATTTTTAGCTTAATTTTTGGCTAAAATATAGCTGAAATTTTGCAATTTTCAGTCAAAAAATCTCCCAATTTTCCCCTTTTTTTTCAATTCCCCATATTTTTCATCTTTAAAAATTGTTCCCCCAGTGTTTCCTATTTTGTTAATTTTCCTTTTTTTTCTCTATTTTTTAGCTCGAAAAAAATTTTTTTTTTCTCCAAATTTTCCCATTTTATCGATGAAAATTCGGTTTTGAAATTGCCGATTTTTATACTTCTGAATTCAATTTTTATCGATTTTTTTTCCTTTTTTTTCAGAATTTCTAGGTTTTCAGGGTTCTAATCACTGCAAAAAAAAGTCATCTCTTGGTCCCAAAAATCTCAAATTCTACGGCTCTTTTTCTTTAATAATTGAAAAAAAATCTATTTATTTTGAATCCAACCCAAAAAAGAGGGAAAAGGAAAAATGCAAAATTTTGGCGGACCACCACAAGGCGGTCCAGGACAAGGACAAATGTATGGAGGGCCTGGCGGCCCGGGCGGTCCGGCCGGCGGACCACCACAAGGACCACCCATGCAGCAGCAACAATCGTCGCTGTTCAATTATCAGTTGCCACAGCCGGCTGGGTTTAGTTCGCAGCATTTGCAACAGTACAAGGTTTGTTTTGGGGGATGAAATTTGGCTGAAATTGGGAAAAACGGTATTTTGGGATTCATTTTGGGGTTAAATCGACTGAAAATCGCTGAAAATCGGTCTATTTTAGGCTAGAATCGATTTTGGGCCGGAAAAATGAGCTATTTTCGGCTAAAATTGATGGAAAATGGTCGTTTATTTGAAGCTAGAATCGGCCAATATAAGCTGAAATCCATGAAAAACGGTCCATTTTGGGCTAGAATCGAGCTAAAACAGTTCATTTTGAGCTGAAAATCGCTGAAAAACGGTCCATAGTGGTCCGAAAAAGACGGGAAATGAGCCTTTCTAGGCTGGAATCGAGCTAAAATGACCTATTTTCAGCTAAAATTGACGAAAATTGGTCCATTTTTAACTGAAATCTATGGGGAAAAAATGAGTGTTTCTAGGCTAGAATCCGGCGGAAATGAGCCATTGTGGGTTGAAATTCATGAAAAATGAGCTCTATTTTCAAGCTAGAATGAGCCATTTTAAGCTGAAATCCACGAAAAACGGTCCAATTTGGGCTGAAATCGATTAGAAATGAGCTATTTGAAGTCGAAAATCGATGGAAAATGAGTTTTCTTAAGCTAGGATCGACTAGAATCGCTCTAGTCTAGTGTTCTTCAGAAGCATCCAGAATCTTCTAGAATCGTCTAGAATTCAGAATCTCCAACTTCGAAAGTTCGTCCAGGAACGTTGGTTCATCAGCTAGAATATTCTGGAACATCTTCCTATTTCGAAATTCCGAAATTCCGGATTTTGAAGAATCCAGAACTTTCTAAAGCTTCTGGATTATTGAATTCCAGGAATCTGACTTCTTTTTGAAGATTCTTATTGCTCCGATCCATAAGAATCTCTAGCCTAGCGTCGACGTCTTCAGAATCCTTGAATCCTCATCCAGAATTCAGATTCTGCATCCACGTCATCTTCAGAATTATCGGAATTCAGAATTCCACGAATTCCAAGAATCTAGAACTTTCTGAAGCTCTAGACCTCTTTTTGAAGGTGCTAGTGGCTCAAATCTGATGTGACGACTTCTAAAGATTCCTTCTGAATTTCTTGAATTCGTAACATCTGGATTCCAAGATTCTAGAACTCTCCGAGCGGTTTCCTGGCTTCTAGACCTCTTTTTGAAGGTGCTAGTGACTCAAATCCGATGTAACGTCTTCTGGAAATTCCTTCTGAATTTTTGAAATTCTTCCGAGAATCTAGACCTCTCTGGATTCTGAAATCGTGCCCTTTAAAGATTACCAGAGAACATTCCAGAAGTCCTTCTCTTCACTTTCCCAAAGATCAATTGTTGCAAAATCGCTTCCTCTCTCTAATTCTCCAGCCTCTACACACTCTCTCGTACTGTCCATCCATGTACAATGCAAATGATGAGCAATGAAGAGAGAGAGAGTGTGAGCAATCAATAGAGTGGGTGAGAGAATTCGCAGTCAATTGAATATTCCTCATCTATTGAGTTTTTGCCTATTTTTATCGTTGTCGTTCCATTGCCGTCATTTTCATAAGTGATTTTTTGGTTTTCTGGAATTTTTGAATTCTATCTTTTTTCAACGGTCGACCGCGGCCCATTTTTAATTTTCTCTCAAAATAAAGACTTCCGTCTCATCTTGGGATAATATTCTAGAAATTGAAGACGTCACGATGAATACAGCGGTGGAGGCCTCTTCTGGAGCTCTAGCTTCTACTTCTAGCCAACAAGACGTCAAACCAAAACGGCCTAGGACTTTGGCGGAGGTTAAGGTAATGAAGGAGACTTGGGACTTGAAAATAGGGGCTTTGGACCTTGGGAGCCAAAAGAAATGATCTAGAATCGTCTTTTCGTTTCGTTTGTAGATTGGAGTGAATGTTCTAGAATCTTCTATGAACGAATTTCCAAGATAGAATATTCTGGAAGACCTCTGGAGTCATTCTGGGGGTTCCAGAAGTACATCTGAGGCGTTCGGCAATCTGGGGAGACACCTGGAGAAGATAGTTTCCTCCAAAAATCAGAGAATGTTGTTTCAACTACTCTGAAAATCCTAAAACCGATTCTGGCATCGGATAATGGTCCGGTTGCTGATTTTCAGTTGATTTTTGCTCATAAGGGGTCTTAGAAGGATCTAGAAGGATCTCGAGCGCTCTGGAAACTTCTGTGGACTAGAGGAACCGGAAAAAGACATCCACAAAGAAGTGGTTCCTTGAAAAACAGTTCTGGAAGAATCTAGGGTTCTGGAACCTTCTCCAGTCCAAAGGAACATTCATAACGAAGCGGTTCCACTTGTAAATCCGTTTCTAGAATTGTTTATTTCTAGAAGATTGTAGAGCTTCCGCTCTAGAAGGATCTGATTCTGGAAGAATCTGGAAGAATCTATGGGCAACATTCTGGAATATTCTAGAAGTTGACAAAAATCTGTCCACTGATAAAATGTTGCTGATATTGTGAGATATTTAATTAGTTGACAGATTCTTGATACCTCTTACGGGAACCCAGATAATTGAGCTCAAATAGAGCCTACCTTAACGCTCCAATAGATCCCCTATACGTTCACTTTGAGCTCAATTATCTGGCTTCCTGTGAGAGATATCGAAAATGTGTCAACTGATAAAATGCTGCTGATATTATGAGCGATATTTTATCAGTTGACAGTTTTTTGATATCTCTTAAAGGGACAGAGATAATTGAGCTCAACATTGAGGGGCTCTTCTATTAGAGAATTTAAAGGTACTGTAAGCCACAAGTCCTAAGGCTCAGGGCTCTTTGAGCTCTTAAATTGCTTCCTCAGATGGGCGGAAATTGAAGTTTCGAAGCTCTCAGACTCAAAAATCTGGATTTTTGATCTACAAAAATGAGATTCCAAAAATTTTGATCTACCCCAATTTAATCCCGAAAACCCCGAAAAAAGCTATTTCAGCACCAACTGCACCAATTCCAAACGCTTCGAACGAACGCGTTGAACGCGGCGGTCCAAGCCGGACAACTCAATCAACAGCAGTTCGCACAGCAGATTCATATAATGAATGAGAAGATCACACAGGCGTACAACAAGTATCAACTCACCGCCAGACAAATGCATCATCAGCAACAACAGCAGCAGCAGCAGGGACAAGGTAAGCTCATTTTTGAGCTATAAATTGGCATTTTTGGGTCATTTTCAGCCCAGAAATTGTGATTTTTGGGTCGTTTTGAGATTAAAATCAGCTCTTTTAGTGGATTTTTAGCCTAGAAATGGTAATTTTTAGGTAATTTTTGCCTAGCAATGGTGATTTTGGGGTCATTTTTACCCTTGAAATGGTGATTTTTTGGGGTCATTTTTAGCCTAGAAATGGTGATTTTTGAGTTATTTTCAGACTAAAAATTGTGATTTTTGAGTCATTTTTAGCCTAGAAATGGTGATTTTTGGGTTATTTTGAGCTGAAAAATGGCTATTTTCCAGCTATTAATAGTGATTTTTAGGCTTTTTTGGGTCATTTCTGATCTAGAAATTCTTCAATCTCGGTATGTTTTAAGCATTTTCACCACAGAAATCGACTTTTTCAGCTCAAAAAAAAAAAGATTTTCCAGCTATTTCCGGTCGAAAAATCAGATTTTTGGGTCATTTTTACCGTTTTCAGCGCTATTTCCTAGCTAATTCTAGCTCAAAAATCGGCATTTTTTGGTCATTTTCATCCCAAACATTTTCCAGGCAGCTCCTCGTCGGGCGGTCCTCCCAACAACACCCAAGGACAAATGCCACCACCGATGGCGCCAGCCGAGAAGAAGCGGATGATGGAAATGCAGAAGCAGCGGAATATGATGGCTCAGCAACAAGCAGCGCAGGCTCAACAGCAACAACAAGGCCTCCGATTCCCACAGAATGCCACGTTGCAGCAGCAACAACAGATGAGGATGCAGTACCAGCAACAGCAGGCGGCTCAACAGGCTCAGAACTCTCAGAATCAAGGATATAGGGGAATGGGAGGACCAGGACCCGGATATCCGCCACAAGGGATGCCAATGGGAGGTGGTGCTGGTGGGATGGGTGGTCCCGGTGGAATGGCTGGAGGACCGATGAGTGTACAGAGTCAAGGAGGACCCGGGTCGAATATGCAGCCACAGACACCGCGTGAGTCTGGAAAAAGGGGATTTTTAGGCCGTTTTTAGTCTGAAAATTGCTATTTTCCAGCTGAAAATAGGCTTTTAAGATCATTTTGAGCCTAGAAATCGGCATTTTTTGCTCTAAAAATCGTTATTTTAGGCTGAAATTGTGGGTTTTAGGTCATTTTGAGCTTAGAATCGCTGTGTTCTAGCTCTTTTTAGCTCTGGAACAGTAATTTTTAGTCTAGAAAATCGGCATTTTGAGCCTAGAAATTGACATTTTTAGCTCTAGAAATCGTTATTTTCAGCAAAAAAGTGATTTTTAGACCATTTTTAATCTAGAAATTGAGATTTTTGTAATCATTTTGAGCTCAGAATCAGCATTTTCGACAATTTTTACACTGATTTTCGATCTGAAATTCAGCATTTTTGGCTATTTTTAGCCCTAAAATCGTTATTTCCAGCTGAAAATACCTGAAAATTGGGGTTTAAAGCTCATTTCTCGAGGTTTTAGAGCATTTTAAACCCAGAAATAGACATTTTTAGGTCTTTTTGATCGTAAAATCTGCAGTTTTAGGTCATTCTTAGCCTAGAAATCGGAATTTTGAGGTTATTTTTGATCTTCTTGAATTCACATTTTTAGGTCATTTTTTTATCTGAAATTTCTATTTTTAAGTCCATTTTGAGCTGGAAAATGGTATTTTTGCGGAATTTTACGCCAAAAATGGCATTTTTAGGTCATTTCCAGCCTAGAATTACCTATTTCCTGGTATTTTTAAACACGATAATTGCCATTTTCAGCTACAAAATGACCTATTTCAGCTCTAAAATCAGCTTTTTCTCCCTCAAAAAACTATTAAATTCCGGAAAATGTTATACGACCTGCTTCTCATGGCTTCTTTTTTGATCATAAACTGTCTGTTCTTTTTTTCTGAAAAATTCCCAAATTTCGTACTATGGGAATCTGTAGAAAAAATCAGAGAAAACCCCATTTTTAGTCTAAAATTCCAGATTTTCAGCTGAAAATTGATGATTTTCATCCCTAAACGGTCCAAAATTGCTGAAAAAATATACTGAAAATGCTGAAAATCGTCAATTTTCAGCATTATAGTCATTTATGCCTAATTTTCCGTCTAAAACCTCAAATTTCGAGCTCGAAGCTTCTTCTGGAACCATTTTAGGCATAAAAATCACCTATTTTCATCTCTAGATGCTCCAATTTGCTCTCAGAACCTCGAAAATCGATTTTTTCAGAATCCCACGGGCCCGCATCTGTATCCAATCCGGCTTCTGTTCAACAACAGCAACAGCAACAATTCCAACATCAGCAACAGCAACAGTACTACCAGCAGCACCAAAACCAACAGATGCAGCATATGCAGCAACAGCAACAGCAGCAGAATATGCAGCACCAGCACCAGCAACAACAGCACATGCAGCAAATGCAGCAGCAACAACATATGCAGGTAAGAAGCTCAGGCGAAACTACCGTAATCTCAAAGCGCCGGAATTCAACTTGACCTCCCAGGTTTCCAGATTACTGTAGTTGTGGTTAGGACGACAGGGAATCGAAATCTAGGCCGCGGTTGGCCGTGGTCCAAGCTGAAAGAGCCCAGGGCCGCGAAATCTTCCTATTCCAAAAGTTTAGTCCAAAAATACCGTAATCTGAAAGCCAAGGACCTTTCTGATTACCGTAATCAGTAATCAGATTACGGTAATTCTGGCGTAGCTGTCCTTAGATGGCCTGTAGATTGATCTGGGCCTGTAGATCAGGAATCTTGTTTGGTCAGTGGCGGCCGAAGCGAAATCTAGGCCACGGTCCCCACTGAACTGTTTCCAATGAATCTACTAGATTTTTCAGAATCTAGTACTGGTTCATCTGGATAGGTACGGTGTAGCTGGCTTTAGATGGTCCAGCTGAACCGATTTAGCTCAAATCTGGACGGATAGATCACTGTATATTTTGCCAACCGCGGCCTAAGCGGATCCTAGGCCACCTCAGCCACAACCTAGGCCACCCTACCCAATCCTTTGATTTCCAGCAACAACAGCAACAAGGACACCCTGGCCAACACCTCCAACAACAACCCCAACAATCCCAACAACCCCATGACTTCCAACAACCGTCCGCCCCCGCACCACCACCAGCTCCACCAGCCGAGAAGCCGGAACAAGTCAAGTACCAAGAGCTGCTCAAAGAGCTTCGTGCACAGTACTACGACGTGTTGATTGGAATGCAGAAACGGCAGGTGACACAGAAGGGAATGGTTCCGATGATACAGATATTGGATGGAGAACGTCAGGTGCCGTATGAGCAGCTCAAGGGATTGGCACCGTCGTTGCAGAGACTCATGATCCGCGATTGTCCGACTTTCCCACTGTTGGAGGAGTTGAGAAGAATTGTTTTTAAGGTTGGTTTTTTCTTCTAGGCTTGGTGGCCTAGGAATCCAAATTTCGAAAAAGTTAGGCCATGGTGTACATGGTCCTAAAAAGCAAACTTTGAGCGTGCCATATCAGTTTTTAGATTTGAAAAATGTCGATTTTGAAGCTAGATATGACCATTTTAGTTCTGGTGGCCTAGAAATCCAAAACTAGGCCACATCGTCCCAAAAACTAAAATGACCATAACTCACTTCAAAATCGATATTTTTCGAAGCTGAAAACTGATATGAAACTCTCAAAGCATTATATTTCGAATCATGTACACCATGGCCTAACTTTTTCCAAATTTGGGTTTCTAGGCCACCATTTTGAAATTGTAAAACTAGGTCATGATGTATATGGTTTTAAAGAGCATGCTTTGAGAGTTCCGTAGGAGTTTTTAGATTCGAAAAATATCGATTTAGAAGCGAGTTATGGCCATTTTAGTTCTGGTGGCCTAGAAATCCAAAACTAGGCCATGTCGTCCCAAAAACTAAAATGGCCATAACTCGCTTCAAAATCGATATTTTTCGAATCTGAAAACTGAAATGGAACTCTCAAAGCATTAGCTTTAGAATTATGTACACAATGGCCTAACTTTAACGAAATTTGGATTTCTAGGCCACCAACCTAAAAATTGGAGTATTTAGCTTCAAAATCAATATTTTTTATTCCAGAAAAAGGAGGACCGCGAGAAGGCCATCACCCAGACATTCCAAGAACGGGACCAAACATTTTCGGCGGAAAAGGCGACGGCTAGACTCAGAGCCAAATGCCAAGACGATCCGTGTGGTGTGGCTCCGTGGAGCTCGGTGAAGCATCTGGCGATTCGAGTACCCGACGCCGTCCGAATGTTGTATCAGAAGCCGAAGACGGAGATTCCAGATGACGTGGAGGAGAAGAAGACGTTGAAACGAACCAGAGGTGTGGAGGATGAGGAGATGGAGATGGATATCAAGGCGAAGAGAATCAAGGGGGAGGACGGGACGAGCCCCGAACAGCAGGAGGATACCGGGATGATTCCGGAGCAGTTTTTGGTAAGTCTAGGCCATCTGGAATGGCCCAGAAACCCTGGTGGCCTAGAATTCCGAATTTCGAAAAAGTTAGACCATGGTGCATATGGTTCTAAAGAGCATCTTTCGAGAGTTCTAGAACATTTTTTAGATTTGAAAAATATCGATTTAGAAGTGAGTTATGACCATTTTAGTTTGGTGGCCTGAAAATCCAAAACTAGGCCATATCTAACCAAAAACTAAAATGGTCATATCTCCTCTCAAAATCTATGTTTTTTTAAATCAAAAAACCGTTATGGAACGCCCAGAACATGCTTTTTACAATCATGTTTACCATGACATGATTTTCCAATTTTAAAATGGTGACCTAGAAATCCAAAGTTTGTGAAAACTTGGCCATGCTGTACATGGTTCCAAGGAGCACGCTTTCCGTGTTCCGTATCAGTTTTTAGATTTGAAAAATATCGATTTAGAAGCGAGTTACGTCCATTTTAGTTTGATGGCCTAGAAATCCAAAACTAGGCCATATCGTCCCAAAAACTAAAATGGTCATATCTCCTCTCAAAATCGATATTTTTCGAATCTAAAAACTGTTATGGAACGTCCAGAACATGCTTTTTACAATCATGTTTACCATGGCCTAGTTTTCCTGGAAATTGGGTTTCTAGGCCACCAAACTAAAATGGCCATAACTTCCTTCTAAATCGATATTTTTTGAATCTAAAAACTGATTTGAAACTCTCAAAGCATGCTCTTTCGAACCATGTAGACCATGGCCTAGGTTTCGCGAAACTTGGATTTCTAGGCCACCAAACTGATTGGTACCATAAATGACCCTCTAACTAGCATAGCGTACCCCATAACTTGTCTTAAAAATGCTCGAAAAATACTATTTTGGAAACTTTTCCAACCCCGAAATTCCCCTCTTTCCAGATCAAGACGGTATTCGACACTCGCCAACCATGGATCATCCCCCTGAAAGCCCGTCAGGAGCTTCTGAAGCTCTCCAACTGGACCATCGACGATCAAAGTCTTCCATCCAGCTCCAAAACGCCGTTTATCATCATTTGTGTCAAATCCCCATATCTCTTGGTCTCCCCACTGCGTGTCTGTCTTCCACACTCTTATCCATCCACTCCAGTCTCCATTCAATTCGATAAAACGTTTCCCGAGGATTCAGAATACGGTGCCACGCTTCAACACTTGTACGAGAAGCATTTGAGTACGAAACCTGCCGTCAGGAGCTTGACGGATTTTGTGGAGGCGTGGCAGGCGGCGTGTGAGGAGTATCTCGTCTTTATGCCCAAATATCAAGCCGAGAGTTGTGAGTTTTTTTAGATTTTGGGGTGAAAATGCGGGAAATTTTGAGCCAAAAATTGAGAAAGTTGGATTCTTGTGTGATTTTGAGCCAAAAAAAAAAGGTGAAAAATGAACTTTTTCGTGTAGAGATAGCCTCAAAATTGTGAAAAATTGGTCATTTCGCAACCGGGACGTTTTAGAACCGGACGTTTCGCAACTGGCCAATTCGTAACCGGGTCGTTTTAGAACCAGTCATTTCGCAACCGAGAAATTTTAGAACCGGCCATTTCGCAACTGACCAGTTCGTAACCGGGACGTTTCGGAACCAGTTATTTCGCAACTGTACATTTTAGAACTGGACGTTTCAGAACCAGTCATATCTGAACCGTAACGTTTTAGAATCGGACGTTTTAGAATCGGTCATTTCGCAACTGACCAATTTGTAACTGAGACGTTTTAGAACCAGTCATATCTAAACCGTAACGTTTTAGAACCGTGACGTTTTAGAACCGGACGTTTCGCAACCCGGAAGCTTTAAAACTGGTCATTTTAGAACCGAGACATTTGAGAACCGGACGTTCTAGAACTTTTCCTATGTGCTATCGGACAATTTAGAACCGGTCATTGGGCAACTGGCCCCACTTCGGAACCGGGACGTTTTAAAACTGGTCATTTCGCAACGGACCAATTCGTAACCGCGACGTTTTAGAACCAGTCAATTCGCAATTGGTCATTTCGCAACCGTGACGTTTTAGAACCGGACGTTTCGCAATCGGGAAGTTTTAAAACTGGTCATTTCGCAACCGTGACATAATAGAACCTGCCATTTCGCAACTGTCCCTATTTAGGAACCAGACGTTTTAAAACCAGTCATTTCGCAACCGTGACATATTAAAACTTTGCCATTTCGCAACTGACCAATTTGTAACAGGAACGTTCTAGAAAAAACCAATTCATAACCGGGACGTTTTAGAACCGACCATTTCGCAACTGACCAATTTAGAACCGGTTATTCCAAAACAGGTCATTTCGCAACCGGCCCTATTTCGGAACCAGACGTTTTAAAACCAGTCATTCGAAAACTGGTAATTTCATAACCGAGACATTTCAGAACTTTTCATTTTCGGAAAAGTTCGGAAAATCTAGAAATTTCGGGAATTCAAAATTCAAAAATCTCCAAAAAGTCCCAAAAATTGGTTAAATCCCCAAAAAATTTGTTCAAAGATCACTGAAAAAGGTCCAAAATCAACGAAAAATTGTCTAGAATATTCTAGAAAATTTCTTAAATTTCCAAAATTTTGAATAATCTCATTTTCAGCGCCCGAAGCACAACAAAAAACGCCAGAAACGCCGAATTACGGACGTCCGACAACTTCTGGTCCAGCCGTTGTTGCTCAGCTTACCACCCCAAAAGGAATTGCGATTTAATTTTAAAAATTCGTTTTTTTTTTGAAAATTTGAATTTCCCAAAAAAATTCTGTACATCTTCCTGTCCTTTTTCCCCTCTCTAATTCCAGCATTTTTCTGTGATAAAACGAGACTTTTTGGGATATTTCGATGAAAAATTGAGACATTTTAGAACTGTGACGTTTCGGAACAGTTGCCAAATGACTCAAAAATCCCAGAAAAGTCCCCTAAAAACGATTTTAATCATAATATTCTGTATTTTTTCTGCAAAAATCCCCCTATCTCTCATGTTTTAGTCATTTTATTCCCTATTTTTTGGCCCAAAATTTCTATTAGAAAATTCTCTCTGCCCATCTCAAAAACCACCAAAATCCACAAAAATCAACAAAAAATCTCCATTTTTCCTATTTTCCCCCCAAAAAATTATTTTTTTTACATGAAAATTTATATGATAAAAGTGAGAAAATTTGGGGAAAAAAGATCATTTAGAATAGTGAAACCGTAGCTGAAAGCAATTTTTTAGAATTAAAAAAAACATCGATAATCGATTAGACGACACTGGCCGAGACACGACACAGATCGGCGACGAGACGGGAGAGTTGGAGTTTCGAGGAGAGTCCCTGGATGATTCTCATATGGCACATGGCGATTTCCTGGAAAAAAGATTAGATTTGAAAATTTTTAAAATTTTCAGTTAAAAAAATTTTTTTTTGGTTGAAATTTCGGATTTTTTTGGCTGAAATTTCAGATTTTTTGGCTGTAATTTCGGATTTTCTTAACCAAAATTCCAGGTTTTTTGGCTGGAATTTCAGATTTTTCGGTTGGAATTACAACTTTTCTTGGCGTAAATTTTTTATTTTTTTGACTGAAATTTCGGATTTTTTGACTGAAATTCCAGATTTTTTTTGACTGAAATTTCAGTTTTTTTTACTGAATTTCCAGTTTTTTTGGTTGAAATTTCAGATTTTTTGCCTGAATTTTTAGATTTTTTGAACTAAAATTCCAGGTTTTTTTGGTTGAAATTTCAGATTTTTTGGTTGAAATTTCAGCTTTTTTGGTAGAAATTTTAGATTTTTTGGCTGAAATTTCAGCTTTTTTTGTCTGAAATTTCAGTGTTTTTGAACTAAAATTCCAGGTTTTTTGGCTGAATTTTCAGATTTTTTGGTTGAAATTTCATATTTTTTAAGCTGAAATTTTAGATTTTTTCGGCTGAAATTTCAGATTTTTTGGTTGAAATTTCAGCTTTTTTTCGGCTGAAATTTCAGATTTTTCAGCTGAAATTCCACATTTTCTAACTGAAATTTCAGATTAGAATTTTCAAAAAAAATTTTTTTTTTCGAATTTTTGGAAATCTCAATTTTTATGGAGAAAATTCTAATTTTCATGGGAAAAAACTTAATTTTTGGCTGAAAATTCAAAAAAAAATTTTGAAAAAAATCTAAAATTTCTAATTTTTGGCTGAAAATTTGAAAAAAAATCCAACTTTTTTTTCGATTTTTCGGTCATTTTTGCCCGTTTTCGGCCATTTTTTCACTATTTTTTCTAGAATTTTCCGGATTTTTTCCAGATTTTTCGAGATTTTTTTCCAGATTTTTCCAGAATTTCTTCCAACCCACCCGAATGAATTCCTGTCTCAATTGCTCATTGACTCGTTTCGACAGCTCCACTGTCTTGACAACCCGAAACAAAGTGGACACAATGTCGTCAGACGAGAATCCCAACCGATGGAATTCGTGAATTATTTTCGACGCCTCGAAGAACTTCCCATCCACACAGTAGGCCAACATTTTGATCATTAGGTCCGGATGGGGCTCATCACACACTTTCAGCACGTTCTCCTTGTTCACTTGTTCGTAGGCGTTCACGGTGGCCTGGAATATAGAAAATAGATGTATGTTTGTCCCAGGGGTGGGCGAGCGCGGGCTTTCGCCCTCGCAGTTTCGCCTTTTTGTCTCGCGCGCGAAACGAAAAGTTTTTAAAGGCGCATGCAATTTCGTCGCGTGGGTCTCGCAGCGGAGAAGAGGGGGAAAGCGCGGAGAAACAGAAATTTAATGTTTTGAAGGCAAATTTTTCAATAAAATTGTTTGTTTTGTTGCTTTTTTATGTGTTTTGTTTCAATTTTCACCAAAAATTCGTCAAATTTCGCTAAAATATATCTTTTTGGGTGTTTTTACCCAAAATTGTGTCTTTTTTTCACCATTTTTTTTGCGAGTTCGGGCGGTTTTAAGCTTTTATTTTGTCGGACGTCTGAATATGCTTGTTTTTCGTCGGAATATCTGTGATTTTGATTGTAAATCGTGTACATTTTCTCAAAAAATTAAGCTTATTTTCCATTTAATATTTGTAATTTTTCAGAGATGTCAGATGAGGAGATTTTTCGATGGAACTCTCCCAAAAACAACATCCGATATCGATTTGGAGCAAAGTTAAAATTAAAAATTGAATTTCGAAATTTGTGTTTTTTGTTGTAGCCTGAGTTATCGATTTTAGAGACTGAAAATTTGCATTTTTTAAAGACAAATTTAGAGAATTTATAGTCTTGTTTTACATGTATAGATTTTTACTCATGATCTCTTTTTTCTGTCAATCCATTTTTTGCCCACGATCTCCCACTCTTTTGTTGTTGAGCATGAGCTTTTTTGTTGTTTTCCATGTTACTCGAGTTGTTACTCGAATGAATAGAAATTCTTTCTACTAAAAGATAAAAGATTCTAATGAAAAGAGATTCATTTCCAATTTGATAAAAAAAAGAATATCGTTGATGAGCAGATCGATGACGATGCGAAAACCGATTGTGGGCTCGCGGAGGAAGCCTTTCGCTGCTGTTGCTGACGTGGCATAGTCAGCTGTTGTCCGTTCGGCGGTTTTCGTTGTCCTCCATTGCCACTTGGATGTCTGAAGCCACCGGAATTCCGGGATGGAGTCGTTGGAAGCTGTGGAGCTCGATTGCTGCCACTGGCACGTGATGACGACGTCGGAGTATTCATGATTGAATGGAGATAAGGGTTGGGTGATGAGTGTTGAATTGTTATACAAAAATCTTCTTGGAGAGTTTCGGATCGTACAGAACTACACTACATTCCTTCGCAGCACATCGACAGTCCGCGTCATCTGTAGACATCACTGAAAAATTACAAAAATGAAATGGAAAAAAAAGCTTAATTTTTGAGAAAATGTACACGAATTACAATCAAAATCACAGATATTCCGACGAAAAACAAGGATATTCAGACGTCCGACAAAATAAAAGCTTAAAACCGTCCGAACTCGCAAAAAAATGGTGAAAAAAAGACACAATTTTGGGTAAAAATACCAAAAAAAGATATATTTTAGCGAAATTTGACGAATTTTTGGTGAAAATTGAAACAAAACACATAAAAAAGCAACAAAACGAACAATTTTATTGAAAAATTTGCCTTCAAAACATTAAATTTCTGTTTCGCCGCGCTTTCACCGCGCTTTCCCCCTCTTCTCCGCTGCGAGACCCACGCGACGAAATTGCATGCGCCTTTAATTATTTTTTGTTTGTGTGTTGCGAAACTTTTACCGCGAAAGCCCGTCGCTCGCCCACCCCTGGTTTGTCCGGATGTCCAAAAAATTCGAGAAAAAATGGCCAAAATTGAGGGAAAATCTATTTAAATTGATTTAAAATTCCAATTTCTAGTGATTTTAAGCCACTTTTTCGTGATTATTATTCGAATTCTGGTGACTTTTAATCAATTTTTAGCGATAATTGGCTAAATCTAGTGATTCTAAGACAATTTCTAGGGATTTTCAACCGATTTATAGTGATTTTGAGAAAATTTTCACTGATTTCAAGTCAATCTCAAGTGATTTTAATCCAATTTTTAGGGATTTTTAACCATTTTAAGCGATTTTAAGCCTATTATAGAGATTTTTGCCCTATTTCTAGTGATTTTGAGCCAGTTTTCAGCGATTTTGAACCAACTTCTAGTGATTTTCAGTGAATTTCTAGTTAATGTCAGCCAGTTTCCAGTGGTTTAAAGCAAATTTTTAGGGATTTTTAACCGATTTCTAGTGATTTTAAGCCAATTTCTGGTGATTTTTAGCCTATTCCTGTTCATTTTTAGCCAGTTTCTAGAGATTTCAAGCCATTTTTTGGTTATTTTTAGTCAATTGCTACGAATTTTTTACTCTTTTTTTTCGGATGTTTTGAACATCCAAAAAATGGATCAAAATGGAGAAAAATATGTCAAACAATTTGACAAAAAAATTGCCCAAAAAACCCATGAAAATCCATCAAAAAGGGACCTAAATTGGATAAAAATTGTCTAAAATTCTCGGAAAATGATTTTAAAATAACTGAAAATTGCCAGAATCGGGTTAAAATTGACTAAAAATGGTCTGAAACGCCAATTTTCATGTAGTTTTCAAAGGGATTACTGTAGATTTCTGAGATTTCCGTATATTCTAGCCATTTTTAGCACATTTTCATCCGAATTTTCCTCTAATTTTTGGCCTAAAAACGCCAATTTCCGGCCAATTAATCTCACCTGAAGATTATTCAATGCCTGTCTCATATCACCTTGTGCCGTGAAAAGAATCGCTTCAAGACCACCGTCGTCATGATTGACGTCTTCTGCTTTGGCCACTTCGACGACACGTGACATCAGCTCGGCGGCAGTCAGCTTTGTATAGCGGAGAAGAGCGCATCGCGATTGGATTGGTTCTGCAAAATTTTGGGGGTTTTTGAGACGATTTTAAAGGATTTTTGGTCATTCCTAGCTAATTTTAGGCTGCTTTTTACCTAATTTTAAGCCATTTTCAGTGATTTTCGGACTATTTCTAGTGGTTTCAGCTAATTTTCAGGGGCTTTTGGGCAATTTTCAGGTATTTTCGGTTAATTTACAGCAAATTTTTAGATCAATTTCAGACGATTTCCAGGTTAAATTTGGATTATTTTGAGGCAATTTTCAGTAAACTTTGGATATTTTATAGTAAATTCGAATCCAAATTAGGTCAATTTCAAGCCATTTTCATCCAATTCTAGATCATTTTTGACGGATTTTCGGACCATTTTCAGTCAATTTCAGACGATTTTTGACGAAATTTAGGTCATTTTCGGCTTTGTTTTCGGGATTTTTTTGATATTTTCATCAATTTTTGCTCATTTCCAGTGATTTTCAGACCAATTTTCAGAACCTTTGGATCATTTTTGGCGAATTTCGGACTATTTCTAGTGATTTTAGCCAATTTTTAGTGATTCCTAGACCATTTTCAGTGAATTTTGGTCCATTTTTAGCCTATTTGAAGCTATTTTTAAGGTTTTTCCCCTATTTTTAGGCAAATATAAGTTTTTTTTTCATCAATTTTTCTTGATTTTTGGACAATTTTCAACGATTTTAGCTCATTTCTAGTGAATTTTTTGGCGATTTTTAAACAATTTCAGAGATTTTTGACTATTTTGGACCATTTTTTTCATTGATTTTAACCTATTTATCAGTACTTTGATTGTCTAAACAAGTCCCGGAAATGAGCTCAAAATAGTCTATAATTTCGATTTTAAGCTTATTTTAATGGATTTTGGAGCATTTTTAGGGGAATTTCGACATTTTTAAGCCAATTTTCAGCCAAATTGGCATTTTCCCATAACATGTCCCATGCTCCATTTTAATGATTTTTTGACCATTTTCAGGGATTTTCAGGTAGTTTCTAGTGATTTTTTGACAATTTTTAAAGATATTTAGACCATTTCCAGTCATTTTTGGACTATTTTTAGAGATTTTTGGACCGTTTTTAGTCAATTTCAGATCATTTTCGTTCAATTTTGGGTCAAATTAGGTCAATTTTAATCCATTTTCAGAAGATTTTGGATCACTTTCAGTGATTTTGGAGTCATTTTTCATCAATTTCAGCGTATTTTCGCGATTTTCAGACCATTTTTAGCTGATTTTTCATCTATTTTAGACCATTTTCAGCCAATTTTTTAGCTGTTTCAAGTCATTTTTCAGGAACATTTCAAGGGATTTTTAGACCATTTTCAGTGATTTTTGAACCGATTTTTGTGATTTTTTTAGCCAATTTTCAGCGAATTTTCAGCCAAATTAACATTTTTCCTACCAATAATCTTCTCCGATTGATTACACGCCAACGCGAATCTTGTCGTCTTTGAGTACATCTCCATCGTACGACGAAGAGCCTGGAAAATTCGAATTTCCAGAATTTTCTTCTAGAAAATTCCAGAATTTTCTACCTGCTGAGCACCCTCGGTCATCGAATCCGCCTCATCCAAAATGATAATTTTGTGACGTCCTTCTGGAAGTGTCACTCTGGTTTGAGCAAAAGTTTTGATGCGATTTCGGACCACATCGATTCCTCTGAAAATTTGAATTTTTCGGAATTTTTTGGAATTTTTCGGCGCGAAATTCGAATTTCTAGCCCTAACCTCTCATCAGAAGCGTTTAATTCGAGTACAGCGTCTTTGACCTTATCGCCAAGCAGCTCTCTAGCCAGCGCCCACACCGACGTCGTTTTTCCGCATCCGGGCGGTCCCTAAACACATTTTTAAGCGGAAATTTGAAATTTTCATAATTTTTTACATACAGATAAGATAATATTCGGCACATTTCCCTCTTTGGCGATCACTTTCAGCCGCTCCACAATATTTTCGTTGCCCACAATGTCGGCGAGAAATTGTGGCCGGTATTTCTCGACCCATGGGGCTAGTTCGTTTTTTTGCGCTTTTGACATGCTGAAAATCGAATTTTTGGGTTGGAATTAGTAGAAAAAGCAAGAAAATCGACGAAAAATGAAGGGAAAAAGTTGAAAAATAGGTTTGGCGCCAAAAAACAGACGACTTGTCCGAGAGGAGTACACCTGCCGAGGGACTAGATTTTCCCCACACGGCCTTTTGATGGAATTTTTGGCGCGGGTTTAAATAGCAATGCAGAAAGTTGTCAAACTTGACTAAAAAAGTCTATAATAGAAGAGAATAATTCATTTTTTCAAAAAATAAACATATAAACTATCACAAAAAAGCGAACAAAAAGAGAGAAAGGCAATTGTCGACCAGTTTTAGTTTCAGAGAGAGGGAAAAAAAAGGAAAAAAAAAAGGAAATTTCTAGAAAAAAAAACCGAGAATCTTTAAAATTTAGGAATTTAAAATTAGGCTGAAAATTATAGCTCAACAAATTGAAAACTATTACTCAGAGAACAAAACTTTAGACTACTCAAATCATTGGTTTCATTCGTTCCAGCGGCACATTTTCCAACGGATTGGTTGAAAAGCTTTCCGGATGTCTTAAAAATTGATCAATTATCGATTTTTTGAAAATCAGATGCTCACCGAAACTTGCCACTTCTGATGGGCACCTTGGTTGTGGCAAAGGATCACACTGATGCCTCGCAACGAGTCCAAACACATTCTTGATGAGCCCATCGGTCGGAGTTCGCCCTGAAAAGCAGAAATTTGAGTTTTACATCCTAAACTGGCTTGGGATATCAAAAGCAAAAGAGGAAAACCCCTAGGTGGAGTCGAACTTGTGACCTTCAGATCGCCGGGCAAAAGCGCAAGCCACTAGGCCACTGGTGCGCAGCGAGAGCAAGGTGCGGCAAGGCGTATAGAAAGGAGGGGAAAAGCGCTGCTTTATGAGGTGGTAAGAGGTGTAGAAAATTTTGAAATTTTTTTGCAAAGTGCGCTCTAATGCAAAAAAGTGCAAAAAATGCAAAAACCAACCGTAGAGGAGTATTTCCACTGCTGCATCCGCTCCAAATGGTTACATTTTCGCATTTCCACTCGATTCCCATTGGCTATTCGCCCCTGGGAGTTCTCAGCACTCAAGCAATGCGTTCCATTAGCCATTTTAATCAAATATTTCTTTCCAGGGACCAAAATTTTGTCATTTAACTGATTAGGAGTGTTATCCGGAAGCAATTCCGGATAAATATTCTCCAAATACCATTTGAAAGGTTTGCATTGAAGATTTTGCCGCAAATTGATTCTCGATGTCAAATCACCGTAATCCGTAAAGGTACGGTAGGTTGGGCGGGCTTCGAAAAAGTTCTCCAGATACTCGTCAAGCCAGACACGTGCCAGGCGGACCGAGTTTTTGCCCATAGAGTCGGTTTTGATGCCGTACGGACGTTGGCGGCTGGAATTTCTTATTTTTTGAAATTCAAGAAATTTTTAGGAAGATTTTTGGAAACTTTTTCCGAGATTTTCAGAGCTTTTAAGTCGACAAAAAACTCACCGGAAAATATGCCCAACTCGACTGCACGGCATGATCAGCAACTCTCCTCCGCAAGTCCAAATCTAAAATTTTAGCATATATGTTTTTGAAATTAGTATATCTTGAAAATAGCAAGAGCTAGATAAAAAGTATTTACTATAAAAAGGTAGAGCATAACATTTTACACATTTTGTTAGTTGACAACTTTTTGATAACTATACTAGTTCAAGAGATAGACAACCTCGAAGAAGACGCACAGAAGGATGCGTGACTCCTTCCTTGAGGGCTGCGCACTTCAAAGGTTTGTATCTCAAAAATAGTTAAAGCTAGATAATATTTGTTAACTATGAAAATGTAGAGCGTAAAATTTTACACATTTTGGTAGTTTATACATTTTTGATAACTAAACTTCTTCAGGAGATATAAACAATTGAAATACGGGCGCGCTCCTCACTGGAGAGAAATGGGGACTAACTTTAAAAGTGGTATATCTCAAAAACTATCATAGCTATAAAAATTTTGTCAACTAATAAAATGTGTGAAATTTTATGTTCTTTTTTTTGTCTGTTGACCACTTTTTTCTAGCAATCATAGTTTTGGAGATACGCGCCTTTAAAGTGTGCATGCCTCTAGGAAGGAGACGCCCCTCTTTTCTGCGCCTCCTCAAAGGATGCGCGTACTTTAAAGGCGCATATCTCAAGAACCATTAATGCTATCAAAAAGTTGTTCACTAATAAAATGTGTAAAATTTTATGCTCTTTATTTTTGTAGTTTACTCTTTTTTGATACCTCTAATATTTTTCAAGTAAAAACTCACCCTAAAACTAATTTCTACATTCTCCGCTCCCCACACATCCATTCCCTCATCATAACTTCCAATCTCGAAAAAGTAGTCTCTATCGATTGCAAATAATCCACCGGCCATTGTCGGAGACTTCAACGGATTCACATAGTTCATGGGATCCTCAAAGTAGGATCGATGCGGATAGTCCCATTTGAATGTCATCGCCCAGTTGACACCGCCCGTACAAACGGGGGATTCTACGTATTTCATGGTAATTGCGTCAATTATATCGATAATTGGGCACACGACACGACGACGGTTTTGTTTGATTTGGTCCAGAAGAGGAGGTAGCCAATCTTCGTTTACTTCGCAGTGACTGTCAAGGAAGACCTGGAAAATAGTATCATCTTATATTTAGGAGCCTATATCTCCGGACCCATTGGAATTATCAAAAAGTTGTCAACAAGAAAAATGTGTAAAATTTTATATGCTTCATTTTTGTAATTAACAACTTTTAGCTAGTTATTATGGTTCTTCAGATATGCGCCTTTAAAGTAGGTGCGTGCTCTTATAGGTGCTGCAGAGATGGAAGCGCACACACTTTAAAGGCGCCTATCTCAAAAACCATGATAGCTAGAAAAATATTGTAAATTACAAAATTTATCTACATAAAATTTTAAACATTTCAATAGTTGACAAATTTTTGATAACAGTTATGGTTCTTGAGATATGCGCCTTTAAAGTTTGCGCACCTTTGTTAGAGATAGAGGAGGCGCAAAGAACGGGGTCCGCACACTTTAAAAACGCGTATCTCAAAAACTATATTAGCTAGCAAAAATGTATAAAGTACAAAAATAATTTAAATTAAATTTTAAAAATTTCAATAGTATACAAGTTCTTGATAATTTTGATGGCTTGTGAGATATGCGCCTTTAAAGTTCGCGCATCCTTACTAGAATTAGGTGTGACACAAAGAAAGGGGTCCGCACACTTTAAAGGCGCGTATCTCAAAAACCATGTCAGCTAGAAAAAGTTGTAAATTACAAAAATAATTGTCATAAAATTTCAAACATTTTACTAGTTGACAAATTCTTGATAATTTTTATGGCTTGCGAGATATGCGCCTTTAAAGTATGCGCATCCCTAGAGGAGGCGCAGAGAAGGAGGTGTGCCTCCTTCCTAGTGGCGCCTATATTTTAAAGGCGCGTATCTCAAAAACTATGATAGCTAGCTAAAAGTTGTAAATTACAAAAATTATTTACATAAAATTTGACACATTTTATTAGTTAACAACTTCTTTGTAGCTTGTAAGCTTCGCGAGATATAAGCGCTTATATCTCTAGAACCATTTGAGCTAGCGAAAATGTGTCAACTAGAAAAATGTGCAAATTTCTTCGTTTCTTACTACAAAAGTCAAAATTTTGAAGTTTCAACCAAGCTACACAAGAAAAAACTCACCAAAACCTCTCCATCAGCTCTTTTAGCACCAAAAATCTTTGCTCGAATCAATCCCTCATTCTTTTCAGTCTTCAAGAATTTCACTTTTTTCCATTCGATCGAATGCTTCTCCTTATATCTCTGAGCCTCTACCGTAGCATTCTCCCATTCACTCGAATCGTCAACCAACAGAATCTCATGAATATGCTCTGGTTTCGTTCGATCGAAAATTGAATTCACCATTCGGACTAATACAGATGGCGATTCGTTAAAATAGCAAACCACTATTGACGCAGCTGGCAAATCTGGAGCATACTGTAGATCCGAGCATTTCGCGTTTCGAGAATCCTTGATTTTCCGCCTAGATCCGATTCGATCACTTAGGAGACCATTGAATTGGTATCGCTTGTATCCAAGAGCTTGTAGATCGTCTTCCAGCTTCCCGTTGATCTTTCCAAGCTCATCAGTGTCAATATCAATTTCTTTGGAACGATCCGGGAAGGTTGTCACTGATTTTGGGTCGTCCAGAGATAGATCTGGAGGTGGAGGTGGTAGATGGATCTGGAAATGTAGAAAGTTGGGATATGATTTTTAAGCCAATTTATCTTAATTTCTATAGGAGGTATCAAAAAGTTATCAACTAATAAAATGTGTAAAATTTTATGCTTATCATTTTTGTAGTTTATCATTTTTTGCTAGCTATAACAGTTTTTGAGGTGTGCGCCTTTAAAGTATGCAAACCTTTGGGGAAGAGCCCCGCCTCATTCTCTGCGGCTCCTTTAAGGATGCGCCCACTTTAAAGGCGCATATCTCAAGAACCAGTTTTTCTATCAAAAAGTTGTTAACAATCAAAATGTGCGCAATTTTATGCTCTTCATTTTTGTAACCTACAACTTTTTCATAAAATTTTTGGTTTTTGAGATATGCGCCTTTAAAGTACGCGCACTCTTAAAAGAGGCGCCCTCCTTCTTAGAGGTGCTCACTTTAAAGGCGCATATCTCGAGAGCCATTTTTTCTATCAAAAAGTTGTTAACTATCAAAATGTGCAAAATGTTATGCTTTTCATTTTGCTAATTGACAACTTTTTGATAACTTAAATGACTTGCGAGATATAGGCGTTTTAAGCTAGCCTACGCCTCTACTTCTTCTTCAAGGTTCATATCTCCAAAACTATTATAGCTATCAACAAATTGTCCACTAGAAAAATATGTAAAATCTTACGTCCTACATTTGTTTAGTTAACAACTTTTTTCTAACTGTTATAGTTTTTGAGATATGCGCCTTTAAGCAGGCGCATCCTTCGTGGAGTAGCATAGAAAGAGGCGTGCACACTTTAAAGGCGCGTATCTCAAAAACTATGGTAGCTAACAAAACGTTATAAATTACAAAAATTATCTACATAAAATTTTACACATTTCAATAGTTAGCAAAGTTTTGCTAATTTGTAAGGATCGCGAGATATAGGCGTTTGAAGCTCGCTCCAACGTTCACATCTCCAAAACCGTTGAGCTACTTTATTATTATTTTTCAAGATATAGAAGACGTTCACACATCAAGTACCTGTTTCTTATTCTCCATTTCCTCATTATTTTCCAATTTCTCTCCACCACCTCCATCATCATCAAAGTCGTGATGCTGTCGTTGAACCTGTTCTTGAGGATTCTGAGGATTTTGTCTCTGAATCTCTGCGTCTCCAGACTTCCACACTCTCTCGTCGATCTCATTTTCAGAATACATGGAGACGTAGAGATAACAAGTGAGCATTATTGAGATGAGGCATATTAGCCCAAGTGTCTTGCGACGCCAGAATACTAGCATCTGGAAAAACTTGAAAATTTGGGGATATGGGGAGAAGAGCGGGAATTTTAATTTTGAAATTCTCAAGATTTTCAGATTTGGGGATTCTAAAAAAAATCCAATAGAGAGAGAGAGAGAGAAAAAAAAAAGAAAATTGATGGATAAAAGTTGAGGTATGTCGAGGACGTCTGTCCAATGAGAGAGTGAGAGACGCAGAGAAACAGAAAGAAATCGAATGATGACACAGCTGAAGCGAGATAGTGTGGATTTATAGGAGACGCAGAGAGAAAAGAGAGGAAGAAGGAGAAAGGATAAAACAATCCGATGGACATTGGTAGTCTTCTCTCGGGGGGAAATGAGAGAGAGAGAGAGAGAGAGAGAGAGAGAGAGAGAGAGAGAGAGAGAGAGAGAGAGGGGGGGGGGGACTATTTACCGAGTAGCTGAACTGAGAAGTACTGTGTTTAAAGGAGTAAAGGAAAAGGAAAAATGTGAAATGTTTGAACAGGTCGAAAACTTAGAAAACGTAGGCGATGCTGATGTCCGGGGATGATGGGGATTAAGGGATCAGAGCGCGTAGTTCTACCAGGATTGGTCTTATAGTTAGAACTTGCCCAACTTTTGACAACTTACAGTACTTTTCAATATTATATACAAAAATTTTCAGTTGACTTTCGGCCATTTCCGCTCAAAAATGACTGAAAATCAATAAAATTGAGTGTTTGGGTTTTGTACTCCTCGTGGACAAGTCAACGCGCGAAATTTAAAATTTTAGGTTAGAAAGCAGCTAAAAACTCGATTTTTCGGGGTAAAATCGTTGGGAATTATGGAAATCAAATTTTTAAACAATAAAATTGACCGGTACTGTAGCTCAGACAGTTTTCTAGTCGCAATTTTCTAGTTTTCTTCCAAATGACGACACTTATCGTACCCAGGATCAGATATGGGGGAAAGGATGCTTCTTCGGAATAAAAAACCGAGATTTTGGAGAAGAGGAAAAGGAGAAAGACTATAGAACAAGTTGAGGAGAAGAAAAATAAGATTTGAATCTAATTTTATGCAAAAAAATAATTTCACTTTTTTGGCAATGACGTCTTATGGTAGAAACCAGGTGGAAATCGAACAGAACTTTTGGGGGTTTTGGCCGGCCGCGGCCGGCCGTGGACCAAACTGTCCGTTAAAAAAAAGATCAGCAATTCAGGAAATTCTGGGCCTTAATACCAAACCCAGCAGAAGTGCCTTAACTACCTTAAACCTATTAATAGAAGCCCATATAAACCATCAACTTTGAGCCTATATATCTCGGTTCCTGTAAGAGAACTCGAAAATCTGTCAACTGATAAAAGATTGCTGATAACATGATAAAGATTTTATCAGTTGATTACTTTTTGATATCTTAAGTAGAAACCGAGATAATTGAACTCAAAGTACAGGCACTTCGCTGTTCTACTGACCAAGCCGCGCTCAAGACCCCTAAGCTTTGATCTCAATTATCTCGGTTCCTGTAAGAGATATCAAGAATCTGTCAACTGATAAAATATTTGTCATAATATCAGTAACATTCTATCAGTTGATTACTTTTTCATAACTCTCATAGGAATAGAGATAATTGAGCTCAAAGTGCACATATAGGGTAAGGACAGAAAAGCTAACCGGTCACAAAAATGGCTAACTCTGAATTGTGTTCGAAATAGACAGAGATCCGGTTAAATTGATAGGAATCTACTTAGAAGAGGCTGATTTTGATCTTTTGTGTTGTTCCTGAGGATGAGGGAATTTGTGTCTTGTTTGGACAGGGAAGAGAAGAGTGGAATCAAAAGTTTCCAAATAAAAAATTCACATTTTTTTTCAGAAGTTTCAGATTTTCAAAAAGTTGATTTTCGATTTGCGGAAAATTATAAAATACTAGAAATCCTGAAAGGGAAAAATGCGGAAAATGTGCAAAATTCAAACTATTCCAAAATACCGCCCACTTTGAGCCTAAATATCTCACTTCTTTTGAAAGATATCAAAACGTTGTCAACTGACAAAATGTTTATCATGATATCAGCAACATCTTATCAGTTGACCACTTTTTGATATCACTCACAGAAAATGAGATACATGGGCTCAAACTTGACGAATCGGGTGACGTTCTATTAGAGTGTTTACGGCAAATGCTTCAGCAAATCAAAACTAACGAAAAATTGAAAAATTCGAGATACTGCTGGAAAATTTAAGTTCCAGAAAATTCCCAAATAAAGAATTCTCACAACTAGACTGACATTTCCTTGTCCAATCTACACACACCCTCAAATCTGAACGATCTATTCCGATTTTAATTCCAAAACACAAAGAATAACGATTTTTCGGCAGAATTTCCAGAAGATTCCAATCTTTTTTTTTCGAAATTAAAATATCAAGATTTCGAAATTTCTAGAAAAATGGAAAATTGAAGATTTTGGGGATTTTCAGAGCATTGATTTTTTGATCTTCTAGATTCCAAAATTTCAGATTTTCAGAAAAGCCACGTCACCTAAAAATTTAAAAATTCAGATGTCTTTTTCAATTTAGGTCAATTTGATCCTGCTCAGAATTCCATGAAATCTATCTAGACAATTCTTCAATTTTTGAAAATTCTTTCCATATTTCAACTTCACTGAACTACCCCGAGAAGTTGCAAAAGCGGCACACTCTTATCCGCCTTCCGCCCTCTTTCTCAAATTGTACGCGGTGGTGTTGGGGATGTGGTGTGCGCCATTGTGCACGAGGTCGGGGGTTCGAACCCTCTAGTGGTTTTTTCTTTTTTTTCCTTTTTACCACTTTTTTGGATATTTTTCCTGCAAAATTTTGAAGATTTTCTTTCCTGAAAACCCAAGATAATTTGCCATTTCCGACGTTCTTTCGATTTCCTGTTCGAAAAATTCAAATTTTCCTCCTCCTCTCGCACGTCATCAGATATTTTTTTAATCTATAATTTTTCTTGTTTTCTTGAATCTCCTCCCCCCATTTTTCCTTGTCTACGAAAAACTGAAAAATAATAAAAATTGACTTGCAAATTCATTTTTTTTTGTTTTTTCATCTTCATAATCGTTTTGGGTTCATTTGGGTACATGAATTCGGAGAATCTAGAAGTTTCAGAATTTTTTCAGAATTTCAGGGTCTAAGAACCCCAAAATTATAGAAAAATAAATAATTCTAGACAACAAATATTTATTATTTACTGGTTGTTTTTTTCAAGACAACAAGAAGATTTTGGCTTCTTTTGGATTTTCAGTTTTACAATTTTTTTTGTCCCTAAATTCATAATTTTTGTTTTTCTTGTCCCCCTGTCAAAATTCTGAATCCATCGCGTGCCGAGAAATTCTTTCCAGAATTTTCAAAAAAATTTTCCTCAAATTTTACAATTACCCCTGTAAACAAGCAATTTTATGGCTAATTTTTGGGATTTTCTGAAAAATTTCGAATTTTCGGTACCAAATTCGAGCTAAAAATCATTTTGTACAGCGGAGCGCGGTTGCGCGGCGCCAAAATTCAAATTTCGTGAGAAATTATGCCAAAAACGGATTTTTATCGATTTTCGTCGTTTTTTCGGATATTTCAAGTATTTTAATCGTTTTTAGGCAGAAAAAGATACATTTTAACAGCAAAAACAGCCAAATTGGGCCTAAAATGACAAAAAATCGGAAAAATAGAGTTTTCTGAAAATTTTCGATTTTTAAGTAATTTAACTTTGCTAATTTCGAGTTCTTTTGAAAAACTAACTGCTAAAAACACTTTAAGCCGATATTTTACTACATTTTGAAAAAAAAAAACGAAAATTTTCAAAAAAAAAATTTTTTTTTGAAAATTTCCAAAATTTTTTTTTCCGATTTTTAAAAAATTTCTTTCAAATTCACTATGTTTTTATTCGAAATATGTGTTTCGACCTGAAAAACCGACTAAAAATCGATTGAAAACCGTTTTTCCACCGATTTCTCGAAATTTGAATTTGAGCGCCGCGCAATCGCGCTCCACCGAACAAAAGGAATTTTAAGCCTGAAATACATGAAATTTCGCGCTTTTTTAGTAGAATTACAGTTTTTGTCCCAAAAATTCAAAATTTTCCAGAAAATTCCATTCGAAAAATCCCGAAAAAAAAAGAAGAGGCATTCCGAAATTCGATATTCTGGTTACGTCTTCATCTTTTTCCCACAGTTCTCTTATAATTCTCTATGTTACTATTAGACACTAAAATGCCACTACGCCAACGCTATAAAGTGATTTCTCGGCAAAAGATATCTTTTTTCAAATTTCCCGCCGCCCCAAATTTTCGGGTATCAAATGTTTTTAGGTTTTCTTTGCTTTAAAAGGGAGAGGAGGTTAAGAAAAGAGGTCCAAATTTTCCAGTTCATTTAAATTTTTTTCTTTTTTTTTGAGAGGATAAAAACCCATAAATTTGAAGAGCTGATTTCATTTTTAGATAATTTTCTAGAAATTTCAAAATCCAGAATTTTGAAATCTAACGTCTT
Source organism: Caenorhabditis nigoni (assembly GCA_027920645.1). NCBI lineage: Eukaryota > Metazoa > Nematoda > Chromadorea > Rhabditida > Rhabditidae > Caenorhabditis > Caenorhabditis nigoni. The sequence goes on from CP115866.1 coordinate 15,661,388, forward strand.
CTGACAGCTAAACTCAAAAAATCAAAATTTTTCTGACGTTTTTCTTTTTTCTCACGAGTCAAATTTTTTGAGCATAATTACATGATGTGGGTCTGCAGAATACGAATTTTCTGATTTTCGAGAACTTTCCGGACCAGTACACGAGTACTGGGAAGAAATGTGATCATATAATAACTTTCCTTAGATTCTGAGATTTTGAATTTTCCAATTTTCAGATTTCCAGATTTTAAAGTTCCTAGTTTCTTAGATTCTTAGATTCTTAGATTCTTAGATTCTTAGATTCTTAGGATTCTTAGGATTCTTAGGATTCTTAGGATTCTTAGGATTCTTAGGATTCTTAGGATTCCTAGGATTCTTAGGATTCTTAGGATTCTTAGGATTCTTAGGATTCTTAGGATTCTTAGGATTCTTAGGATTCTTAGGATTCTTAGGATTCTCTCTGAATTTCAAACTCTTGTATTTTTTACTTTTTCAATTTTTAGTATCAAAATTGCTTTCCAGATCCATCTCCACCATGCTCACAAGGGTCCCAATGCTCATTCTCGCCTTTTTCGTCGTGTTGGCACTGTGCCAAGAGCCTGAGAAGCCGGAAAAACGGCCTGCGTTGCTGTCTCGTTACGGACGTGCCGTTCTTCCACGTTATGGTAAACGTTCGGGCGGTGGAATGATGAGCAATATGGAGTCGGGAGGAAGTGGCTCAGGTTGGTTTTGGGACCATGGGCAAGGGTTGGGCAAGTTTTCCCATACTTGTCCTAGTTGTGAAATTCAAGCTAGGGCAAGTCTAGGGCATGTTGAACTAGCTTTTCCTATGAGCAAGTCAAGGACAAGACTTGGGCAAGATGTTCTATCTTGTTCTAACTATTTTGGTATATGAGCAAGCTAAGGACAAGTCCAGGGCAACTTGTCCACCCCTTGTCCCTGACTTGTCCTTAAGCTAAGCACTTGGGCAAGTTGCCCTCGTTGGTTGGCTTAATCCTATGGGCAAGTCAATCAAGACATGGGCAAGTTGTCCTAACTATCAACAGTGTCTTAGGCATATGGACAAGTGTAGGGCAAGACTTGGTCAAGTTGTCCTAGCTGTTCTGCTACTAAGCATGTAGGCACTTTTGGGCAAGCATTGGGCAAGTTTCTCTTTCTCAAAATAGGTAGTACTACTTGCCCAAGTCTCGTCCCTAACTTGCCCATATGTTTATGCTAAAATAGGTAGGGTAGGGCAACTTGCCAAGGCTTAGCTTAAGCCTATGGAGTAAGTTAAGGACAAGACATGGGCAAGTTGTCCTACCTATTTCGAAAAAGGGCAAGTCAAGGACAAGACTTAGACAAATCTATCTCATTTTTCAGAAGAAACCTCCGAAGTCGTCTGCCAACTCATCGATGGAAAATACATTTGTCTTCCGGTCGACGCGGTTCGCTTCCGCGCCTTCTTCTAAGCTGTCCCTTTAAATTCTCTCGTTTCTCTGCGTCTCCAACCATCTCTCCCTCTCTCTCTATTTATTATAATTCATGGAAAATTAGAATAAATTCGTTTGTGGTGTTGTTATTTGATGTTCCGTGAAGAAAAATACTTTATCCAATATACACCCGACAAGGGATAACGATCATAATAAAAGAGTTAAACATGGGCAAGGGTTTCGGGGATTCAAAATTTCGAAATTCGAACTGCAAACACTTTTGTTCGATGGAGTGCGCTTGCGCGGTGGTAAAGTTAAATTTCCGGTTTTTAGAAAAAAATCGATAAATTCAGACAAAAATTTTCTGTAAACGCGCTCCACCGAACAATGAAAAATTTGCAGTTCGAATTTTGAAATTTCAGAAAATTCCAGAATTTCTCTCAATGAAGGCTGACTGGTGGGAGATCGGCTCGAGCGACGAGCATGTGTAAAACGTTCGATTGTTTGATGAATTTCACTGCTCTATCGTGTGTCATCATTGTGAAGTCGGCGCCGTTGACCTGGAAGTGCAAGTGCGCTCTATTGAGATTTTGGGATTTTTTGAAAATTTCGCTTTTTTGAATCTTGCTTAAATAATTTCAAAAATCAGAAAAAATTTCAACAATCAGAACTTCTGAAAAAAGTCGAAAATTCGATTTTTCCGGAATTTGGAACATCAGAAATTAAATTTTTTTCTTTAAATGTGGAATTTCAGGAAAGCCAGGAATTTCAAAAATTCCAGAAACTCGGTAATTTTGGAATTTCGAAAAGTTCAGAAAACTCGAAATTTTGAAAATCTGAAATTCCAGAAGAATTCAGAAACTTCAAAATTCGGAAAATTCCAGAATTTCAGAAATTCTAAACCATGAAATTCGGAACTACTCAGTGTTTAGGGAATTCGCGAAAATTCACTAATTTCCTGAATTTCAGAATTTCAGAAATTCAGAATTTCAGAATCTCGGATTATCAGAATTTCAGGATTTCAGAATTTCAGTTTTCCAGAATTTCAGAATTTCAGAATTTCAAAATTTCAAAATTTCAAAATTTCAGTATTTCAGTTTTCCAGAATTTCAGTTTTCCAGAATTTCAGAATTTCGGAATTCCAGAATTTCAGAATTTCAGAATTTCAGAATTTCAGAATTTCAGAATTTCAGAGTTTCAAAATTTCCGAATTTCAGAATTTCAGAAATTCAGAATTTCAGAAATTCAGAATTTCAGAATTTCAGAATTTCAGAATATCAGAATTTCAGAATTTCAGAATCTCAGAATCTCAGAATTTCAGTACTTCAGAATTTCAGAATTTCAGGTCCCCAAACCCACCTGCAAAATCTTATCATGTTTCCTAAGCCCCGCTGTCTCTGCCGGCGATCCCGGTTCAACATTAGTGATATAAACTCCAGCATCTGGATACTTGAAGGGGGCTTGGGTGGGATCCTGATCGATCCCTCCGCCAATTTTGAATCCAACACGAATTGTGACATTTCCACGATCATCGATGACTTCTTGTTTATGAAGTTCGACGGCAATCGACAAACATTCGATTGCCTCCCCAGGCATGTGTCCGTAGGCAGTCATTTTTGAGCTAAAAAGGGAGGGAATTTGAAATTTTTGTTTTCAAAAAATCGAAAATTCCGAAAAAAACTAGGTAAAACAATGTCGAAATTGTTTGAAGAACACATCGAAGACGAGGGCACACATGATGACTCATCTCTCTTTCTCTAACCCACCCTCCTCGTTTCCCATACTCTCTCTTTCTCTTCCTGACCCTTCTTTCTAAATTTGCATAGTATATGTGTTATTGTTGAAATGTGTCCTTGTACCTCTTTTCCCCTTTTTCGCCGGCGATAAAATAGAGAGAAAGAGAGACATAGAGAAAATGGCCGTGGAAGAGAAAACTGCAGTTTTCGAGACCAAACATCGGCATTTTGTACGATTTTTGGTTGTTTTTTCGTTCAAAATTCCCCAAAAAGCGATTTTTCTATCAATTTTTGTTCAAAAATCCCGAAAATCGATTCAGAATTCGTTGAAAAATTATGTTGTGTAGTACTGTACCTTAAAGGCGCATACCCAAATTTGTAAGCTGAGTTTTGCAGCGATTTTTTATAAAGAGACTTTTTATGGGTTTATAGCGGTTTTAGGCGAAAAAAAGAACGACATTTTAGAGTTTTTTGTATTTTTCTCTTTCAGTTAGAATTTTTGTTCAATTTTGAGCCTAAAAAGCTTGAAATTCCATCGAAAATCATGAAAATCGCACGACAAAATTTAGCTACAATACCTTAAAGGCGCATGCACGAAGTTTGTAAGCGGAGTCTTGAAACGATTGTTTAAAAGTGGTTTTTAGAGAATTTTGAGCGTTTTAAGCAAATAATTAGGTTATTTTATATATATGAAACATGTTTATCACATAATTTAAGGGTTTTTAGCACTTTTTCAGCCAAAAAAAATCTCGAAAATTGGCTGAAAAACCCTCAAAAACGCAGCAAAAATAAAACTACAGTACCTTAAAGGCGCAAGTCAAATTTCCTCTCTCGAGTCTCACGACGATTTCCCTTAGCCTCGCCCAAATCAATTTCTCAACCGATTTTCTTCGTTTTTTCTCGATTTTTCCCGGATTATTCTCCAAAATTTCTAGTTTTCAGCAGTAAAAATGACTCAAGCGCCGTCAGATACCAGCGACTATCAGCGATTCGACGAGATGCTGCTCCATTTGGAGCCACGTGGCGCTCGAATCCCCTATAATATTGTGTACGACAAGGATGACAATATTTGGGTCGGTTTTTGCCAATTTTTCAGGGAAAATTCTTTAAAATATCGATTTTTGCAGGTCGCTTCCAAGGGCGGACTCTATAAATTCGATGGAAAATCGTTGAGAACGTTGTACGAGGATAAGAAGTTTTTCAAGAAGCAAGCACCGTTTCCACAAGTCGTTTATCACAAAAATCGGGTTAGATATATTTGAATTTGGCGCCAAACTGCCAAAATTTCAAAAAATTTGCTAAATTCCAAATTTCAGATAATCTACACATCGGCGGATTTCTCCGACCGAACTACGCTTGTTAAGGTGATTTCCCTGAACGGTGATGTGCTCCACGAGTCCTTTTTTGATGGTTTGGGTGAGAAAATTTGAGAAAATTTGAAATTTTAGGCCTAAAAATTAATTTTTTCCAGTAACTTCTATGACGATCACTGACGAGGGCGATTTGTACATTTGCAAGCAGACGAATCCCGGAGAACGAAAGAATTCCATTATGACGTAATTTGAAATTTTCAAATTTTGAATTTCCCGCCTTTTCCAGAACCCACTTCGATTGCCCGATTGGCTGGGAGATTGTCGCTGAATCTAACGTCGGGGAGGCTTTTACAAGATGCTGCGCGCTTGATGACAAAACGCTGGTCACGATTGTCAGCGATTTTCCCATGAATATGTACTCAAAGTAGGCTTTTTCAAGCTTTCAGACCACGAAATTCGAATTTCCCGGTGCTTTTTCCCTATATGTCGTGAGGTTCGGTGTACTGTACGCAGAGAAGTGTTTGCGTACACGGGGCACCGAATCTTACGACAATTCTCTAAAAATGCGAATATTCGCCGGGAAGTTCGTTTTTAACGGTTTTAAGTCGTTTTTTCTGCATTTTAGGCCTAAATTTTCGAAAAATTACAGCCAACGCATTGTTTTCTATGATTTGGAGACAAAACAAGCCACAAAAACGGTGTCGAAGACGGGAAAAGGCCCAGGGGAGATTTATTTCCCGAAATGTGTTAAAAAGTTTGGAGATGATGGATTCTTGATCACAGATCGATCTGGAAGGTTTATGGAGTTCAAGGTAGGCGATTTGAGAGGAAAAAATGCGGAAAATTTGAAAAATTTTGGCGGGAAATTGAAAATTTTGAATTTTGGTCAATTTTAGTCGTTTTGGGTGGTTTTTGTCGCATTTTTAGATATTTTTAACTTATTTTTGTCGTTTTTCCGCTCTTTTTTTACGAAAAATCCCAAAATTTCAAAAAAAATTTTCCGAAAATCAAAAAATTTTAAAAATCCCAAAATTTCGAAAAAAAATTTTTTTTTGATTTTTTCCGATTTTCAGTCATTCTAAGCTGTTTTAAGGCGATTTTTGCCGCTTTTTCGCTCATTTTTCACCCGGAAAACCCCCAAAATCCCAAAATTTCAGAAAACCGGCGAATTCGTTGGCATCCGTGCGGAAATCGACGCATTCCTGTGTGAATCCTTTGCTGTTAAAGATAACGAGGCTCTGATGGCACTGACTGGCATGGTACGTGATCCGGATGAGCAATTGATCTGTGATGATTGGCTGGAGACGATTCGGTTGGATGGATCCACGTGGAGAGCCGAAAGAGAGAAGAAGAGACGAGAGACGGCAGAGAAAGAGGAGAAAGGAGCTGATAATTGAATTTTTCGACCTTTTTTTTATGTGAAAATTTGAATTTCCCGCCATTTTTTAGTCTAGACCTCCTCATTTTCTTGTTGAATTTTTGGAAAATTCCAAATTTTTTGGCCTAAAATTTTCATTTTTTCAAATTCCCGCTATTATCATTGCCTCAAAAAATCGATTTTCATTGTTTTTCATTAATTTTCCCAACCAAAAATTTGAATTTTTTGAATTTCCCACCAAATTTCCTCTTCTTCCCTGGGTCCCACTTTTTTTCACTTCATTCCACCATGATAGCTTTCAATTTCTCCTTTTTTTTCTGTTTTCTTACTGTGATTTTTAGATTTATGCGAGATTTTTAAATATATGAAAAGTTGAAAATTTGAGATTTTTCTAGGTCATGACCTAGTTTTTTCTAGGTCATGACCTAGTTTTTCTGGATCATGACCTAATTTTTCTAGTTCGTAACACAGCTTTTTAGGTCATGACCTAGATTTTTTATAGGTCACGACCTAGTTTTTTCTAGGTCGTGACCTAGTTTTTTCTAGGTCATGACCTAATTTTTTTAGCTCATGACCTAGATTTTTTAGGTCATGACCTAAATTTTTCTAGGTCATGACCTAGTTTTCTTCTAGGTCGTGACCTAATTTTTTCTAGGTCATGACCTAGTTTTTTCTAGGTCGTGACCTAATTTTTTCTAGGTCATGACCAATTTTTTTCTAGGTCATGACCTAGTTTTTTTTAGGTCATGACCTAGTTTTTTTAGGTCATGACCTAGTTTTTTTAGGTCATGACCTAGTTTTTTCTAGGTCGTGACCTAATTCTTTCTAGACCATGACCTAATTTTTTCTAGGTCATGACCTAGTTTTTTCTGGGTCATGACCTATTTTTTTCTAGGTCATGACCTAATTTTTTCTAGATTATTCTAGGTCGTGACCTAGTTTTTTCTAGGTCATGACCTAATTTTTTTAGCTCATGACCTAGATTTTTTAGGTCATGACCTAAATTTTTCTAGGTCATGACCTAGTTTTCTTCTAGGTCGTGACCTAATTTTTTCTAGGTCATGACCTAGTTTTTTCTAGGTCGTGACCTAATTTTTTCTAGGTCATGACCAATTTTTTTCTAGACCATGACCTAGTTTTTTCTGGGTCATGACCTAGTTTTTTCTAGGTCATGACCTAATTTTTTCTAGGTCACGACCTAGTTTTTTCTAGGTCATGACCTAATTTTTTCTAGATTTTTCTAGGTCATGACCTAGTTTTTTCTAGGTCATGTCCTCATTTTTCTAGGTCATGACCTAGTTTTTTATAGGTCATGACCTAATTTTTTCTAGATTTTTCTAGGTCATGACCTAGTTTTTTCTAGGTCATGTCCTCATTTTTCTAGGTCATGACCTAGATTTTTCTAGGTCATGACCTAGTTTTCTTCTAGGTCATGACCTCATTTTTTCTAGGTCATGACCTAGTTTTTTCTAGGTCATGAAAAAAATTCCGAAAAATCGCAATGTTCAAAAATCCGTAAAAATAATTGAAAATCCCAAAATTTCCAAAAATCAAAGTTTTCAAAAATCCCAAGAAGCTTGAAAATCTCAAATTCTATCTTTCAAAACCAAAAGTTTAAATTTTTTCAAATTTCCCGCCAAAAACAAAACTATGACATCATCACTAAAATCCCTCAAAAAGTGCTTTAAAAAATTGCAATTCGAACTTTTTCACCCGGTCCCATTTCTCTCAATTTTTTCCCTAGAATTTTGCACATTTTCTATTTGTCACGGACCCCGATTTTAAGTCCCAATGGGACCGCCCATGTGTCTGCAGAATAATTTTCTTTGTTCTCTTTTTTTCGAAAAAAGCTTCAACATTTTTATTTTCATCCATAGAGTTCTTAAAAATACATAAAAATTGACGGATCTAGCGAGAGAAAAGAGAGTTTTTCGATCTATTATTTGAAATGTAAAAGCCCGCGAAAAAAGCCAAAAACCAAAATTCAACATTTTCAAAAAAAGTCATTTATTAGCCACAGAAGTTCCGGGAATTTCACTGGCACGACGTGGCGAGACTACTGTAGGCGATTTGGTTACTGTAGATTGATGAATGGACGTTGACATAGTGGCAATTTCAGTTAGAACTGATTCGGGAGCTGAAAAAATTCAGTTTACAGTGGTTTAAACAGCGAAAAAAAAAGAATTTGGAGGAGGGTGGAGTCGAACCCCTGATCTCTCGCTCAAAACACAGGCGCGCTAGCCAGTCGGCCACGCGTGCAAGATGAGAGGAAAGGCGCGGAAGGCAGATATAAAGGAGAGGGAGCGGTCGACTCACACTCATGATGAACGCATGTCTCCTGTGGCACAATCTCCACGTGCTCGGTGGATCTTCGCAGATTTCTGTCTGAAATTTTCAGATTTTCAGAAAAAAGTATCTAAATCTTACCAATTTGCATACGACTCAACAATGTGGTGGTCATTTTGGGGATAGTTTTTGGGGTTTTTTTTTTCTGAAATTGAAAAAAAAATTATTTTGAGAATTCAAAAAAAAAATGTTTTCAGGTTTTGTATTCAGAGATAATTGACCAATTAAAGTCGTTTTTGTGTGTATGTGACAATAGAAAAAAAGGAAATTGACAGAAAATTGAGCAATTTTCGGGAAAAAAGTTTTTCGAAAAATTTGAAAAAAAAGGAAATTTCAGAAAAAAGTTTAAAATTGAAATTGAAAAAGGGAGAATCGGATTTTGGGGAATTCAGAAAAAATTAGTGAAAAATCGAAATTTCAGAATTTTTGAAAATTTGGAATTTTCTGAAATTTTTGAAATTTTGAATTTTCTGAATTTTTGGTATTTTTTGAAAAAATTAGAACATTTCGAAATAATAAAACAAAGTCTAAAAATTCCAGAAGCTTTAAAAATCTAAAAATCGATAAATTTCAAAATTCACAAAAATAGAGTATTTGGGGGGTTTTTCAAAAAAAAAAACCGGAAATCGGAGAAAATATGCTTTCAAAATAGACGAATTTCTCAATTTCCGGAAAAGGAAATCAAAAAATATAAGAATATTGGTCTATAAAAAAACAAAAAAGTTATTTGGACCCGAGAGGAATCGAACCCCGGACCTCCAGATCAAAAGCGTAGCTTGCTAGCCACTCGGCTACGGGCGCACACGGGAGAAACAGGTGCGGAAGGCGTAGACACCACCGCGCCTTCTCGCAACATTCTAGGGCCTCTCGACTCAAAATTCATGAAAATTCAACATTTCTAAAAATTTGAAATTTCAAAAACTTTGAAAGAGAACAAAACATTTAAAATCCAAAGACAAAAAAAGTGAAAAAAAATTGAAAAAATCCTCTTTCCATTCTCCTTTTCATCTCTCAAGTAGTTCCAAGTAGTGGGGTGCACCAGGAAGTTCTTGAGTAGCTTCAAAAAAAGTGGGCGGAGCCTAACAATTTTTCAGAAAACACACACAGAGAGTGTTCTTAGTCGTTTTGAAACAAAAAAGAGAGAAATTTTGGGAGGGGAAAATTCCCCAGAGATTTTTTTAAGTTTCGAAATTTTAGAAGAAGAAGAAGAGAGAATTCAGAAGAGAAGGGGAACAAAATTCTGTTTTTTTTTGACAAAAAGGTGTCACTTGTAAGACATTTGAGCATGAGCAATGACACTACAAACTACACAAAATCTGAAAATTCAAAAATTCCAAAAAAAAATTTTTTTTTGAAACCTCCATCAAAATCCAGTGAAACCAACGACTTCTGGACCAGAAGCTCTGGACCAAAAGTTCTGCTTTCTGTTTCTAATCGAATTACAAGAAATTTAAAGGCGCATGGTCCCATGGCAGATAAAAATTGAATTTCAAAAAGCCTCGTGTCTTTCTGGTCAAAAACATTCTCTAATTGGGTTGTCTTTTCTCCTAAAAGACTGATCCCACGTCATCTGGTAGGAGCAAAGTTGAAAACAAAGAAGAAAAAAGAGTTTGGCTGGTAGAGGTATCGAACCTGTGGCCTTGTGAACAAAAAGCAAGAGCGTAAGCCACTCGGCCACGGGCGCACATAGAGACGGAGAGGGTGGATGGCGTATAAGGAGGGCCGGCTTTTCGCGCCTTTTTCAAGAGGCGGTGGTGGGAAGAACAGGGGTGAAAGAGATGGCCAAAAATAGGAAAAAAAAAAAGAAAAAATCTCTAATATTTTTTATTTTCAGTGGAAAAATTTTCACACAAATACACACAATATCAAATTTCCTCCATTTATCCAATTATATTCAAAAAAAAAGTTAATTTCCATCATCCAAAATCCGCGACAACTCATTCAGGTCCTTCAGCATGTCCCCACGACGGTCCTTGTCCGTTTGGCACTGTTCCAATTTTTGGCTAGCCTGTTTCAGCATGTATTTGACGTTGGACTCCATCGAGAGCGGTGTCGACTCTTCGTAGATCCAACGGCGAACTCGGCACTCGTCTTTGACGTACCTGAAAGTCGGGAATAGCATTTTCATTTCCTAGAAGGGCTTTTAAGGGGTCCAGGTGTTCATAAAAAAGAAGCAAAAAGAGTTTGGCGCCAAAAGGAATCGAACCCCCGACCTCTCGCTCAAAAGTCTAGCGCACTAACCACTCGGCCACGCGCGCACATTATAGACAAAGAGGCGGAGGGCGTAGACATGTGGGCGCCTTTTCGCGACTCACTGGGTCATGAAAAACTTGCTCGCCGGATAAGCGATGTGTTTCCGACGATCTGCCAAATCCTCATCATCTGGTCCAGATTCTTCTTTCGACGGTTTTCGAACTTCTTGGGAAGGATGAGCAATCACTGGAGGCGATGGTTGAGTTGACACTTCAGATGACGGTGGTTGGGACGTCGGAGCAGTGACCATCGGATCAGTGACTCCAGAAGTATTTGGAGTGGTTGGAGTCGTGGAAGGAGGCGGAAGTGGAAGAGATGGTGCTAGTGGTGCTGCCTGTGGTGGTGGTGGTGGCGGTGGAAGAGGTTCAGAAGACATCGAACGGAGTGGAGCTGGTTTGGCGGGGATGAGAGGCTTTGCAGATGCATCTGGCTTCTTCTGTTGCTGATTCTTCTGTAGAGAAGCTCCCGGTGGAGGTGGAGTTGGTTCTGCAACTTATAGTTGTCTATCAAAAAAGCAAAAAGGGTTTGGAGCCCTAGAGGAATCGAACCCCGGACCTCTCGCTCAAAAATCTAACGCGCTAGCCACTCGGCCACGCGCGCAATCTGAGGTGAAAGGTGCGGAGGGCGTAGACACCGCCGCGCCCTTTCGCAATTTTTCAAAGTGCCGCCGACACAAAAAATCAATATTTCGAAAGCTCCAAAATCCCATGTTCGGCCTAATTAAGCCTAATTAAACCTAATTAACCCCATCAACTTACTCTCTTTGCTCGATTTCTTCGCAGATTTCGCCGATTTTCCAGCCTTTCCAGCGCCAGCCGGTTTCTTCGGCGCCGGCGATCGTGCCAACTTCTTTCCGCCACTCTTCTTCGACGATCTCTTCACTTTTCGCTTCTTGGCACAACACGAGAAGAACCCTTTTTTGGACTTTTTGGATTTCGCGGCTTTTCGCGGTTGACGAGGACGCGATTTGGACTTGGTCTTGGTGGCGTCCGTCGACTTGGCTGACACGGTTTTAGTGGATTTCGTGGATTTTGGAGATTTTGGAGCTTTTGACGACGCCGTCTTTTTCTGGAAAATATCGATTTTTTGTGTCGGCGGTCGTCGCCGGCACTCTGAAAATCGCGAGAAGGCGCGGGGTTCTCTATGCCCTCCGCACCCCTTCCCCTCGAGTGCGCGCGTGGCCGAGTGGCTAGCAAGCTAGACTTTTGAGCTGGAGGTCCGGGGTTCGATTCCTCTCTGGCTCAAAAGCCTTTTTGCTTCTTTTTTACCTTGGCAAGAGCGGTTGTCATGTTTGATATTGAAGCGGAGTGAGTGCTCGCTGATTGAATCGAGTAGACGAGATGATGGGAAAAATCGAGAAGTGATTTGAGATATCGATTTATTGATCGCTTGGGATTTTTGATACGCTTTTTCCAAGAATGTGCTACTGGAGCGTGTCAAAAAAAAAAATTAAAGAGTTTTACGTACGAATTCAAAGAATCTAGGTGTCCAGATGTCCGATTGCAAAGTTTCATTCAAAAATCTCAAAAATTAATCAACATGAAGGAACGATTTCCCCCCTAGGAACATCTCGAAATTATATTCCTTCTTCTCTCCGGTCCCCTCGTTTTTAAGAGTCAATTTATGAGGTCCAGCTCCTCCCTTGAACACGATTTGAGTCCTTGTTTGATTTGGCGCCAATTTCCAATTCAAATAGTTGGTTTTGAGGTCCGCGAAACGAGCGCTGAAAGGAGGAACTTTTGGGCAAGGTGTGGGCAAGTTAAGGACAAGCTAAAGGCAAGCTGCGCGCAAGCATGGACAGGTATATGCAAGTATGGGCAAACATGGGCAAGCTGAGGAAAAGCTAAGGACAAGCAAAACACAAGTCAAAGATAAGCCAAAGACAAGCTAAGAACAAGCCGAGGGCAAGCTAATGGCGAGTATGGGCAAGTATGGGCAAGCAATCGGCAAGCTGCGGACAAGCTAAAGGAACAAGCTAGAGACAAGCTCAAGCATGGGCAAGTTAAGGACAAGAATGGGCAAGAAATTGGCAAGCATGGGCAAGCATGGACAAGCTAATGACAAGCCAAGGTTGAGCTGAAGACAAGTCAGGACAAGTTACGGGCAAGCATGGGCATGTATGTGCAAGTATGGGCAAGTATGGACAAGCAAGGGCAAGCATGAGGAAGCTAAGGACAAGTCAGGATATAGGCAAGCTACAGACAAGCTAAACCTCGGGCAAGCTAAGGATAAGTATGGGCAAGCACGGGAAGGCATGGGCAAGTACGGGCAAGCATGGGCAAGTTGAGGACAAGCTAAGGTCAAGCTACGGACAAGCATGTGCAAGCATGGGCAAGCATGGGCAAGCATGGACAAAGCTAAGGACAAGTGAAGGGCAAGCAAGAGCAAGCAAAGAACAAGCTAAGAGCAAGCAAACGGCAAGTATGGGCAAGTATAGGCAAGGCATGGTCAAGCTTACCTCAAACCATTCTGATTTCCTCCGATCAGGAAAACTATTCCAAAATCGGTTCCATTTCTGTAGATTTGATAAATTCCTTTGGCATTTGGGACCACTTTCTCTGTAGTATTTGCCTTGAGTTCGTAAGTCGAAACTTCCGTAATTTCGAATTTTCCAGAACCTGGAACTTCTGGAGTAGATTGACTTGGAGGTTTTGGAGAATCGACAGGGGATATATGAAGTGTGATGTGATTTTCGCCGGCTGGCAACGTTGGAACATGTACAGTAATCCATTGGTCGCCTTTAGAGAAGCCGAGGGCATTCAGGCTTTGGAGATTCTTATAGGGTACTGTAACGGCGTGATTGCTCATCTCGTAGGTCCAGGTACTGTATTTCTGGTTGTGTCCGTAGGTGATGATGAGTCTGAAAGGAGGTCAATCAGCTTTGAGCCTTCATATCTCATTTCCTGTAAGAGATATGAAAAAGTGACAAACTGATGAAAGGTAGCTGATATTATGATAATTTTTTTGCCAGTTGACCAATCTTTGATATCTTTTACAGAAATCGAGATAAGTAAGCTTGCCGCTGAGCTACTTGATTGCAAGACCGCGCTTGCAACTTCTATGATTGCCGCTCAATTATCTCGGCTCCTGTAAGAGATATCAAAAAGTGGTTAACTAAGAAAATATTCCTGATAATATGATAAACATTTTGTTAGTTGATCACACTTTGATATCTCTTTTAGGAAGCAAGCTATATAAAGTAAAAGTCGACCCTTCCCCCCGACTCACTCAATTGGTGCCTTATTTCCTCTGAACACAAAAACAATCTCATCAGTTTCCTTCATATCTCTCTGGATCGTCAAATTTTGCATGTCAGAATCTGATCTTCTAAACTCCCAAAACTTTTTCGCAATCGGATCGTAAACCAGAGCATTCACAAAGTTGGGTTCACCTTCATTCAATTTCACTTGTTGCAAAATAGAATGTTTCCATTGGTCTTCAAATGCGGGAACCACCGTAACATCCACCAGAAAACGACCTTTTCCAGCTAATTCAAATTGAGTACTTCCCGATTTCAGCGCTTCGAAATTGATTAGAAACCAGATCAACCCATTGAGCCTCACAGTTTTCGTATGATCCAAAACTCGGAAGATTGTATCGTCCATGCCTTTACAAGTGAAATTTCCTTGTGGATTTCCTGACATCATAACTGCTACTGATCCTCGAAGTCCTTCTCGAACCGTCCTTTCAGTGACTTGAATATTTCTAGAGAGATAGTAACTGCTGAGGATTAGATTTCTTCCGTCAGTGAAGGTCTCCGAAAGAGGTCCTGGACAATTTCCATCTTTTTTCCATGAGATTGCAAGTGATGGATTTCTCTGTAAAGTTGAATAACTCGTCTACAAAAAAAACAAAAAGATTTTGACCCCGAGAGGAATCGAACCCCAGACCTCCAGCTCAAAAGTCTAGCTTGCTAGCCACTCGGCTACGCGCGCACTCGAGTACAAAGTGTGCGGAGGGCGTACACAACACCGCGCTTTTTCGCAATTTTCAGACTAGCGCCGACACAAAAAATAAATATTTTCAGAAAAAAGGCGCCGTCGTTAAAAGCTCCAAAATGGAAGAAGAAACTTCCTAGTCCGCGTACCTGTGTCAATGATCCACAAATATGTTCATATCTCAACACCAACTCATCACTCGTGTTCCTCAACGAATTCATCATCTGGAAATGAATATACCGTACTCCTCGAGTGTGATCTTCGTCACAGAAATTGCGAGCTGAAATTAATAAATCACAAAGTCTATTTGTGTGTCTGTTTGTCCATACTTTCATAGAACACTTTGATCGCTCTTCCGTAGACGTGACTATAAATATCTCCAACCACAACACTCAACGCTTCGGTATCCACATAATTGAGCTCTAAAATCGTATTCGGAGCCACTGAGATTAGAAGTACTCCGGATTCTTGTTCCAGCTCGATGGTTTCTAGAAAAATGTTTTTTTGAAACTTTTCAGAAAAAATATATTTTTGTAAAAATCTGAACATTTTGTACTTTTCGAACGCCTACAAAAGCATTTCAAACTTGTCCAATTTACTTGAAAATTCAGAGTTGTACAGAACAAAATAAAAGCTTCATTTTTCTAGTTGACAACTTTTTGGTACAAACGCGCTCTAATGAGATACGAGCAGTATAGCGAGACGCAGCAGTTAGCGCGCTTCCAAGCGGCGTCTCGCTAGATTGACCGTATCTCCTTAGGGCGCGTTTGTGCAAGAAAGTTGACAGCTACAAAAATGAAGTTATATTTCTGTTCTATATACTTTCGAAATTTCAAACAAGTCTAAACACTTTGACCTAGATTTTCAAGCACTCAAAGTTGTCCAAAAAATCTGTCTGTGTGTCTGTTTGTCCCATACCTACCATTAACATCCCAAACGGTCACATTGCCATCTGGATTTCGGATTTTCAAAACTTTATCCTGATACATGTCATTTCCATTACTGCATGCTTGCTGTGTTGAAGCCCAATCAGCTGGAACAGTTCAAAAACTACAAAGACTACAAACTACAAACTTACCGCTAGCAACACCCAGCCACGCTAGATGGAATAGAGTATTCCAGAGAATCATTATTTCAGTTAAAACTGAAACTGAATGATTTCTCCATGTCAGCCGTTGACTTTTATGCATGAGAATCGAGATTTTGGTTCTCATACTTTTTCGATTTTCCCATTTTTGAAGTGCCGGGGAATCTGAGAACCGTAGCAAAGCATCAAGAATCGGTTACAGGATGAAAAATCATATTTTATCTGTTCTAGGAGCCAAGATAAAGCCAATCAGGGGGAGACGCAGACAACGAGACACTCTAACTGTCTGCGTCTCTCGAAAACTTCAAATGGCTGTATCTCGACTTCTAGAATAGCTAGAAACTTGGTTCTTTTTGAGTTTTAGAGCATTTTTCTTCTATTTTTCGAGAAAAAAAAACAAATTTCGTTAATAATCAGTTCAGAAAATCATTAAAAATTAGTTACAGGATGAAGGCTCTAAATTTTTGTAATGTAAAAAGAAAATACAGAAAAAAAGTTCTTCACAGTGCAATGATCATCCTTCTATCAGTTCTCGGAGCCGAGATAAAGCGTGTCAGAAGCAAGACGCAGACGACGAGACACTCTAACTATCTGCGTCTCTCGAAATCTTCAAATGATGTGTATCTCGGCTTCTAGAAGAGCTAGAGATTTTGTTCTTTTTGTGACTCGAGTCATTTTTCCTCCATTTTTGAAACAGACAGATTTTTGAAGAACGTTCGGTTTGGAAACCTCTCAAAAATTGGTTACACTCGGTGGCAAAAAAATTATTGAAACATAGAAAAAACTATTTTTTTGAAAAGTTGTTATTTTTTCAAACCCCTACAAAAACACTACAAACGTTTTCCAATTAATTTGAAAATTTGAAATTATACAGGACAAGAGTAGAGCTTCAATTTTGTAATTGACAACTTTTTTCTACAAACGCGCTCTAATGAGATACTGGCCGTCTAGCGAGACGCCGCTTGGTGGAGCCCTAACTGCTGCGTCTCGCGAGATTGCCCGTATCTCCTTAGAGCGCGTTTACACAAAAAAGTTGTTAACTACAAAAATAAATCTCTCTTTTAGTTTAATATATCCCCAAAGTTTCAGAAAAATTGAAAATGTTTGAATGAATTTTCAACTTCTCAAAGTTGAGCGATTTTCCAACCGATGTATTTTACCCTATTCCCAAAGTGACATTATCTCAATAGAGCGCGTTTGTTACACATACCGAGGGCTATATCCGCCCACCGATAGATCTGTACAACGACCCTTGTCCTGCACATTCCCCTCCTCCCATACACCTTCTTATTATCTGCCTGTATCGATTTTTCCCAAAATGTCCCGATTTCGTCTTCTTGCCTTACCGTCAGTGGTTCTTGGAGATATCGCAAAGCTCTGGGATCCGTTTGAATTGTAAGTTTTTCAAAAAATTAATCATTAACTTTTATCAAAATTTCAAAACTTCAGATTTCATGTGTCACAATGCTCGAAGAAAATGATCAAAATCGTTCAACTAGCAAATACTTCAAAACTCAAACTTACTTTATGGGACAGAAGCCTTTATGTCACTGGAAACTACTATTTCAAAGTGGTCTCCACTGCGAATCTTGGAAATTCTAAAATTCTCGGAGTTCGACATTTCGAACTCAATCCGAATCAAAAGTTTGAGATCAAAATCGCGAGAGACAAGGATGATACACTGTACTTTTTCTGGGACGATGAGTTTCTGGGAAGAGCAGTTATGCTCTTTTATCTATCCCACATTTTCAATTGTCCATTGACTTCTTTCGTTGCGGGACCACCTTTTCCATCGAAAGTGTTCCGATTGATTATCGGATGGCTCATTGAGAAACAAAATGGGGAAATCGAAGATATATATGCTACTTTTGAAAATGAGGAGGACTTAAAATGGACTTTGGATAACTTGAAAGCTTCAAAATCACTCAATTTCAACTTCCCGAGTTACCAAGGACAATTAATTTCGTATTCATTGAAATTTCATCCCAAAATTCTCAAAATCGCCAACTCCGGATGGTTTACTATCGATAATCTTGTTCTGGCAGCCAAATCGTGTATGCTCATTAGTCTTGAGCAGTCTAAACTGAGCAATAAGGATTTGGATGCATTTTTGAGGTTGTGGATGACTGAAGAGTTCCCGTGTCTTCAGTTTCTTGCTATAAAGAGCGAAAGTTTTAATGATAAGGAAAAGATAATGGATCGATCGCCAATGCAATGCAAAACGAAACGCCGATTGCTGAGACAGAAACAGTGAGTGCCGTAAATCGGTGCAAACTTTATATTTTTGAGCGCACTAAAAAGCAAAGTGTAGAACTTGAAAAGCGCTTTAAAATGATATAAAATTCCGTAAATTTTGAATATCAGATTTTTTCAGCAAGACACGCTAAACATAGGGCATCTGCAAGCATTTAAGTTTCGGGCTCTGGTGTTTAGCAGCCCCTCCTCAACCATCTGATTTTTAAAGCTTATCAAATTTTATACGGTTTTATAGAGTTTTTAAAGACCTACATTTTGCAAGTTGATTCATTCCAAAACAATGAGTTTGAAGCAAGTTATGATTTTTTTTAAAAGAGTATGCATGTTGGCTAGTTGGAGTATAAGTTCAGCCTTACTTCAATTGCTTATAACTCAACCCAAACTTCAAATTTTTTAATAAATAAAATTAGAAAAATGTAGAACTTGAAAAGCTCTTCAAAATCATATATAATTTCAAAGCTTATGGAAAACACCCGTTTGATCAGGAAGTGCTAAACTTGAGGTGCCTTTTTTGCAGTTATGTAGCTGTGGGGAAGTTCAGCCTTTTGAGCAGGACGCGTTAATCTTGAGATGTCTCGATGGCAGCCCTCCTTTTAGTTAATAGCGAGGTTCTTTGTGAAGCGCTCCTTTCTCACATACCTAATTTTTTAAACTTATTGAATTTGATATAAGTTTGTAGAGAATTTCAAGACCTACATTTTCCAAGTTAAATCATTAAAAAATAGTAATTCTGAAGCAAGTTATGATCTTTTTAAAAAAGTATGCATGTTGGCTAGTTGGAGTATAAGTTCAACCTTACTTCAGTTGTTAATAACTCTATTCAAAATTAAAATTTTCAGAAAGTCTAAAAATGAAAGTGTAGAACTTGAAAAGCTCTTCAAAGTCATATATAGTTTCAAAGTTTCTGGATAACATCCGTTCGATCAGGACGCGCTAAACCTTTCGCGACAAAATTGGCTAGAATAATGGGCCCTATGCGACCTTCGGCTATCAAATATAGCTTAAATTTATATCATTTTGTAGATCTTGTCAAATTCTACATTTTTGTAGTTGACACCTTTTTTGTACAAACGCGCTCTATTGAGATACGCGGCGTGGGGGCGCGCTAACTGCTGTCCCTCTCCACGCGGCGTATCTCATCAGAGCGCGCTTGTATTAAAAAGTTGTCAACTACAAAAACAAAGCTTAAGTTTTGTTTAGTATATTCTGAAGGTTTCAGACAAATCTAGGACCTATGAGTCCCCTGCAATGCAAACGCGCTCGGTTGAACTAAAATTTCTTCTTTGCAGGATATTAACAAATTTTGTCGAAGTGACTAGAGGAGTCGGCATAGAAAACGAGGATGGTGTGAAAGCAGAAGTGGAGCTGATATTCTTCCCTACACCTCGATTCGTCTTTTATTTGCTTTGAGTTCTAAAACTTTGACCTACTTTTTCAGAGCTGCACTTTAAGAAATCAATTATTTCGATTTCTGTAAACGATAGCAAAAATTTCTAAACTACAAAAATGTTTATGGTATTATGATAAACATTTTATCAGTTGACAGGTTTTTGATATCTCCTATAGGAATCGAGATAATTGAGCTCAAAATATAATATAATAATTTCATTAATCTAATAAAGACTTATTGCATTTAGAAAGTCATTATGGTTCAAAAACCAATTTTCTATCTGTCATAGAAGCGGCGAGACGCAGACAACGAGACACTCTAACTGTCTGCGTCTCTCAAAACTTTGAATGACCGTATCTCAGGTTCTAGAACAGCTAGAGACTTGGTTCTTTTTGTGTTTTCGAGCATTTTTCTTGTATTATTTAAAGAAAGAAAGGATGTAAAAAATAAACTTTTATCACAAAGAAAAAATTCCTTTAAGCCTCAGCTAACGATACAAAGACATGAATTAATGCGAAAAAATCGCGACAACTTTTCACAACAAAATAACCCCAAATGTTTAAAGGAAGTTGATATAAAAAACAAAAAATTAGAAGACAATTAATCGGAGTAAACGTTAAAGGGCCAACACTAGCCAGGGACCAAATACTGAAAATTAGAAAAGCGAGATTGATGAAAAATGAGAAAATGCAAAAGATATGATGAATGTTGAGAGTGGTCTTGTCAAAATTCACCAGTGCACGAGCAGTGGCAACAGCCATTATGAATAGTGTCTGAAAATCAGATAGAGCTAAAAATTATCTCTCAAACGGTACAAAATTCATGAAAATTGGTTCAGTGGGACCTGAGAAAATCTGAGATACACCTATAGCAATTTTAGACGCCTACAAAAGTTATTCAGACTGTTTCAATTCGACTGAAAATTTCAAAATACACTAAACAAAACTAGAGCTTCATTTTTGTGGTTGACAACTTACCTGTGCAAACGCGCTCTAATGAGATATGACGGTTGGAACTGACCTACTTACGGCGCCACCCCTCGGCGCGCAAGACAATGGGGCGCGGGGAGCCCATGACGTCCAGGTGTCATATCTCGCTAGAGCGCGTTTGCACCAAAAAATCATCAACTACAAAAATGAAGTTCTATTTTTGTTCTATATAATTCCAAAATATCAAACTAATTTAACAAGTTTAAAGTGCTTTTGTAAGTGTTTGAATACCAAAATTTTTCAGAAAATTTTATTTTGATACATATAATTTTTTGCTAGATTTGATTTTAAAATTTCAGCCGATTTGAATAACACTTACCACATCATAAACCGCAATTGCATAATAGAACAATGGATGAGCAAACCAGCCATTAAAACTTTTGGGAAAAGGTTCCCAAAGAACGAATTTCTTCCGGAACATTGCTTCGAATATACAAAGAGCAGTGGCGACGACATAGCAGAGTTCGAATACGACTACAGTAGTACATCCGCCACGGACCAGACACGAGGAGAGACAGCAGAGGGGTTCGAGTTCCAGATGACGAGATTGGACTCTGAAATTTGAAATTTGGTTATTTTGAAAAAATCGGAGAAGGAGGAGGTGCAGGACGCCCTAAACTTAGGGCACCAGTAGTTGCATGCATGTTTAGCGGTCCCTCCTCATACACCTCATATTCAAAATTTATAACATTTTATATAAAAATATAGACATTTTTGAGCTCTACATTTTGCAAGTTAATTCATTCAAAAACGATAAATTTGAAGCAAGTTACGATCCATTCAAAAAAGTATACATGTTGGTTGGTCGGAGGATATGCCCACCTTAACTTCAATTGCTTATAACTCCCTTCAAACTCAAATTTTTGAAACCTACAAAAAAGAAAAATGTATAACTTGACAAGCTCTTCAAAATGATATTAAATTCCATTAATTATGAATTTCGGCCTCTGGAGATGGATGAGCTGAACTTAGTGTGCCTGTGAGGTCATAGTTACGGGCGCTGGTGTCTAGCGGTAACTCCTCAAATACCTGATTTTCAAAATTGATCAAAATGTACATCAATTTATAGAACTTTTCAAGTCCTATATTTTGCAAGTTAATTCATTCAAAAGTAATGAATTTGAAGCAAGTTACAATCCATTCAAAAAATATGCAAGTTGGCTGATCGGAGAAAATGTCTATCCTAACTTCAAATGCTTATAACTCATTTGAAACTTTACATTTTTAAACAAACAAAATAGGGAAAATGTAGAACTTAACAAGATCTATAGAATGACATACAATTCCAAACAATCTAATTACAGCTCTTTGAGCAGGACCCGCTAAACTGAGGGAACCCTTAGTTGTGGGATCTGATGTTTAGGGGTCCCTTCTCAAATACCTGATATTTCAAGCGTATTGCATCGCATACCAAATTATAGCTTTTTTTAAGTTCTACATTTTGCAATTTAGCTTGTTCAAAAATAGTGACTTTAAAAGAAGTTACAAGCAATTTCGCAATGCAATGCCAAAAAATGAAACATGCGCCTTTAAAGAATCCCAAGACTCACTTTGTATGTATCGGTGCCACTTTGTTGGCCTTCATTCGATTCCTGAACATGATCACTTTTTGATATTGATGATTCACAGCTTCTCCAATCTTTTCAAAGTATTGACTCATTTTCCAGTACATCACACGCAGAGCACCGGGAGCTTGATCTGAAAACAGAGATTTGAAAACTAAGAATTTCAAAATAAAGGGGAAAATCCGGGCTATCGGTGTCATAGACATATACATCCGGTTTTCTCCATTCATACTACCCCCACCTGCTGAGCTCTTTTTGCTCGAATTGTCGCCTCCGCGTGGCTCCTTGACTTTTGGAATTTTCATGGCTCGTTTCCCGTTTCCGTTGTTGCCTGGAGTGGAGGCAGGTCCTACTTGGTTTAGCTGAAAGTTTTGGATTAAATGAGTCATAAATCTGTAATTTTGGTTTTTGAATTTTTTCAAAATTTTCGGAAATTTCCATTACTGACAGCGAAAAGTTTCGAAAAGCTGTCCTCTTGTGTACACCTTCAGCGCTTTTGTCGCTCTATGCGCGCGTGGCCAAGTGGCTAGCGCTCATTGTTTTGGTGAGAGAGGCCGCGGGTTCAATTCCTCCAGAGGGTAAATCCTTTTTTCTTGTTTTGTATGCGTTTTGTGTGAATTAGAAAAGTTGAATAAGTGAAATTCTGTCGATTTTCAGCATTTTCCAACATACCGTAAACCCTCTTGTAGAAGACTCAACTATGCTTTCACTTTGAGCCTATATATCTCGGTTTTTGTAAAAGATATGAAAAAGTGGTCAACTAACAAAACATTTTTGACATAATGATAAGTATTTTATCAGTTGATAACTTTTGCCTATCTTTCACAGGAACCGAGATAAATTGGCTCAAAGTTAAGAGTTAAGGGCCCTTCTATTACAGGTTTTACGGTATTTTTTGGTTCCAAAAATTTGAGAATTTAAAAAAAAATTAAAATGTCCAAATTTGAATAAACAGACTTCAAAAAATTCTAGCATTAGTGAGAGAGTGATATCTGCGAAGTTTATGAATTTCAAGAAAATTCAGACAACTTTTTTTTGTAATTTCCAGATTTTTAATGAAGTCTAGAACTTTCTCACTTGGATAAAAATGAAAAAACCGTATTTTTCCTTTTTGATATGCAAACAAAAAAGAAAAAAACGAATTTACCCCCAGTGGGGTTTGAACTCGCGACCTCGTGGACAAAACACAGGCTCGTTAGCCACTCGGCCACGCGTGCACATTAACACTAAGGAGGCAGAGGGCGTACACAAGGGCGCGGCTTTTGGTGGCTTTCCAAGCATCTCAGCTTCCACCTTACCTTCTTCGGCTGCCCGTTTTGATTCCCATTCTGTATTCCATTTGTATTTTTCTTAACAACCGGTGTCTTTTCCGGTGGTACCCAATATTCAACCATATTTTGATCCGGTTTATGACGAGGGCGTCGGAACTCTTGATCCGCGAAGTATCGCCGGTTTTCCTGAAAAAAAGAAATGTTGTTGTCAGTAGAGCAGATTTGCCACAAAGAGATAAATGCAAAATTGGTTTATAATAAGTATGAGGATACTTTAAATATCCATGCATTAATAATAGTGTTCATGCTTTCGGTGTTAATAGAGTTAGCCTTGTGCAAATTGATAAATTCTCAATAGAGCGCACATGCTTTTAGAAACCTCATCCTGCTCCTTGGATGGAGTGACTCCTGTGAAAAGTTGAACCGTTGCCAAGTTACGTAACAGCTTCAGATTGTTTTGACGGATCGCCTATTTTTTAGAATTTCAGATTTTCCGAAATTTTTGTTTTTTAAAATCTATTTTCTCTGAAACCTACCTTCTCAAACTCGTTCATCATTACTTAGAAAATATAGAGAATTGCTCAGCTTTAAAAAATTCCAAGAATTTTTTTTTCAGTTTTTATGTGAATATGTCTCCAGAAGTTATAGAAGAAGTCGATTCCTTTGAAGCGAATTCTAATTCGTTTTTTTTTTCTTCAAAGTGGACGTCGTCTTTTTGGCCAAAATGGACCCCCACTTTCGGAGCAGTTTTTTTGCCTTCTTTTTCCGATTTTTTTCGTTTTTTGACGGAATGGAAAACGGGAAATAGAAGAGGAAGTTTTCTTTTTAAGAATAGGTAATTGTTGGGAGAATTTCGTTTTTAGAAAAAATGAAACATTTGGTGTTTAGTGTTTTACTAAACATGGACTCACAGGAAGAATTTCGGAGGTTTGGCATTTTTTTCACAGAAGTCACTTCATCAAAAGGGGTTTGAAGGCTCCAATTTTTGTATTAAACGGAATGTATATCAGTCAGTTTCCGTCCAACATCAAACATATTAAAATAATCATGCTTGGCTTGTAAAGAGCTTCAAAATGAGTATAAACACGACTAGGATTTCTTAATTTTTGATTTTACGACTTTAAAGGCGCATACGGGGGTTGAAATTGGAAATTCTGGTAAGTAGGTCATGATTATACTAATTTTGAAGCTCATACCGAGCTAATTACGAATATGTTAAAATTTTTGAGTTAGGGCAGAAATTGACCGATTTAAGGCGCTTTAAGCTATGCTAAATGTGTAGCTCAGGTGTCAACTTTGAATTTGAAAGTTTTGTAAATCAGTCAGTTTTCGACCAAACTCGAAAATTTAAATATAATCATGATCGGCTTTACATGAGCTTTGAAATGAGTATAAACACCACTAGGTTTTTTTTTCAATTCTCAATTTTTCCCTTTAAAGGCGCATAGCGGAGGTCGAGTTTCAAAATTCTGGAAAGTAGGTCATGTTTATACTCATTTTAAAGCTAATAAAATGCTAATTATGAATATGCAAAAAATCTTGAGTTTGGTCAAAAAATGACTGATTTACTGTACTTTCAATTTCAACAGGCTTCAATTTTTAGTTAAAAAGACCGTAAATTTGTCAATTTTCGACAGGACTCCAAAACTTTTATATATTCATGCTTGGCTTGTAAAGAGCTTCAAAATAAGTATAAACACGACTAGGTTTTCTGAACGTTTGGTTTTCGACTTTAAAGGCGCATAGCATCTGCCGAAATTCAAAATTCTGGAAAGTAGGTCATGATTATACTCATTTTGAAGCTAGTACCAAGCCAATTATGAATATGCTAAAGTTTACAAGCTTAATCAAAAATTGACTGATTTACGACACCTTTAAGCAATTACAACACAAATATATAGTTTATGCCATAAATAAACTGTTTATGACAAGGTGAAGGAGGCACAGACCCGTTATAAAGGGTTAGGATCAGAATGACGTAAGCAATTTCCCAGAAATCAAAAAGGTAAGAGTCAATAAGAATTTTTAGGAATCGTAAGAATCCTTTAAAAAATGACTTTCAGACTTTGGGAAATCCTTAAAGTGAACAACAACAACTACTACTTAAATAGTGTTGAATAGAGTATGAAAAAGGGGGAAGCACACAATAACAAAAACACGGAAATATGTGAAAAGTGCATAGGATCTTTGAAAAAAAAAACAAATGCGCTCTATTGGTAATTTGGAAGATTTTGAATAAAAAGGTCTAACTAAAAAGCAGTACTTTAAAGCTTCAGGATTCTTGAACTTGCAAATTTTAGTGTTTGCAGAGGCTACGATATTGGATTTATTGGTTTTTTTGGCATTTCAGTTGATTTGAATTCTTAACCATACACCCCATCACTGAAATCTGGACTCCCCGAGAAGGTGAGAAAGCGGTAGACACGTATCCGTCCTTCCGCGCCTAAAGAGATTATGGGCGCGGTGGTGTCGGGGATGTGGTGTACGCTACTGAGCGCAAAGTCAGTGGTTCGACTCCGGCTTGGAATTTTTAAAGTTTTTTTTCTTTTATTTTTCAAATATAGACCACTACAAAAAAGTAAAAACCGAAATGCCGAAAAAAAGTGAACAAACTGAACTCTCGCTCCCAAAAAATAATAAAGACACAAACCACAATTCCCCCTTCAGACAATGAAATTTCGCACCCCATGGGGTCCATTTAGACTAACTAAGAGAGGGACCATTAGCTACATGTTTCTATTGTCTGGGTACATTTTTGACATAGTAAAAAACCAAAAAAAAGGAGCAAGGGTGGGTTCAAAGCTCCCGCCTACACGTCTAAATTGAATTGTTGATCAGCAAGTGCGCTCCAGTGAACATGAATTGGAGAATTTGCAGATTAAAAAAAGGATTTTAGGTTTTTCAGATTTTTCAGACAAATTTTGTTTTTCGATCCATGTACCGTAAGCACTCTAATCGAAGCCAACACTAAGCTTTAATTAAACTCAATTATCTCGGTTGCTATCAGAGATATCAAAAATCTGTCAACTGATAAAATGTTGCTGATAATGTGATAAACATTTTGGCAGTTGAAAAATTTTTTATATCTCTAATAGCAGCCGAGATAATTGAGCTAAAAGTTGCCAGTTTGGAAACATTGAATTTTCGAAACCGTCTACTTTGAAGTCAATTATCTCGGTTCCTAAAAGAGCTATTAAAACTTTGTCAACTAATAACGTGTTGCTGATAATGTGATAAACATGTTATCAATTGACAACTTTTTGACATCTTTTACAGGAAATGAGATATATGGGTTCAAAGTTGAAAGCTTGAAAAAATTAAATTTTACTTTAAAGGTTCATGCACCTTTAAACATTCACTTTGCCTCTTTGACGATCCACTATGCACCTTTAAAGACTGCCTACTGTAGAAATTACGCTTTGGTTCATTCATCGATTCTAGTTGCGCTCTACCGCACTCTCATTGCGCATCCTACAACGTCTGCGTCTCTCACTCTCTCACCCAATACTTTCCCAGGGGAATTTTAACGCGTCGCGCTGTAGGACCCAACAAAAGTCGATAGCCCAAGAAAAGTCAATAGGAACGATCCAAAGGGTATAAATAGGCCGAGAAATCCCTGGAAAACCATCATTCCTTTCATTTCTTCTCTTTTTTTCTTCTTTCGTTTTTTCTTCCCATTGCTCATTCTTACTATTGATTTCTTCCAGAATCAACTTTCGTTTCTCCTTTCTTGTCTTGTTTTTTGTTCCATTGCTCATTCTTACTATTGATTTTCCAGAAACTTCCGAAAATCATGCCAGTCTGCGAGATCCATCTTCAACCAAAAGAGTCCGCCGAGCCACTCATCGTCAAGGATTTCGATCTCATCAAAATGATGCCAGTTGTGCTCAGAGCTGTTGAGTCAGAGGTAAGGGATTACTCTAGCTTTTCTTATTGGAAGATGGGTAATTTACCCATCTTCCAATCTAAATAATTTTGAACTTAATTCAAGGTGTTTAAGACTAATTTTAGACTATTTTCTTGCAAAACTAGGCTATTTTTGTCCAAATTTTGATTAGAAATCTATCTCAATACGTCCCAATTCTTTAAAAATCCATTTCAAACAAATCAAATGTAATTTTCTACACACAATGTGTGGTGCTTCACCCTCCACCCTAGAGCCTAAGAAGTTGAGAAAGCCGCCACCACTTAACCGCCTTCCGCGTCTCTCTACTGTTGTCGGCAGCGTGGTGTCGGGGATGTGGTGTGCGGCGCTGTGCTCGAGGTCGCGGGTTCGATCCCCTCCTTGGGTTTTTAGTTTTTTAAACCTTTTTTTTTATTTTATACCGAAAAAATGACCTTAATATAACTATTTTCTTTCAGAACCCCAACTGGGAAACCACCGATACCATCCTCACAACACCACTTCCAATTCCATTCAAAAAAGAGACAATCGAGTTCATGTTCAACAACATGCGTCGCTACAAAGCGCCAGCCGAGGACGATTTCGACACGAAAGTCGAGGATTATCCAGAAGCCAATGCCATGGATGTCTATGACCTCAAACCAATCATCGAATTGGCCAACTACACGGAGAACATGGACTTTATGAATTGTATCGGATTCGTTATTGCTAAGAAGTTGGAGAAAATGAGCATTGAGTCGATTGCCGAGTTCTTGGGAGTTGAGTGCTTGCCAGAGGGAAATTTCTTCGATGAGAAGGACGGATGGATTCATGCACCAGCTGATCTCTTTGAGGCTGAGCAGCCACAGGCAGCAGGACCGGCGCCACAGTGATCTTTTGATCTACCACTACTAACCAACCGATCCTGACCGATTCGGACCCCCTCATTCCCTTTTCTTGTTTTTCCCAAACATCTTCACCCACGGGTACTTTTTCTTTTCTAAATCTCTCCCTATCCCTTTGATCCTAACCGATCCTCCCCTTTAAACCTTACTTAATCGATAAATAAATCTGTTACCAATTAATCCCTTTTTGAAATTCATATATCAACTAAAAGCTGAGACTCCGAGAATTTCAAAAATATAAATATCTTTCCAAATGGACCATTTTAAGCTAAGTTATGCGCCTTCAAAAGTTATCACTTGACGAAATCTTGATATTATTGAGGTTGGATCTAGATAACTGGGCAGTGAGTGACAAAATTCAGTAATTTATTATCACTCAAAAGCCAAAATTTTAAGGATTTCAAAAATATAAATATCTTTCCGAATGGACCATTTTGAGCCAAGTTATGCGTCTTTAAAAATTATGCCTCCGAAAATTTGGAAATTTGGGATTTAGTCCTTTGATAACTCTGACGTTTCAATAAAAGACAAACTTATTCAATGTCAAAAGAAAGTTCAAAATCTGGTGATTTCAAAAATATATGTCGTTTTCCAAACGGACTATTTTGAGGCAAGTTATGCGCCTTTAAAAATCATAATTTGGAAAAATAGGAATTTTCGGGTTTGAACCTTGATAATTCTGACGTTTCGATTAAAGACAAACTTATTCTATGTCACTGGGAAGCTTAAAATCTGGTAATTCCGAAAATACAACTAGTTTTCCAAACGGAGGATTGTGAGCCAAGTTACGCGGTGCTAAAGAGCGCTCTATGGATAATCTTCCGCTAGGCGCCTCACCAGCCGGCTTGGCGGCAATTAAAAAATTCAAAAAGGCTAAGAAAACTATAAACATGCACTAACACAATAAAATCAAAAAAAAAACTTACGCTATAAACTTCTTCCGGATCATCAGTTATCGAATTTCTCGGTGTTGCACAGCACCCCGAAAGCGGATTTCGAGAGAAATTTTTTTGGAATTTGTCTGTCGGGCGCGCTTGCATTTTCTCTGCGCCCCTCCTTCTTTTACACACTCTCTCGTCACCCCATTTTTGAAAATTTGAATTTTTTGCACTTTGAGCAAACATTACGGGGACTGGAAGCATTTTCGTGTATCGGACGGACCTAACTTTTGTAGAGGATGTTTTTAAGCATATAAAAATGCAAAATTTTTCACAACATCGATTTTTTCAGAAGAGTTAATACAATTTTTATAAAAATCAAGACATTCGAGTTGAAGTTTTTTCGATGTTTTTGGTTCAATGACACAAAATTAGCATAAATTTCGATTTTTTAAAAAGAAAAATAGCTAAAAAACTCATAAAACAAACTCTCACCGAGAAGACAACACTTTTAATATAAATAAATATGCCAGGATCGAAGAATAAGTTCGGCAGAGGTTAAAGGAATAATCTGAATGTCAACGGTTCCGAATTATATGAAAAATCTTTAATTAATCATTTTTTTATTCAGAAATAAAGTTATTTGGTGCGAAAATTGTGTTTTGTGGGTGATTTTTCATGTCTGAAATAATGTTCCTTGATTTAAGTTCATGATTAATCCCCTATTTCTGCGTTTTACGACTTTGAAGCATTTCAAATCAGTGATATTATCCAGAAACTTACTTCGAAGAGGGAAAACTTACACTTCTCGCTAATTTTCCGTCGGAGAGTACCTCTGGACTTATTCTTCGATCCTGGCATATTTATTTATATTAAAAGTGTTGTCTTCTCTGTGAGAGTTTGTTTTATGAGTTTTTTAGCTATTTTTCTTTTTAAAAAATCGAAACTTATGCTAATTTTGTGTCATTGAACCAAAAAAATCGAAAAAAACTTCCACTCGAATGTCTTGATTTTTATAAAAATTGTATTAACTCCTCTGAAAAAAATCGATGTTGTGAAAAATTTTGCATTTTTATATGCTTAAAAACATCCTCTACAAAAGTTAGGTCCGTCCGATACACGAAAATGCTTCCAGTCCCCGTAATGTTTGCTCAAAGTGCAAAAAATTCAAATTTTCAAAAATGGGGTGACGAGAGAGTGTGTAAAAGAAGGAGGGGCGCAGAGAAAATGCAAGCGCGCCCGACAGACAAATTCCAAAAAAATTTCTCTCGAAATCCGCTTTCGGGGTGCTGTGTGTTGCAAAAGAATCTTCATGATTTAAAATAAAAATCGACCATCTTCTCCCGATATCCATTTCTGGCAACACTTCCGTCTTCTCCGAATCCATTTTTAGAATAAAATAGCTGAAAATAACCCCGACAAATCTGAAAATCCGGGTGTATAAGTATTTATTCCGTTTTCTTTCCCTCCCCCAACTTTTATTTCCGCTTCAGTTAACTTCGAAATTCTTGAGGTCCTGCTACGTCATGTGTATAAGCTTCCTTTGTACTTTAGGTGTCATAAAAACAAGCATGTTGTTTGGTGTTTTAAGCTGAAAATGTCAACAAACACCTGACAAGGCGATGGAGGAAGTTTTTGTTTCGAAATCCCGCGGTTTTACATAGCAGGCGGCCTAGAAAACTCTGCCTGTGTACTCCTCGAGGACGAGAGGAATTAATTTATTTTTTGCATTTTTTCCGATTTTCTCCTAAAATTCCCATGGAATCCCGGGATTTTTCACCTTCAAAAAATGAAATCAACAAGCGACCAAAGTTTTATCTAGCTCCGATGGTTCGCTACTCAAAGTAAGTGCCCGAAAACTCGGTTTTCCTCTGAAGAAGACTTTTTAAATTTTTCAACGAATTTTCAGACTCGCCTTCCGGCAACTCGTTCGATTATACGATGTAGACGTTTGTTACACACCAATGATTTATGCAAAGAATTTTATCGAGTCCGAAAAGTGCCGAAATTCCGAATTATCAGTTTGCGAGGGAGATTCACCGCTGATAGTTCAATTCGCCACCGATGACCCGTTTGTTTTAGCGGAAGCTGCAGAAATGGTTTATAGGTAATTTAAAAAGGCGGAAAATCCAAAATTTCAGCTTCATTTTACCCTAAAAACTGATTTTCAGCTGCTCCTCAGGTGTGGACCTAAATTGTGGATGTCCTAAACACGACGTTCGTTCTAAAGGCTTTGGAAGTGCTCTTTTGAGTAAACCAGAGCTCCTAGCCGATATGGTTCGACAGACGAGAGCCAGAATTTCCGATGAGAATTTCAGCGTTTCGCTGAAAATTCGAGTGAATAAGGAGATCGAGAGGACCGTGGATTTGTGTCGAAAAGTGGGTAAAATCGATGGAAATCGGCGAAAATGATCGAGAATTCGAATTTCAGAGGGAAAATTAGCCTAAAAACATGTCTAAAATCCCTAAATTAGGTCAAATTATTCTGGGTAGTGAATTAGAAATTTTTATCATTTTTAGCCGATTTTTAGTCATTTTAGACTGAATTAAGGCTATTTTTAACCATAATTTGACAGTTTTGAACCAATTTTGAGTCATTTTAGCCAATTTACAAGCGATTTCAAGCCAATTTCTGACAATTTCCAACCAAAATTACAGGTTTTTATAGTCTAAATTTAGGCTAATTTTGACCGATTTTTAACTATTTAAAACCTAAAATTTAGCTTTTTCAGTGGTAATTTGAACGATTATAGAGTGAATTAAGGCTATTTTAAACCGAAATTGTAGCTTTTTTCAGGCTCAAATTTAGGCTATTTTTGACTATTTCAAGCATTTTTTTTTAACCGAATTTTACGATTTTTTGGCTGAAATTCAAATTTTTCTGTTCAAGTTGAAGCCATTTCGAGGTTATCTTAAGCCAAATTTTGACGATTTTAAACCAAAATTTCGGAATTTTCGAGTTCAAATTTTGGCTTTTTTCGACGGATTTTAAGCTATTTTTGAACGATTTTAGGCCGTTTCAAAGCGATTTTTACAGATTAAAATCGATATTTAAGCTATTTTAAACTAAATTCTAACATTTTTGACCCGAAATTTCAGCTTTTTTCAGGCTCAAATTTAGGCTATTTTTGACCCATTTCAGGCTTTTTAGACCTAGTTTTCACGATTTACTGAATGAAATTTGAGCTTTATCCGCCTAAATTAGGGCTATTTTTAATTGAATAATGACCATTTTGAACCAAAATTTGACAATTTTTAACCGAAAATTCAGACTTTTAAAATCTCGATTTTAGGCTGTTTTTGACATATTTTAGGCAATTTTCGACCATTTTAGCCAATTTAAAAGCTATTTTAACGATTTTTTTCATGTAAAATCTTCATTTTCCAGGCAGAATCCGCTGGTGTGACCCACTTAACCGTCCATGGACGAACGCCGTCTCAACACGCCGAACCAATCGATATCGAAGCGATTCGATTGGTAAAATCCGCAGTTAGAGTTCCAATAATTGCCAATGGAGGCATTACAAGCCTACAGGAAGCCATGGATTTGGCTGAAAAAACTGGGGTGGATGGGATAATGGCAGCGAATGGGCTATTGGATAATCCAGCTCTTTTCGCTGGCTATGAGTATACCCCCAGCGATTGTGTGGAGAATTTTGTAAGAGTTTTATTGATTTTCAGGATGAAAGTCGGCTTAAAATTCGCTATTTTTCCCTAAAATTCGCTATTTTTCCCATTCCAGATGCGTCTATCCCGCGAACATGGTCTCGATTGGCTTCTCTATCATCAACACCTTCAATATATGCTCCGCCCACTGCTCTCGGCTCAACAACGACGAATATTCAATGAGCTAAATGGGCGGCTGGCGATTGATGGCTTTTTGAATAATTTATTGGCTGATTATTGATTTTTTTACCTCTTTTTTGCCCGGTTTTCTTGTTGATTTTGACACAGTTTTTTTTTAATTTCCAGAAAAGAGATAAAAATATAAAGCACACACAACAATGAAAAAAAAACACAATTCAATGATTATTGCTTCAACAAGACACGAGCCAACGCTCGGAAGTCGACGGCGTCGTTGAGCTTTTTGGCGATTCCGACGGGCGGTTTGAAGCCGGGAGCTCCTGGAAAGAATTAGAGAGATTTGGCGGGAAATTTGAAATTTCACAAAAAAACGATGTTTTGAGCGAAAATTGGAGAAAAAAGGGATTTTTCAGAGGGAAATTTAAGTTTCCCGCGCATTTTTTCCATTCTAAGCGGTAGTTCGGTGGAGCGCGAAACCTGTGACTTAAAAATCGAATTTTCAATAGAAAAATACGGGGTTTTTAGCGAAAGTCGGAGAAAATAAGCGATTTTTCTGGAAATTCCGTTGAAAAATTCAAAATTGCCGCGCAATTTCTTCATTTGAGCGATAGTTCGTTAGAGCGCAAAAACCACAATAATAAATTTATGGAAAAAAACAGATTTGAATTTGAAAAGAATTTTAAGGATTTTCCAAAAGAAGATATATTTCAAATTGGGGAAAATACGCGATTTTTAGTGAAAATTTCAATTTTAAATATGAAAAATATGTTGTAAATCAGTCAGTTTTTGACCAAACTCAAAAATTTTACCATTTTCAATTTTGGCTTGTAAAGAGCTTCAAAATGAGTATAAACACGACTAGGTATTCTCAACTTTCAATTTTTGACTTTAAAGGCGCATAGCGGGGGTCGAAAATCGAAAATCTGGAAAGTAGGTCATGTTCATACTCATTTTGAAGCTTATGCAACGCTAATTATGAATATGTATAAATTTTCGAGTTTAGTCGGAAATTGACTGATTTACATCACTTTTAGGTAATGCTACAGGGTAGGTCAGTGACAAGCTTCGCTAATTCAATCAGTTTTCCACGAAACTCAAAATATTTAACATATTTGTATTTGCCTTGTAAAGAGCTTCAAAATGAGTATAAACTTGACTATCTCTCTTGCATTGTCCAATAGAGCGCACTTACTGATTCCTGTCTGGTGTCCAATATTGTTTCTCAACGGAGCCGGTGCCACAGGTCCCCTTCCACGTCGCCCCACTGAAAAATGCTCAAAAAAATTAGTAGAGATTCTTTGGCGATGTTACCTATACCAGAGTTTCGGGTCATTGGTCGAAAGATCGTACGACGATTTGATCTGGAAACTTTTTAAATTAGGTGGAGCGCGTCTGCAGCCGACTCATTCAGGAAACGCGATCTAATTTCGGTGTTTTCGTTAGAGCGCATTTTCATTAAATTTCTTTTCAAATTCAAAATTGTCGTCAATTCTCATTAGAGCGCACTTACGTTCTTGGCTGATTGAATTGTGCATTAACGAGAAGAATAGATAACAGAAGGAGGAGAATGATGGCTTGTGTGTTCATCTGGAAAACTTTTTTTGAAGAAATTTTGGAAAAATCAAAAAAATTCAAAAAAGAAATTTCTAGAAATTTCTCGAAAGTTTCAAAGAAAGACCAATAAAATAGAGAGTTTAAAAAGTTGAAAAGTAATTTTCAGCTTAGAAAATTACTAACTTCTTTCGCGGCCTAAAAAACTAAAATCTAAGAATCCTAAAACTCCTTTTATAGGTCAAAAAAGTACTGAAATCCGAACCAGTTGACCGTGACCTAGAAAATAAAGAAACGATAGGAACCAGGAAGGAAAATGGTTTGATTATTGATACCAACCAGGTGGATCAAAAGATTATAAGTGTTGTAAAACAGTCAGTTTTAGGCCAAATCCAAAAATTTAAATATATTCGTAATTGGATTGTGAAGAGCTTCAAAATGAGTATAAACACTACTAGGTTTTTCTCAATTTTCAATTGTCGACTTTAAAGGCGCATAGCGGGGGTCGAAATTTGAAATTTAGGAAAGTAGGTCATGATTATACTCATTCTGAAGCCCTCAACAAGCCAATCACGATTTTATCAACATTTTAAGGTTTGGTCCAAAACTGACTGATTTATAGCGCTTTTAAGCAATGCGACCGTGAAGCTCAAGTTCCAACTTTGAATTTATAAGTGTCGTAAATCAATCAGTTTTGGACTAAACTCAAACATTTTAATATTTTTATGTTTGCCTTGTGAAGAGCTTCAAAATGAGTATAATCATGACCAGGTTTTCTCAACTTTTGATTTTGCGACTTTAAAGGCGCACAGCGGGGTCGAAATTCAAATTTCTAGAAACTAGGTCATGATTATATTCATTTTGAAGCTCTCAACAAGCCAATCACGATTTTATCAACATTTTAAGGTTTAGTCCAAAAATGACTGATTTATAGCGCTTTTAAGCAATGCGACCGTGAAGCTCAAGTTCCAACTTTGAATTTATAAGTGTCGTAAATCAATCAGTTTTGGACTAAACTCAAACATTTTAATATTTTTATGTTTGCCTT
Source organism: Caenorhabditis nigoni (assembly GCA_027920645.1). NCBI lineage: Eukaryota > Metazoa > Nematoda > Chromadorea > Rhabditida > Rhabditidae > Caenorhabditis > Caenorhabditis nigoni. The sequence continues at coordinate 15,696,370 of CP115866.1, forward strand.
GTGAAGAGCTTCAAAATGAGTATAAACATGACTAGGATTTCTCAATTTTTGATTTTACGACTTTAAAGGCGCATAGAGGGGAGTCGAAATTGGAAGTTTCGGTAAGTAGGTCATGTTTATATTCATTTTGAAGCTCATTCTAAGCCAAATATGAATATGCTTCAATTTTGAAGTTTTGTCGTAAATTGACCGATTTACGCCGCTTTTAAGCAATGCGACTGTGTAGCTCTGGTATCAACTTGGAACTGAAAAATGTTGTAAAACAGTCCGTTTTGGACCAAACTAGAAATTTTTAATGTATTTGCGCTTGACTTGTAAAGAGCTTCAAAATGAGTATAATCATGACTAGGTTTCTCAATTTTTGGTTTTACGACTTTAAAGGCGCATGGCGGGGAGTCGAAATTGGAAGTTTCGGTAAGTAGGCCATGTTTATACTCATTTTGAAGCTCTTTACAAGCCAAACAAGAATCAAAATTTCTGAGCTTAATCTGAAATTGACTGATTTATGACACTTTTCAGTAATACGACCGTATAGCTCCGTTGCGAACTACGCTAGAAAAGACAGTTTTCAAAAAGTTGCAAAACCGGAAGAGAACAAAAATCAAGCAATTCAAATTGAATAGGTTTGAATTGGAAAATGACCATCAAAACCACCTCTCTCAGGAAACTTTTTTCTTCAAAAATTGAAGAAAAAAGTGGGCGGAGTCATTGAGAGAAACTAATTGTCGTTCATCTATAGAAACCACTCTCTTCTTGAAGGTCAACAGAATTTTTGAGAAAAACTGGAGTGGTCAAAGTAGAATAGAAACTAAAATGAAGTTTGGAAATTTTGAAATTTCATATTTTTGAAAATCTGAAAAATTCAAAAAATCTGGAACATCGCCAAATTTAAAAGTTTTGAAATTCTGAAATTTCTGAAAATCCCATAATTTTCAAATTCCTAGGCTCAGAAGGTCCGGAAAACCACAAAATTTTAAAATTTTTCAAAAATTCCCAAATTCCAATTTTTTTTGATAGTTTGATTTTCCCCAAATTTTCAAATGATATAAAATTGTTTTTCCGTTTTCTTGATTTCTCATTTTTCTCATTTCTATCTCTTCAAATAAAAAACGGAACTACTATTCTTCTTCTTTTTCTCATATAGTACCCACATACGACTTCCAAATGACCTTTTCAGTCATCAAATAGAATCAAATGGTTTCGAATTGATATGACGATGATGTTATCAGAATAACAAGAATTTCGGCGATTTCTGGTCAATTGGTCTAGGTCACAAAACATGAAAAAAAAAGAAAAAAAAAGATTCTGGAGGTATGGGGAATTGAACCCCAGCCCTCTCCCATGCTAAGGGAGCGCTCTACCACTGAGCTATACCCCCGCACGTTCACATAGAGAGCGGAGTGCGTATAGAAAGGGAGGAGAAAGTGGAGGGTGGCAGGAAGAGAGAAGGAGGAGGGAGAGGCAAATCAGAGGAGTACGGAGGTTCTGGAATGGGTGAAAACTGCCCATTTTTTCAAAGAAGATGATTTTTAGGCCTTGCATTTTAAGCTGGTAGTTATTAGGCATGCGATTTTACTAAGTTACCATTTAGGTTGCTAGTTTGAGATTATACAAATTTTTTTACAAAAAAAATACTTCTCTGCTGTCTTTTTTTTTGTTTTTTTAACTTTTATATATTTTTCAAAATTTCTAGACTTCAAAACTACAAAAAATCTCAGAAAAATCAACAAAAGTTCCTCTAGCTTCCTTCGACACTTCTCGGAAAATCTCCTTTCCTGTCGGCCGCCGTCCCGAAGAGACACAGGAGACCGCAGACACCTGTATGCCCTCGCCTCCCCTCTTCAATATGTGGGGGTATAGCTCAGTGGCAGAGCATTCGACTGCAGATCGAGAGGTCCCCGGTTCAACTCCGGGTGCCCCCTAGTTCTTTTTTTGCTTATTTGAAATTGTGTTAAACCTTTTTTTCTGCTCTTTGAGCTGTTCTAAGATACTTTCAAGATAAAAATGTTTATTACAAAACAAGTCAGTAATAATTTTAGCCTTGTGTAGCTCCCAACACCTGTAGCAGTTGACCAATGTACCTAAAATCCAATTTTTAGGAATTACTGTAGCTCGCATACTTACTCAATGGCTCTATAAAGTATCTGCTTTTGGCTGCGTTGCTCAGCATCACTTCTGGTCCATGGCAACACATTTGCAAGATTTTCAAAAGCTTCACCCAATTTTCGTTGTCTTTCTTGTTCACGGAGTGTGGCCTGGAAATATTGGATTTTTCGGACATCTGGACAAACAGAAAGACTTACAATTCTCCTTTTCTCAGCGGTTAGGACTCTCCTATTCTTGGGACGTCTGGATAATGTCATTATTTAATATTCAAAAGTATACAGTACAACACTTGGAATAGCTAGCTTTCAAGTGGATGTTTTTGTTATAAAAGTTGCAAAATAGGGCCCGCCCACTTTTCCTCTTTTAAACTTTACCGCCGGGCTTCTCGTCTCAAGTGGGGCGCCTGTCTCACAGGTGGTCCGCATGGTGCATCGACTAAATACAAAAACTACCGTAACTCTCTTAGTTTTGGTCCAAATTTGATAAAATTAATTTTGTTGAATTTGTCTCAAAAAAACAAACAAAATGAGTATAGTCATGACTATGTTTAGTTGAAAAAAATTTTTCGATTTTTTTTTAATTTTCAAAAAATCTAAAATTTTATACAATTTTTTATTCGATTTAAAAAAAGAAAGAGCACACAAATACGAAATCAAAAAATTTGAAGAAAAAAATTACAAAAAAAATTTGGGGGACAGAAAAAATTGGTACCGGTAAATTTGGGTGGTTTTATTAAATGCGGATCGAAAAAGGCTGATAAAATTGAGCTGTTTCTGAATTTTAAGTGTTTTGAGAATGGAGCGAATTTGCATTTTTGGAAAATTTAAAAACTGAAGAACTGAGAAATTTGGTCAATTTGAACCTAGAAAAGCAAAAAAAGAGAAAAATCGAAAAAAGAAAGATTTTGGGGGCTATACTGGGGACCCAGAAAAATAGGGTATACACTGTTGATGAGAGGCGTGGCCTAGAAGACTCAACGTTTTCTAGGCCATCATTTGGATGCTTAAGGACTTAGGCCAGGCGGCATGAGCATTCCAGTTGGGTCGCCGCCCGGTGCTCGCTGCTTCTGCTTCTTGTCTTTCATTCGGCGGTTCTGAAAAAGTTAATTGTTTAATTGGATAATTAGGGGTAATTAAGAATTTAGAATTTAGAAAAATTAAGAAATTAGAAAAAAATTTAGAAAAAAAAATTTCAAAAAAAAATTTTTTTTTCTGAATTTTTTTTCCATATATTTACTGACGCATAACTTGGTTCAAAATTAAAATTTCGAATTTATCTAAAAAGGACAACGTAGATCTTAAGAAGCCCTACAAAATACTATTAAATTCAATTATGTGCGATTTACTAATTTTGAGCTACGTGCCGTCGGCGCTACACGGTTCGATATTGCCGACCATGTTCTTTTTTTGCCTTGTGGTTCAAAACTCGGCATTCACATGTAAACAAAATTAATATTATTTTGTAGATCTCTTCAAGACCTACAATTTTCACTTTGTTTCAAATCAAAATTTCAATTTTGAACCAAGTTATGCGCCTTTAAAAGGTGAGCCTACTTAGGTGCCCAATTTTAAGGTTTTTCTTTTGTCAAAGATCTTTGCCGGCGCATAACTTTGTTCAATTTTGGAATTTCAAATTAGACTAAAATGTAAAATGTAGAAAATGAAACGATCTACAAAATGATATATAATTCGACTATATTCGATCTTTTACTTTTGAACTACGTGCCGTCGGCGCTACACGGTCCGATATTGCCGACCCTGTTCTTTTTGGATTGTGGCTCAAACATTTGGATTTACACATAATCGAAATTGCTATCATTTTGTAGATCTCTTCAAGACCTACATTGCTATTTTTGTTTGAAACCAACATTCCTATTTTGAACCGAGTTATGCACCTTTAAACATTTTCTCTCCCTTACCTGGAACCAAATCTTCACTTGTCGCTCTGTCAAATGCAAATACTTTGCCAACTCCCATCGCTTCTGTTTGCTGACATATGTATTATACAGAAACTCTTTTTCCAGCTCCAACGTTTGAGCTTTTGTGTATGGCTTTCGTTTTTTCCTCATCGAGTGGGAGGATGATGTCCATTCCAGCTGTGCTCCATCTGAAAATCGAAAAATATTAGCTGACAAGGGAAGTGTTTTTAGACAGGCTTTGAGAATTTTTTGAAAATTGGTACACATATACTTTTAGACATGGTGAATAACGAGACAACTTTTTTTTCTCCCCGTATGTACCTAGAAGCTGAGAAAACGCGTCTGAAATTATGCCTCTGAAAACACCTCTTTTTCACGCGTGATTTCCCCCCTTTCTTATACAAATTGTGAAAGCAAAGAAGAACAGCGAAGTGTGGTGTGGTGGCGAAGAGGGAAGGATAGTAAACTGACTCCCCAAGAAATGATTTCTGAAAACTTCTTGAAGAACTGCTGGAAAGCATTATCCAGTCGAAATATATGATCGAATCCCCTGATTAGATCATATTAGGTGCGGAACCGTGATAAATCTGTTAGGATGTATGCAAATCTATGTTTTCACAAGATTTGACTGCTACTGGGTGGTTTTCGAAGCACTACGATCCACTGAAGCTTCGGAAGAATACACTAATTTGGGATTTCGAAATGGAAATAGGCTACCAAATCTTGTGAAAATACTTATTTTATCATTTCTATGCGTTTAGAATTGATTTTAGCACATTAAAAATTTTTTCGAAAAATTGTAAAAATTGCCAAAGGGGGTACCCCATGGCGACTTTTTTCAAAAAAAATTGTTTTTTCGAAAAATGAGGAAACTTTGTCAGATTGTAGAGCAACATTAAAAAGTACAATTCACATACGAAAAAATCCGAAAAACTCTTATTAACCCCTTCAAAAGTTCACTCCAAAAGAGAGAAATTAGTACTGAAATCACTTAAAAAGCCCATAACTTTTTTGTGAGTGGATACGGGGAAAAAATAAAAACAGCACTGTAATCAGCATGTTCGAAAGTACCATGGACCAAAGTTTCAAGAAATTCTCAAAGCCTATCTGAAAACACCTCCCTTGTGAGTTTTTTTTTAATGTTCAATTATCTCGCTTCCTATAAGAGATATCAAAAATTTGTCAATTGATGAAATGTTAGGCATAAACTTATCAACATTTTATCAGTTGACAATTTTTTGATATCTATTACAAGAACCGAGATAATTGAGCCGCAAATATAGAGGTCTAAAGCGCGGCCGACCGCGTAGCTCTACTGGCTTTGAGCTTAATTATCTCGGTTCCTATAAGAGATATCAAGATATGGTTAACTAATAAAATGTTTATCATAAAATTATCAACATTTTATCAGTTGACAACTTTTTGATATCTCTCACAGGAAGCTAGATAATTGAGCTGCAAATATAGAGGTCTAATAGTAAAGCGCGGCCGACTCTTTGAAACGTTCACAACTTCAACAGTTTTGTTTCAATTTTCATGAAAATTATACCATTCGAATCAGCGTCATAAAACAAGTCTTACTGTATATCTTTCATACATTTCGGAGCAAAATTAGGAAGTTTACAACTTAAAAGAAAAAACCAACCATTCAAGCTTCCATCCAAATTTGGCATCGAGTAGCCTGATGGAAATGGGTATTGTTGTCCATAAGGATATCCCCATGAAGCTGCCAAACTGTTATTGTAGAAATCCGAGTAAACTGAAGGATTGACCATCATTCCGAAATCATTCGCTGTTGGGAATCGGCCAGTGTTGAATGGGTACATACCGGCTGCTGCAGCTGCGGGCATTCTGAAAAAATTATTGATTTTTGGGAGATTTTAGAAAGTCTGGAAGTTTGTTTCCCTCAGAGTCCTTTTAAGGTTCTTGAGGTCTTTGAAGCTACGTTTAAGGTACTTTACCGTAGATCCATTCCATAAGGTAAGGGCAACTACAGGGTCGCAAACCTTGCTTACATTTCAAGCTTAATTATCTCGGTTCTTGTGAAAGATACCAAAAATTTGCCAACTGACAAAATGTTAGTGATATTGTGATAAACATTTTATCAGTGAACAAATTTTCGATATCTCTTGCAGAAGCTGAGATAATTGAGCTGCAAGCATAGGGATTGCGATCGCGTAGCTTAGCGACAGCATATACGTTGAGCTTGTCTATCTCAACTCCTATGAAAGGTACTAAAATTTTGTCAACTAGAAAAATGTAGGTAATATTATGCCAAATATTTCATTAGTTGATAAAACTTTGATATCTCTTATAGAAATCGAGATAATGACGCTTGAAGACAAGGCTGGTAACAAGGTAGCTCAGCCGGTGTGGTCCCCAAGGAAGTAGCTGAAACTAAAAACTAACCCAGTGGGAAGTGTTGGCATTTGTGGACTATTCGCAGTTTCCGATCCTCTTTCCGAATGGCTATCCGTCGGAGGAACAGTTGGTCGATTATTGGATGCCGAGCTACTGGACCCACTTGATGTTCCAGATGACCCTGATGCAGACTGCTGAAGCTGAGCAACCGACGGCCAGAAGCACGACGCTTGCTGCATCATTGCCGAAGACGTCGTTGGTGGAGACTCGGATTGTTTGATGAACGAAACGGGAGAGGAGTCTGGAGACGTCTTGATGAAGACGTTGGGCGTTGTGGAGGAGTTGTTCATCATGTGTTGCATCACAGAAATCATTACATATGGAGTTTCAGATGACGTCGTTGGTGTCGTCGTCGTCGGCGGGAGGAGGAGGATTCAGAAGAAGACGTCGGAGGGGTCCCTGCAAGAAAAGCACATTTTTAAGGGGTACCGGGGAAGGGGAAGCGAGAAACGAAAAGTTTAAAAAAGGCGCGAAAAAAATTAGAGAGATGGAGAAGGTGTTAGTAGAAGGAAGAGAACTGAAAATCCCAAATTTGAAAAAAAAAACGGTTTGGCGGGAAATTTGAAAATTTGAAGAAAAAAGTCCAAAGTGTTAGTTTGAAGAAAATGGGGAATTCCCAAATCTGGAATTGGAGGGGTAATTAGTGTTAATTGGGAATACGGTAAATGGGTTAGTTATGTGCTTTCTTGCAGGGCGGACAACCGGACAGACAGACAAACAGATAGGGAAAATGAAACATTTCAAAAAATTGGATTACTGTAGTTCCAAAAAAAAAAAGACACACATGGAGAAAAATTACAAATCACTTTATATTGGGTTTTCAGGAGGAGTGGGTTTCTTTTGGAAAGATAAAACACACACACGCACACAAAAATTCAACAGGAATTTTGGAAAAATTGATTTTTTAGGGAAGATACGGAAAACATTTTTTCTAGAAAATCTGAAAATTCTGGAAATTCGGAATCTCAGAATTTTGAAATTCCAGAATTCAGAATCCTGGAATCCCAGGTTTTTTTCAAAATTCAGGAATCCGGAAATCCTGAGATTCCAGAAATTCAAAATTTCAGAATCTCAAAAGCTCAAAATTCTCAAAAAAAGGAAAAATAAAACAATGAAGTTCGGAACGGTGTCTAGATTGGGGGTACCGGTGGGGGGAGGAAAAGAGCAAAAAGCGAAAATTCGGGGGCTACAGTAACCCTGTATACGGTAGAGAAAGGGAGATTTCAGAAATTAAAAAATTATGAAAAAATGATATTTTTGAGAAGTGAAGTTAGATGGTGGGTGGGGTACAATAAATTTTTCCAGCTGGAAAAAAGTGGGCGGAGCCTAAATCATCTAATTGATCAGACGCTCGTTACACGGAATCATCAGTTCTCCATGTGGAAATGGTCCCGAAACGCGTTGTCGCAGTTTTTTGTCCTTCATTCGGCGGTTCTGGAATTAATTGGGTAATTAGAGGGTAATTAGAGGGTGATTAGAGTGTTTCTGAAATTTTTTGGGTTTTTGTGCATGCTGGTGATTAGAAAGGTGAGTTCTTAAATTCTTAGATTTTTACAAGGGAACCACAACACCTCGTCAATTTGGATTTTGATGAAACTTTCAGGATAGGTAAAGGATAGCCTATCTAGACACTTCTGAAAATTTTAGAATCCGCTGGTGAGTTTCAGCCGAGTTATATCAGTTTCAGTACCAAAAATCGCATTTTCAGTGCAAAAATAGCGATTTTCAGTGGCGATTTTCTCCGCTCCTAGGAGGTTCCTGAACATGAAATTTGTTGTGTTATGCTTAGAAACCGATGAAATTTTATATTTCAAACGTTTCTTCGAAAAAAATTTTTTGAAAAAATTTGAGAATTTTGTCCACCATTTGGGTGGGAGATTTTATCCAACTTTTGTCTTTTGGAAAAAAAATCTTCGAAAAATAGTGATTATCGCTCGAAAATATTATGATACGACTAATAGATAATCTATTCCTTGATCTCACATTCTTCATTATTAAGCCATGGTCCGTATAGGCCCCAAGACAACGCTTAAAACTACTACATTCCAGTGATTGAAAACTAAAAAATTTTTTTTGGATTTTTTGAAAAAAAAAATTTTTCCAAACTTTGTATCTACTCTCTTGAACCAATAAAAACTTGAAACATACAGCAGAAGGATCGTTTGATGTGGCATAATCAGAAAAAAAAACAAAAAAAAGTAAAAACCACAAGAGGGTTCGAACCAACACCTTGTGCCTACTGGCGCCACACACATCCCCGACACCACCCTGCCGACATTTCCACCATGTCCAAGAGGCGGTTAGATAGTCGGACCTCTCTAAACTTTTCTTGTGGTATTTCGGTGATGGAGTGTGTGGTAAAGCATGCAAATCAACGGAATTCAGTACTAAAACTTCGGACTGAAATAACTCGGCTGAAACTGGCGGGCGGATCCTAAAATTTTGAGGGGTGTCTAGATAGGCTATTCTTAACATATCCTGAAAATTTCATCAAAATCCAAATTGACGAGGTGTTGTGGTTCCCTTGTTAGATTCTTAGATTCTTAGATTCTTAGATTCTTAGATTCTTAGATTCTTAGATTCTTAGATTCTTAGATTCTTAGATTCTTAGATTCTTAGATTCTTAGATTCTTAGATTCTTAGATTCTTAGATTCTTAGATTCTTAGATTCTTAGATTCTTAGATTCTTAGATTCTTAGATTCTTAGATTCTTAGATTCTTAGATTCTTAGATTCTTAGATTCTTAGATTCTTAGATTCTTAGATTCTTAGATTCTTAGATTCTTAGATTCTTAGATTCTTAGATTCTTAGATTCTTAGATTCTTAGATTCTTAGATTCTTAGATTCTTAGATTCTTAGATTCTTAGATTCTTAGATTCTTAGATTCTTAGATTCTTAGATTCTTAGATTCTTAGATTCTTAGATTCTTAGATTCTTAGATTCTTAGATTCTTAGATTCTTAGATTCTTAGATTCTTAGATTCTTAGATTCTTAGATTCTTAGATTCTTAGATTCTTAGATTCTTAGATTCTTAGATTCTTAGATTCTTAGATTCTTAGATTCTTAGATTCTTAGATTCTTAGATTCTTAGATTCTTAGATTCTTAGATTCTTAGATTCTTAGATTCTTAGATTCTTAGATTCTTAGATTCTTAGATTCTTAGATTCTTAGATTCTTAGATTCTTAGATTCTTAGATTCTTAGATTCTTAGATTCTTAGATTCTTAGATTCTTAGATTCTTAGATTCTTAGATTCTTAGATTCTTAGATTCTTAGATTCTTAGATTCTTAGATTCTTAGATTCTTAGATTCTTAGATTCTTAGATTCTTAGATTCTTAGATTCTTAGATTCTTAGATTCTTAGATTCTTAGATTCTTAGATTCTTAGATTCTTAGATTCTTAGATTCTTAGATTCTTAGATTCTTAGATTCTTAGATTCTTAGATTCTTAGATTCTTAGATTCTTAGATTCTTAGATTCTTAGATTCTTAGATTCTTAGATTCTTAGATTCTTAGATTCTTAGATTCTTAGATTCTTAGATTCTTAGATTCTTAGATTCTTAGATTCTTAGATTCTTAGATTCTTAGATTCTTAGATTCTTAGATTCTTAGATTTCAAAAACTAACTAACCTGAAACCACACTTTGACCTGTTTCTCATCCAACATCAATTGAAGTGACAATTCCGCTCGTCGCTTATTCGTCAAATATGGATTGATCTTATATTCATACTCGAGTCTTGAAATTTGATCTTTTTTGTATGGTTGGCGCTTCTTTTTCCCTTCCGATGTCATCGCCCATGATAGTGTTGCCATTGATGCGTTTGGTGTCGTCGCAGTTGAGGAACGGTTTGACGATGGAATTGTTACATCTGTAAGGATCAAAAATTGAGGTACTGCATGCGCCTTTAAAGGCTCTGGAAGAGTTAAATGAGCTAGCTTAAATATCTCGATTTCTATGAGAGTTATCAAAATTTGGTCAACTAGTAAAAGGTTTCTCATAATATTAACAAATTTTTGTTAGTTTACAGATTTTTCATAGCTGTCACAGGAATTGAGATAAATGAGCTCAAAGTGTGGTTTGGGAGCTGATCGACACGGTCGACAGAGCTGGGGATCTCTATGCTTGCAACTAAATTATCTTGGTTCTTGTAAGAGATATCTACTTTTTGTTAACTAATGAAATGTAGGTAATATCATGCCAAATGTTTCATTAGTTGACAAAATTTCAATATCTCTCACCGGAACCGAGATAATTGAGCTTAAAGTGGGGATTGCATCCGACGCTGGGATGGTGCGATTAAGCTTTTTCTTAGCCAATTTTTCTCAGATTTTTCACAAACTTTATGTTCCAAATTTCATTTTTCTGAATATAAAATAAAATTTCCTATCGATATATACAAAATTCATTCTTCTACAACACCTATGAAAAAAGTTATAAGCTTCCGAAGTTTACTCAAAATCCATTCATTGATCTTTTATTTTCTGTGACTATAACTTAAAAACCATCAAAGCTACTAAAAAACTATCAATTACAAAAATGTTTAGCATAAAATTTTCTATATTTCCCTAGTTGACAGTTTTAGGATAACTCTGCTTGTTTTTGAAATATGGGTCTTTAAAAAGGCCCCTCCTTCACCTAAAAATTTAAATAAACCCCCGCGCACCTATACGCCTTCCCACTAGCTTCACTTAGTGCTCGTGGTGGCTTACTGGATAAGTATATTGCCCACCAATCTGACATCGGGGGTTCGACTCCCGCCCCCACCAAATCCTTTTTGCTTATTTTTAAAAGTATATTAAAGCTATATAAGGTCAAAATTGACATATTTAAAGTCCCAAAAAGACAATAAATTAGGAAAAAATTAGAGTACCGAGAGAGAAAATGGGGAAATAAAAATTTCCAAAGGGAACAGAGCGAGAGAGCAGGTGGGGCGGGAAATTTCGGATGGAATCGTAAAATTTCGGGAGGCTTCTGAGTGGACCCATGTTTTCAAAGAGAACATGTGCCGACGGGGGTTTCCTTTCAACTCAAATTAATTGTTTAAAGGGGGGGGGGGGGAGTAGGGACAGATGGACAGGGTTATGGTATTCAAGGGGGCGGGGCTTAATTTAGTTTTCCGGAATTCTAGATTTGCAAACTTTAAGTTTCCTGGAATCCTAGACTTCCAGATGTCTAGAGTTTTAATTGCTGATTTTTTTAGCATTTTCAAAAAAATTCGAAATTCTGAAAATTGTCTGAAACTCTTGAATCCCCCAAATTTCATGCCAGAATCTCACTTCCCCTCTAATCTCGTTATTTTTCCATATTGCTCAGCTCATTTCGTTCATAAATCAAATTGTTGTGTCATCCCAACACCTTGACGGATAGCAGATTAGGATATCCGGACACACGGACACACAGAAGAGAAAAAGGATAATCATAAATTGTGTATGGTTTAAGGTGTAAAACATTCACGTAATCCGCTACCCGCAGCAGATGATGTTCCCAGAATTCTATGAAACACCTGCATGAATAGGGTCATAAAATTTTTCTTGGGGGCACACACGCAATACATACGAACAGATGCGCTTTTTGGGATGAATCTGAGCATCTAAAAATCTAATTTTCAAACTTCGAGATTCGTGAATTCCAGAATTCTTGAATAGCGAAAACCTGAAATTCTGAGGTTCTGAAGTCCCACGATTCCAGAAGTCCAAGATTCTGATATTTGCAAATTCAGAAACTTTTGAATTCTCGAAATTCGCGATTCCTAAAATTTTAAATCCCAAAATCTCGAAGTTCCAATCTTCTGAGATTCGGAACTTCAGAAACTTTGAGATACTGGGACTTCAGGATCCCTGATGTCCCAAAATCTGAAATTCTGAAAGTCCAGGGTTCCGAACTTCCAAGATTCTGAGATTTTCAAATTCTGAAATTCTGAATGTTCGAAAGTTTAGTTGTCGGATTCTCAATTTTCCAGATTTTCGGATTTCAAGATTTTAGTAAGTTCAAAATGCCAGATTTTTAAAATTTTAAAATTTTTCAAGGTTCAAAATTTCCAAATTTCTGAATTTCTGAATTTCTGAATTTCAGGATCAATCCGAAATTACCCGATCCTGAAATCCAAGGATTCAAGAATTCTAGAATTCAAAGGTTCTGAAATTATGGAAACTTAAAACATTTTAATTTTCATATTCTCAAGTTTCAAAATTGGAAATTTCAAAAAATTTATTTCAAAATTAAATTTTTCAGGTTCCCCATATTTTCAGATTCTAAAGATTTCATAACCAGCAGCATTTTCGGCTTTTTTTTTCCAAAAATTCCCTTTTTCCCTCAGTTACTAAAAATTGCCAAAACTAACAATAAGTTTACCTCCTCCTCCCCTTCAATTCAAAACTTTCAATATTCACAAAGTCGACAATTTTACGATTTATTGATTCTTCAATGATTCAGAAGACCCCTCCTATTCAGACGATGTTTGCTCTTCTATATGCCCTTCTTTTTGCCATTTTTTCAGTCGAAAATTTTAACTTCAGATTTTCAGTGCTTCAGAATCTTGAAATTCAAAAATTGAGGAATCTTAGATATGTAGACTACTGGAATCTCTAAACTTGATAAGTTCACAATCCAGGAATCCCAGAATTTCAAAATTTCGAAATCTCAAGAACTCAAATTCCGAATTCCTGAATCTCAGAAATTTCAGAATTATGGAGTCCTGGAATCTCAAATATTGATAAATTGAATATTCAGAATTTTTGAATTCAAATTCCCAAAAAAATTCAAAAAAGCGGAACAAAACTTTTTTAGGGACTACGGTAACTTATCTGAACGAAAAATCAAGTGGCATCTTTTTTTGCTGCTACAGCGTCTTCTCTTTTTCGCATCGGCGCCTATAAAACACGGCGTCATAAAATTCTAGACAACAGGAGGAGACAGAGGACCCCATCTCTCATCTCTCTTTCTTTCTAGGCGGCACTTTGAACTTGGCGAAAAGACGAACAACTTGCCGAAAGATGATGACACATCTGGAGTAGAGAGGATTACGGTGGATTCTGGGAAGCTCAGGGAAATTTTGAATTTGAGAATCTAGTAAGCTACCGTATTCTGAAGCATGCAACTTTGAGCTTAATTATATTGATTCCTGGGAGAGATATCAAAAGTTTGTCAATTGATAAAATACCAGTCGGTTTACGCCCCTCCGGTGCTTAAACTCCTGGCCTACGTGTGTGGGATATCCTCGCCCCACCACCCTTTTCTGAGGTGAAACCAAGGAACGTCTCCAGAAGACTTCAAAATCAAAATTTCGATAAACGGAAAGTTTGGGCATCAACTAAGACACAATTCTAATCTATCTGTTAGATTTCAGCTTGATCGGTTAACTTTGAATGGGTCTAAGGGCACGCGACATCCATCTCAGTTGGTGCGGCGGTCGGCCGCGCTTGCGACCCATATGCTTGCAGCTCAATTATCTCGGTTCCTATGAGAGATATAAAAATTTTGTCAACTAATGAAAAATATTTCATAATATTACAAATATTTTATTAGTTGACCACTTTTTGATATCTTTTACAGGAACCAAGATAATTGAGCTCAAAGTTAGCAGACAAAGGAAATACGGTCGCAAGGTGCAATCGATGATTTCAGGATTTCAAAAAAAAAAGGAAAATTAGTCGCTAATCGAAAATTGGGTTCCTCACTAATTATCACTAATTACTCTCCCCTAGCTAATTAGATAATTACCCTCCAACTCCTTCAAGGTCCCTCAATTCCTTTCCCACGACGGCTCCCATCCGTCTGCTCTCATCTGTTCGGTTTCCCTTCTCTCTTTTTAACTACCGTATACACGTCTTTTCTCTCTCTCTCTCTCTCTCTCTCTCTCTCTCTCTCTCTCTCTCTCTCTCTCTCTCTCTCTCTCTCTCTCTCTCAGTATCTCTCTCACTAGCCCCCTAACTAATTGAAATTGACCAAAGAGAGAGATCTCCATCCCCACATGTGTATGTTTTTAATCCGAAAATTCGACGACGTCTTCTGAAGGCAACCAACCAGACACGGAGTCGTAAAACGAGAGAGCATTGGAAATTGAGAGAGTGGTTAGAGAAAAATTGGGAGAACTGGGGGATTCAGAAGGGCTGGGGGACGGCGCCAAAATGAGTTATGGTCTCACTTTTTTCGGACTTTTTTTAGTGGTGATGACAAATTTTTGGAGTGATTTATGGATTAGGTGTGAATCTAAAAAAGTACAGAATCTTGCGGAATTTGAAGAATTACAGTAACCCAAAAAATTAGGATTTAAAAACACTGAATTTCCTCTGATAGGAGCCCACCGAAGTCATCAACTTTGAGCTCCATTATCTGGGTTACTGTAAGAGATAACAAAAATTTGTCAACTGATAAATTGCTTATCACAATATCAAAAATATTTCATCAGTTGACGAGATTTCAATATCTTTCACAAGAATCGAGATAACTGGAAAATTCCAGATTTTCAGAAAAGTCGATTTTCTGATTTTCAGCTATTCTCAAAATGTTTGAATCCAATTTTTTGGATTTTTCCAGACTTCAAAATTTACGAAGTTCAGTTTTGAAGCATCAAAGTCTGGAAATTTGAAGTACCGTACACAACTACCGTAAAACTACCGTAATACAAAGCCACCCAAGGCGTTAATTTTGAGCCCATGTATCTCGGCTCCTGTGAAATATATCAAAAAGTAATCAACTGATAAAATGTAGCTGATATTATAATAAACATTTTATCAGTTAATCACTTTTTGATATCTTTCACAGAAAATGAGATATATGAGTTCAAAGTTGACGGTTTGGTTTTTGGGGATTCTGGGATTCCAAATTTCAGGATCCCAGAATCCTCTAAAACCAAGAAAGTCCCCTTGGAACTTTATTACATCTTAATTAGGAACTACTAAGCCCCGCCCACTTCTTCGACAGTACCACTGAAGAAAAAATTGAACCTGTCAATCAGTCAGATTTCTTATCATCAATATTTAGTCCGTCCCAAAAAAAACTTTTTTTTTCGTTTTTTTTTTCAATTCTATTGTGTACATGTACATGATGATACACGTATAACAGAGTCATACCCCCAACTAAAAAAAAACTTGAAAGGGGCGCCGACGAAAAGAGAGAGAGAGAGATGTTAAGAAAGAAACTTAGTGAGAGAGGTATTGAGAAACAGAGGATTACTGTAGAAGAGGGTATTTTTCCTAGGGATACTGTAAATCACAATTTTAGTTGAAAAAATTGATTTTTTAGGAGAAATAGTACTAATTCGGAGGCCAATTTTATGGCCACCCGCCTCGGGAAATTGGACGGTAATTAATAATTTTATGGGTGTTATTATATATAAGGAGTGGTTAGAAAACGGAAATTCGGGAATTCTGAAGTCACAGAAAAAAAAAACTTTTGAGAGCAAAATGAGGACAAAAAATTTGGGGCGCAAAATTTGAGGTGGCGGCTAGATCAAAAGGAAAAAAATTAGTGGAAATTGATAAGGCAGAAGAGAATGCGGAAAAAATTTTTTTGGGGTGTGTAGAAGGGGTTACGGTAGAAGACGAAGAAGAAACAACATTTTTCTATTTGTAATGATAGTTTTTGGTGATGAATTGATAACTTCCGGTAGGAAGACAAATTTGGATTTGGTTACTGTAGATTTGGAAGCAGCCATTCAAGAGCCAAATTATCTAGCTACCTATGAGAGATATCAAAAAGTTGTCAACTAACAAAATATTGCTTAAATTACATTAAACATTTTACTAGTTAATCATTTTTCTATATCTCTTACAGTCATCAAGATAAATTTGATTAAAGTTTGGTATCTATATACAGCTTAGGAGGCACACTTTAAGGTCTACCGGTTTAAGATCTAGCGAAAGCTACACAAAGAAGAAGTAATCGATAAAATTCAAAAACAAACTAACCTTTGAATCCCATAGCATCCGTAACTCCAGTGGCTCCCGTGTACATTGGCTGATACTGAAACCCGTAAGCCTGATAGGCCCATGGATTATAAGCCGATTGATAGAGATACTGTTGTTGAGCAGTGGCTGCGAAGTCGAACATTGCCGTTGATGAGGCAGAAGGCGTCGTTGAAGAGTGAAGAGGTGTTGAAGACGTTGAACAAGATGAAGAAGTGGTCATTTGAGAAGTTAAACTTGGGTTGTACATCATTTGGCTGGAAAGATATAGCTTAGTAGCTTCAAGCTCAATTATCTCGTTTTCTGTGAGAGATATCGAAAAGTTGTCAACTGATAAAGTGTTAGTGATATTATGATGAACATTTTTGTAGTTGGCAAAATCTTGATGTCTCTTGAAGGAGCCGAGATAATTGAGTTGCAACATGCAGCCTGCAAGCATAGGAGTTGTCAGCACGGCCGACCTAAAGAGCGCGAGCGCGGCTGGTGCGGCGATCAGCGGTTTTGAGCTCAATGGGCTTTCCTATACTAAAATTTTAATTGAAATTCGATTTTTATAGTTTTAAAGTGATTAAAAAGACGTAAAAGCTTGAAAATTGAATTTTCTGACTATGAGTTACTTTCTCCTGCAGAATTAAGCTAACCTTAAGTTAACTAGCCTTAAGCTAAACGTTGGTCATTTTAAACTAAATTTGAGCATTTTAGACCCAAAATCTTGAGTTAAATATGTTTTTAACAGCAAAAATCCGTTTGGAATTTGGCTAAACATAGAAGATTTCAATTTTCCAAGTCTCGAAGTGCTCCAACCTAACTATACTCTACCTGAGCTTGTGTCTAACCATGATCCTTTAAATTCTACTTTTCCGAGTCATAATTTTGAGATTAATTTGAACTTTAACATTCAAATTTTCTACAATTGTTCCTTCAACTGGAAAAGCTTAAATTTCCAAAGCCATAGGGACTCTTAAAGTGTTCACACTAATGGGAAACTAGCGCGACTAACTTGTAACCATGTTCCTTTAAATTAAAGCTATTCAAATTAAAATTTTATGTAGAATGTGAATTTGAACATTTGAAATTTCTAAAATTGTTCCTTAAACTGGAAAACGCTCAAGTTCCAAAGCCATAGAGACTGTTTAAGCGCGCGCGGTAATTTGAATCTATGCAGCTCTTCTAACTTGTAGCCATGTTCCTTTAATTTGAAGTTGTTTAAATCAAAATTTAATGAGAAATCAGAATTTCGGTACTTCAAGACTTTAAAATAGTTACTTAAACCGGAAAGTACAAGTTTCCAAAACCATAGCTCACCTCAAGGGCTTTCAGGATCTAGAAGCTAATTCAGCTCACCGTTTAGCCTTTAAAGCACGCTCGACTCATTTTCAACTACCATGTTCCTTTAAATTCTAGTTTTCCGAATCCAATTTTCATGAGCTATTCAAATTTCAACATGTCATGCCATTCTAAATTGACTCTGAACCATAACAGAGCTACTCGGCTCTTCCAACATGTCTAGATCAAAATTTCCCGCCAATTCCAAATTTCCCCATTACAAATCTCCCCGATCCTCACCTAAACTGAAAACTGGGATCACTCAACCCGTGACTCCACAAGCTTTGAGCCGTCGCGGCGCCCACCAAGTCGGTGCTCGGTGCCGGTGAGGAAGAGTCGGAACGCGAATCGCTGATGCTCAAATCCCTCATCGCCTCCATGAAGAGAAACGTCTTAATTAGTAGAAGATAATTAAGCGGGTAATTAATCAGAAAAGCAGTAAACGGAAAGAGTCGTAAATATAAAAAGAGGGGCGGAGTTAACAGGGAATAAATAAATAAATAAATAAAAATAAAATAAATAAATAAAATCAAATTTTAGGATCACCACCACCCTGCTTTAAGGGCAGGTAATAAAGATTAAAGAGCACTAAAACCCCGGCACGGCATGTATTATAAAAGGTATAAAACTGGGGGCGAAAAATGCAATAGGAGAGGAGAGAGGTGATGGGGCGGAGTAGAGGCTCCGCCCCCTTCGCCTTAGACCCTACAGTAGTCCATAGACAAATAGTGGAGGCAGCGAGGGGTGGAGTTTGGAATATAGGGAATGGAACAAATTGGGTGTGTACACTACTTTTTTTGCTTTGGGTTTTGCTTTTTTTTGGTTTTGCCGTTTTTGGAAGAAGCTTCTGGAAAATTCCAACTTTGTAACCTAGAATATACCATAATCCGTTCCTTCTTTGTCTCTAAACGAATAATTAAATTTTACGATCATATTGTCCTTCTTCTTATTCTTCTTTTTCCCCCTTCCGATGATCCGTTAATATGCGTATTGGGGTCATTGATATCCGGATAATTTTAACCTGGGGTTTTTTGGAGGATTCTAGAATTTTCGATTCTGAAACTTGAACGTCAAAATGTTCTGGAACCTTAGAAGCTTCACGGAAATCAGTATTTTTGGGATTTTGAAATTTCTGAAAATTGGAGTTTCTGAAATTCTGAAAGTTTACGATTCTTGAATTTCGAAAACCTGGAATTTAGAGATCCTTAAATTTCAGGACTCCAGAATTTCAAGATTTTCAGATTCTGAGATTCGGAATTCTAGAAGTTTCAAGGTTCTGAATTTTCCGATTTTCAAAATTTTCAGATTTTAAAATAATTCAGAATCTTTGAATTTCAAGATTTAAGATTTCGATTCCAGAATTTCAGAACTTTCTAGAATCTATTCTAATTAATTCAAAGGTTCTAAAAAAATTTTTTGAAATTTAACATTCCAGGAAATTCCAGAAAATTCCAGTTAAAAACAAGACTATCAAATTTTTAATTATTAAATTTAGTATCCTCCTTTTTCGCCAGACAAATTGGAACCGTCTTTTTTGTCTCTTAAAATTGAAATTTCATAATTTTTTGAATTGTTTTTCAAAAATTTCAGAATTTTTAAACAAAAAAAGACATCTAGAATTTTCCTTTTTTCGACGAAAAATAATTTCTGACACACACCTGACATGGAAGCAACCAATGATTATGAACCTTGGCTGAAACTAAAAATGTTACTTTTTTCTGGAAATTCTTGTCTGGAACATATGAAAGTCAAATTTTCAGGTTAAGCACATCAAGACGATCAAAATGAGTATAAACAAGACATAGTTTGGAAAATTTCAGAAAATTTCGGAAAATCGGATGTAATTTCAGGTATCTTGATGTGATCGATCCGAAATTAAGAAAACTGGAATTTCCAAACAAAGTGCTTTAAAATGAGTATAATCATGACCTACTTTTAAAATCCGTAAGCCATGGGGGACTATAAAAAGCGCCAGTAGCCGGAAGCCGAGCTAGCTTATCTTCGCGCTCAATTATCTCGATTTCCATAGAAGATATCAAAAGTTTGTCAACTGACAAAATGTTTATCATAATCTCAGAAACATTTTATTAGTTTACAAAATTTTTATATTTCTTATAGGAACCGAGATAATTGAGCTCAACCGGAAGTGGGGCAAAACTTTCAATAAAGTGACAAGATGACAAATTCACCTCCTTCGTCTTAGAATTTTTCAGACAAAATTTTAGAAAACTTTATTTTTAGATGTCCACCCCCTTACAGTACACCCCCCACCCTTTTGCCACGTGTGTCCCAGGTATCTATGCGCCTGTCAATAGACAAAACATATCTTCTGACACAATCTAGTTATTTATATAAACATCTCAATGTCCCCCTTAGAACATACCGATATAGGCGAAACCACAGGTGTCCCTTTAATCTCAATCGCTAATCTGAAAAAGGGACCCGTTTTCTCATTCATCATTTTTTCGTCTGGAGCAAAGAGTTGACACAAATGTGCGGCGCCTTTTATAACTTTCTTGTGAATGGATATTTTTTGATCTACTAAAATGTAATGGATAGATCATGACGAGTAGCACAGGATAATATCATTTTTAAAACATTTATGCTGCCGATGAAGAAAGTTACAGAGGCTTGAAGTCGGTATGAAAGAAATTGGGAGAAAACGAAGGTCGGGAAAGTTCTGGAAACTTAAACAGTGTGTGAATGGTGGTTTCCGGAAATAAAAATACCGAAAAGTTGGAATCCTCTAGATTCTCCATATCAAAATGGTCTGACAGATTATTCATAACTTTTTAAGAGGAACTGATAATAATTAAAATATTCCGGAAGCTTCCGGTTCGAGGTTTTTTGGAATCTAACATTTTTAGAATTAGCAAGTTAAACCGGTCAAAATGAGTATAAACAAGACCAAGTTAGCGGAATTTTGAAATTTTTTAGAAACTTCCGGAAAAAGTTCCGGCTAGATTTCGTTCAATTTGTATAAAATTAAAATTTCTAGAATCAGTAAAGTCAGACGGTTAGAATGAGTATAAACAAACATAGACTTACAAAAATGTGGGAATATTTGAAGGTTCCGAAAATGGTTCCGGTTCAGCTCACTAAATTCCTTATCAATGAATTTAATTTTTTTTTCAGTCCAATTTGAGCGAAAATATGATTTCTGAAATCAGTAGATTTAGGCGGTCAAAATGAGCATAAACAAGCTGAGGTTTGTAGAACTTTGAAAATTCTGGAAACTTCCGGAAAAAGTTATGCTCCTTATCACTAAACATGCATTAATTCATCTAACTTTTGTTCAATTCGAATGAAAGTTTTATATTCGAAATCATCAGGGTTAGACGATCAAAATGGGTATAAACAAGCCCTAATTTGAAAATTATGAAATTCCGGTTTTAAAAGTTTCCGGTCCTTATCACTAAATCCGTCTCAACTTAGTTGTTTTTTGTTCAATTTGAATGAAATTTTGATTTTCAAAATCAGCAAGTCAAACTGGTCCAAGTGAGTATAAACAAGCTTAGGTTTGTAAGGCTTTGAAAATTCTGGAAACTTCCGGATAAGGTTATGCTCCTTATCACTAAACATGCCTTAATTCAGCTAACTTTTGTTCATTTCGAATAAAAGTTTAATATTCAAAACCAGCAGGATTAGACGGTCAAAATGAGTATAAACAAGCCCTAATTTGAAAATTATGAAATTTCGGTTTTAAAAGTTTCCGGTCCTTATCACTAAATCCGTCCCAACTTAGTTGTTTTTTTTCAATTTGGATGAGATCTTGATTTTCGAAATCAGCAAGCTTAGACGGTCAAAATGAGTATAATTATGATTACTAGGTTGGCAGAACTTTGGAGTAGTTCCGGAAAGTTCCGGAAGCATCCGGCCCTAATCACCTCAAGCCTAGGATATCTCGATAGTAGATAAACTTGATATCATTCATTTTCTTAAAACCTGTAGATTTTGAAAATTCAATTATCCAGCTAGTTTCAGACAATCTCAATTCCTCTAATTGCCCAATTAGGGCCCCAATTACACAACCTTGACGCCTTCAAGTGGTCATGTCCACATTTCTTATCATATCTAGAGAGTCAGGGTAATAAAATTCGATTTTCCGTGTTTGCAAAAGGTCCTTTCTAGTGTTTCTTTTCTTCACTTATCTTTTCTCAATATCACACGTTTACACTCTTTGTATATGTTCGCCCGCCGACCGGACGGACCGGCGGGCGGCTCAAACTTGAAAAGGTCGTAAAAATGAGCATGTTAAGAGAAGAAGAGATAAAACAAGAAAAGAAACAAGTGTCGTTTTTTTTTGGGTAGATGGTCCAGGAGAGACCATAAGGTGTATTCAAAAAAATTGGAGGAAGAGGAAAAGGGGGCGGAGCCTAAACGAGATCGATTGATTTTCAGATTGACAAGCTTCGCAAGCTCAAATGGGTATTGAAGACGAAAGTTGGAAACTTTCAAGAAAAAAAAATTAAATTTTCAGAATATTCCGGAAGCCTAATTTTCCACACTACTGTAACTTGGTCAATATTCATCCAAATTGAATGAAAATTGTATTTTTAAAATTATCAAGTTCAGGAGATTTGAATGAGCTAAGAAACTAATTGGAAAACATTATCCAAAACATTCATATTTTCAGATTTTCAGAAAAAAAAATGACACATTTCAGATTAGTACGAAAAATAAGATTTTTCAGTTTTTTAACCTACCAGAAGGATATGAAAAATGACAATCTTTCAGATTGATTGGATTTTTTTTTCTGGAACTCAAAAATTCAAAAAAGCACTTGACATCTGATTTAATGAAAGAAATTTCAAAAAACCCAAAAAAAAAGAAGTATATGTAGCCTCCGATTTTTTTTGGTATCAATGATGGATGGGGGTACTAGGTCCATGCTATTCCCCCCCAAAAAAGGTGATCCATCATATTATCAGCTTGACAACAACTACTGATATCGATATATTTGGGTATTGATATGGGGGGATGGGATGGGAAAGGTTTTCTTGAAGATTCTATGTGGTCTTACTAGAATTTGAATTTTGGGGGGTATAGTACGTTGATTCGAAAAGAGGGTCCCGGAAGAAATTACAAAAAGTTTGGATTTTAGGGATTTTGGAATTCTAAAAATCTGAAAGTTAAGAATTGCAATTTCGAGAGATTAAAGAAAAGAAACCATTTAAAAGTTTTTAAAAAACCGGAAGTTGGAACTTCCGGAATTCAGTAAAATCAAAATTTAAAGTTTTCCAGATAATTCTAGAAGCGATTTTTTATTACTGTACTATGGTCAATTTACATCTAAATTAAATGAGACTTATATTTTTAAAATCAGCTAGTTTGGCGGATTCAAATTCCTCAATTTTCCAAGATTTTCAGATTATCGACAAAAAAAACTGGCACATTTCAGAGTGGCAAGAAAAACTTCATAAATTTTCAGATTGTCAGAACTACTGAAAAATTGAAAAGTGATGAAATTTCAGATAAATTGAATTAAGTTACCTGGAATATCAGAAATTGGAAAAATTCTCGGATTTTGGATTTTCGCAATTTTCAGCTTAATTCAGCCTACCGTATTTCCTCTGATTAAAGCTAACAGCTCAATTATCTCTATTCCTGTAAGAGATATCAATAATTTATCAACTGATAAAACATTGGCGATATTATGATTAACAATTTATCAGTTAACAAATTTTTGGTATCTCTCATAGTAACCCGATAATTGAGCTCAAAATTAGGTGAGCTTCTATTAGATACGGTACTTCAAATTAGATTAAATTAAGCTTAAGCATGGTTCAAATTTCAAATGCTTTCTACGTTCGAAAATCTGAAGCCTTCTTATTCCTAAAAACTCAACTCCTTTAGTACTTTTTTTGCTCCGCGAGCATAAAATCCATTAGTGACACTTCACACTTATTTTCCCAACCCCATTAAATTTCTCCGGTCCTCATAAATCAAGTTCTCACTTGGCGCGCGAAAAGTTGCTCCGTAATTCCGGTGAACTGATTTATGGAGTCCACAAAAATGTGTTTGGGACTTCATTAACACATTT
Source organism: Caenorhabditis nigoni (assembly GCA_027920645.1). Classification (NCBI taxonomy): domain Eukaryota; kingdom Metazoa; phylum Nematoda; class Chromadorea; order Rhabditida; family Rhabditidae; genus Caenorhabditis; species Caenorhabditis nigoni. Next base: position 15,720,090 of record CP115866.1, read on the forward strand.
TGAGCGATTTACGGAATCTTCTTTTTTTCGAATGCTGCTAGGGATCCATGTTTTCTCTAACTCCCTCTAACTTTTTTTGGGGCGATAAAACGCCGAAAGGATTACGGTAGTTGAGGGGAGCAACCCCATGATGACACAGGTAAGAAAAAGAGAAACACGATTTTTATCGTCGTGTCGTCGTCAAGTGTGCGAAGCAGGAAAGAAGAAATGCCTGCAAATCGGAGAGGAAAAGCAGAGGAAAACATAGGGGTTTGGTGCCCTAGGAGCTTAAAAGGTAGTTCTGAATCCCTAAAATGCCTTAAAACATCCTTAAAAGGCCTATAAAAAGATGCAAAAAAGATTTGCCGGAGGCCGGGGTCGAACCCCGGATGTCAGATTGGTGGGCAAAAGTTTTACCAGATACACCGATGCATACACTGAAGCAACTAGGCAGGAGGGCGTACAGGTGCGCGGTGGTTAATTAAAATTCAAAGAAGGAGGTGTGTCAGAGCCTACTACTTTTTTAAAGACTCATATTTCAAAAACAACCAGAGCTATCTAAAAATTGTCAACTAGTAAAATGTAGGAAATTTTATGCTGGACATTTTTGTAGTTAATTGTTTTCTGCTAGCTTAAACCATTTAAAAGTTATAGGCGCAGAAAGTGAAGAAGGGCTATCAAAACAAGAAAACGGGGTATTAGACGTCTTACTACGGTATATAAGACATGAATTCAGAAATTACTACACGACGAAGAAAAATATGAAAAGAGGAGTCGTAAAATTTGGACCCAAAAGGGAAGAAATAGGAAAATAGAAATGAGCAGCAAATGAAAGAGAAAGCAGGTGGTACGAAATGGTTGGAAAAATGAGAAAAATGGGAAAAAGAGGAACGGAATGGAGGTCAAGAAATCTAATATGAACAGCTGGGATGATATCAGAAATTGTACTTTATAGAAGAATGTGTTCAGTTTTGGGAGCATGTGTGTTCGAGGACTTTTGGAGGGATTGGGTAGCTGTTCTGCGTTTTTGCGTGGCGGTGTTTACAGATTTCGTTTTCTACCGTACCCCTTTAATAGCTCAGAAGGTAGCAAAGTTAAATGCACTTGAAACGTGCTAAGGTAAGAGGATATCACCATAACGTACCGTGATCTTCAAATCTGATGTTGACAAAAAAGGACACTAAACTTTTTTGAGGTACTTAACTGACGATTCTATAGGACAAAATGAACTTTATGTTTGATAAGAAGGTTAATACTGTAGTTTTTCAAATTTCTCAGAATTCCCATAAAATAATTTATCGAATCCATCAAACGAAGCTCTGGCGATTCTACCCGCGTAGAAGAAACATACAAAACCCCAGGAGCTTAAATATGGGTAGAAAGCGCTACCGTATACCTCTGAAAGCCTAAAATGCCCTTGAACATCCTTAAGATCCCTATAAAAAGAAGCAAAAAGGATTTGCCGGAGGTGGGGTTCGAACCTCCGATGTCAGATTGGTGGCCAAAAGTTTTACCACCTAAACCAATTTGCTCACTGAAGCTATAAGGTGGGAAGGCGTATAGGTGCGCGGTGGTTTATCCAATTTATTAGCTCATTTTCAGAGAGCTATAACTTTGCTCATTTTTGTCGTAGGAAAATGAAACTTATATCAAACGATAGAAAATTTCATGATGCACATAACTATAACAAAAATAATAAAAAACAATCATGGGATATATCAGAAAAAATGGCTGGAAAATGTATCACCTAGGGAGGTATATTTCAAGGCGGGAGCAAACTAAATAAGACATTAGGACTCCATAACTAAGAATTACCAAAATGTTTTTAATTTTTTTCCCACAAGCAATTACCAGGTCAACAGAGTTCAATTCTAGTGTCTTCGGCATCTTTTCCTCCCCTCAAGTGCGCTCTTTCGGCATGTCAAACTGTTTGTACTTTTCTTCTGTGGAATTGGTCATCATCCATCAACACGTGTTGGGGGGGATGCGCTATTTGATACATCGGTGACACATAAGAAACACCTACTTGTGTGGTTAATGGATTACCTATTTACATATGTCGCCGGTGGGGATTAGGTAATCCGTTTGGCGGGGAGGAACACCGACTACTGGAGGCGTGGGGGTACTGTAGATATAAGGGACCGAGCTTGAAGGTATCGAGATCATCCATAATATAAAAATATCATGATGGGGAAGACTGAAAAAACCAAAAATCGGTCAAAAAAAGCCTAAAATGGGATGAGCTACGCCGTCACAAAGTCTGTTACCCGTAAACATTAGAATTGAAGGCCACCTAAAAAACCGTCCACTTTGAGCCCATTTATCTCGGTTTCTGTACTAGATATCAAGAAGTAGTCAACTAACAAAATGTTGCTGATATGATGATAAACATTTTGTTAGTTGACAACTTTTTGATATCTCTCACAGAAATCGAGATAAGCAAGCTCAAAATATTGGTCGGTGCCGCTCCCGACCCCTATCCTTGCAGCTTAATTATCTCAATTCCTGTAGAAGATATCAAAAAGTGATCAACTAACAAAATGTTGCTGATATTATGATAAAAATTTTGTTAGTTGACCAATTTTTGATATCTTTTACAGAAAGCTAGAAAAATGGTTTTAAAGTGAGGGATGCCCTTTGTTACAGGTTATGTCCTCCACTGGATGCTATTGATGGCTTTCTATTAGAGGGAATTTCTGAAGACATCCGGACAAACATAATTTAATTAACTTATTGATGGTCACTAATTCCTTCTAATGATATTAAGCTCCGCCCCTATTCTACAGTAACCAAAATACTGATTGATACACTTTGGTGTTAAACACATACAAACCACATATTTTATCATTGATATTGCGAAGAAGAGGAAATATGATCGTCGTGTAGTCGTTAAAAATTAATTGCGCTAATGTTATTTTAAGATTACGAATGGAGAAGGAGACGAGGAGGAGAGAAATATACAAGATGGGGAAATAGGGACCAAAAATACTGAAAAAAAAGGATAATTCCGAAATTCGATATTTTAGAAAATTTTGAATTTCGAAAAATATTATTTTTGGCTTCATATGAGTCATTGACCTATATCGACAGAGTTAAGCCTAGACGCCAAGAGGGGTACGATAGCCACAACGAATAGTGCAAACACCGTTACGCGCAAATGCAGACTCCAAGAAAAAAAGAAAAATCAATAAAATGAAAATAAATTAAAATTATTAACTGCCCCCGGAGCAACAATGATATATGATTTCAGCAGTCGGGTGGTGGTTGTAAAACTGGTTGGGTTCTCTCTCTCTCTCTCTCTCTCTCTCTCTCTCTCTCTCTCTCTCTCTCTCTCTCTCTCTCTCTCTCTCTCTCTCCAGTGGCGGCGAAATTTCAAAAGGACTCCGCACTGGTTATCAGTTTTCCTCCTGTCCTCCCGAAGAAAATTAGTGATAATGCGAAAAATAGTAGAGTACTAGACAGTGGCAAGGAAGTAAGCATCCTTTTTTGTTTATTTCTGATTCCTTTTGGCGGCATTTTTTGCGCTTCAGGAAATGATGTTCACTTTTTGACACTTTTCGCTGTCGGATTACTGTAGGTTCCTTGACACCTGCTCTTTATCCAAGGTCATAACCGTACCAGATTAGAGACCTTGAAGAAGCAAAGATGTCTTCTTTTGTATGACAATACCAGAATTACGTAACCAATACCACCATCTGCAGAACAAAAAGGCGATGAGATGGTGTGAAGATTACGGTAGGTCCTTGAGATAAAGATCTCTTGTTTGGGATAGGCGACAGGTATGCAAAATGTCTCTATTTGAAAGAATCCAGGGATTTGGAAGTCCTTAAAGTCCTCAACCATACTTTATAGCTTCTTCTAGAATCAATATTTTGGAACCAACTAAATTAGATACGATAGAAGAACTCGAGAACTACAAAAGAAAACTATTTGGAAAACTGTATGTAGTCTATGAACAAAGTTTCAAACAAACCAAAAAACAGGCCCTAGCCGACTCGGTGCGGACGAGATCGCCCACTTTATAGCTTGTAGCTTGGTTCATAGACAAGATACAGTAATCCAATTAGCATCGTTTTGTAGGTCTCGTCGAGTTTGATCACATCAATTTTAACTAGTTCCAAAATATTCATTCTTAAAGAAGCTATGACGGGGTCCGCGAAGGACCGGCAGAGGCCCGGTTTACAAGTATACAAGTATGCCTCTAACTTTGCCCCAATATATCTGGCTTCCTATCAGAGATATCAAAAAGTGGTCAACTAACAAAACATTAGTGATAATATGGTAAACATTTTGTTAGTTAATCACTTTTTGATATCTTATACAGAAATTGAGATAAACAAGCTGAAAGTATAGGTTGGCGAATTGCTGAGATACTTGTTCGGTGGAGCTTGCGACCTCTATTCTTGCAGTTCAATTATCTCAGTTCGTGTGATAGATATCAAAAAGTTGTTAACTGATGAAATATTTCTTATTTTATCCTAAACATTCTGTTAGTTAATCACTTTTTGATATCTCTTACAGAATGCTAGATAAAGTGTCTTAAAAGGAGCAATGCTTTCTATTACACGTCCCACTTGCTGCTCAACAAATTTTCCCCTATATTTTAGTACCTCCTTGCGGTACTAAAACATATTCTTCTTCTAGACCATCTGCATAAACGTACATGTGTGTGTGTGTGTGTATGTGCTCAATTAAGTCGTAAAATTTGGGGGAGACCATCAATTTTATACAAGCTCAGGGATCCCACGGAAAAAGTCGCCGTTTAGTGATAATTAAAAAGAGACCGGATGCATGGAAAAATGTCAAAAAAGAGGGTTTTGGAGTTGTTACGGGATTTCTTTGAAGTTTTACCGACAATTGTATAAATGAGAGAAAGATAGAGAGAGAGAGTCACTGTTTTTACGACATTTTTATCAGCTAGCAGAGGGGACAAGAAAGAAGACAAATTGAATGGAAGAAGAAGAGGGATGCTCCAAGGAACATTGATTATGTTGATTTTGAGAACAAACTGAAAATGGCAAAAACCCAAAAAAAATAGGTCAAATTCAAGGGAAAATTAAGAAAAAATGACTGATTTTGAGTTGGAGCCACTTTGACCTAATTTATCTCGGTTGTTGTTAAAGATATCAAAAAGCAATAAACTAACAAAATGTTTATCATAATATCAGAAATATTTTATTAATTGATCATTTTTTGATATCTCTTACAGTAACCGAGATAATTAAGTTGTAAGCATAGGGGTCTTAAAGCTTAAGCTTAGCGACGCTCCAACTTCGGGCTCACGTATCTTCGTTTCTGTAAAAGATATCAAAAAGTTGTTAACTAACAAAATGTTTATCATAATATCAGCAACATTTTATTAAAACCTCAAAGGAGTTGCTAGCCGACCTCGTAGATCAGCGACCCGCCAACTTCGGGCTCACTTATCTTGGCTTCTATAAGAGATATCAAAAAGTGATTAACTAACAAAATGTTTATCATAATATCAGAAATATTTTATCAGTTAACAGATTTTTGTTATCATTTACAGTAACTGAAATATATGGGCCCAAAGTTGACGATCCTTCCGAACTACGCGACGAGCTACTAACTTGGTGAAAGACCTCAGAATCTTAGAAAAACGTAGGCTCCTCTAAAAAAGGCCTAAACCAAAAAAGTGGTTCCTTTTATAGATTCTTCTATTCACTGAATGGAATTCAAATTAATTTCTCTATTCTTATCCCAAATTCCTATCCTTGTCACTAACTGACCAAATTCCTCCTCCTAATTCCCGAGAAGTCATTGCGGTGACTTCTGAAGATGACTCAATTCTCTCTCCTTCTGATTTATAGTCACCAATACATGAACCGTCCACTTTTTTATAGCTTGTTTTGCAACACACATGGGCGGTCGGTCCCTCTTTTATAACAACTTTATGGTCCCCGTCTCTAGGAACATCTCCAGGTGTTTTGTTGTGTTGGTCCATAAAAAAGTCCACACAGATCTGTATCTGTTGTTTTATATCAGATTTCTTTGCTCTTCTTTTTGAGGTTTCCGCCTGTGGCAGATAGATCTATCAGATGTTCCCGTGGGAGGCCTTCTGTAAAACATCTGGTACGTCGGGAGGATCGGAGCAAGTTTACGACCCACCACACACACCGCAATACCGGATGGACAGATATTATACATTGAAAACTGGTCCTATAGGAAAAAACAGGGGGGACCAAACGAAAATGAAGTAAATTTTTTGGTTAAACCGAATAATACCATGGAAGAGGATGGTCCGAAAAATAACGTAAAACTTGGGACCCCTAACTGAAATAGAAAACTTAAACTGAACTTGAAAATTGAAATCAGCCGATTTTCCGTACATAGCTTTCTTCAGAATCAATATTTTCAGATAAAATAAAATGAATATAATAGAAAAGCTCAAGAGCTACAAAGTGGTACTAGTTGGGATACAGTATCTTGTTCATGAAAAAAATAACAAGCAAAAAATCCAGCCAATTTATCTAGCTTCCTGTCAAAGATATCAAAAAGTTGTCAACTGATAAAAATTTTTTCATATTATCAGTAACATTTTATTAGTTGAAAACTTTTCTATATCTTTGACAGGAGCCGAGATAAATTGTCTCGAAGCTAAAAGTGTGGTGCCTAAAAAAAAGTGTGGTGCCAAAAAATCGACTAAAAATCCAATAGACTAATTCTATAGACTAGGGGATTACTGTATTTTTTTCTTACACTAAATCAAGATTTTTCTTCCCTCTAAATTTTATGACTCGACCAATCACAGTCCTCACCACTGAATCAATGTGTAAATTGGCCTTGGCGCCAAAAACAGAAAAATAAAAAAACTACAGTAATCCAAGGAGGTCAACAGAACTTTTTTTTTCTCTCAGTCAATAAAATGATAGAGGGAGATTATCAGTAAATAATGAGGACAAATATGTCGATAATAAAATTTGGGAAAAATTTAGATTTGAAAAAAATTGAGGGGGTCAGAAACTGAAATAGGCAAAATTTAGCTTTAAAAATGTAGATCAAAAAATTAGTTCCAGAAATGCGGGTTCAAAAAAATCTAGCTCAAAACATTTAGATCCAAAACTTAATTTTCTAAATCAAGCAAAGATTTCTTGTTCTGTCTGTCCGTCTGTAAGTCCGGATGTCTTGATTTTTCCATTTTTCCCAAAGCTCTATAATCAAAAATCTCTCTGTCTGTCCATAAATCCAGATGTCCCAAACTTCCAAAAAAAAACACGACCCTGTCCCAGTCATAAAACCCGCGTAGATTTTGGAGCACACTTTCTCACTAGAATACACCTTTTCGAAAATTTTATGGACCATGAAAGTGTGTGTGTCTCTTCCCATGAGTCGTCGTGCTCTTCAGGAAAGACACACATTTTATAGCTGCACTTTCTGAGAAACTAAAAAACTAGGAGTTTTCGAAGATTTTAGAAATGGAGGGGGGACCAATGGAATTCTCGGGGATTCTGAGGGAACCTTAAAATTCGAAAGTTTTAAAGAATTTTCGAAATTTTGGATCCGATGAAATTATTCTGATCCTGAAAATTAGGGGATAAGAAAGCTAAAATTCAAAAAAACTGTAAAAAGTTGATCTGAAAAGTTCGAAATTCTAGCAGAAAGTTCTTAAATTGCCGAAGAATTATTCCACAAAACTCAAACAATTCTCAAATGAAAAGTCGTCAACAATGCTTCATAAAAAGGCTAAAAATCATAAAAAATTTTCAAGTTTAAATAAAAAATCTGAGACCCAGAGAAAATAGTTAAAACAGATTAACAAACTCCAATCAACAGTAGTTCCAGGACATCCGGATATTCAGACACAGAGAGAGAAAAGTGAAGCTACTCGGTCACCGCCAAAGCCAATACAGTAACACAGGAAGCTACAGTAACCAGAATCAGCAGAATACGCAAACACAGAAAACCAGGCAGTATGACCGAGGTGCCTACAGTAACCAAGAGAGCCGAATTCAACAGAAAACTCACAATCAGAATCAGTACAGTAACCAGAACCAAGGCTACAGTAACCAAGGAAACCAGAATCAACAGAACACTCAGACCCAGTACAGTAACCCGGGAAGCTACAGTAACCACAATCAGCAGGGTACGCAAACTCAAGGGGACTACAGTAATCCAGGCCCTCAAAACCAGTACAGTAACCAGAACAAAGGAGGCTACAGTAATCCAGGATCCCAAACTTCGAACCAATTCCAAAACAATGGAATGTACACCAATGTGACACAATTCTCCAACGTTAATAATAACTATGGTGGCTACAGTAACCCGGCCTACAGTAATACCGGAAGTTCTGGAAATTTCGGAATGGTTCAAGGAAATGGAAATGGAATTACCGATTATTCACAACTCAAGACAATTGCTCAGATAAGTTTTTTTTGGAAATTAGGAACTTTTGGGATTTGGCGGGAATTTGAGTTTTTGAGATACTAGTCGCTATTAGCCAATTTTCTCAAAACTACAGTAACCCGGACTCTCAAAACTAGTAAAGTAATGAGAACCAAGGCCACAGTAACTCAGGATCACAAACTTTGAGCAAATTCGAAATGAACGAAATGTACACCAACATCTGAAACATTCAGACCACTCCTTAGCTGCAAATCATAATGACATCCGGACACACAGATGCACAGACAGATGTAGAGACCATAAAAAAGAGTCATGGCGCCAGCGGACTCATCATCAAGAAAAAAGGACCGCCATGTGTGTTTGTTTGTACACTTCCTGCAAAAAAAAGTGTCGGCTCTTTGTAACTTTTCGGCTACGCCGGTTCCTTTACTTTGTTTCCCACACGTGTTTAACTCAACCAATTAGTTCATAAAGAGAGAAAAAGCCGACACATTTCATGGGAGGTCAAAGCAAGAGACAAATAGAGGGTAATTGGTGACAAATTGGTAGGGGACGGCGAAATGAGGGAATTGAAGGGATTGAAAAAAGTTACAGTAATCCATAGGAAGCTAATGAAAGATTTAAAAATATTAAATTGATGAAAATGGTAATAAAAATTGACTCAAATTAATAAAAACTGACTCAAAATTAGAATTTTTTGTAAAGTTACAAAAATGATATTTTTTACCAGAGATCTTGTAAAGGATTACGGTAGCTGTTGTTCCTGTGATACCAATATAGAAAACCAGATTCCTCAATGTTATCATCAGAAGAAGAAGACGTCCGAAAATAGAAGAAAGAGAAGGGGGACCATAAAATCTACAGTAATCCGATTTTTCCCTTTTTGGGGGCTGTAAAACTGGCGGAAAATGGGTGCGGAAAAGGAAAGAAAGAAGGAAATCATCAGAAAGGGGTTAACATCATAAAACTATTGGAATTTAGTCAAATCGGGGGAATGAATAATGTTGGAAGTTGAGAAATATATTCCAAGGAGTTCATAACAGTATCTAAAAAAGGAAAAAAGGAAAAAAACCACAGAAAAGATTGAACCCCTGACCTTGCGCTTAATAGGCTGCACCACATCCCCGACACCACCCTGCCAACTTGCTATAGAGGTACGGAAGGCGTATAGGTGTGTGCCGCTTTCCCGGCTTCTCGGGGTTGCGAGTTTAGCAATGGAATAAACCGTTGTCACTCTAATAGAAGGGGAACTGAATTTTGAGCAATGATATCTCGGTTCCCGTAAAAGATATCAAAAAATGGTTAACTGACAAAATGTTTATCATAACATCAGCAACATTTTGTCAGTTAACCACTTTTTGATATCTCTTACCGGAGCCGAGCTGTATAGCCTTAAAGTTGGTGCCTTCTATTAGAGTGTTTAATTTCAGAAATATCGAGAACCTCATTGTTTCAGCTTTGATTTCAAATTGAAAAATTCATTATCAACAACAAAAAATATAGTACATATTGGAAAGAAATTTTGGGGGATGAGAAAAAATTATACAAAAAATTTAACCGTTAAACGGAAAACTGTTCACTTGGAATGAGATGTGGAAGTTCGAGCCACCGTTGGCTCCACTCGTATATTGGGCTTGTGCGGTTCCGGGTGTCCTTGACACCTGTGATGATGGAGCAGATGGATACGGTAGCGATTGGTTGTTCGCTAGAGCGTAGTTGTTTTGAGCCTGAAAATTAAGGGGTATTAATGAAACTAAATATTGGTTAAGTGAACCAAAATCATTTTGAATGAAAAATTTCGTTCAAAATTATCCGAAAATGGCCCGAAAAGCATTAAAAATAATCCATTCTTCTTGAAATATAAACTTTTCAAGTTCGAAGTACCATAAACACACTGACAGAATGACCCCGCTAACTTTAAGCCTAGATATCTCGATTCTTGTGAAAGATATCAAAAAGTGGTCAATTAGCAAAATGTTTATCATAATATCAGCAACATTTTATCAGTTGATCACTTTTTTATATCTTTTACGAAAACTGAGATATACGGGCTCGAAGTGGAGCTTCTCGTCTTCGATGGCGCCGGAGGGCGGTGGAGCGGCGGGCCGCCGACGGCTCCTCGTAGGTGTCAACTTTGAACTCAATTATCTCGTTTCCTGTGAAAGATATCAAAAATGTGTCAACAAATAAAATGTTTATCATAAAATCACCAATATTTTATTAGTTGACAATTCTTTGATATCTTTTACAGGAATCGAGATATGTGAGCTCAAAGTTGAGGGTTTGGATAGACTTCTATTAATGGAAGTACGGTAATTAACTAATTGTTTCCTTCAATGTGCGGTTGGATATCAATTAAGCTACACGGCCATAAACATCGACTACCGTACTCTAGAGCTACACAACCCAAAAAACTCACCGTTTGACAAATCGGGTTCACTTGATCCTGGAAAACCCTCCTCGCCTGTGGTGCATACTGTATCTGTTGTGTTGGCTGCGTATTCAGATTACAGTAGTTATAATTCTGTTGATTCGTTGTATCCCAATTCGCCACATTTCCAGTCTTCACGAAGTCTGACCATTGCTGACCCATCTGATTGGCAACTTGACGATCTTGAGGTGTGTAGTTCGAATTGGACCAGATGGTTTCGGACATTGTGATGAAGTACATGTCTTGTCCTTTGAATACAGCTGGAAATCAAGAATTTTAGAATTTCCGGAATCTCTGCATTCCAAAATCACTGAAAATTAACTTACGCTTCCAATTGGCTCCCGTATCGGGTACTGTATTCCTTCCAACTTCCGAAACATGAGTAAATTGATAAATTCTGACGTGTCTGGCTCCGTTTTGCATGTAAGACTGGATTTGAGTGGTTGTAAGGGAGGTAGATTGATCAGAAGCAATCTGAAAATTTTAGATTTCATTTTTTGGCCAAAAATAGTTCGAAAAAGACCTCAAAAATGACCTAAAACTAGCTGGATTATTTCAAAAATTCAAATTCCCGCCAATTCCCGAAAACAGCGATTACCTGAGAAATCGTCTTGAGCTGTGAATAATCGGTAATACCGTTTCCATTTCCTTGAACCATTCCGAAGTTTCCAGAATTTCCAGGACTACTGTAGGCCGGGTTACTGTAGCCACCATAATTATTATTGACATTGGAGAATTGGGTCACATTGGTGTACATTCCATTGTTTTGGAATTGGTTCGAAGTTTGGGATCCTGGGTTACTGTAGCCTCCTTGGTTCTGGTTACTGTACTGGTTTTGATTTCCTTGGTTACTGTATCCTCCTTGAGTTTGCGTGTTCTGTTGGTTCTGGTTACTGTAGCTTCCTGAGTTACTGTACTGGGTCTGGGTGTTCTGCTGGTTCTGGTTTCCCTGGTTACTGTAGCCTTGATTTCCTTGGTTACTGTAGACTCCTTGATCATACTGTCTGGTTCCCTGGGTTTGTGTGTTCTGCTGATTTTGATTACTGTAGCTTCCTGGGTTACTGTATTGGTTTTGGCTGTTCTGCTGATTCTGGTTGCCTTGATTACCATACTGTTGTTGGGTATTCTGCTGGTTTTGATTTCCTGGGTTACTGTAGCTTCCTGGGTTAATGTAGCTAGCTCCTTGATACTGATTATTGGTCTGTGTACCTGCTCGCTGATCATATTGATATTGATTATTGACTTGATTCTGATTAGATCCTCCTGATTGCCCCAAAGGATAATTATTGGCAATTATATTCTGCACCTGTCCAGTTTGACTTTGATTCAACTTATTTTTCCGGGCAAAGTCGAAAATCCAATTGTCCAAGTTCTCAGGATTTCCTCCATTTCCGCTATTAATCAGCTTAAATGCATAATCAGCATCCTCATCCTGTACCGTACCAATAATAATTGGAATATTCGGTCGTTTCTGGGTCAAACTGTCAATAGATCCAGGTAGGAACGAAGTGTCCCTCACAATCATCCACGTGGCATTTGGTCCGCCCGGCTGTTGATTGACGAAAAAGTCGACGGTGTAGTTTTTCATGCAATTCTGGATGTTCTGAGTCTGTCCAGAGTTCCATTGATCCGGGGAGATGTTACAGAGGGTTTCTGCCAGTTGCTGGGAGGGATCGTCATATTGGGCATTGGCAGAGTTATAGGAGCTTCGTGGAGTTGTTGTCTGGGGTTGGTATCCGTAGTTGGCATTACCGTATCCCTGATTTGGTTGGTCGTAGGCAGGTCTGGGAGTTGTTACTGGAACGCTTGGGTTTGTCGGAACTGCTGGGGTAGGGTTGTAGCAGGAGTAGACGGAGCCGGATTGGACAATGGCTTGGTTGAAGAGGTCTGGAAGTATTAGGTTCAGGGTGTCTGATTATGGTCTAAAAACCATCTTTATAGCATTATTCTGAGCCGAGTTACAGTGCTTGAGACGCAGACAACAAGGCACTCTCGCTGTCTGCGTCTCTATCTCTTAAGCTATCAAGCATTCCGAAAAGTTGTCAACTAATAAAATGTAGAAAATTAAATGCTATACAATTTTGTAATTAACAAATTTTTGGTATCTTATATAGCAGTTGAGATAATTGGGGTTAAAGTAGAAGTACCTATGAAGCCGTAATCTGGGTCATGGAAGAGACGCAGACAACGAGGCACTCTCATTGTCTGCGTCTCTTTTAACATCGCTCTATCTCGGTTCAGAATAACGCTGGAAAAATGAGAATTGGACAAAAATCTCTATAACTTATGCTATAACTTCCCCATGATCATTTATCTAAAATCTTCCAACTCACTCTGACTCATCGGACTCAAACAATGCGCTGACACCGCGCAAGCTCCATCATCCTGTCCAGCTACAGTAATCTGATTTGGATTCCCGCCAAAATTCACAATTTCAGTTTTAATCCATTTCATGGCCTGCACCTGATCCAGCATTCCCAAATTCGATTGAACCGATTGAGTGTAGGTGGTGAAGAATCCCAATGCGCCGATACGGTACTGTAGGGTGACGACGACGATTTGACGTTGGACCAGATTCGAGATGATTCCTTTTTCTTGGTTTTGGTCGCATCCTCCGGTTGAGAAACCGTTGGAACCATCGATAAGGACAAGGACGGCAAGGTTGGCAGTGGTGTTTCCGACCTGGAACACAATACTTTAGGAGATCAGAATTATCTCGATTTCTGTAAGAGTTATCAAAAAACAGCCAACTGATAAAATATTGCTGATGTTATGATAAACATTTCATTAGTTTACACATTTTTGATATCCCTTATAGGAACCGAGATAATTGAGCTGCAATCAAAGGCGTCGCAAGCGCTGCCGACCGCTTAGCTCATAGTCAGTGACGCGCCAACTGTGAGCTCAATTATCTCGGTTCCTTTGAGAGTTATCAAAAAACAGCCAACTGATAAATTATTGCTGATATTATGATAAACACTTCATTAGTTTTCAAATTTTTGATATCCCTTATAGGAACCGAGATAACCAAGCTCAAAGTATTTGTAGTTTGGCGCGGTCAATGGCGCTCGCGACTCCTATGATTGCAGCTCAATTATCTCGGCTCCTATAAGAGATATCAAACATTTGTTGACTGATAAATGTTTGCCATAAAATCACCAACATTTATTTAGTTAACAGATTTTTGGTATCTTTTACAGGAACCAAGATATATGAACTCAAAGTTGACGGTTGGGATGACTTCACAGTCGGAAAATTTCCAATTTTTAAATACCGGAAATCCTTACCTGTGGTGTATAGACATTCAAATAGAGACAATCCTCGTTCGTCGCCCCATTCGCATTCAGTTGGGGACATTTCGGACGGTAATACGTGGCATCTTGAAGTGTCGAATTGAATTGATTTAGAGGTTGGGGAGGTTGGAGCCGCAGATTTCCGACGGGCGGTTGGCAGTACGGAATTCCGGTGAACGCGTTGGCTTGGCCAGAGTAGAGTTGGGATTGGTCGTTTCCTGAAAACTTTTAGACTTGGAGGAGTAGAAAATGTTGGAATGGTAAGCTAGCGTAGCTCAGCCGCCGGTCGTCCGCTGGTGGGCCGCCACTGGGTTTCTCTACTAGAAGTCCACAAGATACGTCCAGTTCCAATATCTCATTTTCTGTAGAAGATATCAAAAAATGATCAACTGATAAAATATTGCTGATAATATGATAAACATTTTGTTAGTTGACAAACTTTTGATATCTCTCAGAGAAATTGAGATAGACAAGCTCAAAACATAGGTTGGCGCGGTCGGCGGCGCTCGCGATATCTATGCTTGCAGCTTAATTATCTCGATTCCTGTGAGAGATATCAAAAAGTGATTAACTGATAAAATGTTGCTGACATCATGATAAACATTTTGTCAGTTGACAAATTTTAAATATCTCTTAAAAGAACCGAGATAATTAAGCTCCAAGTACTAGTATAGAGTATGTCCGCCATTGAGCCGCCGGTGGGCCGTCAAGCTGTATATAAAGTTCCGGATATAAAAATGCAGTTCAAAAAGCATCGAAAAACGCGAATAATTTTTCCAAACTTTTAAGTTCTAAAAATCTCACCCAAATCCACGGTCCTTCCTTGAACGGCTCCTTGGGAGCAGCTAACGGTAACATAATTAGACTGCTGGTTCTGATTTTGGTACTGATTGTTCGGGTACTGATTATTCTGGTACTGCTGACCATTTACAGACAAAAATAAGATAGAAAATATCGTAAAAATGTTCGTCGGCCACCTCATTTCTCGTTCGGGGGGAATAGTAGTAACTGAATGGGGAGGCTCAGTGCTCTAAACTTATCACACTCTTACTCTCTGTGTCTATTTTCTCTTCAATAACCAGTTACCTATATATATATTCTTAGTTACTTTTGCCATCCCCCCGAAAAATTTGAACAAATAGAGCAAAAAACGTTTCGAAAAAGAGAAATTGTTTGTCTTTAGAAGAAGTAATTGGTGATCAATGGGGGTAGTGATGAATCATTGATCCGAGATTGGTCTAGATGGGTCGAAAAACATGAAATTCAAAGAAATCCCAAAAAAATTAGCTATGAGCAATTTCTGGTTTTGAAGCTGATGTATTTTGAAATCCCTAGATTTGACTCAACTTATCTCGGTTCCTTCGAGAGATATCACATAGTGGTCAATTGATAAAATATTTCGGATAATAAAAGAAACATTTTACCAATTGACCACTTTTTGATAACTCTCATAGGAAGTGAGATAATTAAGCTGCAAGCAATGAGGTCGCAAATGCGGCTGATAGCGTAGGTCGCGCACTACCTATACTTTGAGCTCAATTATCTGGGTTACTGTGAGAGATATCAAAAAGTGATCAACTGATAAAATGTTTTTGATAATATAATGAACATTTTATCAGTTAAACACTTTTTGATATCTTTTACAGAAATCGAGATTTTCAGGCTGCAAGCATTGGGGTCGCCGTCGCCGCCGACCACGTAGCTAGCTTAGCGATGCGGCAACCTATACGTTGAGCTTGCTTATCTCAATTCCTGTAAAAGCTAGAAAAAAGTAGTCAATAGATAAAATGTTAACTACTTTATGATGAACATTTTATCAGTTAACAACTTTCTGATATCTTTTACAGGAAACGAAATATATGAGCTCAAAGTTCGCTCAGGCTAAAAACATGTATTTTGTGTACTTCGAGGTGTCAGGTATCATTTACTGAATAAATATTGTAGTAAAATTATTTCAAGTGTTTTGTTTGTTGATTTTTTAATAAAAAGTTTAGGGATCAAGGATCAAGGATCTATGAGATCAATAGGGTTTCCAGAATTTTAATATATAATTTTGGGGACTACTGAAATGTTTTAAATTCCAGAAAAATTTCATTTTTCAACTTCTTCAAGTTTAAGAAGTACATCATGTAGACCAAAAGTAATTCTGGTAGATCGAAATTCAATGTTGTCTGGTTTTTTGTTTCTTTTATAATTTATGTGCCGTAAAACCTGTGATAGAAGGGCCCTTCTATTACAAGGGCCCTTCAATTAGAGGGACCATTCTATTTTTCCAAACACCTCTCGGAGGGCCTTTTTATTAGAGGGGCCCTTCTGTTACAGGTTTTACGGTATGGTTTTTGAGTACTTTTTTTTTGAATTTTCGAATTTCAACATTTTGGACTTCTTTTGGTCCCAGACACTTTAAATATATTTTTTTTCTTAGTTTTTCATAATTCCTGTAGTCAGGGTACGGTGTAGCCTCTTCTTTTGATTCCTTCAGTTCCTTTTGTCTGATAAGACAACACCATCGCCTGTCTTTGTTTTCCATCATAATTCTCCTTGTTTTTCTCTGCGTCTCTCCATATTTTCAGTGTTCTCGTATGATTCTGCCATATCAAAATAGAATAGTACAATTGAATGGTTTTTTTTAATATTTGTTAAAATTTTAAATGTTTTTAGAAATCCAAAATTTTGGAAATTCGCAATTTTTGTTTTTAATTTCAGAAAAATGAAATTCGAAGAATCGATGGAACTGCCGGTGATTGTCGTTGCTAGTGGAGTTTTGCTACCTGGTGCAAGTCTGAAAATTCCAATAAAATCGAAATTGAAGTGAGTTCAGATATTTGGAAAATTGAAATTCGTAAGAATTCGTAAAAATTCGAAATTCAAGTTTTGGGAAATTCGGAAACTTCAAAAAATCAGAAATTCCAAAATAAAAATTTTCAAAACCTCAGAGAAATTCAAAGATTTGGAAATTCCAAGCAAAAAAAAACAAAACTTCCGGATTCAAAAATTCCTAGAAATTTGCGAAAATCCAATATTCAAGATTTGGAAATTTAGAAAATTGGACCATTCAGCAATTCAAAAATTCCACAAACTCAAAAATGTTGAATTTCCAGAAAATTCCAAATTTCGGTAATTTTGGAAAATCAAAAAACGAAGAATTGCGAATTCAGGAACTCTGAAAATCTAATCAGTTTGTTAAAAAATTCAATGATATCCGAAATTCTTGAAAAGCTAAAAATCAACTAGTTTGAAATTCAAAAAATCTCAAAATTTCTACCCTTGTACGTTAAGCTCAATTATCTGGATTTCTGTGAAAGATATAAAAAATGTGTCAACTGAAGAAATGTTGGTGATAATTTATTCGACTTTTTTGTAGTTTATCAATTTTTGATATCTCTTACAGTAATCCAGATAGATGAGCTCAAAGTTCAAGTTAATAGTGAGCCAGCGCTTGCGACCACCCTGCTTGCAGCTCAATTATCTCGGTTCCTGCAAAATATTTCAAGAAGTAATCAACTGATAAAGTGTTTATCATAAAATTTTACACATTTTCACAGTTGACAAATTATTGATATCTCTCACAGGAATTTAGATAATTGAGCTCAAAGTTCGAATTACCTTCAGCACCCGCACAATCGAAAAACATCTGACTCGCGGCGGATCAAACTACGTAGTGATTGCTTATAAGTTATCAACTGATAAGATATACAATGTAGCTACAATTGCCTACATTGAAAAGTTGTTTGGATGGACGTTCAACTCGACGACAAACTACTCGTTGGATGTGATCGGATTGCATAGAGCAAATATTGACAAATTGTCACTTCCAACATGTCGTGTTTCAAAAATTGAGGATTCTAGCGAGAGAGGTAAATAAAAGGAGAAGCAGCTGGAATTCAGGAAAGCTGAAAATAGAAAAATAATTATTGGACTACAAATCTTACTGTAGGATAGATCTTGGATTTTCTGCCTGGGAAAGCTTCTCGGGGATCAGATTCTTAGATTCTTAGATTCTTAGATTCTTAGATTCTTAGATTCTTAGATTCTTAGATTCTTAGATTCTTAGATTCTTAGATTCTTAGATTCTTAGATTCTTAGATTCTTAGATTCTTAGATTCTTAGATTCTTAGATTCTTAGATTCTTAGATTCTTAGATTCTTAGATTCTTAGATTCTTAGATTCTTAGATTCTTAGATTCTTAGATTCTTAGATTCTTAGATTCTTAGATTCTTAGATTCTTAGATTCTTAGATTCTTAGATTCTTAGATTCTTAGATTCTTAGATTCTTAGATTCTTAGATTCTTAGATTCTTAGATTCTTAGATTCTTAGATTCTTAGATTCTTAGATTCTTAGATTCTTAGATTCTTAGATTCTTAGATTCTTAGATTCTTAGATTCTTAGATTCTTAGATTCTTAGATTCTTAGATTCTTAGATTCTTAGATTCTTAGATTCTTAGATTCTTAGATTCTTAGATTCTTAGATTCTTAGATTCTTAGATTCTTAGATTCTTAGATTCTTAGATTCTTAGATTCTTAGATTCTTAGATTCTTAGATTCTTAGATTCTTAGATTCTTAGATTCTTAGATTCTTAGATTCTTAGATTCTTAGATTCTTAGATTCTTAGATTCTTAGATTCTTAGATTCTTAGATTCTTAGATTCTTAGATTCTTAGATTCTTAGATTCTTAGATTCTTAGATTCTTAGATTCTTAGATTCTTAGATTCTTAGATTCTTAGATTCTTAGATTCTTAGATTCTTAGATTCTTAGATTCTTAGATTCTTAGATTCTTAGATTCTTAGATTCTTAGATTCTTAGATTCTTAGATTCTTAGATTCTTAGATTCTTAGATTCTTAGATTCTTAGATTCTTAGATTCTTAGATTCTTAGATTCTTAGATTCTTAGATTCTTAGATTCTTAGATTCTTAGATTCTTAGATTCTTAGATTCTTAGATTCTTAGATTCTTAGATTCTTAGATTCTTAGATTCTTAGATTCTTAGATTCTTAGATTCTTAGATTCTTAGATTTTTTACAGCGGAATTCAATCATTCTACAATTGAAAATGTGATTTCTGGAGCCAAAATTCTTGCTCAAAACTCGGAATCCCCCAAAATTTCCCAAGAAGTTCACAATTCTATCGACGACCATGATTATGGGAAATTGGCGGATTTGTGTGTCTCACAAATGAAAAATCTGGAATTTTCCCAATTTTTGGAATTCTTGGGAACCAAAAATGTAGAGAAGAGGCTGGAAATGTGTGAGAAATGGATGCAAATGGGGAGTGAGGTGATTTTTGAAATTGGCGCCAAAATTGACATTTTCAAATTTTCAGACAAAAGCTCTTCAACTGAAAATTCCAGGGAATTCTGAAATTCCAAAGAAAATCAATAAATCGAACATTCGGAGTTCCAAAAATCAAGTGGAACAATTGGAGGAGAAATTGAATGCCATAGAATTCACAGAAGAAGTTTCGGTAAGGAAAATTAGAAAATTCCAGGAAATTTGGGAATTGGAATCTTTTTAAAATTTAAAATTTCAAAAATTTCGATTCAAAAAAGTTTCATAACTTCCTGAAATTATATTTAAAACGCCCCATTTCTCAGGACCGCGTATTCTCCGAACTGCACCGTCTGAAAAATATGAATTCCCAACAATCCGAGTACAATGTCCTAATGAATTGGTTAGAACTTGTTTCCAATCTTCCATGGAACACATCTACAGTAGACGACATTGAAATCAGCAAGGCTCGAAAAATTCTAGAAGATTCTTGTCGGGAATCCCGACCAAGGATCGATGGTGACTCAGATAATGGAAGCAAAGGAATGGATAGTGACTCAGATAATGGAGGCATGGAGAGAGCAGGAAGATGGAGGAGAACACAGAAATAAGCTAGTATATAAATGATTGCGTTTTATCTTTTTCATTCTTTTTCTTTATT
This sequence comes from Caenorhabditis nigoni, assembly GCA_027920645.1. Lineage (NCBI taxonomy): Eukaryota > Metazoa > Nematoda > Chromadorea > Rhabditida > Rhabditidae > Caenorhabditis > Caenorhabditis nigoni. Next base: position 15,740,085 of record CP115866.1, read on the forward strand.
TTCCACTTTCTCCCAACCCTTGGGAAAAGTTGCGAATAAACGTTGATAATATTTGAAACCCTGTCTGAATCTTGTATTCGAGAACCCTGAGGCTCAAGGAGCCTAATTTATGGTGCATAGGACCGTGTGAGAGGTTAGTTACTTTCATTTCTTAAAAAGCAGTATATATAAACCGAGATTTGAATAGGAACTATTAAAGAATCAGGAGTATAAGAGAAGGAGATAAAAGCAAGTAAGACCAGGTTATAAGACAGGGAGGAAGGCAACGTGTAGGGAGTAAGGCAACGTGTAGGGAGTAAGGAAAAGTGTAGGGTGTAAGGCAAAAGTGAGAAGTGCAGTTAGGGTGGAATACATACAGTAGAAGGCAACCAAGTAAAGCGTATAGTCAGAAGGCAACCAACGAACGCATATAGTCAGAAGGCAACCAACGAACGCATACAGTTAGAAAGCAACCAACGAGCACATACAGTTAGAAAGCAACCAACGAATACATACAGATTAGAAGGCGAACAAACAAAGCGTATAGGGAGAAGAGCAACGCATAATTGGAAAAAATGGGTGATGACGAAGAGAGTTTGAACAATACTCTAGGCTATGTAGAAAAAATAGAGAAAAATAAAACCGAGGCGGAGTTAGTAGTAACTGCTCGCTCAGTTATGGCAGCAAGATTGATAGATATAAAAAAGAAAGCTAGACAATTTAAAACTGAAATTGAAGGATTAACAGCAGTAGACATAACAGGAAGCAAAAAAGAAATAGCCAGCAGATACTCAGATAGAGCATTATTATGTTACCAAAAGAATGAAGAACTTATAGTAGATCATGACAAGTTAGAGCAGGTACTAGCAGAAACCATAGAATCTTTAAACAGAATATCAGTAAATACAGTATTAGGAAGGCAAGCATCAAATCTTATGAATAAGTGGGAAACAGATATGGAAACTATAGAAGAATGTATGGGAGAAACAATTGACGTAATTAAGGTAGAACACGCAGATGCAGCTCAAGGAGCCGTAGCTCAAGGATTTAGAGTAACGAACCCATACCTAATTACGAAAAGACAAGGAAAAGAAACAGAGAAAAAGCTAGCAGAAGTAACAGAAAAATTAGATAAGCAAGGTATAGATGTAAAGAAGAAAATAGGTAGTACTATAATCTCTAACAAACAGGTAATTATAGGAGAATTTGACGGAGAGCCCGAGAATTGGGATGAGTTCTATGAGATATTTAGACCAGTCGTTGAGGAAAATACAGAATTACTCGATGTGGTAAAATTCGCCATATTAAAAAGGTCATGTAAAGGAAAGGCAGAAGATATGATTAAAGTATTTAACAGCGCCGATTGTTTTGCGCAAGCGATAGAAAGACTAAAGAAAAACTACGAGGATAAAGAAAATAAATTTAGAATGTTATGGGATAGATTATCAGACCTAAGGACTTCGAAGGAATCAGTAACAAGCATGAGGAAAACTATTAACGACGTAGCGTCAATAGTATCAGCATTGAAGAAGATAAGTGACATAGAAACCCCAGCATTGAGGGTATTAATTAAGAGAAAATTCCCTAGGAAAATACTCGAAGAGTTGAGTAGGAATAAGGAGGGCGAGACTACCCAAAGCATTTTACAAATAGTCGAGGATACTGTAAGGAGAGAGGAACACATCGAAAAAGATATGAACATTTCGAGCATAGAGCATAAAGCATTCTACACGAAAGAAACTAGAGCTGAAAAAAGTGGGAGAAAACCTAGCAGAAGCTACCATAGTAGAGATAATAGCAGAGATAGACACAGAAATTACGACAGGAGAAATTACAGTAGGGACCTCAGAAATGAGCGAAGCTACAGTAGAGGACGTAACTATAGTAGAGAAGGAAGTAATAGAAATTATAGCCGATCAGACTCAAGAAATAGAGAATTTCGGAAGTCCCCATATCCATACAGGAAAGAGAGGAAAAAAGAATGCATATTTTGTAGGAATGACCACTTTAGTTCCGATTGTAAAAAAGTGGCCAGACTAGAAGACAGAACCAGGTTCTTTAAAGAGAAGTCATTATGTTTCAACTGTGGAAGATCTAACCACTCAGTAAGAGAATGTAACAGGAAGCACTGTTACAAATGTGACAAGAAACATCACTCGTCATTATGTCCTAGAAAAGTTAGTTTCAATGATAGAAGAAGTGAAGAAAGAAGCAGATACAGCAGCGGAGAAAGAAATAGGTACAGCAGCGGAGAAAGAAATAGGTCCAGTAGCAGAGACAGTAATAGACAAAGTAGTGGAGAAAGAAGTAGACAAAGCAGCGGAGATAGGAGTAGTTACAGTAGCCGGAGCAGAAACAGCAGTAGGGACAGAAGCAGACAAAATAGTGAGGACAGAAGCAGAAATAATAGTAGGGATAGGTACAGAAGCAACAATAGAACATACAAGCAAGACAGTGTGTCGCGAATTCAGGTGTCTGAAGAACACCCTTTCACGACTTTTACCCTTTTCTGAACGAATTCCCTTCTTTTCCCCCTCAATTTATTTATTATTTCACAATTACCGACGCCATCCAACAACGATGCAAATTTGAATCACCGCCAACGGAGGACTACGGTACCTGCACATCTAACTCTCGCCGCGATCGAGGAAACGCGCATGGATTTGGGATTTTCGACCACCCAGTTTTTTAGGACCTCCCAGCTTCTTTTGTCTTTTTGACCCGTTTTCGTTAATTTTCCTTTTATTCTTCTGGTGTATTTCTGTTGGCAGAATGAATCTGGAAACAGATTCATTCGGTGTATCGTTGTAGGCATTTATTATCAATAAATTGGTGTCTTAAAAATCTGTGTTTTGTTGTCTTTTCTCTCTCTTTAGTTTTACCGTCTCAAAGGGCCGTACTAGGCTATATGCCTGCAAAATATGGTGCATTCGCCCAAATAAAATATAAATCAGAGACCGGTAGACTTTTGAGAAGAATTGGTGGCAGAGCATAGGGGCACAGTCCTTCCAGTGTCGCAAGACATCGGTCGGGCAAATAAAGAGTCCTTCCAGTGTCGCAAGACATCGGTCGGGCAAATAAAGAGTCCTTCCAGTGTCGCAAGACATCGGTCGGGCAAATAAAGAGTCCTTCCAGTGTCGCAAGACATCGATCGGGCAAAAAAAAAGAGTTCTTCCAGCGTCGCAAGACAATGGTCGGGCATTTTCAGCTCCTTCTCGCGTCGAAAGACGTGGGTAGGGCAATATATAAAGTAAACACCTGATTACAGCGTTATTGACGTTGATGATGGCAGAGATGAGAGGAACATTCGTTGTGAATGGTGGCAGAAACGGCGAAAAGAAAGACCTACAACTGAGTGCCGGCAGAGGAAGAGAGAACAGAAGACTCTAGTTTCTTTGAAAACACCAGAAAATATGATTAACAGTAACTAATATCTGTAATTTTGCAGCAAAAATGTCAAACAACGAATCCAACAAGGAGAATGTTGACCCAGCCAATCGTCTAGACGAAAAAGAGTGGCCTCCCCTCAAGGTCGCAACGATTGTGGTGGCAGAGAAAGAGGACGACTCGAGCGATTCGAGCTCGAGCGATTCCAGCGAATCGAGTGATTCAAGCGACTCGGAGTCAGACGGTTCTGAAGGCAGCGGTGAAGAGGAAGAGGAGAAAAAGGAGGCAGAAGAGAAGAATGACGAGGAAGTACAGGAGAAGCCAGGTGACGACAACGTGGTGATCATGGAGCAGGAGGCAGAGGTGAAGGACGGTGAACAACCAACCGAACACATTGACACTGAGAAGAAGGCAAAGTCAGCGCAAGAAGCACTCGAGGAAAAACTCGGTGAGTGTTTCGAAATTGATGACATAGATGTTCATGAAAGTAAGAGCTAATAAGATCAGACAACAAAATAATTACAACAATTACAGAAGAGCTTCCGGAGACATTGTTCGGAGTTCCGACCCGCCAGCACGGATCTGCAAGTGTGGGCATCCAGATGGTCACATTCGCTGAAATTCGTGACTTGAAGGCAGAGATGTCAGGCATGGTGGACGACAACAACACCGCGGCCGGGCACGTCAAGGCTATCCATGACATGATGAGAACAATCACGGAGGCAGAGAAAGAAGGAAACAAGACGTGGAAGAAGAATACCGAGGCAGAGATGAAGGAAACGCTGGCCGAATGGAAGAAAGGGCAAGACGAGAAGACGGCAGAGCATGATCGCGAGATTCGAGATCTCAAGAGAATGCTGGCAGAAAAAGAGGAAGCCAAGAAGAACGAGGAGGAGCCAGTCGTCAAGATGCAGAAGAAAGCAGAGAAGGAAGCCAAGAAAGCGGCGAAGAGGGCAGAGAAGGAAGCCGAGAAAGCTGCAAAGAAGGCATTGAAACGGGGAAGCACCAGTGCTATGGATGGATTTCCAGCCAAGCAAGCCAAGGCAGAGCCACCAGCCCCAACTCCACCAGTGCCATCTTCATTGACACCAGAGATGAGAATGAAGGCAGCAATGGCGAAGACTGTCGAATTCAGAAAGGTTGGTGTAACCAATGAATCACGAAAACCATTAAAACAATTTTCAGAAGGCAGAGTTCAGTTGTGTCCTATGTGTGTTGAACGACCACAAGACGGCAGCGTGCCAAAAATATCCGGTAACTACTGCACGACGTGAGAGACTGGCAGAGCTAGGACGCTGTTTGAAGTGTGGGAAGAATCACCCGCAACCATGCAGATTCCCAGCACGGGACTGTAGATTCTGCCACGGACCACATGTGGACTTCCTTTGCAAGTCAACATTTGACGACTGATGGCAGAGGCTCAGGATACACCTAAAACAATTGTTAACCCCACACATTTTATGATTCCCATGTCCCCAATTATCAATTTTATTTTGTTATTTTCTTATTATTTTCCCCGTTGTAATCGAATAAATGTGTGGGCAATACGTTGTCATCATCTTTAATAGAAATCGTCTGTGAACGATATCAATATTTGAAAAGAAAAGGGGAATCAGATTGAGTCGGCAGCGAGAGATCGACGCAATGCACTCGTTTAGAAGAGAAATAGACGATAAAGACCTACAATACCAAACCACATGGTTAAGGATATGAGACGCAGACAGCGGAGAGCGTGGGGCGGAGAGAGAGAGAGAGGCACAAAGACACGGTTCACCGAACGATTGCGCACAGTTTGACTTAATTATTGAGTGAACTGCAACGTCCTCCGTTCCCTCCTTGTTCTTGATTTTGGGCACTTCTGATAATCTAATGACATGCATCTTTCCAGATATCATCAACATGATAACGAACGATAGTAAACCAACCTCGACTCGCCGTCGCAGCAATTTTAAGAAAAGCCAAAGGAAACAGAAGAGAAAGGGGAAGAGTACATCGCATCCCAATGGTTGCGTCAATAAGGATAAGAAAAAATTGAAGAAAATCATTGATACGGCAGAGAAGAAGGCACGAAAAGCAGAGTTGAAGAAGAAGAAACTTCAGAAGCAAGAGGAAAGGCAGAAGGCATCGGAATCAAGGCTCACCGACGAGACAAGTGGAGTCGGCAGAGCCAGCGATGACATAGATAGTGGAATGGAGGCAATGACAGTAAAGGAAGGATCCGTTGAGAAGTCGGCAGAATTTAAGAAGAAGTGTGCTGAGGAAGAAGGAGAAAAGACGACTGGGTTGATGAAAGAAGGCGATGGTGAGTATTATCTATAAAATTTCATCTCACATTGACACCACGGTCGCAGAGAAAAACGTGCAAAATAATTCGTGAGAACGTAGAGTAATAGACGTATTTGCAGCCAGAGACGACATCGTCAGTGAAAAGGAGGCAGAAACGATACAGAAAGGAGAAATGGAGAAGCAGACAGGTACGATGGAGACAAAAGTCGTTAAGGAAGAAGCTCAAACCGTGAAAGGAGTAAATACCAAAAGCAAGCGTGAGTATTCTGAATAAATTTACTTGCAAAGAAAACCCACGGTCGCAGGGGAATCTATGCCCAAAATTTCATCGACTATGAAACAAACAAACAGTTTCAGATTCCGAAAAACGAATGCCGAAGGAGCATAAGGCGGTGTTCCAGTCGGCAGAGAATAAAAATGAAAAAAGAGGAGCTGATGAGAAACCGACAGCAGCTACAGTATACGAGCCAGGTCTAACGTCAAGAGAAAGAAGAATGAAAGCGGTGGCAGAGTTCAACGAATGGTTTATGAAGCCGAAAGCCATGGAAACCCAAGGAAGAGAAATGGATTCAAATCGCGCTTTGAATGTGAAAGAAATGAGTTATCAGGAGGAGCAGGCAGAGAAATGGAGAAAGGCGAACCTGGCAAAAGAACGAGAACAGGAGGAATTTGACAACGAGCTGGCAGAGGTTCGTCCTCATCTGAAGAGATTACTGTCCAGTCGGTTGATGTCGCAGGCAGAAGAAGAAACTATTTACCCATTCCTAGATCGGCCACATATTATTCTATCTCTGTTGACAATGATGAGAAACAGGCAGTTACCAGCCGGAAAGAAGCAGAGCAAGAGACGTTGTCAGACGTGCGAAGACGAAGTCGGAGGCATCAAAATTGTGGGACACCGATCACAGGACTGCTCCATTCGTTACATCGATCGGCTCACTTATCTGGCGAGACGATTCGGCAACTCAAAGTGCCGCATGTGCGGTTTTCTCATCACTCAGGATACCGTCCATTTGTGTAAGAAGGCGAATTTGATTTGCACACGTTGCCCATTTTTGAACAAAAAAACCATCATTCCTCATGCACAATTCACTGGAGTTTGCCAGTCAACGTGGAAGTTTGAAGCCAAGTATCTGTTCACACCCAGCTTTGAGCAACTTCTACATGAAACGTGTTTCGATGAAGGCAGAGCGCTAAAGGTCCATAGATTTATCGATCAGATTTATGACGAAATGAGAGAGTAAGATAATTTTCGTAATCAGAATATATATATATATATATATATATATACCATGAATTACAGGCAGAGCTCGGTTGCGAGAGTCAGTGACATCGACACAAAAATTGAGGAGAAAACATCGGATACCGCAATCGGCAGAGAAGAACCAGAAGAGTACACATACGATGATACACTAGATGAAGAACTGGGAATCAATGCAAGGGAACTGAGATTGAACGACAAATGATTAGTCATAAAAATTTGTTGTTATACCATTGTTTTCTTCCTTTCCATTTCTCAAAAATTCGAAATCGTTAATTGTTACCGTTGTTCTGTTGTTTTTTCGTTCTTCGTTGAATTTTGAAATAAAACCATGAATAATAAACAGTGTTATTCAACGAGGAACAAGCCAGCATTTCAGCCGTCTACAGTCAACGAAAAGAACTAGCAAAAATCAGTATTTATCGGCAACCACCGCGAACGATTAGTGTGCAAACTCAGATAATAATCGAATAATAAACAGACTTAACTTGAACAAAAGGCGTTTGCAATCGTATTCTTTAAAGCCACATAAGTCCGTTACGATCCCAGGAGCCTTTTGGGAAAAGAACAGTGCTTGTCAGACGGAGAAAGAAATCAGATATAAAGTTTGCTACGAAGAATATGGGGAAAGTGTCGAGTCAGACATCACAATGAAATTGGCAGTCATAACGAAAAGTTGTGCATTCAGGCTGACGATGAGCAGTGACAGTGTCGTCAGAAGGAAAGGTTCAGGATGGAGGTTAGGATTGAAGGAGGCACCAGAGTGGCGCCGAAAGTGTCTAGAACACAGAACCGAAGCAGAACACAGTCGGGGTTATTCTAGATTTGAGGTTTTTTTTTAGGAGGGATCCGGAAGGAACCCGCAGTGTTTAGGACAGAAATAAGAATCTGCTTCACTATTTCTGTTCCCTAAATTGTAGGACAAGGGATTGCACCAGAATTCTAGTGCGATTGTGCTCTATAAGAAAAACAACATACGAGAAATTCTACACCGCAGCAGACAGTGAAGTCGTAGCGTGTAGTCATACTGTATTGGTTGGGCATTATAGAGATTGGACAATGTGATAACTCGAGGTTACATTGTCCGTCTATTCGGAAACGAATAGACACAGATTTCCGGTCATTCTTCGGACAAGAATGAGAAAGTTAAATAATTCTACAGTGAGTAGAAAGTTTACCAGGAACCCGATATCAGGAGAAAGGAGGAGAGGAGAAAGAGGATCAGAAAAAGAAAATGAGACGTACGGGAGTTGCAAATCCCAAACGAATCTGTAAATAAATATCAAAGGCAGTTATAACGGCCGTATAACTGTACATACAACCAATAACTACAACGCGTACACTTAGGATAACTAGTTTAGGATCAGTAGAGTATCGTAATTGTATCTAGTTCTTGTTTGTTCGTAATCTTTACTTAACCGTCTATTATTATGCCGTATTAGGAGATACACCGTCACCACCATTTTTTTTTCAGACTTGGATACAACAGCGTTTGTTTTGTTTTCGGAGATGACTATCTGGAGCAACGTTTCGATCAAGAAACACGTTGGCTATTTGGTCAATCGTGCGCTTGAGATGCAGAAGGAGGGTCAGGATTTCTGCACGGGAGTGAAAGCAGGTGTATTGTCCTTGGAGGATTCGAAGGATGCCTGTATCAAGCTGCATGCGGATATCAAGGGAACTTTGGATCGTTTGGACGGTTTGGAGGCGTGGATCGAAGAGAAGGTCGGGGACGTAGCGGCAGAGGACGGGGAGGCTTTAGCGAAGAAAGAGGAAGGGAAAGAGGAAAGAATTCGTGTACTCACAGAGTATACTGTCAAAAAGAAAGTGAGCACGACGGCTCGAATGTTGAATTGTGTCTTCCAAGACATACAAGCCATCATTGATGGCCAAGGAGATTGGCAGAGCAGCCCACCCACATCTCCAGAAGACCTCGACGCTCTTTGGGGATGGAGCGATAAGACGGAGGAAGAGGAAGACAAGGGTAAGACAGGAGACGACAGTGGGGTCACAACAGTGAACAGCGGGGTACAGGAGACTGTACTGTCGCCAGGAGCAGAATGGGATAGACGGGTGCAAAGAGCCAATGAGATTGTTGCACTAGAGGAAAGAATGATGTTCATGGAGAACATGATTAGAGAAATGGATAAGGAACAAAAGGTGAAGACGGAGGGTAAGAAAGGAGGAGTGAAGAAGGCAGATGCCAAAGACGAGCACAACAAGAAAAAACGTAAGAATCTAAAGGATGATGAATCCGACTCGGATCTCTATTCGACTTCGAATGAGGACGAGGAGAATGGCAAGAGTCTAGAGATGGAAACTACGCTATCTGAATCTTCCGCGGATGAAGAGGAAGCTAGAACAGTGGTCAGAGGAAATAAGAGAGACAGAAAGGTACCATCTACTACAAGAACCAGATTCTTGAAGATGAAACCACTAGAATTGAAAAAGTTCGATGGATCCGATGCCTCAAAGTATGAGGATTGGAAGACCATGTTCAACGAAGGATATGGGAAAGACCCAAGAACCTCAAAACTCAACAAGTTGATCCAGCTAAAAGGACTCGTTACTGGTCTGGCAGAGGACTTGTTGGAAGGAGTCAAACTGGAAGAAAAGAATTACAAGTTGGCATGGACCATCCTTGATGAGAATTTTGAGAAACCAGCCAATCCATTGTTGGCGTTGGAACGAAAGTTCAATAAGTTCAAAATTGATCAGAAGAACTTCCAACAGATGAGAATTGATACGAGCAAACTAAATGCTCTTGTAACAGATATGAAAAATCGTGGATTGAATGTGGATTCTCCACTGATCTATGACAGATACATCGCGAAGTTTCCAGATGAGGTGGCAGAGCGCTTGACAGTGAAAACGCTGAGCGACAGCTTCCAGGGCGATTTTGCAAAGATTCAGAAATGGACAATGAAGATCCTTACAGCAAAGGCAGCCATTGAAGAAAGAAAAGCCGAAGTGGTCGGCCCCAAAGACTTTGATGTGGCCAATGTGGAACATTCGGAAGTGAAGGAGAAAATTGGAAGACAGGGAAAGAAAGGAGGTGCAAGGAAGGAACATAAGGACACATGTACTTTTCGCTGCACAGAATCACACAAGTCTTGGGATTGTCCAAAGTCGGCAGAAGAGAAATTCAAATTTCTGGTCAAAGAGAAACGTTGCACGGTCTGTTTTTCTAAAAAACACTTCGCTCGAGAATGTAAGCACATGCCAACTCACAAATGCAAAACCTGCGGCAGAGGACATCACACAGGAATCCACTCAGCAGTTGAAAACGCCAACAAGAATAAAGGGGAGAGTAGACAGTCCTACAGTGGGGGCAACTTCCAACCAGGAACTCATGGGTTTCGGATCCAGAATGGACCAAACCAGGCTGATGCCACCAGTGGCCAGCAGAGCGGAACTCATTAGAGTTCTGCTCCCATCCAATACAGCTCCGAAAGGAGCACTGGGGCCAGCAACGGGGGTTGGCAGAGAGATCAAAAAAGAAGAAGAGAACATAATACAAAACGATACGAAAACAAATATTACACATTCCCAAAATAATACACAGTCCTATGTTAATTTCAACAGTCACGATGAAACAAAAGAAGTAAAAGAGAATGAGAGCAATGAGAGCACATCCTTGGAGAACCAAGAGGTTCTAGTATTCAGTGCATCTAATGAGAATAAAGGCCAGTTGGCATATCTACTAGTAAAAACAAGAACAAGAGATATTGTGGCATTAGTAGACACAGGTGCCAATTGTTGTTTAGTATCTGAGCAGGTGGCAGCACAATCTGGGTTTCAGAAAATGAAAACTGTCACAATGCGATTGAAAGGTGTAGGAAGCGAGGAGGTATATGAGGCAAACGTCTACAATATTGTCACAGAAGGAAGAGTAATCAGGGCCAGAGGCTATAATAAACTGAATACAACTATCAAAGTACAACCATTGTCAGAAGAAGAGATGAGATAATTAGAAAATATGGGAATAGATACCGAGAGATTAAGGCAATTAGAACGGAGAAACGGAGAGAGGGTAGATATGATTATCGGTACAACCGTAATTTGGGATTTGTTGAGAGGAGTAGAGACCAAGAAGTTTGGTAACGACAAGAGCATCGTATGCACAGATATTGGCAACTTCGTGATTCCAACAACTATTGAGAATAACAATGAGAAGGAGGAAGAGATGGAAGTGTTCTACTATGAAAACGAAGAAGAAGCCGAAGATAATATGATCAATCTATGTCAGGATGAGGAAGATTCAGAAGCAGAATCACAGTCTCTATTGGAGAAATTATGGACACTGAATGCCATTGGCATTAAAGAACAGGAGCTAGAAGAGGAAGATTCTTCTGAACTGGAGGAAGCGATGGCTGAATTCAAACAGACAGCACAATGGGAAGATGGCAAAATATTGGTCAAATTACCATTGAACGGAAATGAAGCACATCTCGCCAATAATCTGCCCGTGGCAATGAAGAGACTATCCAACCAAGTTGGCAAATTGATGTATACCCCAGAAGTGTTAGAAGAATACAACGAAATCATTAACAAGCAGTTGAGTTCCGGAATCATCGAGATATGCGACAGTGAACCTCTGAACAAAAATTGTTATTATATTCCTCACCAGACAGTGGAGAAAAAGGATTCTAACACGACAAAAAGAAGAGTAGTCTTGGACGCGAGCAGTCATGGCATTGGCCAATTATCTCTGAATCAATGTGTCAAGAAATTACCTTCATTGGTAAATTTGCTGACAGGTATTGTGTTGAGAAGTAGAACTGGAAAGTTCTACATGACCAGTGATATTGAGAAGGCATTTCATCAAATCAGATTGCAATTAGAAGACAGAGACTACACCAGATTTGTCTGGTTGAAAGATTGGAGGAAAGGAGCAGTTCAAGGAAATTTTGTAACCTACAGGTTTCAGAGAATTCCATTTGGAATGTCTTGCTCGCCGTTCCTGTTGGCAGCGTCAATTCTGACGTATATGGAAAGATATCCGGCAGAGATTAATAAGAGAATTGAGGAGAACTTGTATGTGGATAATTTATTGTTCTTGACAAACAAGGAAGAAGAGTTGCCAGATTTGTATAAGGATTCTAAGACGGCAGCTGCGCAATGGGGAATGAACTTGCGCGAATATCAAACAAATTCAGAAACAGCAAGAGAACAAATTCCCATAGATGACAGAGCACCAGATAAACCAAACAAGATGTTAGGAATGCTATTTGATGCGAAGGAGGATACGTTGACATTGGGGATTCCAAAACCTCCAGATGGCATTCCAACAAAAAGGGAATTACAATCATTTCTTGCCAAGATCTATGATCCACTAGGAGTGGTATCTCCCATTACTGTAAGATTGAAATTATTCATTCAATCACTATGGAAAACCAAAACAGGATGGAAAGAGAAAATTCCGAAAGGAACTATCAAATTTTGGGAAGCCATTAAAGCGGAATACAGAGATACCCAGTATATCATGCAGAGACAGTTGACGAAGAGATATGATTTCGTGAATGCGAAACTTATAATCTTCAGCGATGCATCGAAGAGTAGTTACGGAGTAGCCGCTTATGTCAGATATGAGTATCCAGACGGCAGCGTGAATACCAATCTGTTGATGGCGAAATCAAGAGTGAAACCATTGAAGAATGGTGAAAGATTGACGGTCCCGAAAACAGAATTGCTAGCATTAGCGACGGCAACCAATGTCGCTATCTACTTGCAAAAGGAGTTACAGGACTCCATCAAATTTGAATCAGTAGAATTTTTCTCGGATAGTATGATCGCTTTGGGATGGACGGTGACCACAAAGAAATTGAAGATGTTCGTAAATAATCGAGTAAGAGTATTGAAGGCTAATTGCAAGATATTGGAAGATCTTCAGTTAGAAGTCAGCTTCCATCATGTGGAAACAAAACAGAATCCATCAGACTATACCACTAGAGGCCAGAGTACCTCAGATCTATTTAGAGATCCAATTGTGTCTGTAATGTGGGGTAATGGCCCAGAATTCCTGAAATTGAATCCAAAAGATTGGCCAAAGAGATGGACAGAATCCACGACCATTCCAAAATGGTTGGAAAAAGCGATGGCAGAAGAGATTGTGGGAAAGGAAGGAAAGGTAATTTATGAAGAGAAAGATGGAGTAGAGGAATACGTGGTACAGTTGACCACCGCGACAGAAGAGGACCCAACAGAATATACATCCATTGTCCCATATGGGTCCACGAATTCTTTGAGTCGCTTGATGAGAAATATGGGAGCCGTAATGAAAGCTGGGAGAAGATTTGCAGAGAAGAGTAAAAAGAAAATGGTAGGGAAAATCATGGCAATGTTTTGTGGCGCCAAACCAGGAATCGAAGGATATGCGAAGAGGAAGAAGGCAATCCTATACTACATGATTGCTGATCATTACAAGGAAACGGCATCTAAAGCACACTACCGTATTCCAATGGATTTGAACCCCAAACAGGATCAATTTGGATTGATCAGAAAAGGAACAAGATTGGAGAAATCCGAACTTGCAGAAGAAACAAAGTACCCGATTATTCTGGTAAGAGAACACAAACTGACAGAAATGATAATGCGCCAAATTCATGTACAAAACAAACACATCGGCACAGAGCATTTGTTGGCAGAAAGCAGAAAGAAATACTGGATTCCCCAAGGAAGACAGTTAGCCAGAAAAATTATACACACATGTATCACATGTAGGAAATTAAGAGGAAGACCATTCAAGTATCCCGATATCCCACCACTACCAGCAATCAGAGTAATCAAATCTGGCCCCTTTCGAAATATTGGGATTGATTATTTTGGACCTCTGATGTATAAAGGATTGACTGGAGAAAGGAAATGTTGGGTACTCATCTGCACATGTCTCATAACAAGGAACATTCACTTGGAACTTGTATCAGATAATAGTACAGCAGAATTCATGTTGGCAATGAGAAGATACTTCTCCAGAAGAGGAACACCAAAAACAGTGGTGCTGGACAACGCCAAATGTTTTAAACTAGGTGGACAAATCTTCAACAATGATATCAAGAAGTTGGCAGAAGAATGTGGAGATTTCACAAACTTTATGGATCACCATCCAATTGAGTGGAACTTCATCACGCCATTGAGCCCATGGAAAGGAGGAGTTTATGAACGATTAATTGGAATTGTGAAGAAGTTGCTGTATGCATCAGGAGACACAGCACAGTTCAACTACGTTCAGTTATTCACAACCGTTACAGAGATTGAAGGCATTGTGAATACACGCCCCATCAGTCACAATCCAGAAAATCCCAATGACGGAGAAGTGATGAGACCAGCTGACTTCATCAGTCCGAATGTGAAATTGGGGATTATACATGACGACGGTGGCAAGATAGACAACAGAGAGACAAGTATAACAGAACGAGAAACTAGACTACATTTATCTGGTCTTAACAGACATATGAGCAATTTATGGATCAAGTGGGAAGACATGTACCTTACCCAGTTGAAAGAAGCAAAAAACAAGAAGAAACATTATGCTATAACCCTCCCAAGAGTGGGACAGATAGTAATGATGGAAGAACGATTGAGGTCGAAGCACAAGTGGCAAATGGCCAAGATCATTCATGTTCACCCTAATGACCAAGGTCAAATCAGAACAGTAACTGTCAAGTACGGAGGAATGGAAGTATTGAGATCTGTAAATCAATTAATTCCATTGGAAATAGAGGAGGATAATACCGCGGATGGGCCGGCAGAGCAAAAAGAAGAAAAAACCACTGAACTAGAACCACAGGAAACAAGTAAGAAGGACGAAAGTGGAATAGTAAAAGAAGAAGAAGTGGAAACAAGAAGAATTCGGGAAAAGCTAGATCGAAAGGCAAAACAAGGAATCACATATTACAATTGTGAACATACTAAAATTAAAGATCTAGATAGTATCCAAGGAATCAAACCAGAGGAAGAGGAAAAAGGAGAAAGAGTTGGGCAGCAACGTAAGACCATGAATAGACCAGATCCTAAAGATGAGAACGAGGCTGGCCCTGGCAGTGTCGCGAATTCAGGTGTCTGAAGAACACCCTTTCACGACTTTTACCCTTTTCTGAACGAATTCCCTTCTTTTCCCCCTCAATTTATTTATTATTTCACAATTACCGACGCCATCCAACAACGATGCAAATTTGAATCACCGCCAACGGAGGACTACGGTACCTGCACATCTAACTCTCGCCGCGATCGAGGAAACGCGCATGGATTTGGGATTTTCGACCACCCAGTTTTTTAGGACCTCCCAGCTTCTTTTGTCTTTTTGACCCGTTTTCGTTAATTTTCCTTTTATTCTTCTGGTGTATTTCTGTTGGCAGAATGAATCTGGAAACAGATTCATTCGGTGTATCGTTGTAGGCATTTATTATCAATAAATTGGTGTCTTAAAAATCTGTGTTTTGTTGTCTTTTCTCTCTCTTTAGTTTTACCGTCTCAAAGGGCCGTACTAGGCTATATGCCTGCAAAATACAGTGAGAGAAGCTATGGGAGAGCTAATATGGCAAAAGTGGGAGAGACGAATCTTATGATCACGTCGACAGGAGTTAGAGGACCGAAATCCAAAAAGACAGGCTATGACGGGTTGCCAGTAGCAGAAACATTAGTAATTCTAGATACTGGAGCAGAACAGAATTACGTAGATGAGGAACTAGCCGAATATATAGGAGCGAAAGTTGTAGAAGGAGGCAAGAAACTTACAGTAGCAACACTAGGAGGTACAGAAACTAAGGTAGAGTCAGATAAAGTGAAATTTGAACTACTTACTTTACACGGGAAACTAGAAATTGAAGCTCTAACAATCCCAAAAATTACTACAGAATTCGAACCTATTAAACTTGAGACTAACGAGAAAGAATTTATAAGAAAAAAGAATATCAAATTCAAGAAACCAGAAGGAACCCAAGCAGGAATACTATTAGGAATAGATGCATTCATGAAAATATGTGAAAATTGGGAGAAAGTTACTTTACCAACGGGAAGATCATTAGTATTCACAAAATTAGGAAGCGTTATTTGTGGAAGTATGAGTGAAAGATACAATCAGGAGTTTAGGAAAAGTTTCGTAACTAGGAAAAAGAAAGATAGCGAAGGAGAGGTAGAAGTAGAAAAGGAATTCTCATTAGAAGAACATTTTTCACTTCAGAATATAGGAATAGTCGAGAATCCAGTAGATCCAAAAACAGAAGAAATTAAACAGATGTTTCATGATACAGTAGTACAGGATGAAGAAAATAGAGTATGCGTAACATTTCCTTTCAAGAAAGGAATGATAACGAGAGTCGCAGATAACCATAGTATGGCTCTAGCTAGATTGAGAGCAATGTACCGAAATTCTAGACAGACTAAGGCATGGGACCTACTAATCAAGAATTTTGAGGACATGATAAGTAGAAAAATAATTGAAGATACCCAAGCTAACGCAGTAGAAGACGACCGGAGACCAGTATATTATATCCCTTACCAGTTAGTATATAATGAAAATAGTAATACAACTAAGGTGAGGACAGTATTCGATGCATCCAGCAAAGTGAAGGGAGAAATAAGCCTGAATCAAGCCATCCACCAGGGACCATCACTAATCCCAGAATTACTAGGAATACTACTAAGAATAAGAACGCATTTCTTCCTGTTAGTAGGAGATATTGAGAAGGCCTTTCATATGGTCGGATTACAGGAAATCCACAGAGATTGCACACGCTTTCTGTATTTGAAAGATCCCTTAGGAGAAATTAAAGAAGAAAATTTACGATACATGCGCTTTACCAGGATACCTTTTGGAGTGAATGCATCACCGTATTTACTTGCAATGGCAATAGAATATGCCATAGAACACTCGACAGCGTCAGAGAAGTTAAAAGAAGTAGTACACCGCATGTGCTACGTAGACAACCTTTTTGCAACTAGTAATAATGATGAAGAACTAATTCAGTTATATAAAGAATCTAAAGAAGTATTTAGAAACACTGGGATGAACATCAGAGAGTTCTCATTGAACTCACCATTAGAAGGACAAATAGCTAAGGAAGATAGAATTAAAATAGGACAAAGCACTAAATTATTAGGATATCTCTTCGAAGGGAAAACAGATATAATGAATGTAAAAAAGGGGGTTAAAGAGTTAGAAAAAGGGAAGAAAGTAACAAAGAGAGAAGTAGTAAAGATAATATCATCAACGTACGACCCGTTGCAGATATTTGCGCCTGTCTATTTAGATGGGAAAGTACTAATAAGGGAAGTATCAGGAAATAACCTAAAATGGACAGATGAAGTGCCAAAAGAAACAGTTGAGAAACTAAGAAATTACATAAATAAGCTAGAAAAATGTGAGTTCAGCTTTAATAGATATTTAGGAATTCCAGGAAATCTAGAATGCGAATTAGCAGTATTTTCCGACGCGTCGAAAGAAGTATACGGAGCATGCGCTTACATAACATGGATAGAAAATAAGGAAATAAAAGCAGCACTGGTACTAGCAAAGCAGAGACTCGCGCCTAAAGGACATACTATAACGATACCTAGATTAGAATTAGTAGGAATAGTCCTAGCTGTGAGAATCGCAAAATACCTAGTTAAGGAATTAGATTTGATTATAACGTCAATTGGAATATACTCAGACTCAGTTATAGCATTAAGCCAAATTAAGTCATTCAAGAAAGACAGTGTATTCATTGAGAATAGAAGAAACGAGATAAGAAGGACACTAGAAGAATTGAGATTTGACGAAAAGGAGAAGAGGATCAGAGAAGTATTTCTAGCACACGTAAGAACAGAGGATAATACGGCTGATTTAATAACTAGAGGAATTGAATCAGTAAAAGCCCTGAGAGAAACTAACTGGTTCAAAGCACCGGAGTGTATCCGTAACCCAAGTACGGAAAAGGAAAAGATAGTTATTAAGGATGACCAGATAGCAGATAAAAGTATTTCTCTCATAGGAAGGAATAAAGAAACTAAGAAGGAAATAGAAGATATAAGTTTTATCCAAGAAAAACACAGAAGATACCTAGACAGAGCATGTAGAATAACGACATACGTTCTAAGATTTGTAATAAACGTAGGAACTAAAGCAAACATTGAGTTCAGCGAAGGTATAGCACGACAAGATAGAGAAGATATTTTAGCAGCGAAAGAAATTAACGTAGTAAGAACGACGGAATTAAAATGCGCAGAGAGAATATTGATAAAAGAGCATCAGCGAGTATACAAGATTGAAGCGCAAGGAAAGTTAAATCAGTATAAGAACAAAGGGACAGGAGTGATTGAACAGCTTTATAGAGCAGTTAATATGACACCAAAACCGATTGTGAACCCAAAAGCAGTTTTAGGAGATAGCATCATAGATAAAGTACATAGGGAGAATTTACATTGTGGTGTGAATACCACATTAGGTATCATAAGAGCAAATTATGCAGGAAGCAAGTGGAGAACAGCTATAAAAAGAAGATTAAGGAAATGCGTTAGGTGTAGGAAAGCAAATAACCATCCGTTCCCAGGAGCGCCTACAGGAAATTTACCAGAAAGAAGAATTACATTTGAGAGAGCTTTTCAGCACGCAGGATTAGACTATGCAGGTCCATTTAAAGTTAAACCAATAGGAAAGAATAACTATAATGAAGTTAAGTGCTGGATAGCATTGTTCACATGCATGACGTCAAGAATAGTGCACTTAGAAACAGTGTATTCACTAACCACAGATGAGTTTCTCTTAGCATTTACAAGATTTATGGGAAGACGAGGAATCCCAGAAACGGTAACATCAGACAACGCCACCACATTTAAAGCGGCAGCAGAAGTAGCCACAAATGCATATAAGATAGAATCCTTCCTAGCTAAGAAGAGAATTAAATGGTATTTTAATACCGCAGCAGCTCCTTGGGAAGGAGGAGTTTGGGAGAAAATGGTAGGACTAGTAAAGAAAGCATTAAAACACGCAATCGGAGAACAAGCATTATCACGAAAAGATTTTGAAACTATTGTAGTAGAATGCGAGAGTATCGTTAATCAAAGACCATTAACTTACTCAGGAGAAACAGAAAACGAAGCGATAAGACCAATAGATTTGATAAGTCCAAAGATAATTTTCCCAAAGTATGACGAAAAAATGTTAAATGATGAATACCTAGAATATACCTACAGATTCAGAGAAGTATTAAAACATGTTAAAAGATTCTGGCAAGTATTTTGTACAGATTACCAAAACCAAAATAGAATCTACGAGAGTGTGAAATTCGGAAAGAAAGCGCATAGTAACAAAGTAATTCCAGTAGTGGGAGAGATAGTACTAGTGAAAAGTGACCAGAAACCACGGAACAAATGGAAGATGGCCAGAGTAGTTGAATTGAAACCTGGAAGCGATGGAATAGTAAGAAGTGTAGAAATAAAAACTCAGAATAAAATAGTAAAAAGAAGAATAGAACAGTTAATACCATTAGAAATAAGACCTAACCCAGAAAAATTACAGAGCATTGAAAAGAGCAAAGAGAAGGAACCAAGGAAAATACTGAAGGCAGAAGAAGGAAAGGAGAAAGGAAGAGGAGACGTGAAGGAAAGAACCAATAGAAACGGTGAGCAAAAGTTGGTAAAAGATAAAAATTTTATGGAACCAAGTAAATCAAGCAAAGAAAGATCGGGTAGTATTGTAAGGGATAGAGTACAAACTAGAAGCCAAACTAGGAAAGAAAGAGAGGAGAACCAACAGGGGAGAACGATTAGACAAAAAGTCAACCTAGTAAACATTACGATGCTTGCTATATTAACAATGTTAATAATGTTAACCGGAATCAAAGGTAGTCCACAGAACAAGATTAAACCGAAACCGTGGGTAGCACACAATTCGGAATCTAGTATAATTTGTACTGAAACAGGAATACAGCTCATAGATAAGGAAGTAGTAATAGGAAAAACCTACGACGTTTGTACAGGATCATACTGCATTAATGAGATAGAAGCAAGGACAGAAACGGACATAACATTCCCCGCCAGAGAAGTTGTTAACAAGCATAAGATAACGTGGAAGAAACCAATAGGAAACAAATATGTGCTTATAGATAAAACTTGCCCACCAACAGATTACTGCAAAAAGATAGATTGTACGTTTTGCCTACAGTATATTCTCAACACTCATTGCACACCAGGAAAATTAATAGCATTTGCAACTCTTCTATTAATTATACCTCTAAAAATTGTAGTTAGTTGGACCCAGAGGAAGAAAATTAAGGAATTTATCATAGCGATACACTCAAGATGTAAACAAAGTGTAGCGGGCAGCGGAAGATTCGTTTGGGATCAAATCCAAAAAATCAGGAATAGAAACTTAGGACTAGACCAAAGAAACCAGCAAGAAGAGATAGAAATGATAGACATTACACAAAACTCAAGTAGATGGGACATAGAGATGTTACCTATAGCACCAACAAACCTAAACAGAGGTATATTAACCATAGCATTACTCCTTGCAATAAGCTCAGGAGTACTAGGAGACGTGTGCGATTTGACAATCCCGATAACGCATACAGAAAAGATATGTAACGAGACTAAGTGTCAAATAGTCATTACAGAAGATATATTTTTCAGTCCATTACAGAACACAGTATGTTTACAAGCGGTATCAGAAAATAATGTGATTTCAAAGATAAAAATAAAAGTAGAATATGTATACCGAAGATGTCACAAATCAGAAATTAAATACACTAGGAATACCACAGTAAAAATAGAGTCAGCTAAAAGATGCTTTGGAATGGGAGAATGCATAGGAAGAAAATGCTTAGACATAGGACCCCAATCGAAGTTAGCAGAGTTTAAAGAATCTAACAAATTTGAAGGAAGGACCTACTGTACCGATTCATGCGGAACAATATTTTGCTCATGCCTATTACCCTTTGAAGCATGCTTGTTTTACAGAACATACGCAGCCCCTAATACAGAAGATATATTTGAAAAATTTAAGTGCGAAGAATGGGGACACCAATTAGTAGTTAGTACATCGGTTGTAACCAACGGAGAAGAAACTAGAGAAGAACATATATTAGCTGAAGGAGAAATAGAAACTATGATGATAACCGGAGGACAAGTGAGCATAGAACTGACAGGAATAGGAGATGAGTCAGGCCTAGCAGTTATGGGGAAGTCATTTTTACAAAAAGAAGAACAAATATCACTAGCATCAGAAGCAGTCGAGGAATTAGCATTAGAGTGTAACGAAGAATTAAAGTGTAAGTATAGAGAAACATGCAATTGCAATCCAGGAGGAGATGAAGCAAATTGCCAGTGTAGCGAAGTAGACTTGTACAAAATTCTAGAACATAAAGATTACAAATTACCAATCATAACAGAAAAGTATCAACTAGCGGTAACAAAAGACAAAACACCAGTATTAAGAATGAAGCACAACAAAGTACATTTGAGAGTGAACTTCAATCAGAAATATAACATAGCAGTAACGAAATCTGAGGTAGATTGCGAAATTAGTGAGTATTCGGAATTTAAAGGGTGTTACCATTGTAACCAAGGAGCAGTTCAGAAAATAATATGCAAAGCTAGCAAAGAAACCCATGCGAAACTAAGCTGTAACAACACAGAGTTCATTGATATCCTGACATGCAATGAAAAAGGATTCGAGAATGAAATTTACAGAAAATTTGAAGAAACTAACCCAGTAGATACTTGCAAAGTAACATGTGGAAAGAAAAACAATGTATTCAAAATAGAAGGAAAACTAATATATGTAAATGAAGAAGGAGTGATGAACCACATTAATAGCATTTTAGGAAATAGTGAAAACAAGATTGGAAGCTTACCTACTCTAAAATTACCCGATATGAGCAGTGTTTGGGAATTAGTAGTAGGAGGAATAGTCAAAATACTTATAGTACTGACAATCTTCTTAGTTACAGCAGGATTAGGTTACTTATGTATTATGCCAAGGCTTACTAGATGGTGCTTACCAACATAACCAGAGAAAGAATAAAAGGAGAAAAAACAAGCAGAAATAAGTAGAAATTTCAGATGAATTACGACGACGGTTGGAGGAACAACCCCAACAATCAGCAGTTACAGCAAAACATGCCTGGAAACATCCAACCTTTTCCACAAAACCAGGTATTTAATCACAACAATAACCCCCAGAACAACTTTCAACAGAACTATAACCAATCTAACCACCAACAGCATCAATCTAACCAATACCCCCAGCAAAATAACGTTACAAATCAGTCAAACCAGTTACCATACCAGCAGAATAATCAAAGCATGAACCAATCTAACCAATTCCAGAATCAATCTAACCAATTTCATAACCACTCCAATAACCAAGGCATCAACCAATATAACCAAGATAACCAAAGCATTAATCAGTGTAACCAAAGCATTAATCAGCCTAATTTATGTAATCAGCCTAACCAAAACATTAATCAGCATAACCAAAGCATTAATCAGCCTAACCAAAGCATTAATCAGCCAAATATTAACCAGTTCAATCAAAACCCACGTAATCAACAGAATTACCAGCAAAATTGTCCGCAAAATCATCAGCAGTTTAACCCACAACAGTACATAACTAACCAAAACGAACAGAATCCCCAGAATTACCAACAGCAACAATACACACCAAATAACCCAACCAACACCCAGAATTACGTACCAAATTCACCAGGTAGCCAACCAATAGTACATAACCAAAATGATCAGCAAAGAAACTTTCCCCAACACAGTAATTATCCACTCTATCCCCCACAAGACAACCCCGTAGGACAATTTTTTAATAATATTCCCCCACTAATGAGCCCCCCTAGCAGACAAAACCCACCAGCATTAACAGGAACATTCCAACAACAAAAGGAACAGTTATATCAGTACATGAGGACCCTATTCCATAGAGCCCCACCACACGTGGTCATAGAAGCAATAAGGGTAGCAGAAGGAATATTAGATAACAACAGCATCATTAGGGAGGAAGAAACAGGAACAAGGGAAGTTGAGATAAACAGGAAATATACCGAGCAATTAAAATGCAGACTGTGCAACAGCCCGGCACACATAGCAAGGTATTGCAGAGAAAAATCAGCTAAATACAGAAGAGAACGAGCTAAAGAACTGAAAATGTGTTTTTGTTGTCTTAACATGGACAGCCATTCACTAGGAGAGTGCAAGTTCAACAACAGCAAGAACAGGAACCGGTGTGGTTTATGCCCGGGAGAACCTGCTCATTCCTATAATTTATGCCTCTCATTAGACAAAGACCCAGTAATTGAAGCCCCCCAAAAGCCAGAACAATCAGAAAGTAGTAGAGGAAGGACAGCAGAAGAGGAAGAAAGTTCTGAGCAAACAGAAAAAAGAGAGGAAAATACTTTCGAACAAGGTCAACTGCCCTCAGAAACAACACAATCAGCAACATACCAAGACACAGACAGGAAAGAGGAACAACATCACATAACCACAGAGGAAGAACAGCCTATGGAAGGTGTAGAAGAAGTGGAAACCCCAATTCTAGAAACCCCGATTCTAGGTACGAGGGACACCCCAGTCTGAAGATAAGGAATTTAATTAGTTATCACAGCAATACTTTATTTAGTTAACACAGCATTACTCTAGTTAGTTATACAGCATTAATTTATCCCCACAGCATTATTTCAGCGTCACAATTACAAAAAGCGGAGGAAAGGTAAGTGTATAGAGGGAAGGTTTTAACACCAATCATTTTCCATTAACTTCTATCACTTAAACTAACACCCACGGCCCAAACCCCCCTTCCCCATTCCATATGTATAAGTTTAAAGTGAGTAGACATGAGTCAGCTTGTCGGCCGGAGATTTACCAGCAAACTGAGAATTTTTAGAATTTTTAAGATTTTTTATATTAGCTCCTTTAGTATTATATATATTCGTGAGAAAAGTCCCGTAGTATAATGTTGTATCGTAAGCACCTATTTTTTATTAAGTTTAGCACCCCACCCGTAATCATTTCAGGAAATTTGTATTGACCCAAATCGTAAGATATAGGAATCCCAACTAACATCGAAGTGTACCCATTCAAGTTTAAAAAGTATTCCTTTTCAGAAATTATATTGTTATCTTATCTACAGCAGCATTTCTACTCAGTCAACCACAGGAAGTCTACCCCCAGCAAGCAGTCAAGAAGTACTAACTCATCCTAAGTCCAAGAAGAACTCCTGCACCGATCCACCAATGCCAAGCCAAAGTCAACTCAATCAGTGCACCGATCCAACCCAGTCATGCCAAGTCAAGTCAATTGAAGGAATCCAGTCGTGTCAGTCATCTAGCAGCCAAGTCAAGTCAATTGAAGGAATCCAGTCGTGTCAGTCATCGAGCAGCCAACGCCCTTCAGACCAGGTCATCCAGCAATTACGAAGCACCGAGCCGTCGCCCGGGAATGTCGGGAATCCCGACCAAGGATCGATGGTGACTCAGATAATGGAAGCAAAGGAATGGATAGTGACTCAGATAATGGAGGCATGGAGAGAGCAGGAAGATGGAGGAGAACACAGAAATAAGCTAGTATATAAATGATTGCGTTTTATCTTTTTCATTCTTTTTCTTTATTTTCCACTTTCTCCCAACCCTTGGGAAAAGTTGCGAATAAACGTTGATAATATTTGAAACCCTGTCTGAATCTTGTATTCGAGAACCCTGAGGCTCAAGGAGCCTAATTTAATTCTCATGAGTCAATGGATGATGTTAAACAAAGGGTTCTGGAACATTTGGCAGTTTGTAAAATCAATAATTCTGTGAGTGAGGAGATAAAAAAAATCAGAAGATCTGAGAAGTTTTATAGGTTAAAGGAATGATTTTATGCTTTACGGGACCACCGGGAATAGGAAAAACCAGTATTGCAAAGGCGATTGCAGAGAGTATGGGCAGAAAGTTTCAGAGGTAGGAATTCAGCTAAATTATCTCAGTTTCTGTAAGAGGTATCAAAAAACTGTTGACTAATAGAATGTTAGTGATGATAAGATGAACATTTTATCAGTTGACAGATTCTTGGCATCTCTCATAGGAATTCAGATAATTGAGCTGCAAGCGTAGGGGTCGCAAGAGCGGCGACGCAACGCACCAATCTTCAGTTTGAGCTCAATTATCTCGATTTTTGTGAGAGATATCAAACATTTGTCAACTGATAAAATTTTTATCATAGTATCCCCAATATTTTATCAGTTAGCAAATTCTTGATATCTCTCATAGGAATTGAGATAAATGAGCCCAAAGTCGTTGCTGACCAATGCAGTCGGTTGCACTTGCGACCCCTATGCTTAACTCAATTATCTCGATTTCTGTTAGAGGTATCAAAAATTTGTCAACTAGAAAAATGTTGGTGATATTATGATAAACATTTTATCAGTTGACAAATTCTTGGTATCTCTCATAGGAATCTAGATAATTGAACTGCAAGAATAGGCGTCGCAAGTGGCGACGCGACGCGCCAATCTTCAGTTTGAGCCTAATTATCTCGATTTTTATTAGAGATATCGAGAATCAGTCAACTGATAAAATGTTTATCATGGTATCATCAATATTTTATCAGTTAATATTTTTCGATATCTCTTACAGGAATTGAGATAATTGAGCTCAAAGTTGTCGCTGAGCTACGCGGTCAGCTGCTCTAGCGACCCCTATGCTTGCAACTCAATTATCTCGGTTCCTATCAAAGATTTTAAGAAGATCTCAACTGATAAAATGATCATCATAATATCACCAATATTTTATCAGTTGATACATTTTTGATATCTTTCAACGGAGCCAAAAAAATTCAGCTCAACGTTAGAGTCCTTCTACTACAGACTTGATGTTACTCATTTCAGAGTCTCCCTTGGTGGAATCCGTGACGAATCCGACATCCGTGGCCATCGTCGTACCTATGTGGCAGCCATGCCGGGCCGTATCATTGAAGCCTTGAAACACTGTAAATCCAACAACCCCGTGTTCCTCCTCGATGAAGTAGACAAACTCTATTCCGGCAATCAGGGAAGTCCATCAGCTGCATTATTGGAGTTGTTGGATCCCGAACAGAATTCGACGTTCCACGATCATTATCTGAATATTCCATTTGATGTCTCCAAAATAATGTTCATAGCAACGGCGAATGATATTGAGAGGTTGGAACCGGCGTTAAAGGATCGATTAGAGATCATTGAGATGAGTGGATATTCCATGAAGGAGAAGGTCAAGATTTGTGAGAACCATTTGGTAACAAGGCAACTTTCGAAACATTGTATAAGTCCGGATTATGTCAATTTGGATAGGCAAGCGATTATGGCAATGAGTGAGTTCGCTGAGCTGAGCATCCCTAATCTTCTACCTTCCAGTCGAAGAGTACACTATGGAAGCTGGGGTCCGCCAACTTGAACGTAACGTTGGAGCTGTCTGTCGCCACGTGGCACTTCGTCTAGCCGAAGTTTTAAACTCCGACCCATCAGCAGACGTTCTACCGGATATGGAGCTCCCTATTCAGATCAGAGAGCCCGATATTCACAAAATCCTAAAAGCGAAACACATGAAGCGAGTGAAAATTGTTGAAAAAATGCGGCCACTTCCACCAGGGGTATGCTTCGGATTGAGTGTTACGACGAATGGAGGAAGGGTTATGCCCATAGGTGGGGGTGGAAGTACAGATACAGTAATCTGAAAATGAGATTTCAGAAGCTTCGAAATCCAAAGGAACTGGGAAAATTGTGACCACTGGACACTTGGGAAAAGTTTTGGAAGAGAGTATTCTGGTTGCCAAGGGTTGGTTAGGAGCGAATGCTGAGAAGCTGGGATTGAAGACTCTCGAAGAGAATGATATTCATGTACACCTCCCAGCGGGGGCTATCAATAAAGATGGACCGTCTGCTGGGACAGGATTGGCTTGTGCGTTGGTCAGTTTGGCGATGGGCGTCCCATTGAGAAGCGATGCAGCAGTGACTGGAGAGATTTCACTGACGGGACATGTTTTGCCGGTGGGTCCACGTTGCTAGGTTATATGGAAGCCTTTTGAAGAGACCCAGACAGTTAGAGTGTCTGCTTGTCTGCGTCTCTCGCCTCCTCCTTTTGAACAGCCCTATCTCGACTTCCAGACAAGCTAGAAATTCAATTATTTCAGTTTTTAACTTACAAATCTTTTTTTTAACCAGCCTGCTTGCCGCGCCTCCGGCGCTTCAAACAGCTGGCTGGGGCGCCTTCGGCGCGATTTGATATATTTTTTGCTTTATCGTCGCTTCGCTCCTCTTTCTTTTTAAAAGGTCACGTCAAATTATATTTAATTTTCAAGCTTTTCAAAAATGTGCGGACAAATCCACAGAGAAACAGACGCAACTTCATTTATTTATTATAAGAATGATTTCAGATCGGCGGAGTCAAGGAAAAAGTGTTGGCTGCTCAACGAGAGGGTCTTCGCCGGGTGGTCTTACCGAAATCAAATGAAGAAGAATACTTGAAAATCGATGAAGACATTCGAAACGAAATGGACGTGGTGTTGGCGGATACTGTAGAAGATGTGATTGAGGCAATGATCGAGAAGGCGCCAGTTTTGGCGAAACTCTAATTGCTCGCCAATTTTGTGAATAAAATGTTTAACAAAGTTTAAAAATTGTCATGTTTATACTCATTTTGTTTGTTTTTGAAAGATGAATTCGAAAAAGTTGTTTTCATCAAATTTGAGCCAAAACGAAGGGAGTTTCGGTGGTTTTTGTAACAAGTCGATGCACCATGTACCAAGCTACATTTATGTGGAGTTAAAAAAGGAAAATATCCTAAATGCCGATGAAAATGAGGAAACTAACCGCAAATCAGCCAATTTACGACTTGCTTGCAATAAAAATTGCCTAAAAATAGCTCAATAACCACTAAACATGATTTAACAACATTTCAAAAAAGCAAAAAAAGAACTAGGGGGCACCCGGAGTTGAACCGGGGACCTCTCGATCTGCAGTCGAATGCTCTGCCACTGAGCTATACCCCCACACACTGAAGAAGGAACGCGAGGGCGTATAGGTGTCTGCTGCTTCCTGCGTCTCTTCACCGGCGCTTGGCCGCCAGGAAAGGGATTTATCAATTAGAAAACGGAAGTTTGGGACTTGAGAAATTCAATAAATAGTGAAAAAAAATGCAAAAAAAAGATTCCTAGGCATTCAAGAACTTCAAAAAGGTTGAAGGTTCTAATAATATATCCCTTAACCTTCAGTTGGAACCTAGTGAACTTGTTATTGTAACTGTAAAGGATCCTTTAAGGTTCCTTAAGATTCCAACAAAAGGGATGTGTAAAAAACTTTAAAAAAACTACATTAAGTAGAGACCTCTTGAATATGTAAGGACCCTCGGATAGATATTACTGGATAATGAGGCTGTAAAGGGGCGGGGCTAGAGGGATATGCTCTAATTACCCCCGCCTTTGTACAGATTGAACGATATAACTGAAGATGTTAATCCAATTACAGTACCCCCATACATGTTGCTCATATTTGGGTATCAAAGCGTTTTGTCAATACGAATTATATCTAATTTAAGTATATTCAAATGAATCCGAATCCTTTGGGGATACCTGGACCTATTTTACTGGTTCGGCTTTCGAATTTCAAACAGAAGGTTCTAGTTTAAACCAATTTACGTTTTTTTTTTTCTATATTACCGTTTGTGTTTTTCAAATTATATATCATTTTGTAGGTCTCGTCGAGTTCTATATCCTATTCCCTCATTCGACCATGAATTCTGAATTTCAACTGCTTAATGAGCCGCCCATGTATTCTTTTCACACACCAAAGACCAATTTTCCGCCTCTCCCATCTTTCCTCTTCTTCATATCCCAAAAAGTGACCCCTACTCTCTCCTGGTCCCCCGTCACTTTTCTTCTTTTTGCCTCCCGGGGTATCCTGGAGACCCCAAAGGGTGACCTGGCAACGTATCCCCTCCCTTCCCCAAATTTTCGCCTTTTCATGCTTTACTAAACACACTCTTTTTGTTGTTATTGTTGTGAAATATGTATATTTCTTCTCCATTTTTTGAACTTTCAGAAGCTAGATTATCGGAATCTGAAAATATTGAAGCTTTCCGTATTTCCTCTAATATCGCCAACTTTGAGCTTATTTATCTTGGCTCCCGTTAAAGATATCAAAATTTTGTCAACTGATAAAATGTTGGAAATGTTATAATAAACATTTTATCAATTGACATATTTTTGATATCTTTCACATGAATCAAGATAATTGAGCTGCAAGCATAGGGGTCGCAAGGGCGGCCGACCATGCAGCTTAGCGACGCGTCCACCTAAAATTTGAGCTTAATTATCTAGCTTCCTGTTTAAGATATCAAAAATTTGTTAACTAATAAAATATTGGTGATTTTATGATAAACAATTTATCAGTTGACAGATTTTTGATATCTCTCATAGAAAGTGAGATAATTGCGCTCAAAGTAAAGGCACGTCGCTTAGCTGCTGACCAAGCCGCGCTCAAGACCCTTATGCTTGCAGCTCAATTATCTCGGTTCCTATGAGAGATATCAAAATTTTGTCAACTGATAAAATATTTGGCACGTTATCACCAATATTCTATTAGTTAACAAAATTTTGATATCTTTTGAAAGGACATAGATAACTGAGCTCAAAGTCGGGTGGGCGTCTTTTAGAGGAAGTACAAAAAGGAAATAATACTATTCTGAAAATATGAAAAGTATCTGGAACTATCTTGAAAATCTAGATTTCAGGATATTCCGAATTTTCCACCAAAATTTGAATTTCCAGAACCATGGGAAAAGGCGACTCAATCATCGTCGCCGTCCGGGTTCGCCCATTTAATGACCGGGAGACTAAACGAAACTGCAAGCTGGTCATAGAAATGCCAGATGAGGAAACTACAGTAATCCGTGATCCAAAAACTAACGAGGAGAAACGATTCACCTATGATCACTCCTACTGGTCTCATGATGGATTTTCGGAGAAGAAAAATGGTTATTTTGAACCCGAAAATGCACATTATGCGGATCAGGTAGGCATTATCAGTAGAGCGCATTTGTAGAGAAGTTTTCAGAAAAGAGTATTCGAGGATCTTGGTCGTGGAGTTTTGGCTAACGCTTGGGCTGGATACAATTGCTCACTTTTTGCCTATGGACAGACTGGAAGTGGAAAATCCTATTCGATTGTTGGATTCAAAAATAATAAAGGTGAGATTTGAAATCACAGCTCAGAAGCCCGAAAACTATAGGTATCTTCGAAACCTAAATAAAAGTTTAATTCTTAAATGTGACCTAAAATTCGGCAAAAAATTTGGAACGCTTCACGAATTTGCGTGTCATCCTTGCGCAGGGGCCATGCTAATCTTCTCTGTATTGTTCCAATTTTAGTATATGTTCTCGGAAGAACAAGACATGTGAACACGCGACGCGTATATAAGGGGTAGGGTAGACAAGCGGCCGACACCTCCCGGGTTCCGCCGCCCGCTATGT
Organism: Caenorhabditis nigoni; assembly: GCA_027920645.1. Classification (NCBI taxonomy): domain Eukaryota; kingdom Metazoa; phylum Nematoda; class Chromadorea; order Rhabditida; family Rhabditidae; genus Caenorhabditis; species Caenorhabditis nigoni. The sequence goes on from CP115866.1 coordinate 15,770,463, forward strand.
TTTGTGTGTAAAAGGGGCGGGGCTTCGGGGAAGGAGGGGGAAGAAGGGGAAGTTATCTTAAAATGGCTGTAACTCGAGCTAGAGAAGTAATTTGAAGGTTTTCTTTTTTGGAGAAGATAGCAAATTTTTCAGAGATTCTAAAAATGTGAACATCTCGTAATTTTCGATGGATGAAACTTGAAAAGGGGCCGGAGCTTAGGGGGGAAGGAGGGAAGAAGAAGAGAAGCATCTTAAAATGGTTGTAACTTTGATTGGAATGGAGATTTTTGAAAAAATTTTTCTGGGTTGAATAGATAATTTAAAGATCTATCGAATTATCTAGGAATCGTCCCAATCGTGTGTGAGGAACTGTTCAAACAAATTGCTGAAAACAAGAAGAAAAATATGCAATTCGAGGTTTTTGTGTCAATGATGGAGATTTATTGTGAGAAAGTTCGGGATCTCCTAACCTCTACACCACCGCCAAAAGGAGGTCTAAAAGTCAGAGAGCACCCGAAAAATGGGTTCTACGTAGAGAATTTGACTACAGTACCTGTGAATAGTTTCAAGGAGATCGAGGCGAAAATTGAGGAGGGAACGAAGCAGAGAACGATTGCGGCTACACAGATGAATGCGACGAGTAGTAGGTGAGCCTGAAATTTTTTAATAGTTTAACTTAATATCATTTTGTAGCCCTTTCCAAAATCTACATTTCCCAACTTGATTCTTTGAAAAACCTTGAGTTTGAACGAAGTTATGAGTGTAACAAGTTTAAAAGCACCACCTATACTTGAGCTCAATTATCTCAATTCCTATAAGAGATATCAAAATTTTGTCAATTGTCAAAATGTTTATTATAATATCACCAACATTTTATCAGTGGACAACTTTTTGATATCTCCTATATAAACCGAGATAAGCTAGCTCAAAACTTCGGATAACGCGTCGCTGAGCTGCGCTTGCGACCTCTATGCTTGCGACTCAATTATCTCGGTTCCTATAACAGTTATCATAAAATTGTCAACTGATAAAATGTTTATCGTAATATCACCTATGTTTTACCAATTCACTAATTTTTGATATCTCTGACAGATATTGAGATAATCGATTTCAAACTTTCAGAGCCCACACAATTGTCAAGATCACATTCAATCAGAAATCTAGCAAACAAGCCGGTGGGACGTCAATGATGAAAAGTGAAATCAATTTGGTGGACTTGGCGGGAAGGTAAGGAATTTAAATTCTGGAATTGTACTGGTGTTTGGTGGCCGTGGAAGAGCAGACGCCTCCTTACTGCCGTAGCCATGGCAAATGCGCCCCAATGAGAATCATTCCAGCGAACGCCAATCGGCTGCCGGCACCGAGGGGGACCGTCTAAAAGAGGGAATCGTTATCAATCAATCCTTAACAACCCTGGGAAGAGTAATCAAAGCACTTCACGATTCTCAAAAAGCGAAAGGTGGGAAGAAAATGCAAATACCGTATCGAGACTCGGTGTTGACGTGTCTGTTGAAGAATGCGTTGGGTGGGAATAGTAAGACGATTATGGTAGGTTAAGGTCTCTAGAAGATTCCATAAGTTTTTTTATTCAGATTGCTGCAATTTCTCCAGCAGACATTAATTTTGAGGAGACCTTGTCCACATTGAGGTAGGCTAACTGGCTCATAACTCAGCTCAGAATGGGAATTTTAGTTTTGTAAAAAATGCCAAATATAGAACACAATATGATCTATAAAATGATATAAAATTCAAATTAATTTGAATTTCATGAACAAAGACTGCCGCAATTAACTTTAAGGGTACAAGAACTTAGGAGTATCCACTCTTTTACGGCTTCTGGTTGGGAACTTGGCATTTGGATACTGTCGAATTACATATCATTTTGTAGATCTTGTCAAGCTCTAATTTTCACTTTTTGTTTCAAACAAAAATTCCAATTTTGAGCCGAGTTATGCCACCTGCAAAGCTCCCTTCCAGATTCGCCGACCGCGCCAAATCCATCAAAACGAACGCAGTGGTCAACGAGAATCAAACCGAACGTGCACTTCGAGAACTTCGCGAAGAAAATCTCCGTCTTCAAAGCCAGATCCAAGGGGGCGGAGCCACGGGAGACGCCAGTAACGAGGAAATCGAAAAACTTCGAAGACAACTAGCAGAGAATCAGAAGGAGATGGAAGAAATGGAAAAGAGTTGGCAGCAGAAAATCGCCGAAGAAGCAGCAAAACACGCTGGTGGCGCTAGTGAGAAGGCTGAAATGGAAGCGAAGAAACGGAAAATGTGTCATCTTTGGAATCTGAATGAAGATCCGGCGCTGACGAATGTGATTGTTCATTTCATACCAGTTGGGGAGACAGTGGTGGGAAATAAGCCAACAAGTTCTGGGAATTTCATTCAAATGAGTGGTTTGTCGATTTTACAACAACATGTGGTTTTGAAGAATGATGGGAATAATCAAGTCACTTTGAATCCGTGCTCAGAGGTAGGTGTCTGTCTTGGAGGCTTGAAATTGCGCTATAAACTTTGAGCTCAATTATCTCAATTCCTGTGAAAGATATCAACAATTTTTCAACTGATAAAATATTGGTGACATCAGGATAAATAATTTATCAGTTGACAAAATGTTGATATCTCTCACAGGAATCGAGATAATTAAGCTCAAACTTTTGCCAGGACCTCGACATTTTTGTCAACGGAAAACCGGTGCATGGCGAAACGCAACTTCAGCAAAACGATCGTGTATTTTTTGGGGGAAACCATTTGTATGTGTTCAATAATCCCACGAAAAAAGGCATCAAAACCGACATCACATATGATACGGCACAGGCGGAAATTGCACAAAATCATGCGGCGGCTCTTGGAAATCGAGGAATTGGAGGAGGGTCGAAGAGTGAGTGTTAGGTCTGCAACATTTATATGATTTTGTAGAAATTTTTGAGATACACATTGTAAAAATTAGATCAATCAATAATATTGAGTTTGAAGTAAGTTAGTAGACTTCAAATGAGACATCCCTCAAAATCGCGGCAATAGTTTTCCAAGACACCTGATTTTAAGTCTGAAAATCTTGGCATTTTAAGTTTTACAACATATTGTAGAACTTTTAAAGATCTACATTTTCCAGTTTAATTCAATCAAAAATATTGAGTTTGAAGCAAGTTACCGTAATTCAAATGAGACAAACTGAGGAACATCACGAAACGGGTTTTCCTCATTGTCAGTTTTAATGACACATGGTCCTAAGCCTGACATCCTAGCTACATTAAGATTTATATAGTTTTGTAGAACTTTTTAAGATCTACATTTTCCAATTTAGTACAATTGAAAACATTGAGTTTGTAGCGAGTTACCATGCTTCAAATGAGGTACCCTTCAAAATAACGGAACACATTTTCCATTACTCCTGGTCCTAAGCCTGAAATTCTAGCTATTCCATGTTTTACACCACTTTTTAGAACTTTTCAAGATCTACATTTTCCAATTTACACTTTTTCAAAACTCTTATTCTAAAGAGAGTTATGCCGTTTCCAGGAGACTTGATCCTTGAAGAAGAACTAATGTCCACACTACCATTGGTTCAACGCGCAAATGCAATGGCTACCGAGTTGGGGTAAGGAATTTCTTGGTCCCTTTTCTCTAGGTATTATCCCCTTTTACCTTTCACTTATTACTTTTGCAGGCGAAATGTGAAATTCGAAATCGTTTTGGTGTCACCCGAGATGCGCGGACTGACGAGTGGACTCACAGAGGTAGGGAGGGGGATGATGTCATTTTTGACCTAGAAAGTATGTAAAATTTTTGAAAAGTAGTTCAGAATGAAAAATGATCCAAAAATGAGTTGGATGCTGGTCTATGAATCATGGAAGAGGTGTTAATGTCTAGAATACGAAATTTGCAGAAACCTAGAAAATGCTGAAATTTTCTTAGAAGGTCTGAGAATCCACAGTAACCTTAAAGATTTCAGATCTGGATAAAAGTGCACAACATCTCGGAAGACACGTATTTCCTCTGGGAAAAGTCGAGATTTATGAATCGGTACTACGGTATGCAAGAGATGTACGAAGCGAAACAGGATGGATCGGATGGATGGAATATGCCAAAAGAAAGGGATCCGTTTTATGAACCACCGGATTCTCCGGTTTTCATTGCCTCATCTGTGGTATTTTTACAAAGTTTGGCCTATTTGATTGATGTTGAGGAGCAGTTTCCGATTGTCGATTTGTCAGGTACGAGGGATTGAAAATTTTCAGGTATAAGGTATAAGGTATAAGGTATAAGGTATAAGGTATAAGGTATAAGGTATAAGGTATAAGGTATAAGGTATAAGGTATAAGGTATAAGGTATAAGGTATAAGGTATAAGGTATAAGGTATAAGGTATAAGGTATAAGGTATAAGGTATAAGGTATAAGGTATAAGGTATAAGGTATAAGGTATAAGGTATAAGGTATAAGGTATAAGGTATAAGGTATAAGGTATAAGGTATAAGGTATAAGGTATAAGGTATAAGGTATAAGGTATAAGGTATAAGGTATAAGGTATAAGGTATAAGGTATAAGGTATAAGGTATAAGGTATAAGGTATAAGGTATAAGGTATAAGGTATAAGGTATAAGGTATAAGGTACAAGGTATAAGGTATAAGGTATAAGGTATGCGCACCAGACAGTATTAACTGAGTTTTTCCAGGCCAAGAAATCGGGCTCCTAACAGTTGGCCTCTCTCCGTGCTCCACAACAGGAAAAGAGCTTCGCGGGGAATATGTGGAGAATCCATCACAATTAATCGGCAAGAATATCGCATTCAAAGTGAAAGTGATCTCAGCAGTGGGTCTCCCTAGACGAATCCTGAAGTCCAACTGCAAATATCGATTTTTTGGATCAAAGAAGATGACGACGACGCCAACGGTGTCTGGAAATACCCCAAGTTATGGGCACGAGGAGACATTCCAGTTTAAGCCAGTTACCAAAGAAGTTGCCGATTACTTGGCGAATTCCAATTTGTATATTACGTTTTGGGGGACACAGCGGCCGAGAGGAGCAAATAGTCGGAGGAATAGTGTGTCAACTATTGGGAGTGGGGGAGCCAGAGAGGGTCCGAATAGGACGGTAAGTGGTACACTATCAAGTTTGAGCTCATTTATCTCGGTTCCCATCAATGCTATCAAAAATTTGTCAATTGATAAAATTTAACTGATAACATGATAAACATTTTATCAGTTTACAAATTTTTGATAACTCTTATAGGAAGTGAGATAATTGAGCTGCAAGCATAGGGGTCTCAAGCGCAGCCGAGCTCAGCGACGCGCCACCTATACTTTGAGCTGTATCTCGGTTCCCATCAAAGTTATCAAAAATGTGTCTATTGATTAAATGTTTGTGATATCATGACTAATAACTTATCAGTTAACAACTTTTTGATATCTTTCACAGCAACCGAGATAATTGATCTCAAACCTCCAATTCCCTCTAAAATTCCAATATTTCCAGCGTCGCGTCGAGAAGCTTGTCCAAAACGCGAAGTCCGCCGAAAATCGCAACATCTCTGTGAAGGCGTTGGAGACCGTACTCAAAGGTGTTGATGACAATGAGAATAGGTAAGGACGCAGAATCCAATGGTCCATGTCGAAAACTAGCCCATGAGAATCTAAGAAATTCCAGAAAGACACGCAAACAGTCGATGAAGAAGGCCAGTTCAACGACAGCCATCAAAAGTCGAAGTGGATCGAAGAAACCAAAAGCGAAGTGAACGAAAAATTTGCATATACAAATAAGGATAGATTTTGGGTACCACTACTACCGCCTGGGCAAACATTCAGACGTCTTATTCTACTTCTTGGTCATTTTTGGGTTTTTTTGCTGTCCATTTTTCTTCTCTTCTTCTTCTTCTTATCTGTTATACTGATTCCTGATAAAATGATTCCTTACATTGACCTATAAAATTCGGCAAAAAATTTGGAACGCTTCACGAATTTGCGTGTCATCCTTGCGCAGGGGCCATGCTAATCTTCTCTGTATTGTTCCAATTTTAGTATATGTTCTCGGAAGAACGAGACCTATGAATGCGCGACGCGTATATAAGGGGTAGGGTAGACAAGCGGCCGACACCTCCCGGGTTCCGCCGCCCGCTATGTTTTGTGTGTAAAAGGGGCGGGGCTTAGAGGGGAGGAGGGGAAGAAGGGGAAGATATCTTAAAATGGCTGTAACTTTGATTGGATTAGAGATTTTTGAAAAATTCTTTTTGTTTTGGATAGGAAATTTAAAGAGGAACAAATTCATATAAAATTTGTCCTGGGAAATTTTGGTTTTCTATTCTAAAATGATTGTTTTCTCGAGCCCCGTTGTTTCTGGAACTGAAAAGGAACCATTTTTAAACCCTTATTTGAAACAATGACTAATCATCGCTTTATTGACCATTTCACACATTTCTTATTGACTTTTTCTCAATTCTCGACCTTTCTATATCTATTCTTCTCACTCTAAACATAGATTATTTACTTTTGATCACTAGCAAAAACTATGAAAACTAAAAAACCTTGAAGTTCACCAAAAGTTCAATTATCAACACTTTGGAGAGTGCGAAAGACAAATAACGCTCAAGGAGATAAATATAAGAGAGTTCTCTACTCTGTGGAAAAGGGAATTCGCCATGATTCCGGTTCTTGTGCTGCTCGTTTCGTTGATTGCTGCAGATGGATATGTGATTGGAGGTGGTACACAGGTGAGTGTCATCTGTGGCCTGAAATTTAGGCAGGAAAGTAGAACTTGTCCTGCTGATTTCAAATTATACAAAATGATCGGAATCGGACGGAAACTAGCTTAGTTACGAAGATTTTTGTGAACACCGTCTAGCGCGACAGTTCAATTTTGTCGCTGTCGCGCTAGCCGCCGACCACCTCCTTGTGCCTGCGCCTTGCGGGTAAAAACTCTTGTAACTCAGCTAGTTCTTGTTCAATTTCGATAATTTTTTGATATTTGAAATCAGCAAAACAAGGCAAACAAACTTGCACTATGCAGAACAAGCTTATAGCTTCAATCAGCATGCTTGAATAGATCAACTTTTGATTTACTGTATATGAAAACTAGTTAGTAACATAGAACTTGTTTTGCTGATTCGAAATATTAAGAAATTATCGAGATTGGGCAAAAATTAGCTGAGTTACGAAGGTTTTTGTGAACACCGGCTAGCGCGACAATAACATTTTCTAGCTGTCGCGCTAGCCGCTGATCACCTCCGCGTGCCTGCGCCTTGCGGATGAAAACTCTTGTAACTCAGCTAGTTCTTGCTCAATTTCGATAATTTTTTGATTTTTGGAATCAACAAAACAAGGCAAACAAACCTGAATATATACCGAACAAGCCTATAGCTTTAATCAGCTTTCTTGGATGGTTCAACTTTTGATTTACTGTATATGAAAACAAGTTAATAACATAGAACTTGTTTTGCTGATTATAAGTATCAAAAAACTATCAAAATCGAGCAAAAACTAGCTGAGTTACAGCAATTTTTGTAAATCCTCATATCAGCGGCTAGTGCGACGATTGGATTTTCTAGTTGTCGCGCTAGCCGCTGATCACCTCCGTGTAAGTGCGCCTTCGGGATAAAAACTTCCATAACTCAACTAGTTTTTGCTCAATATTGATAATTTTTTGAAATTTGAAATCAGCAAAACAAGGCAAACAAACCTGAAATATGCAGAACAAGCCTATAGCTTTAATCAGCTTGCTTGGATAGTTCAAACTCTTGATTTACTTGTATGAAAACAAGTTAGTAACATGGAACATGTTCTGCTGATTCGAAATATCAAAAAATTATCGAGATTGGGCGAAAATTAGCTGAGTTGCAAAGGTTTTTGTGAACACCGGTTAGCGCGACAATTGGACTTTCTAGTTGTCGCGCTAGCCGCTGATCACCTCCGTGTAGTTGCGCCCTGCGAATAAAAACCCTCGTAACTCAGCTAGTTTTCGCTCAATTTCGGTAATTTTTTAAAGAACATTTTTCTAGCCCGGCGGTGGTCAATACAACCCCTCATCTCCAACTTACAACGGTGGCATTGGTGGAGGAGTTAGTCCAGGTGGAGGATCCAACAACGGAGGAGGTGTTCAGAGAGATGAAGGAGGTTACTGTAACTACAACACGGACTGTCGTTCGGGACTATATTGTACCCCAAGTGTGAACGGTGTTAAGATCTGTTTGTCTTCGAGTAATGGAGGAGGTGGAAATGGTTTTCCATCAGGATGCTCTACGTCTTCAAATTGCGCAAATGGAGGAGTATGTGTTGTGAAGAATGGAGTTGGAAGTTGTCAAATTCAAACAGGAGGATATGTTTCGCCAGCCAGACAGGGTATGGTCAGATACCCATCGTTGAGTGTTGGTCGTTAACTTTGTCCTTGTTTTGTCCGTTGTCCATGTCTATATGTCCATGTCAATAAATGTTTTTGCGCTTCAATTTAAATTTTTTTTTGTCTTCTCAGAATTCTCTGAAGACGTCTTCTCGAAAAACGCCCCAGAACCTGGAAAACTGAATTCTGCGTGTGAACGGGACGCCGATTGTGATGATGATCTCTCATGCACACTGTACTTTGGTGAAATGATGTGTCGAGTAGGACGACATCTGGATATCCGGATACACAGATTTTTTGAATATTTCAGAATCCCATCAAACCACTGGTCCCTTTAAGATGCGAATCTGACGCCGAATGTCCGTCAATGGAGTATTTGTGCGTTTTTAGTACGGCTATGCAGGATAGAGTTTGCTGGAAGTATGGGGGTAAGAATTTTAGGGAGGATAGGAATTCTAGAAATTTTAGGAATTGTTAATATAGTTACAAAAATGACCTTTTTGCTTGAGAAGGTCGTTTTCCCAGAGAGTTTGAGCTAGAAAAAGATCGCACAACTTTGACACAATTTATCTGGGTTACTGTAGGAGATATCATAAAGTTATCAACTGATAAAATGTTGCTGATATTATGATAAAAATTTTATCAGTTGACCAATTTTTGATATCTCTTACAGGAATCGAGATAATTGAGCCGCAAGCATAGCAGTCGCAAGCGCTGTCGGTTGAACAGCGCAGCGACGTATACTTTGAGCCTAATTATCTCGGTTCCTGTAAGAGATATCAAAAAATTTTCAACTAACAAAATGTTGCTGATATTATGATTAACATTTTGTCAGTTGACTACTTTTCGATATATCTTACAGGAACTGAGATATATAGGCTCTAAGTTGGTGTGGTCGCCGCCTCAAGTCGCCCCGCCGGCGGCTGCTCAAGCTGGAGGGTGCAGAGAAGCAGCGGCTCTACATAGCTATCAACTTTGAGCCTATTTATCTCGCTTCATGTGAGAGATACTAAAAAGTGGTCAACTGACAAAATGTTAATGATATCATGATAAACATTTTATCAGTTGACCACTTCGTCATATCTCTTGTAGGAAGCGAGATAAACGCACTCAAACTCAAACGAACACCTAGCTCTTATTCCAGATGTGGTCACCGATGGATATGTGATCCCTATCAAACACAAAATCTCCATGGAGCTTCAGAAGTCCACGACGTCTCCTCCACCACCCAAAGAAATCCTAAAACCCATTGAAAATAATGGGTTTTTCGCCGAATCTCGAGCAGTTTTCGACAGAGAGCCAGAACCAGGAAGCCTACTGACTTCAACCCTTCGTAAGTGCTTTATAATTGGTCCAATTAAGTCGTAAAATTTTATTAGGAGTTTTCCTTTGAAGAAGCCGCCCAAAATTTTCTTATCAGATAATTGGGGGCACAAAACAATTATGTCACAGAATTTTTGTGATTTCTTGTTTTGTTCGGTAGAGCGCGGTTGCACTCTCAAGTTTGAACTCAATTATCTCAGTTCCTATAACAGATATCAAAAATGTGTCAACTGATAAAATGTTTGTGATATTATGATAATCATTTTATCAGTAGACAAATTTTTTATATCTTTAACATAAAATGAGATAAATTGGCTCAAAGTTGAAAGGTACGGCGATCTTCGGCAGAAAACCGGCAACAAAATTTTGGCGCTTTGCAAACGCGCTCCACTGAACAAAAAACGTTTTAACTACGATTTTAAGCTGCGGAGAGCTTAAAACAATGCATTTTTCAGAAAAACGAGCCGATGATGATTCGATAAATTTTTCGAAAAATTTGGACTCCTCGAAATCTCCGATTTATGTCAAAATGGAGGATTTGCCTGAAATTTCTGGACAACACGATGGTGAAGCTGTTCGAACCACAAAAGTGATTGTGAAGGAGGAAAAGGAGGAACTTCTGAATTCTGGAATTCAGAAGTCTGAAAAACTGAAAATCGGGGAAGGCGTGGAGGTGGTGGAGAATGAGCCGATTGATCCGATGGCTACAGTATGCCAATATGATTATCATGTAAGAAACTTAGGCGTTCTTAGAATCCTCTAAACCAGAGAAATCAAGGTTTCCAAAATTTGGGAAATTCTGAAATTCCTTAATTTTCGAAACTTCTGAAATTCGGAATCTCTGAAGTTTGGCATTGCTGAGATTCTGTATCTTCGGTTTTTTCAATTTCCCAATTTTTCAGTGCCGAATGGGAGAAAGCTGTTCGGGGCGGGTACGATTTGTGGATCGAAACATTACAGTATGCCGATACGATATTCTGAAGAAGCATCGTCAATGTATCTACCATTCGGACTGCTTATCAGGACAGGTAGGTCTGATTCTTGTCGGACAGGAGTACAAAATTTGAAGCTTTGAAGGACATAGCAATTCTTGAGCAGATTCAATGTTTAACGTTAATTTCGGAATTTTCGGAATTACCGTACTTCCTCTAATAGAAGCTCACCCAGCTTCAAGCTCAATTATCTCGATTCCTGGGAGAGATATTAACAAATTGTCAACTAGTAAAATGTGTGTCATAACATCACCAATTTTTTATTATTTAAGAAAATCTTGATATCTTTCACAGGAATCGAGATAATTGAGCTCAAAGTTAACGGTATTTCCAGACCTTGCGGCATTTAGAGTTATCTTTTACCATATCAATTGTTTCCAGCGCTGCACACCGAAATCCAAAGATTTGGCGACATGTGAAACTGATATATCCGCCACACTTGGATCCATCGAATGTTTTTATGATTACGAGTGTTCGGGAGGAGAGAAATGTACTCTTGTTGATGATAAGCAACGGAAATTCGTTTGTCGACCATCACCGACGTCTGATCCACGGATGAATCAGATTTGCACCACCAATGCTCAATGCCCATTCCAGCAGGTTAGTTTAAAAGTTTTTATTTTCAAACTTTGTCCTTCGAAACCATTCATGAGGATTGTATCTTGAACTTTACCTTTATAAAACCACTTTTTTATAATGCTTCCACTAATTCATACAACTTTGGTGAAATGTTAGGAATGCCCTTTTTCCATCTTCCCCCAGACACCCAATTATTTTCCTAGATTTTATTCTTTTTTTTTTTGAAAAAAAAAAGAAGAATAAAAACAACCGGAAACGCCAAAAAACCTAGGGGGTAAGAAGTTGAAGTTGAACAATAGGGGAGAACGTGGGGTGGATAATGACACTTTTATGTTATTTTTTGTGTGTCTATGGACCACCGTCCGGAAGTGTTCGTCATTGTTTTGTTTGGATTTTTTAAAAAATTTGAAAGTTGGGATAAGCATCTCAAAAATTGAAAATATTCAGCTTGGGAAAAAGCGGAAAAGGGACTTTCATAAAATTTGAGCGAAAACTTGCAGCTGCATTGTTTTTGAACGAATCATGTTGAGAAATGTAGAAAACTTGAAGTTCTTCAAAATGATTCGAAGTCATATCAGTTCGAAATTGGATTTTATTTGATGGATGGGCTCTAAAAATATACAAATCTGCTTGACACTGTTCAAAACAATATGTTTAATAGCCCTTACTAAGCATTCAGAAAATCAAAATTTTATTAAATTTAGTGTTTTTTTGAAGAACTTTTAAAGGTCTACATTTTGAAATTTAAAGCATTTGAAAATAGAAATTTCGAAGCGCGTTATGAGTCAATTTGTAAAGCAATCTTGGTTTGCTCACATTTTGGCTCAGAGCTTTTTATTAAAGGAGGTGTAACTAACTTCAAATCCAAAATTTTTGAATAAACTAAATTTCAGGATGTAGAAATTGTTTCGCTCTACAAAATAATATTTAAGCCATTCAAAAATAAGAAAATTTGAATCGAGTTAGCAATAATTTTGTGATTCAACTTCGGGTGTCTCACATTTTAGTTCATAACTTCTTTCAAATTTATTATTTTTGAATGAATCAAATTGTAAAGTATATAACTTTTCAAGCTCTACAAAATGAGCTTAAATTCAGTGTTGCCAATTTTGTAGCAAAACGAAAAATTTTCAAAATTTCAGGTTTGCCGCCAATCCGCCGGAATATCCATCTGTGTAGACGTGTCGATCTCGAAGAACCCTGCAATGCTGCACGAACGTCTTTGGCGATTCCTTCGAAATTTCATTTTCCATCGATAGGATCCGTTTCCACTCTCCCCACACATCACTTTTACGACTTTTAATTTATCCGTCACTTTTGTCCCTTCTTTTTGTTGCTCTTCTTGTTTCTAAACCTATAAAACCTTAAAATTGATTAATTTCTTTTTTCCTTTTTTGTCCCTTTTTTCAGTTTCAGACAAAACATTACTCATATTTTTTGTTACCACAAACTTCCAATTTTCCCAGAAAATTTAATTTTTAGTTTTTTTTTTCCGCTGTTTACACTACCGGAAACTCGTAAATCAAAGACGGAGGGTCTCCTAATGGGAAAGTGACGGGTCGAGACGGAAAAAAAATTTTTGAACACAAAATACGGGCGCCCCGGGATACTAGAGCTCAAAAACTAGGTTGGGAGGGGGGGGGGGGGGGGGAGCTTGTAACCGTGTAGCTCGATTGGTAGACGCGGTAGCTAGCTTCAAAATCAAGATATTTGAACAATTTAAATTTCAATATATAGCCAATTTTTCGCTCAACAAAATACAGTTTGAGTTGTCTGAATATATGGATTTTGAAGCGAGTTATGAGCCAAAATGACCCAACTTGGAGTTTTTTAACACTTTGGCTCATAACTTTTGTCAAAAAGAATATTTTTGAACTAGCTAAATTGCTAATCATAGAGCTTACAAAGTTCTACAAAACGATATAAAATTCAAGTTTTTCTGATCAATGGATTCCCGCTAAAATTTGGTGCCTCCCGCCTAGCTCAATCTATAGTGGTTCTCAAGGATGTTCCTGGAACTCCTCTAAAGCTTCAAAGTAAGAATTTTCAGACAAATTTAATCTTAGAGTGTAGAGAATTGGGCCCTAACCTAGAGAAAACTAGGCCATGACCCAGAAAAAGAATAGGTCATGAAAAGAAAAAACTAGGTCATGACCTAGAAAAAATTAGGTCATGACCTAGAAAAAATTGGGTCATGACCTAGAAAAATTAGGTCATGACCTAGAAACAATTAGGTCATGACCTAGAAAAATTGGGTTACGACCTAGAAAAAATTAGGTCATGACCTAGAAAAAACTAGGTCATGACCTAGAAAAAAATAGGTCATTAAAAGAAAAAACTAGGTCATGGTCTAGAAAAAATTACGTCATGGCCTAGAAAAAAGTAGGTCATGACCTAGAAGTTTGGCTCATAACTTTTTCCAGATGGAATATTTCAAAGCGTGCTAAATTGGAAAATGTAGAAATTTCAAAGGGCTAGAAAATAGTACAAAACTGGACCAATTATAATACCGTATACCTAACAATCCGGCTATCCTTCATTCATAAAATGCTATACCCGGAACTCCTCTGTAAAAAGTTTTTGACCTTTCAAGTTTTTTCTTTAATATTCCTTTAGGCTCTTAAAGGAAACAAAAGAGGGAACAAGTCCTCCAATTTCTATCTCCTTTTTTATTCCTCTTCTTTTTTTTTGGAATTTTTAATTTCGCGCATCCTCTTTTCCTTTTTCTTCCCTGATTTTTTGCTCTCTTCTAGACATCCTTTAGGCTCTAAATACTTCTTTAGCTCCAAATATGACAGAATCTGACGTAGATGTTGAGAGCACCACCATGTTTGCAATGCATAAAAAGGATGAGTGACCAGGAAAAGTGTTGCAGATAATATATAATTCTTGGGAAAGCTTAATCTTTTGAATTTATAAGACCTATACATCATTTCCGAGTCAAGAAAGGGGTTAATCCTATTATTTTCAGCAAGTTTTTAGCATATTTTTAGTCTTGAAGAGACGCAGAGAATTAGAGTGCCTCGTTGTCGGCGTCTCTTGACTTCTAAACGAGCTGACATTGTTCAAAGGCTAGCTATAATTTCAAATGGCATGATTTTGTAGCTCTTGTCTTTTTCTATCTTTTTGAATTTATTTGGCCTGAAAACATCGAGTTTAAAGGAAGTTACGACCTCTGCAAGTAAGCTGTCTCCTTTTTCGCTCCTAATTTTTGCTCCTCCTGTTACGACACCTTTTTTCTTTAAATATTTCAAATCTTTGTTTCCTTTATTCCTTCCCATTGACGTCATATTTTCTTCCATAGTTACACAGACGCCTCCTCACACCCAAGCCACGCCCACCTACCAATTGAAAATGGGCGTGGCTTTCTTTGGCTTTTCCAAAATGGGCGGAGCTTAGAAGGCTCCCTCGGTTTTTGTTTTCCTTTTCATATTCGAATTCAGGTCACTCTTTTTTCACACACAGAAGAAGAATGTTCCTGGCTAACAAGGCTCTCGGCCTTCTTCTCATCGCCTCGTTGGCTGTGATGATCGTGTCCGGGGAGGACAAGAATCAACAGGCAAGCCTATACAATATGGAGGCTCCAATCACGGTAAGTTAAGGGTCTGGGAAGATTGGGGTAGCTTTGATTTGAAGTATAGATGCCTAAAGGTAGGTATAACTAGAGGTAGTCTTAGGAGGCTACGAGTTTCATGGATCTGGAACTTTCTATATCTTACTAAAATCAAAAGTTCCGATCGCGGTTAGTTTCTGGGATACGGGAGATAGCTGAAGCCCCAAGCCTTGGCGTTTCTTTAAATTTCATGAAGTTGAAGCTTAATTACTGTAGGTTGGTATTGTATAAAAGGACTTGTGACTAGGGCTTGTGAGCTTGAGGTAGTAGAGCCGCAAGGGTACCTAACAATTAGGAGTTTCTTCAAGTCTTTATACCTTTTTAAAAAATTGAATGCTGAACATGAGTTTGAGGTTCAAGCTTTGAACGAACTATTAAGGAGTCCTGTTAGCTAAGCTGGCTTCAGACTGCATAGCTCGGTCGGTAGGGGCACAGGATCCTTTATATTGTTGTCTAAGAGTTCAAATCTTCATGGGTGCTTTATAGGCAACGTTATAGGCAATACCGTTATTCTCTAATAGAAGCCCGCCCTATACACCCAGTTTGAGATTAATTATCTTGCCTCCTATGAGAGCGATCAAGAAATTGTCAACTGAAAAAATGCTTATCACAATATCACCAATATTTTATCAGTTGACAAATTCTTAATATCTCTTTTAGGAATCGAGATTATTGAGCTGGACGCAACTCGAAAGCTTCTTTATTTCCCAGATACTCAGGATATCCAATTGGAAATTTTTAGATCCCAATTTACTTCCATTCCTAAAACCTCCAAAGTCCGAAATTTGTTGATTAACTAATTCCCGTAGACTCAACCTCGTGGGTGTCCTTCTCAAAAATTTATATTTCTAATTTTGAATAATTGCTGAACCTCATGCCATCTTCTTCTGCTCATGATGTCCTCCTCCCGTAGTACATCACGAACAAAAACTAAAAAAGTGTCAAAAGTATCGGGTTTCATTCAAATGTAATTCGAGTTCGAATCAAGTAAAAAACTAGGTCAACACCTGGAAACTTCTAGAAACATGAAAATATTTTCCAGGCCTACAAGCGGTTCTACTCATGGGAGGACGCCAAACGGGCCGCTTCGTCCGAGGAGGGAATCAGAAACAAACGGAAGCAGTGAGTAGATTTTGGGTTATTGTAATTTTATAAATTTCTAGATTCTAATATTTCTTCTCGGGTTACTGTAGCCTATTCATTTTGTGTGTTTAGGCTTTGAAGGCTGTGACATGCTGTTAGATTACTAGATCCTTTTTTGGGTTACTGTAGCTATATAAATTTTGGGTTTTTGGAGACCAGATTTCTGAGATTTTTTCCTTTCAAAAGCCACGCCGGCTTTTTTTTCAAAGCTTTTTTTTTCAATTTCAAAATGACAAATGTATACACATTCAATTTGTGCTCGCTCCTTTTTTCTGCAAAAAGAGCACCAACAAATTAAAACTCACCGCTTGAGTTATGGGCAACATTTTTATGGTTTTCTCTTTTCTCTTTCTTTTAGAGCAAGAATTAGAAATTTTTTTGGTATTAGACGACAAGTGGAATTCTTGAAAATTTAGAATTTAAGAATTTGAGAAGCCCGAAAACCTCAAAAGCCTTTCAATCAGAACTACCCTGAAAACTCCAAAAATCATAAAAATTAAGAAATCCAAAAAAAAACTGAAAATTTCAAGACGAGAGAAATTCTTGGAATTCAGAATTTTAGAATTGCGAAAATTTGGAAAAATCTGAAAATCCAGAAAATTCTGAAAAAATTCAACATGTTTTGAGAATCCAAAGGACCTAGTAGATTTTTAGAGTCTGAAAATTATTGAATTTCCTAAAAAATCTGAAAATCCCCAAAATTCCGAAAATTTGAAAAATTCAAATTTTCCAGATCCATAGAATCCAAAAAATGCAGGGAAATTGAAAAATCTGGAATAAAGTTTATAAGGATTCTCAGAATCTAAAAAACCTGGAATTCATAAAAATTCTGTAATTTCTGAAAACTTTGAAAATTTGAAATAATCTGAAAATCTCAAGATTCAGAAAATTTGCTATAATATGCTCAAAAATTTTCAAATTCCCGCCAACCAGAATATTTCCAAATTCAAACATTCGAAAATTTCTAGATTCTACGCATGGGCGGGAAAACGATCGGCAGCACCAGTGCACTACTTTGAGGATCTCATGGCTCAGGAACCAGTCGGACCATCAATGGAGAAGAGGAAGCAGTTCTACGCGTGGGCTGGAAAATAAGCACCGCCCATCCAAAATTTCCAATTTTCTTTAATAATCCCATAAGACATTCAAAAAATTGTCAACAATAGTATCCTGTTTTTTGGTTGGTGTGTGTCTTTTCTCTCTCTCTCAAATGTGTTGTCTCCAAATAATATTCCTCAAAAAATTTGAAATCTCCTTTTTCCCTCCAATGTTCTCCTGTGAATTCCCTTCCCTTTGGTCTTCAATAAAAATGGACAGAGTTTGTGCGTTTTTTTAAAAATTTTGAAAAAAAGAGCGATATCGAAAATCTAAATTTTTCTTTAAAATTTTAATAGAACTTTAGAATTTCAGACGTTTGACGAAATTTGGAAATGTCGACATACCGTAAAACCTGTATTATTCTCCAGGGGCCCTTACTGTAGTTTTCAAACAGAATATTCAAATTCTTGAAAATTTTAGAATTTCAAATTCTGCTAAGGAAATTCAACTTTTTGGATTTTCCAAAATTTCGGGTTTTTAATAATTTCAGAATTTTCGAAAAATATTCTGTGCTCATTGAACCGCAAACTCTCAGCCCAAATTTCCGGTCAGAAGAAGGTATTTTACTTTTTTTTTCGTTTAATATAATTTTTCTCAGACTTTCAAGTTTTCTACGAATTCGGAAATTCTATAAAAATTCAAAATTTTCGGAATTGTAGAAACATTGAATTTTTTATACATATTTCTTGAATTTTCAGAAGTTTATAGTTTCATTTTTTGAAACTCTTTTTGGATTTTTAAAATTCCTGAACTTTCGAAACTTTTGGTTTTTTGGAAACTCGATTTTTTTGCGAACTTCATGAATTCAGAAGTTTAGGGATTTTCATCCAAGTTTCTTGATTTTAAAATTTTTGAAAATTTTTGAAATTTTTTGAAATTTTCAATGTTTTTAAACCATTAACTTTAAGCTCAATTATCTTAGCTCCCGTGAGAGATATCATAAAGTTGTCAACTGATAAAATAGTTATCATTTTATCATCAATATTTTATTAGTTGACAAAATTTTTATATCTTTTACAGGAAGTGAGATAATTGAGCTCAAAGTGCACTTTTGTTTTCTTTTTTTTTAATATTTTTAAGTTTTCCAACCTTCATCTTTGAGCTCCATTATCTCAGTTTCTATAAAAGATATCAACAAGTTGTTAACTGATAAAATATTTATCATTTTATCATCAATATTTTATCGGTTGACAAAATTTTGATATCTTTTACAGGAAGTGAGATAATTGAGCTCAAAAAGCACGTCTAGCCTTTTTCCCGAATTTCCCAAAATCCAGATGTCCTCCTCATCATCCACGAACAACGTCATCAATTTCTACCTGTCCGAAGTGGATTCTCGAATTTTGGAAAAACAAAAAGAACTCGAAGAAGCACTCGAAAAATCGGCAAACGTACGAACTCATGCGGAAACGATTCAAAATTTTATTGGGAAGTTAGTTCTCGGGAAAAGAGACATAATTGAGTGTTTTTGTCTCCGAAAAAAATCCGGAAATTCTGAAAGTGTTAAATTTCAGATATGCGAATTTCGAGTCAAGGGTCAAAGAGTTGCAGGCTGAAATTGCTGAAATGGATCGTTTGATTGCTGAAAAACAGAAGGAAATTGATGAAAATCGAAATTTTCAAAGAAGAGAAGAGTAGGGTTTTTTTTTCAGATTTTTAAACGTATTCTGGAATTTTTCCGAATTTTCGGAAAGCTGAAAAAAACGGTTTGACCCTATTTCAAATCATTCAGAAGCTTTAAAAAAACCTACAGTACCCCTTCTTTAAAAGTTTTCTAATTTCCGCCCCAATTTTTTCTGAATTTTCCAATTTTGCAGAATCCAAATGACGAAACTAATGGAGAAATTGGAGAAAGTGACCGAGGAACGGAAGCAAAAAGAAAGAACTCTTTTGCATTTGTATTCTGAAGAAGGCAAAACACTAGAAGAAGACGATTCAGATGGGGAGGAGGATGTCTGAAAATCTGGAAACTTCTGGAAAATACAATTTTAATTTTCATAACTTGCTGATTTTGTAAATCAAATATAAATAAAAATTCCGACTTAAAACTCATCGAGATGCGGGATGTTTTACTTTGCGGATATATAACTCAGCTCAAAATCAACGTTTCATCTTGAATCAAAAAGTAAAATGTAGAATTTAAAAAGATCTACAAAATAAAAATTCGACTAACTGGCGGGCTGTGGTTTGAAACTCGGGAGTCAATTATAGTTGAATTAGGTATCATTTTGAAATTCTTAATAAAGGTAACCTGACCAAAAAAGGGTCTTCCCTTTGCGGCATGTGTGGTTGAAAACCTTGAATTCAATTATAGCCGAATTAGGTATCATTTTGAAGTTTTTTTCAAACTCTACATTTTGGTATTTAAATTGAACAGAAATTCAAATTCTGATCCGAGCTATGCGGTTCCAAAGCCGGCCTCCCTGATTTCCACCCCTTAAACTATCCTCCAAAACTTAACCTTCCTCAATTCCAGACAATGTTCGAGAACCATTAAGTTTTTGAGAAGGAATGTTCGAGTCTTCCGGTAAACAAAAAGTAATTTCTAAAGAATTCTTGTTGTTTTTTTATAAATACACATCTTTCAAACAACTGAAGGATTTTAATAGCCAGAATTTTAGAATTTCGACTTTCGGAGACTCTGTGTGTTTCACTGAAGTAACAATTGACTTAGAAAATCGGACGAACAGTTTTAAAAAGACGATACGATTTTCGAAACTAAAAAGTAATGATTAGCCTTTCTGGGTTCCCTAGTTTCAGAATTCCGTATTTTTATTTTCCTGTAATTGAAATTCCTGAAATTTTAACTTATTGGTTTGTAGAGACATTTACTTGAGCCCAGTGACAAGATGAGTTAAATGTACAAAAAAGTTATCTAGATCAAAAATACATAACTTTATTGAGAAAAATATATAGAGAATATGAGTTTAGTGCGAGTGCATGATTTTTTTGATCAAAGTACATTATAGGAAATGAAGCATAACTCTGTTCAAAATTGAAATTTCAGTTTGGATTAAAAACTAAAATGTGGAACTTGAAAAGAGCTACAAAATGGTATACAATTCAACTGAATGGGAAATTTGACGTATGAGTTATACGTCTTAAACAGCTGGGAGAGGCAAAATCGGACCTTGTAGCGCTGGAGGCCTGGTTCGAAACTCGGGATATTAATATAGTTGAGCTAGGTATCATTTTGAAGATCTTTAAAAAGTTCGCAAAATGAAAGAACATTTGAATTCCTTAGAACACCGATCAGAAGCTAAAGGTAGCAAAAAAGAAGACCCTCTGCGAAATCGGGTGCTTGCTCCTTTGCGATCTTTGCAGTTCAAAACTTGGCATTCGATTATAGTCGAATTATATATCATTTTGTAGATCTTTTCAAGCTCTACACTTTGATTTTTAGTACAAACAAAAAATTCCAATTTTAAGCCAAGCTACTCAGTCATTCATCCTCTTGAACAACGCTTGCATCTTCTCAAGGGTATAATCATTGGCAATCAAATCCCGAATCGCCTCCAACTTCCCCTTTATCGATTTCCCACTCAATTTCGCTCTGGCCACCATCAGATTCTCAACAATCGCCAGAATTCCCGATTCCTCAACATCCACACCATTCGCTTTCTCGTAAATCATATCGTGGTCCCTTAGAAGTCTCGCGTTGGCTGGTGACAGGAAACTGAAGACGTTGTCGTTGTTGGATTCCAACTCCTGAAGTTTTTTGTCTTTTTTGGAGAAGAGTCAATTTTCATTCAGAAGACGTGCGCGGGGATTCAGAAGAGAGGGGGGGGGCACCGTCAGTTCCGGTAATTGGACACTCTGTTTTATTCGTAAAGTCATTAGGGAGGAGGATGGAATATCAAAGAGTTTCGAAAGTGTTTATTTTTGGAATTCTTCTGTAGTGGTGACGTTGGAGAAAAATTTGGCTATGCGCCTTTAAACTCGAAAAATCAAAATTTTCAGAAATCCTTCGTGTTTATACTCATCTTAACCGTCATAACGAGGAAAATTGAAAAATCTAATTTTCAGGAATTTTAGTCAAAAATGAACTGAGTTATGATGGTTTATATGGCTATGCGCCTTTAAACTTGGGGTGTTCTTATAATCATTTTAAGCACCAAAAACCGAGGAATTCAATTATTTTGTTTTTAAAAACTTTCAGATTTCAGATTCCCAGATTCTGGAGACTCCAACCCACCTTCAACGCTGCCGCATACAATTTCTCCTTTTCAATTGTCAAAATCGCTGAAATCTTTGGATCGATGAGTTTCAGACAATGGTCCACACTCTCTTGATTGAGTTCTGAAAATATTAAAATTCAAATTTTGCTTGAAATTAAGCTGAGCAATCACCACAAACGACTTCGACGCGAATCTGCATTTTCATTGTTTGCTCACTGACTTTGTCGCGAATGATACAGATGGTTGTCATGCAGTCCGAACGGAATGTTGCTGAGCCTTTGCTGAAAATACTCTAATTTTTAAAAATCTGAATTTAGAAGACTGGGTGCTTCAAAACGAGTATAAACATGGTCCAGTTTGATTTACTGTGGATTGCGCTATGGTTGCGTAATCCTGCCGTATCTCACTACGTTTTTGTTCAAAGTCAATGAAACTTTGGTATTTAAATTTGTCTCATTGAGACGGTCAAAATAAGTATAAACATGACCTAGTTTCCATAAATTACTTTTTTTTGGGTTTAAAGGCGCATGGGTACAAAAACTACCGTAACTTACTTAGTTTTGCGCCGAAATCAGAAATTTTTACAGTTTTGTGTTTTCCACGTCAAGCCGGTTTGAATGAATATAAACATGACCTAGTTCCCAAAAGTTAGTTTTTTTGGATTAAAGGCGCATGGGTACAAAAACTACCGTAACTCACTTAGTTTTGCGCCAAAATCAGAAATTTTTACAGTTTTGTGTTTTTCACGTCAAGCCGGTTCAAATAAGTATAATCTTGACCTACTTTCCAAAATTTCAATTTTTTGCGTTTTTAGTCCCTCAAAACTGATGAAAATTCAAATTTTAACAAACCCCAGCTTGTTTATACTCATTTTGAAGCTCTAAACGCGCTTATCACAACAAAACAAACAGAAATCAGTTTAGGCAAGTCTACAAGAAGTTATACCTAATTTTCTTCCAGATCCCTATCCACCAAGGTCTGATGACATCAGCCATGTTAGTCTGACACCCAAAAAGCCAAAAAATTTCCCATCAATTATCTTTTCAGTCATTTTCTAGATTTTTCCAATTCGTACCTGTAAACAACCTGAAGCTGTGTACCGCCATTAGCGTCGCTTCGATAATTATTGGTTACAGTATCCGCGGGTGGACACTTCGAAGGAACGTTGGGGAGAAGATGGTGAAGCCAGGCGTGCGCTTCGGCAATCGAAAAACTTCCTGAAGTAGTAAATATTAAAAGTCAGTGAGTTAAGAGCTTCAAAATGAGTATAAACATGACTATATTTTTTTGGGATCAAAAATATGTCTGGAACAAAAATGACCGTAACTCTCTAAATTTTTGCTAAAATTTTTTGAAACTTAATTGTTTGAATTCAGCTAGTCATAACGGTTCAAACGAGTATAAACACGACCATATTTTAAATTTTTTGATTTTTTGAATTTTTTCCAAATATTCCAAAAATGCCTTTTTTTCAAATATGGTCATGTTTATACTCATTTTGATCGTCTCAACAAGCTAAATTTGAATTTCACAAGTTCAGATTTACCTGAAAACTGCAAAGTGTTCATCGGACGATACATATCAAAATCGTGGGCCCGCATGTGGGTAGACAGCGCCTTGATGTAGTGGGTGGTGATCTGGAAGAAAATCGGTTATAACTTTTTATAGGCTTATCTAGGTTATTTTTTGTGTAATTTTCTGGAATCAGTGCGTTTAGAGCTTCAAAATGAGTATAAACAAGCTAGGGTTTGAAAAAATTGAATTTTCATCCTTTTTGATGGACCAAAAATGACGAAAAACTGAACTTTTCGGAACTATGTCATGATTATACTCATTCGAACCGGCGTGATGAGAAAAATTCAGAACTGTAAAAGTTTCTGATTTCGGCAGAAAACTAAGCGAGCCACAGTAGTTTTTGTGCCCTATGCGCCTTTAATCCCAAAAAAGTTTTTTTTAGAAATATGACATGATTATACTCATTTTGACCGTCTTAATGAGTAAAACTCAAAAATGTGAAACAATTTCAGATTGGGCGGAAAATAAAAAAGTTATGATTAGATTTCCAACTAAAAGTGCAAATTTTTCAAGCTAATAACTTTTCCAGGTCATGTATATACTTATTTTTTATGAATTATTGATTATTTTGACATTAATTTTTTTAGCAGGAAAAAATATTTTCTGTTTGCTCGGACCATGTCCTTCATTTGATCTTCCTCCTCCTCCGTGCCAATTTCCGCAACGTCATCCGACATTTAGATCTCTGATTCAGATTCAGATTCCCTACCAAAAGAGAAAATTTAGAAGGAAATTTAGAATTTTTTCTTTTTTCTTTTTTTTCCCCACTAATGACACATTTATCCCTATCCAATTACCATTCCCCGCTTAGCTCTCAAGAAAGTGGGCGTGGCCATCTCTCCCACCTAGGCCCCGCCCCCATTTTTTCGTAAAAAGGAATCCATTTCGGTGGAGCTCTTCGTTTCACTTTCATTCTGCTCTCGACAAAATGCGCGGAATCATCTTGCTCATCGTTATCTTTGCCTTGCTCATGGTCACTATGGTGGAATCGCATCCGTTCTTTGTGGCACTCGGAAGAATGCAGGTAGGTCTTTTTTGAGCACATTTTTTGAAAGGAGACTTTTATTTTTGAGTTTCTTATGATCTGAGCTTCAAAATGAGCCTAAACATGACCTAGTTTGGTCTACATTGCGCTTAGTTTGGGTCGTTTAAAGGCGCATAGGTCCCTTGTGTCACAAAACCTACCGTAACTTGCTTGTTTTTGCGCCAAAAACAGAAATTTTTATAGTGTTGAATTTCTCACATTAAGCCGGTTCGAATGAGTATAAACAACGCATATTTTCCTTAACTTCAATTTTTGGGGGTTTCAAGGCGCATACTAACAAAAACTACCGTAACTCGCGCAGTTTTTCTTTGAAATTAGAAATTTTTATAGTTTTGAGTTCTACTCATCAAGCCGGTTCGAATGAGTATAATCATGGAATACTTTCTTTAATTTCAATTTTTGGGGCTTTAAAGACGCATAGCCTAGCACGGCATAGGAACAAAAACTACCGTAACTCGGTTTGTTTCGCGCCAAAATCAAAATTATTACCATTTTCGAGTTTTACTCACCAAGCCGGTTGGAATGAGTATAAACATCGCATACTTATGATAATTTCTATTTTTGGGGGGTTTAAAGGCGCATAGGAACACAAACTACCGTAACTCGGCCATTCTTACTCCAAAATCAAAGTTTTTTACAATATTGGATTTTACTCATCAAGCCGGTTCGAATGAGTATAATCATGACCTACTTTCCAAAAATTCAGTTTTTCGAAATTTTTGGTCCAGAAAAAAAAAACTAAAATTCAAATTTCATCAAACCCCTACTTGTTTATACTCATTTTAAAGCTCTTAATGTGCTTTTTCCAGCAAAACGCAAGAAATTTAGTTTAGATGAAATCTGTAAAACATATAACAGATTTTCAAAGAATAAACCTAGGCCATTTGGAATATGAATTGTGTTTATGAGATTTTTGTTATCTTTTTGATCCCAAAATATGTTTTTTTTTTGGCTTCCTTTTCCGAATTCATATTCATTTTTAAAAGTACTGGGACCTTTAAAAACATGTCTACGGGCGGAAAATTGAATGTCCTCAAAGGGCTCATTTATCATTTTTTGGTCTTTCTTGTGTCACCCAAATTTCTGTGACGTTTCTCGGAAATAAGAAAACGAGGAAGGACCAGAAATTGGGGTACTACTACTCGAAATAGAATAAAAATGTTTTAGAATAACTTTTTGATACTACTGAAAACAAAAGGAATAGATGATTTGCTATTCTGGGAGAGGTATCATAAAGTTTTGGAGTGTAGTTTTGAGCTATCAACTTTAAGCCAAGTTATCTCGCTTCCTGTAAGAGGTATCAAAAAGATGTCAACTGATAAAATATTTATCAGATTATCAGTAAAGTTTTGTCAGTTGACAACTTTTTGATATCTCTTACAGGAACCTAGATAAATTGGGTTGAAAGTTTGCAACCGCGTAGCTGGTCCACACAAAACACAAAAACCTATACTATTCTAGATGATCCACCCGATCCCTTCTTGTTGGGGTGACGTCTCTTTTTTTTCTTTGTTGCTCACTGAGCAAATTTTTTTGAGTTTAAAAAAGTTCAAAATGTGTCTTCCTTGGAATTCTAGAATCTTCTTAAAATCATAGGAAATTACCTTAAAACCTGTAATAGCCCTATCAACTTTAAGTCAATTTATCTAGGTTACTGTAACAGTTATCAAAAATTTGTTAACTGAGAAAATGTTACTGATATTATGATAAACAGTTTATCAGTTGTCCACTTTTTGCTATCTTTCACAGGAATTGAGATAAATTGACTCAAAGTTAGGAAAGTCATGTTTATAGGTCAAAAATTCAAATTCCAAAATTTTCAAAATTTTTCCAGGACGCGGAAAATTCGATGTCAAAGCGAGCACTGGACAAATGTGGCTGCAATCTGGGCTGTTTCTACTCATCGGCTCGAGATTGTATGAGTTGTTGTGCTCTTGCTCTTTGATGATGAAAACTTTCTCGAAATTTCTCTTCCTCCCCATTTTGTCTGTCTGTGTGTCTGTTCATTTTGAATGAAAACTGATAAATTGATATGATAAAGTCTTCGAACTGTTATATTTGTTTTTGATTGTGTTACAGTGAACACTCTAATAGAAGGGCATCTCATACTTGCACTTTGAGCTCAATTATCTCGAACTGATAAAAATTTGGAAATTTTATGATAAAAATTTTATCAGTTAACATAATTTCGTTATCTCTTATTGAAATTGACATAATTAAGCTCAAAATGGAAGTATAGGGTAGTCTTCTATTAGACTGCTTAAGGTATCTTGCTGGTTTCCAAAAATCACAATGTTTTAGTGTAGCTTGTCAAGCTTGGTCCATTGGACATGAACCTACTAACCTTCTCTCCTAGAAATCCATTTTTTTGACTAAAAGACTTCATATGCAAACGCTCCTGTGACAGATCCCCACACTCATACTCACCTGGGCACACTTTGGCATAATCTTGGGACACACATACAAATTGATCACACCCGAATCGCCTTCATTCGCCTGAACACGCAACTCCAATCGACAAACGTTTGCCTGACACCGGTAGGATGCCAAGAGTGGCCATGGATTGAGACCATCCTGATGAACCTCACTGACCACCGACGCATTCTTCTCCACTTCCATTAAACGAATCGGAAGTTGAGATTGGACGACAACGAAATCGATCGGGATCACTAGCTCGATGGTTAGATTGTAGGCATTGTGTACTGGACTGTACTCAAAGTTCTCATGGACCTGGAAGGATACATTTGGGGTTAAGGGGTATTGGAGGTGTCGTGCCGCGTAACTCATATCAATCTAGGTCGTGCTTAAATTCATTTTGACCGTCTTTCCAAGCTAATTCTGAAATATTAAATTCCAACAAATTCAGACAACTATTGACTGAGTTACAAGCAGTCATCTAATCATATGCCCGCGGGTGATAGTAGGCTACTCGGTTGCAAGAGTCAACTGTGTGCCATATCAACTTAGGTCATGTCTATATTCATTTCGACCGTCTTATCAAGCTGATTTTAAAAATTTAGTTTTTTAGCCGATTCAGGCAAAAATTGACTGAGTTATATTCCGTTTAGCCTCCTAATGACGTGCTGTGCCACTAGAGCTAGGCTGATGCAAGCGTCAACCGTCTAGCTTGCTCAGCTATATCATTCTAAGTCATGTTTATACTCATTTTGACCGTCTTTTCGAGCTTATTCTAAGACTTTTAATTTCTAAAAATTAGGACAAAAATTGACTGAGTTATGCTCATTTTAGTCAGATGTGTCATGCCACTCTGAGCTGCGCGGACATAGGTGTACACCGCATAGCTGCGCCATCTCAACTTAGTTCTTGTTTATACTCATTTAGACCGTCTTTTCAAGCTTATTCTGAAAATATAAATTTCAGCAAATTTAGTCCACTACTGTCTGAGTTACACTCATTTTAGTCTACCGTACCTGGAAAGCGTGGAAGAACGTTGAACCGGCTCCACCCCCTTGTCGCTTTGTGATCTCCTCATATCTCAATCTCTCCTCATTGACCTTGGATTGCAATTCCTCGACTTCGGATCTGGGATTTTGATCTTCAGATCATTCTTATAATAAATAAATGAAGTTGCGTCTCTCTGTTTCTCTGTCAGTCTGTCCGAACACGTTGAAAAAGTTGAAATAAAATATAGATTGACGTGACCCTTTGAGTAATACAGAGGAGCGAAGCGACGATCAAAAGAAAAAATAGGTCGAATCGCGCCGAAGGCGCACCAGCCAACTGTTTGAAGCGCCGGAGGCGCGGCAAACAGGCTGGTACCTAATTAAAAATGTATAATTGGACTTTTTGGGAAAACGTCACTTTTCTAAAAAAAGGGAACTATTGAAATTTAAAATGAGGATATCAAATTTCCTCTCACCTCAATTGTTGCATTTTTACACTGAAATTTGCAGCAACGGGAAGGTTTTCGATCAGAGGACGACTGGTTTTGGCCAAGGAGAAAAGCCAACCTGAAATAAATATTTGGACATCGGGACACTTGGTCAAACAGGCGGGCAGCTTGTGATTACGACTGCGTAGCTCAGTTGGTAGCTCTTCGCTCTTATCATAATTTTGGCAGTGTACTAAACAAGACTAGAGCTTCATTTTTGTAGTTGACAACTTTTTTGAAAAATCGATACCTAAGGAGATGAAGACGCAGACAGTTAGAGTGTTTCGCTGTCTGCGCCTCCCCATCTTCAAACAACCGTATCTCGGCTTCTAGAGCAGCTAGAAAAATGATTTTTGGCGCAAAATGTTTGAAATTTGAGAAACAGCGAAATTAAACATTTTTCGTGCCAAAAATCAGTTTACTAGCTGCACTAGAACCTGAGAAATGGCTCTTAGCAGATGGGGAGGCGCAGACAGCGGGACACTCTAACTATCTGCGCCTCTATCTCTTCAGGTAGAGATTTTCCAAAAAAATTGTCAACTACAAAAATGAAGCTATATATTTGTTTAGTCTAGTGGCAAAATATGGGACCCGTCCTGCAGTTACTGGGGGCCGTAGGCATTCATACCTGTGAAGGTGCACACAATAATGTCAGTTTCAGTTTTCGACGCCACGTGGCCACATGAGATTCCGGTGATTGACTCCTCGCAAGCCTGAAAAACAGAGAATTTATTAAAAATTGAAATTCATGTTACCTCTTCTAGAAATAGTCAAAAATTTCCATAAATTTTTATCAAAAACTTTATAAGATTTTTTTTCAAAATTGAAATGACTGTAACTCGGTTAATTTCAACCCAATTTTGCGATAACTAACATTTTTGGATTCAGCACAATTAGGGCTTTCAAATGAGTATAATCATGGGATACTTTGAATTTTTTTTAATTTTCTCAAGTTTAAAGGCGCAGGGTCTCCCAAGCCGAGTTTAGACTCGTTTTGAAGCTTTCAACTTGTTAAGTTCAACTATTCCGTTCATTCTTAACCTAGATAAAGTTTAAACTCACAAAAGTGCCATAAAGATGTGCATGATCGGTCTCATCAATGACATAAATCTCAATCAACCCATCCTCCTTCCCGACAATAATATCCGGAAACTCTCCTCCTGTCACCGTGTAGCAAACGATAGTTGTGACACATGCAGAACTTGTAGTTTGAATTTCCCAAACTATTTTACCACCTTTTTGAGGTACGGAAGCAAGACCGAGTCTTCCAGATTTGGTGCCATAGAGCACCAACGTTTTTGAGAATCCACCGTCTCCCATGAAGAGGGATACGGTAAAGGGAATGGATTCTAGACGGACTTCGTAGCCAAGATTGTTGCCTTCGATGACTTGAAGTGTGGAATTTCCACAGGCTAGGACGGAAGTGTACTCTCTTGCTCCCCATGCTTCTTCGTAGACAAGGGACACGACGTCGTGGATGTCTTCCGTGCAGAGATAGTTCTGGAAGAAGCTGTTTTTAACAAGAATCTGTAGCCGTAGACTTTTTGAAAAGCACATTTCATTTGCCTTGTCAAGAGCAAGAGTTGTAAGCTTGCAACTTCATTATACCCCGTAAAACAAGTACTAGTTAACTTTGATCCAATTTATCTGGGTTACTGTAAGAGATATCAAAAAGTTGTCAACTAACAAAATGGTTATCATAAAATCAGTAATATTTTATCAGATGAACACTTTTTGATATCTCTTACAGGAACCGAGATAAACTAGCTCAAATTCAGGACCTTCTGACTTCAGACCTCACCTGTTGCCAGCGATCACGGGCCGGACCATAACTTTCTTCAGGATAAATATTTTTTGATTTTCTAAATTGGATATTAAAGACCTTGACAAGAGCTACAAAATGACATAATTTGAAATAATTTAACAACTTCATAAAAAAATTACAAACTAATTAATCCGACACCATGTTTCAGGCCCAACAATTAGCTAACATCTAGTATTGCTTCCATATCTCTTTAAGTATCAACTTTACGAAAAAGTTGTCAACTACGAAAATGAAGCTCTAGTTCTGTTTATTATACTGGCAAAATATTAGCCTTGCCGCGCAATTATTCGCTGAGCTACGCGGTGGTGAGCACCAGATGCCCCATTTCTCCAAACCAGCAACTTCGCGCCCATTTATCTCATTTCCTGTAAAAGATATCAAAAAGTGGTCAACTAACAAAATGTTTATTATAATCCCAGAAATACTTTACTAGTTGACCATTTTTTGATATCATTCACAGAAAGCGAGATAAATAGCCTCAAAGTCGAGGCACACTTACATTCGAATCCTGCGTATCATGATAACGACTGTAGCTCTTTCGTCCAGTCAACACCACATCCACTCCTTTGAGGAACATTCGATTCGCAGTTTCAGCCATTGTAGTTTCCATCGAGAAAAAGATTTTCCCTTTCTTGTTAACGCCTCGGACCTGATTTCCAGATGCGAAGAATACTTTATCCTTTTTCTTATTCGCCGGACTTCCTCCGAGAGCTAATGACTGGATTGGAGGGCCTGGTGGCGTTTTGAAAACGATCTAAATAAAAATTAGGTTTATCGAAATGCACGGATTCCCAGCTACCGTAGTATCATTCGATTTCCGGGATAGACATATTAAACTTCCGTTTTGACCACCAACGACGATCTGGAAAACGATTTTCTAGTCAGAAGTTGTCAAATTTGACATTTTATATCTGAAAATTAGTTTTTAATTGCATTTCCTTTCCCTACACAAAAAGCAAAAAGGATTTAGCCCCCAGGGGAATCGAACCCGCGACCTTCAGATTCAAAAGCAGACGCTTTAGCCAGTAGGCCACGCGTGCAACATGGGGAAAGGGCGACAGAGGGCGTAGATAAAGGGCGCGGAAAGAGGGACCTGGAGGGCGCGATAAGAAACCCTAACAACGAAAATTTCAGACGAATTTTTCAAAAAAAAAAGAATTTTTCCAGAAAACCCACCAAATCAAAATCCTTCTCCTTATCAGCCGGTATCACCTTCATACATCCTCGATTCGTCGTTCCGACTTGAGCGAAGTCGGTTCGCGAGTAATTGCTCATGTTATTGCTCATTTTTGAGCTGGGAAGGAAAATTAGAGCAAAGTTAGAGATTGCTCAGCTTTAAATCTAGGGGGTGTGTGTCCGGCGGGGCGCGTTTGGTATCCATGGCAACGGAAGGGAGGAGGTCAGGTAGAGAGAAGCAGCGAGAGAGTGTGGAAAACGAGGAGAGCGGTTAGAGAAACGAGAGAAAAATGGAAAAAGTGGTTCATTTTGGAACAGAAGATGTATAAAAATTGATTCATATAAACAGGAAAATAAATAGAAGAAATTAGATACGGTAGATTTGTGGGCGTGGCTTCTGGAGATCTGAAACTTTTAATTTCAATTTCAGAAAAATTATCAATAGAGCGAATTTACCAATTTTTTAGGATTCCGGATTTTTGACGTCTTCAGGCACGTCAACATCTGGAGCGGGGTTCACTAGAAGACGTGACGACGGTTCTGAGATGTCTTGAGAAGTACGTGGGGTTCCCAGAAGATTCAGGTGGAATGGATCGCCTTCTTCAGATTCTGGAGATTCGGATTCTCGAGTCTTGACGTCTTCTGGAGGATTCTGATGACGTGGAGATTCTGGAGACTTTTCTTTGACGACTTCTGGAGACTCAGGATTCAGATGACGTGGAGATTCTGGAGCAACGTCTTCTGGATCTTCTGGAGAGGCTTCTGGACGTCGGACGTCTTCTGAAGATCCTTGAGATTCTATTGGAACGTCTTCTGGACGCTGGACGACTTTTGGTGACTTGAGATTCAGATGACGTGGAGATTCTGGAGATTTTTCCTGGACGACTTCTGGAGATTCGATCTTAACGTCTTCTGGAGATTCTAGAGCTACTATTGGAACGTCTTCTGGAGATTTCGCTTCTGGAGTTTCCACGTCTTCTGAAGAGGCTTCTGGGCGCTGGACGTCTTCTGGAGACTCAGGATACAGATGACGTGGAGATTCTGAAGATTCAGCCTTCTGAATTTCAACGTCTTCTGAAGATTCTGGAGTCAGATGACGTGAGGATTCTGGAGATTCAATATTGACGTCTTCAGAAGATTCTGGAGCTTCTATGGGGATGTCTTCAGAAGATCCTGTATTCTGATGACGTAGAGATTCCATTTCAACGTCTTCTGAAGAATCTGGTGTCTTTTCTCGAACGACTTCTGGAGACTCAGGATTCAGATGACGTGGAGATTCTGAAGATTCGGGAATCTGGTGATGTGGAGATTCTGGAGCCTTATAAGGAACGTCTTCTGAAGATTCTGGAGTTTCCACTGGAACGTCTCCTGCTAATTCTGAATTCTGATGACGTAGCGATTCTGGAGATTCTGAAGATTCCATCTCGACGTCTTCTGGAGCTTCTGGAGACGCTTTTTGATCGACTTCTGGCGATTTGGCCTTCTGAACTTCAACATCTTCTGAAGACTCTGGATTCTGATGACGTGGCACTTCTGATAACACTGGGACGTCTTCTGGGCGCTGGACGATGACTTCAGGATACGAATCCTGATGACGTGGCACTTCTAAGAATTCTGAAGTCGTCGGAGGATTCTGAAGACTTGGCTCTTCTAGAGATTCTGGATATTCCATTTTGACGTCATCTTCTGGAGATTCCACTTTGACGTCTTCTAGAAATTCTGGATTCTGATAACGTGGTGATTCTGGAGCTCCTCTTTGAACGTCTTCTAGATCTTGAACGACTTCTGGAGATTCTTCTTTGACGTCTTCTGAAATCTCTGGATTCTGATGACGTGATGATTCTGGATTCCGAATCCTGACGCCATCATTGGCCAATTCTGGAGATTTTTCCTGAACGTCTTCTGGAGGCTTGACGTCTTCTAAATCCTGACCTCCTTGAATTCTGTCCTCATCGATCGAAATTCTTCGAAAATCTCCACTGACGTCTTCTTGACCGATTCCAGAAGCCATTGGAGATTCAGAAGCCATCGTGACGTCTTCTGAATTCGTCTGGAAGAATTCCCCAAAAAGATCCTCGTCTGGCTGAGAATCCGACGTCGTTGGAAACTCAGAAACCGGATTCTGAGGATTCTGAACCATCGTCACGTCTTCTGGACGACGTGGCGATGCGACGTCTTCTGAATTCGGAATAAAGAATTCGTTGAATAGATTTTCGCTAGACTCGTCGTGGTCGTCTGAAGCGGATTCTGAAGGCGTCTGATTTCTTTCTCCAACGACGTCTTCTACTTCCATCACGTCTTTTGAAGTCTCTCTTGATGACGTCATTTCCACGTCGACACTACTGCCTTCAGATGAATCCGTTGATGACGTCGTCATTCCTTGGGTTACTGTAGCTGCTGGTTGGGTTACTGTAGATTGCTCATTGTCGTCTAGGGTGATTAGGGGGATGGCATTGCCATTTGACGTCGTCGTACGATGAACGGTGAGCAATGGTGTTCCGGGGAAGGGCTGGAAGAGAAAAAAGTTAGGCCATGGGATTTGGGTTTCTAGGCCATGTAGTTTTGATGGCCTTGAAATCGATTTTGATAGATTTCTAGGCCACCAAATACCATGATGCTTCGATGACCTTGAAACCCGAATTTCTGAATTTCTAGGCTAGCAGGCTTCCATGACCTAGAAACACAAATATCATAAAGTTAGGCCATTTCGATTTGATGGCCTAGAAATCCGGAAGTTTGGGTTTCTAGGCCAGATTGATTTCCTGGCCTAAAAACCCGAATTTTCGAAACTCCCGCCCATATTTTTGGGTGGCCTAGAAATACAAAATTTCAGGTTTCTAGGTCATGTCAGTTCGGTGGCCTAGAAATCTAATTTTCCGGATTTCTAGGCCAGGTTGGTTTATTGGCCTAGAAACCTCAAAATTGGAAAATTAGGCCATATTAGTTTGCTGGCCTAGAAATTCGCTTTTCCGGATTTCTGGGCCATATTGTCTTGATGGCCTAGAAACACAAAAATCGGAAAGTTAGGCCAGATTGTTTTGATGGCCTAGAAACCCAAATTTTCCGGATTTCTAGGTCATGTAAGTTTGATGGCCTAGGAACCCAAATCTAGAGATTTCTAGGTCATGTCGATTCGATGGCCTAGAAACCGAAAAATAGGAAAGTTAGGTCCTTTCGATTTGGTGGCCTAGAATCCCCATTTGCCAGATATCTAGGCCATATAGTTTTGGTGGCCTAAAAATTCAATTTCCCGGATTTTAGGCCAGGTTGTTTAGATGACCTAGAAACCCCAGTTTTTGAAATTCTAGGCCAGGTGGCCGAGATTTTAAATTTTCGGATTTCTAGGCCACCATGGCCTAGAAACTTGAATTTTCTAGGCCCCACACTTACTCTTCTGAATCGCGTTTCCCAATTTTTGACATGTCCCGCCCATGATTTGCACAGCATGTAGTAGAGACTCTGAAAATTTGAATTTTTGGGATTTTTCAGATTTTTGAACTTTTTGGGGTCAAAAATCTCGAATTTTCCGATTTTTGGAGCTGAAAATGGCTCAAAAATGGTCAAAAAATGGTCCAAACATTTTTTAAATTTTCATTTTTTCTGGCTGAAATTTAGCCTATTTTTCAAGCTTTCTGGGGTCAAAAATGCTCAAATTTCACCTTTTTTGGGTCAAAATTTGCCTAAAATTCCGATTTTTGCACTTTTTTGGAGCTAAAATGACTCAGAATAATCCAAAAATCCCCACCTCATTCTCATATTTCTGTCGCATTTTCTCATTCTGCTCCAGCAAAACTCTGCGTTTCTCGCTCTCCGGAAAACCGGCGAACATGATTTCGTTCTCCGAAATACGGTACATTTTCTTGAATTCCTCCTCTTCGGCCATTTCCAGATACAGGCGCGATTGACATTTGTCCTGACGTTCCAGCATGGGGTAGGCGTTGAAATTCTGGAATTTTTTAATTTTTTTTAGCATGAGCAATGGCCTAGGAATCCAAAGTTAGTGAAAATTGGGTTAGAGAAGCTGTTTTTGGCGG
Organism: Caenorhabditis nigoni; assembly: GCA_027920645.1. Taxonomy (NCBI): domain Eukaryota; kingdom Metazoa; phylum Nematoda; class Chromadorea; order Rhabditida; family Rhabditidae; genus Caenorhabditis; species Caenorhabditis nigoni. Next base: position 15,805,251 of record CP115866.1, read on the forward strand.
AAAAAAATCGATGGCCTAGAAAACCAAATTTGGGAAAACTCGGCCATGATGTACATGGTTATAAAGGGCATGCTTTGAGAGTTCCATATCAGTTTTTAGATTCAAAAATATTGATTCAGAAGCGAGTTATGGCCATTTCAAATTTGGAGCGATGTGGCCTAGTTTTGGATTTCTAGGCCACCAGAACTAAAATGACCATAACTCCCTTTAAAATAGAGATTTTTGAAATCTAAAAACTGTTCCGTAGTTCTGACACCTTGCGCTTTCCATCGTACTAGTTCGTGACCTAGAAATCCTAAATTTGGATTTCTAGGCCACCGCCTGTCGAACCTGTCGAACCGTGCACACCATGGTCTTATTTTTCGATTTCAAAATAGTGACCTAGAAATCTAAGATATCGATTTTGAAGCTAGTTACGCTTGGTGGCCTAGAAATCCAAATTCGGTGAAAACTAGGCCATGGCGTACATGGTTCTAAAGGGCATGCTTTGAGAGTTCCATATCAGTTTTTAGATTCAAAAATATTGATTTAGAAGCGAGTTATGGCCATTTTAGTTCCGGTGGCCTAGAAATCCAAAACTAGGCCATATTTTCCCAAAAACTAAAATGACCATAACTCAGTTCAAAATCGATATTTTTCAAATCTGAAAACTGGTATGGAACTCTCAAAGCATGATCTTTCGAACCATGTAAACCATGGCATAGTTTTCACAAAATTTGGATTTCTATGCCACCAACGTTAAATGGCCATAACTCCCTTCTGAATCGATAGTTTTTAAATATGAAAACTGCTACGGAACTCTCAAAGCGTGATCTTCATAACCATATACATCATGGCCTAGAAATCCAAAATTTGGGTTTCTAGGCCATTAACCTAAAATTGACCTAGGAGGTTCCAGAAAACGCCCATTTTTTATGGTGGCCTAGAAAATCATTTCATGGCCTAGAAATCCAAAAAAACCAAACTCACCACTCCCAGGACTCCGGTTCTGGTGAAATTATGAATCACAACTGTCGCTTTTCCCAACGAAAGAGCCGCTGACATTTGCTCGGGGAAGCGCTGAAAAAATGTAATTTTTTCAAAAATTTGAAAATATAGTTTTTGATGGCCTAGAAATTCTTCTAGGCCATCTTCAATTACTGGGGCTAAAAAAAGCCTAAAAACCCACCCCATTCCTCTTAAATTGATAGAACAGTCGCCGCGTGGCGCGATCCCAAATCACTATCATCGTCGCATTGAAATCCACCCATTCGTTGTGTCCGTTTTGGCGCGAAATTGCCAAATTTTGAAAAAATAGGTCGACTTCGGACTGGAGAGGCTCATAGAATCGCCGGTATTTCTCCAGAAACGTCTTTTCGGTTTTCAAACGATCCGTCGCTCGTTTTGGGTCGGGCTGGAAGAGAAATCGTGGTTTTTAGCTTGAAAATCTTTTTTTTTCAGATTCGAAAAATATCGATTTTGAAGCTAGTTACACCCGTTTCAAGTTGGTGGCCTAGAAAACGAAGTTTCGGGAAAACTAGGCCATGATGTACATGGTTCGATAGAGCATGCTTTAAGAGTCCCATAGCAGTTTTCAGATTCGAAAAATATCAATTTAGAAGCGAGTTATGTCCATTTCAAATTTGGAACGAGGTGGCCTAGTTTTGGATTTCTAGGCCACCAACTTAAAATGTCCATAACTCCTTAATGAATCGGTATTTTCAAAATCTGAAAACTGATATAGAACTCTCAAAACATGCTCTTTCGTACCATGTATACCATGGCCTAGTTCTCCAATTTCGAAATGGTGGCCTAGAAATCCAAATTCAGTGAAAACTAGGCCATGGTGTACATGGTTCGATAGAGCAAGTTTTGGAAGTTCCATTACAGTTTTCAGATTTGAAAAACATCGACTTTGAAGCGAGTTATGGTCATTTTTAGTTGGTGGCCTAGAAAACGGAGTTTCGTGAAAACTAGGCCATGTGTACACGGTTCGAAAGAGCATGCTTTGAGAGTTCCATTGCTGTTTTTAGATTCGAAAATTATCGATTTTGAACTGAGTTATGGTCATTTTAAGTTGGTGGCCTAGAAATCCGAAACTAGGCCAGATCGTCCCAAAATTTGAAATGGTCATAACTCGCTTCTAAATCGATATTTTTGAATCTGAAAACTGATTTGAAACTCTCAAAGCATGCTTTCTAGAACCATGGCCTAACTTTCCGAAATTCAGATTTCTAGGCCACCAAACTTTTTTGGATTATATCCAGGTCATGGTGTACATGGTTCGAAAGAACATCCTCTGAGAGTTTCATATCAATTTTCAGATTCCAAAAATCTCAATTTTGAAGCTAGTTACACCCATTTTAAGTTGGTGGCCTAGAAAAACCAAATTTGGGAAAACTAGGCCATGATGTACATGGTTCTAAAGGGCATGCTTTGAGAGTTCCATATCAGTTTTCAGATTCGAAAAATATCGATTTAGAAGCGAGTTATGGCAATTTCAAGTTTTTGGGACGATATGGCCTAGTTTTGGATTTCTAGGCCACCAGAACTAAAATCGCCATAACTCGCTTCAAAATCGATATTTTTCGAATCTAAAAACTGATATGAAACTCTCAGAGCATGCTCTTTCGAACCATGTACGCCATGGCCTAGTTTTCACCGAATTTGGATTTCTAGGCCACCAAGCGTAACTAGCTTCAAAATCGATATCTTAGATTTCTAGGTCACTATTTTGAAATCGAAAAATAAGACCATGGTGTGCACGGTTCGACAGGTTCGACAGGCGGTGGCCTAGAAATCCAAATTTAGGATTTCTAGGTCACGAACTAGTACGATGGAAAGCGCAAGGTGTCAGAACTACGGAACAGTTTTTAGATTTCAAAAATCTCTATTTTAAAGGGAGTTATGGTCATTTTAGTTCTGGTGGCCTAGAAATCCAAAACTAGGCCACATCGCTCCAAATTTGAAATGGCCATAACTCGCTTCAAAATCGATATTTTTCGAATCTAAAAACTGATATGAAACTCTCAAAGCATGCTCTTTCGAACCATGTATACCATGGCCTAGTTTTCTCCAAATTTGGATTTCTAGGCCACCAAGAGTAACTAGCTTAAAAATGCGCCAAAAGCACGCCAGAACATCTATCTCACCCGAATTCGCTGCAATTCGGGCGTCTGAAGGTATAGCTCATAGGCGAATTTATTTTTTCTTGAAAAATCCTGAAGAGCCTTCTCGAACTCGGCCAGCGGCTGGAATAACGTCCTGTCTGTGGGTCTGGTGATCATTTTAGCTGGAAAAAATGGCTGAAAATTGGAGAAAATTTGAGAAAAAAGACATTAAAAATGGATGAGAGATTCCAGTAAAATTTAGAAAAAAATAGAGGAAAAAAAGGGAAAATTCAACGATTTTTGTATTTCAAATTGAGTGAAAAAATGGAAAAATCAACGAAAAATTGGGGAAATTTTTATGATTTTCGAGCTAAAAATTAGGCATTAAAATCGCAATTTTAGCTCGAAAATTGGAAAAAAAAGAAAAGAAAACAACAAAATGTGCAAAAGAAAAGGGAAAAATTGAAGAATTTTGAGCTAAAAATTCAGAATTTTTCGATTTTTGGCTTCAAAAATCATGATTTTTTGACTCTAATTTTTCAATTTTTAGCTCAAGAATTAACAAAAAAAAAAAAGAAAATTTGAAGAATTTCGACAGAAAAAAAAATGTAAAAATCTGGATTTTCAAATCAAAAATCGACGAAAAAGGACCAATTTTTAGGGATTTTTCAACTCAAATTTACCAATTTTTAGCTCGAAAATTAACAAAAAATGGCAAAAAATAACAAAAAAAAGACAGAAAAATGACAAAAAAAGCCAAAAAATTAAACATGGTCCACTTGTTCTGGATCCAACTCCTCCGGATAGTGATCTTTGACTTCCAGGTCTTCTCCATATTGAATTGTTGTATCGATAGTTAGAAGAAGCTGATCGATACTCTCCTCATCTTCACAGTTCAATGGAACGAATTTCACGATGGAGTAGTCTTCCAGGACCTGGAAAATGAAGGAAATTTTGGGATTTTTGGACAATTTTTGGGCCATTTTTCATGATTTTTGAGCCATTTTTCATGCTTTTCAAGCCAATTTAAGTCATTTTTAGTGGTTTCTGGACTATTTTAAGCTATTTTCTATGTTTTTTGAGAGACCTGGAAAATTGGGAATTTTGGGATTTTAGTGAATTTCAGATGAAATTTGAGCATTTTTCATGATTTTTGGACTATTTTTCAATGAAATTTTGAACATTAATGTTTAAAAACCATGAAAATCTGTGAAAATTAGGCCAAAAACGATTAATTTTGAGGTGGAACCAGATAAAAATTGGCTAGTTTTAGGGGTTTTTGGGGTCAATTTTGACAATTTTCAGGACCATTTTGAGCTATTTCTCACGATTTTAAAACTATTTTCAAGAATTTTAGGAGATTTTTACTGATTTTTGAGCCATTTTTCATAAATTTTAAGTCATTTTTAATGATTTTTGGACTATTTTAATCTATTTTTCGTGTTTTGAAAAACATTTTAAACCAATTTTTCATGATTTACGGACTATTTTCAAGTCGTTTTCAGCATTTTGAAGCAATTTTTATGCTTTTTAGACGATTTTTCATGATTTTTGGGTCATTTTTAATGATTTCTGGGCCATTTTTCATGATTTTTGAGCCATTTTCCATGATTTTTGGGCCATTTTTCATAATTTTCAGATCATTCTTCATACATTTTGGGCCATTTTTCACTGATTTTTGTGCAAATTTTCATAATTTTCAGGCCATTTTTCATGATTTTTAGACGATTTTTCATGATTTTTGGAACATTTTTTATGATTTTCAGTTTGTTTCAAGGCAATTTTCATGACTTTTATGTGATTTTTAACGATTTTAAGACCATTTAAAATTTTTAATGATAGATTTTTAATGATTTTAATGTCATTCTTCATGTTTTCAATGTCTATTTTATCCACTTTAAGCTATTTTTAGTCCATTTTAGGATATGTCTCTTTTTTCAGCAATTTCAACGATTTTTTAAGCTCAATTTTCTGACATTTTTCATGATTTTCCAATATTTCAAAGTCCTATTGTAAGCCAATTTTCAAGGATTTTTGAGCAATCTTTCATGATTTTTGGGTCCTTTTCAATGATTTTTGAGCTATTTTTCATGATTTTTGGGTCATTTTTAAGCTATTTCTAACGATTTTCAGGCCATTTCCCCCTATTTTTTAGCCTCTACCTGAGCAATAGTTCTTGTCAATCTGCGATGTTTGGCATTCCAAACAGTCTCATCCTGATCGACAATCGAACGAGTGTCCGTTTCCAAAAACTCATCGACCAGTTGCTTATTTCTCTCCGAGAGCAAGTCCATCTTCGTGAGCACATTGATAGCCGGAGTTTCTATGGCAACCATTGCGGAGAGGGCCGTGAGAGCTCCAGAAATGAATTTCTCGGCTTCCAGAACGAAATTCGTGTCGATCAGGAACACAGAACAGACGTTGAAGTCCCAGGACTGCAAATTTTGGGGTTTTTAGAGAATTTTTCAGGGGTTTAAGAGCCAAAATCCCTCTACAAACCTTCAAAGCATCTACAATTTGTCTCATAACCGGTAGGTGACTGTACAACTCGATTTGTCCCGGGCAATCGATAACGAAGTAGTCGTCCTCACCCTCATCGAGTTCGTCGTGCAACCAATCCAGATTTTGGACCAGGTATCTGGAAAAATATCCCTTAAAATGGGCTTTTTTGAGCTAGAAATCTCAAAATCCAATTTTTTCGAAAAATTCCAAAAAATCTCACTCCATACAAAAAACCAGCGCTCCATTGGGACCCAGAATCAACTCCTCATCCTCCTGAACATCATTCACACTGATCAAGTCGCGAACGTCTGGAATTTTTTTCAAAATTTGAAAATTTTCCCCACAAATAAAGAAATTCCCCTACCAACTACAGCTGGATAGTTGAAAACCTCACAAGCCGGATCCAAATTCACCATTCGCAAGGTCCTTCCGGTGCTCAGACAGTGATTATGCATTACGGAGCAGTAGGTTGACTAGAAATTTCAAAATTTTGAAAAAATTTAAAAAAGCAATTTTCATACTTTTCCACTGCCCGCCGGTCCCATTACAAGTTGTGCGTACTTCATTTTTGCTTGAAAATTTGAATTTTTGAGTAAATTTGAGGTAGAAAACAAAAAAACGGGGGAAAACGGAGAAAAATGGAGGAAAAAGCCGAAAAAAATCGAAAATTTTCAGAGTGTGCGATGGAGCGCACTTGCATTTTTAACTCCATTTTCCGCCAATTTTCACCGTTTTTTCGCTGAAAATCCTCAAATTTCACTAAATTTTTTTGTTCTTTTCGCATGGACACATTCACAGATGTCGACGCAAAAGATGCGAACGTTATGCTCGGCTCGCTCATCGTTTTCTTCGCCACCGGATGGCTTTTCTATACGAAACAGTTGTTCAAGAATTATGAGGTTTTTTACATCAAAAAAATTATTTTTTCTGTAATTTTTTTTATTTTTCAGGTGCACAATCGAACGGTTCAGTTCATTTTCTCGCTGACTTTCGCGTTTTCGTGCAGTTTGTTCGAGCTGATCATCTTTGAAATTGCAGATGTTATGGCGCCATTGTAAGGGATTTTTGGGGTGTTTCGCTGTTTGAAAAAAAACCTAAAAATTGGAAAATGGAAGCTGAAAATTCCAAAAATCGGGAAAAAAATGTAAAAAATTGAAAAAAAAAACATTTTTTCAAAAATTCAAAAATCCAAAAAGACAATTTTTCAGCCCTTTTAGGGGGTATTTTCATTCATTTTCATGTTTAAAAATGCTGAAAAATTGAATTTTTGAAACTAAAAATCCCAAAAAACGAGAAAAGTTGAAAAAATTAGAAAAAAATTTTTTTTCTGAAATTTTCAAAAATCGAATAAAAGCCAATTTAAGCCCTTTTTGGTGTATTTCTGCTCATTCTCATATCCAAAAATGCTGAAAATTTGAAATTTTCGAGTAAAAAATGCTGAAAATCGGGACAAAATTTAAAATTCGGAAAAAAAATTTTGTAATTTTTTCGAAAATTTTTCAAAAATTCGAAAAAAAGGCCAATTTAAGCACTTTTTGAGTGTATTTTTTCGTTTAAAAAACTCAAAAATCGAATATTTCGAGCTAAAAATGCCGGAAATCGAGAAATTTTGAGAAAAATTCGAAAAAAAAATTTTTTGGAATTTTTTCAAAAAATTACTTTCTGACACCATTTTGGCTGTTTAAAACTGTAAAAATCGCTATTTTCAGCCTAAAAACTATTTAAAAAAAATTTTTTTTTCAAAAAAAAAATCTCAAAAATTCCCAAATTTTCTCTTCCAGATCCCGTTCCCGATGCTGGACGTTCTGTCTATCTCTAATCCTCATCACTCTCGTCGTCGTCATTCCCATCTACACCTCATTTCTAATCGTATCCAGTCTCGTTCGTCGTCACTTCCAACTTCCACTTTCCGTCACCCTCTGGCTCATTTTTATTTGGTTTTTCTGGAAAATCGGCGATCCATTTCCCATGTTATCCCCGAAACACGGAATTTTCACCATTGAACAAGTCATTTCAAGAGTTGGAGTCGTTGGTGTCACCATTATGGCAGTTTTATCGGGTTTTGGAGCAGTGAATGCCCCATATTGCTATATGACCTTTTTTACGCGACCGGTTAGTGGAAAAATGGGCTGAAAATCATGAAAAACGACCCAAAACAGCTGAAAGTGGTCCCAAAAATGACTAGAATTGCGCCGAAGGCGCTCCAGCAATTTTCGTCTTTTTTTAGATTTTTTGCCTGAAAATTCGAAAAAACTGCATTATTTTTCCGGTTTTTATGCCTAAAAATTCTCATTTCCCACCGATTTTCCCCGAATTTTTCATAATTTTCTCTTCCAGGTCGAAGATTTCCATGTCTGCCAGCTCGAGAAGAAGCTTACACACACAATGGACCTAATAGTACTCAAAAAACGAAAAGCCGCCCGTTATGAGCTGGAGAAAAATCGATTAGCCGGAGAGAAGACACAGAAAGGAGCGACGACGTTTTTCGAGCGATTTTTCGATAGTTTCAGCGAAAAATCCAGTGGAGGATCCACGTTGGCATCGCAAATTGAGTGAGAAAATCGAGCTGAAAATGGCTGAAAATCAGGAAAAATAGACGGAATTTCATATTTTTCATGTTTGTAGCCAGAAAATCCTGAAAAATTGAAAATTTCGAGTTTCCAGCCGTAAACTCCTGAAAAATTGGTCGAATTTCATATCTTTCACTGAAATTCGCTGGAAAAATGCGAAAAACCCAGCAAAAATGAGCCAAAACAATGAAATTTGGGCGACACACTTTTGAAAATTAGACTTTCGCGCCGACGGGTCTCGCCACGAAAAGTCGTTTCGGCAGATGCGCCTTTAAAACCACAGTAACCCCGCAAGCCTAAAAATATTTCGTTTCGATGAAGTTTTTCGTAATTTTCGCTGAAAAATTAGATAATTAAATGGAAAAAAAACTGAAAACATAAGAATTGCCGAACATCACAAAATTTGGCGAAAAAAACCCCATTTTTCAAGAAATCTCAGTGAGAAATCGAAAATTGTCGAATTTTCATCAAAAAAGGCTCCAAATGTGACCTAAATTTCACATTTTTCACTGAAATTCGCTGGAAAAACTGCGAAAAACCAGCAAAAATGAGCCAAAACAACCAAAATCGGGCGGCACACTTTCAAATTTTTGCATTTCGCGCCGACGGGTCTCGACACGAAAAGAAAATTCGGCACGTGCGCCGCGCCTATAAAACTACAGTAACCCCGCAAGCCTAAAAAGATTTCGTTTCGATGCATTTTTTCGGGATTTTCGGTGAAAAAAGAGATTTTTAAATGCAAAAAAAAACAGAAAACATGAGAATTGCCGAAAAATTACCAATTTTGGCGAGAAAATCCCATTTTTCAAGAAATTTCAGGGAAAAATCGAAAATTGTCGAATTTTCATCAACAAAGTCCTCAAATTTGACCTAAATTTCACATTTTCCCCAGAAATTCCGTGAAAATTCCGGAAAAAACCAGCTAAAACAACCAAAATCGGGCGGCAAGTATTCAAAAAATAGATTTTCGCGCCCATGGGTCTCGCCACGAAAAGCTGAATTGACTACTTGCGTCTTTAAACTACAGTAACCCAGCGAGATTTTTCAGGGATTTTAAGCTATTTTTAGTGAGAAATCAGGTATTCGGCTGGAAAATAAACGGAAAATATGGGGGGAAAATTGAAAAATAGCAATTTTCAGGATTTTTAGACGATTTTTCATAAAAAAAAATTCCAGAAAAATCCAAAAATTGAATTTTTGTATTTTTCAGCCGCCTAAAAGAAGAGATCGTTCCCCTGGAGACCCTGGCCCGTTTCCTCTTCCTGGATCTTGTGGAAATGCGTCAAATGCTGAATCGAGTCGAGTTCTCCAAGACATTCATGGGCATTTATTTCAACATCCTCGGACATTTTTTCTCAATTTATTGCATTTGGAAAATCTTTATCTCGTTTATCAATATCGTCTTCGATAGGGTCGGAAAAGTGGATCCAGTCACGAAAACCATTGAAATTGGGGTTCATTGGATGGGAATTCCACTGGATATCTCATTTTGGTCCCAATATATTTCGTTTTTTCTCGTTGGAGTCATTGCTGTCACTTCTATTAGAGGTCTGCTGATTACGATGGCAAAGTTTTTTGTGTCGATTAGCAATGCGACGTCATCACTATCGAATGTTATTGCACTGCTCATGGCTCAGATTATGGTAATTTGAGGGTATTTTAGGCCGAAAATTGGGAATTTCCTGATCCAAAATTTGTAAAAATTGGGATCTTTTCGGCCAAAATTTTGTAAAATTGAATTTTTTAAGTCGAAAATTGTGAAAACTGGGTTTTTTTCATCTAAAATTTGTAAAAATCGGAATTTTTTGAGTCAAAATTCGTGAAAATTATGATTTTTTGAGCCAAAATTTGTAGGATTTTTTAGGTCAAATATTGAAAAAATTGGATATTTTTGAGTCAAAATTTGTAAAAATTGGGAATTTTTAATGAAAATAGCTTCAAAATGAGCCTAAAAACGATCAAATTTGATAAAATTAGACTTTTTCGAAAATTTCGAAAATTCGTCAAATTTTGCCGTTTTTGAGCGAATTTTCCAATTTTTCTGTAGTTTTAGGTGCAAAAAAGCCTCTTTGCCGCAAAAAATGGCTCTTTTTCGGTGTTTTTAAGCCAAAAAATGCGAATTTTTGATCCAAAATTTGTGAAAATTGGAAATTTTTTGAGTCAAATTTGAATTTGATGAAATTTAATTTCCCGAAAATTTCAAAATTCGTCAAATCTAGGCGCATTTTGGCTCATTTTGAAGCTAATTTTCTGATTTTTTTTCGGAATTTTAAGCAAAATAAACCACAAAAAATGTCTCAAAATGGCTAAAAATACCTCTTTTTCGGGTATTTTTAGGGCAAAATTTGTGAAAATTGGGAATTTTTAGCTCAAAAATTCGGAATAAATGGCATTTTTAAGCCTAAAAATACCGCATTTTTCAGGGCATGTACTTTGTCTCCTCGGTCCTCCTGATGCGAATGAACGTTCCCGAAGAATATCGAACAATTCTCACCCGGATTCTCGGAGACCTCAAATTCAACTTCTACCATCGCTGGTTCGACGTCATATTCCTCATTTCGGCCGTCTCTTCGATAGTCTTCCTGACCCTGATTCATAAATCCGGGTCCTCCATGTTTCGGGCTTAATTTCCTTATTTTTGGGTTTTTTTTTTGTGATTTTTTCATAACTTTTTCGGGTCTCTAAAACGAGGTAAAAACTGATCAGAATAATAAAAAATTTTGGAAAGAAACGGTTTTTGGGGGTCAGAATTCATCAGTTTTGAGTTGTGAAAATGGTCAATTTAGGTACAGATTTCAAATTTTTGGGGGAAAATGAGTACAGAAAAGTGGGGAAAAAAAAGAAGAATTGTACAAATTAAACATGAGCAATGCCAATCTCTTGCTCCTCATCGATATCGGCCAACACCTCGAGAAGGATCTCCATGTCGTCGTCGAGCTTTCGCTGTTGCTCCTCCAAATCTCCCAATTCCTGAATGATCTGCCCGTTCTCCTCCATCTCATCGTCCTGGTCCATCTGGAGACGATCGGCCATCACTCGCAGATAATTGATTGTGGGCGTGGCCGCAGTGAGATCGGTCTCGACGATTTTTGGTTGAATATGGGAGACGGAGATTTGGGTTTGGGTCGAGGTTGTGTGGGTCTGGAATCAGAAAATTAGAGATTTTCGGGACAAAAAAATTATAAAAATTGGAATTTTTGGTCGAAATATTTGTAAAATTAGGTACTTTTTAAGCCGAAAATTGTGAAAATTGGCGTTTTTTGAGCCAAAAATTGTAAAAATTGAGCATTTTCAGGTCAAAATTTGCATTAAATTGGGTTATTTTCGAGCCAAAATTTGAAAATTAGGGATTTGATATGTCAAAATTTGTAAAAATTTGATACTTTTTGAGCCGAAATATGTGAAAATTGGAAAATTTTTAGGCCGAAAATTGGAGAAATTGGAAATTTTTCGAACCGAAATTTGTAAAAATTGGGAATTTTTTGAGAAAAAATTGAGAATTCCCCAAGCCGAAATTTGCAAAAATTTGACATTTTTGAGACAAAATTTGTGAAAATTGAGAATTTTTAGGCCAAAATTTGAGAAAATTGGGTACTTTTTGAGTCAAAATTTGTGGAAATTGGCTATTTTTCATCCAAAATTCGTAAAAAATTAGGAATTTTTAAGCCAAAATTTGGGAAAATTGGGATTTTTAGGTCAAAATTGGGTGAAATTTGCCTTTTCACTAATATTTTGATGAATAATTGATAGGAGGGAGAGACAAAGCATGATAGAATATCAGCAATAAATCATCCTCTCAAATTGATACCAACCTCGAAGACTGTCTGCGTCTCCACGTTCTCCTTTGTCTCTCCTCCGGTGAAAACGTCGAATGACGGCGATTTGAGGCCAGCGGAGAGTGGCGACGGCGTCACCGCTTGGAATTTCTTGATTTTCAGCGCTTCTGGAGCAACGCCTCCTTTGATGTTGCCGGCGGATTTTTCGAATGCGGCCTTCTCGGCGCCGAATGGGCTGTTGCGAGCCGAGCTGGTGAGTTGGACGAGTCCGACGCGGTGCATCTGGAAAAAATTAACTCTTTAACAAGCGGAAAATGTACAAGAGACAAGGAAAAAATAGCGAAAATTACAAAATTTGAAAAAAAAAATTCAAAAAAAATATTTTTCTCGAAATTCCTAGTCAAAAATCGAAATTTTTCGTTAATTTTAGCAATAAAATCCTTCTAAATCACCCGAATTTCACATTTTTCACCGAAAGAACCGAGAAAAATACGAAAAAACCAAGAAAAATGAGCCAAAACAACCAAAATTAGGCGGCACACTTTCAAAATTCAGACTTTCGCGCCGAAGGGTCTCGACACGAAAAGCCGATTTAGCACTTGCGCCTTTAAAAGTATAGTAAACCTGCAGCCCTTTATAGGGCGATTTTTTCGGGTTTTCTAGAGGAAAATAAGGTATTTAGCTGCAAAAAAACGCAGGAAATATGGGAAAAATCGAGGAGACAAAGAAAAAATGATGAAAATTACAAAAATCGATGAAAAGGGGTTTTTTTCCGAATTTTCAGTGAAAAATTGACAATTTCCGACATTTTCAGCGATAAAATCCTGATAAATCCCTCGAATTTCACATTTTTCACCGAAAAACCCGAGAAAACTACGAAAAAACCAAGAAAAATGAGCCAAAACAACCAAAATTAGGCGGCACACATTCAAAATTTAGATTTTCGCGCCGACGGGTCTCGCCGCGAAAAGACGAATTTCCAACTTGCGCCTTTAAGCTACAGTAGCCAAGTACGCCTGAAAATGTCTGTTTTCCTGGTTTTTTTTTCGGAATTTCTGGGAAAGAAAGGTATTAAACTGCGAAAAAGACAGAAAACATGGAAAATAATGCGAAAAAAAAAAGAAAAAAAAATAGTATTTACAAGATCTTCATCGGGTAAAATTGATAAAATTGATATGACAAAAAATATGAAAATAAATTAGAAATTGGAGAATCTCAAGCCTTCCCGGCACTTTTATCGAGCTCCTCAGCAGTTGTATCCTCTTCAGAAGTCTTGGATTCATTCAATTTCTCGTTTCCCAAATCGAAAAGTCTCTTGTATTCGGCCTCTTTCTCCTTGAGTTTCGCACGCTTTTCGGCGCATTCTGTGCTCAGCTGAAAGAAGAGATTACTGTAGTTTTCGTGGTGGGACCTCACCTCCTCATTGATCTTCTTCAACCGGTCCACTTCTTCCTGCCGATTCGCCACTATCGTCTGCCAATACGCCAGTTCTTCATCGTTCACCTCTTCTTTATAGTCCTTTATTGATTCCTCGATTGTCTGCACTTCTGTGTTTTCGAAGGAAATCTGGAAAAATTCGAAAAATCTAAAAAATTCTGGTTTTTGCACTAACTTCTTCAGTTTGACACGAAAATTCTGCGTTTTTTACTGCATTTTTTGAGATCTTCACCTCCTCAAACACCGAGAAGCTATCCATATTGCTGAAAAAAAAGGTTTTTTCCGCGAAAAAACACCAAAAACAGCGAAAAATATCGGAAAAGGGTGCACCCTAATTCAAAACTGCCGCCATTGGTGCAGTGCGGTGGAGCGCGCTTGCCTCCCTGTGACGTCATCGATTGATTGTAAACACTTTTTTAGAGCAGTTTTCAGCGGATTTTTGAATTGAAAAACCGGATTTTTAGTCTCTAAACTAATTTATAAAATTTTCAGCACAAAATAATGAGTGTTTCATCAAATTTAATCGAGAATCAAATCAATAAAGGCATTCTGAAGCTTAAAGAAGACCATAATTTAAAATTGGAGAAGGATTCAGAGTTAATAGATTTAGTAACAAAAGAACTACTGATGAATAGTGGAGGTGTGCGACAAAAAAGCCAAGATTTATCGATGAATGTGAGAAAATTAGAAAAAATTGAATGTTTTTTTTCAAAATTTCAAAATTTTCAGCTCCCAAAATTCTACGCAACCGACCAAAGTTGGCTGGAACTTCAAATGCGAATTGGAAATGCTGAAAATCCACAAAATCCGTTGATTCCACAGACGAGCGTCTATTTGCCGGGAATTTATAATGGGGTGTTGGCTCCAAAGCATCCATGTGGGTTTTGAGCTTAAAAATGGGCTGAAAATAGCTGAAAATAGTCTAAAATTGCGAAAAATTGAATTGAAATTATTGAAAAACCGTTGGAAATGGTCTAAAAATTCGAGAATCGCTCAAAAATTTTTGAGAAAAAAATCGCTGAAAATAGGTCTAAAATAGCCTGAAATAGGCTCGAAACAGCTAAAAATGGCTGCAAATTGTCTTAAAATTCAGAAAAATCCTTAAAGAATAACCCTAAAATCCTAAAATCGATCAAAATTTTCCGAAGAAAAAAATCGCGGAAATAGCTCCAAAATAACCAAAAAACGGCTAAAATTGACATGAAAACGGCTGAAAAATAGCTTGAAAATACTCAAAAATTGATTTTTATTTGCCAAATTATTTAAAAATCGCCGAAAATAGGCTTAAAATAGTCTAAAAATGACTGGAAAAAGCTTTAAAAAATCACCCGAAAACTCTAAAATCGCTGAAAATAGTCGAAAATGGTCCAAAATTGACTAAAAATGGTCCAAAACTGACTAAAAATGATCCAGAATTGACTAAAAATGGTCCAAAATTAACTAAAAATGATCCAAAATTAACTAAAAATGATCCAAAATTGCTAAAAAATGACCCAAAATTGACTAAAAATGGTCCAAAATTGACTAAAAATGGTCCAAAATTGACTAAAAATGGTCCAAAATTCAGTAAAAATGGTCCAAAATTCATTAAAAATGGTCCAAAATTGACTAAAAATGGTCGAAAATCAGCTGAAAATGGTCCAAAATTGGCCAGAAATGGTCCAAAATTGGCCAAAAATGGTCCAAAATTGACTAAAAATGGTCCAAAATTGGCGAAAAATGCTAAAAATAACTCTAAAATCGCCCAAAATCCACCATTTTCTCTCTAAAAACCCGTGATATTTTCAGTTGGCCTCCCTTCCTACCACTACTACACCTGCCCTTCAATTAGAGGTACCATCCCTCGAAAACCCACCTACGACTACGTTCTACCCCCAAAATACCATGGACACCAGCCAAAAGTCCAAATTTCCAACTCAAAAGTCACATTAGAGTCGTTTGGAGCGTTTCCAGCGATGGAAATCTGGAGTTTCGGGGAGAATACGATCTACAGTACCCCTGACCAACATTGCTCAGCCTACTTCAACTCATCGAAGTTAGTGCTGAGCAATGGAAGGGTTATTGATGAGTTGGGAGGAAAAGAGGTCAAGATAGTGATGAATAATCAGTTTGAGCTAAAAGAGAAGATTCGAAAAATCGCGTTTTCCGTAAAAACGAACTTTGTGGAGGTTCTAATGCTTCTGGAGAATTATACCATGGCATCTGGATGTATATTTGAGAATATGAGAAAAAGAAAATTGAATGTATCGATTTTTGAAATGCCTGGAACCTATGGAACCACCGATTTTCAATGTTCTCCGGACTTTAAATCAATGGTTCGGGTGTCACAAATGACTAGAAATATCCCAAAAATGTCGAAAATCGAGGAAAAAATTGAGTATAATTCCAAATCCATTCGACACATTCTAAAACGCGTTATGCAGCACTATGAAGCCCAGAATTGGAATCAAATGCACTCAATGGAATGGTTCAAACTGGCCTGTCAATTCTGTCAATGTACAGTAACCGCTGGAAAACGACTGAGCAATCCAGACGCAGAAATTCAAATTCCGAATCACCTGACGCCAATGGAGAAGATTGTGAACTTATCAACTGTGGAAACCAAGGAGTGTGGGCTTAAGGAGCCTTGTCTGAATGCGTGGGATCTGATTGCCATTGGAAGAAGAATCGCTGAAGGGAAATTTGAAGTTTGCTGGGGAGACGATAAGAAGGAGCTGTTGGCAGAGTATAGTCATCAGTGAGTTTTTGAATTTTTTATGCTGAAAATGGGAGAAATTGGCCTTAAAAACAAAATAAAATTGCTCTAAAAACCTCAAAAATGACTAAAAAGTGTCCAAAATCGACTTGATATTCTTCAAAAATAGCCTAAAGCTGCTATATTTCCAGAATAGCTGAAAAACAGCTGGAATTTGCTCAAAATACGCTTCTCAAAATGAATTTGAAAATCTAAAAATTGAGTCAAAATTGGCTAAAAATAACCAAAAACAAGGCTGAAATTGACTAAAAATGACCCTAAATTAAGTTAAAATTGTCCAACATCGACCTAAAGTTGACTAAAAATGGCTTAAGTTGACAAAATAATAGTCCAAAATTGACTTAAAATGGTCAAAAATTTGTTAAAAAAGGTCCAAAATTGACTAAAAATGATCCAAAATTGACTTAAAATGGTCAAAAATCGAGTACAACTGGTCCAAAATTGACTAAAAATGGCCTGAAATTTCTTAAAAATGATCCAAAATTCATTAAAAATGGCCCAAAATTGACTAAAAATGACCCTAAATTGGTTTAAAATGGCCCAGAATTGGCTAGAAACAGTCCAAAATTCATGAAAAATGGCCCAAAATTGACTAAAAATGATCCAAAAATTCACTAAAAAAGGTCCAAAATTGCTTTAAAATGACTCTTAAATCGGTGAAAATAACCCTAAATTGGTTCTAATAGGTGAAAATTGACCTGAAAAGACATTAAAGACCTCAAAAATGGCCTCTAAAAATCCAAAAATCAGCTATTTTTGGTCAAAATTCCTCTAAAAAGATCTCAATTTTCTCAAAATCGGCTCAAAATAGCCTAAAAATCGACCTAAAACCCTTAAAAATTGATCTAGAATGGCTGAAAATAGCTGAAATTCGCTCCAAAAATGCCTAAAAACGTCCCAGATTTGGCATAAAAATTGGTATAAATAGTACAGAATTGGCCTGAAATTCTATAACAGACCCAGAAAATTCCAAACATCAGCCATTTTTGGTCAAAATTCGCTCTAAAAAGGGTCGAAATCGGCCTGTAACTTGAATTTTGACCATTTTTAGTCAATTTTGGACCATTTTTAGTCAAATTTGGACTATTTTTAGTCTATTTTGGACCATTTTTAGTCAATTTTCAGCTATTTTCCCTCCATTTTCCCCCTAAAACCCCTCATTTTTGCAGAGTTCTGATTGCTCTCTACGGACTTGTCGATCTTTTTGGAAATCACAAAACGATGAGCGGAAAGGATAAACGATCGAAAATCGCCTCATTGAATTTGTATCAATTGTATAATATGTCTGTTAAACATCTGCTTTCGTGCTTTGAAATCTCAGCCCTTGCGGTTAGAGTCATCATTTTGGATATCGCATGTTTGAAAGGTTAGTTTTTGGTTTAAAAATGAAAAAAAGGTTTTTTTCTGGAAAATTTGGTCTAGAAAAGTCGAAATTTTAGCTGAAAATCACTGAAAATCGCTGGAAAAAATTGCTAAATTTTCGCGTTTTCGGCTCAAAAATCATGAAAATTAGCCCTGAGAATCCTAATTTTAAAATTTTTGAAATCTGGAACTTCTAGATTTTTAGACGATTTTTTAACGAATTTCAGCTAATTTCCAGCAATTTTTAGGTCCTTTTCAGCGAATTTCAAGCTGTTTTCAGCAAAATTTGATTTGGTTTTTTGCCCAAATTTCAGCTATTTTAATCTATTTTCCACCTGCTCAAAACCCAATTTTCTACATTTTTTCGATGATTTTTCGCCGAATCTAGGTCATTTTTGGCAAATTTGAGCCAATTTTTGGTAATTTCCAGTTCAAAATCGTTGAAAAATGACAAAATTTGGCCCAGAGAACTTTGAAAAATTGAGAAAATCGAGCTAAATTGGCAGATAAATTAGCAAATTTTGGATGAAAATCGTTGGAAAATGACAGAAAAATTCAAAAAATAGCTGAAATTGGCTGAAAATTACATCAAAATTGTTGAAAAATGACGAAAATTAGCTCAGAAAGATTCGAAAAAATGAGAAAATCAGCCTTAAAAGTTCAAAAAGTCAGGAGATTTAGTGGAAAATTGCTAAAATTGGCTGGAAATGGCCCCAAAAAATGGCTGAAAATGGCTAAAAACCGTCGAAAAAATGCTTTAAATTGGCTGAAAATCACTTCAGAATGGCTCAAAATTCATTTAAATATACCAAAAATCGCTTCAAAAAATACCAAAAATCGCTAATTTCCCCCCTATTTTCAGCCACTCCCTCCCAATATGCTCAAATCTTGGATCTCTACCCAGTGGCACCGAAACTAGTGGCCCGTGTCGTTCGAAAATATCCATATTTGGTCCTTTTTGGAAATTCACCGATTTTCCCACCGATTCGGCTGATCAGACTCGCTGGACACATTCTGAATGAGACGACGAGCGAATTTGAGAAATCGAAAAAGATCAAGGAAATTGAACTTGTGGATTTGACGATGGATTCAGAAGACGTGGAGATTCCAGAAGACGTGGCGGAGGATGAAGATGTCATTTTTATAAAGAATGTGAAGTCTTCAGAAGTCGTCAGGCGAGCTCCAGAAGACGTCACAGAGGCTATGGAGCCAGAAGTAGTCGTGGAGGCTTCAGGAGGAGCTTCAGAAGACGTCACGGATCAAGAAGTAGTCGTGGAGGCTTCAGCAGGAGCTTCAGAAGACGTCATGGAGGCTATGGAGCAAGACGATTCTGTTGAGGCTTCAGAAGACGTCACGGATTCAGAAGTCATTCATATAGAAGGCGTCAAGGCTCCAGAAGTCGTCGAGCACGAAAAAATAGTTGAAAATCCAGAAGAAGCAGCTTCAGAAGACGTCACGGAGGCCATGGAGCAAAGAGAAATCACTCAGGATTCAGTAGTAGCCTCAGAAGACGTCATGGAGCCAGAAGTAGCCGTGGAGGCTTCAGAAGTCATTCAGCACGACGCCGTTTCGGCTGCAGAAGAAGCTCCAGAAGACGTCATGGAGCGAGAAGACGTGACTACTCCAGAATCTCCAGAAGACGTCCCATCGTCATCGTCTCGACTTTTAGCGATTTTGGAGGAGCGAAATTTGAAATATCCGGATTGGGAAAAATCAAATTCGGATCCGAATTTTATCATTTTGAACGATGAAGACGTTCGTAGAATCCGCGAATTTCAGAATTCACGGATTCTGGAGTCCCAGAGTGTTTTAGAAGACGTCGAAGCTCAAAAATCGGATTCTGAGGGGCCAGAAGAGGTTAGGAAAGCTCCAGAAGACGTTGAAGTTCCAGAAGCTACTCCAGAAGACGTTATTATGGTAGAATCACTAGAATCCACGACTTCGAAGGATCCAGAATTCACATTTTCCCATCCTGAAGACGTCAGTACACTATCGGAGGCTCCAGAAGACGTGCAACAAGAAATTCGGGATTCCGACGATTCTCCGATTTTAGAATTTTCATTTGCAAGACCAGAAGACGTCACTTCAGAATCCCGTCCTGACGTCCTATCTCCAGATGCTCCAGAAGCTGCCAGAAGCCCCAAAAGCTGCGAAGACGTCACCCGAAAACTTGACGCTTCTGAAGAATCTCCACTTCGAGAATTTGCATTTGCTAGGCCAGAAGACGTCAGTTCTGAATTTGAAGCTTCAGAAGCTGCTCCAGAAGACGTCGTTGTGGAAGACGTCAAGATTCCAGAAGACGTCATTCCAAAATTCAGCTTCGCTCATCCAGAAGAGCTTCCAGAATCGCCGACTAGAGGTTTCCGACCACTTCCACCACGATTTTCCGTGAAATATAAATTTGCGAAACCCCGAGAATTAGAAGACGTCGAAATTTTAGAATTCGTGGAGGTTTTGGAAGCTTCAGAAGAGCCAGAAGACGTCAGATCAGAATCCAAAGATTCAGAAGAATCTACTGCTCCAGAAGTCACTCCAGAAGTAGAAGACGTCATTGTAGAATCCACGTCTTCAGAAGACGTCACTCCGACAATGAAGAACCATGAGAGTTCAGAAGACGTGACATCAGAATCTCCAGGAGAAGCCACAGGAGCTCCAGAGGTGAATGATTCAGAAGACGTCGTGGTAGAATCTCCAGAATCAAAGCACCCAGAAGACGTGGCTCCAGAAGCTCCAGAAACAGAATCCCCGACTACTTCAAACGGTCGGGATTCAGAAGACGTCAGGCCAGAATCTCCAGAAGTCGTAATTTTGGAAGAATCTCCAGAAGAATCTCCAGAAGACTATGAAGCACCAGAATACCCTCCAGAATTTGACTATGCCGTAGAATACATGGATTCAGAAGACGTCATTCCAGAATCTTCAGAATCTCAAGATCTTCAAGAATCCGAAAATCCAGAAGACGTGACTCCAGAATCTTCGAATGCTCCAGAAGTATCTTTCAGTCCAGAAACGAAGGATTCTGATGTATTTGGAAATTCAGAAGACGTCACTGGAGATGCTCAAGAATCCATCGAGTCCGATGGGGACCAAGAATTGAAACATTCAGAAGACGTGGCTCCAGAAGACGTCACGTCATCAGAAGCATCAAAATCTTCAGAATCTCAAAAATCGGAAAGTTCAGAAGATGTCATGCCAGAGTCTTCAGAATCCCAAGACTCTCAAAAACCGGAAAATCCAGAAGACGTGACTCCAGAAGCCGCTTCAAAAGTCGCCACGTCATCACGAAAAGCACGAAAATCGAAGAATCCAAAAGAGAAGGATTCAGAAGACGTGACTCCAGAAGGATCCTCAAAATCGCCAATTCCATTTTCCTTCAAAAAAGAAAATCCATCAACGAGTCGAACGACGCCAGATTCAGAAGCAACTAGAATGCCGTTGGTGTCTCCAGGAGGCCGAAAACCGTATACCCAAGTGATTGCTGAGCTTGTAGGAGGTTGGTTTTATCGATTTTTGGTTGAAAATTTTTGGAAAAATTCAAATTCCCGCCAAATCTATCTTCTTCCAGACGACGATTTCGAAATACCGCCAGGAGTCTCGCCATACCGTAACACTCTGGAAGGCCAAAAACGAATGAAACGAGTAGCAGATGAGCCGACGACGTCGTCGTCACGACCTCCACCGAAAAAATCCAGAAAGAAGATTCTAGAAGACGTCACGACGACACCCAAACGACGTCATGCACTCTACTCGAAATCCACAATTCCGAAATTCCGCGGCGACTACGAGATCACTACGGAATTTACGAAAGAGGCGAATAAGAAGAAGAGAGAAGAGAGCGGATCTGTGGCTGATAGAACTCGGACGAAGAAGGCGTCAACGCAGGAGAGAATCCAGAAAGTCATGAAAATCGGCCAGAAAAAGCGAGGAAAATAAGCCAAAAATCGATATTTTACTTGTATTTTTTGTATTTTTACCCCCTAAATTACTTGTTTATCATTTTTCTGTCTCTTTGTTTAATAAAAAATCGACGGAAAATGCTTTTGTTTGGCTGAAAATCTGTTTTTTAACGAAAAATCAATATTTTTGGCGACGAAATTAGAACCGCGCGCGCTTTTTTTCTCTGCAAACGCGCTCCATTGGCACGCGCGAGAGAGTGAGAGGCGCAGAGAGCGCAGTCAATAAAATCCATTTTTGGGTCTTTTCCCTCGGATTTTGTTGGTTTTTTCGCGATTTTTTTCAGATTTTTTGGATAAATTTTAAATTTTATTGAATTTTAGAGTATTTCAGATATAGAAAAATGGCCGGTCATGATGATATGTCGATTATAATGCAGGCTGTCGGGCAGCAGGTAAAAAATACAATTTTTTTCAATTTTTTGGCCTAAAAAACTGAAAAAAGAGATTTTTCCAAATTCCAGCTACAAGAAGGCACACCGTACTACGAGCTCCTGCTGAAAATGATCGAAGAAATCGGAAAAGACATCCGTCCGACGTACACATTCAACAAATCGACGAATGAGAAGCTCAAGAAGCATATTCACTGTGCAAAAATGCTTATTAAGTAGGAATTATGGGATTTTGAGCTGAAAATTTGGATTTTATGGGTTTTTAGAGCGAAAATTGGCCTAAAAACCCTTTTTTTCTATATATTTGTTCTCGGAAAAACCACTTAAAAACCCGAGAAAATAAGGTGTCAAAACAAATATTTGACCGCCCATTATCTCTTTTTTTTTCGATTTTTTCCCCAATTTTTTATTACAGAGCCTGCCAAACCGAGGCCGAGAACGACAAAAAGAAGGCGGACGCGGCGGCCGAGGCGGCCAGAATCCAGGCGGCGCTTCGCAAGACGGACGGTCCAGAAGGCGATGAGGAGGCCAAGAAATCAGCATAAATTTTCCGATTTTTATCCATTTTTGTACCATAATTTCACTTTTTTCCCACAAAAAATGTCATTTTCCGATCTTTTCTGTCATTTTTCACCCTAACTTGTCATTGATAATGCAAGCTCGCCCCACTGAAAATAGGTCCAAAAAATTGGCACGAAATTCAAAATTTCCTTGCTTTTTCCCTATTTTTTTTCTTGATTTTCACCTACAATCGAGTTTTGAGCTCTTGAAATGTATATTTTTCCATATTTCTGTGTTTTTTGGATTTTTTCAACAGTAAAAACCTCAAAATTCGCTAAATTTCACCTATTTTACTCAAGATTTCGCCTGAAAATCCGAAAAAATCATCACAAATGCAAGCTCGCCCCATTGAAAATCTGTCTCAAAAATTGGCGCGAAATTCAAAAATTCAAATTTCCTGGTACTTTTTTGAGTTTCGAGCTCTTTCAATGTATTTTTTCTCATTTTTCTCCAATTTTTTTGAATTTTTCGCATTTTCAGCATTCCAGAATGCCGAAAACTGTCAAACTCTCATCCCGCCCCGCGTTCGCCCGACGGATTCCAGATGCCACGTCATCTGACTCTCCGCGTGTCTGCGTCTCCACCTATCTCCTTGATCCCTCATCGGACACCCGTTCGGGCTCTTTGTGCATTCTCAAAGCTGAAAAAAACCAGAATCTAGTGCTGGAGAACGAAATCAGCACATCCGCAGGCGTTTTTCGCTTCGATTTTCGAAATCCGTCGACTGTGGTGGCCGCGTTGACCGATGGATCGCTTGTGGTGCAGCAAATCGAGGGTTAGTCGGCCAAAAGTCGATTTTTTGACCTAAAATACCCTAGAAATTCGAAAATCTGCATTTGTCGTAAGATCCGGTGCATTGACACCATGACGCGAAAATGCACAATTATTCGAAAATGGGTTAGAAAAGGCGATTTTTGGGCTGAAAACGGGGTTTTCAGCCAGAAAATTCTGAGAAAAAATGAAAAAAATTGGAAAACTGTTTTTTTTCAGAACCAACATCATCGGAAACGACACCAGTCTCATCGGATATGCTTCTGGATTTGGGCCTATCTAATTCGTCGCTAACAATCACAACGGATAACAAAGTAGGTGACCGAGCGATTTTCCAAGCTTTTAACCTATTTTTTCTGACAAAAATCCACTTTTCTGACCCATTTTCGAACAATTGTGCATTTTCGCGTCAGGGTGTCAATGCACCATATCTTACGACAAATGCAGATTTTCGACAATTTCAAAATTTGTGTCAAAAAAACTCGAATTTTTGCTCTTTTTTTCTGGATTTTTTTCTAAAATTCTCAATTTCAGGGCCACGCCTACTTGGTGGACCTGAATACATCGCTGATCGTCGCCACGTGGCTTGCTCACTCGCTACCGTATGTCCCGGGTGAGGGATGTGAAGTTTGGTCGTGTTCGGTGACTCCGGATGCTCAAACAGTGGTCACCGGTGGAGAAGACGGATCGATGAAGTTAGTGTGTGGTGGCCGAGTTTTTGGGGGATTTCTAGGCCATCAGAAATAATTTGAAAATACGAAAAATTTTGAGCCATTTTGAGTCATTTTTAACCAAAATTCACCGAAAAATCGAATTTTGCACTTATTTCTAACGATTTTCCCACTAAAAATCACTGAAAAATTCAAATTTTCGGTGCTGGCCGAGTTTTGGGTTTCTAGGCCACCAAGGAAAAATCGGCGGAAAATCACAAAAAAAGTGAATTTTAGTCATTTTGAGCCAAAATCTGTGGTTTTTAGGCGGAAAATCGATTAAAAATAGCAAATTTTCGGTGTTGACCGAGTTTTGGATTTCTAGGCCACCAACGAAAAATTTCGAAAATTAGCGATTTTTCGGCGGAAAATCACAAAAAAAAAAATGAATTTTAGTAAAAAATCACTGAAAATTTCAAAATTTCATTGCTGGCCGAGTTTTGGAATTCTAGGCCACCAACGAAAAATTTCGAAATTTTGCGATTTTCGGACCAAAAAAACACTGAGAAATCGATTTTAAGCCTTAATAAGAAGAAAAATCATCAAAGTTTGAGAAAATTCAAGCCAAATTTGCCGCAAAAAAGGGGCGGAGCCTAATTTTTCCATAATCTAAAATTTCAAAAACGACGATTTTTGACTGATTTTTGAGACATTTTTCCATGAAAAATCACTGAAAAATTCAAATTTTAACCCAAAAATTCCATTTTTCAGACTGTGGGACGCCCGAAGCAAAACTCAAATTTCTCAATCGAAAATCTTCGGCGCCGGCGTCGTTTTTGTGGATTTTCCCGCCGAAAATCGCGCGGAAAATCAAATTTTCACCGGATCCTACGACGAGAATTTGCGAGTTTTCGATCGTCGAAACCTGAAAACCGTGTTGAAAGAGAAGAAGGCAAGTGCGCTCTATTGACAAATTTTCCGAATTTCTGAGTTTTCCGGACGATATCTCTGCCACGTGGTGCTTCTAGAATGTGCCACGTGGAAGATGATTCAACGATTTTCCCATAGAAATTCTAGGTCACTGACAGGTGCGAATTGGCTTTATTTTACCGTCCTTCGCGTTTACAGGGCCTTACAAAACTGATGGAAGAGAAAATTTGGATTTCTAGGCCACCGATTTTTTTTTCAAATTATTGATTTTTGCAGCTCTCCGGCGGCGTTTGGAACATTGAACACGACGATGAGCAGCTGTGTGTGTCTTGTATGTACGGTGGCTACAGTATTCTGAATTCAGAATCCCTCGACGTCATCTATGAGAATCGAGAAGTCGGAAAGAATTTGTTGTATGGAGCGACGAAAATTTCGAAAAATTCGACGATTTTCTGTACTTTTAACGATTATTTAGTGGTTTTGGACGAATATTGATAATTGATTTTTTGTTAATTTTTTTGATTTTTCTCATTTTTTATGTTGATTTTTGATTCTTTGGAAAAAAATTCAGGAAATCCCGTTGAAATCCCCTTTATTTTTTAAAATTTTATTTTCGTGGCGAGACCCAATCGATAAATTTGTGGTGTGCGCCTTTAATGTCGATTTACGGGAGGTACTGTATTTTTTCAAATTTTCTCGATTTTCAGCGATTTTTCTATCATTTTTATCGATTTTCTTGTTACTATTCTCTTTTTTTTTTGTTTGAGACTCTTGTTTTTTATGATTTTTCTCCGAAATTGCTCATTTTTTTGCAAATTATAAGCCAAACTTTGCTGTTTGAGGTCAAATTAGAAAAATAGCCTTTTTTGCAGTTTTTTTTGTAACAACTGCGGTAAATCCCTATACAGAGTTTATTTTTCAGATTTCACAGCCTTTCCAGTCATTAATTCCGAAGATTTTCAGCAAAAATCAACAGAATTCGCGTTATTTTTTAAATTTTCATTTTCGTGGCGAGACTCAATTGACAGTTTTGTGGTGTGCGCCTTTAACTAAAAGTTGTGCGGGGTACTGTAATTATTATTTTTCTTCAAATTTTAGCGATTTTTCTCGAGATTTTCAGCATTTTTTCTTCTGAAAATAGAAAAATTGGAATTTGAATGATAATTTACGAAATCAGTTTATCGTTTTTTTTTTTGCTCTACCAGTATTTGACCAACCAATAAGTTTTGAACCGCGCGAAAAAAATGTTCCTTGCGGGAATTTTTTCAAATTGCGGGAGATTTCGGCAAATTAACCATCTTCGAGCCCATTTTTCGTCATTTTTCTCAACAGGCGGCCTGGATTTTTCTCGAATTTTTGTGCCTATTTTCTACTTATTTTTTCGCTTCCTCTCGCTTTTTTCGTTGATTTTCAGTCGTTTTGTGCTAATTTCAATCGATTTTTTCCAGATTCAACACAGTTCGTCAGCACAAGAAGCGATGCAGACAACGGAAATGATCCATCGGCGGATTTCAATTTTTCGTCGAATATAGGTAATATTTAGACCGATTTTTCGTGCTCTCTTTGCCAGACTTTTTTTCAGTTGCAAAGCCAATGGATTCTCCAGGGATCAATCGAAGAGAAGGCAGTGAAGGTCGCACGGAAGGCTGGGATGGTACGAGTTCAGGAAGACAGCAGGATCGTGGTGGAATGAAGTGGATAAACGACTCGAGCACAAGGATCCGTGTGGAGGATGGATCAATCATGGATGGATAGAAGGTAACGAGAGGGGCTGAATACACATACACATGAGAAACAAAATACTAGGGTTGGAGACGAGAGATACAATTAGAATCTAGATTAGAACGGTTTCAATGCCTCGCTTGTCTCTTGTTCTCTTCTAATTACTATTTTGTTCTCCGAAACATCTATTGACACCACAGCCAGGCGTAGCAAAAGCCTTAGAAGACAATTACTGCTTGAAGAGCCTATCACGATGATTGATCTATCAGTCATAAGATTTAAAGACAAGTTATCAGGGCTGAGGGCTGTTCGTCCAGTGCCTTCTTCTATAGATTTTTGGATGTCGTAAGGGGATCTCAGTCTGAACATCGGATCTGACCTCTGTTGGGGCTCTTCCGGTGTGCGTGACTATGTCGGGCTCTTTAAACGCATATCTTTGTCATACAATTGCACATTTATATTAAAAAGACAAGAGAAACAATTAGAATCTGGATTAGAACGGTTTCTGTGCCTAACAGCATGTCTCTTGTTCTCGTCTAGTTACTATTTTGCTTTCCAAATGTCTATTGACACCACAGCCAGGCAATTACAAAAGCCTCAGAAGACAATTACTGCTTGGAGAACCTATCGTAACAAGTACTCTTTTGAGAATAAGATTTAAAGACTTGCTATCAGGGCTGGAGGCTGTTCGTCCAGTGCCTTCCTTCACCAATTTCCATCGAAGGAAGGGGATTTCAGTCTGAGCATCGGATCTGACCTCTGTTGGGGCTCTTCCGGTGTGCGATACTCGTCGGGTTCTTCAAACGCATTTCTTTGTCATACAACTGATTCACAATTCATGGAACAGAGACAAGAGAAACAATTAGAATCTAGATTTGAACTTGTTCTCTTCTAATTACTATTTTGTTGTCCGAATGTCTATTTACAATACAGCCAGGCAATTATAAAGCCATTAGAAGACAATTACTGCTTAAAGAACTTATCTATGATAATAAGATCTAAAGACAAGATAACAGGGCTGAAGCCTGTTCGTCCAATGCCTTACTTCGTAAGGGGACTTCAGTCTGAACATTGGATTGGTCGCTATTGGCTCTTACGGTGTGCGTTACTGTGTCGGGTTCTTTAAACGCCATTTCTTTGTCATACACTTTGAGAATAAACACTTTGTTCAGCCCCTCACTAATGATGTTGCTTTTCAGATATTGTTTGTTTTTTGGGTACCGTAGTCTCGCGAGCCAAATAATAAAGATTTCAATCCGGCGAGCGACTACGGTACCTTTGTTGTTGTTTTTTCAATTCAATTAATCGAGCCGACAAACACGTAAACAATAGAGTTGTTTACTAATGATTAGGTTCCGCCTCTTTAAAGGAACCTTTTGAGTTGTCCGGCTTAAACGAAGTATACAAGATGTGAAAGTGTCTGAAAATCTGCTTAAGAGACGTCTGAAATGCTGAAATTTGAGTTTCAGTCCCACAGAAATCTCTTTTTCAGTGTGAAGTCATCGCTTTTCTGTCCAAGTTTTCCTTTTTTTTTCTGAAAAAAATATATAATTCCATACGATTTTAAGTACAAAACAGAACGTTTCAAGTTCTAAAACCTTCTAGAAACTTGAAAAATCTATTTTTTTTTGGAGAAAACATAATGATTTTACACTAAAAGCACTTATTTTTTCAAAGAAAAACTATGATTTTACACTGAAAAAAACTAATTTTTTGGAGAAAAAACGATATCTTTTTCGAAAGAACCGATGATTTCACACTGAAAAACGATTTTTTAGGACTAAAACCGAAATTTCATAACTGTAGAGGTCTTTTAAGGAAAATTTCAGATGCTTTTTCATCTTCTTATACCGTACTTCCTCTGATAAAAGCCCATTCATATGGGCAACTTTGAGCTCAATTCATTCGATTCCTATGGAAGATATCAAAGTTTTGTCAACTGATAAAAAATTTATCATAATCTAGCCAATATTCTATCAGTTGACAAAATTTTGATATCTTTTACAGAAAATGAGAAAATTGAGCTTAAAGTTGACGGTATATGTGGGAATCTATAAGAGAGAATACGGTAATTTGTTTGTGTCAATTAGCCGGCGACAACTTGGATGTAAGGGGCGGGACCTATTCAACAGTATTTTCATTATCCTTCGTTGTGTGGAAATTGCATATCATCAACAAGGAGCGATGTTGAGGATGTTTTTACAGAGCAAGTTTCATAGAGCCAGTTTGCGCTTTCTTTGTAGTTAGTTTCAGGTTGTTGTGATGACGGAGGCAGTGATCGGCAGATGAAGGAAGAATCGCCAAGACGCCAGAGGATTCTGAATGTGACGACGACATGGATCCAATATCGAGATGAGAAGGAATAGGACCGAAACTCTGCTGTTTATATAATTTTTTTTGATAATAGGTGTTTGATTATCAATAAAACTCATTCTCTTTCCAATTTCTGTCTGTTTTCTTGCTCGCTTTCCGGTGTTTCTTCTCATTGTTCAGGTGAAAACAGTCAATTCAAAAACCTCGTGCCGACTAACTTCTAAACAACGGAGGTGTGAACTGCTGAATAGATGCCGCCCCTTACAAGCGAATCTTCAAAGTTGTCCACGGCTAATTGGCGCAAACAAACTACCGTATGTTCTCTAATAGAAGCCCAAATAAACCATCAACTTTGAGCTCAATTATCTCGCCTCTTTCAAAAGATATCAAATTTTGTCAACTGATAAAATATTGGCGAGATCATGATAAATAATTTATCAGTTGAGAAAATTTTGATATCTTTTTCAAGAATCGAAAATTGAGCTCAAAGTTGCCCATATGAATGTGCTTCTATCAGAGGAAGTACGGTATAAGAAGATGGAAAAGCATCTGAAATTTTCCTTAAAAAACCTCTGCAGTTATGAAATTTCGGTTTTAGTCCCAAAGAATCGTTTTTCAGTGTGAAATCATCGGTTCTTTCGAAAAAGATATCGTTCTTTCTCCAAAAAAATTAGTTTTTTAGTGTAAAATCATAGTTTTTCTTCGAAAAAATAAGTGCTTTTAGTGTAAAATCATTATGTTTTCTCCAAAAAAAAAAATTTTTTTTCATTTTTCAAGTTTTCAAAAAAGAAAACCGTAAAACCTGTAATAAAAGGGCCCCCTCGCACAGTCAAGTTGAATCTCAATTATCTCGGTTACTGTGAGAGATATAGAATATCTGTCAACTGATAAAATATTGTTGATATTATCAAAAATAACTTATCAGTCAACTATGTTTTGATATCACCTACAGTAACCGAGATAATTGAACTCAAACTTGACTGTGCGACGACCCTTCTATTACAGCTTTTACGGTAATTTTCAAATTCGAAAATCTCAAATTCTAGAAGGTTTCAGAACTTGAAACTTTCTATTTTGGACTCAGAACCATGTGGAATTTTATATATTTTTTCGAAAAATTGGAAAACTATGGCCCACATTTTTTGAGAAAACTGATGATTTTACACTGAAAAAGAGATTTCTGTGGGACTGAAACTCAAATTTCAGCATTTCAGACGTCTCTTAAGCAGATTTTCAGACACTTTTACATCTTGTATACTTCGTTTAAGCCGGACAACTCAAAAGGTTCCTTTAAAGAGGCGGAACCTAATCATTAGTAAACAACACATTGTTTACGAGTTTGTCGGCTGGATTAATTGAATTGAAAAAACAACAACAAAGGTACCGTAGTCGCTCACCGGATTGAAATCTTTATTATTTGGCTCGCGAGACTACGGTACCCAAAAAACAAACAATATCTGAAAAGCAACATCATTAGTGAGGGGCTGAACAAAGTGTTTATTCTCAAAGTGTATGACAAAGAAATGGCGTTTAAAGAACCCGACACAGTAACGCACACCGTAAGAGCCAATAGCGACCAATCCAATGTTCAGACTGAAGTCCCCTTACGTGGTAAGGCATTGGACGAACAGGCTTCAGCCCTGTTATCTTGTCTTTAGATCTTATTATCATAGATAAGTTCTTTAAGCAGTAATTGTCTTCTAAGGCATTAGTATTTGCCTGGCTGTATTGTAAATAGACTTTCGGACAACAAAATAGAAATTAGAAGAGAACAAGTTCAAATCTAGATTCTAATTGTTTCTCTTGTCTCTGTTCCATGAATTGTGAATCAGTTGTATGACAAAGAAATGCGTTTGAAGAACCCGACGAGTATCGCACACCGGAAGAGCCCCAACAGAGGTCAGATCCGATGCTCAGACTGAAATCCCCTTCCTTCGATGGAAATTGGTGAAGGAAGGCACTGGACGAACAGCCTCCAGCCCTGATAGCAAGTCTTTAAATCTTATTCTCAAGAGAATAACTGTTAAAGATAGGTTCTCCAAGCAGTAATTGTCTTCTGAGGCCTCAATATTGCCTGGCTGTGGTGTTTGTAGACATTCGGATAACAAAATAGTAATTAGAAGAGAACAAGAGACATGCTGTTAGGCACAGAAACTGTTCTAATCCAGATTCTAATTGTTTCTCTTGTCTTTCTAATATAAATGTGCAATTGTATGACAAAGATATGCGTTTAAAGAGCCCGACATAGTCACGCACACCGTAAGAGCCCCAACAGAGGTCAGATCCGATGTTCAGACTGAGATCCCCTTACGACATCCAAAAATCTATAGAAGAAGGCACTGGACGAACAGCCCTCAGCCCTGATAACTTGTCTTTAAATCTTATGATTGAAAGGATCAATCATTGTGATAGGCTCTTTAAGCAGTAATTGTCTTCTGAGGCTTTAGCTACGCCTGGCTGTGGTGTAAATAGACATTTGGACAGCAATATAGTAATTAGAAGAGAACAAGAGACAAGCGAGGCATTGAAACTGTTCTAATCTAGATTCTAATAGTATCTCTCGTCTCCAACCCTAGTATTTTGTTTCTCATGTGTATGTGTATTCAGCCCCTCTCGTTACCTTCTATCCATCCATATCGGTCCATCCTCCACATCCTTCTTCCGGACATCTTGAATTCAGCGACACGAATCCTTGTGATCGAGTCGTCCATCCTCCTCATTCCACCACGATCCGATCCATATCGATATCGATTTTTCCTCCAAATCGACTCCCAATCCAACCCGAAGCAGCCATCTTTGTCTCGAGTCGTCCATCCTCATCAGCGCTTCTGCAGTCTTCAGGACTCCCTAAAAATGTTTGTTGTAAAATAAATGAGAAAAGAAACTTGAAAGCTAACCGATTTTTGGCTCGCTAGCAACATCCATCATCAGCGCATCCATAGAGGAGAATCGACCTGATCTTCCATTCCAGTTTCCGGTCGACTCTCCGACGTCGTCTCATCGATTGGTCCCTGGTGATTTATTTTGCTCTGCAACTGCAAAAAGTCTGGCAAAGAGAGCACGAAAAATCGGTCTAAATATTACCTATATTCCATTCATTCGGCTGTCCCCATCATCGCATCCTTTGTCGACGAACTGTGTTGACTCTGAAAAAAAAAACAAAAAAATCGACTGAAATTAGCATACAACGACTGAAAATCAACGAACAAAACCAGAGGAAGCGAGAACAAAAAGAAGAAAATAGGCACAAAATATCGAGAAAAATCGATAAAAAGCCGAGGAAGAAGGAAGAACGAAACAATACGACCATCCACCAGGTCGCCTGGTGACAAAAATGACGAAAAATGAGCTGAACGATGGTTAATTGACAGAAATATCCCGGCAAATGCCGAAATTCCCGCAAAAACGTTTTTTTTTCGCGGTACATAACCGATTGGTTGGTCAAAAACTGGTAGATCAAAAAATCGATAGAAAAACACTGTAAGATGCATGTCTGTTATCATGAACTGTTTTTTATTGCAATTTTTCCATTTTCAGGCGAAAAAATGCTGAAAATCTCGAGAAAAATCGCTGAAAATCGAGTAAAATAATAATTACAGTACTGCCCGTAAATCGACATTAAAGGCGCACACTGGAAAATTGTCGATTGGGTCTCGCAACGAAAATGAATTTTTAAAAAATAATTACGATTTTTGTGAAATTTGTTGAAATTTGACTGAAAAAACTGTTTTTAGGTAAAAAATTTAAAAAAAAATACAAAGAACATTAGTTTTAATCATAATTCAAACAGAAATTATACAGAGAAATTGATGAATTTTCGGTTTCCACCACAAAACAGCCAATACGAGGATTTTCGGGCGAATTATGACCTGAAATGAGTAATTTAAGACAAAAAACATGGAAAAGCAAGAAAAAATGACAGAAAGTGAAGAAAAATTGCTAAAAATCGACGAAAAATGTCCAAAAAATCGCGAAAACCCAGCAAAAATAAAATATTACAGTACTGCCCGTAGATCGACATTAAAGGCGCACACCGGAAAATTGTCGATTGGGTCTCGCCACGAAAATAAAATTTCAAAAACAACAAATTTTACAGAAAACTTTACTGGAAAACTTTCAAATAAAACTTTATAAAAGGCAGGAAATTCGAATTTCGGGTGCACAAAAAAATGGAAAATTTCAGGAAAGCTCTCAAAAAATATCACAAAAATGACAAAGACTAGGAAATGTAGACAAAAAAATGCACGCAATATACAAAAATCACAATTCTGGCCAGGAATTTTTAGCTAAAACGCTGAAAATCTTTGTTTTTCGAAGAAATTTGGGTGAAAAAATGGGAATTTTGGGGTCAAAATAATACAAAAAGTGCGGGAAATTTGAAACTTTCAAAATCAAGAAAATTATAAAAAATCAATAAATTATCCGGAAAACGTTTTGGCGATTTCCACCAGCGCACTATAGGTTCCGGTGGTGAATCCGATGATTGCAAAGCCTAGAAGCAGGATATTCTTGGCCCATAATCCACTCGTCAGCTCGTTTTTCGCATAGGATGTCTGAAAAATTGAACACATTGCGAATTTTTGGAAAAAAAAATTAGGTTCCGCCCCTTTTTTCAGTGTCAAATTTGCTTGAAAATGACATTTTTCAGTGATTTTCTACCAAAAAATCGCAGATTTTTCAAATATTTCATTGGTGGCCTAGAAACCCAAAACTCGGCCAGCACAGAAAATTTGAATTTCTCAGCGCTTTGAGCATGTTTGGTCCAACATTCGTCCTATTTTCAAATTTTTCAGCGATTTTCCGCCGAAAAATCGCAAAATTTTGAAAAAAAATTGGTGGCCTAGAAATCCAAAATTCGGCCACCACCGAAAAGTTGCTATTTTCAAGCGATTTTTCGTCTAAGAATGACAGATTTTGTCTTAAAATGGCTGAAATTCACTTTTAACGCTCATTTCAGTCCAAAAATGACAAAATTTCGAAGTTTTTTGTTGTTGGCCTAGAAATCAGAAACTCGGCCATCACCGAAATTTTGCTATTTTGAGAAATTTTAGGTCTGAAAACGACCAAGACGGACTTAGAAGGATTTGAATTCACATTCTCAGTGATTTTCGACCAAAAAATTGCAAAATTTTGAAAAAAAAAATTGGTGGCCTAGAAATCCAAAAACTCGGCCGCCACCGGAAATTTGCCATTTTTGAGCAATTCTCATGCTGAAAACGATCGATATTGATTCAGAATGATCGCAATATACTGTTTTTGTGATTTTAGACAGAAAAACCGCAAAATTTCGAATTTTTTTGGTGGTGGCCTAGAAAACCAAAACTCGGCAACCGTTGAAAATTTGACATTTTCAGCGATTTTCTGCTTTTTTTAAGCTTTTTCGATCTATTTTGGTCCAAAATTCGTCAATTTTTTGTTGCTGGCCTAGGATTCCAAAACTCGGCCATGCCGTTTTCTTACCAATAACTCAATCAGCGGTGGGAATAGAAGAGCCATCGACGCTCCAGAAAATGCTCCAATCAGCGAGATGAACAGTGCCAAGTGGGGAATCAATTCGGCGATTGCACCTGAAAAAATTGAAGTGGTGGCCTAGAAATTTCAAAACTTGGAAAACTCGGCCACGTTCAATTTTTGTTTGGAACTCATCAAAAATGATCAGGAATGGCTGGGAATCAATTTTTGGGCATTTCTAGGCCATGGCCTAGTTTTCCAAAAACTCGGCCAGCTTCATTTTCGGCGGTTTTCGACCGTTTTTGGGTCAAAAAACGTCAAATTTTCGGATTTTTTCGTGGCCTAGTTTTCCAAAAACTCGGCCAGCACCTATTTCAGGCCGCTTTTAGCCGTTTTTGGGTCAAAAAACGTCAATTTTCCGGTTTTTTCCACTTACAGGTCAACAAAACGCCGGTATACCGCGCGAAATAGATGTAAAACGTCTGTTTGTCGGCCGAAATTTTTCGGGTGATCCATTTTTCGATTCTCTCCATTGGAACGTAGAATTGCAGAGGGTAGGAGATCATAATGCACGCCACGAACATCAGCTTGATCGTTTGGTAAAATCTGGAAGAGGATTTTTGGAAATTTTTGGGAATTTTTGAAAAAAAAATTTCGAAAAAAAAATATTTTTCGGAAAATTTTTTGGGCAAAAAAACAGTAAAATGTATCAATTTAACGATTTTTTCAAAAAAAAATTTTCAAAAAAAAATTTTTTTCCGAAATTTCAAATTTTTCAAAAAAATTTTTTTCAGAATTTTCAAATTTTTGGTCCCTCAATTCCTCTTTTTCCCCATATTGTATGTTTATTCCTCATTTCTCCTCTTCCGTCTCATTGTTCATAGTTCAAACCGCCAAAAGTTTATCTCTCTGCTTCTCTGCGTCTCTTCTCTCTAATTTCCAATTTTCTCTGCGTCTCTCACTTTCGCATACTCTCTAAACTTACGGTGTCATTGGCAAGTTGAGTGTCGCAGTGTCTTTGACATCATTTCCAAGTGATAAGTATCTGAAAAAAAAATTGAAATTTTATAAAAAAAATTTAGGCTCCGCCCCTTTTTTTCTAGCTCAAATTGATTGATTTTGGCTGAAAATGACTGAAATTTCGATGAATTTTGGCTCAAAATGACTGAAAATTCACTTTGTTTAATATTTTTGCCAAAAAATCGCAAAAATTCGAAGTTTTTAGTTGGTGGCCTAGAAATCCAAAAACTCGGCTAGAGCTAAAAATTGCTATTTTAAGCTATTTTTAAGGTAAAAATGATTGATTTTGGCTTAAAATGACTCAATATCTCATTATTTGGGTGTTTTGACCGAAAAATCGCAAAAATTTCAAAAAAAATTGGTGGCCTAGAAATCCAAAAACTCGGCCACTATCGAAAATCGGCCATTCTCGATCTACAAACGACTTTTTTTGCTTAAAATGACCAAAATTCACTTTTAAAAATGATTTTCGAAAGAAAAATCACAAAAATGCGGAAAAAATTTTGGTGGCCTAGAAACCCAAAAACTCGGCCACCACCCAAATTTTGCTCTCTTCAAGCGATTTTTAGGCTGAAAATTAGTAATTTTGACTCAAGATGACTGAAATTCGCCTTGTCCGTGATTTTTGATCAAGAAATCGCGAAATTTCGAAACTTTTCGTTGGTGGCCTAGAAATCCAAAACTCGGCCATCATCGAAAATCGCCTATTTTCCAGCCAAAACAACCGATTTTAGCTTAAAATTCACGAAATTTCGAATTTTTCTCTCTGCTGGCCTAGAAACCCAAAACTCGGCCACCCCCTACCGTACCCATAGAATCCTGTCACACTGAAAATGGCCAGAACAACGAGACACGACGAATTGAGGACACCATTCCAGGCGATGAAACTATGCGGAGACTGCATTCGATTCTCGATTGGCATGATCTGCAGGGCGAGGGATTACTGTAGGATTACTGTAGTCTCAATAGAGTGCACTTACCACAGCCACACCTTCAAATGCGAACATTACGGTACCGAAGAACAGCGGGAGATCTGTGGCTTTTCCGAACCAAGGGAGGGAGTCGATTGGACGGAGATCTGGAAATTTGAAATTTTCACATTCAGCAAATGCGCTCTAATGATAAAATCGCTAAAAATGGCTCATTTTAGTTGGAACTTGGCGGCAAAAAAGGTGATGGGGTTGAAAATGTGCTCTAATGATAATAATTTCCAAAAAAGTTGAAATATAGGTCAGCAAGCGCGCTCTAATGATAGAAACGCTGGAAATCACTTAAAATCAGCGGATTTAGGACGAAAATGGATGAAAAAGTCAGCAAGTGCGCTCTATGGAACAGAATTTTCAGAAAATCAAACATCGAGTCAGTAAATGCGCTCTAATGACAACAACGCTGGAAATCGCTTAAAACTGTTGATTTTAGGTCGAATTGAGCTGTAAATGCGCTCTAATGAGAATTAATTCCAAAATTGGAAATTTTGGGTCAGTAAGTGCGCCCTAATGATAAAATCGCTGAAAATCGCTTAAAATGGTTTATTTTAGGTGGAAATTGACGGCAAAAAAGGTAAAAGGGTTGCAAATGCGCTCTAATGCGAACAATTTTTGAAAATCTTAAATTTGGGTCAGTAAGTGCGCTCTGGTGATAACATTGGAGGAAATGACCTTGTTTTGGGTCGAATTTAGCGGGAAAAACACTAAACTCTGTGCAAACGCGCTCCAATTCTAAAAATGTTCAAAAATGCTTTAAATGGGCCAGAAAACGCGCTCTAATGATAAATTAACCTAAAAATCTCAATTTTCGACTATTTCAACCTAAAAAAAGCCTGCAAATACGCTCTATCGGACCTGAAAGGAAGAAAAAGAGCACAACGGCGACTGCAACCACATAAACCACATTAGCAGCCATTGCGAATGGAGCGAGAATCGATAATCGACGAATCGAACAAATCGAAAGCATTGGAATGAGCAATAGGAGCATCCAGACTGCCTTGGACAGGTGGATCGAGGTGTTGTTGTTGAAGAACTGCAATTTTTTGGGATTTTTGAAAAAAAAATTTTTTTTGAAATTTTGAAATTTTCCGATATTTTTTATTTTAAAATTCTGCAAAAAAATTTTTTTTCGAAAATTTTTTTTCAAAATTTTCGAAAAATTCAAATTTCCCGCCAAGCCAAATTTCAACTTACATCCTCCAAATTATCGGCCATGAACACAAAATAGACACAACAGAAGCCCAATTGCGAGATGAACATGTTCACATTGACGAGTTGTCTGGAAATTTCAGATTTTTCGAAATTTTGAATTTTTTTTGGAAAATTTTCAGCGCGAAATTTGAATTTTTCATCAAATTTTGACCCAAAATCCATATTTTAGTCTTAAAAACAAAAAAATTTTTTTTTGAAAAATTTGAATTTTTGCCATTTTCCGGTCAAAATTTTTCGTAAAATTCAAATTTGGCGCTCAATTTTTCCTGAAAATTTTCCAAAATCCCACTTGAAAAAGTATCCTTTTCGCATGATCCATGGTGGTCCCATCTCCACGGCGCCTCGCATAATGTTGGCATAATCGATGAGGTCCCGACCGTTTCTGAAAATTCAAAATTATAAAAAAATTCAGCCGCGAAATTTGAAATTTTTAGAAAAAATTGGCTTTTTTCATTGAATTCAGCGTTTTTTTCATCGAAAAATCGTCAAAATTCAGCAAATTTAAGATTTGCACCGAATTTTACGACACATTGCACCAAACACCTGATCTTACGACAAAATGCACAACTCACCGATTACACACAAAATGAGCAGCAAAAACGACTTGTCGCATACAATATAGGCAGATTAGGCAGATGAGGACCGTAAGAATCAATCCCAGCTGAAAAAATAAGGCGGGAAATTTGAATTTTTTGGAAAAAATTGAAAATTTTCAAAAAAAAAATTGAGAAATTTTTGGCTGAAAATGGTCATTTTAGGACTAATTTTCGCTGAAAAACTTGATTTTCGGGGTAATTTTTTCAAATCGCATTTTAAAGCTGAAAATCGACTTACAAAGAGTCCAGAGTGCTTAAAAGCCAGTGGAAGCGATAGAAGACCAGTTCCGAGCATCGCTTTGACCATATGGATGAATGCCTGAAAAATTCTATTTTTTCAAAATTTTGTGAGAAAAAATTAGCTGAAAATCGAAAATTTTCAGCCAAAAAAATATTTTTTTTTCAAAAATTTCCAAATTTTTCCAAAAAAATACTTGTTCTGGCGACAACGAATTCTCGGTGGGCTGCCGATCCTGGAACAGCGATGTGTCTTCTGAAACGGTGTTTCTCCGTGGAATCGGCTGATTTTCAACCTGGAAAATTTTTTTTTTCAGAAATTTTTTTTTTCAAAAAACCTGAACTTCTCCTGGCAACTCTTGCTCGTTGTCAAATTCCTGATAGCCATCTCGTGTCGCCGATGGATTCGCCATTTTCGCTGAAAAATCAATTTTTAGAAAACTTGAAAAAAATTATAAAAAATTCCAGAACTTTCTCAATTTCCAACCAATTTTTTATGGTTTTACACTTAAAATGCAGCAAAAATTATGAGGAATACGATAAAATTGATAAAAACCAAGTGTAGACACTGTCTATGACCAAAAACCAGCCGAAAACAGACGTGCCACTGTGACTAATTAGTCAGGTCCGCAATTGCGCGTAGCCTTTGGTGTATGCAGACAGGAGAAAAATGGGCGGGAACTTGCCGTTTTCAAGTCATTCGTCATGATTTTTGGGTCATTTTCCCTCGTTTTTCTTGGTTTTTTGTATATTTTTCACTGAAATTTACGATTTTCCAGGTGAAAAGCGGTGTTTGGCGGCGTTGGAACCCAAAAAATCGATCAAAATGGGACGATTTTCGATGGAAAGGTAATTTTTCATTTTTTATCGAAAAATCCCGGGTTTTTGGGATTTTCCTTGATTCTTTCTGTGAAATGAAGACTATAGTAAAAGGTCTGACCCATCGCTATCCGCCATCTCCTTCTCGCTCGACGAACTTTGAATTCTGGGCATTTCGGCTGAAATTTTAAGCCAATAGGTCCTGAAAGAGTCATTCTAAAAGAAATTCGGCCTTTCTAAGGCGAATTCGTGTCAATTTTTTGCGTTTTCGTCGGATACGAGGCCTACATTGCTCATTTATGTAGAATTGACGAGTTGACGAGAACTAGATGGGCGGTGCAGTTGGGAAGTGATCACAACCTGGAATATCTGATTGCAGAGAAAATTTGAAGGGAAATTCGGAGAAAAAATCTATAATTTTTGCTTAAAATACCAATTTTTCAAAGTTTCAGGTCCCACCAACCCAACGCCGCCAAGCTGAAGCCTCAAGGAAATCGAGCAAGCGCGCTCTATTGATAATTTTTAGTTTTTTTTGTTGATTTTTGAGCGCGCTTGCCATATTTATTATTTTTTTTTCGAATAAATTGTTTATTTTTAAAGTTAAAGTTGTTTAATCAATAAAAATGCCCAGATTTGCTGAAAATCTGGCATTTCCAGATTTTTTACAGAAATTCGGAATTTGAAGACATCGGGGTTTACAGACACACCGGAGACGGTTATAGGACGATAATAATAGCTGAAAATCTGGGAGAACTGCATTTTTTTGATCTTTTCAAAAATCCTAAAATTCTGGAACTCGTTTTGAAATCGTCCAAAACATCTGGAAATCTGAAATTTTCCAATTTTTTACAGAAAATTGAAAACTGCGGACATCCGGATTTACAGACAAAAAATGTAAAACCTGAAAAAACTGAAAGTCTCGTTTTTTCCAAAAAAATTACAATTTTCTGAAAATTTTGAAAAATTGCGGACATCTGGATTCACAGACACATCCAAATAGATTTTAAGCTGGGGAATTTCAGTTAAAAAAATACAA
The DNA here is from genome assembly GCA_027920645.1 of Caenorhabditis nigoni. Lineage (NCBI taxonomy): Eukaryota > Metazoa > Nematoda > Chromadorea > Rhabditida > Rhabditidae > Caenorhabditis > Caenorhabditis nigoni. The sequence continues at coordinate 15,845,391 of CP115866.1, forward strand.
AATTTGAAAAAAAATTCAATTTCTCAAAAAATCGGAAAATTCTGAAATTCTAGATTTTATTTTTGAAAAATGGCTGAAAATCTGAAATTTTATGCAGATATTCAAAAACTGCGGACATCCGGATTTACAGACAAAAATACGACATCTGAAAAAAAAAACAATTTTTCAAAAATCAGAAAATTCTGAAAATTTCAAATTTTCGAATCAAATTTGAAAATTGCGGACATCCGGATTCACAGACACATTGGAGACGTTTATCGTTAATAGCTGAAAACCTGAAAAAATAACTATTTCGGGAATTTTTTTGAATTCTTCAAAAATCGGAAAATCTGGAAATTTCACATTTTCAGCTGAAATCGGAAGGTTACGGACATCTGGATTCGCAGACACACCTAAATACATTTTTAGCTGAAATTTCAGGTTGAAAATTGCTGAAAATCTGAAAAAAAGACTTAAAATTTGTGACATTTTCATGTTTTTAGAAGAAATTTTAAAAAAAAAATTGTGGACATCTGGATATACAGACACACCCAAATACATTTTTAGCTGAAATTTCAAGTTTTTTTTCGAAAAAAACAGGATTCATTTCATATCCAATTTTCTAGTCTACGAATCGCCATACACACACATATTGTTCATTTTCTCTCGCGTTTTTTGATGTTTCATTAAAAATACGAGAATTCTTCTCCCGAAAAAAAAAGAAGAAGAATCGGGCAAATTGGAAAAGAAGAAGATGAAAACTATCCAGGTGGGAGAGAAGGCGGAGATAAGGAGAAATTTGTGGATAAAAGGAGAGAAAATCCCAGGAAAAATCCACAAGAAAAATCATGCAAAATCTCGCTAGAATTCTCACAATTTGCGCCGTTTTTGGCTCTGTTTCATCGACATTTTTCAATGGAGGCTGTGGATGTCCACCACCACCTCTATGTCTTCCACCTCCCCCACCAATGTGCTTTACTGAAATTCAATTACCCCCAATTCGAGTTCCAGTCATCCCATTGCCACGTATTGAACTTCCACAGCCTTGCTGTCCAACCTGCGCGTGCGGCAGAAAGAAGAGAGGTACGTATATGCAAAGAGGGGAGAGACTAGGCGATGCAGCGCGTGGTGTAGTGGCTAGCAGCCTCCGTTTTGGGGGGAGAGGTCGGGGGTTCGAAACTTTTCGGGGAAATTTGTTTTTGTATCGTTTTTTGGTAATGTTAAAGTCAAATAAAAGAGTTTTTGAAACTCCTAGAACAATGATTCTACAAAATTAATATTTTTTTCAGAAATCGACACCGGCGTTGCTGAGGACACGGTAAGCACCAAGGATGTGTCCTGCAATGATGATGGGCTTCTGGCTATTATGAAGAAGGTGAGAAATATACTTTTTCTGAACAAAAAATTGAAAAATTCGAAGTTCGAACTGCAAATCCTTTGTGTTCAATAGAGCGCGGTTTGAGAGGAAAAATGGTTTTTAGCCGAATTTTGTCGATTTTTCTGTTTTTTCGTTACTTTTCTCGTGTAAAATCGCTTATTAGGCTAAGAACACACATTTTAAGCCCAGTAACAGTCAAAAATTCGAAAAACAAACTGCAAATCGTTTTGTTCCGGTGGAGCGCGCTTGCGCGGCACCAAAACTGAAAAATCGGTTTTTTTGTGTTTCAGCTGAAAAAAAAAAACCGATTTTTACAGCTAAATTTTCCGAAAAATGACGAAAAACCCCAATTTTAAAGTTAAATTTTTGCAAGCGCGCTCCACTGCACAAAAGCGCTTGCAGTTTGAATTTTGAGTGAAAAACCGCTGAAAATTCAAAAAGCGATGTGTACAGCAAACTGTTTCCCGAAAAAATGACGAAAACCTGAAAAATTTCGCTGAAAACCGTATTTTCAATTTTTTCGCAAGCGCGCTCCACTGCACAAAAACGCTTATAATTCAAATTTTTGAGTTGAAAAAACGACGAAACTTCAAAAACTTTGAATTTGATTATTGGCACTTTCTTTTCTCTTCCTCTTCTTCCTGAATCGTTATCTTTACGCTTATATGCTAATAATCCAGTTTCTCGACACCTGCGCAATGAGGAAATCCGAGAAAATCCGATAAAAAAGCGAGAACCGGTTAATTTTCTATATGATAGTCATCGGAAAAAAGATAGTGTCATGCTAATGATGATGTCATGGGGCTAAGCGGGAAACTTGAGTGACGCGGTCGGCGGCGCGGTCGGCCGCGTCGCCGCCCGCGAAGCGATGACAAAGATAATGTAGTGTCGGAAACTTAAATTTCAAGATTCTAGAAGTTTAGAAATTTTAAAAAAACTTCAAAATTCCAGGAAATGACCACCGGCGAGTCCTCTTCGGTCAAAATCGCTTTGGTCGAGGCGGCCGAACAAGAACTGGGCGGTCGGTTTACTGTAGTTTGCTCTCAAGGCGCATTCTCCTTTGTCACCTCCACAACAAGCTACTGTCTTCACTCACAATCAGGCCTTAATTGCTATCTTTTTAGAACTCAATAATTAAATTTTTTTTGAAATTTAATTATCAATCGCCTTTAAGTTAAGGTGTTTTTGAATTGTATTTAATGAATTTAATAAATTATTTTTTTATTTATTACTGTAATTTTCTTTTCCCTCTTTTTGCACAGATTTCGTTGTTTAGGTGAGCAAATAGACAAAGAAGAGAACGTGTCACTTTTTGACAGCTGAATGAGGGGCGAAATCGCGTAGCTCATCGAAAATTCCTGATAATGATGATTTGGGAAACTGGAGAATCTTTTTTGACTATTTTTAGAATTTTTTTAGAAATCCAACGACTTCCAGAATTTTCGAAATGCCAAAAATTCAAATTTCTGAATATCCGAAATTTTGAAGTCTGTCTGTCTGTCTTTGTGTCCCGATGTCCTCCAAAATCTCAAGGAACCACCCAAATCCAATCTGTCTCTCTCTCCATCCAAAACCTAATTGAACTTTTACCAAAGTAGTACAACAACAAATGCCCCCCCCCCCCTCTCTCTCTCTCTCTCTCTCTCTCTCTCTCTCTCTCTCTCTCTCTCTCTCTCTCTTTTCCTCTCCTACCTCAATCTGCTCGGAACACACATACCCCCAGATGAGCCAATTTTTCCCCTTGGGACCATTTTCATTATTTTCTCTGCGTCTCTCTCTCTATTATCCACTTCACTCCTAAAGAGTACCGTCCGTCTGTTCAAAAACCCCCGCCTTTTTCGGTGGGGTCCCCTTAATTGCCTAATATACTACTCTCAATGTCTTTTTGGACCCTCGTTTTCATGTTCCTTTTGTCTGCACCCATCTGTTTTGGGAACATGGACCCCATAAAAATGACTGGTTTTGAGTTGGGGACACTTTTTGACCCCCAAGAACCCCGTTTTCCGGTTTTTTTTGCAGCACAAATGCAGCTCTTTTTTCTTACTTTTCAAATCCTCCAATTTTAACAAAAAAACCAAGTTTCTAGCTATTCTAGAAGCTGAGATACAAGCAATTGAAGTTTTGGGAGAGACGCAGACAGTTAGAGTGTCTCGTTGTCTGCGTCTCTCACTCCGAAACTTTAATTGACTGTATCTCGGCTCCTAGACAAGCTAGAAAGTTGGTTTTTGGACGGAATTGAAGCCAAATTTCTGAATTTCAAGATTTTCCAAAAATTTGCAAGAAACAAATTGTTCTCGTTTTCCAGAATTTTGATTCGGCAAAAATTTTTTACAACAAACCCGAAAATATAATTCAAATCCTGCAATGGTGTCAAAGAACCAAATTTCTAGCTCATCTAGAACTCGAGATACAAGCGATTGAAGTTCTAGAAGAGACGCAGACAGTTAGAGTGTCTCGTTGTCTGCGTCTTTCGCTACGAAACTTCAAATGACTGTATCTCGGCTCCAAGACCAGCTAGAAACTTGGTTTTTTGACGGAATTGAAGCCAAATTTCTGAATTTCAAGATTTTCAAAAAATTTGCAAGAAACTCAAATTGTTCTCGTTTTTCAGAATTTCGATTCGGGAAAAAATTTTACAGCGAACCCGAAAATATAGATCAAATCCTGAAATGGTGTCAAAGAACCAAATTTCTAGCTCTCCTGGAACTTGAGATATAAGCGTTTAAAGTTTTGAAGAGACGCAGACAGTTAGAGTGCCTTGTTGTCTGCGTCTCTCACTCCGAAACTTCAAATGACTGTATCTCGGCTTACAGACTAGCTCGGAAGTTGGTTTTTGTAGGACATTGAAGCCAGAATTTCGAATTTCTATTTTTTTTAATAAAAAAATTTCGGAACAAAATTTTTTTTTGGTTTTTTAAACCCCCAGCTTTTTGCAAATCCCTTGAAATGTACATAAAGAAAAAAAAGGAGGGGAGGCGAAAACGGAAATGATCCGTTTCCAAGCAATTAGACATTAGACCCCCTTCTCCCCTTTAGCCTCCTCCATTTTTCATAAACGATGAGAAATTGGGGTTTCGGAAGAAATAAGAGAGGGGAGGAGACATTCAAAAATTCATCTTCTTCATCCCTATAAATCATTTATCCTCTCGTTTCCAATCTCCCCTAATTTTGAGAGCTCGTGTCTTAATTGGTATATGACCTTCGATAGGGCATATTGTAGAAAATGAAGAAAATTGGTTTTTTGACAATTTCGCGAAAATCCTAAAAATTTTTAGAAATTGCCATTTGAAGTTTTGGAGAGGGAGACGCAGATAACGAGACACTCTAACTGTCTGCGTCTCTCCCAAAACTTCAAACGCTTGTATCTCGAGTTCTAGATAAGCTAGAAATTTGGTTTTTGGACAGAATAAGATAATTTGAATTAGGGTTTCAGAATCTTCATTTAATTTGGGTTTTCAAAAATTCTTGAAAATGAGAAAAATTTGAGTTTCTTGCAAATTTTTGGAAAACTCAAAATACGAAATTCTGGCTACAATTTCGTCTAAAAACCAACTTTCTAGCTTGCCTAGGAGCCGAGATACACCCATTCGAAACTCTGAAAGGAGAGACGCAGACAAGGAGACACTCTAACTGTCTGCGTCTCTTCTAAAACTTCAAACGCTTGTATCTCGAGTTCTAGATTAGCTAGAAACTTGGTTTTTTGACAGAATCAAACTATTTGAACTGGATTTTCGAATTCTTAAATATTTTTTAGTCTGGTTTTATGGCTTCTAGCTTAGCGTACTCCTTATTTGCTTGAGCTCTGAAATAACCGGAAAAATCCGATTTATAAGGATTTGTGGGTCCCCAAAATCAGTAATTTTGTAATGTTTTTCAGCCTCAAAGCAGAAAAAAATGCCGAAAAAACTCTAAAAATTGTTTAAAATTGCGCTCTGCAATTTGTGGGCGGAGCTTCCGCACTACCCAGTATTTTTCCCCAATACCCAAAAAACCAGCCATAAATCTGTCATTATGCTCTCTATGTTCTGTTATTTTTTGCGACTAGTACACCCGTCCCATTGACTTTCCCGCGTTGAAAAGTACCGCTCTTCTCAATTGTTCCGTCCCTTTACCCGTCCCCCCATAAATCACGTGTCACTTTACATGGGGATGACTGGAACCACTTTTCGGTCAAAAAAAAGAGCACTTTTACTTATTTTTTGGGTTGGCTAGGCGGACATGATCTGTGTACCCGGGCTCTTCAGCTAGCGTAAACTGTAATACCGTAAACACTCTAATAGAAGGGTACCCACCTCGTTGAGCCCATATATCTCGATTCCTGTGAAAGATATCAAAAAATTGTCAACTGATAAAATGTTGCTGATATTCTGATAAGCATTTTGTCAGTTGACACATTTTTGTTATCTTTTATAGGAAGCGAGATATATAAGCTTCTCACCCGGGAGGGCGCCGGAGGGCGCATGGTAGTGGCGGGCCGGCGGCGCCTGATGACTGTTAACTTTGAGTTTTTATATCTCGCTTCCTATGAAAGCTAGAAAAAAGTGGTCAACTGATAAAATGCTGCTGATATCATGATAAACATTTTATTAGTTGATCATTTTTTGATATCACTTACAGGAAATGAGATATAAGGACTCAAAGTTGGCGGTTCGGGTGGCCTTCTATTAGAGTGTATGCAGTTCAAAATTTCTAAAATTTTCCAACATGATCTTCTTCTCCTTCTAAATCCATTATTATAAAGAAGGATCAAGCCTTCATAAATGAAATTCAACACCTTTTCCCCTATTCCTATGGGTCCTCCCTCCTCTATTTGGTTACTCTTAGTTCGTCCTTCCTCTCTTTTTGTGGTCCACAATCTGGTTATTTGACCCTTGCATGAATCCCCTCCTTTTTATACACTTATACATTTTGGCGCCGAAAATTGTGACCCTTTTGTCTGGGGGCAGGTGTGTATGTTTTATACGATTTATTGATGATGGTCAGTTTTTTGGAGAATATCGGATTACCTGGCTACGGAACTATAGTAGGAGTTTTTTTGTATAACTTGGCTACACAATCATGTAGCTCAGATTCCAAGATTCCAAGATTCCAAGATTCTTAGATTCTTAGATTCTTAGATTCTTAGATTCTTAGATTCTTAGATTCTTAGATTCTTAGATTCTTAGATTCTTAGATTCTTAGATTCTTAGATTCTTAGATTCTTAGATTCTTAGATTCTTAGATTCTTAGATTCTTAGATTCTTAGATTCTTAGATTCTTAGATTCTTAGATTCTTAGATTCTTAGATTCTTAGATTCTTAGATTCTTAGATTCTTAGATTCTTAGATTCTTAGATTCTTAGATTCTTAGATTCTTAGATTCTTAGATTCTTAGATTCTTAGATTCTTAGATTCTTAGATTCTTAGATTCTTAGATTCTTAGATTCTTAGATTCTTAGATTCTTAGATTCTTAGATTCTTAGATTCTTAGATTCTTAGATTCTTAGATTCTTAGATTCTTAGATTCTTAGATTCTTAGATTCTTAGATTCTTAGATTCTTAGATTCTTAGATTCTTAGATTCTTAGATTCTTAGATTCTTAGATTCTTAGATTCTTAGATTCTTAGATTCTTAGATTCTTAGATTCTTAGATTCTTAGATTCTTAGATTCTTAGATTCTTAGATTCTTAGATTCTTAGATTCTTAGATTCTTAGATTCTTAGATTCTTAGATTCTTAGATTCTTAGATTCTTAGATTCTTAGATTCTTAGATTCTTAGATTCTTAGATTCTTAGATTCTTAGATTCTTAGATTCTTAGATTCTTAGATTCTTAGATTCTTAGATTCTTAGATTCTTAGATTCTTAGATTCTTAGATTCTTAGATTCTTAGATTCTTAGATTCTTAGATTCTTAGATTCTTAGATTCTTAGATTCTTAGATTCTTAGATTCTTAGATTCTTAGATTCTTAGATTCTTAGATTCTTAGATTCTTAGATTCTTAGATTCTTAGATTCTTAGATTCTTAGATTCTTAGATTCTTAGATTCTTAGATTCTTAGATTCTTAGATTCTTAGATTCTTAGATTCTTAGATTCTTAGATTCTTAGATTCTTAGATTCTTAGATTCTTAGATTCTTAGATTCTTAGATTCTTAGATTCTTAGATTCTTAGATTCTTAGATTCTTAGATTCTTAGATTCTTAGATTCTTAGATTCTTAGATTCTTAGATTCTTAGATTCTTAGATTCTTAGATTCTTAGATTCTTAGATTCTTAGATTCTTAGATTCTTAGATTCTTAGATTCTTAGATTCTTAGATTCTTAGATTCTTAGATTCTTAGATTCTTAGATTCTTAGATTCTTAGATTCTTAGATTCTTAGATTCTTAGATTCTTAGATTCTTAGATTCTTAGATTCTTAGATTCTTAGATTCTTAGATTCTTAGATTCTTAGATTCTTAGATTCTTAGATTCTTAGATTCTTAGATTCTTAGATTCTTAGATTCTTAGATTCTTAGATTCTTAGATTCTTAGATTCTTAGATTCTTAGATTCGTAGATTCTTAGATTCTTAGATTCTTAGATTCTTAGATTCTTAGATTCTTAGATTCTTAGATTCTTAGATTCTTAGATTCTTAGATTCTTAGATTCTTAGATTCTTAGATTCTTAGATTCTTAGATTCTTAGATTCTTAGATTCTTAGATTCTTAGATTCTTAGATTCTTAGATTCTTAGATTCTTAGATTCTTAGATTCTTAGATTCTTAGATTCTTAGATTCTTAGATTCTTAGATTCTTAGATTCTTAGATTCTTAGATTCTTAGATTCTTAGATTCTTAGATTCTTAGATTCTTAGATTCTTAGATTCTTAGATTCTTAGATTCTTAGATTCTTAGATTCTTAGATTCTTAGATTCTTAGATTCTTAGATTCTTAGATTCTTAGATTCTTAGATTCTTAGATTCTTAGATTCTTAGATTCTTAGATTCTTAGATTCTTAGATTCTTAGATTCTTAGATTCTTAGATTCTTAGATTCTTAGATTCTTAGATTCTTAGATTCTTAGATTCTTAGATTCTTAGATTCTTAGATTCTTAGATTCTTAGATTCTTAGATTCTTAGAATTCAACTTCTATGGGGTCATCTAATTATGGAGATACCTTTTCTGAACAACAAGTTTTCGAAAATCCCTTCTTCCGAATCTTTGGAGAGAGATGACTAATTACCGCAATTGACCTTACCAATGGTCTAGCCATTATGTTACCCCTCCGTCTGCTCCTAATTATGCATTCTGTTTTCTCTCTTCTGGATTCTACTTCCTTTTGTCTTCATTATACAGTTCCTCACTATTATTCTCAGTGGGATGCCAAATTTTTGGTTTTTGTTGGACGGGGAAAAGTTTGAACTAGCTGAGATTGACATTCAAAGCATTATTATCTCATCTCAAGTTTATTTCTAGACATAAGCGTCATGTATAGCGTAAACTACCGTAATCCTTCTTCCTCCGCCTGGAAATCACTTCCCCCCTCCAAAGGACTATGTGCCTTTAAATATCGATTTTCGTACATTTTCCATAAAAGTTGTTAACAGTAACATTGAAAATCTTTTTCTGTTTTATATTTGCTGAAATTTTCAAAACAAACGAACTAGTTTGACCTACCTTATGAGGGCTCTACCATTTTCTCTAAAGCTTTCCCTGTAAGCTCAATTATTTCGGTTCCTATGAAAATTTTCTAAAAATGGTTAACTGATAAAATGATTATCATAAAATTTGACACATTTCATCAATTGTCAGCGTTTTTGTAGCTTTTAAAGGAACTGAGATAATTGAGTTGCAAGCATAAAGGTCGAAAGCGCGGCCAACCGAGTAGCTCGCACCAACCTATAATTTTAGTTCAATTATCTCGGTTTCTAAGCAAGGTATCACAAAGTTGTCAACTAGCAAAATATTCATCATAAAATTTTTCACATTTTTCAAGTTGACAAAACTTTGATATCTCTTACAGTAACCCAGATAATTGAGGTCGAAGTTTGCCTTGTTTTGCGTCTCTTTCCATTAGAGACGCAGACAGTCAGACTGTCTGTTTCCTCTGCGCCTCTTTCTCTCTCGATTTTTTCTATTTCATTCAAGTTATTATTATCCCATCTCAAGTCAATTTCTAGTCATAATCTTCCTGTCTAGCCGAAACTACCGTAATCCTTCTCCGACTAGAAATCACTTCCTCTCTTCCTATGCGCCTTTAAAGACTCCTTCAAAGAACCTGTCACTTCAAATCGTTTCAAAAATTCCCTTTTTCTGATTTCGGAATAAGATACGCATATGTTACTACTACTCACACACAAAAATCTTGGTGTTGTCATTTCAAATTTTTGTCAAAACTTCAAATTTTTAGGCGCTTCTAGGACATTCTAAATCCCCTTTTCTCTAGTTTTTAGGGCTCATTTTGGACCCATTTTTGATGGAAAAATAGAATAAGAAGTAGAAGAAAAGGAGAGTGAGAAAATAAAGAAAAAATAAAGGAAAATTGAGGAAAAAAGGAAGGAGGAGGGGAGAAATTTGTGACGGTTGATCGCCCACAAATTTTATCCTTTTTTCTTCTTATTTGGAGTTTTCTTTATTGTTTTCTTCTATTGTCTTACCTAGTAGGAATATCCAGAAAAGTACAATTTTGTTTTATTTTTGGGGAAATTTTGGAGTTTTTAAATTTTCCGAAATTTCAAACTTTTTGAGCTTAGCTTCTAGATCACTATTCGAAATTAGTTAGAAAATCGACTTCCCAAAATTAAGGATACCGTAAGACCTGTATTAGAAGGGCCTGCCCTTCTATTGAGTCCCTCTCGTGGGGCCCTTCTATTAGAGGGACGCTTCCATCAGAGAGGGGCCCTTCTATTTTTCCGAGCCCCCCCCCCATCATCGGGGGCCCTTTTATTACAGGAAATCTTCAATTAGAGGGTGCCCTTCTATTAAAGGGGCTATTCTAATACAGGTTAAAAAAAACAACAGAATCAGTCATTTTGAAAATTTGGGATTTTTGAATTTAAAAATGTTTCTTTTTCATGGCCTAGTTTTTTTCTGTGTGGCCTAACTTTTCTAATTTCATAGGGTTAGGTTAGATAGGAAGAAAAGTTAGGCCATCCAGAAAAAAAAATATACCATGAAAAATGAAATTTCAAATTTCCTTTCAAATTTCCCGCCCATAAAAACACAAAAAATGGGCGGAGCCTAAAAATCCTTTTGATGTCGTTTTCTGGGTAAAAGAGAGGGAGAGCGATATGCATCAACAAACATTTGCTTTTACTTCTCCTCGATCCTTTTCAAAACATAATAAAATTTGCGTACTCACACACACACACTGACAAAAAATTTTCCCAGGCTCAGAGACTCTATTCAAATTTTTCTAGTCGCTAATTCTATTTTTATGTCAGATTTTTAGTTTTGAAAAATTGAAAATTCGAAAATTCCAGAAAAAACCGAAATTTCGAAAATTCGAAAAATTCTGAAAAAATTGAAAATTTCAAATTTGAATTTTAGATTTTTTTTTGTAACTTTGGGAATTTCAATTTCCCTGGACTTCTGAGTTTTTGGATTTTCAGATTCTTGGAATTTCAGGTTTTCAGGGAATTCAATTCTTAAAAATATTCATTTCTCAAAGAATTTCGAAAAATTAAAAATTCCAGTAATTTCTCGGAAATTCCGTCTAACGCTCTCTTCATTATCAATACTCTCTCTCATTTGAAAAAATATATTGTGTTCAATTTTCTTTTTTTTTCCAATTTTCTTCCCGTTCAATTCACTTTTCTCCGTTTTTTATTTTTTTTTTTCAAATTCTGAAAACTTTTTCAAAATCCAGAAAATCTAGAAAATTGAAAAAAAAACGTTTTTAAAAAATCCAATTTCATCGAAATTTCAAAATTTCAAATACCGTAAACACTCTAATAGAAGGCCACCCGAACCGCCAACTTTGAGCCTGCATATCTCACTTCTTTTGAAAGATATCAAAAAGTTGTCAACTAATAAAATGTTTATCATGATATCAGCAATATTTTATCAGTTGACCACTTTTTGATATCTTTCACAGAAAATGAGATACATGGGCTCAAAGTTGACGATTCGGTTGGCGTACTATTAGAATGTTTACGGTAAATCCAATTTTCCAAAAATTTCCAGAATCCCCTCAACATTTTCGTAGAATAATTCTTCCTATTTCCAGCAAAAAAATCTTCCCGAAGATTCTTTTTCATTCAAAAAAAAAGATGATATAATCCTATTAGGGTCTCTCATAATGTCGTCTAAAATGATACACATATGTGCTCCTCTGGAAAAAAAATTGTCTTAAAAATCCAATAGTTATTAGTTTATCTTTTTTGGCTGAAAAAATAGCCTAGTGGAGTCTAAACACCATTAGAATTTGGGTTTCTAGGCCACCAAGACAATTGCTTGCCTAGAATTCGCATTTCTGGGGTTTCTAGGCCATTAAAGTTAGGCTATGATGGTTTTAAAGATTTTAGGCTAATCCTCAAAATAAAGTATTAAGCCCTATTTCAAAAAGTTAGGCCGCCAAATTGCAAATCCTAGGCCACGACATGAAAATCTAGGTCATGCTCGTTTACGCTATCCTGAGCTACCAAAGTGAGGCCCTGGAGGCTTTAAGACATACCTATTTTAGCACTAAGCTTCACTATTGGTTTTCTAGGCCACTAGTTTGAAAAAGTTAGGCCACCACTTGAAAAACCTCGGCCATGCACTTTTTCCGCTCTTTTCGGTCTAATAATTACTCCCTCTGCGGTCCGTCCCATACTTTTTAATTATTTCCGACTCTTCTCAAAAGTCAAGTGTTTTCCTCTTTATATCCATATAATTTCTCTCACTCTCTTTTATATTTTTCAAATTAGTTTTCCTGACCAATCGGTCCCTCTTCTCTCTCTCTATCTCTTCTATTAGTATTAGAGGTGTGTGAGTGTGTAGCTTGTCACTCATTTGTCGATTTTAATTAGAAAACGGACACACGAAAATTGAGCTCCAGGGGGGAGGTGAAAGTTTGTGAAAATTCGAAAATTTCTAGGTTTGTATACAAAAGTTTTTTTCCTGAAAAGTGAAGAAAGGGCGCGCCACCCACCCCCCCCCCCCCCAAGGGTGTTGGCGGCGCGCCCTTTCTTATACGCCAAACGCCTCAGTGGTGGGTGTGCGGAGTTGTGGCGCAGGTGGGAGGGCGCTTGTTTTGTAATCCACTGGTTTTTGGGACTTGTTGGTTCGACTCCCCATATCGCTTTTTGGGGTTATTTGGATTTTTGAAACTGTTTTTGGCCTATTTTCAAGTTTTTCCCGTCCAAAAATATCTCCATTTGCCCTTTTTCACAGATTTTCATGTTATCACCACTAGAATCACGAATCCTTCTTATCCCTATCCGAATCCCCCTTGACCGTGGGACCCTCACGGAACCTTTCTTCTTTCTCTGTGTCTCCCTGTTTGCTGTACTCTCTCTATTTGCTCATATCCACCTTTCTTTGTGAATGTATGTTTTTTTTTGGAATTTTTTCCCCAAAAAAATTTTTTTGGAGACACAAAAAAAGAGAAGATATAGAGGAAGATATAGATCTACACACTTATTTTGTCATCATATTTATCTTCCTTTTCTGTCGCCTTCTCATAGAAAAAAGGGACCCAGGGGGTACCCCATGGGTCCATCTATAGAAATTTCCTTTTTTTTTTCTTATTTATCTTTATTTTTAGGAATCTTAGATTATCTTGGAATAGTTAGATTTGTTAAATGTTCTTCTCTTTTTTCTTAATTCTTTGAAAATTTTAAAAAATCCAATTTTCAATTTTTTCAGATTCTCCCCTTCCTGGAATGACTTCTTTTCTGAAATGAAGCGACTTATTCATCTAATTCCCATATTCACACTGTTTGTGGTGGTCTCCACCACCACATGTCCACATTCTGTGAATTCCAGAATTCAGGAATGTGTTCAGCCGGTTGCCGAGTATGCTAAAGTTTTGAACAATCAGGTATGGACCTGGTTTTTTGCTTGTAACTTGAAAAGCGCTAAAGATATCAAAAAAATGTTGGTTAACAAAATGAAGAGCATAAAATTTTACACATTTTATTAGTTAACCAAATTTCGCTAGCTACTGTGGTTTTTGAGATATGCGCTTTTAAAGTTGCGGCATGCCTCGGGAGAGGGGGCTGGGACGCTGCAACTTTAAAAGCGCATATCTCCTAAACTACGGTAGCTATTAAAACACATTAATTACAAAAATGAAGAACATAATATTTTACACATTTCATAAGTTAACAAAATTTTGCTAGCTACTGTAGTTTTTGAGATATGCGCCTTGCAAGTTGAGACTTGCCTCAAGAAGGGGCCGATGCGCGCGCCGCAACTTTAAAGGCGCATACCTCAGAAACTACGATAGCTATTTAAAAAGTATTAATCACAAAAATAAAGAGCATAAAGTTTTACACATTTTGTTAATTAACAAAATTCTTCTAGCTATTGTAGTTTTTGAGATATGCGCCTTTAAAGGGAGACAAGCTAAATGAGCCCTTTGAGGTCTTTTTTGCGCGCTGCATTTCAAAAGCGCATATCTCCCAAATTACGGTAGTTATCAAAAAGTTGTCAATTACAAAAATAAGGCCCATACAATTTTACATATTTTGTTAGTTAACTAAATTTTGCTAGCTACTGTAGTTGTTGAGATATTCGCCTTTAAAGATTAGGCTTCATTTAACAAGTCAATTTTTCAGGATTCCCGAACTTCTGGAACCGAATTCGGAAGCGCATTTTCTCTACCCAACATGGGTGGACGGGTTTTCAATGAATTATGCAGGTGAGTCCAATGGAGCGCAAATGCTCAAAAAGTACATTTTCTACAAAAAATATGTAAAATTTGACAAAAATGGCATCATAAAATCATACATAAATCTTAAAGACCGATTTCGAAGTGTGGTCCCTTCAAATCTCAAGGGACCATTTTTTGGGGCCAAACACGACAAAAAATTTTCAGACTAATCGCCAAATTCAACAGTTGCGTCCGTGACTACCGTAGTACATGTCCCAGACATGTCACTATTTCCTTAATCGATTCTTCGTATGGATATTTGTGTAATGAAGGCTATAATAGTGAGTTTTCATCAAAAACTGAGAGAGTTAGCAATAGAGCGCATTTGCTAGGCACTTTCAAATGTGGGTGTGTTTATACTCATTTTGAAACTCTTGACAAGAAAAACACGAAAAACTAGTTCTCTTTGAAATTGAGCAAAAACTGAGTGAGTTATGAGCAATGTAGTATTAGAGCGCATTCGCTTAAAAACCTCCAAACCTGATCATGTTTATACTCATTTGAAAGCTTTTGACGAGACAAACGTTGCATACTAATTTTCGCCAATATTGAGCAAAAACGGGGAGAGTTATGACCAAATTAGCAATAGAGCGCACTTGCTAGGCACTTTCAAATCTGGGTGTGTTTACACTCATTTGAATGCTCTTGACAAGACAAACACAAAAAAACTAGTTTTCTTCGAAATCGAGCAAAAACTGGGTGAGTTATGAGCAATTTAGCATTAGAGCGCACTTGCTGATAGGTACAGAAACCTAGGCATGATTATATTCATTTTGAAGCTCTCGTCACGCAGAATCTCACTAAGCATTTCAAAAATCTTAATTAGCATTAGTTAAAGAAAATTAGCTCAAAATGAAGAAAAAACTAATTTTCAGCATTCATGGAATCGGCGGAGTGTCTAATGGAGTTGGATAGGAAGCCATCTGTGAAACGATGTCACGATGAGACTTTAAAGGAAATCGAATCCGCAAATACAGAATCTGGAGTTTCGATGCCAGCCAAAGTTGATAGGATGTGTGGGTATGTTAGAAATTCCATTTTGGAATTTTTCTGAATTTCGAATTTCAGCTGTAACTTTATTAGTTTTATTCCAAACTCAAAAATTTTAACAGTATTGAAATCTACGCTTCTTTAGCTTTCATATGAATATACACACGCCTGCTTTTTCGAGTTTGACGAAAACGCGCTCCATCGAGAATTCGGCCCTAACTCGGCTAGTTTTTATCTAAACTTTGTGGAAACAACATTTTTGAAATTGTTACATTTTCAGCTTCAAAATGAGTATAAACAAGAAACACTTTGAACAATTCATGAAATCGCGCTCTATTGATAATAATTCTTTTACAGAGCGCTGAACTTCTTCTCAGGATGCGTTCGAACGCCTATCAAACAGGATTGCGGATTTTCAGCATGGCAGGTTAGTTGGGGGAAAAACAAAATTTGAATTCTTTTTTTTTGAAAACGCGCTCCATTGAGAATTCAGCCATAAGTTTGTTAATTTCAATCAGAATTTTGTGAAAATAACATTTTTGAATTTGTTGGCTTTTCAGCTTTCAAATAAGTATAATCATGACCTACTTTTAAGAGTTTTGTGAAAACGCGCTCTGTTGATAATTTACCCGTAACTTTGCCAGTTTTGCTCCGAATTGAAAAAATTTTAAACCATCATGTTTTACTCAATTTTAGCTTTCAAATGAATATAATCACGACCATGTCCTTCAAATTTTGAATTTCCGAAAGCAATCGCGCTCCATTGACAAAACCCAAATTACAGGTCATCTACCGCGTTCTCAAAGACACCACCAATACTTTGATGCCGGCTTGCCAATTCACAGGAACCTCTCAAAAATTGGCAACATTCCAAAAAGAGAACAATATCACAAGCACTACAGTAATCCCAACGACTACAGTAGTGCTACCTACAAAGACTACAAAGTCTACACTACAAACTACAACAACTACAAAAGTTTTAGTCCATGAGGAAGAAGAAGACGAGGAAGAAATGGATTTGGAATTTCAGGAAAAATTGAATCAAAAGAAGAAAATGAGAAAAATCCAATCGGCTGAGCTGACCGATTCTTCAAATTCCCGGAATTTGAAATTATCGATTTTTTGCTTAGTTTTAGGTTATTTGATGACGAATTTTTGAAAAACAAAAAATTTCAGCAAAACTGTTTTCTGAAAATTTTCCACCCACTCCCAATACGTGTACATTTCCCCATTCTTCAAAAATTTCTTAATTAAAAAAATCCATGGCCTAGATTTCCAAAAAAGTGTCCGAAAAATTTCTAGTCCACCATACTGTATTTTTCTCTTTCTTTCTCTCCAGGTGTCATTTTTTTGAGTTTTCCGATTTAAAAAAAATATTTTTGTAGAGAATAAAAATTATTTATTAATTATTTTAACTTCAATTTTTCAATGTTTCAGAATTTTAAACAGTTTTTTTTTTGATTTCTGGCAACCACGCTCCGCCGAACAAGAAGCTTGCTATTGGAGTGTAAATTTACCGTAAACACTCTACAATAGAACGCCATCCGAATCGTTTATCTTTGAGCCCATGTATCTAGTTTTCTGTAAGATATATCAAGAAGTTGTCAACTGATAAAATGTTTATCATAATATCAGTAACATTTTATCAGTTGACAACTTTTCGATATCTTTCAAAAGAAGTGAGGTATATAGGCTCAAAGTGGACGATCCGAGTGGCGTTCTATTAGAGTGTTTACGGTAGTCATGTTGTTTTTTAAATGTTCAGTTAAATAAATCCGAAATTTCCAAATTAATAGTAATCTGTGTATGGTTCCTGCGAAGTAGCACCAATTCCAAAAAGGATGCAAAAGAAATGAGTCCAGGTTGACTTCTGTCCATAGTACTTCCATGCTCTTCGTTTCCGGTCACGGTAAATCTGAAAAGCCATGTTACCCATAAAAATAGATATTTCATCAATTTGTCGCTTTTTGATACCACTAACAGTAACCGAGATAAATTAGGTCAAATTTAGAGCGATTTTATAGCTTAAAGTCGGACGCGCCAACTTTGACTTGATTTATCTAGCTTTTTGTAAGAGATGTCAAAATGTGGTCAACTGATAAAATGTTTATCATTTTACAATGAATATTTTATCTGTTGTTAACTTTTTGATAACTCTTACAGTAACCGGGATAATTTGATTCAAAGAGAGAAAGGCGTTTCAAGATACGAGTGCTTAAAGTTATCCATCGGCTCGGTTCGAAATAGAGATTTTTTGAGAGTTTAAAGGAAATTTTTAAACTTAAAATTTTAAAAACTTCTCACCTGGACCAAAGGCCAGAAGATCAAGGCCAACGTAATCAATGATGTGACAATGTGCAAAGAGACTATCATAAATAGAAGCCAAATTGGAATATGAGACTTCAGTAGACATGCGATACCAAACAGATTTATTGAGGCGATTCCCCAAGGCACCGCCGCGTAGTTCATCGATATATCTTTCTGAAAATCGAAAACTATCAGAGACAACCTAATTGTTTCACCACAGGGAAGTGGGCGCGCCCACCGTCTCGCCCAGGCAGGGGCGAGAAACCTCGCCAACGTATACGCCATGCCTCCCACCATCAGCTGTCTGCACACGTGGTGTAGTGGCTAGCGCGCTACGTTTTTGATCTAGAAGTCGCGGGTTCGTGTCCACCAGCCAGAATCCTCTTTTGTTTTATTTAACAGACTTCATAAATCAGTATTAATGTGCCCAGAGGTGTGCAAACCATTTTGGAAGCTATTTTCGAGCACTCACCCATGGAACGACTTCGTAATCATACTCGATTTTCCTTCCTGGCATGGTTATGGCTTGTTTGAAAATTCAAATTTCCACTAAATCGTTAGTTTCGAAAATCTTATAAAAACTGGTGAAGAGATCGGTAGAAATGCCAATTGCTGTGTCCCTTTAAACCTTGGCCATCTGCCAAAAGACGAGAGAGCATTGTAAAATGAGAGAAGCAGAGAAAAAGAGGGTGTGGCCAGCTGGTGGGTGGCAGATGGTCCAGCTTTTCCTTGGTGTTCTCAGTGGAGCGCGATTGCGAACATTTTTGGTGTAACATTTTTTTCATGTTTTATCAATGGAGCGCGATTGCCAACATTAATTTTGTGTGAATAATAATTATAAAAATTACAATGAAAAATGCATATATAGAAAATCGATTTTTTTCTAGAAAATCGATTTTTAAGCAAAAATTTGAACAATTAAAGGAATTTTTAAAAAATGTTAAGAAAATATGGAAACAACAAAAAAAGCTATAGAGTGCGGTAAAACGAGAGAGTGGTAGAGAAAAAAAAGTTTTCAGAGGGAAATTTGAATTTTTGGGAAAATTTTTATGAAAAACAATCGAGGAGACAAGAAAAAAACAAGAAAAAAAGCAATTTGAGTGGGAAATTTGAATTTTTAGGTGGAAAAAACTAGAAAAAAAAAATTTCAAAAAATTTTTTTTTTTCAAAATTTTCAAAAATTCAAATTTCCTTCTACACATTCAAATATTGATCAAATTCGTTCATTGAGAATTCATCATCATTGATAATTGATAAGAAACTGTCTTCGATAACGTCGTTGGCGTCGATTTGCTGAATTTCGGCATCTGGAATTTTCAGCGGTTCCTCGATTTCCTCGAAAAAGAGCGGCTCTTCGAATTGAAGATCTTCCGGGAATTGTGGCTGAAAAAAATAGAGATTTTTAGTTTTTTGGAAAATTTTCGAAAAAAAAAATTTTCGAAAAAAAAAATTTTTTTTTCTGAAATTTCAGATTTTCAGCCATAACTCCGCCCACTTTCAGCCAAATTTTTTGAAAACTACCCCAATCGATTTCTCTCTTTTTCAGCTTCAAAATGAGTATAATCATGACCATATTTCAAAAAAAATTTTTTTTTGGTCAAATTTGAATTTTCAGATTTTCAGCCATAACTCCGCCCATTTTCAGCCAATTTTTTTGAAAACTACCCCAATCGATTTCTCTCATTTTCAGCTTCAAAATGAGTATAATCATGGCTATATTCCTGATGAAAAATTTTTCAGATATTTTCAGATTTTCAGCCAAAAATCTGATTTTACCTCCAGAATCTGAACGTCTCCATCTTCCATAACCTCCACATCTTCTAAAAGTGCAATTTCGACTTCTTGATTTCCTCGAAACACGTCGTCAGAAGATTCAGAAGACGTCGGAGTATTCTGAACGACTTCTAGAAGATTCTGGGCAGATGACGTGGCAATAGACTCCGTTTGACGTGGCTTTTTTGATGAAGACGCCCATGGAACTATATCAACTTTCTCGAGCGAAATCGTCGATGGATTTACAGATGGATCTGGAAAAAAATGAAATTCTAGGTCATTTTGACTTGGTGGCCTAACTTTTGCATGTAGGGTTTTCTAGGCCACCATATTTTTTGGCTTAGAAATGGCCTAATATGACCCTGGTGGGATTTCTATGACATTTTGGCATGAAGGCCTAACTTTTGCAAGTTGAGTTTTCTAGGCCACCATGTAGACATGACCTAGAAATGGCCTGATATTCATCTGATGTGTTTTCTAGGTCATTTTGAAGTGGTGGCCTAGAAAACCAAAATTGCAAAAGTTAGGCCACCAAGTCAAAATCGCCTAGAAATCATAGCAGGGTCATGTTAGGGCATTTTTAAGCCATTTTGAAGTGGTGGTCTAACTTTCGCCAGTTGAGTTTTCTAGGCCAACATATAGAAATGACCTAGAAATGGCCTGATATTCATCTGATGTGTTTTCGAGGTCATTTTACCGCGGTGGCCTAGAAAACACATTTTGCACAAGTTAGGCCACCACTTCAAAATGACCTAGAAATAGCCTGATATTCATCTGATGTGTTTTCTAGGTCATTTTGACTGGGTGGCCTAACTTTTGCAAGTTGCGTTTTCTAGGCCACCATGTTGAAATGACCTAGAAATGGCTTGGTATTCATCTGGTGTGTTTTCTAGGTCATTTCTACATGGTGGCCTAGGAAAACAAACCTGCAAAAGTTAGGCCACCATTCAGATTTTCACCCATAACTCCGCCCATTTTCAGCCAAATTTTTTGAAAATTAGTCCAATCGATTCCTCTTGTCAAGGGCTTCAAAATGAGTAAAAATATGACTAGATTTGCAAAAAAAAAAGAATTTTCGAATTTTCGAAAAAAAAATTTTTTTTCAAAAAATTTCAAATTTCCCTCCAAATCTTCAAAACTCTTACCAGTCAATATGGGACATTTCTTTTCCTTCTTGCTCTTTTTCGGCGCATTTTCTCCGGCATTTTTCCCATTTTTCTTCCCATTTTTTGGCTCAATTTTCCCCGAATTTTTCTCCGATTCTCGATTTTTCTGCATCGCTTCTCTGCGTCTCCTATGTCTCTCCCTATCCAAAAATCGTCGTTTTTCCAGCTGTTCCTGTTTTCTCTCCGTCTCTTCTCTCTCTTTTTCCAGCTTTTCGCGGATTTCTCGTTTTTCAGCCAGGATTTTCAGTTTTTTCTCGTTTTCCAGCTTTCTCGAGTTGTACCATTTGGGCAAGCGGCCTCGGAGAAAATGCGGAGGGCTGAAAATCGGACGATTTTCAGACAAAATTTGGCTGAAAATTGAAAAAAAAAATTTTTTTCAGAATTTTTTTTCAAAATTCTGGAAATTTTGGGATTTTCAGACGAAAATTAGTACTAAATTTTCATTTTTGAGTGATTTTGAACATTTATATGAGGGAAAAATTTGAAAAATTTGAATTTTTGAGAAAATTTATTTTTTCTAAAAATCGAATTTTCCGGATTTCCGTTTTTCCAAATGTCCAAAATTGAGTTTTTCATCATTTTCGATTAATTTTAAGCGCAAAAACTTGAATTTTCAGTGAAAATTTCGAATTTTCGAAAAAAAATTTTTTTCAAAATCGAATTTTCAGAAATTTTGCTAATTTTTTGACTAATTTTCATGAATTCTAGGTGGTAAAATATCGATTTTCAGTGATTTTTAGCTATTTTCAAGACGAGGAAAGCTGAAAATTTTTGAATTTTTCGGAATTTTTTTTTCGAAAAATCGATTTTTCAGAACATTTTTTTTTCGAAATTTACTAAAAATTTGTGATTTTCAGACAAAAATGCCATAGAAAAAATCGATATTTGCCTGATTTGAAACACTCTGATCCGGGAAAAATTCAAAAATTTTGAATTTTCGAAATTTTCAGGAAAAAATCTGTTTTTCCAGATGTCCAGATGTCCAAAACTCAATTTTGGTTCAATTTTGATGAATTTTATATGCAAAAATATTGATTTTCAACGATTTTCAGCCGAATTTTTGGAAAAAATTTTTCAAAAAAAATTAATTTTTTTTTCAAAATTTGCTAATTTTTGACTAATTTTCATGAATTCTAGGTGGGAAAATATCGATTTTCAGTGATTTTCAGCCATTTTCAAGACGAAAAAACTTGAAAATTTTGCATTTTTTCGGAATTTTTTTTTTTCGAAAAATCGATTTTTCAGAACATCTTTTGTTTAAAATTCACTGAAATTTTGTGATTTTCAGACGAAAATGCCATAGAAAAATCGATATTTGAGTGATTTTGAGAATTCTGATCCGGGAAAAATTCCGAACTTTCAAAAAAAAAATTTTTTTTTCAAAATCAAATTTTCAGAAATTTTGCTCATTTTTGACCGATTTTCATGAATTTAAGGTGGAAAAATATCGATTTTCAGTGATTTTCAGCCATTTCCAAGGCGAAAAAATCTGAAAATTATCGATTTTTTGGGCCTTAAACTTACAGAATTCTCTCTGGAATCTCTTCTCTTTCAGGCAAAATGTCTGGAATTTGCATCTCGTCGCCGGAATCCTTTGTTAAATCGACCAAATCGATGGTAGGCGTTGGAGATGGACTACGATCGGCGTCGGACTGAAAATTTCAGATTTTTTTAGTGGGAAATTTGAATTTTTTGAAAAAAAATTTTCAAAAAAATTGCATCATTTTTCACTTACCACTATGTCGATTTCGACGATTTTTCTTGGAGTTTCAGCCTGGAAAAAATGGAAAATTTCAGAATTTTCGAATTTTTCGAAAAAAAATACCTTTTTCTTTTTTCGAATTTTCGGCGGTGGCACAGTTGGCATCTCGTCATCAGATGATGATTCCTCAACGAATAGCTCTGAAAATAAGAATTTTTCAGATTATTTTTTTTCTTTTTTTCTTGAGAAAAATTCAAATTTCCCGCACTTTTTTTCGTTTTTTCCGGCTCCTCAGAAATCGATTTTTGACGGGTTTGACGATGAAAATATCGAGATTTTCTGCTTAATTGACATTCTTCTAGTGATGGTTTCTCTTCAAGTTGTGATCTGGAAATTTCAGATTTTCAGAGAATTTTTTTTTCAATTTCTTACGCCAATTCTTGGAAAACATCTCTTGATCCATTGATTTCCTTCATTTGTTATGCGGATTTTGGGGAAATTTTCAGAGGAATTGAGTTTTTGTTGTTTTTCGAAAATCTTTGTTTTTGTTTTTTTTTTCGAAATTTCAGTCTTCCCTCCATTCTTACTGTAATATCCGGTTTCGCGCCAACGATCGGGAAACGCGCCAGGGGGAGAGAGCGCGGGGAGTGAAGAGACGCAGAGAAACATTGGTGGATTCTTCAGCGAATTTTTGCTCATTTTTAGCCGTTTTTCTCGAATTTTTCGAAGAAATTACTCAAAAAATCGCTACAAAAAATAAAAAGACTACAAACTACAACACAATATATCGGAAAATGTCTGAAATTCTGAAAAATTTTGCTGAAATTCAAAAAAAATGTTTTCAGGATTTTTATTTCCAGATTTAACGGAATTCAAAAAAAAGATTTTTACAAAAAAATAAAGGAAATCTTATACAGGTGGGGGACTTCGAAGTGATCGGCTTCTTATTCTTCCCAATCTTGTTCTTTATGTTTGTGAAAGTGTCGGTTACTGTAGTCTTGACACGACTGCACATTCCACTGACAGCGTCGATGAGTGGACCCATATCGATATATAATTCGTCATATTCGTCATAAAATGGGTATCTATGCTTTTTAATTGCATATAGTTTGTCCGATTCCGCTTCCCGGGCATATCTAGAGTCGTAACATCTTTTCAATTCCTTCTCTGACTGAAAATATCAATTTTAAAAGCAAAATAACCCTGAAAAACTGGTTTTGGACCCCTTGAAGCCTATAAATCGACAAAAATCAAGATTTTTCAAAAATTCGCACGGGTGGCCTAGTGGGAATTTCGGACAATTTGAATCTAGACACCAGGGTTCGATTCCACTCGGTGGCAAACTTCTCAAAACTTTTTTTGACTTTGTTTAGAGCAAGATTTAGGGGTTCTAGAAAGTTCCACACCCCCGTATAAATATTTGGATTACTGTAGTTTTGCCTGAACCACTAAAACTACAGTATCTCAAGCTACAGTGATCCTAGAGGAATGAAAACTAGACCGTTGGACTTGGCTTGCCAGCAGCTTTCAAATGCAGAGAAAATTGAGCGGCGGGCCGTCGGCGGCTCCTGATGGTTGTCAACTTTGAGCCAATTTATCTTGCTTCCTGTGAAAGATATCATTAAGTGGTCAACTGTTAATATGTTTCTGATATTATGATAAACATTTTATCAGTTTTACACTTGTTAATATCTGTTACAGGAGCCGAGATATATAGGCTCAAAACTGACAGTAGAAAAACCAGGTTTCATTTGTGATTTCTACAGTGCAGTAGCTGGAAAAACCTACCGTGTCATTTTAAGCTCAAATATCTCGGTTCCCATAGGAGATTTCAAAAGTCGTAAACTGATGAAATATACGAAATTTCTAATCAAACATTTCATTAGTTGACAATTTTTTGATATCTCTTACAGCAACTGAAATAGAAACTCAAATGTCCGTCCCCACCTACTTAAACCAAACTTTTCAACTTTGAGCTCAATTATCTCATTTCCTTTGATAGATGTCAAAAAGTGGTCAACTGATAAATTGTTTGTCGTGATATCAGCAATATTTTATCAGTTGACCACTTTTTGATATCTTTTACAGCCTCTGAGATAGGACCCTAGATATACCGTATACCAGTGCTCTCCCTCTTCCACCCAACTTTTCAACTTTGAGCTCAATTATCTCACTTCCTTTGAGAGATATCAAAAAGTGGTCAACTGATAAATTGTTTGTCGTGATATCAGCAATATTTTATCAGTTGACCACTTTTTGATATCTTTTACAGCCTCTGAGATAGGACCCTAGATATACCGTATACCAGTGCTCTCCCTCTTCCACCCAACTTTTCAACTTTGAGCTCAATTATCTCACTTCCTTTGAGAGATATCAAAAAGTGGTCAACTGATAAATTGTTTGTCGTGATATCAGCAATATTTTATCAGTTGACCACTTTTTGATATCTTTCAAAGGAGTCGAGATAATTGAGTTTAAAAACTACGTCAGGGATCGTTGGCGCGAAAGTGGATATTGGAGGAAAAGCTGAAAATTTGAAAAAAAAAAACAAAACCAAAAAAAATTGATTTTCTGGCTTAAAAATATTAATTTATTGAATAATTTATAAAAAACAAAATGGAAAATAGAGTTTTCAAAATTTCGACTTGACAAGCGGGCGACGAGCACGCATGAAAGCAACGACTCCATTCGGATAGAAAACATCATAAACACAAATTGACACTTTCTGTCCATCTTTCCGTGTCACCACAAAGCTTCCTTCTATTGGAGTATAGCCAGGGAAACTGAAATAGTATAGTTTAACATTGAATTCTTTTTTTTTTTCAAAACTTACGGTTCATCTATTGGTGATCCCATTTCGTATGGAATATCTTTCAGACCAATCGCAACGAAGTCTTCTGGATTCATTAGATTTATTTCAAAAAATACCAAGTTTTGGTTAGATTCCATTTCTATAAAACTTTTATAAAATACATTTATGTCTTGATTGGTCAGATTTGTGCGATCAAATGCCAATTGCCTTAGTTTCAAACTCATTACATATTCCAAAGTAATCCATGCTCCATTTCGGATACGCATTCCTTCAATTCTATTGGGTATTTCTAGTGGAACGTCTTGAGTTGTATTGAGGTAGATGAACGAATTGTTTGTGAACTTCAAGTTATCCAATACGTATTGCACTTCTTCTTGTCGTTGATTTTTTTCAAGAATTTTCAAATTTAAAACTTCCTGATTAATTGATCGAAACCAGGCGACAATTTCCCTGCATCGTCCATTAAATTTGTCCATATCAAACGTTACACAATCAATTTGAACACTCATCAAGCTTCTGACGTACACATATAATTCCTTAAATTCTTTCAAAGCATCCATTGCATTTTCAGAATATTTGTAAACAATTTCATGCTGCTTGTCATCCCAAGTCTCAATCTTCCGAGTTCCGTCTTTCTGTCTATCTTTGGTCCAAAGAACAGAATAAATATGGGTAGCATTACTAACCCAAAACCCGGGAAGGCTCAAAAAACTGAGACTAATTTTATACGATGTTTTGACGGTGGAGAGGATTCTGCACGCTTTTGCAGCTTTCGAGAAGTTTATACTGAAAAAGGAAAGGACTATGGAACAACAAAAAAAAGAAAACTCACTAATCAATTGGATCCAAAGTATTCAGTACTTCTCGAATAGCGACATAATCGAGATTCAAAAGGGGGAAACGGGCTTGAGGTGGATGTAATATTGGAATAACACGAAATTGCGAAAAGAAATTGCTGACCATTTGGATGATGGCAGTTGTAGACCTGTACAGGAAAGACCAGAGCATCTGTAGTAGTGTATTCAGACTTTTGTAATCAAAGAAGAATACGGTCTTGCTTTCCATGGAGTTCTGTGAAAATCGGAATGGTAGACAACGAAGGCACAACGAAGGCAGATGGTGACCTATATGAGAACGACCTTGAGAGATGCAGAGGGTGACAATTAGTTATGGGTACGGTTACTGTAAGAGGTATCAAAATTTTGTAAACTGAAAAAATGCGTACAATTTCAAATCAAACATTTTTTTAGTTGACAGATTTTTGTTATCTCTTACAGTAACGGATATAGAAACACAAATATACCGTACCTCCTGTTCCCACCCACTTCAACAATACCTCTTAACTTTGAGCTCAATTATCTCGGTTCCTATGAGAGGTATCAAAATGTAGTTAACTGATAAAATATGCAAAATTTTAAATCAAACATTTTATCAGTTGACAATGTTTCGATATCTTTTGAAGGAACCAAGATAATTAAGCTCAAAGTACTGATTATAATTAGGCAAATATCGGTGGATGAATCTTAAAGTGTGCAAGGGTAAAAAAATTGCAAATAGCAATAGAATGAATCTTTATTACGGTAGGTTCCGGAAGTTATTGAAAAAATCTACAGTAATTAATTTTTCTTGACACCCATAGTACCTTTCAAATGATGACGTCATTTGCCCGCTCTTATAAAAAGTGGGACATTTTCTATACTACAATGAACAGAGGACAGAAGGGAGGTCAGATGACGTCATACTGTAGATATAGTGCGCTCTATTGAGAATGGTGGGGGCCATCAAGGTCATTCATATCGATCTGTGCGTAGTCACACCCTTAAAGAACCCGAACTCTCTTCTATTGCTGAAGAATCTCTTGAAATTATGGAGACTGTTCGTATAATTACAGTAAGTTGGTTTTTTTAGACAAAAAAAATTTAAAAAAAATTTTTTTTCAGGATCGCCGAGAAATGGAAGAGTTAGTCGAGAAACACGACGTCTTTTATGCGTTCCACTTTGAGAGACTTCATCTGGCGCTAGCAATGAATGAAATGTCCAAACTTCGAGGTCAAACTTTCAAAATTGTGAGAGAAGTTTCTGGAAACTATTTTTTTTCAAATTTTCCCCCTATTTTTTGCAGCCCGAAGAGCAACGAGTTCGACACTATGAAACCATCAAGAGCCACATCGATGCGATTGTCAATCGTGACAGAACAGTTATGAATTACAAGGAAGAGGTAATTCTTAGAGCGTTGTCCAGCGGAGGAAAACATCATTTTTCAGTGGGAGGAATTTTTGGCAAGGCGTCTCAATAGTATGCATCACCGAGTAGCTGAATTGGTCGAACTTGAACGCAATCTAAAGGAAGAAACGGCTACTGATGATGAGAGAATTATTATCGATTTTGGTGCCGATTTCGTCGAAATTTGCAACCGTGCTAATATCTTGATTAAGAGACTCAAGACCTCAGTCACCGAGAAATTCGCAAAAATTAAAAACAAGATTGGGAAGAAGGAGAAGAAGGAAGTTGTTGAAAAGCCGACAACTTTGAACTAATACTTAATTCATTTTATCATGTTTTCTATTCATTGCAGATATCACTACTTAATTCATAACCTCTCTTGCATGGCGCAATTATTTTCTAAATTCCTAATCACCTAATTAAGTTTTGTGGGCGAAACATCGTTAGTCGATACGAGAGCCGCCTGCGAGATGTTCAGATGTCACTTTCTTGTTATTTACCCAATAAAATGTTGAATCCAACTATGGCTTGATTTCAGAAAACTGTGCATTTCTTCATATCTATTAGGTATTAAGAATTTCGACGATTTTTACAGAGCATTTGTCTATTAAAGACGACTAGAAAGACAAAAAGAACTGGAAAAGTCTAAAAAGGACAGAAAATACTGAGAAGTACTAGAACAACCTTTTTCACGATTATAAAATTCAAAGAGGCTAACTTGATTCAAATTCATTCTGTACAAGACAATACTGGAAAGGACTAGAAAAGAATAAAAAAGACTAAAAAATACAAGACTAAAAAGGACAAGACTGGACAAGACTGAGAAGGACTAGAAAAGACTAAAAAGGACTAGAGAAGACTGAAAAGGACTAGAGAAGCTTGAAAAAAGACAAGAAAAGACTAGAAAAATACTAAGAAGGACTAAAAAGACAAAACTAAAAAGGACTAAAAAAGACTTAAAAAGACTAGAGAATACTGAAAAGGAATAAAAAATACAAGACTAAGAAGGACAAGACTGGACAAGACATAGGAGGACTAAAAAAAGACTAGAGAAGACTGAAAAGGACTAGAGAAGCTTGAAAAAAGATAAGAAAGGACTGAAAAAGGACTAAAAAGATACAAGACTAAAAAGGACAAGACTGGAAAAGACTGAGGAAGACTAAAAAAGACTAGAAAAGCTTGAAAAAAGAATAGAAAAAAACTTTTTCAAGAATATAAAATTCAAAGATGGCTGATTTGATTCAAATTCCTTTTTGAAGACTTTCAGGATGTTTCAGACTTTTCTCGATTGTTTCCGGTTTTTGCAGAGACCTAGTGACATTTTGATCTAAAGTCTATGTTTCCCCTCCTTCGTTTTCCTAATTTTTATTCAGGTAGATCAAAAGAGATTATCGCTTTCAACGAAAAAAAGAACCCTTCCCCAACATTTTCGGATATTTCCAGCTCATCTTCTTCAAATTTTGTTACTCACTTGAAAGTTTTCACTACCATTTTCAGCAAAAAAGGAAAATGAGTGAAGATGTGGAGAGACGGCAGGCCCGTGTACAGGAGGACCCCGGGAACCGGAACTCGGTTATGGAGTGCTTCCAGACAAAAGTGAGTTTGTCCGTTTATGAAATCGACGAGGGTAGGAAAATTGTAAGAAATCTTGATTCAAGACAATAATACATTTACAACCGTCTCCCCTCCCTTACAAGGGAATGTCGTCCAGAAAGCTCTTCAGAATTTTCTCTAAATTTGTTCACTCATAGAATCGAGTATGCAATATTACGTAATAATAGTGGCTACCTGCAAAACTCGCTGAACTCGAGAACAATCGATCTGAAAATAATGTAAACTCTCTAATAGAACGTCATCCGAATCGTCAACTTTAATCTTAATTATCTCATTTTCTGTGAGAGATATCAAAAAGTAGTCAACTAATGAAATGTTGCTGATAATATGATAAACATTTCATGAGTTGACAACTTTTTGAAATCTCTTACAGAAACCGAGATACATACAGTTTTGTGAGGTATCCGCTCAAGCTTGTCATCTGGCAGGGCTCCGACGCGCCGCAAGCGGCTCTTGATGGGTGTAAACTTTGAGCTTATTTATCTCAATTCCTGTAAAATATATCAAAAAGTGGTCAACCGATAAAATGTTTCTGATATTATGATAAACATTTCCTCAGTTAAACACTTTTTGATAGCTTTCCCAGGAACCGAGATATATAGACTCAAAGTTTACAGCATGGGGACAACTATTAGGTTGGCTAATAAGTTTCTTTCGATTTTAGTGACATTTTTGATCATAGTTTTCTCAGAGCGGAAGGAGGTAGATTGATGAAAGTAATGTTCATGAACATTGATAGTTGTCTGGCAACGCTCCGGTAACTTCTTGATTCTATCGGCCCAGAACGAGGAGGACTGTGATTGGAACAGTGAGTGAACTCCTTTTTAGAGTCAGCGTTTCAATCGAAGTATTTTCTATCATGATGGTGCTTTGAGCTTTGAACGCCTATTCATCCGCAAGGCCAAGGTCCGGAAAATACGATGGATGCAAAAGAATAGTCCAGCCAAACGACATGAGTTTTTGGCTGATGCCTCTGGTAACAGGCAATATCGCTCTGTTGTGCTGGAAGTAAATCTTTGTCTTTTCTCCTTGTTTCGATTCTACTGCCAAATTCAATTTTTCTGACTATGAACTATGAGTTACGGCCATTATATTGGTGCATTCATCTAAAAGTTCAGAGTCTCCAGTTTTTTGGCAGACCATCAAACACATAGCGTACCCTTTTTCACGGGAAATTTAGGTTCCGAGACGTCCAGGGCTAGCTGTTCTTTGGCAATCAACTGACCCTTCCGCATATTATTAGAGTAACTTATCCACTTTCAATCTACAATAGTTAGATCATCCAGAGAACTTGACGTGCGAAGAAATGATAGGAGAAACATGCCCATGTCTACACGGCTATCCATATTATCGTCCTTCCAAGCTTAGGTTACGAATCGACAAAATTTTTGACATCGCCAAGAGACCTCAATCCGATCACAATACTTGGTTGACTACCTGACAATGCCTTTGACATTTTACAAAAGGTTGAAGCAGATTGGTTTCAATAGGATTCTTCAATAGGTCCAAGTGCGACTTCCGGACCGAGCTTCGTCTTCCAGTTCCTTTGAGGTTTTATATCTAGATTCCAGTAAAAGATATCAAAAACTGGTCAATTAATGAAATGTTGCTGATGTTATGATAAACATTTCGTTTGCTGATTACTTCTTGATAGCTTTTACAGAAACCGAGATACATATAGTTTTGTGAGGTAGCCGCTCAAGCTTGTCACCTGGAAGGGCGCCGACGCGCCGCCAGCGGCTCTTGATGGGTGTTAACCTTGAGCTTATATATCTCGTTTCTTATGACAGATATCAAAAAGTGGTCAACCGATAAAATGTTGGTGATATTATGATTAGCATTTTGTCAGTTAAACACTTTTTGATAGCTTTCACAGGAACCGAGATATATAGGCTCAAAGTAGGTGGTCTTATGGTATGTGATTTTCGCGTGTATCATCCCTTCCCTCTCGCTCCTCTTCCTTCACAATGTTGCGCGCAGTAGTAAAACAAGCCTCGGTAGCCTAGTGGCTTGCAGGGAGCACCACCAAACAACCTATGCAGGTTCGGATCCTCTTTCGTTTTCTCTCTTTTTTCAAGCTTGAAAGGTATTTTCCAGAGTTCTAGAATTGGGAAACACATTTTTTAGAGTTTTCTATGAATTTCGAACAATTAAAACTATTTTTTGAAAAAAAAATTACCATGGAGTCCACACTGTGTTTTTTAATTATTCGAAAAATAATTCAGATCCTAGAAAATGTTCAAAAATGTGTTTCCCAGCGGAAAGAACCCTGGAAAACGACTTTTAAGCTAGAAAAAATACATTTAAAAAAGGAGGACCCGAACCTGCATGGGTGCTTTCGGAGTCCTCCCTGCTAGCCACTAGGCTACCAAGGCATCTTTATCTCCTGCCCGCAATGCAATGAAGAAAGGGGAGGAAAGGGGGAGCGATGAGATACGTGAAAATGCTATAATTTCAGATCGATTTCTCTTGAGTTTCAGCTAGTTTTGCAGGTAGAGACTATTATTATGTAAAATCCCATACTCGATTCTATAAATGAAAAAATTTAGATAAAATTCTGAAGAGTTTTCTGAACGACATTCCCTTCTTAGGCATGTATATACTATTTGATTGTTTCTTTTTTCAGTTCGCCACCTCCAAGCTGTCCGTATTCTTCGGAGGAATCGCCACTGGTTTCGGACTGGGAGCAGGAATCGCCTTTACGGCTGGATCATTCGTTCTCGGCGTGAGCCTATCAGTTATCGGCATTCTGGCGGTTGTTGTCGGTGCAACGGTCATGTACTACAAAGTGTGGTGGAGAAACTGCCGTCGCAGTGATCCACCACCGAACCAGCCCAGGTTTGTTCTAAATTCTGATTCCTAAATTGTTTGAAATACTTTCTGAAATCCTCATCTTTTTCATAATTTTTGCCAAAGCTGTTCCGAAAATCACTTTAAAATTGTCTTTTTTCCTTTTTGCTTTTGTCTCACCTCCAAATATTTAATTTTGTCGCCAAGCTTATATTTTCGACCAACTATTACCCTTTTTATTCCAATTTTTCAGTGTCTCCTATGTATTGGATACGGTTCGTTGGGGATCGGACATCGGAATTGAGGAAGGATGCCGGGACAATCTGCCCTTATATACTGGTGTGAGTTTTGAAACAGATATATAAAATTTCGAAAATTGCACGGCAAAAAAGGCTGAATAGCTATCAATATTTGGACAAATTCGACCAAAAATACTAGCTAATTTTTTTGGGAAAATTTTTAATTTTTTTTTTCAATTTAAACAATCAAATTTCGTGAAAATTGATATTCTATACATTTCCGTGACGTTTGCGCGTAAGATTAAATACATTATTATGAGAGTACGCAGTGTGGCGTCTTAGTGTTTACGGATAAAACGCGTTGTTTTGCGCGGCAGTTCAAAAAGAAAGTCCGATTTGAAAAAACCATTCGAATTTGAAAAAAAATCTGGAAAAAATCTGGAAATCTGAAAAAAATAACGTCAAAAAGGAATTAGAAAAAGGAAACAAATAATTTTCGCAAAAAAATTACCTCGAAAAAAAATTCCGGAAAGCCAATATTTAAAAAAAGAAGAAATTGTGTTAAAATCATAACTTTGAGTGGCTCCTTTCAACTACCATTAACCGAAAATGCCAGATTCTGGTTTTCAAAAAAGTTTAATTTCGATTTCCAGATCTTCATCAATAATGAATTTGTGTCAGCCAAGTCAGGGAAGACTTTCGAGACTGTCAACCCAGCCAACGGACGTGTCTTGGCAAATGTTGCCGAAGGAGATAAGTCTGATGTCGATATCGCTGTTAAGGTTAGCAATTTTTCGATTTTTGGTGCTGAAAATCGACTTTTAGGTTCAAAAAATCGATTTTTAAAGCTAGAAATCCACTATTTCCAGTCAAAAACGACCGATTTTTGATCCCAAAATCCTCAAATATTTCATTTTCAGGCCGCCCGTAAAGCATTCCAAGTGGGAAGCGAATGGCGACAAATGGAAGGATTTGAGCGAGGACGTCTTCTTCTTCGACTGGCAAGTTTGATGAAGAGAAAACGAACGATTCTGGCGTCGTTGGTTTCCGTTGAAAGCGGGATGCCTTATGCTATCTCCTACACGGCTGACGCTGGGATGGCAGCAGAAATATACTCGTAAGTGAGAGTGTTTCAGTATGAGAACTGTCGGATAAAGCTGAATTTCGAGTGCTACCGTAACCCACCAATAAATAATTTCGCAATTTTTACCGCTTATTTTTTCTTTTTTTATCGATTTTCTCGTTTTTTCCCCAATTTTCCGACCTGATTCAAAAAAATTTCAAAAAAAAATAGGGAAAAACGGTCCAAATCGCGAAAAAATCGAGAAAAATTGATAAAAAATAAGAAAAATAAGCCAAAAAAATTGCGAAATTGTTTATCGCTGGGTTACGGTAGCACTCGTTTTCCGGCGTGTTTTCGAAAATTTCGCCATGAAATACGGTGGCCTAACTTGGGAGAACTCAACTCCAATTTTTTCGCACAAGAATAATAATATGAATTCAACAATTCACGAATAATTTTTGAGTAAAACCAGCTTGTTTGCCGCGCCTCCGGCACTACAAACAGCTGGAAATAACCTTTTTCTTTTACTGTTCGTCGCTTCGCGACTCACCCTTTTTTAAAGGTCACGTGAATTGTATTTAATTTTCAAGCTTTTCAAAAATGTGCGGACAAACTGACAGAAAGAGAGAGAGAGAGAAACAAAGAGACGCAACTTCATTTATTTATTATAAGAACCAGCCTGTTTGCCGCGCCTCCGGCGCTACAAACAGCTGGAATTAATCTTTTTCTTTTACTATTCGTCGCTTCGCGACTCACTTCTTTAAAGGTCACGTGAATCTATATTTTATTTTCAAGCTTTTCGAAATTTGCGGACAAACTGACAGAGAGAGAAATAGAGAGAGAAAGAGACGCAACTTCATTTATTTATTATAAGAATGATCTGCATTTTTGAAGTAATCTCAATTATTTTCCAGCTACTACGCCGGAAGGGCCGACAAGGATCACGGAAAGACGATCCCGATCGAAGGCGACTACTTCACGTACACCCGCCACGAGCCAGTCGGTGTCTGCGGACAAATCATTCCATGGAACTTCCCATTGCTCATGCAGGCATGGAAACTCGGACCAGCACTCGCCATGGGCAATACTGTAGTGATGAAGGTCGCCGAGCAGACGCCGCTTTCAGCTCTCTACGTGGCAGCTCTCACCAAGGAAGCCGGATTCCCAGATGGTGTTGTTAATGTGATTCCTGGATATGGGCATACTGCTGGACAGGCGATTTCGAGTCATATGGACGTTGATATGGTTGCTTTTACTGGATCAACAGAGGTTGGACGATTGGTGATGAAGGCTGCCGCGGAGTCGAATGCTAAGAAGGTAAGGAAGATCGAAGAAGTTAGTTTATCTCGGTCCTGATAAGAGATATCAAAAAGTTGTCAACTGATAAAATGTTGATGATAATATCAGCAACATTTTATCAGTTGGCCACATTTGGATAGCTATCACCGGAATTGATATAATTGAGCTCACAGTATTGGTTGCTGAGCTACGTGGTCGAAATTGGGTTATAGTTATATGCCCTTCCATTAAGGAATTCAAAGTATTTTGGGCCTGTTTAGAAGGTGATTTTAAGAACCTCTAATAGAAGGGCCCCTTCAGACTTGAAGATATTGTATTTTCCCTGGAAATGGGCCGATTTTGATAGTTTTAAACCCAAACAATTCCAATCCTCTTCCAGGTCGTCCTCGAATTGGGTGGAAAGAGTCCCAACATTATATTCGCCGACGCCAATCTCGATGAAGCCGTCGCCCAGGCGAACCACGGATTGTTCTTCAATCAAGGAGAACTATACACTGCTGGATCCAGAAGTTTTGTTGAGGGAAAAGTGTACGATGAGTTTGTCGCCAGATCAAAGGCTCTGGCTGAGAAGGCTGTCATTGGAGATCCGTTCGATTTGAAAGCCACTCATTGGCCCCAAGTGGATGAAAATCAGGTGTGGATTTGAGTTGGGAAATGACTGAAAATGACCTGAATCTTTTTTGAAGCCGAATGAAACTAACTAGAAATGAAATCGTTTGAAAACCGCTAATATTATTTAAAATAATTTCGGACTTAAATTGTCCAAAATTTTGCACTAAAATTGTTCAAAAACGACATAAAAACTGTCTGAACTAGGCGGAAAACAATCCGAATTTACTAGTAAACAAAAATTCAACGGATTCGACTGTATAATGAATTTAAAATAAGATTGAATACGTCAAAAATCGTCGTAAATTTGTCTGATAATCGTGTCGATAATAATATATTTATTTGTAACGCTTGAGAAATCGATAGATGATAGTTTGGCAAGAAAAGGGAAAGAACAAATAAAAAAGTAAAATGACCAGATGGACCGACTAGAGTCCTGTAGGTCAAGTGGGAGGGATCAGAATATCATAAGGAATCGCTCCTACTCGCTTAGCAAACGCCACCGGACCGAGCTTAGAATTTATCACCTTACATACACGGTTCCACATAGACAAATTTCTGTGAAGGAAACAGTCAAAGTATTGACCGTTGATTTTGAACGAATACGGGGCTCTGTTAGAATGGCTGGGAAGAATGTAGGACGACACAGAGGGAAAGTGATATGAGTTTATAACAATTTTGTGATATGTACGAAGGAATTTTTGTGATTTCTGTCATTTTCCAGCGACAGTTTTCTGGAAATCAGTTGAAATGGGAGTATCTTTAGCGAAAATTCGATTTTCAAAATATTTCCTATGAAAGTTATCTGAAGTTCTGAAAACTCCAAATTTCTTTTTCCAGGTCAAAGACATCTTGGAGTATATTAAGGAGGCAAAAGAGGGCGATGCTGAATTGGTGTGCGGAGGAATCAAGCACGGCGTAGAAGGACACTTTGTGAAGCCAACGATCGTTGGAAATGTCAAAATTAATATGACGATTGCTCAGGAGGAGATCTTCGGACCCGTCATGTCCATTATTCGTTTCGATTCAATGGAAGAGTTGGTTGAGAAGGCCAATAACACGATCTGTGGATTGCCTGTGTGTGTCATGACCAAGGATATCGATAAGGCACTTCATATTGCCAATACCACGAGAGCTGGATCCGTTATGGTCAGCTGTTTTGATGTGTTAGATGCCGCCGCCCAGTTTGGAGGATTCAAGCAGACAGGTGAGTTTTTCGCTTCGACCTTCAACAAAACACAGCAAATTGTCGCTCGAAAAGTTGACCCACAAAAAAATTGAAATTGGCTCGAAATAGCAAAAAATAGGCTGAAATTTTCTTCAAGAATCGGTTCAGAAATTAGCAATTAGTCTCAGAAAAACCAGAGCAAAATCCAATGTTGACAAACAACGGTTCAATTTCCCCTAGGAAACATGTGAAATTGGCTAAAATAGTCCAAACTGTAGTGCAAATAATTGAAAGCAGTCTACAATCAATTCAAAATATGCTGCAATCATTTGAATATTCTGCAAACTCGGCTGAAAATATTTCAAAATCCCCAGTTTCTGATCTTCATCCTCACTTCTCACCATATAGTTTCATTTTCAGGCCTTGGATACCAACTCGGACAAAGATCGCTCGAAAAGTATACCGTGATGAAGACAGTGACCAAAAAGGCTACCCAGAAAAAATCATAATTATTTTGTATTATTGTTCGGTTCTGATTTTTTAATTGTTCGTCTTTGATTTTTAACGTCAATTTTTCACTTTTCATATTCAAAATGTCTTCTGATTGCTTTTTTATTGAAACATTTCAAGCTTACGAGTATTTAAACTAACTTGCCATTGTGAATTATTTTCGCCTTTGAATAAAAAACAGTGATTTGAACTGAATCTGCAAACCTGCGAAGTTTTTTTTACTCCGACAATACCTCCATGCTAGAAAATAATATTTTTCTTTTCCTGACGACACTTTGGTGCTAGCAGTAGATTTTGGCTTGTGTTGTGCCGAATAATCGCTTCCAATCTGTTACGGAATAAATAAGTTTTTTTTTCAAAATTTCAGCTTTCCCTCTATTTTTCACTAAAAATCCGGTTTTACGCCAACGGATCTCGTTACGCGTCATGGGGAGGGACTCCCTACTGAAGAGACGCAGAGAAGCGCGCAGGTGGATTTTCAATTAATTTCCACTCCCCATTTTCATCGATTTTCTCCGGAATTTCCCGTAATTTCCGGTTGTTTTGAGGAAATTTGTGCACTAGGCATGTCTAATGACCACCTGCGCATTAATTAATGCGCCTGTTGCCAAGGAGATAGGGTTTCTCGAAATTTCCGAAATTCTCGAATTTTCTGGAGCTTTCTGGGCCTTTTTCGCACTTTTCCCGTTAAAAAAGAGCGAGAAAACTTAGAAAAATTGACTTTTTTCATTTTTCCTCCTGAAAACTGGTTTTTTCCGATTTTTTCCATTAAAATTTTTAAAAAATGCAATTTTTCCAGAAAAAATGTCTCAATACGAGCGATTCGACTCGGTGTTCCTCTCGCTCGCCCAACAGCTCAACGGCGGTGTCCCGCAGATGCTCGACGTGCTTTTTGAGTTTCTGTCGAGGTGAGAATTTGAGAATTCGTCGTTTTAACCTTAAAATAGCTTGTTTTGAGCCCAAAAAGTTGGAAAGAAGCTGAAAATTGACGAAATTTGGCTATAATACTTGGATTTTCGCTACAAAATCGTGTTTTTTCGGTCCAGAATGCTGAAATTGTCGCCTAAAAAATTCTTAAACTTCCCACCGATTTTTGTCATTTTTAGCCTTAAAATTAGCTATTTTTGGCTTAAAATCACCGAAAATCGACAGTTTTTTAACCGAAAACTGCTATTTTTCGTCATTTTGAGCTCTAAAATACCCTGTTTTGACCCATTTTTCGTCAATTTCGATAGCTTTTCTTACCAACAATGGCTCAAAAATGATGAAATTTGAACCGGAATTCCGTTATTTTTGTCATTTGCAGCTGTTATTTACAAGAATTGCTCAACGAATTTTGTCGTTTTGAGCTCAAAAATACCCTATTTTGACCCAGTTTTCGTCAATTTCAGTTTTAAAATTAGCTATTTTTGCCAGAAATTCGCTCAAAAATCACCAATTTCGTCGTTTTAGGCCCCAAAAATAGCCAAATTTTCCCAGATTCCCCCTATTTTCACCCCAAAAATTATCTTTTTTTTTCCAGAAAAACCGACTTCTACAGTGGCGCCGGCGTGGAGCAGGCTCGCGCTCTGCTCCTCGAGAAATTCGACAAACACGGTGGAAAAGCGATGAAGGAGGCGGAAGAGGCGAAGAAGCGAAAGGAGGAGCAGGAGAAGAAACTGGCTGAAAGACGGGCGGCTCAGAAGGCAAAAGAAGAGGAAGAGTTCAAGAATGCGTCGAAGGTTGTGGAGATTTCGGATGAGGAGGCTGCCGAGTTTGAGAGAAAGCAGAAGGCGTCAGAGGAGAAGGAGAAGGAGGAGGCTCCAGAATCCACGTCGGATACGAAAGAAGAAGAGAGCCTGATGAAGCCAAATTCTGGAAATGGAGCGGACTTGGCTAGATACCAATGGACTCAGACGCTTCAAGAGGTGGAGTGTCGGATTCCGATCAACGTCGGATTCGCCATCAAGTCTCGTGACGTCGTTGTCAAGATTGAGAAGACGTCTGTCAGTGTTGGCCTTAAGAATCAGGCCCCTGTCGTTGAGGGAAAGCTGGCGAACGCTGTGAAGGTGGAGAATTGCAATTGGGTGATTGAGAATGGGAAGGCTATTGTGCTTAGCTTGGAGAAAGTCAATGATATGGAGTGGTGGAATCGATTCCTGGACACGGATCCGTCGATTAATACCAAGGAGGTAAAATTTTTTGTGATTTTCAGCCAATTTTCATGCTAAGAATTTGGAAAACAGGACGAAATTAGGACGAATTTCGATATTTTTAAAGGAAAAATCGCTGATTTCATAGCCATTTGGCTGATTTTAAAGAGATTCTGAGCGGATTTTTATTTCCGTTTTTGAGAAATTTTAGAGTCAAAATTGGCTGGCACTCTGAAAGCAATTTTGGCAGAATTTCAGGTCATTTTTAGACAGTTTTAGATCATTTTTCTGAACAATTTTAGTCGGAAAATAGGTCTAAAATAGTCTAAAATTGGTCTAAAATAGTCCTAAATTGGTCTAAAATAGTCCTAAATTGGTCTAAAATAATCCTAAATTTTTCTAAAATAGTCCAAAATTGGTCTAAAATAGTCCTAAAATAGTCTAAAAGTGGTCTAAAATAGTCAAAAATTGGTCTAAAATAGTCCAAAATTGGTCTAAAACAGTCTAAAATTGGTCTAAAATAGTCAAAAATTGGTCTTAAATAGTGTGAAATTGGTCTAAAGTAGTCTAAAATTGGTCTAGAATAGTCCAAAATTGGTCTAAAATAGTCTAAAATTGGTCTAAACAGTCTAAAATTTGTCTAAAATAATCCTAAATTTTTCTAAAATAGTCCAAAATTGGTCTAAAATAGTCCAAAATGGTCTGATATAATCTAAAATAGGTCTAAAACTATCCAAAATTGGTCTTAAAATGTCCTAATTTAGTCTAAAATAGTCCTAAATTGGTCTAGAATAGTCTAAAATGGTTCAAAATCAGTCTAAAACTGTCAAAATCATGAAAAAATGACTCCAAAAATAAGGAAAAATCACCAAAAAGAGCGATTTTTCATGATTTTCAGCCAATTATTCTTGAATTTCGGCACAATTTCATATATTTTTATAACACAATTTTTTGAAGTTTGGCTAAAAATACACCCAAAAATATGAGAGCAATCACCAAAATGAGCGATTTTTCGTAATTTTTATGAATTTTAAAGATTTTTCAACACATTTTTATAGGTGCAACCGGAGAATTCGAAATTGTCGGATTTGGATGGAGAGACGAGGGCTATGGTGGAGAAGATGATGTACGATCAGAGACAGAAGGAGATGGGATTGCCGACGTCGGATGAGAAGAAGAAGCAGGATATGTTGCAGCAGTTCATGAAGCAGCATCCCGAGATGGACTTTTCCAATGCGAAAATTGGATAATTTAACTTATTTTGTGGTTTTTCTTCATATTTTTGCATCAAAATTGAATCATTTTTTGATATATTTTTGCAACTTTTAGCGAGTTTTTAGCTTGAAAATTGGCTGAAAACCTGATTTTTTGGGCAAAGAAATTCGATTTTTACGTTTCTTAGGTCGATTTTCTTGCTTTTTTTTTTGCTAACAGTTCGGAAAATTACATGACATCTGCGTTTTTCGATGTTTCATGCCAATTTTTCGGGTTTTTAAGCAAATTTTCAAGCTGAAACTTGATAAAAATTGCATCATCATCTCCGTTTATAATTATTTATATATTGATCTGTTTGCATAAATTTTGCCGGTTATTCTCTTATTTTCTCAGAATTGTGATCGGTTTTTGAGCCAATTTTTATATTTTTCTTCTTCGAATTTCCTGGGAGAAATCACTCGTTTTCTAGCAATTTTCCATAGTTTTTTAAATATTTTTTTCGAATTTTTGAATTCGAAAAATTTTAAAGTCCCTGAAAATCATGAAAAATAACCTAAAAATAGTAGAAAACCCCTTCACAGTGAGCGATTTTTCACGATTTTGAGCCAATTTTCATGCAAAAAATTTGAAGAACTGAACGAAATTAGGACGAAATTCGATATTTTTTAATTAAAAATCGCTGATTTCCTAGCCATTTCCTGCTTTTTTTCAGGCTGATTTTTAAGGGGGTTTTGAAATTGTTGACCCATTTTTTATTCAATTTTGGCATTTTTTGATTCAAAAATTGCAATTTTTCGCAATTTCAGGCTTTCTCCTCCCTTTTCCCCTCCCAACCAGCCACCCAAAATGGACGAGGACAATGAGATTGGACTTCCACAGAAGGGAATCAATCAAATCGTCAAAGAGATCATACCCGACGTTCGAATCGCCAACGAATCCCGGGACATGATCAACGCGTGTTGCGTAGAATTTGTGAAGCACGTCGCGAGAGAAGCTCAGAAGATCGCAAGTCAAGATCAACGGAAGACGATCTATCATGAGCACGTGCAGAAGGCATTACAGAATTTGGGATTCACGGCGGACTATCTAGAAGCGGCGGATAGTGTGCTGGATGCGTGCAAAGTAGGATTTCTAAAAACTAAAAATTGAAATTTCGACCAAAAAATAGCCATCAAAATTTCAGGTAGAAGCGGAAAAGAAGCTAAAACGAAAGAACTCCCGCCTCGAAAAGTGTGGAATTCCAGAAGAGAAGCTCTACGAAATGCAGCAAGAACTCATCGCAAAAGCTCGCCAAAAGGAAATCGACCAGCAAATGGCTCATCAGCAAGCGCAAGCCGCTGCTCTAGCTGCTGCCAACGCGCAAATGTTTGGAGGAGAAGGACCATCGGATGGCACCGCTGCGCCGACCGATGATGATTATGATAATTGATTTTTGACCTAATTTTTTTTCGATTTTGAGCTTTTTCTCTATTTTCTATCGCTTTGTACACTTTCTTTTACGGGTTTTTGTCCTATTTTTTGTACTAATTTTTGCTTTTGTCCTAAATGCGTCATCTGGGTGATGAGGTGGCGCCAGATATCACTAGTTGGCACTGTGCCAACGATAGAGTCAGAACCTTCCAGAACAGAAGGTTCAGTTCTTCTGTGGTTCGTCAATTACAAGCACAAATGTCAGATTCGGAGATAGCGCTTGAAAAATTGAAAATCAACGAGGAAAAGGACGGTAAGCCGCACCTCTCGCTTTTTTCCCTCTGTATAATAATAAATATATGAATTATTTATGAGATTTTCGATGGAATGGTTGCTGGTGACCAAATTTTCATATTTTCACCCGTTTTCTGCGTTTTTTCGACTTTTTTCCATGTAAAACGACAATTTTGGGATTTTTAACCGAAAAAATCGTTCAAATTCTCGTAAATCCATCCGGCGGGTCTCGACACGACAACGTTCTTACTGTATGCGCCTTTAAGCTTGCCGCATTTTTTGAACTTTCTCATCGTGTTTTGTTGATTTTTCTTCCGTTTTTTCAATGATAATTTACATGAAAAATGTCGTTGAAAGCTGATTTTTTATGCTTTTTTATCGAAAATTATGGATTTTCAGCTGTTTTTTATCCTAAAAATCAATTTTTACTCTCGAAAAATGCCGTTTTCCCTTTGAAATTGATTTTTCGCTCATTAGTTGATTTTTTCGATTTTTTTTTCATGAAAAATGTCGTTAAAAACGGGTTTTAAGCTGTTTTTTCACCTAAAATATAGTTTTTTCTCCTAAAAATTGTCGTTTTCTCTCCGAAATTGATTTTTTTTGCTAATTTTCCGGAATTTTTTTGCAGTATTTTTGATATTTTTTTCCAGTTTCCACCTAAAAAAGCGATTTCTGATGGATTTTGTAACCTGTAAAACGTTTTCCAGCTCAAAATACCATTTTTCCGATATTTTCTCATTTTTCTGCCCAAAATTAATGAGAAAATTGTGCGGCGTCGTTGCATTCACCCCCGTCACACACCCTCATGCGCAGCTATTTTTTTGTCGCTCCATTGCTCGCTTTATTGATTTTGCGCCGGCGGAAATTTTTGAATAGAAGGATATCCCGCTGTCTCTTTCGTTGAATACATTGACCTATTTTCCCCTATCTTTGCCATTTTTTCACTCATAATTCATTGCTTTTTTGCAGGAATGACCGAGCACGAGGAAGAGTCCAACCACTCTTCATCAGCTCTCTACCCTCTGAAGAGACACTGGACATGGTGGTATTTGAACGATGAGCGTTCGAAATCGTGGGAGGATCGTCTGAAGAAGGTGTACACCTTCTCGACGGTTCCCGAATTCTGGGCCCTCTACGACGCGATCCGCCCGCCAAGTGGTCTCAACCCAATGTGCGACTACAACGTCTTCCGCGATGATATCCAGCCAATGTGGGAAGTTCCGGAGAACGCGAACGGTGGACGCTGGCTCATCGCCGTCGATCGATCGAAACAGGACATGGTCGATGCGATCTGGCTGGAGATTCTGATGGCGTTGGTTGGCGAGCAGTTTGGAAAGGATATGGAGTCGATTTGTGGACTGGTATGCAATGTGAGAGGAAAGGGATCGAAGATCAGTGTCTGGACCAAGGATTGCAATGATGATGAGACCAATTTGAGAATTGGGTAAGGATTCATAAGGAAAATTAGGAAAATTAGAAAAAATGAATGAAAAATTGACAATTAACTGATTATTTACAGAGTGGTCCTCAAGGAGAAGCTGATGGCCGCATCAAAGGATCTCACGAAGCCACTCTTCGACGTCATCCGCTACGAAGACCACGACAGTTGCCAGAAGAAGACCAGCTCACTCGTCAAGGCGAAACTCTCACTTCACTCGGCCGAGAATCCGGAGAAGCCGATGGGATCGTTGTGAAGAGAGCATGGATCCAGTTAATAAATATATTCGCTTTACTTGTTTCTCCCCATACAATCTCGCTCTGTGTCAGTGACACATCATTTTTATGCGCATCTAATAAATCGCAAGTAATCGAATCTTGATTGTTTTTCTCCCCCTAAATAAATTGTGGTTTCCCAGACCCGCCTTATCTCTTTCGTTGTAGTGTATAGTGTAGTCGGCACGGGGTAGGTCAAAGTCCACGAGATGATAAGAGGACCCCCGCGAGACAGCGGGTCACTATCTATCTCTCTGTGTCTTCATCGGTGTCTCCTGTTCTTTTTCTTTTTTGCCAACTAATTTGTTCAGTTTTTCACCCAATTTTTAACATTTTTTAGTTTTTCGTGGCTCAAAATCCACATTTTCTTTATTAATTGGGGTTACTTCAGAATCAAAAAGACACCTGAAAGTTTCAGACTGAAACAATGGCAGGAAAAGGTATTACAAGAAGTAATCTATGATGTTAGAAGTGTGACTCTTTAGGTGTATTCATCGTCGGAGCGAAACGTACCGCCTTCGGAACGTTCGGCGGAAAGCTGAAGGGACTGAGTGCGACGGATTTGGGAGTGGTCGCCTCGCAGGGAGCACTGAAACACGCGAATGTTGGTGCCGACGCGGTGGATCATGTCATTTTTGGTGAGAGTGGTGGATTTTGGAGGAAAATGGACCCGAAATTCGAGATTTTCAAGGGGAAAATTGGCTGAAAATCGATATTTTAAGTGGAAAAATTAGCTGAAAATTGATTTTTATGTCAAGAAAATCGTCAGAAAATCGAAAATTCTGAAAAATTGCATCATTTTCTCTGAATTTTCGGCTCAAAGTAAAGTTAGAAATTCTTTGAAAATGTTGAAATTCCACCTGAAAAATCTGCTGAAAATTGGCGATTTTTTGAGAAAAAACGGCTTAAAACAGGCATTTTTACACCGAAAATAACGAAAAATTCTGGAAAATTGCATCATTTTTTTCCTGAATTTTCAGTCGAAATTCTGAAAATTCCAACAGAAAAATCGGCTAAAAATGAGATTTTTCCATAGACAATTAAAAAAAAACCCTGAAAATCTGAGAAAATCGGTTTTTCTCATCTAAAAACTCAGGATTTTGAGGTTTTTGGAGTCAAAATAGGAGAAAAAGCTATTTTTCTTGTATTTTCATGGGGAAAACGCGAATTTCGGATCATTTTAAGTGGGTTTTTCAGTAAATGTTTGACTAAAATCGACCCAAAATTAGCAAAAATAGACTCCAAAAGTCAATTAGGACCCGAAAAACATGCCAAAAAACGAGTTTTGAGTCAAAAGTCGACCAAAAATTAGCATTTTTCCATTGAAAAGCTGGAAAAATAGCTTTTTAGGACCCGAAAAGCCT
This sequence comes from Caenorhabditis nigoni, assembly GCA_027920645.1. Lineage (NCBI taxonomy): Eukaryota > Metazoa > Nematoda > Chromadorea > Rhabditida > Rhabditidae > Caenorhabditis > Caenorhabditis nigoni. The sequence goes on from CP115866.1 coordinate 15,889,954, forward strand.
ATTAGGACTCTAAAAACATGTGATTTTTGAGTTCAAAATCCACTTTTTTCCAGGAAACGTCGTCGCGAGCTCTCGGGATGGCATCTACCTGACCCGTCACATTGGTCTCAAGGCAGGCGTCCCACAAAACGTCGGAGCCCTCACCGTCAACCGTCTCTGCGGATCCGGCTTCCAAGCGGTCGTCAACGCCGCCCAATCCATTAAACTCGGCGAAGCGAACATCGTTTTGGCAGGAGGAACCGAGAATATGTCGATGGTTCCATTCGCAGTGAGGGATATTCGTTTTGGAACCGCCCTTGGAAAGAAATACGAATTCGAAGATATGCTTTGGGATTCGCTGAGCGATCCATACGCCAAACTGGCTATGGGACAGACTGCAGAGAAATTGGGTGCTCAGTACAAGGTGACACGTGCCGAGGCGGATGAATTCGCGTTGAGATCGCAGACACTGTGGAAGAAGGCTCAGGACGCCGGGATTTATAAAAATGAGATTGTTGGAATTACGGTGAAAGGGAGAAAGGGAGAAGAGAATTTCGATGTGGATGAGCATCCGAGACCAACGACAGCGGAGTCGCTAGCTAAGCTGAAGCCAGTATTCCAGGTAAGGATCTTACCGTAAGGTGATAGCGTCTAAGCAGTTGGCACGGAATTTGGAGGGTACTAAGTGATTTAGGAGTACAAATTCCACAATTCAGGGGTACCAACTAACTAGGGAACTATCTGGAGTCGACTTACAAGTTACACTTCATGACCTATATCATTAGAAAGCCCATAAAATTCTGATACGGAATATGTGTTCTGTTTTTGCGGCGAGCTTCGAGAAAACTAGGTCACAAGACAATTTTGTGCTAGTTAAACCTGTTGATTTTTTGCATTAAAAGCCATCACGTCGATTTTCAATGCAAAATCGACAGGTTTAACTAGCACTGAATTGTCTTGTGACCTAATTTTCTCGAAGCTCGCCGCAAAAACAGAAAACATATTCAGAATCAGAATTTTATGGGCTTTCTAATGATATAGGTCATGAAGTGTAACTTGGAGACGACTCCAGATAGTTCCCTAGTCAGAATTCGGGGTACAAAATAAGCCTTTTTTTCCGGTGTTTTGTACCCCCGAATTAAGGATTTTTTACCCCTGAATTGCTTTGTGCCCTCCAAATTATGTCCCAGCTCAGTCCAGTAACAACCGAGTAGTACCGATTCCCTATGATATTTTGATATTCTAGAAGGATGGATTGGTTAACGCTGGAAATGCATCTGGGATTTCGGACGGAGCCGCCGCCCTGGTTGTCGCTGGAGAGGACTCGGTGAAAGCCAAGAATCTCAAACCACTGGCTCGTGTTGTGGCCTACTCGGCTGTTGGTTGTGATCCAACGATCATGGGTATTGGACCAGCGCCAGCGATTCGGGAGGTGTTGAAGCAGAGTGGATTGAAGATTGGAGATATTGATATCTTTGAGGTAAGGGGAGATTTGACTGGAAATATGCTAAAAAGGCCGGAAAATAGAGGGAAATTTGACCAAGAAACCCGATTTTTCAGAATTTTGCCCAAAAACTGGAAAAAGCAGCATTTTCATAAATATAGCAAAAATCCGTAAATTTTGAAATTTGGCTGAAAATGGTCTGAAATTGATATGGAGAAGGCCTCAAAAGTGCCCCATAAAGCAGGAAAGTTGACGAAGAAAATTCCAAAATGAGCTCAAATAGGCCTGAAAATGCCTGAAATCTGCCTAATTCGAAAAAAATAGGTCTAAAATTCGTAATTTTTTGTTGAAAAATTGGCTGAAATTTGGCTGAAACTGCCCGCTTCTTTCGATTTTCAGCCGAAAAAATGACTTTTTTCAAGCTATTTTTGGCTAATTTTAGCCATTTTTAAGTTCTAAAGGCTTTGAAATGGGGCGAAAATGGTCTAAAATGAGCTGAAAATGCCCCTTAAGCGGTCAAAATTTGACGAAAAGTGGCTCTAAATGACCTGAAAATGCCTAAAAATCGCCTAAAATTCATCCAAAACCCCCAAATTTCCAGGTCAACGAGGCGTTCGCCCCACAAGCGCTCGCTGTCCAACGTGAGCTCGGAATCCCAATGGAAAAATTGAATGTCAATGGAGGAGCCATCGCCCTCGGACACCCGCTGGCCGCTTCTGGAGCCAGAATCTCCACCCACATTGTCCATGAACTTCAGTGAGATTTTTCTATTTTTTTGGAATTTTCGGCGCCAAATTCAAATTTTTCCTTCCAGACGCCGCAACGTCAAGTACGGAATCGGATCCGCCTGCATTGGAGGAGGACAAGGAATCGCGATTCTCTTCGAGAAAATCTAAATTTAAAAAAATTCCTTTTTTTATAAATTTTTCTCTTTTTCCCCCAGATTGTATAAAAATTACCGATTTTCCCCCCTTAAATTAGTATGATTCGTGTCCCATTCTGTATATGTAAACGAGTTTCAGAGATTTCTTGTGTTTTTTGCCAAATTTCCCCCGAAAATTGGGTGAAAATCGCCTAAAAATAAACGAGTTTTATGAAAATGTGCAAACACCACGACGCCAGATTGCGGAGTTTCCCGAGGCGGCGCCATATTTGACGACACTTGAGAATGCATTTGGGAATTGATTATGTGTAGCTTTTCTGGTCTTTTTTGTGAATTTTTGAGATTTTAACCGGGAAAATAGATAAATTTGAATTTTTAAATGTTTTCAGGAGCCGAAAATAATGCGATTCGAGGATATTGGAATATCGAAAGTGAGTTTTTTTGGAAATTATTTTTTTTTTCTGGAAAAAAAATATAAAATTTGGGGAGAAAAGAAGCGAAAATTGGCATTGTCAGAACCGGAAATGGGCGATTTTCTTGTCAAAAAATGAAATTTTCTGCTGAAAAATTTTTTTTGGTTGTAATCGCGCTCTACTGGACTTTGTTGGGATAATGTGCTCTATTAGACTTTGCGGTTTACTGTACTTAAAAATTTCGCAAATGCGCTCCATCGGACTTTAGAAATTTGGTGTTATTTTGAATTATTTTGAAAATTTTGAAATTTTGGATTTTTTAGGAATTTGAATTTTTTAGTTTTTTGGAAATCCAAAATTCCCAAATTAAAGATTTTTTCGAATTTTAGGATTTTCAAAAAATTCGAAATTTAAATTTTTTCGAAATTTTCGAATTTTTGAGATTTCCAGAATTTTCTGGAAATTCTGGTCCCCAAGATTCCAGAATTCCCTATTTTTCTCCAATGAATAATGTAATGAGGTTGACATGCGAGATTTTTTTCGGGAGAGAGAATTTCTCTCTCTCTCTCTCTCTCTCTCTCTCTCTCTCTCTCTCTCTCTCTCTCTCTTTTCCTAAAAAACCAATTTCTTCTATTTCCCTTCTTTCCCTTTTTCTGGAGCACCGCCATCCACAAATTCCTTTTTTCTCTCTTTCTCTAATTCTCTCTATCTCTCTCTCTCTCTCTGAGCACAAAAATGCTCCAGCCCCCAACACAACAAACGCCTCCCCGTCCATTTTTCTCTATTTTTCTCTTTATTTTTCCTTTTTTTCCCAATTGAAGAAAATTGCTTACTACTACTTTAGTTTTACTATTAGAGATTTATTACTTTTTTCAGTATAAAAATCTGAAAATTTGGAAAATTCAGGATTTTTGGAACTTTTCCACAAGAAGCAGGGTCAAAAATTGGGTATTGAACAGGCTGAAAATTGGCAAAAATCGCAAATTTCGGGGTTCAAAAAATTTCAAAAATTCCGAATTTTCAGAAAATTTGAAAAAAAACAAGATTCTTAGATTCTTAGATTCTTAGATTCTTAGATTCTTAGATTCTTAGATTCTTAGATTCTTAGATTCTTAGATTCTTAGATTCTTAGATTCTTAGATTCTTAGATTCTTAGATTCTTAGATTCTTAGATTCTTAGATTCTTAGATTCTTAGATTCTTAGATTCTTAGATTCTTAGATTCTTAGATTCTGAAAAACTTCCTCATCTCCCTTTATCTATTTTTTCTCCGTTCTAACCCAAATATCTATTTCTCTGTAGACACTTCTATTTATCCAAGTATCTCCCATATGTATATATCTACCCGTTTAGATGTGTCTGTTTAGCCAAAAAAAAATAGGGAAATTCCTTCTCCCTAATCTAGTAAAAAAGAAAAAGAAAAAAAGGAGTATTAATAACAAACCATCCGTTTCCTTTTTCTCTTTTTTTCGATATTCTTATCGACCTGTCTGTCAACAATATGTCAAATTGACATTGTCAATCACTTACGGACCCAAAATTTCAGATTTTTTTGAGAAAAAAATTTCAAAAAAAAGTCCAAAAAATTGCTATTTTCAAGCTATTTTGAATGTAAAAATGAAAAAAAAATTCTAAAATATTCGATTCATGTGAAATTTCTCAAAAGTTCCTTATTTTTCCCTACAAAACGGTCTAAAATAGCCACAATTTAGATCCAAAAAAAAATGCTAAAATTTAGTATAAAAATCACCATTTTCTCTTTTCGCTTCACTGAATTTCAATAGAGACAGAGCTCCATTTCCATTTTCCTCCTCCCAAAAAATGGAAAGAAAATTTCTCAATTTTCTCGGAAAAATTCTCTTTTTTCTCCTTCTAGCCGGAGAAAAAAAGAGCGGAGAAATGAGATGGAAAAAAGGGAAGCTGATTAGAAGGAGAAGAAGGGTCCTTCTTCTTCTTCTCCATTTTCTTCGGCTTTTTTCCTTATTTTTTAGCTAAAAAACTATAGAAAAATTGGGATTTTTAGGCTAATTTTGAGCTAAAAAAGTGGAATTTTGAGCCTAAAAAATTGGTTTTTTTCAGTTTTGAAAAATCCATTTTAGATCAAAAAGTCGCATTTTCAGCCAAAAATCAGGTCATGGCCTAGATTTTTTAGGCCACGATATCTAGATTTTTATGGCCTAAAAAACAAAAACTTTTCCCTTTTTTTTCAGAACCCCTCCCCTATAATTTATTCTTCACGATACTCCGGATTCCGGAAGAAGAAAACTCCTTTTTCTCTGTTTTTCTCCATTTCTCCTTTTTTTTCTCAAATTTATTCCGTTTTTTTTTTGGAAAGAAACGAAGCTAAACTCTGTCTCTTTTTTCCCAAAAAAATGACCTCATTTTTCTTTTTTTTGAAAAAAAAAGAAAAAGTTCGAAGTCGCTTTTTGGGTGTGCTCTTTTTGAAGGGAGCCCCTGAGACAGACTTTTTGGAGATTCCCAGCTAAGCGGCCGATCGCTGGCAGGCCGTCATGGACCAATCAGAGAAGCTTAACTTCTCTGTCTGCCTTTCTGTGTGTCCGGATGTCCGAACAGCATGATTTACGGCTACTTAAAGGAATGGTCTGCTGGTCGGCCGCTGGTAGGACGCCGTAGACCAATCAGAGCGGATCAAGCTTCCTGTCTGTGTATCTCACTGTCCGGATGTCCGAAAAGCAGGATTCAAGGCTATCGAAATAGCTAGCCCGCTGTTAGGCCGCCCTAGACCAATCAGCCTACATTTTTAGGAATATCTATCCTAGAAGTAACGTAATCAAAAAACGGCGACATTCATTTTGATTCCAGAGCTCTGGAAAATAGGATTGTTCTAGGATTTTCGGCATATACCGTACCCCTCTAATAGAAGCCCCCTCAAATCGTCAACTTTAAGCTCAATTATCTCGGCTCCTATGAAAGATATCGAAAATGTGTCAACTGATAAAGTATTTATCACAATATCACCAATATTTTATCAGTTGACCAATTTTTGATATCTCTAATGGGAATCGAGATAATTGAGTTTGAAGTTGACGACTCGGCAGCTTATTACAGGAAATTCGGAATATCTTTTTCACAAAATTCCTGAATTTTTCGAAAGTTCCGGAGCTCCGTCTTCCTTCTCACTGAGTTTCCCACATACTTTTCCCATTTTTCTTGCAAAAATGGAGAAAAAGAGAAAAAGAGAAATAGAGAAAAAAGAGAGAAAAGGAAGTATTGGGTTACTACTAGTCTTCTGGAGACGTTTAGCACATTTGACGGCCCCGTCAATGCTGGACTTTACTTTACTTTTGATGCGAGGAAACTTCTGGAAAATTTTCTTTTTTTCCTAAAAAATATATTTTTGGGTTTTTGTAGTTATCGTCTTCTCCTAGCCAAAATTTAAATTTTCTTTGTTCAACCCATTTTTAGTGGCGATTCAAAACCTTCTAGACAAGTTGTACTCGAAAAAATGCATTTTTGGGTTACTGTAGCTTTTTGGGATCGCCTCAAAATAATCCAATTAACGCATCCTCTCTTTAGTAATCTCCTATTCATTAGCAACAAATTTGAGCCAGAATTTTTCGTATCGTTTTTCAGCCTAACTGAAAAAGTGACGTTTTCTCTCTCTCTCTCTCTCTCTCTCTCTCTCTCTCTCTCTCTCTCTTTTCTCATTTCCTTCCTCACTTGCTCTTCAAATTGATGACGTTGTTTTTTTTTCTCTCATCTATCTGTCTCTCTTTCCTTCTCAACCACACAAAATGTCACATCAAGAGAGGAGAAGCTCTTGATGTTACAAACAAATTTCAGAGTGTTTTAGGCTATTTTTAGAGTTCAAAATCATCGAAAAATTTCCCAAAATAGGTCTAGAATAGGTTCAAAATCACTGAAATTCGCAGACAACATTTTTCTCAATATCTCTCTCAATAGCTTTCTCAACAACTCCCTTAGCATCTCTATCTACCTTAATAGGTCTCTCAATATGTCCCTTATCTGACAGTAACCTCCCCATATCCATATTATAACAAATAGAAGCTTCATCAACAACTTTCTTAATAACTTTCTTAATAACTTTTTTAACATCTTTCTTAACATCTCTAATTAACTCGTTATCGCTATCAACATGGGTTCTATGTACTTTACAGTAACCTTCCAATATCCAGAATTTGGCAAACAGAATCTTCCTCAACAACTTTCTTAATAACTTTCTCAACAGCTTTCTCAACAACTCCCTTGACAAGTCTATTTCCCTCGCCATCTCTCTCAACATGTCTATTATCTCACAGTAACCTCCCTAATAGCCGTTATATGCCAATTAGAATCTTTCTCAACGTTTCTCTCAATAACTTTCTCAATAGCTCCCTTAACATCTCTATTATCCTCAATATCTCTCTCAACATGTCCCTTATCTTACCGTAACCTCCCCATATTCATATTATGGCTAACAGAATCTTCCTCAGCAACTCTTTTAATAATTTTCTCAACAGCTTTCTCAACAACTCCCTAAACGTCTCTATTATTTTCAATATCTCTCTTAACATGTCTATTATCTTACAATAACTTCTCTAATAGCCGTTATACGCCAAATAGAATCTCCTTCAACAACTTTCTTAATAACTTTCTCAACATCTCTCTCAATATCTCTATCTCTCTCAACAACTCCAACCGTCTTACAGTAACCTGCCCCCTACATAACCATAATATGCCAAAAAATGTCCGCAACCACGCCGGCCGTCTCAACGAGCCCACTGACGGCGTGGTGGAATAACATGACACTATCCGGAATTTATCCATCAATCTCAACCACCTCAACAACCCCATCAACAGCCTCCTCATCATGGAGCTCTCATTTTATCTTCGGCGGAAATCCAAGCACTGCTGCAAACACGCCCCAATCTACCGTACCCCCATCGGCACTATCCTCGGGTTACACCGAGGATATTACTGTAGCTGGAAGTTTGTTAAAGGATAAGATCACTGGGTTGATGGACACGCTAATGGGCCGAGAATCGGTGCACGCCGGGTGCGGGTATGGAGAGGATGGACGGATAGCGATGATGGTGAGGGACTAGGAAAAGCTAGGCCAGCACTGACAAGTGCAAAAAACGAAGAAACAAAACAGAAAAAAGACTTTGACCCCAGCGGGGATCGAACCTGTGACCTCTAGATTCATAGGCAACACTGTTAGCCACTATGCCAAGCGGGCACAAGAAAAGAGAAGCGCGGCGAGGCGTATACAAGAGAGCGCGCGCGACAGGGTTGGGGAGGCGGTGAGGGCTGATTTATCGAGAAATTTGAAAAAGTTCGGCCATTGTCGGATCCTAGGCCACGACCCCCTAAAATTGTTCTTCCAGGTCGACAAAGTCTACCTGGTCGATCGTCTCGGATCGCATGAGAACCTGGTCGGCACCGTCCACGTCACAACGACCCATATCATCTTTCGAGCTGAAAATGGCTCAAAAGAGCTCTGGCTAGCCACAGGACTCATTGCTTCTGTGGAGAGAGGGACCCTAACAGCTGCTGGATGTCAATTGGTCATACGGTGCAAGCATTTTCAGGTAATTATCGATTTTTAATAATTCAGTTAAAGATGAGCAATTTCCAGGTGATCACCCTGCTGATAAGCCGCGATAAATCGTGTCAAGACTTGTATGAAACATTGCAAAGGGCGGCAAAACCTGGTGAGTGCGTGATGACATGCAGATACAGTACGACTTTCCTATTTTTCCTTTTTTTTCGATAGAGCGCATTTGCCACCTGTCCCTTTAATTTTCTCTTCACTATCTGTCCGCCCCAGCCTTAACCTTGAGTCTGTTTGCAGTTTCAGTGAACGTGACCGAGCTATTGGCATTCGAGAATCGAGAGCCGGTGGATGATGCAAGAGGATGGAAACGGTTGGATTGGTCGGCCGAAATGGCCAGACAGGGTGTCCTCGCTTCACAGAATCCTAAATGGACACAATCAAGAATTAATGAGGGGTATACGGTAGGTGTTTTTATTGAAATTGAGCAAAAACGAAAGGAGTTATGAGCGATTTAGCATTGGAGCGCGTTTGCTGAAGGTTCCCAAATATAGGCTTGTTTATATTCATTTGGAAGCTCTAGACTTGAGAAGCTCAGAAATCTATTTTTATCAAAATTGAGCAAAAACTAGTCGAGTTATGAGCAATTTAGCATTAGAGCGCGTTTGATTACCTAATCGAAATCTAGGCTTGGTTATACTCGTTTTCAAGCTCTAGTTTCCACAAGCTCAAAAATCGATATTTCATTGCAATTGAGCAAAAACTAAATGAGTTATGAGCAATTTAGCATTAGAGCGCATTTTCTTCAAATTCTAAATATAGGCGTGTTTGTACTCATTTCAAAGCTCTCGACCATGGAAACTCAAAAATCTAATTTTCATCGAAATTGAGCAAAAACTAAGCTGGTTATGCCAATTTTATCATTAGAGCGCATTTTCTTCAACACTCCAAACTTAGGCGTGTTTATATTTATTTCAAAGCTATAGTTCCGGGAAGCTCAAAAATCGATATTTCATCGAAATTGAAGGGAAACTGAGCGAGTTATGAGCGATTTAGCATTAGAGCGCGTTTTCTTCAATAGTCCAAATATAGGCGTATTTATACTCATTTTTTAGCTATAACCTCGAGAAACTCAAAAATCTAGTTTTCATTAAAATTGAACAGAAACTGACTGAGTTATGAGCAATTTCCCATTAGAGCGCGATTGCTGACAGTATCCAAATCTGGTCGTGTTTATACTCGTTTTGAAGCACTAGTCACGGGAAGCTTAAAAATCGACATTTCATTGAAATAGAGCTAAAACTAAGTGAGTTATGAGCAATTTATCATTAGAGCGCGTTTTCTGACTAAATTCAAATCTAGGCGTGTTTATACTCATTTTGAAGCTCTAGACTTAATAAGCTCTAAAATCTAGTTTTCATCGAAATGGAACCAAAACTAGGTGAGCTATGAATGATTACTAGAGCGCGTTTGTTTCAACACGACTGAGCGAGTTATGACCGAAATTCCAAATTTCGAATCGATTATTGATTTATCGATTTTCTCTTCCAGATTTGCGACACCTACCCCGACAAACTCTGGTTCCCGACCGCCGCCTCAACCTCTGTGCTCCTCGGCTCGTGTAAATTCAGAAGTCGTGGACGCCTCCCCGTGTTGACCTACTTCCACCGTCAAACCGAAGCGGCACTATGCAGATGCGCTCAACCGCTAACCGGCTTTTCGGCGAGATGTGTGGAGGATGAGAAATTGATGGAGCTGGTTGGGAAGGCGAATCCAAACTCGGAGAATCTGTTCCTAGTGGATACACGGCCACGTGTCAATGCAATGGTTAATAAGGTTCAGGGGAAGGGTTTCGAGGTGAGCAATGGGCTGGAAATATGCTGGAAATGACTTAAAATAGTCCAAAATTAGCCAAAAACGATTTTTCAAGACATTATTTAAAAAATTCCAAATTTTCGAAAAATCGATTTTTTCAAAAAACTGAAATTTTTAGGACGAACGAAATTACTCAAACATGCGTTTCCACTTCTTCGACATTGAGAATATCCACGTGATGCGTGCCTCGCAAGCACGTCTTCTGGATGCAGTCACAAAGTGTCGTGACGTGGCAGAATACTGGAAGACGTTGGAATCATCGGGATGGTTGAAACATTTGAGAGCTGTTGTTGAGTGTTCTCTGTTCTTGGCGGAGAGTATTAGCAGAGGAACGAGCTGTGTTGTGCATTGCTCAGATGGATGGGATAGGACTTCGCAGGTAAATTAGCAATGGAGCGCGTTTGCTAAAGCCCACCAAATATGGTCGTGTTTATGCTCATCTGGAAGCTCTTGATATGAGAAATCATTTGCACTCATTTTTGTTGATATTGAGCAAAAACGGAGGGAGTTATGAGCAATTTAACATTGGAGCGCGTTTACTGACACGATCCAAATATGGGCGTGTTTATACTCGTTTTTAAGCTCTAGTCTCGAGAATCTCAAAAATCTAGTTTTCATTGAATTTGAGCTAAAACTGAGAGAGTTATGAGTGATTTAGCATTGGAGCGCGTTTTCTGACTTAAGACAAATCTAGGCTTGGTTATACTCATTTTGAAGCTCTTACCATGAGAAATCATTTGCACTAATTTTCGTTGAATTTGAGCAAAAACGGAGTGAGTTATGAGCAATTTAGCATTAGAGCGCATTTGCTGAAGGTTTCCAAATATAGGCTTGTTTATATTCATTTTGAAGCTATAATCTCGAGAAGCTCAAAAATCGAATTTTTATTCAAATTGAGCTAAAACTAAGTGAGTTATGATCAATTTATCATCCATTTCCAGGTAGTGGCGATGTGTCAACTCCTTCTCGACCCCTACTACCGTACCATTCACGGCTTCCAAATTCTCATCGAAAAGGACTGGCTCGGTTTCGGACACAAATTCGACGACCGCTGTGGCCACGTCGGCGCACTCAACGACGAGGCGGGCAAGGAAATCTCACCGATTTTCACCCAATGGTTGGATTGTGTCTGGCAGATTATGCAGCAGAAACCAAGAGCGTTTCAGGTAAGGGAATTGGCCGAAAATTGAGATTTTTGACCTAAAAATCGATATATTTCAGTTTAACGAGCGCTATCTTATCGAGATGCACGAGCACGTCTACTCGTGTCAATTCGGCACTTTCGTCGGAAATTGTGATAAGGATCGCAGGGTAGGTGGCCTAGGTTTTGCATATGGTGGCCTAGGTGCTGAACATGTGGCCTAACTATCCTAAAAGCTCGGCTTAGAGGTCGGTGGCCTAGGTTTTGCAAACAGCCACATTTAAGGCGATGACCTAGATTTCCACATAATGGCTTAACTATCCTAACAGGTCAGCTTAGAGGTCGGTGGCCTAGTTTTCTATCACGTGGCCTAACTTTTAACATGTGGCCAGACTATTCTACACGGCCGCTGTTTAGGTCATGACCTAATTTTATCCTTTGGTGGCCTAACTTTTGCAAACAGCTGTTTTTAAAATGGTGGCCTAGGTTTCCACCATAGTGGCCTAACTATTGAATACCGTCTTGTTGATGGCTGTGGCCTAACTTTTGCATTTAGTGACATAACTTTTCGGTACGGTGACTTAGCGATCCCACTTGAGGTCGTGGCCGAACTTTTGTATCTAGTGGCCGAACTATTCTGCACAGCCTCGTTGAAGATGGTGGCCTAACTATTTTCCTTCTTCACCATTACGGAATGTGGCCTAACTTTCCCACCACGTGGCCTAACTTTTCCCTCCTCTTCCAGGACCTGAACCTCTCGAAACGCACGAAATCCCTCTGGACATTCATGGACGCTCGCCACGACGACTACATGAATCCATTCTACTCGGTAAGTGTCCCCATGGCCTAACTTTTTCTTCTCATTTTTCCTCTTCCAGCCCACTGCCCACGTGGCACTTTTGGATTTGGACACACGGGCGGCTCGTTTTAGTGTGTGGACTGGGATGTATAACAGATTTGATGGGGGACTACAGCCAAGGGAACGACTGGAAGACTTGACGATGACTGCGATGGAACATGTTGGAGTATTGGAATCACATGTTGCTCAGTTGAGAACTCGTCTTGCGGAGTTGAAGTTCGTTTTTTTTAGAGTTTTTTTTGGGATTCTGAAAAATCTGAAAATTCCAGAAACCGATAAAGTGCTAATAACTTACTCAGTTTTCGATCAAATTTAATGAAAATTAGTTTAAGCGATTTATCTTGTCAAGAGCTACAAAATGAGTATAAACACGACTAGATTTCGATTTGGTCAGCAAACGCGCTCTAATAAGAAAATGATCATAACTCATTCGGTTTTCGCTCAATTTCAATAAAAAGAAGATTTTTGAACTCCACAAGACTAGAGCTTTAAAATGAATATGAACAAGCCTAGGTTTGAAAATGTGAAGAAAACGCGCTCTATTGCTAAAATGTCTACAACTCTCTTAGTTTTCACTCTACTTCAATAAAAAATATATTTTTGAGCTTATCTCGCCAAGAGCTTCAAAATGAGTATAAACCAGCCTAGATTTGGATATGGTCAGCAAACGCGCTCCAATGTTAATTTTGTGGAAATTCCAGAAGCCTGCAACAACAACAACTCTCCACATCGGCCACAACGCCTACAAATATGATAGATTCTGGAATGTCCAGTGCAACAGATGAACTCAAGAACCTGTCCATCTCCCATCCATTGGACCCTCTTCTCAACACCTCCACGTCTTCCTCATCAACGTCACGTCTTCTGGAGCGTGCCACGTCGCAAGAATCCGGAGTCATGGATTCGAGTTTGTACTATCCGGATGAGGCGTTGACTAGGTAAGAAACGCTGAAAAAGGAAGCAAAAGCGAGGGAATTTCGATCCAAGTTAGAATTTAGAGTTGCTGGCCCAGAATGCGTCATGGTGGCCTAGAAATCCAAAATTAGGTCATGCCAACAATTTTATCTGTTTCAGCGTGATAAGAGCTTCAAAATGAGTATAAACACGCCCATATTTGGTGTTCTTTAGCAAACGCGCTCTAATGATAAAATGGTCATAACCCACCTCATTTTAGCTCAATTTCAGTAAAAATTAGATTTTTGAGCTTCTCGAGAGTAGAGCTTTCAATTGAGTATAAACAAGGCTAGATTTGGATCTGGTCAGTAAACGCGCTCCAATGCAAATTTTGTGAAATGAGCGTCTTTCAGTGAAAAATGTACTAGAATCAATAAATTTTTCAGATACTCTCTGAAATGGCAACCACTTCGTGGCGCGGACCGATGCTCGAATCCGACGTGTCGTGGAGAGTTTTCGAGTACAATTGAGCGCAGAATTCATTGTCATCTGTGTGGAATGGTAAGAAATGAGAATTCTGGAGAGATTTTCAGACAAAACGAGCTGAAAATCGGCTGAAAATGAACCAAAATAGAGATTTTTCGAGAAATTCTCAATGGAGCGAATTTGCATTTTTATTTTACAGATCTTCTGCCGCCGCTGCCTGAAATCGACTCCAGATGAGCGGGAGCGAGTGTGCGACAAGTGCAAATCCGATTAATTTATTGATTTTATTGATTTTCCTGTGCCAAATTTTTAAAAAACCTAATTTATGTCAATTTGCTTGTGATCATTTTCTTAAATTGCCTTTAGACGGGTATTGTGTTACTTTGTAGAAAAAAGATGAGGATAATTATTGATTTATTGATTATGCATAATTATGTGAAAAAGATAAATTATTGATTTTATTGCATTATTGGTCAGGACACACAAAAAGTGAAAAAGAAGGGAAAAATCGATAAAGCATTGGGAAATTATAGTTTTAAGCTCTGTTTTTAGCGCCAGCGCTAAAATTTTGAAATTTTCGGAGAAAATGAGTAAAAATGAGTTTAAGATAAAAAACCTTAAATTTTTAAAGTTTAAAAAATTTCAAAAAAAAAATTTTTTTGAATTAAAAATTTTTTTGAATTTTTAATTTTTTTTCGAATTTTTACATTTTTTTCAATTAAAATATTTAATTAATTTTTTCCGAAACAATTCCATATAAATGCGATTCTTCTGCCTTTCATACTCCTCGCATGACGTCTGAAGAATTGGCGGGAAAACTTGAATTTTTTGAATTTCCGCGCTTTTTGGAACTTCAAAAATGAATTCCCCGTCTTCGTGAATACAGAATCCGGGACGGGGACCACAGATTTGGAAAATTTGTGGATTTGAGGAAATTTCAGAAGACGAGGATTCAGATGAAGACGTTGGCATTGAAGACGTTGACGTCTTCTGGTGGTTTCGAGCAGTTCGGGGGGACAGGATTCTTCTGGAAGTTTTCATTTTCAGTTTTTTTGTTAAATTGAGAAGATATCTCAGAAATTTCCAGTAAAATTAAATATTTCAAAAAAAAATCTGAAATTTCAAAAAAAAAAATTTTTGTTTTAAATTTTTTTTTTCAAATTTCCCCTTTAAACCTACTCACAACTTCACATCCGTCTGTAATTCCACAATTTGATACCGTAATCCCTTCAGCACATCCCTCATCTGAATCTCTTGCTTCGGCCATTGTGTCGTTTCAGTGATATGAAGGTACTCAAACGCTTCGGTCATTTCTCCGCGAGCCCAGCGCTGAAAATTGCAAGTATTTATTATTTGAAGAAAATTTTCAAAAAATAACAAAAATTTGCTGTAAGCTCCAAGAAAAATGAGCAAAAACGAGTGATTTTGAGCGAAGTTACAACGATTTCAAGTTTGCTGACCTAGAATACACCCTAGTGGCCTAGAAATTCAAAACTAGGTCACGAAAACATTTTGATCAATTTCAGCTTGGTGAGAGCTTCAAAATGAGTATAAACAAGCCTGGGTTTAGCTGCTGTCAGCAAATGCGCTCTAATGCTAATTCAGTCATCACTCGCTTTGTTTTCGCTCAATTTGAATGAAAACAAGATACTTATGTTTCTTATGAGTAGTGCTTTAAAATGAGTATAAACAAGCCCATATTTGGAGTTAGTGTGCATTCGCGCTCTAATGCTAAATTGCTCATAACTCCCTTAATTTTAGCTCAATTTGATTGAAAAGTAGATTTTTGAGCTTCTTGAGACCTGAGCTTCACAATGAGTATAAACAAGCCTATATTTGGAGTTAGTGTGCATTCGCGCTCTAATGAGAAAGTATGCGTAACTCAATCAGTTTGAGCTCAATTCGAATGAAAACAAGTTTTTTGAGCTTCTTATCACTAGTGCTTCGAAATGAGTATAAACAAGCCGAGGTTCCGATTCTGTCAGAAAACGCGCTCTAACGCTAATTTCAGGATTTCTCACCTTCAAAAACAAGTTGACTGCTTCTGAAGACACTTGACGCGCAGTGATCTCAGCGTACGGTACATTGATAACATTCAGAGATTTGTGTTGAAAATGCGAACTGTTTTTGTGGAATTTCAGATTCACAATTCCAGTGTTCATCTGAAAATTTTTGAAAATTTTTTGAAAATTCAAAATGTCTGAAATCTTTACCAATGAATGTTGCATGATCGAATCCGACTTTTCGACATCAATAAATTCGATATCGATCGTTTTTCGGGAATTATCGATTGGATCCGGAATATTTGGATTCAGACTGTTGAGCCACGAATTGATGAACCGGAGATTGTTCGCTCCAATGAGAATGAACTTTTTGAGTTTCAATTGAGGAACTGGTCCCATGTAGTTTGTCTGGAAAAATGTTGGAATTTAGGAATTACTGATTTTTTAAATTTCAAAAAATCTTTGAAATTTCGAACTTTTAGCAGTAGAGCGCAAATGCTCATTCACTTCAAAAACATGCTTGTTTATACTCATTTCAAAGCGCTAGTCTTGAGAAGCTCAAAAATGTTGTTTTCATTAAAATTGAGCAAAAACTAAGTGAGTTATTAGCAATTTATTATTAGAGCGCGTTTGCTGAACATGTTCAAATCTAGGCGTGTTTATACTCTTTTGAAAGCTCTCAACATGGAAAATCATTTAAACTAATTTTTGTTCAAATGTGACGAAAATTGAGTGAGTTATGAGAATTTTAGCTATGGAGCGCGTTTGCTGAAAATATTCAAATCTGGGCTTGTTTATACTCATTTTGAAGCACTAGTCACGGGAAGCATAAAAATCTTATTTTCACCAAAATTGGACAACAACTGAATGAGTTACGCGTATATTCTGAATAGAGCGCAAATGCTCCTTCACTCCAAATATAAGCTTGTTTATACTCATTTTGAAGCTCTCAACAAGCTAAAACTGATGGAAACGTTGGCATGGCCGAAATGTGACTTTCTAGGTCATGAGAGCTCATTCTATAGGCCAGCAAACTTGAGATCATTTTTTTTCAGAATTTCAGATTTTTTCTGAACATTTTCTAAAATTCCAATGACTGAAAATTCAAATTTTCAAAGGAAGACTTTTTCAAAAAATTCTGAAAATTTCAAACTCACATGTTGAAACGCATTCTCCTTCCCTGGAATCAAATTCTCCACTTTTATTCTCAAAACATCGATTTCAAAGTTCTTGAGCCAATATTCGATATATTTCGAAGTTCTTGAAGCAAAAGATGCATTTAATTTCAGTTTTTCCGGAGGGAAAATTCCAGAATTTATCATTTTCTGTTTATCAGTCGACCATCCACCAGTTATCCACAAAGGATTGCTCATTTTCCACATGAATACCGCATGAAAAGTGTGATATTGATCGAAAATCGCTGTAATTTCAGCGAATTGATCGTGATTCCATGTGGTGGTGAATTGAAGTGACAGTTGTTGAAGATGAGGTTTATCGCAACGAGAAATCTTACACAGAAGACTACAGCTTTGCTCCAGTTTTGATCTGAAAATGGTTTTTAAGTTTCTAGGATTTTCCGATTTATTGAAAAATTTTGAATCGAACAGTAAAAGTTTCATTGAAATTGGTTGGGTATGTAGAAAGTTATGGGGTTTTGGAAACTTTCAGATTTTTAGTTTTTTTTGGGAAAAACGCGCTCTAATGATAAATTGCTCATAACTCATTCAGTTTTTGTTCAATTTTAATGAAAAGTAGATTTTTGAGCTTCTCAAGACTAGAGCTTCAAAATGAGTATAAACACGTCTAGATATGGATTTAGTCAGAAAACGCGCTCTAATGCTAAATTGCTCATAACTCATTCAGTTTCCGCTCAATTTTAATGAAAATTAGATTTTCGAGCTTCTGGAAACTAGAGCTTCAAAATAAGTATAAACACGTCTAGATATGGATTTTGTCAGAAAATGCGCTCTAATGAAAATTTTGTCATAACTCACTTAGTTTTCGCACAATTTCAATTAAAAGTAGATTTTTGGGCTTCTCAAGACTAGAGCTTCAAAATAAGTATAAACAAGCCTTGGTTTGGATTTTGTCAGAAAATGCGCTCCAATGCTAATGAATTCCAAAAACTCCAAAAAACTCACCTTGTACTCCTATCCAATTTCCTCATAAAAACCAATAGAGCAGCTGCATCCATATCCAAAAAATTGGATATATTTGGTTTCGAAATACTTTGTAACCATTCATAAACTCGTTGATTTTGAGTATACGTTGTTAAGTATCGGTCCGGGGGATGAGCCATTTTTTTCTGAAAAAAACTTTCAAGTTAGGGAAATTTTGAAAATCAGAGAGAAGAGAGAAGTTGAAAAATCAGAAATCCAAGAAGCTAAAATAATACTATTCTCAGTTACCGTAAACACTCTAATAGAACGCGCCACCCGGACCGTCCACTTTGAGCTTAAATATCTCACTTCTTTTGAAAGATATCAAAAAGTTGTCAACTGATAAAATATTTGTCATGATATAAGCAATATTTTATCAGTTGACACTTTTTGACATCTTTCAAAGGAACCGAGATAATTGGGATCAAACTTGACAGTGTGGGGGCCCTTCTATTACAGGTTTTACGGTATTTCAAAAATTCAACTCTGACATTTTAAAAGATTTCCAAATTCTGAATTTGTGAATTTTAAGATTTCAAGTTAATCAAAACTGAATGGAAATACAATTTTTAACAGATTAACCCTAAAGTTCCAAATTTGAAATTTCGAAATTTTTCGAAACTAAAAAATTTTGAAAATTCGAATTTTCAAATCCAAAAATTGGCCTAAAATTCGATGCCTTTTTTGGGCAAATACTAGAGAATTTTTTTCGACTATGTGTGGTCGAAAAAAATGGGGAATGAGTGGGAAAGAGCAAATAGAAATCTGAGGAAGAGAAAATTGGGAAAAAGTATGGAGTTGCGAAATTTTTCGAAATTTTGGAATCAGTAAGAAAATTGAGAAGAAAATAATGAAAAACTTGAAAAATCAGTTGAAAATTAGGGAAATTAGCCAGGAAACTCAAATTTGTGGGATTTTTTAAATTTGAAAATTTCAAGTTTTCAAACTTTCCAAAAAAGCCTATTTTTATATTTTGGAATTTTCATAAAGACTAAAAAACTAATCATTATGGAAACTTTAGAAATTCTAAGAATGAGCAATCCCAAGAAGAACATCTGTGATTCCAATTTTATGACTTTACAACTCCCCCTATCTCACAGAACACCCCCTTAAAAATGTAATAAACTTTTTTTCAACAGCAACAAAAAAAAAAGAATTCTGTGTAAAAGTCATAAAATATCCTGCCTCTTTTCACTCTTACGGATTTTGCAGGAAAAACCGAACAAAGGGAAGACCTCCCCGCAAAAGAGAGTGTTCCCTCTCTTTCTCTAACCACTCTCTTCATTTCCCACACTCTCTCGATGTGTGTTCATAGCCCAAAACTAATTTTCGCCAAACACGCTCCTCGGTCCGTGATGGCCAGCACCTTGAGGAACGCGGCGAAATAGTGCGGGAGATGAAGAGAGTGGGTTAGAGAAGCAGACAAAACACATATGGTCAACGAGGCTCAGAAAGGATGTGTTGAGTCATAGAAGGATTTAGGCGCGAAAATAGAGATTTTTTGGAAATTCAAAAAAGTATCAGAATCTACATAAAATTTCTGATCTAATAATGTTTATTTCATAAAAATCGGTAGACTTTAAAAAAAGTTATGACTAGATGAACATTAGTAAACAATAGGAATGCTGAGATAAGGATGTGCTGCGTCATTCAATGATTTAGGCATGGAAATTTGAATTTTTTTAAAATTAAAAAAAGCTACAGTATCTACATAAAATTTCTAATCGAACGGTGTACGTTTCCTAAGTATCGGTAGACTTTGGAAAAAGTTATGACAAGATGAACATTAGTAAACAACAGGAATACTGAGATAATAATGTATTGAGTCATCGAAGGGTTTAGGCTTGAAAATTGAGAGTTTTCAACAATTCAAATTGTTAGCAGTATCTACTCAGACAAGATGAAAGTTGCTGCCGGCGTGCTAAGCGAGAGTTCCTGCCGCTGGCCTGCAGCAGGATAATTTTTTTCTAACCTGCCGGCATGAACCTTCATGCCGGCAGGTTAATTCTTGCTTTCGCTCCGCCCACTCTTTAGCGACTGTTCCTTCTCGCGAAGAGACGATTAGAAAATATATTGAAAACTTTATTGAAATACTAAGTGTCTAGCGACTACAGAGAAAAATGACATACATAATAATACAAAAAATTGGGCCATTTGAGGAAAAATCAGAGAAAATAGAAATTATCAAATCCAAGAAATTGCTCGACTTTCCTCCTCCTGTGGCTAATCTTATACAATTCAATCATTGAATAAAAATCATAAATCGAACTGCTCCTCATTTCAATTTAGATTTATCATTCTTCGAATTTATGTTGATTTCTATTGAACTTCCCAAAAAAATCGCTTTTTGAAGTGTGAATCTGAAAATTAAACGAATTATTGTTATCTAATCAGCTGATAAATACCAATTTTTGGAATCCAAATTATCTGCTAATTTAACAAAGAAAATCGATGGGCAAGTCGCAGAGCTCGATCGGTTTGGAATCCTCGCTGAAAAATTTTATGCCTTTCAAAAAGTTGAGTTTTCTAGAATCACCTTTTATATCGTCCTGAAAATTGTGATTCCTAATCAAAATTCGAATTTAAAATCCTCCACATATTTTCTTCTCCATAAATTTCACATAAATTTTTGAACTCCATTGGAAACTTCAGTTTTGGAACAATGAAAAAATCGCCAATCGAGAAGTGTCAGAAAAATGGAAAGTATTTTGAAATTCCTATGCGAGAAACACATCTGGAATCTGGAATTCTGGAACTTCGAAAAACCGAATATTACCTCAAATTATGGATTATCCGGCATAAAATTACCTGTTTTTTAGATTCGTACACAGCTTTGAAATTTTATTGGAAAGAAAAACAAGAAAAAATAGCCAAAATATAGAGAAAAATCGGTTTTCGGAGTAAAATCCCAAAAAAAAAAAAAATTTTCGAAAAATAATAAACAAGCGGAGCCTCGTTTAACATGCCGGCAGGTCTCTTAAGATGGCATGAGATGCCATGATATGCCATTTCCGCCGCGAGGAGTTTACCATGCCGGCAGGTACTTTTTTTATGGCATGATAAGCGCAGACCTGTGATTTTGAAAAAATAACCTGCCGGCATCCTATTAGTGTGCCGGCAGCAACTCTCATCTTGTCTGAGTACATAAAATTTTAAATCGAATGGTGTTAAATTCATAAATGTCGAATGACAGTCCAAAAAGTTATAGAGTGTGGAAGTTGGGAAATCATGACTAACATGTCATGCAAGCCTGAAAGTTCTAGAAAACGGCAGAGTTAAGATTTTCAAAAAATTCAAAAAAGCTACCGTATCATTACTAATAACATTCACCAAATTCTGTATGTCCGGATGTATGTCGCGCGCCCTTAGACCCATTCAAAGTTAAACGATTGAGCTGAAACCTGACATATAGGTCAGAAGTGTGTATTAGTTGATGCCCAAACTTTTCTTTTTTCGAAATTTTAATTTTGAATTATTCTGGAGACTTTCTATACTTTCACCACAGTAAAGTGGGCGCAGAGGGCGAGGGAGTAAGGGAGAGGGCGAGAGAGCGAGGAAAACCCACACACGTGTATACGCATTTCTCTCCTCCTTCATGTGGTGACCGGGTGGCGTAGTGGTTAGCGCACCCTACTTTTGTTCGAGCGATGCGGGTTCGAGTCCTCTTGGTGGCAACTTTTTTTTGTTTTTTGTGTAGAGTGCAGAAAATAATATAAAAGTGTCGTACTGTTATTAAATCGGGTTCAATGAAATCTTAGCAAAGATTTTCCCAGATTCAATTGTTTCAAGTTAACCAGGGAAGGTTGTAAACTGGGGTTGGAGTTTCGGGTCGAGACCTATATCATTCGAAAGCTGAGAATACGTCATTTCCGAATCTGTTTTCCGTTTTTGCTGAGGAGCTACCAGATTCGAGAAATCTAGGTTTCAAATTTGGTTTTCTCTGGATTTCCTACTGATTTCTTCAATTGAAATTGGAATTTTGGATTGCGTGAAGACTCAATACTTAAATACAATTGAAACAATAGAAATTTTCCATTGGATGGCTCAGTGGTCTAATTTTAGAACCTATTTTTCTCGAATATGGCAGCCCCTCAGCAAAAACGGAAGAGAGATTCGGAAATGACGTGTTCTCAGCTTTCGAATGATATAGGTCTCGACCCGAAACTCCAACCTCAGTTTACAGGATTCCGGGTTCCGGATTTTCGGGGCCGGATTCCGGATTACGAATTCCGCATTCCAGGGTTCGGCTACCGTATTACGGATTCCGGATTCCAGGGGTCGGATTCCGGATTTCGGATTTCTGTGTCCGGATTCCGGGTTCCGGATTTTCGGTTCCGGATTCCGAATTATGGACTCCGCATTTCAGGGTTCGGATTCCGGATTCCTGGGTCCTGATTCCGGATCCCTGGATTACGATTCCGGATTCCTGATTCAGGATTCCGGATCCCGAATTCCGGATACAGAAATCCAGACCCAGAGATCTGGACCCAGGAATCCGGATTTCGGACCCAGGAATTCGGACCCAGGCTCTCTCCCCCGGATTCCGGATTCCGGACCAAAATTCCGGAAAAGAAATTCCGGTACCGGAATTCGGGATTCCGGATCCCTTCTCCGGCTCCCCTCTCTGGAACCCAGAGAAGGTAAGAACTGCTTGGATTTTATTTATTTCCCTCTTCCTTCACTGTCCTCTGCCAGAGGTCAATGGTTTCTAAACCAACTCACGTATCCGAAGTTTAAAAACGCACTGTAAGCGGAGCCCAGGAGGTTTAGCCCCGGAGGGGCGTAAACCGACTGGTCTACATAAAATGTATAATCGAACGGTGTAAATTTCACAAAAATCGGTTAACTATCAAGAAAGTTATGACTAGGTGAACATTAGACAGGAAGGCTCATAAGTATGCACTTGTTTTTTCTGAGCTTTTAGGCGCGAAATTTGAGATATTTGAAAAATTCAAACTGTTAACAGTAGCTACATAAAATTTCCTATCCAAC
Organism: Caenorhabditis nigoni; assembly: GCA_027920645.1. Lineage (NCBI taxonomy): Eukaryota > Metazoa > Nematoda > Chromadorea > Rhabditida > Rhabditidae > Caenorhabditis > Caenorhabditis nigoni. Next base: position 15,912,596 of record CP115866.1, read on the forward strand.
CATATAGTTTTCAAAGCATATGGTCCACTAATCTGTCAACTGTGCCTTGGTAAACATTTGCAAAGAAGGAACATTCAGAAAAAAACGTGAGTAATCACGGTGGACAGCTGATTGGGGGATGATATGGGTTGATTGATAAGGACATATCATAAGGGAAAAAACTATTAAAAAACAAACAAAAAATCATGGGAAAATAAATGCATTTGACCTACACTACAGGTTTTTGCAGAAACTGAAAAATTCGCTTTTAACAGTTTTTTTGCATGTTTTCAGTAATTTTAGCAATCAAAAATTCAAATTTTCTGGATACTGTACATCTTAAAAATTAATTTTTTCCAGAAAATTCTAGAAATAATTTTCAGAAAAATAAAAAAAACTATTATTTATAGGGGAACACTTGTGTATCAGGGAATACAAATCCCTCTCTAGAAGGAATCGAACATAGGGATTAACTAGAAAAAACAAGATTTATACGAATTTCGAATAATAATAATAACAAGATTCTAGAAAAATCTATTTCAGGAATTCCAAAAATCAAAAATGTACAACTCCAAAATTTTCGAAACTTTTTTTTTTCACAATTTCTCAGAAAATTCTTATAAAAAAACAAAAAAAGACGCCTCCAGATTCTACAGAACAGCTCAGGCATTATTAACAATAGGATAAGACGAGATAGTATCTCTTCAGAAGAGACGCAGAGAAGGGAAAGAGAGAAAGATGAGAAATCGACGAAAATTTTGTCATGGCAGATGGTCATTTAGGTCAAGCGGTTTGTTGTATTCTAATGTGATCAAGGATAAAGAACAGGAGAATCAATTACTATGGAGAAAAATAGGGATTTTCGAAAGATTATCAATAGAGCGCATTTTCAAATTTACTGGAAATTTAACAAAATTATTATCATCTTGAAGCTTATCAAATTTCACGCATTTTGCATTTAAAATCACTGTTCTATCTTCAAAATGAACAAAGTTATGACGGTTTTTGTGATTTTTCTCAATAGAGCACATTTTCTGACTTTTTTCTAAATTTGCTTGGACATGGCAATAATTATACTTGTTTTGAAGCTCTCGACAAGGCAAATTCAAAAATTTAGTTTGTTTTCCGTTTGATCAAAGTTTTGAAAAATTATCATTAGAGCGCATTTCAAAAAGTTCTTGGAAATTCAACAAAATTATGGTCATCTGGAAGCTGATCTAATTTCAATTATTTGACTTCAAAAATCACGGTTCTAGCTTCAAAATTAACCAAGTTATGAAGATTTTTGTGATTTTTCTCAGTGGAGCGCGTTTTCTGAATTTTCTCAAAATTCACTTGAATATAGGCATGATTATACTCGTTTTGAAGCTCTAGACAAGGCAAATTCAATAATTCAGTTTGTTATCCATTTTGACCCAAATTAACAAAAATTATCAATAAGGCGCACTTCTCTAGCATCGAAATAAACAAAGTTATGACGATTTTTCTGATTTTTCTCAGTAGAGCGCATTTTCAGACCTTTTTCAAAATTCATTTGAACACGGGCTTGTTTATACTCGTTTTGAAGCTCTTAACAAGGAGAATTCAAAAATTCAGTTCGTTATTCATTCTGACCTCAATTAACAAAAATTATCAATAGAGCGCATTTTCAACAACTTTTGGAAATGGTAAAAAAATTATAATCATCGTAAACCTTATCAAATTGTATGTAGACTTAAAATCACTGTTCTATTTTCAAAATGAGCAATGTTATGAAGATTTTTCTGATTTTTATCAATAGAGCGCATTTGCTGACTTTTTAAAAAATTGCTTGAATATAGGAATGATTATACTCGTTTTGAAGCTCTCGGCAAGAGAAGCTCAAAAATTCAGGTAGCTCAACGAAAAAACCAATGAGGATTTCAAATTTTTTAAACTTCAAAATTCAAAATCTTTTAAAAGTGCTTAACCTTTAAAGTCGTAAAAATCATACTTGTAACGGGCCGGGCCGGGCCGGGCCGGGCCGGGCTTTTTTCGGAATTTCAAGGCCCGGGCCCGGCCCGAGCCCGGCCCGGCCCGGCGGGCCCGTCATTTCACTAGCTTTGAAGTTTTCAAGAAAACACATAAGGGGGGACCCTTATGTGCTTTTTTTCGATCAAAAATTTTTTTCGAGTTTTTTCTATCTTTTGTGATCAGACATACAAACAATCCAAAAAACGAAAAAAAATGGAGAAAATTATATTTTGGCTCAAAATTTGGCTCAAAAATACAGGTTTTTTTTCTACCGGGCCCTCCGGGCCGGGCCCGGGCCTTGAAAATTTCCTCAGGCCCGGCCCGGCCCGGCCCGGCCCGGCCCTGGCCCGGCCCGGGCCCGGGCCCGGGCCCGGACCTTGGCGGGCCGGCCCGGAATTTTACAAGTATGGTAAAAATGACAAATTTAATATTCAAAGAATTCTAAAATTTCAGAAAATTAAAGCTCTAACAATCTATAATTTTGATTTGTGTTGGAAAGTTCAAAAAACAAACTTTTACAAAATTTTCACATTTTTTCCCACACCCAAAAAATCAGCAGGTGTTTCTACTCTGTTGTCCTTGACAACACTTGAAAATTTCATTTCCGACGAAAAACAAAAATTAAATTCTGAATTTTATTTTGACTTCTTCTGGAAATTCAGAAGACGTCGTCTGAATTTAAAATGTCTATATTCTGCTGTTCGTTTATTTTCACTTCTCCTGAGAAAAGAAAAAGAGAATCCTGGGGAATTATTCCAGAAAATGCACAGAAGCAGATAATTGGATATTTGAATCCCAGGGAGAAGTGAGTTTTTGGGAATTCTGAAATTCTGAAATTCTGAAATTCTGAAATTCTGAAATTCTGAAATTCTGAAATTCTGAAATTCTGAAATTCTGAAATTCTGAAATTCTGAAATTCTGAATTCTGAATTCTGAATTCTGAATTCTGAAATTCTGAAATTCTGAAATTCTGAAATTCTGAAATTCTGAAATTCTGAAATTCTGAAATTCTGAAATTCTGAAATTCTGAATTCTGAATTCTGAATTCTGAAATTCTGAAATTCTGAAATTCTGAAATTCTGAAATTCTGAGATTCTGAAATTCTGAAATTCTGAAATTCTGAATTCTGAATTCTGAATTCTGAATTCTGAAATCTGAAATTCTGAAATTCTGAATTCTGAATTCTGAATTCTGAATTCTGAAATTCTGAAATTCTGAAATTCTGAAATTCTGAAATTCTGAAATTCTGAAATTCTGAAATTCTGAAATTCTGAAATTCTGAAATTCTGAAACTCTGAAATTCTGAAATTCTGAAATTCTGAAATTCTGAAATTCTGAAATTCTGAAATTCTGAGTTTCTGAGATTCTGAAATTCTGAAATTCTGAAATTCTGAAATTCTGAGTTTCTGAAATTCTGAGTTTCTGAGATTCTGAAATTCTGAAATTCTGAAATTCTGAAATTCTGAAATTCTGAAATTCTGAAATTCTGAACTTCTGAAATTCTGAAATTCTGAAATTCTGAAATTCTGAAATTCTGAAATTCTGAAATTCTGAAATTCTGAAATTCTGAAATTCTGAAATTCTGAAATTCTGAGATTCTGAGATTCTGAGATTCTAAGATTCTGAAATTCTGAGATTCTGAGATTCTGAGATTCTGAGATTCTGAGATTCTGAGAGGAGAATTCCGAAATTCTGAAATTTTGAGATTCTGAGATTCTGAATTTCTGAATTTCCGAATTTCTGAATTTCTGAATTTTTGAAATTTTAAAATTCTGAAATTTCAAATTTTTTAGAAAAACTTTTCCAGTTTTTCAGAGCAAAATTCTCAACAACCTGCAAAAAGAACTACGAATTGGTGAAAAATGTAAAAACTCCAGTATACTGTCTTCAATTTTGTCCGCTTCGTTATAACTCAAAAAGTGCCGAAATTTTGGTGAATTTTGATGAGGAAAATCAGAATTCGTATTCGTTTTATTTCGATCGGAATGGATTGAATAATTCCTTAAAAACTACGATAAAATCCAATGGATTGGATTGTGTGTATTCGCCACGTGGATTGGAGGCGGAGTTTCGGCTGATGGCTGATTTGTGTTTTCAAGGATGGGTTATGGGATCCAAAATTCAATTGTTGGACATTCGGGTCAGACATTTTGAGGTTTTTTGAAAGTTAGGAAATGTTTAAAAGATTCTAGAAATATTAGCAACTCAAAAGTGTCAGCAAATCCTCCGGAAATTCACTTCTAGAAAAAATATTTCCAGTAGAGCGCATTTACTGAGTATCCCTTTGAAGCTCTCATTTTCAACAACGCAACCCTTTTTTCAAAATTGAATTCTAACAACAACCGACCAAGTTATGAATGGTTTTCGGTGGAGCGCACTTTCTGGCTAAATCACAAATTTATCAAAAGTAGGTCATGATTATACTCATTTTGAAGCTTTCGTTCTTAGCAACGAAACGGTTTATTTCAAATTAAATTGAGACAAAAACTAACTCAGATACAACTAGTTTTCGGTAGAGCGCATTTTCTGACTACATAGAAATTTTTTGAAACTAGGTCATGATTATACTCATTTCGAAGCTCTCATTTTCAGCAAGACAGTTTTTTTTCAATAATGAGTTTAGAAAAAAAACTGACTGAGTTACGGCTGTTTTTCGGTAGAGCGCATTTTCTGACTAAATCGAAATTTTGTAGAACTAGGTCATGATTATACTCGTTTTAAAGCTTTCAGTCTTAGAAACTCAAAAATCTTAATTTCATTTGATATGCCCCACAACTGATAGAGTTACACCTAGTCTTCGGTAGAGCGCATTTGCTAAAAAGTATTACCTTTACAGGGTGACTACAATGGGAAAATCCCCTCTTCTCTGGAATTATCCACATTCAGTTTTTCGGACAAGTACAGTAAGTCTACAGTAATCCAAAAATTAGTTTTCACTTTTTTTTCAATTTCCAGACCGCGCTAATTCTGCAATTCCAGCCTGGCTGGATATAATCCAGGAAAATGAGAACGGAATAAACTTCATGCTCATGTCAGATCATTGGGACAAAATTTTGGCTCATAAACATGTAAGGAATTTTTTGAACTTTCAAAAAATCTGAAATTTTCAGTTTTCCAACCCCCAATCCACTTTAAAACTGACCGGTTACGATGGAATTGGTCATGAGAATTTGGAAAATTTGAATTCCAAACAAATCCAGATGAACAATGTGAAAGATGAGCAGGGTTTCAACTTTTTGGTGAAGGTAAGGCAAACGCGCTCCACCGAAAACAAGGCGTAACTCATTCAGTTGTGGTGCAAATTGATTGAATATAAGTTTTTTTGAGTTTCTGAGAGCGAGACCTTCAAAATGAATATAACCTTGACCTAGTTTCCAAAAAGTTAAATTTTGTGAGCAAATGCGCTCCACCGAAAGACAAACATAACTTGGTCGGTTTTGATCCAAACTGAATAAAAACAAATTTTTTTGAATTGACGAGTGCAAGGGCTTCAAAATGAGTATAAACATGACCTAGTTTAAAAAGTTTCCGATTTGGTGAGAAAATGCGCTCTACCGAAAAACACACGTAAATTGGTCAGTTTTAGTCCAAATTTGATTCCGAAAACACGGATAACTTGCTAAGATAAAGATCTTCAAAATGAATATAATCATGACCTATTTTTGAAAATAGTTTTTATTTTGTAAGAAAATGCGCTCTAATGAGAAAACTAGCGTAACTCTGTCAGTTTTGGTCTAAACTCAATTTTGAAAACACAAATAAGTTCTTAAGATAAAGAGCTTCAAAATGAGTATAAACATGACCTACTTTTGAGAAACTTTTGATTCTGTGAGAAAATGCGCTCTACCGAAAAACATGCATAACTCTGTCAGGCTTTGTCTAAATTATTTTTCGAAGAAACGGTCGAGTAACTGGAAGTAAGAGCTTCAAAATAAGTATAATCACGACCTAGTTTTAAAAAGTTTTTTATAGTCAGAAAATGCGCTCCATCGAAAATCAAGCTTAACTTCGTCAGTTTTTGTCGAAATTAAGTTTGGAAAACACGAATAAGTTGCTAAGATGAAGAGCGTTAAAATGAGTATAAACATGACCCGGTTTCAAACAATTTTATTTTGTGAGAAAATGCGCTCTACCGAAAACCAGACGTAACTTGGTCGGTTTGAGTCCAAACTGAGTGAAAATAAATTTTTTGAATTCCTGAGTGCAATTGCTTCAAAATGAGCATAAACATGACCCAGTTTTAAAAATTATTTATTTTGTGAGAAAGTGCGCTCCACCGAAAACCAGCAATTTTGTCGATTTTGTTCCAAACGGAGTGAAAACAGGTTTTTTGAATTGCTGAGTTCGACTATTTTATCGACTATTCAGTAAATGCGCTCTACTGAGAATATTTTTTTCTAGAAGTGGATTTCCGGGGGATTCGCTAACACTTTTGAGTGGCTAATCGTTACAAATGTCACACGACCACTGAAAACCGAAAAGTTACTTTTGGACATCAAAATTCGAGGATTGGATGGAAGCATTTTCGAAGAAGCGTGAGTTTTGTAGTCTTTGTAGTTTTTGTAGTCTTTAAAAATTTTCAGAGCGAATGAAATCCAAACCAACGACTCTGCTGAATATTTTCTAATCTTTGGCGACAATGGAAAACTGGGAATTTTTTGTGGAATCGACAATTTTGCTAAATTTACAGTAGTCAATCAGAAATTGTTGGAACTCATTCCAAATCTGGAAATTTGTCTGAAAAATCTGAAAATCTGAAAAAAATTGATTTGTTATTTTGTTGGAAAAAATGATTATTTTTTTATTTTATGTGTATAAAACTCTCATTTTGGATGTTTCATTTTTCACATACTCGGCTCCCAGAGGCTCAAAGTTGGAGCTCAATTATCTGGGTTACTGTAGGAGATATCAAAAATCTGTCAACTGGTAAAATATTAGGGATATTATGATAAGTAATTTTTCTGTTTATAAATTGTTGATATCTCTTAAGAGGACCGAGATAATTGAGTTCAAAGTTGACAAGTTGGGGGGGGGTAGATATACAGTATAGTTAGAAAAAGGGTCATATCTCGGTTCCTATGAGAGATATCAGAAATCTGTCAACTGATAAAATATTGGTGATATTATGATAAATATTTTATCAGTTGACACATTTTTGATACCTCTGATTGGAATCGAGATAATTAAGCTCAAAAATTGATTTTCAGAAATTTCAGATTTTCACGATCGCTTCTCTTTTAATCGCTTTGTATTTTTTGAATTCAAAACTTTTGAAATTCAAATTCAAATTCTTTTTTCTTTGTTTCGAACTTCTCTTTGTTCAAAAAAATTTGACTCACACTTCTCCTTTTCTCTTTTTCTCTGCGTCTCCCTATCTCTCCCTTTTTTGAATTCTTTTTATGGAATTACTCATTTTTCGTCTCTTCTGACCGCCTTCTGATTTTTGGTGGTCTCTCTTTTTAAATTTGATTTTTTTGGAACTCCTGATTATTTTTTTATGAATAAGGAACTCGATATATTCGAGGTAAGCTGACATTAGTTTTTGTGAAATTCCTTTAATTAGGAAATTCGAAATTTTAAGCTTCAAAATGAGGATAATCGTGACTAGATTTGGAAAAAGTGCTCTAAAAAGCAGCTCATACATTTCAGATTTTTCTGAAATTTTCAGAGTATATAAAACAAACAGAGAGCTTCATTTTTGTAGTTGACAACTTTTTTCTATCTACCGTAGTTTTTGAGCTGTGCGCCTTTAAAGTAGAAGGTCGACAATTTTTCAGAAAATTTTCTTCCTGGAAAGATATGTCAATTTAAATGTTGTAGCTTTTTTTGGTAATTTTTTGGGGCAAAATGTTTTTTCTGAAAATCTGTCAATTACGAAAATTGAGCTCTAGTTTTGATGTGTAAAATGTGAAATTTTCAAATCTATCAAATAATATCTAACCGACTCTTGATGAGATTTTTCAATTTCCTCAAATGTAAGCCCACTTACGCTGTCAACTCTGAGCTCAATTATCTCGATTCTTGTGAAAGATATCAAAATTTTGTCAACTGATAAAATAATGCTGACGTTATGAGTAACATTTTATCAGTTGACAACTTTTTGATATCTTTAACAAGAATCGAGATAATTAAGCTCAAAGTTGGTGGTTTGAATGGGCTTCTATTAGAGGAAATACGGTAGTTTTTTCCTGGTCATGTTTATACTCATTTTGAAGCTCTGGATCTAGAAAATTCAAAAATGTTATCTAAAAGATCATAGGGACATAATTTTGTAGTTTGGGATTGGTGGTGGTCTGAAATCATCTCATCTTATGATTTCAGCCGGGTCGGAAGGCATTCCATGCCCTACCTGAATACCAGATGCGTGCTCTGGGCGAGAAGTTGAGAAATCTCAAAGTACTGATAGTAGATGAAATCAGTCTTGTAACGGGCCTTCTCCTCGCCCAGATCGACCACAGGCCGAGGGATATCATCGGGAGTGACCAGCCCTTCGGCGGAGTGTGCATCGTGGTTTTTGGGGATTTACTCCAACTGCCGGCCGTGTCCACGTTGAAGGAGGTCGTGAAGGTTGGAGGTGTAGAGAGATCGCAGCTTGTAAGTTGAGGTCTGTAAGAAAAAATAAACGCAGGAATGGTATTTTCCAGCCGTCCCGAAGATTTACGAGGCTCTCTACGCCACAAGAACTCCAAGGACAGCGGAGTTCAGAAACCTTTGGAGACGGTTCGAGATGGACGAGCTGACGGAGAACGTCCGGACATCGTGCAAACTGGAGCAGCGTGTGTTGGAGGAAGTCCGGTTGGGGAAGCAATCCGAGAGGACAATGGAATTTCTCATCAGCCGGTGTGAGATGGTTGGAAAGAAGCCCGAAGACCTTCATCGGGAATTGAGGAGACTCCGAAATGAAGATCCAGAAGGGGAGTATGTCATCCAGGCCTTCAAAAACAGTCGGGTTGATGAAATCAACAACTGGGTTGGTTTAAAAAAAATACTTACTCTTTTCATGGCTGTGGTTCCAGATCGCTGACAACTCGCCGAGACGTGTGCAGATCGAGCCACTTTCCGAGTGCCCATCCTGCACAAGGTATGCCCGGAATGGTCTGAAGAAGAAGATGCTGGTGATTGTTGGTCGTGTGGTCATAACCGACAACCACGGTCTCGAAGATCCATCACTGGCGAATGGTGTCTCGGGGGGTTCTCTCGGAAAAGGTTAGCTAGCTAATTTGAGGTTCTTAAAAATATATTTTATTCAAATTCAGAGCTGACAATGGAAAGGAAGTAAGGATTACCCGCTTCAAGGACATGAATTCCAACCGGAAGTCAGAAGGCGTGTGGTTCCGCGACGGCTGAGGCGATGTCGGTGCACAAAGGGCAGGGGAGCACATACAATGGCTCTGTCATCGATTCAGACGGCATGGCAAACGAGGCGATGTTCTACATAGCTCTGAGTCGAAACAAGTCGCTGAAGCAGACACGGATCGTCGATGTGAGGGATCTCCGGTACAAAGGATCAGGATCGGCGCGACTGGAGCTGGAGATGATTCGGGAGTCGATTCGGGAGTCAATTTTAATATCTGTAAATAAAATCGATTATCATTGTCATTATCATTCACCAGATTCTGTATGTGCGTATGTATGTAGCGCACCTTATCACCCATTCAAAGTTAACGGATCAAGTTGAAACCTGGACAGATTGATTCGAATTGTGTCTTAGTTGATGCCCAAACTTTTGGTTTTCCAAAATTTTGATTTTGAAGTCTTCTGAAGACGTTCCTTGATTTCACCACACTACGGGGTGGTAGGCGACCGGAGGCCAGGTGGTTCAGCACCGAAGGGGCGTAAACCGACTGGTGTGGCGTCAGTGATCAGGTACATCTGGATAAAATGGTCCTCCTGGAAAATTGGGATTAACTTTTTTTTTCTAAATTAAATTGACTTTCTTATCAATATTAGCAAAGGAAGCTCCTCAAATTTCCCCGCACTCCTTTCCTCTCCCAGAGTCAGAGAGTCTTCCCTGCGTTCCTCTTCTTCTCTGACGCAATTATCCCAAATCGGTTGGTGTCGTGGGGATGTAACAATCTATAAATAGGCGTGCACCACCTTGAAGAGGTGCGCTCTATTCTTGACGTTGAGCCCCAACGTCTCCTCCCTAGGTCCATCGTCTCTACTAATCCCATACGGCTGTGTTCAATTAAAGGTCACTTTTCACACCACCTAACCCTACGACGCACCTTATATTTCCTCCTTCCATGCCGTTCGATTTACCACGACTGCCAGAAAATGTGATTCTTGAAATTTTACAAAATCTAGATTTTCGAGAAATGTGAGTTTTTTTTTTTGAAATTCTCTTAGGGACCTCTAATTGTAGAGCTTTCAACAATTCAGTAATTACTGGCCATTTTCGTTTCTTTATGGAATTTTTTCTAATACAGAAAAAAGTTTTGAAAAGTTGAATTTAGAAAAATCTCATTCTTCGAATATAAAAGTTCTGTAAATCTGAAATTTCAGAAAAAAAAAACGTTTTTAAATTAATGTCTGATTTTTGGAAATTTAGAAAAATCGGAAATTTCTAAAAATTGAAATTTTTGAAAAATCAAAATTGCTTTAAAATCGTTAGATTCGGATAACCCAAAAATTCCAAAACATTAATATACCGTAAAACCTGTATTAGAAGGGCCCCTCTAATAAAGGGGCCCCCGAGAGGGGTTTGGAAAAATAGAAGGGCCCCCTGAAAAGAAGGTCCATCTCAAAGTATGTCATGAAATTACCAAATTTCCGTACGGTTTCAGTGAAAAATGTTCCGGGAACTCCACAATATAATAGAAATCTGTTGAAACTCTATTTTTGCTCAAAAACTTGATTTATTTCGGTGAAATTGACAGATTTTAATGACTTTTGAAGGAAAATTCGTCCTCTAATTGAAGGGCCCCTGTAATAGAAGGGCCCTCCGGAGGAAACTTGGAACAATAGAAGGGCCGGCTCTTCTAATACAGGTTTTACGGTATTCAAAAATCTCAAAATTCCTAAAGCTCAAAAATTCAAGAATTACTAACTTTCAAAAAAAAATTTAATCCAGAAAATGTGATCCTGAAACTGTTAGAGGGATTTCGAGTTTCGAGAAATATGAGTTTTTGAAAATTCTGTTTCGATCTGGCCTTCTTTTTTGAACATGGGCAGGAGCACCTAAATGGGATTCTTAAAGTAAAAGTACACATTGTAATTTAACCAGTCGGTTTACCCCCCTTCGGGGCTGAACCTCCTGGCCTCCGGACGCCCTCCACCACCCTTTAGTGTGGTAAAACCTAGGAACGTCTCCAGAAGGCTTCAAAATCAAAATTTCGACAAACGGAAAGTTCGGGCTTCAACTAAGACACAATTCTGATCTATCTGTCCAGGTTTCAGCTCAAACGGTTAAATTTAAATGGTGTAAGGGCACGCGACATCCATCCGGACATACGGAAGTTGGTGAATTTTATTAGTAATGATAGTCTTTTTCTTCCAGAATCATCTTCTCTCTTCTCTCAACCAACTCCAGAAACCGTATCTCCTCTCTTCAAATCAAAGCAAGTCACATCAACATGTTCTTCCATGCAACCCCAAAAATCCGTTGCTCATTTCCCAACCCTTCTCTTCCTCGGATAACATTTGAACTTCCTGCTGCTCTATGGCAAGTCTCCTACAAAAACTATCCTGCATCATTCAAACTATCCGGTCTGCAACGTGGCAAATGTGAAAGGATCTTTTCGGGATGTTTAAAGAGCGGAGATCTTTTCAATCATTTATACCGGATTTTCAACTATCGGAGAGAGAAACACGTGGTTTTCTATCCAGGATGTCAGAATTTGAAACCGGAGCTAATTTATAAGGATATTGGAGACGTCCCATCAATCATTATCGCTTCTGGTAGTCAGAAAGAGCATGCCAGGCGAGTCTTCAGAACTTTCAAAAGGATTAATAAGTTATGCTTGGAAATCAACCCTTTTGAAAGTCAGGAAGATTTGCAAAGCCTGCTGTCTCGAAATTTCTACAGTCTAACTTTATCAAGTTCAATGGTAACCTTAAGATTAGAAGACCTGCTGTTGATCAATGCCGTTCACTGCAGTCTCATCGGATGTCAAATGTCCCTACGGGACATCAATCGATTCTTTAAATTATTTCTAGCCGGTTCGAATCCACGATTGGCTCATTTGAAAATTGAATTTCCTGAACCTATTCCGTATCCAGAGAGGGTTATTGCAGGGATATGGGTTCGGAGGATACCTGAGGATCAGGAGAGAGTCGTGGATACAGTTGGAGAGGTTTTATGGCAGAATCGGATTCATGGAGGGTTTGATGTTCGGAGGAGGGATGGACGGAAGGCAACGTTTCGTATTACAAGTACTGTGATTCAACTTTTTGTATGGATGAGATAATTGAATATTTTGATTTCGAATTTTGTGATAATAAATTTATGTAGCTTTTTTATGCAGCCATTTTCAGAAGTCTGGAACTCCGATGTCAAGAGTACGATCACTTTGAAAATTATGGAGGTTGTAAAACAGACCTACCATAAGACCTATATTACAAGGGCCGGGCCCTTCTATTTTTCCAAGTCCATCTCGGAAAGCCCTTCTACTAGATGAGCCCTTCTATTAAAGGAGCCCTTCTAATACAGGTCTTAGATTGAGACATTCACAGAATCTTTTGAAAATTCCTAGTTTCTCTGATATTCACCGATTTCTGAAAAGCACGACTATGTTTTAATTGTTATGCCTCTGAGATATAATCCCTAATGTAATGGTTTCCTTGGACATGTCAGATGAGCTCGTTAGATAATCCGAGCTACGCGCTCACCTGTCTTCTATCTAATGGTCTTCGTCGTCTCCACGAATCCTACACTATTTCTTCCTTCCGAGGAGCCAAGGTCTAATCCACTGTTAATTGTCTATCTTCAATTTGGTGGCATATTAGATACCAACCAACATGTGAAAATTTTTCAGAAATTGGAATTTTTCTGTGAATTTCGAAAAGCTCAAATTATGAAAAACTGAATATCTGGAACACCATTTTTCTGAATTTCTGAATTTCTGAAATTCTGAATTTCTGAATTTTTGAACTTCTGAATTTCTGAAATTTTCTGAATTTCTGAAATTCTGAGATTCTGAGATTCTGAGATTCTGAGATTCTGGGATTCTGAAATTCTGAAATTCGAAAATTCAGAAATTCAGATATTCAGATATTCAGAAATTCAGAAATTAAGAAACTCAATTCTGAGATACTGAAATTTTGAGATTCTGAAATTCTGAGATTCTGAAATTCTGAATTCTGAATTCTGAATTCTGATTTCTGAAATTCTGAATTTCTGAATTTCCGAATTTCCAAATTTCTGAATTTCCGATCCTCTGAATTTCTGAATTTCTGAATTTCTGAAATTCTGAATTTCTGAATTTCTGAAATTCTGAATTTCTGAATTTTCGAATTTCTGAAATTCTGAATTTCTGAATTTCTGAATTTCTGAATTTCTGAATTTCTGAATTTCTGAATTTCTGAATTTCTGAATTTCTGAATTTCTGAATTTCTGAATTTCTGAATTTCTGAATTTCTGAATTTCTGAATTTCTGAATTTCTGAATTTCTGAATTTCTGAATTTCTGAATTTCTGAATTTCCGAAATTTTCGAATTTCTGAAATTTTCGAATTTCTGAATTTCTGAATTTCTGAATTTCTGAATTTCTGAATTTCTGAATTTCTGAATTTCTGAATTTCTGAATTTCTGAATTTCTGAATTTCTGAATTTCTGAATTTCTGAATTTCTGAATTTCTGAATTTCTGAATTTCTGAATTTCTGAATTTCTGAATTTCTGAATTTCTGAATTTCTGAATTTCTGAATTTCTGAATTTCTGAATTTCTGAATTTCTGAATTTCTGAATTTCTGAATTTCTGAATTTCTGAATTTCCGAAATTTTCGAATTTCTGAAATTTTCGAATTTCTGAATTTCTGAATTTCTGAATTTCTGAATTTCTGAATTTCTGAATTTCTGAATTTCTGAATTTCTGAATTTCTGAATTTCTGAATTTCATAACTTCAGAATTTCTGAATTTCTGGTGCTTTATGCTGAAAATATCCAATGATTCCAAACATTACAAAGATTTATTCAAATTCCATTAAAACACAGAAAAAAATATATTATTTCCACACAATTAACTCAATTCCTTCATTTCCACTCAAATAAATCAGAATAGTTCCTCTAGTTCCATCTCTCCTGAAGATATCAAATCCTCCTTGAATCCGTTGACCTATCAAAAATTCTGCAGAGGATTCCACGACTCTCTCCACGTCTTCTGGTATAGCAGCGTATGGAATCCCTTTTAGTATAACTTCCGGATTCAGGACTTGTTGCCAAAGTTGAATTTCCATGTGGAGCAATCTAGAATTCGACCCGGCCATCCACAACTTGAAAAATCGATTAATGTCTCTTTGGGATATTTTAGCTTCCATTGCAGTGAAGCTTTTGGCATTAACACATAGCAAATCTTCCAGACTTAGGGGTACAGGTCCCAAAAAACCATAGTCAAGGCAATTGAAATTTCGAATCAGTACTTTTTGCAAATCTTGATCTTTCCTCGGAAGATAAAGAGTGTCCACTCTTTGGAACGTCTCCAGAATCTCGTTGTTCTCCACTTCATCATCCCCGAAAATCGTTAGAGTCGATGGATTTCCAAAGTGTTGCAATATTTGACAAGGTTTGAATAGCTTCTGGTTCGTATGAAAATCCATTTGTTTCCGCTCGGAGCAATGGAACATCCTAGAAAAATGCTCCACGACCTCTCCGATTTTCCGCTCTCCAGTGCTACAAAATTCCACAACACTGAGCCCATCTCCAGACATTTCAACGCCTTTTGGTAGTTTTTTGTCGATGAATAATCCATCTTTTGGAATTTCGAGTTTCAGTAAGCGATTTAAAATTGGATTTACGAATATGAACCGGATCGTTAGAGAATGAGATGCAAAAGACATTTCCATTGTATATGCTTTGTAGTTGAGCGAGGTGACGTGGTTTTTGGAGTTTGTGGAGAGCAGCGAGTAGAGGATTCTGGAAAATTCATTTTTTCGAAATTTTATGTATAAGTGTCTCGAAAAATCCTATCTGAAACATTCTTTAAGAATCTACCTTAAACACTCTAAGTAGTAAATGCCCCCTTTCACAACTTTGAGCTCAATTATCTCGGCTCCTATACTAGCTATCAAAAATCTGTAAACTAACAAAATGTTGGTCACAATATGATAAGCATTTTATCAGTTGACCGTTTTTTGATATCTCTTATAGGAACCGAGGTAGTTGAGCTGCAAGCATCAGGGAGCCTGTCAACTGCGTAGCTTAGCAGAGCGGCAAGCTAACTTTGAGCTCAATTATCTCGGCTCCTATACTAGCTAGCAAAAATTTGTCAACTCCTGAAATATTTATCATTATATCATTAATATTTTATAAGTTGACACAAATTTGCTATCTCTTACAGTAATCGAAATTAATAAGCTGCAAGCATAGATGCGCTGCAAGCATCGGAAGCACGCTCAGCGGCGCTGCAATCTATACTTTGAGCTCAATTATCTCGGTTCCTATACTAGCTAGCAAAAATTTGTCAACAAATGAAATATTGGTGATATTATGATAAATAATTTATCAGTTGACACATTCTTGATACCTGTCTTAGGAACCTAGATAATTGAGCTCAAAGTTGACGTACATGGTGGGCGCCAATTAGACCACATACGGTAGGTATCAACTTTCGAAATGTCTGAAAAAGCACTTTATACTTTTTCGTTTGGTTTGAAAATTTCAGGGACTATAAAACAAGTTTAGAGCTTCATTTTTGAAGCGGACAACTTTTTTGTACGATCGCTCGTTGAGGAGATACATCATGTAAAAGAGAATAACCCACAAAAATTACCGTATTTCGTTTGATAGAAGCCCGTCTTATTTGAGCTCAATTATCTCAGTTCCTATGAGAGATATTAAAATTTTGTCAACGGATAAAATATTGGTGATATTATGATAAACATTTTATCAATTTACAAATCTTTGGTATCTCTTATAGGAACCGAGATAATTGAGCTCAAAGTGGACGTGCAGGTTTGGCTCCTATTAGAGCATTACAGTACTAGGGACCAATCTCTTAAGTCAGCTATCGTACAAAAAAGTTACAAAATACAAAAATATAGTTCTAAATTTGGTTTATAAACTCTGAAAATTTCAAATCAAACATGTAAGTATAAAGTTCTTTTTCAGACTTAAATCCGGTCATTTCTCACTAAAAATCCACAAAAAGTGCTCAAAATTATGAAAAACTCACATTTCTCGAAATTCAACATTTCGCAGAACTTCTAGAATCACTTCTTTTGGAAGTCTGTGTAGATTGATTGGCATGATGGGTGGGGGACGTAGTTCTGAAAGAATACGGGGACCGTATATGAAGGAAATGGAAAAAAAAACGGTATTATTGATTTAGATGGTATTATTGATTTAGACGGTACTATTGATTTATACGGTATTATTGATTTTGTTGTCCCCTGGACCTGTGGGAAAGAAAGGGACCGTTAGATAGGTAGGTAGTTGAGATTACGATAACAGATGCTCTCTGGTCTCTGGGAAAAAGTAATCTAATTAGTAAGACATGGCTTAGATGTTCCAAAAAAATGGGGAAGTGTGAAAATCAAACTTACAGTTTTCATAGTTTCCGGTATTTTGGGATAATCTGGCAGGATATTTTGAATTGGGTGTAAGTATATATATCTGAAATAAAGGAGATTGTTTCAGAACGGTTGCAAAATTACCAGTTCTGAAACGTCACTTCTGAAAAATTTAATGAAAACTCACTATTAAAATGTTAAAAGAACCGAATCCGTAGCGTTACAATAGCTTCGTTTGACGGTCCCGTAAGAGGGGGGAGGGTCTGAAATTTTTTCTGAATTGGATTTTTCATATTTTCAGCTATTTTTAGAATATTTTAGTTTTCGGAAAATCATTCTCTGGAACTTACGGTAAGCGCTCTAATAGAACGCCATCCGGACCGTCCTTGTTTGAGCCTATATATCTCACTTCTTCTGAAAGATGTGAAAAAGTTGTCAGCTAATATTATGTTTATCATGATATCAGCAACATTTTATCAGTAGATTACTTTTTGATATCTCTCACAAAAAATGAGATACCTGGGCTCAAATGTGACGATTCGGGTGGCGTTCTATCAGAGTGTTTACGATAAGAATTTTAGATTATCAAATCTTTAAAATTCTAGACAAAATTCTTGAAAAATTTAAAAATCGAATTCCGGGTCAGTTGCAAATTTACCAAACGTCGTTTTTTGAAAATTGAATAAAAACTCACTGTAATTTTAAAAGAAGCGACTTGGGCTCCATGTAACGGCGGGCTGTATCGGAGATTGAGGCTGAAAATGATATAATTTCAGATTTTCTAAGAATCTCAACTTCCAGCTTTTGCAGGATATTTGAACGTTTTGAATTTGTTTTTCTGGATATTCAGAATTTTTCGAATTCACCAAAGTATGCTCTAATCACCTTACATGTGTACTCAATTTTCTCGGTTCCTATGAGATATATCAAAAATTGGTCAACTGATAAAATGATTAACATATTATCACCAACATTTTATCAGTTGACAAATAATTTATATCTCTCATAGGAATCGAGATAATTGAGCTCAAAGTATAGGTTCGCTCATCGCCGAGCTATGACTACTCTTGCGAACTCTATGCTTCCAGCTCAATTATCTCGATCCCCATTGAAGCTATTAAAATGTGGTCAACTGATAAATTACTTATCATATTATCAACAATATTTTATCAGTTGACAAATACTTGATATCTATCATAGGAACCGAGATAATCGAGCTCAAAGTGCACATATAGGCAGGGCTTCGAGCATGAACAATATGATCAGTACTAAAACGTCGTTTTTTGAAAAATTAAGTGAAAACTCACTTTAATCATAGCGAGAACCGTATCCGTAGCGATTTAATTGACGGTGGTTCCGAGGGCGAACTGAAAATCATGAACTTCAAATTTTCTAAGAATTTCAAACTTCCAGCAGTGTTCAGAATGTTCAACTGCTCAAAATTTGTCAAATTTTCCTATTTCTGAATTTTCAAGATCCTGAATTTTTGTCGAGAATTCAAGGATTGTTAGATCCCTATCCCAAAAGTACAGTAATCAAATAACCCTGACCTTCCTTTAAAAGAAAAAAAACCTACCTTTCTGCCAGGATCCATCCTCGTCCGATTCTTCAGAACTTTCCTCTTTCTGATCAAATTCCCAATTTTCCCGATCCTCGTATCCATATCCATATCCAAGTCGTCGCTCCACCTTCTCCAACGCATTCAGAATCTCCCATCCCCATCTCTTAGCGTCTTCTGGGATCTGACCAATCAGCCTATCCCACAAGCTGCTGTCCAGTATAGCTTTAGAGTTCAAGGTCACAAAAGTGAATCCTCTAGATCTCGTCAATGCAACATTTAAGCGTAGTAAGTTCTCGAAAAACGGTTTCTTTCTGAAGTGAGACGTCGTTGTTAGAAGTATAGCGACATCAACGTTTCTGGCTGGACTCGAGTCTACGGTTCCAATGAAGTCTACATCCATGCCTTTCAATAGTGTACTCATACGTCCCGCCTGTCCTTTATAAAGGGTTAGGACTCCGATTTTGAAGGATGGTCCCATTAGTTTCTGAATGGACTCCACCAGGTCTTTAGCTAGCTCCGCTTCAGCCTTGCTCATCAAAGAGTTTCCAGTGCTTTCTTGTCCAACTTTCTCTTCATCTCCTCCTTCGTACCTCACCACTTGAATTGGGAAGTCGTGTTTGAGTTTTGCAGATAGCAATTTCATATTATCAATTGATTTGCCCTGCTTAAGCCGCTGATAAAACATATTCGATAGAAGCTCTGTGCTGAGCTTGGGAGTGTTGAAAGTTTGTCGGAAATTGATGCATGGGAAGGTGTTGGTGGTTTTGGAGAAGAGATCGGCGTAGGAAACTGCCTGAAAATATAGGATTTTGAAGCTTGTGAGCTAAATATTAAAGGTGCTGTACGTTCCATTTTAAGTTCTAACACGAAATTTCAGGCTCATGTTTGAACATTGTTACTACGCTGTCGGCTGCCGGCCTACAAACGCTTTGGGTGTGCTTGAACTTTGAGCTTAATTATCTCGGCTCCTATGAAATATATCAAAAATTTGTCAACTGATAAAAGGTTAGTCATAACATAAACTACATTTTGTTTGTTGACAACTTTTTGATATCTTCTATAGAAATCGAGAAAAGTGCACTCAAAGTACGCAGGTTGGCGTGTCGCTGCACCTCAATTATCTCGGTTCCCATAAAAGCTATCAAAAAATTATCACTTGATAAAATGTTTGTCTTAAACTAACGTACAATTTGTTAGTTTACAAATTTTTGATAGCTTTTCAGGTTTTTGAGTTATGCGTCTTTAAATTGTGCTAGTGCGGAGACAAGCGCATCTCCTCTCCTCCCTGAGTGTATGCCAAATTTAAAAACGCAGATCTCAAAAACTAAACAAGTTGGACAAATTTTGTTAACTGTGAAAATGTGTAAAATTTTGTGGGCTACATTTCTGTAATTTATACCTTTTTGATAGCTTTTCATGTTTTTGAGTTATGCGCCTTTAAAGTGGGCAGAGACGCAGAGAAAGAGACATGCCGCCTTCTTTGATTGTACGCCAACTTTAAAGGCGCGTATCTCAAAAACTAAAAAAGCTAGACAAAATTTGTCAATTAAGAAAAAGTGTTAAATTTTATAAGCAACAGGTTTGTAGTTGACAACTTTTTGATAGCTAGTCAGGGTTTTTAGTTATGCGTCTTTAAATTGTGCGAGTGCGGAGGCACGCGCCCTCCTCTCCTCTCTGATTGTACGCCAACTTTAAAGGCACATATCTCCAAAACTAAGAATGCTAGACACAATTTGTAAACTATGGTAATGTGTAAAATTTTATAAGCTACATTTTTGTAGTTGACCACTTTTTGCTATCTTGTCAAGTTTTTTAGTTATGTGCCTTTAAAGAGAGCAAAGATAGAGAAAGGAAACACTCCGCCTTCTCGTAGTGTACGCAAACTTTTAAGGCGCATATCTCAAATCATAACAAAGCTACACAAAAGTTGTTGACTATCAAAATGTGTAAAATTAAGTAAGCTACATTTTTGTAGTTGACACCTTTTTGATAGGTTTGATGTTTTTGAGTTATGTGCCTTTAAGACACAGAGAAGTTAGACAAGCCGTCTTCTCTGCGCCAATTCTAAGGCGCATAGCTCATAAACAAAACAAGCTAGACAAAATTGGTTAACTATGAAAATGTGTCAAATATTATGAGCTACATTTTTGTAGTTGACAACTTTTTGATAACTTTTCAGGTTTTTGAATTATGCGCCTTTAAAGTGTTCGTACGCTGAGAGTGTCTCCGCGCTCGACCACTTTAAACATTTTCATAGTTGAAAATTGTTTGCTTACCTTCAAAAACTTCGGAAGATCCTCATCCACAAACGGCTTCAACTGACGAGAATCTCCAAGGAAACCAAATCTTGCATTTGGCAGATTCACTCCAATAGCCAGCAATTCATGAAGCCCAATTCTCGAGGCCTCATCAAATTGCACAGTTTCTATATCATTTTTCTTCGAAGCCAACATTCCATGACACAGCGATTCTGTGATAGCAGCGATTGTTCCAAAGATGATTCGAGGTTTTACAATTCGCAAAAAAGTTTCGAAAAGAGAAAACGGTGGAGAATCCAAATCCAACTCGTCCACATATTCCGTTGTTGAATTTCGACGACTGTTGACCCCATGCTTCTTCAAATGCCAAATCGCACTTATCACCAGATCACTCTCCTCGTCATATCTCATATTATCCAAGTAATCTTTAAATCTATTTGACCAGATTATCGGAAAATCAATATACGTTTTTTTCTTGGGATCCGAACCTCTAGCTTTCTCCGAAACCAGCCTAACCGCCTTGCCACTCCAAGCCGGAAGCTCCAGAAACTTCCGAACTATTTCAGCAGTTGCAAAGTTTGTTGTTGCACATACCACGTGGATTTTTCCCGGCTCTTTTGAGCTCAGAAGACTTGCCGAGATTGCTATGACAGATGTCTTGCCTCCACGGAAACAAGAGTCGACTACTGTAGCTGGCTGATTACTGTAGACCATTGTGTCGATGTATTCTTCTTGGTCTTGGGTTAAAGGGAAGCCGAAAAATCTGGAGGAGTCGTTGAGAGGATTTTTTGATTTGGAGCATGGTTGATGGGAAGGGTGTTGGGGTTGCTGGAAATTTTGATATGTTGGATTTGAGCTGAAATATCTCGGTCGCTATGAGATCTATCAAAAATTTGTCAACTGATAAAATTTAGCTGATAGTATGATAAACATTTCATCAGTTGACATATTTTTGATATCTTTTACAGGAACTGAGATAATTGAGCTCAAAGTGTGTACACAGGGGGGCGCGTCGAATAGCGGCGCTTGCGACCTCAATTCTTGCAGCTCAATTATCTCAGTTTCTGTAAAAGCTATTAAAAATTTGTCAATTGATAAAATGTTTATCATATTATCAGCTACATTTTGCTAATTTAAAAAATTTTGTTAACACTTCTAGAAACTGAGATAATTAAGCTCAAAATATATGTAGGTAAGTCGCGCGGTCGGACGCGCTTGTGACCACTTTGCTTCCAGCTCAATTATCTCGGTTCGTATGAAAGCTATTAAAAATTTGTCAATTAATGAAATATTCTTCACATTATCACCAACATTTTATCAGTTGACACATTTCTTATAGCTGTAATAGAAATCGAGATAATTGACCTTGAAATATAGGTTGCCGCTCAGCTGAGGTATGTACGCAGTAGGCCGCGCTTCCGACCCCTATGCTTGCAGCTTAATAATCTCGGTTCCTGTAAAAGCTATCAAAAAGTTGTCAACTGATAAATTACTTATCATAATGTGACCAACATTTTATTAGGTTGGCAACTAAGTCTTTGTGCACTTTTGTTTTCCTCTTTTCTCTTAACTGAACTAGAACAGTAACATGTGTGTAACAGGATATGGTATATAAGATGATAAGGTTGTTCACCATAACCATCATTTGCCCTGCTCTCATTCCGCTTGCGAACAGGATGCTTCTTTTGATACCCCCTGTTTTTTGGTGAAATTCCTGTTTGATGACGTCTTCTGGCTGTATATCGAAGTCAATCCGTTTGGTTCTTCTGTGATGTCTAGTATATTTGACCCTCTTCTTGTCTAGGGTAATAATATAATTCGGCCGCTTAAAGTTCCCGAGTAGAGTAAGAAGTTGCATGCTCATATCCACTCGCCACTGCACATCAAAACTGGTCAAAACGGTGAGGTATCCGCCGTCCAAGTTTTTCTGTCTTTCTCAACTTTAACAATCCATTTTCAATAGTAGTATGGGCTGTCCCTAAAGTGATTGACATTTTACGGGTAGATTGGTAAGGGTCCCGTTCGACTAGGTCTCTCAGCTTGTCTGAATCTTGAAGAAGGGGCAAGTTTCATCTTTCATTGAAAAGTCCTGGTTCTTGAACTTGTCAACCTAATTTACAACGGTGTTTCTATGGGGACATTTACTTTGTAAACTTCCACCAGCCGGTGATGAATATCGGATACTTTCAGGTTAGAAATAAATGTAAACAATATACAGAAATTTCACTCAAAAAATAGGGGGTATCAAAAAGGGCATCCCGTTCGCAAGCGGAATGAGAGCAGGGCAAATGATGGTTATTGTGAACAACCTTATCATCTTATATACCATATCCGGTAACACACATGTTGTTGTTCTAGCTCATTTACGAGAGACGAGGAAAACAAAAGTGCACAAAGACTTAGTTGCCAACCTAATATTTGTTGACCAATTTTTGATAGCTATTACCAAAATTGAGAAAATTGAGCTAAAAAAAAACACTCACCACCAAATTCCCTTTCCTCAGCACTACCAAACTTTCTTTGATTGCTGACGTCTTCAGAATGTTCTCGAATCCTTCCTCCTTCGGAAAATTTTTCAAACCATGAAAATTCTTCTGAATCCTTTGAAACACCACAACATTTCTTCGGAAGTTTCTCAACAACTTTTGGTCCTTGGCATTTTTCAAAACCATACTTGCAAAAATCACAACATGTCCTGATTTTTCCAATTCTGAATGCTCCACTTCCATATCGACTTTTTTACCGGACACATTCATGGAGAAAAACGTCCCTCGACACCATTTATGTTGAAGTGCCGGACCATTTTCCTTACGGATTCTGAATTCCAGAATTTTCCCTTTTCTTGGTGGAATTTTGGATTCTGGAGAGAACGGATCTACTCCAGGTTCCCGGCGGAACTCTCTGGCTTGTGTAGCATAATGCATAAAATCTTTATGCTTATTTTCCAGTGCCAAATTTGCAGAGAGTCCGAGTTTTCCAGCAATGAGCAATATCTCCCAGGGTCTTGGATTCTCAGAAGGGTATTTTTGGAAAATTCGATCTGCCATTTTTAGATCTTCGTTTAGATCATCTGGAAGCTTTGAGAGTTCGGTGATCGTTGGATAGACATGAAATCCGGAGCAATAGGAACTGGTCTCTCCGGTCAGATGCAGCTTTTCGGATCCTTTGGTGGATTGGAGGAAGGATTCGGGTTGGAGAGATGGGGTGAAGATTTTGGCATACGCCATCAAGTCGACGGATGGTCTTAAACCGGAGCGTCTGGAAAACGTTGGGAATTTTTGAAAAACGGCTTTTTCAACTTTCAAAAAGTGCTTCAAGAATTTTAAATTCCAAAAAGACCCATCTGCACTTTGAGCTCAATTATCTCGGCTCCTTCACAAGATATCAAAAAGTGGTAAACTAATAAAATGTTTATCATAATATCAGCAACATTTTATCAGTTGAAAAATTTTGATATCTCTTACATATACCGAGATAATTAGGCTCAAAGAATAGGTGACGCTTTGCTGAGCTAGGCGGTCGGCTGCTCTTGCGACCACTATGTTTGTAGCTTAATTATCTCGATTCCCAAACCTGCTATCAAAAACTTGTTAACTGATAAAATGTTTATCATAATATTATCAATTTTTATCAATTGGCAAAATTTCGATATCTTTCATAGGAACCGAGATAATTGAGTTCAAAGTTGACAGTTCGAGTGGTTACAAAATCTAGTTGAGTCAAGTTGTGTCAAAAAGTAGTCGAGGCCTTTTAAAGCTCATAACTTTGCTCAAACTTGCAAAATTTTGACAATCTTAATATAAATTTGAAGTCAAGATTATGAGCTATAAGGTGATATTAAATTCATAAATTTACCTTCAAAATGAGCTATAACTAAGTCTTAAAGAATCTAGTTACCCCATATTCTCTATTAGAAGCTCTGCCTACACTTCGAGCTCAATTATCTCTGTTTCTGTGAAATGTATCAAAAAGTTGTCAACTGTTAAATTATTTATCAGTTTATCACCAATATTTTATCAGTTGGCAACTTTTCGATATCTCTCATAGGAACTTAGATAATTAAGCTCAAAGTATAGGTGACGCTTCGCGGAGCTTCGCAGTCAGCAGCGCTTTCAACCATTAGGCTTGAAGCTCAATTATTTCGGTTCCTATAAGAGGTATCAAAAATCTGTCAACTGACAAAATAGTGGTGATGTTATGATAAACATTTTATCAGTTGGCAAATTTTTGATATCTCTTACAGGTAATGAGATAATTGAGCTCAAAGTTGACGGTTTGTATGGGCTTTCAAACATGTTCGAAATCCCGAAATTCGAAATTTTGAAACTCATGAAGTCTGAATATCCAAAATCTATAAATTGCTCACCTCAAAACTCTTCTCTGAACCTCACACATCACATCCAAACCACTGGCAACAAATGCATGTTTCTTGGTCATTGTAACATTTGTGCTCATTTTATAAACCAATTCCTTCTCCTTAAATTCCCTTTGAATCAAGTAGAACTCTCCAATTTCCCAAAACTTATGGTTCTCCGAATTCATCACTCCATCATAAGACTTGCAGAAATCTGAGTCCCGAGCCCCTGGAGCCCTACAAAGGCTCATCACACAAATCGCGTCTCCAGGAAGATAATTCCTCAGTTTCAGTTTTCCAGGATTCAGAATATCCATGGATCGTGGTGTCATTTTTAGCATACACACGTCTGGGCGGTTATTGGCAGCGATTTCTCGATGATGAGGGACCAGAGTACTGTAGTTTCCAGAAATTTCTTGGATTATATAAATGGCATAGGGGCCCATTGGTTTTTGGGAGATGGTCAGGAGAGGGGAATCTGAGGACTGTGGCTCAGAAAATAATGGAACTGTGGGTTTGGCATCGGTGTAGGGCATGGTGGAGGATCGGAAGTCGTGGATGTCTTGTTTGGTGGTAGATGAGGAGATATGGATGGCTGGGATCCTGGAGGATGGCTTCTGAAAAAGACTTGAAGATTATAATTCTGGGATGGCCTACTTTACCTTCTTCTCCTTCTTCAGATAGTCATGATCATGTCCAATTGCATCAAGTTTTTCAATCATTCTCTCGAAAGCTGTCTCAGGAGATGAGGTCTGAAAGTTCAAGGATTAGAAAGTTTCCAAAAAAATTTTGAAGATCAAAAAAGATCTCTTACCTCAGAATCAGTGGAACTCGAACTCCAAGTTTCTTTGGGTGGTGAAGGATCACAAGGATCCATTATTGCACCTTCTCGAAAAATTCAGAAGAGCCAAAATTTCGAAATTCTCCAAATTGGGGTCTGTTGTTTGGTTTTGAAATTGCTTTCTGAAAAACTTTCAATAGAAGGGATCCTCAATTTTCAAGCCGATTTATCTTGGTTCAAGTCAAAGATATGTAAAATTTGTCAACTGATGAAACATAGTTGATATTATGATAAATATTTTGTCAGTTAATAGCTTTTTCATAGCTTTCATAGGAGGCGAGATAATTAAGCTCAAAGTAAAGGTAGACGCGTTGCTGAGACGGCCGCGCTTGCTACCCCTATACTTTCAGCTCAATTATCTCGGTTTTTGTCAAAGATATCAAAAAGTGATAAACTGATAAAATATAGCTGATATCATGATAAAGATTTTCTCAGTTGACCATTTTTCGATATTATTTACAGTAACTGAGATAATTGCGCTCAAGCTTTAATGTAGTAGGAGGGGGGGGGTCTTCCTATTACAGGGTCTTTTAGGAAGCCAAAAGTTTGAAGGCCTAAAAATTGCGTATGTTGGTCAGCAGTCAACACAACACTAGCTCCCTTTGAGGTCACATGGGCGGACCGTAAGTTAGAAGAAAGAAGAAAAAGAGAAGAGGAATGCTTATGGCAAAGTGGACAGCACCATCAAGGTGTGATTCACGAGGCACAAGGCGAGATAGTGTCACTAGATAAGAGAGTACAGAGAAGTAGAGAAAAGTTATTGAAGAGGAGATGATGAAGGATTACAGCAGGAAGAGAAGAAAGAAGCGGACAGTAAACAGAAAAAAAAAACAATATCTGTCAAGGGGGAAAGGAATATGTCTAAATTTCCTAGTATCATTCAGAGGATATTTCCGGCTAAAAACCCCAAGGTGAAAATTGAATGTATGTCAAAAGGGCTCACGGGAAAGTATAATTTTAATAAACTCATCTCTTCATAAATTTCGATGACCCCCGTGAAGTTCTCATAAAAAAAGGAGGTAAATCCGAGGTCTCAAAATATGGAAAAATATCAGTACTCAGTTTTACAACGTTCAAGTTGCAGGATCTTTCAGATTGTTCAGATTTTCAGCAAGGATGGATACAAGGATCAGGAGGATATCAAAGGTAAGGAATTGGTTATCGATCTAAAAAACAAGGGTGAATTTTCAGGATTTCGTTGGCGTCGAGGATTCAGAAGGGTGGAGGGACAAGGACTTCAAGGTTGGATACAAGTTGGCGTATCGAGAAGATTCGAAGATCGAGGACTTCAAGGAATGGCTGAATTTCGATGATTCAAATGCTAGAAATATGGTGTGAGAGGTAAGGAAGTGGGACTTACCGTAAAACCTGTATTAGAAGGGCCCCTCTAATAGAAGGGCCCTCCGGGAGGGGCTTGGAAAAATAGAAGGGCAAATTGGCTTATTTCCGTGACTTTTGAACGAAACTTCGTCGAATTTTTCGATGCTAAATTTCGGAAAAAACTGCCCGGAAAAATAGAAGAGCCCCTGTAATATAAGGGCCCTCCGGAGGTACCAATAGAAAGGCCGGCCTTTCTAATACAGGTGCTACGGTCAGAATACGAATACAGCTTTAGGAGCTCGGTGGCGCTCCAGAATGTTCGAGGAACCAGGATTTGATGTCAGAAATGTGAAATGAGAGGTGAGAATTGTGTTGAAATTGACGAATTTAAAAATACTCGTTTTAGGAGCTGATTGGCGTCTGGGATTCGGAAGGTTCGAAGGACATTAAGGCTGGACTCTGAGAGCTCACATGGTTGGAATATGGAGTGAGAGGTGAGGATCTTTATGTTGGAAAGTGGGGTCTAGGCTTCAGGCTCCAAAAATAAACGGACAATTGAAAAAGGACAGATTAGAAACGGAAAATGAAAATTCTCAAATTTAGCGATGTTTTTAAAAAAGTAAATTTAGGAGGCCACTCTACGATTGAACCGATACCATGACTAATTGGATTTCCAGGAATCAAACTTGTCAAGGTAACAAAAAATGAAAAATGATTTTCGAAAAACCTCGAATTTTTAGTTGGTGGTCACGGACTTCAGGACAACAGGACACCAGCAATCCGCCTGGACATCAGAACTATTTTGAACTCGATTTTTTTTGTGTGTGGAAATTCCATTTTTTGCTTTTTTCGCGCGGCGCTTTGGTTCTCGTTGTCGTGCTTCTCGCTGTTGTCGAATTTCTGAATTCACATACCGTTGTCCGTTGTCCGTCGAAAAATTGTGCGTATTACCGTTGTCTGCAGTCCGTTATAATGAGAGAAACATATTCTTGTCACTTTTCCGTGTCCGTGCAACTGGTTGGATTTCCAGATTAGGTTTATTTCTGTCCAACTTGATAGGGCATCCATTCGATTTGCAATTTGTACATCTAACAAGTAAGTTTGTAAGTTTATTCGAGAAGAACTTGCAATAGTGAGCTCCTGATCGGAATGAAAATTTCTAAGCATATTTTTTACGATATAATGCTCTGGAACTTCTTCAAAAAATTGACTTGGATGATTTAGAGTTTGTCTTCCCTGATTTCAAATACAACCAAAGCTTCTTCTTTATTTCAAATTCAAAACCAAAATTTTACAAAATATCACGAAGGCCACACAAACATATTAAAATCCCTAGTATTCCCGGCAATTTCGATTGTCGCAATAGCTCCATCTCCTCGTCGTCTAATATCGATTCCACCGTTAACTATCCTCTTCAATTCTTTATTCCTCCAATCCGTAAATGTTCTTCTAACATCATCCGGTACTTTTTCGTGACTAATTCCTTTGACAACTTGATTCATTTTCGAATCAGTAGGAATCTCAAATCGAATACATAGCATTGCAAGAGTTCGATTCGATCCTGCCATCCAGAGTTTTAAAAATCGATTGATGTCGCGGCTGGAAAACTGTGGAGTGTATATACTTATGAACGTACTGTTCATAATGAGCAATTGATCCAATTTGAGAAGGGTCTTCATACAAATCGTATCAAGATTCGAAGTTATGTATTCATCGATATCAGGCACGTCTTCGTTTATGAAAAGGGTATTCTCCGGTCGAAACTTGCTTAACACTTCTTTAGCTACATGATCAGGACAACTCGCTAATATCAACAAAGACTGAAACTTGTCGAATGTTCTTCGGAAGTTTAAGAGACGCTGGATACATGGAACTCCATCAAAGACAATATTCCTGATTTGATGTTGGTTAAAAATGTAGAGAAGATGATTTAGCCAGTGTTTAAAACAAAATCCAGGATTCGGGACGAATTGCGAGAAATCAAACCGATTTTGATCACCATATGGCCTGCGAAACTCCGCCTTTGGAGCTATGTCTTCTAGACCGCGGAAGGTTAAGACAACTGTGTGATTTCCATCGACCATTATTTGCATTTGTTCATTGATATGTACGTCGATTCCGTTGATGTCAAGGTTCAGTTTTCTAACCGTTGATTTTGTTTGTTTGGAGGACAACGAGAAGTTTAATCTGAAACTTTCATATATTGTTGATGAACTTGTCCAATTTTTCTTAAAATTTTTTTGAGCTTAATTATCTCGGTTCCTATAAAAATATCAAAAAGTAATTAACAAACAAAATGCTACTAATATTATGATAAACATTTTATCAGTTTGCAGAATTTCGATATCTTTCATAGAAGCCGAGATAATTCAGGTCAAAACAAGGCTGTTCTAGAGAAATCGATCCAACGATTGGTCAACGGCGGCCTAACGCACTACTTGGCTCGGATATCAAAATAGACAAGTAAAATAAACGCTTGATAAAGATAACTCACATTTCCCTCAAAGGCATTTGTCTAACAGTTTCCATCCGAACATCTTCAGGTAGACGTAGAAATGGGAATCGAGGGACACCAGCATCCATGACTACAAAATATATAAGAAGGAATGGAAAAAGAAGGAGAATAAGGAGGTAATCTATGCAGATGTGTATGCTGGGGTGGGGTCAATCGAGCAGATGTTTCTCAGAGGAATCGAAGGCCCTTGTCGGGTCTATGAGGTCTCACCTTGCCCAAGTTTAGATGCGTCGCATGTGTGCGCGCGCGGTTGCTAATTGACTAGCGAGTGCGATAGAGCGCAGTTCGGAGGTGGGCGCCTAATTTAAGTTAAGTCTGCGGGTGAAGCGGGATAGCGGAGTGTCGTTGTTTGGGTGGAATGACCTTTAGAAAGAATAAGATGGTACTTGCTCCAGACAACTACAATCTTGATGCTTTCAAGATAGCGATAGTGAGCTCATGATCCGAATAGAATTTTCTAAGCATATCTTTAACGATATAATGTTCTGGAACTTCTTCAAAGGTTCTTTGGAAATATTGAACAGTCTGAAAAGTTGAGACTTTCATAAACGCTAATTTTTCTGCTTTTGAGGTTTCAGAGTACGCCTTCCGTGACTTCAGATATAACCAAAACTCCTTTTTACTTTCAAATTCAAAACCAAATTTATTTTAAATATCACTAAGGCCACACAAACATATTAAAAACTTCATTATTGTCGACAATTTCGATTGTCGCAATAGCTCCATCTCTTCTTCTTCGAATATCGATTCCACCGTTAACCACCCAATTGAATGCCTTCTTCCTAAAATCCGAAAATGTTCTTCTAACATCATTCGACACTTTTTCATGGCTAATTCCTTTGATAACTTGATTCATTTCCAAAACGGTAGGATTCTCAAATCGGATACATAGAATTGCAAGATTTCGATTCGATCCTGCGATCCAGAGTTTCAGAAATCGATTCATGTCGCGACTGGAAAACTTTGGAGTCAGTATAACTATCAATTTACTGTTCATAATGAGCAATTGATCCAATTTAAGAATGGTGATCATACGAATTGTATTGAGATTCTCCGAAGTCAAGTTGTTGTTGATATCAGGCACGTATTTGTCTATCCAAAGCGTATTATCCGGTCGAAACTTGTTTAGCACTTCTTGCGCTACATGATCCGGACATCTGTGGTAAATTGACAGAGTGTCAAACTTGTCGAATGTTCTTCGGAAGTTTAAGAGAAGCTGGGCACATGCAAATCCGTTAAATTCTATAGTCTTGATTTGACGTTGATTAAAAATGTAGAGAAGATGGTTTAACCATTGTTCAAATCGAAATCCTGGATTCGCGATAAATGGTGAGACATCAAGGGAACCTGAGTCATCATATGGACAGTCGAACTCAGGTGTCATATCATTCAGACTATCGAAGGTTAAGTAAACTCTGTGCTTTGCATCGACGATTATATGTATCCGTTCATTGATATGTACTTCGAAGTCATCGATGTCAATGTTTAGTTTTCGAACTGTCGATTTCGTTTGTTTTGAGGACAACGAAAAGTTTAATCTGAAATTATTCTAGTTGAATTAAATATTATTTTATAAATATTTTCAAGATATACATACATTCTAATTTCTGAATTAAACAAAAATCATAAGTTCAAACCAAGTTTTGAGCCTGTCTAGTTGACAAGTAAGTTTCAAAATAGAGGTGGCATTGTGTTAAAGGAACTAAAGTACCGGCCAAACGTTTACCAAATTACCCATTTCCAGTGGAAAAGAGGTATTTTTGATGTCTAAAGAATATAGTTCAGAAAAATTGATTCAATGATTGGTCAGCGGCGGCCTACACTGCGACTCCTTGGCTGGTATAGGAAAATAGACGAGTAAAAAATTCTTAACAAGGAAAACTCACATTTCCATCATGGACATTTGTCTAACAGTTTCCATCCGAACATCTTCAGGTAGACGTAGAAAAGGGAATCGAGGGACACCAGCATCCATGAATACCGATTATAAAAGAAGGAATGGAAAAAGAAGGAGAATAAGGAGGTAATCTATGCAGATGTGTATGCTGGGGTGAGGCCAATCGATCAGATGATTCCCAGAGGAATCGAATGCCCTTGTCGGGTCTAGGAGGTCCCACCTTGCCAAGTTTGAACGCGTCGCGGCCTGCGTGTGCGGTTGCTAATTGACTAGCGAGTGCGATAGAGCGAATTGCGCAAGTGGGCGACCAATTCAAATTGAGACTGTGGGGGAAGCGGGATAGCGGAGTGTCATTGATTGGTGTGGAGGATTATTTAGAAAACTTAAAAGGGTAACTGCTCCAGACAACTACAATTTTGATGCTCAAATCAATTAAGCTCGAAATCATTCTTCGAGGTTCGAAACTAGCCACTAGTTTTCTACGTCAGATACATTGCTAGCAATAGTAAGCTCATGATCCAATTGAGGTTTTCTTAGCATGTTTCTAACAATATAATGTTCTGGGACTTCTACAATAAAATTGACTTAAATTTATAATACGCCTTTCGCGACTTTAGATACAACCAAAGCTTCTTCTTTATTTCAAATTCAAAATAAAATTTATTCAAAACATCACGAACGCCACACAAGCATACTAAAAACTCGATTATTCTCGACATATTCGATTGTTGCAATAGCTCCATCTCTTCTTCTTCGGATATCGATTCCACCGTTAACTACCCAACTCAATCCTGGATTCCTCCAATCCGGAAATTCTCTTCTAACATCATTCGGCACTTTTTCATGAATAATTCCTTTGACAACTTGATTCATTTCCGAATCAGTAGGAGCCTCGAATTGGATAAATAGAGCTACGAGATTTCTATTCGATCCTGCGATCCAGAGTTTCAGAAATCGATTGATGTCGCGGCTGGAAAATTTTGGAGTTTGTACCATTATAAGCTTGCCGTTCACAATGAGCAATTGATCCAATTCGAGAATGGTCTTCAAATGAATCGTATCAAGATTTGTAGTTATGTAATTGTCTATATCAGGCACGTGTTTGTCTATCCAGAGCGTTTTCTCCGGTCGAAACTTGCTTAACACATTTTTAACTGTGTGATCCGGACATCTTGAGTAAATCGACAAAGCCTCAAACTTCTCAAATGTCCTTCGGAGGTTTAAGAGACGTTGGATAGATGGAACCCCATTAAAGCCAATTTTCCTGATTCGACGTTGATTGAAAATGTAGAGAAGATGATGTAGCCAGTGTTCAAACCGCAATCCTGGATTCGGGCCAAATTGTGAGACAGCAAGCCAAGTTGGGTCATCGTATGGCCTGCGAAACTCCGCCTTTGGCGTCATATCTTTTAAACGGCGGAAGGTCAAGACAACTCTGTGCCTTCCGGCGACGATTATATGTATCCGTTCATTAATATGTACTTCTATGTCCTGAATCTCAATGTTCAGCTTTCTAATCGTTGATTTTGTTTGTTTTGAGGACAACGAGAAGTTTAATCTGAAACTTTTTCAAACATTTTTGAGCTCAATTATCTCGGTTCCAATAAAAAATACCAAAAAGTAATTAACAAACAAAATGTTACTGATATTATGATGAACATTTATTAGTTTACCGATTCTTGATATCTTTTATAGAAGCCGAGATAATTGAGGTCAAAACAAGGCTGTTCCAGAAAAATCGATCTAACGATGGGTCGCTCTTTGGCTAGGAGAACAGAGTAGATGAATAAAAAACGCTTTATAAGAATAACTCACATTTCCATCATGGGCATTAGCCTAACAGCTTTCATCTGAACATCTTCAGTTAGACGTTGAAATGGGAATCGAGGGACACCAGCATCCATGACCATAGAATATGTATAAGAAGGAATACAAGGAGAGGAATCTAGACGTGAAGGGTTCAATCGATCGGATGTTTCCCAGGGGATTCGAATGCCCTTGTCGGGTCTAGGAGGTCCCACCTTGCCAAGTTTGAACGCGTCGCGTGTCTGCGCGCGCGGTCGCAAGAGTGCGACAGAGCGCGCTTTCTTCAAATGACAATCATTTGTATACTTTCATTTAAAAGACTCTTTTACATGGTTTGGAATCAATTTTACCAAGGCTTAAATTTATGAAATGGCCTAAAAATTATTAAAATCGGGTTAAAATGGACTAAAATAGCTTAAAATCTGTCAAAAATGACCAAAAATCCAATTTTTGTGTCTATAACTGACAAAAATTGGTCCCGAACCCCCTAAATCCAATAGTGGCCTAGAAATGTGAAAAAGTTCGACCATAGTGTGCTTTTCATGATTTTGGACGAAATTCTTCCATTTTTCATTATTTTTAGGTCAATTTTTGCCAATTTTTATGATTTTTGGCTTTTTTTTTAACTGTCTTAGCTGGAAATAAGCTGAAAATCGCTGAAAATTGCCAAAATAAATCTAAAAATGAGTATGTCTGTAACTGCGCCATGAGCATGTTTGGTTTTCCTTGTTGCTCCGAAGTGCCCAAAGTTCCATTTTAGAGTTCTGGTGCAAATTTCAGAAAAACCAATTTTCTTCATTTTTTTACAGCAATTAATTTCTTTGAAAACGAGTTATACAACAGAAAAGGAGGCACAGATTTTTGGGGGTATTTCGAATTTTAAAAATGAAGTTCAGACAAAAAATTATGCCAGGGATAATACGAAAATTTGGAACATAGAAACCGATATTTTTGGGGAAAGGAGGGTAACATTAGGAAATTTTAGGACCAAAAATTTTTGAAAAATTGCACAGATTTAAAGGGAGAAGAGACTTAGAAAACCACAGAAAAATAATGGTGTCAATGGAATTGAGAAGAAGGGTAAAGCTGGAGAAAAAATGGGAAAAATTTAGAAAGTTTAAAGAAATGTTTGAAAAAAATCTAAGATTCCAGACGCTCCAGGAAGTTTGGCTCCTTGAAAAAGTCGGGGATTTGATCGTCCAATCGATTGATGATCTGAAATTTCTGGAATTTTCAATGGGTTACTGTGGATTTCGTGGTGGGACCCTATGGTCATGTTTATACTCATTTTGAAGCTCTAATCCTGAAAACTTCACAAATATAGTTTTCAATAAATTTGAACCAGAATGAATCAAGATACGGTAGAATTCGTGGTGGGACCCAAAATTTCAAAATTCTCAGAATATAGTCATGATTATACTCATTTCAAAGCTCTAATCCTGAAAATTTCAAAAATCTAATTTTCATAAAATTTGGTCCAGGAAAAGTCTAGATACAGTAGGATTCGTGGTAGGACCCAAAATTACAAAATTTTCAGAGTTTAGTCATGTTTATACTCATTTTGAAGCCCTAATCCTAAAAACTTCAAATATCTCATTTTCATAGAATTTGGTCCAGGAAGAGTCTAGATACAGTAGGATTCGTGGTGGGACCCAAAACTTCAAAGTTCTCAGAATACGGTCATGTTTATACTCATTTTGAAGCTTGAAACAAGAAAAAACCAAACATTTAATTTTTATATAATTTGGTTTAGTACGAATCGAGATACAGTAGGCTTCGTGACGGGACCCAAAATTTCAAAATTTTCGGTATATGACCAAATTTATGCTCATTTCAAAGCTTAACACAAGAAAATTCCAAAAATCGAATATTCATAAAATTTGGACTGGAATGCGCTGAGATACAGTACAATTCGTGGTGGGACCCAAATTTCGAAATTCTCAGAATATGGTCATGTTTATACTCATTTTGAAGCTTAAAACAAGAGAAAACAAAAATATATATTTCATGAAACTTGGACCAAAATGGCTCAAGATACAGCAGAATTCGTGGTGGGACCCAAAATGTAAAATTTTTCAGATTTGAAAAATTCTGAACATGGTCATGTTGATATTCATTTTAAAGCTCAAAACAAGAGAAATCCAAAAATTTATTTTTTATAAAATTTGGATTAGAATGAGTCGAGATACAGTAGGATTCGTGGCAGGATCCAAATTTTCAAAATTTTCAGAATATGGTCATGTTTATACTCATTTTAAAGCTCTAATCAAGACAACTCCAAATAAATAACTTTCAGGAAGTTTGAATCAAAACTAACCTTATAGATGGTCTTCTTCCATGATGGCTCCGCATCTTTTCCCAACTTGATAGCATCATAGAACTCACGAAGGGTCTCTTGGACCACAAGGACCAAACGGTCTGGGGCCTGAAACTTTTGTTTTTAATTTTTTGGAAAAATTATGAAAAATTATACCTTAATATGGTTATTGCGGTTGTAGTGGGTGTTGAGCACTTTGAAAAGTTCCGAATCTTTGGACACAAAAATTTCAGATCGATCTGAAATTCCCTCGGAGAGCGCCTGGCGCGCGAACTTCTCCATTTGAATGTAGTAGAACTCTCTGGAAGATTTTCAGTAATGGTCATTTTTTTCAAGCAAATAAACCCCCCCCCCCCCACTTTTATAACTTCCGTTCTATTTACAATTTCCGAATTTTCCCCCACAGAATCTTCTCAAATAAAATATATAATAATCTTTTTTATGATGAAGACGACGACGTCTTCTTCTTCTCCTTCTTTTGGTCGCCAACGACGCGTATCAACACCTTAAGACCCCATCGACCTATTGTTTGGAGAATAGAAGAAGACGTCGACGGAAACGAGTTAGGGGAACAGGAAAAGGGAGATTTGTTTGTATTTCAATCTCATTATTCCTGGAGATTCTTATATAAAGGTCACTCTAAGCATTTCTAGTAGCCATACAAAAAAAGCAAAAAGATTTTGGCACAGAGTGGAATCGAACTCGGGTGGTGAGATTGGCGGACAAAACGACGAGCCACTAGGCCACGCGTGCTTCGAGAGTAAGAGGAGGGAAGACGATGATAAAGGAGCGCGCGGTGGCAGCTTGATGGAAGCTGGCAGAGGATGGCGTGGGAAAGAAAAATTTTGAAAAAATTTTGAAAACTCCAATTTTGGAATTTTTGGCTTACCTAAAGTTACTGAACCACTTCACTAGCTGAGCAGTGTTGTTCTTATTAAAGCGAATGTCTGGGAAATATGATTTGAGAAGGTTGGAGCTTGGATATCGAGTGTAGAAGAACATAAGCTTCGCCTTCCGTAGATGCATTGGTGTCAACATTGAGCTGGATCCATTTCCCTCAAATCCACAATCGCTAAGCTCATCTGAATTCGTTGGCGAGTTCTCGCGATCTCCAAAATGCATGGCTCCAAAATGATGGCCAACCATCGTGGGTGCTGGATAGAATCTGGCCAATGGAGGGCTGGCTGATACACTGATTGGTGACGCTCTGCTACTGCTTGCAACGTCTTCTTTTTTGACATCGATTCGGGTCCGTTTGCGTTTCGGCTCGTCGCCGCCGTCTTGTTGCGGCCTGCGGAGTGCGGAGAAAACGTTGAACGCGTTGAAGTTTGGGGGAAATATCCCGCCTCCGCTGTTCATTGGGTCTGAAAACATCTAATAATAGTTTAAAAAGGACATAAAAAGAGAACAAAAAGGAATGGGCCGAACCGGGGATTGAACCCGGGACCTCTCGCACCCAAAGCGAGAATCATACCACTAGACCATTCGGCCGACATTTGTTGGGTGCACCTGTTTGCGTATAAGAAGGGAAGCGAAAACTGATAAACTTACGCGGCGGAGGAGGCATGTGGAAGAGTGGGTTTGGCGGAAAAAGGGGATGGAATGGAGCGGGTTGTGGAATTGGCATCTGTGGTGGAGCTGTGGTGGCTTCTTGATTTTTCAACACCTCCTGTTGAGCCCATTCTTTGATTATCTTCTCGAAATTCTTGAACAAATTATCCACAACCTCTCCTTTTAACATAGACATAAGATGCTCTGTGTTTAGTTTGTTTGATTGGGCGATCTGAAATCTTTTTTTTTTTCAAATAAATATTTTACTTTTTTAAACATACATGCGCCGCCATCAACCGCTTCTTCTGCTGCTCCAGAAACGCTGCATAGAATTTCTGTTGGTCCGTCTGCGTTCCATTTTGAAGCTGTGCTTGGAGTGCTGAGAATTCTTTGGTATCCGTTTCCTCTGCCACGTCTTCTGGGACGTCTTCTGAAGCGCCGCCCACGGTGACGTTGATTTGCTCGGTTTCTGGAAATTCAGAAATTTGAACGTGTCGCATCTTCAAGATCCCATTTCCCCCTCCGTTCATTACCGCCCTCCTCGCATAGGAGGTAAGGGGGAGCCGTGGTGTAGTGGCTAACGCTTTTGCCCTACAGGCGAAAGGTCGCGAGTTCGACTCCTCTTGGGAGCAAAATTCTTTTTTAACTGTTTTTGATTCACCTAACAACCTCCGAATCCCTCCTTACCCTCTCCAAGCTCAATCCCCAACTCCTCTCCAATTTTCTGCGGCTGAAAACTTTTCCTCTTAGATGCCGAACTCAAACTTCCGTTGCTTTCGGGACTCTCTTCCCGTAAAGTGTCCAATTCCCCATCTTCAGCCATTTGATGATTGATTTCTTCCTCATAGTCAGCATCAATCTCATCCTGCTCCTCCAGAGCCGCATCATTCTCCGCCTTCATAGCTTCAATCTCCTGGGCTTCATCAGATTCATTGAAGGACTTTGAATCATTTTCCTGAAGTTTCGGAAGTTTTGAGAGGTCAATATTAACTTAATCTTCTTATTAGAATACACATACCTGTAGCGGGGGCGACGACGTCGAAATCATTTCCGTTTTAACTAGCGCCAAATCCAACGGCGTCTTAGATGAATTCGAAGATGATGTGGATGATGATGTGGAACTTGTGGATGAGGTAGAGGTGTTTGAGGACATACCCTGGAGAATATTGATATACAATACAGAGGAGGAGGGGAACACTGATTAAGCCACGAAATGCATATATGCTAATCGGAAAGAAAAGAGAGAGCGATTCTCTTGGAGGTTACAAGTCGACTTGCTAATTAGGGATACGTGGAGGAGGTGGAGCTAATTGTAAAATGTATACTTCTTTTGATTTACAGCTCTTTTAGCTTTACGGTTCAGCTTACAGCTACAACTACGTTAAAGAAAGTTAGAGCTGCATCAGCTTTAACGTCTGTAAATTTTCGTTGACTTATAAAAGTGCTTCAAACTAGTCTCATTTATCTGAAAATTTCAGAGTATAAC
The DNA here is from genome assembly GCA_027920645.1 of Caenorhabditis nigoni. Taxonomy (NCBI): domain Eukaryota; kingdom Metazoa; phylum Nematoda; class Chromadorea; order Rhabditida; family Rhabditidae; genus Caenorhabditis; species Caenorhabditis nigoni. The sequence goes on from CP115866.1 coordinate 15,951,138, forward strand.
AAACAAATCTAGAGCTTTAACTTTGTAGTTGACACATTTTTTATCAAAAGCTATCCCAAGAAGATATGGGTCGCGGAGAGGCTTACCGTAAATGCGCTAATAGAAGCCAGTCATATGAGTACCCTTTGAGCTCAATTATCTCGGTTGCCATGAAAGGTATCAAAAAATATCAAACTGATAAAATGTTGGTGATATTATGATGAACATTTTGTTAGCTAATTACTTTTTGATACCTTTTACAGGAGCCGAGATAATTGAGCTGCAAGCATAGGTGTGCGGCAGATCGCGCAGCTCCCGGCTACCTGTACTTTGAGCTCACTTATCTCAGTTGCCATGAAAGATATCAAAAAGCAACCAACTAATAAAATCATTAAAATATTATGATAAACATTTTATTAGTTAATTGTTTCTTGATATCTTTCACAGAAACCGAGATAATTGAGCTCAAAGAGCGCGTCAGAGTGTGAGCAGTACCGTAACCTCATGTCTTTAAAGGCGCATACTTGCTCTACATGGGTTTCTATTTCAAAAGTGACTATTACAAATTTAAAGCGCTAGTTTTGGTTAGTAAACTCTGAAAGTTTCAGCTTGATCGAAAAATTATTAGCTAGATTTTGGGGCTCTCAAAAACTGTGGAATTTTCGAAAAATTTGAAAAACTGTACTTTTTAGAAATACTGTAACTCGCTTCAAACTCAATATTTTTGAATGATTAAAAAAAGGAAACCTAGTTTTCATTAAGCTCTATAATTATTCATTTTCACCCAAAACCCCAAATCTCACCTGATAAGTATTCCTTGGCTCGCCGGCGTCGACTCTCTGCCGATGGCGCTTCTGTTTGTATCGATTGTTGACGCTGCCTCCAGAAGTCTGAAGATTGCTCACCGGTTGACCACCAGGACCAAAGATATATGGAAATGCGTTGAAGCTAATCGGCAAGTTGAAACCGTTGGCTGCTGGTGGGGCGGCCGAAAGAAGTTGTGGCAGTCCAGATGACATCGGAGAAACGAGGAGTAGTCTATCGATTGTTTTCTAGATGACGTCGATTCTTCTCTTCTGTTTTTTGGTCTGGAAAATGTTTAAATTTTGAAATGTTAGAGTTGAAAGAGAATATAAGATGACGGTAATTGAGCCAAGAAGTGAGAAAGTAGAAAAATTCCAAAATAGAAGTTTTCAGGAGCTCAGACTCTTTAGCGCATAAAACAGCTTTAACTTTTTTCGATTTGACTGAAAATTTCAGAACACACTAAACAAGAATAGAGCTTTAATTTCGTAGTTAACATTTTTTGAATTGGAAATCCCCGAAAGGAGATATGCGCTTTAAAAGTGGTTACTCGGGATGGGCTGCCTAGTGCGCGACAACCTTGACGATCATCAAGTTAAGACGTCTTAGAACTTGTCCTCATTGCTTGAAAATTTCACAGCATACTAAGCAAGAAAAGAGCTTTATTTTTGTAGTTGACAACTTTAGGGTACAAATGTGCTCTAATGGAATACGCTTCGTGGAAGAAGAAGCTTGAAGTTGTGGCGCACTGGGTACCTGAGGATACGGTTTAAAGGCGCATATCTCTTTTCGGGGACTTCCAATCCAAAAAGTGTCAACTACAAAAATAAAGCTCTAGTCTTGTTTAGTATACTCTGAAATTTTCAAAAAGGTTGGCCAAGTGCTAAGAGTCTTAACTTGATGATCGTTAACGCCTCCGCCTTTTCTCAGTTTACCGCATCCTGAAGTTTAAAGGCGCATTTCTCTTTTCGGTGAACTCTAACCAAAAAACTGTAAATTACAAAATTAAAGCTCTATTCTTGTTTAGTATATTGTCAAAGTTTCAAATAAATCGAAAAAAATTGAACCAGTATTTTAGAGGGTCAAAATGCTCACTAGATGGATTTAAAGTACTAATCATGAAGATAAAGTTCGAAAATTGATTTTTAAAGTGTTACCTATTTTTTGACAGTTACGGAAGACCACAAAACTTCCCCCTGTCTCTCTCAGAACATTCTAGAAGTTTCCTCAAAAAACAGAGGTGCTAATCGGAAGCGATCAGGTAACATCATAACGGTAAAGATTATGTAAATGCTGTATATTGCGAAGACAAGTGACTTGTAAGAGGTCCACATATCACTCATAAACACAAGAAAATTACCATAATCCCCGTTTCCTCTTGTTTTCTACGCACACACCTACGAGTCTTTCTATTCTGAAGTTGTTTCCCTGAAGACTTTCAGGTACAGTAATCCCCTCCTCTTTGCTATTACACCACACTTCAAATGTATTATATAATAGTAGGTATTCAATAGCTCCCCCCCCCCCACTGTGCTGAGCACATTTCTGAGCAACAAAGGGTTGAGAAGGATATATTGGATTTTGAGAATATGATTTTCTATTTCGGTAAAGAAGCAAAAAGAAAATATGAGAGCTTGGGATTTGAACCCGGGTAGTGGGATTGGTAGTTTTGGAAAATCGCACTGAGCCAGATTGACGAAGAGCTCGGGAAATAGGGCTTTTCTAGGTTTTAAAAGGGGCTTAATCCAATTTTTTGGAGTTTGAAATGATAAATCAAAAGTTTTAAAACATTTTTCAAAATAACTTTTTTTTCTTTACCGTAACAACCCTCTAATAGAAGGCCACCCTATACTTGCACTTTGAGGTCAATTATCTTGGTTCCTATAAGAGATAGCAAAAATCTGTAAACTGGTAAAATGTTTGTTATAAAATTATCAACATTTTATCAGTTGACAAATTTTTGATAGCTCTTATAAGACCCGAGGTATGTAAGCCGAAAGTTGGAAGTCAAGCAGCGGGTGCAAGGGAGCTTGAGCTGCGGCTCAGAACGACTGTTAACTTTAAGCTCTCCTATCTCACTTCTTGTAGAAGATATCAAAAACTTGTTAACTGATAAAATGTTTATCATAATATCACCAACATTTTACCGGTTAACAAATTTTTGATATCTTTTATAGGAACCGAGATATATACGCTCAAAGTGCAAGTAGCTTTCTAGAGAGCATTACCGTAACGAGCACGCCGTTTTAAAGGCGCATACCTCCTCTAAATGGATTTCTTTCAAAAAACTGTCAATTATAAAATTGAAGCTTTAGTTTTGTTCAGTATACTGTAAAATATTTCAGCTTAATCCAAAAACTATTAGCTAGATTTTCAGATTCATAAAAATTGCAGCTCTTCAAAAAATTTCAGAAACTGTAACTAGCTTCAAACTCAATATTTTTGACCAATTCAAAAAATGAAGCCTATTACGGTATAATTTTTTCAAAAACATAAATTGTTTGAATTTTTAAAATTTTCTGAAACATCTGGAAATCAATTTCTAGAGTATTCCTAGCTAATGTTGAAAAAAAAACCAAAGAAATCGTCCCCAAATCCCTCCAGCATGATTCAGGCGCTTCTGGAGACACTACAGAGATTTCTAGCCCCAAAATTTCTTTTCCGGAGAAAGAAAACCAATTTATTTTCGACATCAATTCCCCCCGAAATAAGAGATTTGCTCCTATTTCTTCTCTCTTCTGGAGACACCAGATGCGCGCCGCCCCATCGTTTTTCATCACAAGAAACAATTTAGGTAATGGGTCTCTGTGGAGAAGGAGAAGGCGTCGGGAAGAAGATGAAAATGGAGAAGATTTTGTAGGGGTACGGTAGATGATGTGTTCTTCCACGTCATCTTAGACATGAAATGTGCTCTTGGGGGCGGAGCCAAAAAGTATAAAGTGTGAAGTGGGAAAACTAGTACATCTCCAAGTCTAGGAGTCTCCAAGGTGACAAAGATGACATCTTTCTTCCTTCTTTTTGAATTTTACGACATCTCAAAATTCACCAAAATTCGAAACTTTTGGCATTGGAATCAAGAAAAATCTTCAAAAATTTCAAAAAACCACGCTTTCCAAAAAATCACTAATTTGGAGCAATGCGAAATTCCAAAACTACCAATCTGAGCGTCCGGGTTCGAGTCCCAGTGGTGGTTTTCAAAAAAAATTATCTGGAAAATTCTAGAATCTCCAATTCTGAGATTCTGTACGTCATAAGAAAGGTGTGAAACGTCTAGAAGTCAATGGAAATGGGAGAAGAAAGGAAGAATACAATGAATTTTTCATCATATAAATTTGCATTTTTGGGGGAATAGGAAAGAAAAGAAGAAGAAGAAGACGTCCGAAGAAGAAGAAAGCTCCGAAACGATGAAGAAGAAGAAGACAATAGGAGAAAGGTGTCATCTGAATTTTTGATGCGACATAAGATTTATAAAAGAAGTGAGACACCTGTCCTGGAATCTTAGAATTTAGAATTTCAACCACCCCCCCTCTCCTTTGGGCGAAATGAGTCTGCTCCCTGAAATGGAGGCTCAAAGTTGCTCTATTTGTCTGAAAATTTCAGAGTACACTAAACAAGAATAGGGCTTTAATTTTGTAGTTTAAACTTTTTTGATTAAAGTCACCGAAAAGTGATATGCGCCTTTAAAACTATCTGACCTAAATTTCGTGATTCAAGGATCATCAATTTAGAACTTCTGAAAATTTGCTCAAAACTTGTACCAAATTCTTGGACATTCCAGAATATACTAAACAAGAATAGGGCTTTAATTTAGTAGTAGACACTTTTTGATACAAACGCGCTCTAATGAGATACACTCTATGGTAGAAGTTGTGGCGCACTGGGCACCCTCCACCCACAGGGGTACTGTTTTAAAGGCGCATATCGTCTGGGGATAATATGTTGGGATCCCTAAATGATGTTCTAAAGAACTCGAACGTTTTAAGAAACAAGGAAAAAAGCATAGGACTCTCAATATTTTGAAATACACCATAAGATGAGCATCTCCTAGTAAGAAGCCTAGCTACCGATGCAAAAAAAAGGACCATCCTCTTTAACCTAATTTATCTCAGCTCCTGTGGAAGATATCAAAAAGTGCTCAACTGACAAAATGTGTTACACTGCATGCTAAACATTTTGTTAGTTGATTCTTTTTAGATACCTCTTACAGGAAGCTAGATAAACTGGCTCGAAAACACGGGGGTATTTCAATAGGAAGTTTGCGGCCGATATTTGGAGCGCAATTATCTCATTTTCTAAAGAAGCTATCAAAAAGTGAACAAGTGACAAAATATTGCTGATATTATGAGGAACATTTTGTTAGTTGACTACTTTTAGGTGTCTACTACAGGAGAAGAGATAAATAAAGTCAAGGGTAAGCTGTGGTGTGAGCTCCTAAGAATCTTAGCTTGGCTATCTAAGAAGCTTGGACAATTCTTTGGGGCCCTACTATTAGAGATAAGAACCCTTCAGAAATCCAAGAACTTGACCTAGATAAGCAAACCTGTCTAAGAAGCTCGAATATTATAAAACAGGGGATCTTAAAGATAAGACCCCCTTAGAAACCCAGGTCCCGGAAAAATGAGAAAACGCCCCGCAACCTCTACAGGTCGTATAAAAGTAGTTATGATGATGTAGATGATACATCCCTACTCAATATCCTCCTCTTCTTCCTTCCAAGGGGACAATTGGGCGGAGTCGGGTCTTAGAAAGAACGGAAGAGAAGACAGCGAAATGGGGGCGGGGACTTGAAAATGTCGTCGCGATTGGACGAGTGAGGAGTACTGAGGGATATGGGGAGAAAAGGGAAAAGTGGGAGTAACGGAAATTGAGTGGAAAATGAAAATGCTGGAATTTTGGATTAGGTGGAGGAAGAGGAAGAGCATGAGGAGGAGGAGTTGAAGGATCTTAGATCATCTTAGATGTTTGGAAAGTTCTAGAATATTCTGGAATTGAGAAGGAAAGCTGATTGTGGGATCCTAGACTATCTAGGGATCCTAAGAATGGAGAAAAATTCAAATTTTAAGAAATTGAGATTTTCAAGAGAAAATTGAAATCGGAAACCTCCAAAATATGGAAAATAAAAATCAATGAATCAGAAAATATTAAAACAGAAAACATTCAAAATGAAGTAATTGATTTTTGGGAAGTTGAGATTCTGAAATTTTAAAAGATTCAAAAGATTCTGAACGGATTATGAAAATCTAAGCGAATTTTGGTAAATTCTTAATAATTCTAGGAAATTCTCAAAGAGTCTTCCGAGATTCTGGGATTTTGAGGTACTGGAGAATTCTGAAACTCTAAGACGCTGAGATTCTTATAGAATCTAAAGGATTCTGACATTCTGAAAATGCCTAAAAACTCTCAAGAATTCTAAAGGATTCTGAGGAATTCTGAGATTCTGAAAGAGTCTAGAAGATACTGAAAGTTCTAAATCCTGAGATTCTACGCTTTTGAAATTCTCAAAGAGTCTAAAAGAAAAGATTCCAAAGGATTCTGAAATTCTGAGATTTTGAGATTCTCAGGTTCCGAAAATGCAGGATTCTGATTTTTTGGAAATTCCAAAAAATTCTGAATCCCTGATTTCCTGAATTTTTTTAAATCCTTAGATTCCATGATTCTGAAGCATTCTGAAGAATTCTGATATTCTAAAATCCTAGATAAAGATTTTAGGATTCAAAAATTCTGAAATCCTAAAACTTTGAAATCATAAGATTCTGAGATCCTGAAGTCCGACACTCTAAGATTCTTAATTCTAAAATCCCAAGATTCGTCAGATTCATTTTAATAAATCCAGATATTTTTAAAAATCATTTGTTTCATGATATTCCTCGATTTCGATATGTGATCGCTAAGAAATTGAAAACAAGAAAACATATAAAGTGGGCGGGACTTATAATGCAGCAAAAGAAAAGAATGACTCAGAAAACAATCGAATAGGAATGGGAAAAGGAATTGACTTTTTGCAAAATTGAGAAAATCCCGAATTTCTTCACCCCAAACCTTCCGAAAATCCTTAATGCTGAGCAATTAGAAAAACCAAAGAAACACCTCAGCTACAACACAAAACAATGCTCTCCATACAAATTAGTGCCACCCGGCTTTCCCTTTTGTCTCCTCCTCCTCCTCAGATGCTATACAGTAACCACGACCGCCTTTCGGTTCTCCCGAAATCTTGTGTCCGGTACAATAAGCACACACAAGCTCCGCCCACTTTTTTTGATCTACAGGTAAGCAGTAGGCGCATGCTGTGTGAGCACAGCTAAACAAAGCGTGTGACCTTGTAAAGATTGAGAGGAGTCTTTGTAGGTGTACCGTCCGTTTTTCTTGTTGAGAGAGAGAGAGAGAGAGAGAGAGAGAGAGAGAGAGAGAGAGAGAGAGAGAGAGAGAGAGAGAGAGAGAGAGAAAGAGAGAGAGAGGAGGTGAGAAGCGTGACTAATTGATGGATATAGGTGAGGGAAAGAGAGGTGAGAAATTGATTTTGGAATTTTGGAATCCTGAAAAATATGGCTTCATTCTGAATCGTGATTCTTTTCAGCTTTCCGTAAAACCTGCAATAGAAGGGCTCCACATTTTGAGCTCAATTATCTCGGTTCCTAAAAGAGTTATCGAAAAGTTGTCAACTGATAAAACGTTAATGATAACATAACACGCATATTATCAGTTGACATATCTTTGATATCTCTTATAGGAAGCTAGATAATTGAGCTGGAAGTTGATTGTGTATTTTTTGCCTACGAGTTCAACCATTGGGAGACTCTTAGATTCTGAGATTCTGAAGTTCTGAGATTCCGAGATTCTAAGATTCCAAGGTTCCAAGATTCTAAAATTCCTATATTCTCAAATTCCAAGATTCTGGAGTTTCGGAATTCTGAGATTCTTGGATTCTTAGATTCTCAAAAAGAACTTAAAAGGGATTTGTTTGAATTTATTCGAAACGGTGCTATATGAACAGGTGGTTGGTTATCAAATTACTTGTCCCTCTGGGTCCATTGCCAGCTACCTGTCACCTAGAAGGATGAGCAATTGGGGTTTATTTATTTTTAGGGTACTAAGATTGATCGGTTTTTGGATATTGAGTTACTTTGAGTGAGAAGAAGATAGAGGGAATTTACAAGCTAGATTTATGAAGCTCGTTTAAAAAAGGGGTGAAATTTGTATCCAATATTAGTTGCCTGAAAGCTTAGCTCAAACTTTTTGGATTCCTTTGAAATTTTTAGAATACACTAAACAAGATAAGAGCTTTATTTTTGTAGTTAACACTTTTTTGATTGAAATTCACTGAAAAGAGATATGCGTCTTTAAAAGCGTCTACTGCATTTGAGTTTCCTAGACAACCATCAAGTTCCGACGCCTGAAAATGTACTTAATACTTTTTAGATCAAGCTTAAACTTTGAGAGTATACTAAACAAGACTAGTGCTTTATTTTTGTAGCTTATACTTTTTTGATACAAATGCGCTCTAATGAGATATACCCCTTTTGAGGGGCTTGAAGTTGTCGCGCACTGGAAGACACCATCGGAGGTACACAGCTTTTAAAGGCGCATATCTCTTCTTGGTGGATTCCAATCAAAAAGTTGTCAACTACAAAAATGAAACTCTAATTTTGTTTAGTATAGTCTAACATTTTCATTGTGATAGAACAAGTTTTAGCAATCTTACGGTAGCTTAGGCCTGGGTAAGTAAATGCGCTCTTCTGAAAAACATCTGGAATCACTTTTCAATAAGGCGTTCTCCTTGTTTTTCTTAAATTTTATTACCATTTCCAGAATCTTGATTATTTGCCGTTCATTTATCAATAACCCCTTGGGACAACTAAATTTTCTCAAAAAATAAACAAATTCCCATCTTCTTCCTCTCACCGGAAGACACCAACGCTCTTCTCAATTTTAACACAGACGTAAGAGAAGAAGAAGGAGAAGAAGGTGTCACCTGAGAAGTTATAAAAATGGGGAGATGAAGAGCCAATGTGCATAAACAATGGGACGAAGAAGAAAGCATTTTACGCCCGAGGGTTTAGCATTTTTGAAGGAAAGGGGTCCAACTCCAGAAGTTGAAGTTGTTGAAAAGTTCTAGAATAGAAATATTGATTTTCAGAATGCCCTCAAGAAGTTGGAAACTTTTTTAGAAAACTTCAAAATGAGATTTGTCGCGACTACCGTATTTGCTCTTAAATAAACCTGCCTTTTACGTACACTTTGAGGCTTAAAGCTGGAGCCAATCTATCTCGGTTTCTATGAAAGATATCAAAAATCTGTCAACTGATAAAATATTTGTGAGATTATGATAAAGATTTTATCAGTTGACAAATTTTTTATATCTCTTATGGGAACCGAGACAATTCAGCTGCAACAATAGGGGTCGGACGCGAAGCTCACCTGAGCTTGCAGCTTGGCTTGCAGGGTTTAAAGGCGCATACCTCCTTAAGATGAATTTCTACCAGAAAAATGTCAACTACAAAATATGAGTTTTTGTTTTGTTTAGTATACTCCTAAAATTTCAGAAAAATGAAACTAATTTGAAACCAGTTCCTAAGCTCGCATACGGTAAGTTTAGTGAAAATGGAAATTTAGGACCTAGTTGGGTTATTTGAAGATATCTCAACCAGTTTCTGTCAAATATGCATGAAAATTATATTTTTGAAATCAGAATCAAATTAGCTTTGAAATGATTATAAATGCAAATAGAGCTGCTAAGCGACTGAGCTAGAAAGTTGAGCTTAAACAAATGTCATGAAAATCTAAATCTATGACATTTTTGTAATTTGAACCGAATTGTAAGTACGAGTTTTAGAACGGCTAGATAACTTTAAAACGTTAAAAAACCTAAAAAAACAATAAAATAAATTCAAAATAAATCCACCGGAAGCTCAAGATGCCGCCTTTTTAGGTGTTACTAAACGGTCCAGGCCTAATTGGAGTTAATTGGTGCAGATGGTCCTTTGATCTTTTTTGGGGGGCGGGAACGTCTTAAGCTTCTACCTTGAAATCTCCAAAATTCGAAATTTCAAACTTTAGGAGAATCCCAAAAGTTTACCTTTCAATTTGAAACCCAAGAAGAAGAAGGAAGAGCCGGAGATTTCAAATAAATAAACATTGGATTATGTTACTTTTACAAAGATTCTAGAATCTTCTAGAGAGCATTTCAATTACCAGGGGGGTCCCCTTATGGGTCATAAAAATCTTCTTCTCCTCCTCCTATTTTCTCATTTCCACCCTTCCAATGTTCCCTTGTCACTCACATTTCTCCCCCTTCAAATTACACGAAACACATACAAAAAAGGGGCGAACAGAGTAAATTAAGTCACACCAGTCGAATTGGACCGTATCCGATTGACGAATCTCTTCTACAGTAATCAAGGCGCCACGCGCCCCTTCCTCTCTCTGCGTCTCTCTTGTCATCTTCTAGAAGTGACGAGAAGATGGGGCGAGGCAATATGAGAGCATCTAGATGAGGTTGGGTTACCTTGAGGGGTTGCAAAAAGTAGAAAAAAGGATTTGGGCCAGTGTGAGAGTTGAACTCGTGGGGTGCCGCGCGAAAAGGAGGGCGTTGCCGGCTGAGCCACGACTGCACACTCGAGGTGTAGTCGCCATGGCGTATAAGTAGGAGAAGGCTTTGGCGCGGGAGAAATGGCGGGAGATTGGAAATTCAAAATTTTTCCCATTATGCCTACTTCAAGAAAAGCCATCAACTTACTTGAAGACGTGCTGAAGAAAATAATAATTACGAAGAGGAAATTGTTCCCTATCTATATAATAAGATGAGCAACAAGAAAAGGAGCTCCTTCGCAAATAATATTGAAAAATAATAGACCTTGGAAGATGACGATGATGGGAAGAAAAACTCGAGAATTTTCTCCTCCGGAAATTAGAGTCTACGTTTATGTTTTTCGAAGGGGATAAGTTATCCCGGATAACGTAACGGAAATTGAATTCCAAGAAAAATAACGAGACAATTGTTTTGGAGGCGTTTTCAGTGTGTCTGTGTGTTAGAGTGTCCAGATTTTCCTTCAACATCCCTTCTAACAACCTTCGGAGCCTTTAAACAAAAAGCAAAAGAACTTTGAGCCCAGGTGGAGTCGAACCCCTGACCTTCAAAACGGAGAGCTGGCGCGCAGTCACTGAGCCACGCGTGCACCTGAAATCCAGAGGGCAGAGTCTGGTGATAAAGGGGAAGCTTTTCGTTGCCTGTAAAAGGGGGGGGGGTCTCAAATGCGAAACTTTTTTTTTGAAAAAAAAAAAGTTTTTCTTCTCCCACGAAATCCCAATTTAACGATCGAGTCCAATAAATCTCAAAGTTCATGAAAAGACCAGTTCTCTCTAAGCAATCGGATTTCCTTTCCCTACTTGTCAAATGATTACCGTACTCCCAACCTCCTACTCCTCCGTTTTTCGTAGGTTAAAAGAGAAAGGTAGGCGATTATTATGACAATTTGGGCAGCACCCGGCGTCTCTATATAAAACTTATTATCCATGGGGAGAACTGGTAAGAGGCACACACACACGAAACGACACATACAATCTGGTACTTATCCCTATATATGAGATATGTGTAGGGGGGAAAAGGAAAAGAAGAAAGGGAGACAACAGGAGAACAAAGGCGATTTAGAAATGGGTAATCCGTGTATAACGGGAAGTTTTCGAATTCAAAACTTTCCAACTTCCAAAATTTTTTTCTAGGGATCCACAGCCGCCACCCTCACTCCTACAGGCGGCGAAAAGCTCCCGCTTTATCACCTGCCTCTGCCCCCTTTCTCTCAACTTGTACGCGTGGCTCAGTGGCAGTGCGCCAGCTCATCGTTTTGAAGGCCAGGGGTTCGACTCCACTTGGGTTCAAATCTTTTTTTTCTTTTTTTGTAGACTACCGGAAGGATGAGCATAAGACTTTTTTCAATTTCCTTTAGTCCTCTGGCGATAGGAAATTGAAATCCAAAATCTCTTATCTTTTCCGGTCTCTTATCTCTTGAAGAAAAAAAAAGTTATTATGCACCTTTAGGACATCAGATTTCCCACCGAGAGTTCAAGTGTTGTTGAGTTGGGGAAGGGGGATTATATTGGTTCACCGCGGATTGCAAATAAGGGATTATTGTAGTTAGTCTTTTGAGGGAAAGGTTACGGTACCTAAAATTCTAGAAGAATCTTCAGAATCTCAAAGACTCAAATTCGGATTACTGTACTAAACCAGTCAACAACATCTAAATCAATCTCTTTCCCTCTCTATTGTCCTCCTCTTTTTTCCCTTCATTTCCGTATAATTGCAAACCGTATATACCCGAACCGCTCCCCCCGTTAATGCTAACATGTTCAAATCTCGCGCAGGACCAACACATAATTATCGGAATGTTCCCCTCTGTATGCCCCTTTAATTACCTAGCTACGCCGGTTACCTTGAAAAGTCGCATTCATTCAGTGTTAATTGAGATGTAATCAGAGCGCGCGAGCGCCGTTCCCTTTGTTTCTTGATTTATAATAAGTTTTAGCTACCGGAAAGCTAATAGGACCATTGGCAAAGAAAACAAAAAAGAAAAAAGAGAATTTGGTGGAAGTGGGGATTGAACCAGGGACCTCTAAAACGGTGGCAGCGCGCACATCCCCTGCGCCACGACCGTACACCCTGGAACGGACACCAAAGGGCGTACAGAAGGGTGTGGGTTTTGGAGAAAAGTGAGGGGGAAGTTGGAGATGAAGCGTTAAATGAATAATTGATGATTTTAAAGATGAGCAACTTGAAAAGATGGGTCTTCTTTTCCCGAAATTTCTCCTAAATTTCTGAGAGCCGCCATGTACACATGAATGATTTCTGAATGAAATTTCAATGTAAAGGCTGAATTCTTGAGTTATCCTTAGAAGGAGGAGTACTGTAGAGAGGGCTAAACAAGAAAAACAAGATGAGCAATCTAGCCAGATGTTCGTTGAATTACTTCTAGAAGAATGCGTGAACAATTTTTACCGCCAAAAACAAATAAATGTGTTCGTCGTACCGCTTAAGAAGGTGTTGGACCGGAAGAGAAGACGTGGAATTCGAGATGAGCAAGCAGAAAGTAAAAGGGAGAAGGAGAAGCCTATGGTACATTTAGGGATGTGCAATAACTAATATTAATGGTTTTCAAGAATCTTTAGGTTTTGGAGTTTTTCAAATTTTTCAAAAACATTTGGTAGAATAGGTCAAATTCAACCAGTTGAAAAGCTAGCCCAGAGTTGTTGGAAAAGGCTGAAATTTCTAGAAAACATAAAGCAAAACTAGAACTTCATTTTTGTTGTTGACAACTTTTTTGTACAAACGCGCTCTAATGAGATATGCTCCATGGAAGAAAAGAGCCCGATTAGCTCTCTTAAAACGGTAGACGCGTTCCAAGGACCATATCTCATTAGAGCGCATTTGCATCAAAAAGTTGCTAACTATAAAAATGAAGCTCTAGTCTTGTTTAGTATACTCTGAAATTTTCAAAAAGTCAGGACAAGTGATAAGACTTTTTAACTTCATGATCGTTAATCTCCTCCGCCCCCTCAGTTTACCGCGTCTTGAAGCTTTAAAGGCGCATATCTCTTTCGGGTAAATTTTTATCAAAAAAGTGTCAACTACAAAAATGAAGCTCTATTTTTATTTAGTAGACTCTGAAAGTTTCAAAAAGATTGAACAAGTTTAAGCTAGTTTTCCGGACTATTGAAATTGATGTATTTTTGAAGATTTTGGATTTTTAAAGGATAGAAGCTAAATAAGTGTAAAACTATGAAAACACAGATTTAGCTTTAAAATTGACGAATTGAAAAGAAAATTCAAAGTTGAGAAAATTAGAAACGTCTAGAAGTCTCCAGAAGCCTCGAAAGCCTCCTGAACCCAAAAACCCCAAGCACACCCCCCCCTTTCAAAACAAGATTCTGATAAGTTATTCATCTAATAAGAGTTATCCATCATTTTTCTCCCTTTTATCTTCTCTTAATTACTCTCCTCAACCCTATTCATTTCCTTTTTATCTTCATTTTCTTCTGAGATACTTCAGAAGGCAAAGAGCAGCAAGAAGAACAAGGAAGTACAGTAATCCAGTCCATGTATGATTAGCAAGAATTTTCTCGGGGAAGGAGATGCACATGGAATGACTCTCCCTCTCTCATATATTGACTTTTCTTGGAAAACGAGCAGATGTGCTAACTGATGGAAGAAGAGGGGGCGAACAATTAGACAAATATGGAGCCCATCCCTTCCCCCACCAACGTCCCTTTTAAATGTTTGATTTTAGTAAGCAAAAGAAGATGATGATGATGATGGATAAGGAAGCCGAATGAATGGTATATAGGAAGTATTGGGAAAAGGGACTGAAAAGGATTTTTTGTTTTCGCGAAAATTTAGAAGATTCAGAAGTTTAAATATCGAAAAAACGGTACCGTATTCTCTCTAGGTCAACTTTAAGATCAATCTTCTCGGTTCCTGTGAAAGATATCAGAACATTGGCAACTGATAAAATATTGGTGGTACTGTGATAAATGATTTATCAGTTGCCAATGTTCTGATATCTTTCACATAAATCGAGATATTTGAGCTCAAAGTTGACAATTTGGATGGGCTTCTATTAGAGGTATACCTCATATTTCAAAATTTATAGTGACATTAAGACTTTTATAAAGGACAGGATGATAATAGAACTTAAAAGAGACAGGAGGACAATTTGACTTCAAAGGAACATGAGGATATTTTTGCGTAAACGTTGTTCACACTATCTGGTGTGGCTACAGTACCCCGAAGAGTATGCTTGTAGCTGTGTAGCTCAGTTGGTGGCGGTATGACATACTGTACTTTAGAAAAATAGCGAAAATGGGTAATTTGAGAACTGCAAGCTTCAAAATTTGTTCAAAAAAGTTCAAATCTACATAGTTTTTTTGAAACGGTAATTTTCGAAATTTTGAAAAAAAAACGGCATTATTTAAGCTCCCCATGAACTAGCTCAACCTACTTCTATTTATTTGAAATTTTCTAAAGATATAGAACACAACTAGAGATTCATTTTTCTTGTAGACAACTTTTCTGTACAAACACGCTCTAATGAGATACGCTCTATGAACGAAATTAGCTTGAAGCGCGCCTGAAGCGATAGGCTTCTCCCAAGTTGCATATCTCATTGGAGCGCGTTTGTACAGAAAAGTGGTGAACTACAAAAATGAAGCTCTAGTTGTGTTTAGTTTGGTCTGAAAATTAAAAAAAAAATCAAAAAAGTTTCAGCTACTTTTCAGGCATTGAAAATTGCTTTTGTTGAACCTACGAAAAAGCACAAAAATTCAAATTTTCTAGAAAATTCATAAGAAATTTCTAGAAAAAGGTCCAAAATGAACGAGAAGAAAAGAAAAAGTCTTCTAGCATCTTCTGATTTTGAAGGCTCCATCTCCTTAAGAATCTTCTAATTGTGTTTTCTTCCAAATCTGCAAGTGACACCTTCTTATCCATCCTAATTCTAAGAAGGGATGGAAATTCAACCTTAAAGGAGGCGAGACAGCAAAAATTTTGGGGGACAGTTTGGGGGACGAAATCGCACCGCGCTTATGTATGCCATCGGTCGTCAGCCGAGTTTGCGCCCCCGTAGCTCAGCCGGTAGCGGCGCTGTACCCCTGAGCTGCCTGTCATGAGTTCAACCCCTCATGGGGGTTCTTTAGCCAAAATATCAGGAAAACTTTTTTATGTCTGGCCCCCTTTAAGGAGAAGTGAGTCTGTCTGTGTGTCTGTATATCCTCTAATTCTTAAATTCAAAAAGCACATACCATATTGTCTTCTCGAAAAAAGAAATGTACACTTCCGCTTGACCTCATATCTTATAACCTGTGTGACAAATGCTTAATTATACGCCCCCCTCCCAAAAAAGAACATATACATGCATAATTATCCCCCCTTAGCCCTCTTCTACCTCCGATTTTTTCTATTGTTACAGTAAGCTAGGTGGGGGGTCGTTCCCCCCTTTGAAGAAGTTTTTTGGCGGGACGATGATCGTAGAAGAGACTATTGTCTCCAGAGATTAGGTAGTACACTTCTGTTTGAATGGGTAATGTAGAACATGAGGATCTGTATTGGAGATGAAGATAGAGGAGAGGGTACTGTAGAAATAGGGACCAAAAAAAATTAATTTCATGGGAAATGGAAGAAGATGGGGCTATTTCAGACAAAACTTCTGAAAGTTTACTATTTCAACGTCTTTACAACTTTTTTGTAATCAAATTTCAAATTCTCCCAAAGTTATCACCAAGTCAACATTGATGATTTGAAAAGCTAGCTCAAAATTTTCAGATTTTTCTGAAATTTTCAAATTACATTAATCAGAACTAGAGCTTTAATTTTGTAGTAGCCAATTTTTCTGGAAATTTCGTTCCTAGCGGTATATGACACCTGGAAAACGACTAAGCTACTACATACTGAAATGCCCCCTCCCCAACTTTGAGCTCGTATATCTCGATTTCTATAAAAGATATTGAAACGTTGTTAATTGATAAAATGTTTATCATTAAATTTCACACATTTTGTCAATTGATCCCTTTTTGATATCTCTTACAGTAACCGAGATAAAACGGCTTAATGTGGACAGCCATAAGGAGCCGCTGGTGGTCCGCCGGTCAAGCTTCTCTGGCGCGGCCGACCGTGTAGGTCAGCGAGAATCTATATCCTTTGAGCCTATCAAAAAATAGTCAACTGACAAAATGTTTATCATAATATCAGTAACATTTTCTTAGTTGGCAAATTTTTAATATTTTTTACAGGAACTGAGATAATTTGGCTCAAAGTTAGAATCTCATTCTACTAGAGACAGTTGCAAAATAACGAAGTTGAGTACATAATGACAAATCACTTGAGCCCCAAATCACAAGATATTTCAAAAACATCATCACTCCAAGAACTAATTACCATTCTTCTCGACCCAATAAAAAAAGAAATAGACGACCAAAAAAATCTACACATTTTTAATGTTCTCTCTGTGTTGAAAGAGCATGGGAACCAGAAGAAAGGAGTACTGTAGACCTTTTTGGGAACAAAAATTTGGACAAACTGATAAGTGAGCTATCGAGACTTAATTGAAGGTCAATTTACAAGTTTAAGTTTAGACTTCCAGCCACAGTACAGTACCTAGAAAAGTACGAAATAAGAAATAGAATTTCTCCTTCAGAAAAGTTGCATAATAATAATAATTTGATTGACTAATAGAGGTAGGAGAAGAAACTGTCTGAAGAAGAAAAATGGGTTGGAGGATTTTAATTGGTTCAATGCGTGACGAAACGAATTAAAACGGGCAGAGGGGGCGAACTGGATGACCATGGTTACCTAATAGACTAGACAGAGAGGGGAAGGGTATAATTATTACAGTTTTGTATAAACATATTAGCATTATATAAGCCTTATATAGGCATGCTAATGTTTAGTTTTTTTTTTTGGAACGATTCCTTGAAGCGTGTGCTTTGACCCAATCTAAGACTCTTATAGAATGACCCCAAACTTTGATCTAATTTAGCTAGCTTCCTGTAAAAGATATCAAAAAGTAGTCAACTGATAAAATGCGTATGATATTATTTTCAGTTTTTATCAGTTGACCAGTTTTTGATATCTTTTACAGGAACCAAGATAATTGAGCGCCAAGTATATAGGTTCCCGCTGAGCTGCGCGCCAGCGACTCGCTTCCTGAAAAAGATATCAAGGCATTGTAAACTGATAAAATGTTGGTCTTAATATCACCAACATTTCCTAGTTTAGTGGTTTCAGATATATCTTATAGGAACCTAGATAATTGCGGTTCAAGCTCGTTACCCGGTAAATTTAAGGATCTAGACCGGAAAAGCCCGTAACTCGCTTCAAACTTAATATTTTTGAAAAAATCAAAAAGTAAAAAATATAACTTCAAAGGAGCTATAAGATTATTTAAAATTTAATTTGCGTCCACTGTCAAATTTTCCGATAAATATAGGATAAACAGACAAGACTACGTATGCTGCTTGGACGGTTGGAACCCTAGCTTTCTCAAAACTTTATCAAAATTCAGCTTTTTGAGTGGTTTAAAAGTAAAAATATAGAAAGTCTTCAGTTTAATGAAGTTTATATAATTTTGCAGTTCCCCACTACTCTTGTAGAACCTACAGTAACCCAAAACACCATCCCGAATATCGAATTCTCTCAGAAAACGCAACAGCCTTTTTTCCTCCCTTTTCTCAGACAGGTGCCCTCTTTTTCTTGTACTCTACATTCTCAAGAACAACAAAAAAACGTTGAGTAGTGGTATAAAAATGTGGGGGGAGTCCTCAATTAGCATGTATGGGTTACGAAACTGATTACGCAAGACAATGGACTTGGGGGGAAGTATGGGGAAGACTTGTGGAATCGAGAGGAGAAATTTTAAGGGATTTGAGTAATAAATAAGAAACGGTAATTATAGAAAAACGAGAGAAATCTAGAAACTTGGAATAAAAAGGAAGAGTATGAGTACCAAAATGAGTAAAACCAAAAAAGATAGCAAATGTAAATTTTGGATGTCTGTGTACCAGTCAACCTACAGGTGTCCTTTTTACAACGCTAATTATCTCGGTTGCTGTGGGAAATATCAAAAAGGTTTTAACTAGTAAAATGTTTATGATATTGAGTTGCACATTTTATTAGTTGACTACTTTTTGATATTTCCTAAGGGAACTAAGATAATTGGAGCTGAAGTTCAAGGCAGTGTTACCTAGTTAGTTCAAGCATCAACAGCAGAAATGCCCATAACTCGCTTCAAACTCAATATTTTCAAAAAATTCAAAAAGTAACAATATAAGACACCCTACAGATGTCCTTTTTACAACCCTAATTATCTCGGTTCCTGTGGGAAATATTCAAAAACTGTCAATTAGTGAAATGTTCATGATGATGAGCTATACATTTATCTAGTTGACTACTTTTTTATATTTCTTAAGAGAACCGAGATAATTATCGATGAAGAAAAGGTGTCGGAGCCTTTGAGATTGAAGCGGGAAATTTGAAAAAAAAAGAATTTCCAAATCAAGGAAAAATTGGTCGTCTAGCTCAGCCGGTAAAGGATATTTAAGAAACCAAAAGAGACACCCTTAAACACGATGACTCCATATTTTTATTGTATTCCTTTTTCTCAATTGCTCAGTTTTCCTTTTCTCTAGAATCGGGGGGAAGGCGTGAGGAGCCAAGTGTTTGCAGAAGAGGTATCCCGGAGATGAATGACTTGAAGAATTATGAAAGTTCGGAAGAAGAAGACGGAGGGAGAGAGCGGTTGTCAAGTGAATCGGGAGCACTTGAGATGAGTTTTAGAATTGAGAAGGGGGAATTTTGGAATCTTTAAAGGGACATGTATAGATTGGGAAACTTCTGGGACAAAGCGCTACCTGGAAAATTTAAGGATCAACAGGATAAATGCCTATAACTCGCTTCAAACTCAATCTTTTTAAAAAATTCAAAAAGTAGAAGATAGAACTTTAGAGGAGCTATAAAATTATATAAAATTCGACTGGCTTCCGGTTCCGCGTTTTCCAGGAATTGAATTTGTTTCAAAGCTACGCGGTCAGTTGCTAGGTTAGCTAGCTCAAAAGGAGTTCTAGAACGTTACAGTTCTTAAAATTGGCAAAATATTGAAACCCAAAACACAATAATATGACCCAAATTTCAACGAAACTCTTATTTTCTAAGAAAAAGCAAAAACTTATAATAATCGGATTATATAATCAACTTTGTCTTCTTTATTATTTCTTTATCAATTCTCTCCTTTTGGAACCTTTTTCTGCACTTTTTCCTCTTTGCACATTTTGTAGACGTTATGGTCATAGTGATGTAATTGAAATTGATTGTCGAGGATTTGGGAGCCTGAAAATCTGAAAAAAAAACATATTCTAGGATTGCTGAAAAGGGAAAGTTTACAAATTATCGAAATTAAAAATAATCCCAGAATTCCCGAATTTCAGATTCTTCCGAATTTCAGAATTTCAGAGTTTTCCAGAATTTCAGAGCTTTCAAAAATTTCAGACTATCCCGGAATTTTGGAAATTCCTAAATTTCCGAATATTCCAGAATCTTGAAATTTTGGAATCTTCCAAATTTTCGGAATATCCCAGAACTTCAGAATTTTACAAAATTTTCAGAATTTTCCAGAATTTTGGAATTTCCCAAAAGGTTCAGAATTTTCAAGAATTTCATAATATTCTTGAACTTCAGAATCTTCCTCCATTTCAGGATTTTCCAAAACTTCAGATTGTTTCGAAGTTTGAAAATATTCCAGTTTTCTGACTTTCAAAATATTTCAAAAATTTCAGAAATTTCCAGAGTTTTTCAAAATTTTCAAATTTTCTGGAATTTAAGAATCTCCCAGAATTAAATGAAATTTCAAAAATTCAGATGTTCTCAAAAATTTCAGAATTTTACAAAATTTTCAGTCTCTTCCAGATTTTCCAGAGATTTCCAAAAGTTTCAGGATCTTCGAAAATTTCGAAAAATAAACCAGGATTTCAGAATATCCCGGAATTTCAGAATCTTCGAGAACTTCAGAATATTCCACAATTTCCTATCCACCAAAAAAATTTTCACAGCCTTCCAGAATTTTAGAATCTTCTAGAATTCCAGAATCCTGAAATTCAAAATTTCCTCAACTCCATAGTTTGAACTTTCTCCTCCTGATGCTCCCCGGAATACGTCAGACACCCAAATTCGGGAATGACTTAGTAATTTGCCACGAATCAACTCAAAATTACCCAATTTATCATCTTTTTCCAGTCAAATAGCGTCTTGAAAACGGAATTAAACTGAAATTATGATAAAAATTTTTGTCGAAATCGACAAAATGATAGTGATAAGAGAAATGCGTATATTAGGGGCTTATCAGCGACCGAAGTTTCTTGTTTCATTTCATTTTTCACCTAATTTTGTAATTAGGAAAAAAGTGAAAAAATCAGAGATGAGGCAAGTGATCGTGTTGCTGGTGGCAGGTGAGTGATAGGGTTACTGTAGTTTTTCCCCCAGTTATTCAAATGAGCTGAAAAATTCAGTATATACTAAACAAACCTAGAGCTTCATTTTTGTAGTTGCCAACTTTTTTCTAGCTTTGTTAGTTTTGGAGGTATGCGCCTTTAAAAGGAGAGCGCGCCGAGAGTAGAAATGAGGAGCACTCCAAGCGCGTTCTCATGTTAAAGGCGCATATCTCAAAAACTACCGTAGTTAGAAAAAAGTGGTCAACTACAAAAATGTAGCTCTGGTTTTGTTTAGTATACTCTGAAACTTTCAGAAGAATCTGAAAATTTTAAAGTAGTTTTGTAGATGCCCCAAAGTTGGTGATTTTTACAGCGATTTGCAATTTTTTTGGTATTTTGTAGCTTCTGAAAGAAAAACTGATATCGAAAAATTCCGGTTACTGATAACACACTTTTTAATCAAAAAATCAAACTAAAAATTTCTCTAAAAATATCTAAAAATCCCAAAAATTTCAGCATGTCTGCTCAGCGAGGTGCTCTCGGCGCCAGCCGAGGAGAAGCGCATTCGTCGTAACATGATTCGCGGACGGCCACGTGGCGGTATGAAGAAGACACCACCGGTAGGTACAGTAATCCTTAAGGGTGATCATTGAGCTTCAAAATGATATCAAACTTGACAATGTGCTCTATGGATTATGGGAACTTTTGGTTGCCACACTATGCCCTCTAATAGAAGCCTACCTCAACTTTGAGCTCAAATATCTCGGTTCCTGTGAAATATATCAAAAACTCGTCAACTGATAAATTGTTAATCATAATATCAGACACATTTTATTAGTTGACTGATCATTGCTAGCTTTCACAGGAACCGAGATATTTGAGCTCAAAACTGACGGTGGGCTTCTATTAGATGCCCATCCATCTGTACCTCCTTGTTTCCAGATGTCCTCCGTCGAACATCTCATCAACAAGGACACCGTCGTCTCCACGACCTACACTCAAACCCTCGACCACTTCGATTCCTCCAACATGAAGACGTTCCAACAGAGATACTACCATAACAATCAATGGTACAAGGATGGTGGACCAATCTTCTTGATGCTCGGAGGAGAGGGACCAGAATCCAGCTATTGGGTGTCTTATCGTTAGTTTGGAATGGTATAACGAATAAGCTAATTTTTATATTGTAGCTGGACTCGAGATCACCAACTTGGCCGCTAAGCAAGGAGCCTGGGTGTTCGACATTGAGCACAGATTCTATGGAGAGACCAAGCCAACTAGGTAAGGAGCCTTCCGATATTCTGCTCAAAATCCCATTTCCAGCGACATGTCAGTCCCCAACCTCAAATACCTCTCTTCGGCTCAAGCCATCGAAGACGTCGCCACCTTTATCAAGGCAATGAATCAAAAGTATCAACTCCAAAATGCCAAATGGGTCACTTTCGGAGGATCTTACTCCGGAGCCTTGGCTGCCTGGGCCCGTGCCAAGCATCCAGAACTCATCTACGCCGCCGTCGGATCCAGTGGACCAGTTCAGGCTGAGGTTGACTTCAAGGGTGAGCTATCTTTAACTGACGCATACCGTAACCTTTTCATTTGACTGCCAACTTTGAGATCATTTATCTCGGTTCCTGTGAAAGATACCAAAAAGTTTTCAACTGATAAAATGTTTATCACATTATCAGAAATATTTTGCCAGTTGACTACTTTCAAATACATCTTACAGGAACCGAGATAAATGAGCTCAAAATTGGGGGCGCGTGGTCGCCGCTAAAGCCGGCGGGCGTAGAGACCCCTGAGCGGCGGCTCTAAATTCCTGTCCACTTTAAGCTCATTTATCACGGTTCCTGTAAAAGATAATAAAAAGTGGAAAACTGATAAAATGTTTATCATATTATCGCAAACATTTCGTTAGTTGAACACTTTTTGATATCTTGCACAGGGACCGAGATAAATTAGCTTGAATTAACGTCATTAGGAGGCGTTAAAGAAGAGGGATTACGGCATACTTGGGTTCTGGATTTTAAAGATGCCGTGCTTTCTAACCTGAAGACTTTGTATCCTGGGATATTCGAAGCCTAGAACTCTGGGTTTGGAATCTCGCTCGGATTCTGGAGCTTGAAATTCTAGATTCTAGATCTTGGGGATCCACGATTTCGGATCTCGGAGAATTCCTTTGATTGGGAAGCCTGATTTCTGGATCTCTGTAGATTGAAGATCTTGAGAATCTGGTTACGATAAGTCTAGAAAATTTAGGATCCTGAAATTCTAAACTCTGGGGATCTTAACATTCCGGAGCCTGAAACTCTGAATCTTAGGAATTCTAGGGTTTCCGATCTTGAAGACCTTCATGGATCCTATATCTCGAAGACTTGGAAAATTTGTGAGAGTTATGAAGTCGTTCTATTTTTAACCATTCACGGTAACAGCAGAATTTTCTGGGTTTTCTACCGTATACTCTTCTTTAATGCTCCCAATTTCTAGAGTACCTCGAAGTGGTTCAAAACTCGATCACCCGCAACTCCACCGCTTGCGCCGCTAGCGTCACCGCCGGATTCAACCTCGTTGCTCAGCTTCTCCAAACCGCCGACGGCCGTAAACAATTGAAGACTGCTTTCCACACCTGCCAAGACATCCAACTCGACGACAAGAACCTCAAGTACTTCTGGGAGACCGTCTACTCGCCATACATGGAAATCGTACAGTACTCTGGAGACGCCGCCGGATCTTTCGCCACCCAACTCACAATCTCCAACGCCATCTGCAAGTACCATCTGAATGCCAAGACTGATACATTGACCAAGATGAAACAAGTCAATGACTACTTCAATTTGGTTCAGGAGTACTATGGATGCAATGATATCAACTACCAAGCATTCATTGACTTTATGGCTGACACTAGCTTCGGATACGCTCAATCCGACCGCGCCTGGGTTTGGCAGACATGCACTGAATTCGGATACTATCAATCCACGTCATCAGCCACCGCTGGTCCATGGTTCGGAGGAAATGCCAACCTTCCTGCTCAATATTACATCGACGAGTGCACTGCCATCTATGGAGGAGCTTATAACAGTCAGGAGGTGCAGACAGCCGTTGCTTACACTAATCAGTATTACGGTGGAAGAGATGGTCTGACGACTTCTCGTATCTTGTTGCCAAATGGAGATATTGATCCATGGCATGCACTTGGAAAGTTGACAAGCTCAACGGCTGATATTGTGCCAGTTGTTATTAATGGTTTGTGATTTTTGGGGCATAATTATGTTAATTTAGGCTTTGTTAGGTTCTTTTTTCTTGCATCGCTAGAAATTTCAAAATTTCCGGAATTTCTCATTAGAGCGCAACGGCATACTCCCTAATTTTAACCACTTTGGGCAATAGAAAGCGAAAATTTAGAAATTAAAACATAAAAATTAGAAAAAAGGATTCAGAAATTGCGCTCTAATGAACTGGACGTTTTTCATTAGCGACCGCGCACGCAGACACGCGACGCGTCCAAAAAACGTCGTTTCAGCGCTCAAGAGACTGTTTTCAGCCGTTTTTGAGCCAATTTTCGGGAATTCAAGAGCAAATTAGCCCATTTTAGTCGGTTTTAGGGCATTTTCATTAATTTTTGAGACATTTTCAGTCAATTTCGGAGCATTTTTCATGATTTTCAAGCCATTTTTAAATTTAAATCAGTAAAATTAAAAAAAGAATCAGAAAACGCGCTCCAACGATCTGGAAGTTCTCGCCATAGCGACCGCGCACGCAGACACGCGACGCGTCCAAAGAAATTTGTTATAGGGCTAAATACACCATTTTCAGGCATTTTTGGTCAGGTTTGGCAATTTAATCAGAATTTTTGAAAAAAAAAAGTTTTGAAATTGCGCTCTAACGAACTTGAGGTTTGTCAGCTAGCGACCGCGCACGCAGACACGCGACGCGTCCGAGAAACTTGGTTTTAGCCGTTTTTGAGCCATTTCAGTCATTTTTGGCCCGATTTCAAGGATTTTTGAGCCATTTTCAACCTATTTCAACTTCTAGGAACCGCCCATTGTGCCGATATGTACGGTGCCTCTTCCCATGACAGCATCTACCTGACCAATGCTCGTCAGAAGATTTCCGACGTTTTGGATGGATGGCTTCATGCTTAGATGCTCTCTTTTTTCTATCTCGTTTTTTTTTGAAAAAAATCCTAATAAATTAATTTTTTAAGTCTTAAAAATTAAGGATTTCTAGGCACATTTATAGTCTGAAATGACGAAAAAAAAGGGGAAAATCAACAAAAAATTCAAAAAAAAAGTCAATTATTAAATCGTTTCGGCGGCAGAAGAATGCGATTTTTGAGCTCATCGATTTGCTCCAAGATTCGATCGTCGCCCGACCAGACCGCCTCCAAATCGTACTTTTCTCGACAGTCTTCGCTCATTACGTGGATCTGAGAATTCCAGAAAAATCGATTTTTTCAGATTTTTCAGATATTTTTTTTGGATGATTTTCAGCCATTTTTTTGAATTTTTGACCAAAATTTTCGGAATTTTCAGCCATTTTCTCTCGAACTTTCGGTCAAGTTTCAGCCATTTTTGGACAGTTTTTTCTCGAAATTAGCTGCTTTTTTTTTGAAAATTTCAGTGAATTTTTTCGGCTCGCTTTCGGTTATTTTAGCCAATTTTTCGAATTTTCAGTCAATTTTCAGCTTTTTCAGTTAATTTTCAGCCAATTTTTTTTTGAAATTTTTAGCTAAATTTTCAGAATTTTTGGCTTTTTTTAAAATATTCATTTTTTCAATTTTCAGTCGATTTTAAACCATTTTCAGCCCGTTTTTTGAAAATTTCAGCCAAAATTCATGGTTTCTGAATTTTCAGCTGAATTTTTTTAAATTTTCAGCTATTTTTTAGCGAATCTGGACAATTTTTAGCCGATTTTAAGCCCATTTTTTGGAATTTGAAGCAATTTTTTTTTTTGAAAATTCAGACATTTTCTGGCTCATTTTCAAACAATTTTCAGACAATTTTTGTCTATTTTGAATCGCTAAAAATTATCGATTTTTTACTAATTTTCAGTCAATTTTCAGACATTTTTTGGCTCATTTCCAGTCAATTTTTAGAATTTTCAGCAAAAATTTTCCGAAAATTAGCCGATTTTTTTTCGAATTTTCTGCTCATTTTCAGTCATTTTCACCCAATTTTTTCGAATTTTCAGCATAATTTTTTTTTGAATTTTTAGCTAAATTTGCTCACCTGAACGCTGTCAATCTCACTGACATACCATCCATTGCTTCGTTTTGTATTGCTCTTCACATTCGATGTCCCATACATTGATTGCTCATTTCCAATTTTCAGAATTTCCCTCAAATTTTCAGAAATTGCCGCCGCTTGTCGCGAATTGAACACCGAACAGATGATCTGGAAGAGGAGGAAAAGGTGGTGGTGGCCTAGTTGGTTTTTTCTAGGCCAAGTTCGGTGGCCTAGAAAAACGGAAAATTGGATTTCTAGGCCACTGATGGCAATTTCCATTTTTTAAGGCGATTTGAAGGCTAAAATGACCTAGCTTTCTAAAAATTTGGTTTTCTAGGCCACCATTTTTTCGGTGGCCTAGAAATCTCTAAAATTGGAATTCTAGGCCATCAATCTAAATTTGGTTTTTTCAGGTCCCTAAAGTTTCAGTTTTCGAAAATTCAAAGTGGCCTAGTTTCCCCAAAATTAGAATTTCTAGGCCATCATTGTTTGCTGGCCTAGAAACTCTCAATTTGGATTTCTAGGCCATCAATCAAAATTCGGTTTTTTCAGGTGCTGGAACTTTCAGACTTCGAAAATTCAAAATGGCCTAGATTTTCCCAAATTTTGGATTTCTAGGCCACCATTTAAATTTTCTCGTTTAGGCCATTTGAGAGCTTCAAAATTGTCTGATTTCAAAAATTCAAAATGACCTAGTTTTCCAAAAATTTGGATTTATAGGCCATCACTTCGCTGGCCTAGAATATTCTAAATTTGGAATTCTAGGCCACCAAACTCACCCTATGACTATACGGTGTCATTTCCTTATCATCTGATTTGACAACAAACACATCTCTGGCCTTCTGCTCGCCCAGTGCTCCAACAATCGTCTCCACAAAATCCACGTCATCTGATTCTTCTTGTCTTCTGAATCTCTTCGTCACGTCTTCTGTGGATGATTTTGGGGGCGGAGCTTCTTTTGGGATACCGTAATCCTCAAAATACTCCTCTTCGATGAATGTAGTCGATAGGAATCTACTGGGGAATTTGGGGAAAGAACTTCTAAAAATTCCAGAAAGCATTTTCTGAAAAAAAAATTGAAAAATCTGAAAAAGGGGCGGAGCTAAAAAGGGGCGGAGCTACTACAAAAAGTAATGAATTTTAGTTGGTTTCGACACATATTTCTATAGCAAAAAATTTAATTTTTTCAACAATTTTGTATTAAAAATTCAGAATAAAAAATGATTGAGATTGTTTGCGAGGGATAACAACAAGTAGAAATTTCCAGAGAGAATTCCAGAAATTTCAGCAACAAGAATAAAGAAAAACAGAAAAATCAACAAATTTTGAATTCAAAAAGAGAATTATTCATTGGATCCAGTGTACTTGGTCTCTCGGGTCTTCTTCTTGCGAACACGACGCTTCTCGATTTGAGCCGAAATCTGAGCAGCGGCTTCCGATTCGTCGGCAATTGGGATTTGAGTGTCGAATTCCTGGAAAAATCGGTTTTTAGGGACTTTTCTCAAAAAAAAAACACTTTTTTGGCTGGCCTAGAAATTCTGAAAACTGATTTTCTAGGCCACCATTTTTCTCGCTGGCCTAAAAATCCTAAATAAATTTGGATTTCTAGGCCACAAACCGGAATTTCATTTTTCAGGTCACTTGAGTGCCTAAAAACTGTCAGATTGTAAAAATTCAAAATGGTCTACTTTCTAAAAAAATCTGGTTTTCTAGGCCACCATTAAAACATGCATTTTTAGGCTTTTTAACCAACTATAAATTGTCGGATTTTGAAAAATCAAAATGGCCTAATTTTCTCGAAATTCGGATCTCTAGGCTACCATTTTTTTGCTGGCCTAAAAATCTGAAAACTGATTTTTCTAGGCCACCATTTTTCTCGCTGGCCTGAAAATCCTAAATTTGGATGTCTAGGCCATAAATCGAAATTTTAACTTTTCAACCATTGGAAAAGCTTTGAAATTGTGAAAGTTCCAAATGTCAAAGTGGCCTAGTTTTCTAGAAATTTGAATTTCTCGGCCACCCTTTCTTGCTGGCCTAGAAGCCACAAAAACTGATTTTCTATGTCACATACTGAAATATATTCTTTTTCGGTCACTTTATAGCTATAAAATTTTCTAAGTTTCGAAAATCCAAAAATGGCCTAATTTTCTCGAAATTTGGATTTCTAGGCCACCATTTTTTTCTGGCCTAGAAATCCATCAATCTCGGTTTTTAGGCTACCAATCTAAATTGCATTATTGATGCTTGTTTGGCTATTTATAAACTGTAGAATTATGAAATTTCCACATGGCCTAGTTTCTATAAAATCCGGTTTTCTCGGCCATCATTTTTGCTGGCCTAGAAACCTTGAATTTGGACTTCTAGGCCGCCAATCAAAAATCTCCTTTTAGGGCGTATTTAGGGCGTATTTTTGACTACCTTAACAGTCGCCTTATCGAAATTCAAAATAGCCTAGTTCTCTCAAAAATAGAATTTCTAGGCCATCACTTTTCAATGGCCTAGAAGCCTTTAAAATTTGTTTTTCTAGGCCACTAATCAAAACTTTAAGGCCTTTTTTACAGTTTAAACTTTTTCGTTTTCTAGGATTATTTTTTCCATGGCCTAGTTTTTGTATTCCTAGGCCACCTCTCCCAATCAATTCCTCCCTTACCTTTCCAACCAAATCCACCGTCTTCTCAGCGAGAATCTCGCTAACTTTCGCCTGCTTCACATTCGACGCCTTCACAGCCAACTGCTTCTCAATGTAGGCGTTCTGTCCTTTACGGTGCTCACGACGCATCACATTTGGTGAGATGTAGTTCGGGTTGTCGTAGAGAACGGCTCCTTCAAACGAGCCGGCGAACAAACGGACCATTTCCAGAACGAAACGGGGTCCTGGAAAATCGATTTTTAGGGATTTTTTCAACCTTTTTTACTAATTAAATTGAGTTTTTTTGGGGGTAAATCAGTCAGTTTTTATCATTTCTCTCAAATTTTTTCTGGATTATTTGAGCCCTTTTTCACTAAATTGGGCTCTTGGAGCCGTTTTCAGCGTCTCTACTCACCAACTTCTTGCAACTGCAGACTCTCATCGACGATCTGGAAGTTGCGGAACCAGATTTTGTCGCCCTCGCCGACGGAGAAGTTGAAGACGTGATCGACGAACGGTTGACTGCGTGGATGGTGGTGTGGCGTGCCGAGTGTCTGGAAATTTAGATTTTCAGCTAGTTTTAGGATAATGAAACGTTTTTTCTGGCCAAATCGTGGCTTAGATAGACTTTTTACACCACTAATGGGCCAAATTTTGCCCAAATTTCAGCCGATTTTCCATCGATTTTCAGAATTTTTAAAGCTTTTTTTCATTTTCAGCCTAGATTCCTAGAATTCAAGGATATGCGAGAATTTTTCAGCATTTTTAGGCTGTTAAGACCACTCTCACCTGCATAAGAACGGCCTTGATCAACTTCAACTGTGGCTTCTTATCAAAAGCATCGTCAAAAGAAAGAATCGGTCGGGACGCCTTCAAACAGTTTCCAGACATCTTCAACTCCTTCATCGTATGCACATTGTGCACCAAGAACTTGATCGATGGACCCTTTTCGACATTCGACATCCACAAATACGTATCTTTTCGTTTCCGACTCTCGAAATACATCACTTTCGTGCAATTCTTCATTTCGGCAATCTCATTCAGAGCTTTTAGGGACTTTTGTTGATCCAGTTTCGAGTCTCCTTTAGCGTGTGGAAGAAGATCTTTGATGTCTTTCATGAGGAATCGAGTACGTACGTCGGCACCACGGGAGCATAGGACTAGGACGCGTTCGCGATTCGTCCACAGCTCGGCACGACGACGGGTCTCTTCTGGTTGTTCCGTGGTTGGATGGGTGTCGTCGTCCTGGAAGAAGGGGAATCTTGGGTGATTTTTTGAGGAGTAAACCCTTAGATTTCTCAGGTCCGAGTATTTTTCGCTGGCCTAGAAATCTGAAAACTGGTTTTCTAGGCCACCAATCTCTTTTAATGATCGAATCATGAAAAATCGAAAATAGGTTTTCTAGACGCCACAAACACATCGATTGTGAAAATTGGCCTAGTTTCTACTAAATTCGAAGTGGCCTAGTGTTTAAGAAATCTGGGTTTCTAGGCCACCATTTGTTTGCTGGCCTAGAAATCTGAAAATTGATTTTCTAGGCCATCAATCGAAAACTTCAATTTTCAGGTCATTTGACCATCTGAACACTGTCAGATTATGAAAATTCAAAACGGCCTAGTTTTCTTCGAAAATTGGATTTCTAGGCCATCATTTTTCGGCTGGCCTAGAAATCTGACAACCAATTTTTTAGGCCACAAACAAAAATTGCCTTTTTCAGGCTATTCTAGAGCTTGTGTCGAATGACCTAGTTTTTATGGAAACTGGATTTCTCGGCCACCATTTCTTTGCTGGCCTAGAAATCTGAAATTTGGTTTTCTAGGCCACTTGTCAAGAATTCAATTTTCAGATCATTTGACCATCTGAAAACTGTCAGATTAGGAAAATTCAAAATGACCTAGTTTCTCCGAAAATTGGATTTCTAGGCCACCATTTGTTTGCTGGCCAGCCTGGCCTAGAAACCTGAAAATTGGTTTTCTCGGCCACAAACAAAAATTCTATTTTCAGGCCATTTTGGTGGATATTCAGCAACTTTTAGACTAAAAATCCTAGATTTTCAGATTTCCTTACCGACTCATCCGACGAATCATCACTGGAATCCTTGGCACCAGCCGCCTCCCACTCCATTTTCTCCTGAGCCGTCTCCTGCTCCTCCTGTTGAACTTTCTTTATCTTTGAGAACTTTCCCATGACGATTTCTAGAATTCCGGGGTCAAAAAATCAAAAAAAAAAGGAAAATAGGTATGAAACTGGCAAAGAATGACCAGAAAATCGTTAAAAAATGAAGAGTTTTTCCCGGAGATGTTTTTTAAAATCATAATTATGTCAGAAACAGAATAAATTAATAAATTACACAGAGACTTTGGAGTGGAAGAGGGGAGAAGAAGCCAAAAACCCATAGAAATTCTGAATTTCAAATAAAGAAAATAGAAGCTGAAAGAGCGGAATTTAGGATCGTCTTGTGGTGGTGTAGGTGGTTGGGAATGGAACGACGAGCTGATTTGTGGATTGGACGAGACGGAGATAGCCGGCGTTTGGAATCACGTTGTATCTGGAAGAAATGGGAGGTTTGGAGCAAATTTTAGTGGGAAATTTGAGGTTTTTTGGAGCCAAATTCTCTAGAAAAAATGTGAAAATTGGATTTCCAGCGATTTGGAGTTAGAAAATTGCTTTTTTGAGAGATTTTAAGCCGATTTTTACCTATTTTGGCCTATTTTTAATCGATTTTCAATTAATTTTTCCAGCCTGGTCGGATCATTTTTAGGATTTGAAAGCGATTTTGAGCCGATTTTCCAGCTATTTTGGCTCATTTTCTACCGATTCACCTCAAAACGAATGTCACGTTGTCGTGCTTCAACAAGTGCGCCCCATCGTCCAAGAAGTAGTACTTGGTTTTAACACCAATCTCATCCATCACAACGCGTTCGGCACGCTCGACGATACGATCCCAGATTACCACTTGGTTCACGGCCTGGAAATGGGAAATTTTGGATGAAAATATGGGTTTTGAGCTTAATTTGGGTCTAAAAACTCCTACTTTCGCTCACTTTTCACCAACAATTCCCAAAATTTCCACCAAAAACTCACATTCTCGGCTGACTTGTACTCGGCGACCAAATAGACGAACAGCTGCTTGACATTCCAGTTGAACAAACGCGAGAAGTCGACTTTCAGGTTGAAGGCCAGCGTCGCCAAATCCGCTTGCTTATCGTCCGTAGCGTAGTCTCGCACGTTTCTACTGAAACTTTGTTGGGTCAAAAATCTTCGTTTTTAGTGAAAAATAGTCGATTTGTAGAGTTTGGGGACAGCAAATTGGCATTTTCAGTGAAAAGGAGTCAATTTAGAGCTGTTTAGAACCAGAAAATCGTTATTTGCAGTGAACAATAGTCGATTTTCAGAGTTTTTGAGCTAGAAATATATCACTTTCAGTGAAAAAAGAGTCAATTTTGAGGGTTTTTGGAGTCAAAAATAGGAATTTTCGGCAGAAAATTGGGTCATTTTAGGTTTTTCGAGCTAGAAAATCGTCTTTTTTAGCAAAAAAATTGGATCGTTCTTTGGATTTTTCGAGACTGAAAGTCGTCATTTTCAGTGGAAAATAGTCGATTTTTAGATTTTTTGAGCCAGAAATGAGGCATTTTTAGTGGAAAGGAGTCCATTAAGAGATTTTTTGAACCAGAAAATTGCGATTTTCCAAGTTTTTTGAGCCAGAAAATCGCAATTTTCAGTAATTTTTTCGCTAAAATCCTAATTTCTAGGTCGCTCACATCTTGATATCATTGACTTCGAGATGATTCGAAACGGTGTAGTCCAGAAAAACGGTCGACAAGAAGCACGCGGCGGTGACGGCGGCCATCACCCAGAGGGTGAACGCGAGAAGCGAATTGGCACGCGATAACAGGTTGTGCATGTCTGAAAATGGCTGGAATAGGTGAAAATAGAGTTTAAACGGTAAAAAATTGGTTTAAAAACCATAAAAATTTCAATAAAAAATGACATAAAAAGGCGAAAAATCTTCATTTACATCGTAGAAAAAATAAGTCTAAAAAATGAAACAGACAGAGACTTCTAAATCGAAATTTGGGCTTTCAAACTGTTCCGGACTCTAATGGGCGGTCTCGACGCTGGAGAGGAGATATGGAGCCGGATATTCCTCTGGTTTTCTCCAATTCAAAGCGATCGGATCGTCGGAACGAACGACGTCGTAGTAGCCACGATAGTAGGGCTTCTCGCTTTCCGTCAAATATTTCTTCATTTTGTAGCCGCCGATGAGGAGGGTGGCAGTGCCGAACGTCGCGTAGAAGATTGTCTGTTCCGGATACTTTTTGAGCATTCGGTGGGGGAGAGTGCTCCAGTAGGCCCACAGACGGGCGCTACGCGATACGTGGTACTTGACGCTCATCACCCTGAAAAATTGGGGAAAAATTGAGAAAACTAGGTGAAAAACAGCGAAATTTTGAATTATTGAAGAAAAATGGATTTTTAGGAAATTGGAGGCGATTTTCAACAAATTTTTCATGAAACTTATGCTTTTTCGCTGAAAATCGGATATTTTTAACTATTTATTCAAGAAAATTGGTGAAAAAACACAAAAAACGGAAAATTCCAACTCCACGTCTCCAATTATTTTTTCAGTGATTTTGAGTCAATTTCTAAGAATTTCCAAATGAAAATAATTTCAGAATATTCCTGACCCTTTTTTTCAAGAATTTGTGTTAAAAATCCGCTTAGAAGTCGTTGATTTCACTAAGAAGACGTCACGAAAAACGAAAAATAAATGCGGCGAAAAACGAGAAATGCGTCAGCGCGCGCGATTCGGGTCAGCAGACAAAGTGATTTCAGGGTTGGCGCACTTCTAGTTTTCGGTGCGAAGCTTGAATTTGGGTTTTTGGACACTGGAAATGAATAAAAACACATTTATTAAACTCTCTCATAAATCATTGAAAATTCCTGATTGTAAAAAGTAACAAAAAGAAGGCGGTTTTTGACAGAATAGATTGTTTTTGCTTGATTTTCCACTGTAGCCATCTCTCCATTTTCGAAAATAACTTTCTCTCCAGTTTTAAAAATTTGAATTTTTGGAGAAAATTTTTCTTGTCCAATATTTCCAGCCATAAATCTCTTGATATGAATTTCGTTGAAAATTTGAACTTTTGAAATTTCCAGATTTCCAGAATTTTCCACTCCATTACTAGCTAGAATCTTCCAGGTACCGTAAATCGATGATTCTGGAATTTCTGGTTTTCTCTGCACTCTCTTTTTCTCGTGCATTCGATAGTCTCTCGTTGATGTCCGACTTTCGAGAAAATTCCATTTACAATGTTCAAATTTCCGTTTTTGATAAATTTCGTCTCGTAGCTTTTGGTTTTCCGGGAATCTTGGAAATACTTGATTTTTGTAGTTTTCAAAGTGTCATTCTCAATAGTTCTGTAGATTTTGATCCTTGGCAAAGTCTTATTTTCTTCTAGAAAGTTCTGTGATTCTTCGAGAATTCGACTTCCAATTTTTCGAAATTCATGGATTCTTTTATTTGAAATTTTGAAGTCTACATTTGAGTGCTGGAATAGAATGTTCTGGAATTTCGAATAGGATTTTTGAGCTTCCAGATATTTTGAAGCGTTCGTTGTGGAGATTGGTTGCCATTCTCCGTTGATTTCATTGATAGTTAGCATTCTGAAAATTTTGATTTTTTTAGAAATCCTCAGGAATTTTCCTACAAAAAATATGAGCTCTATTATTTCGATTCCTATGAAAGATATCAAAAAGTAGATAACTGATAAAAAATAGCTGGGTTTATGATAAACATTTTATTAGTTGACTATTCTTTGATATCTCTTACAGTGACCGAGATAATTAAGCTTGAAGTTGACGAGTTGGGTGAATGAAACGGTATATTTTGTAGACAGAAGAGTGAATTATTCCTAAACGAAAGAAGACAAAAAAATTAAGAAATTGAATAATACTGACTATTTTATAGAAAATCGACAGTCCCAATAGATTTTTTCATAAAAATCAATAGGAACCCTTCACACCTGGACACACCGGAGCATTGTTTAGAATTATAGAAAAAAATTGATAGCTTTATTGATTTTCAAAAAAATAAATGTTTAAAAAACACAAAAACGTTAAAAATGTTAGGACTGTTTACTTGGAGCCCATTTATCTCGCTTCCTGAGAAAGATATCAAAAAGTTGTCAACTGATGAAATGTTTGTCACATTATCACTGCTATTTTATCAGTTAACCATTCTTTGATACCTCTTACAAGAACTGAGATAAATGGGCTCAAAGTTGATAGCTATGCAGAGCCGCCGGCGGCCCGCCGCTCAAGCTTCTCTGCGCCCTCCGGCCCGCCGGCTTGAGCGGCGACCACAAGCAACTGCCAACTTTGAACTCATATATCTTGCTTCATGTGAAAGAAATCAAAAAATTGTCAACAAACAAAATGTTTATCATAATATCAGCAACATTTTACCAATTGGCCTTTTTTTTATATCTTTCACAGGAACTGAGATAAATTGGTTCAAAACCATCGATTCCCAAACTGATTTCTCTCCAATGACACATAAACAAATGGTTCGTTTAAAAAATGAATAGAAGAAAAAGTGATATCCAATGTTTTGTAATTCATCCAAAGCTTTGGCATTTTCCCATTCACCCGAATTCGCTTTTCGAAATTATTGGGCCTTAATTTCATCGCAGTAATTAGGGTAAATCGGTCCAGAGGTCCATTTCCATCAGCCAGAACAAACATAAAATATCTGGGTTTTGGTGTAAAGGCCTTGGTGAAAACTAGAAGAGCCGACTTGTTGGAAATTAGGAAAACTTGAGATTTAGGGTTGGTCAGAAGCTGGTAGACATGCTCGCCAAGTTGTTTGGACAGGGATATGATGGATTCTGGAATATTTTTTTGATTTTGGAGTTTTAAAGTCTGACAACTCACCAAAATTTGCTTCAATTAGTTTTTCAACCTCTTTTTCTAGGTTTTTTGTACCAAAATTGTTCAATTCCACACATTTCTGATTCAACATTTTCAGCCAAGAAATCTGACTTGAAAATTCCAAAAAATCAAAACTAGATCCATGCTTAATAACTGCATGGAATAGTCCTAGATTCGATTTGAAGCAAGAATTTTTGAATCGCAAATTTTGAAATTGACAGTAATCTGACAAAATTGGATGAGCCAGATTCTTTTGGTTTTCTGAAACTAATTTTTTTTTAATTTTGAAAAATCTGGTATTCAAAACCCACCATCTTCTAAATAACGACTCCAGCATTTCCTAGTCGTGTTTTCGATTAACTGATCTACAGTAGTTTTAGAATGAGCAATGTGTCCTGGTCCCGGAAATCGTTCCGGGACCAGTTCTATGGTACCCGCCATTTTGATACCGTTGGACCCATGATAATGGGTCAAGGATCAGTCCCATGGGACTGATTTTGAACATGAAAATTGTTTAAAATTGATTTGGGGGTTCTGAGATCTGAAAAATCCATGATTTAGGTGGAATTTAGTTCTAAACTTACCGTAACCCTTATTTAAAATCAAATTATCGAGACATTGCAAAAAAAAAAGAGTCGCAGACATTCAGACAGGTCGAAAAAAGAGACCTAAAAATGCCAAAAATTGGCAAATTTCAAAGTCTGCAGAATATTTAATAGTTCATGTTTTCAGCACAGAATTTCAAAAAGAAATGTTTTAAGAATGGGAAAAAAATGTGTGTCTAAAATGTTCCGCCTGTCTTATTAGGTGTTGTGTAGTGTTGCGAAATTTCGAACAACATTTTGGAATTTTTGGGAAAAAAGTCTGATTTGTGTAATTATAGTCATTTTGACCGATTTTTTCCAATGATTTTGAAAATCAAAATTTCAAGGCTATTGGACAAGAACTGGATGAGATACGGTAGTATTTGCAAATGAGCGGTTATCCATCTTTGATCCAATTAATCTCGAATCCTGTAAGAGGTATCAAAAAGTGGTCAATTAACAAAATGTAGATCATAACATTAGTAAAATTTTGTCAGTTGTCCAATTTTTGATATCTCCCACAGGAACTGAGATATATGAGCTTAAAGTTGGCATGTGGCACGTAATTGCCGCCTCAAGCCGACGGGCCGGCGGCTGCTCTCTAGCCGGAGGGCGCAGCGGCCGCTCTGAATGGCTGTCAACTTTGATCTCTTCTATCTCGCTTCATGTATGAGATATCACAAAATTGTCGACTGATAAAATATTGATAATATCATGATAAACATTTTAGTGGTTGACAACATTTTAGTATCTTTTACAGAAGCCGAGATAAATTATCTCAAAGTTGATAGCTAGAGAGAAGGGAGGGAGTTTTAGTGGTTACGGTACATTTTTCTTTCGTTTCCGTCGAAGTAATCTTTTATGAAGTCATTATCTCTGAACGACTACAATCGACTACAACCGAAATACATAGCTCGGACGGTATCTTTTACCATGTCTCCAAAAACCGCTAATTGTACCTCAGAAGCCTCTAATTGGCGGATTACCTAGGCCACCATCTGCAATGAATTACCATCAAAGGAAACTCTTAGATGGGTTCACGAGCCGTCTGGCAGACACCTGCCTATAGAAGACCCCGACAAACACGTCCTCCCATCTCTCCCCTCCTCATTCTTCTATTCTGTCGTCATGGAAGGTGGTGGTGCCGATCGATTTCCTCTTCTTCGTCTACCAGAAAATGTGAAATTGTTGGTTGTCAAACACATGGATCTTCTTGATGCGTAAGTTGTTTTTAGTGACAAAAAGTTGAGTAGTTGTTATCGCTGGAAAAAGGCTTTAAATTTCTTGAAACATCCAAGGAATAGCCGAAGAAGGGGTATCAACTGGGTGCAAGTTTATCTCGATTCCTATAAGAGATATGAAAAAGTGGTTAATTGGTAAAACGTTAATCATAACACAAGCAATATTTTGTTAGTTGACTACTATTTGATATCTTCTACAGTAACCGAGATAAATGCGCTCAAAGTTGACAGCCATTTGGTGTCGCCGCGCGTCCTCCTGCCCGACGGCCACAACTTTGCGCCTGTATCTTGGTTCCCAGATATCAAAAAGTGGTTAGCTAACAAAATGTTTACCATAACACAAGAAACATTTTGTTAGTTGACTATTTTTTAGTATCTTTTACAGTAACCGAGATAAATGAGCTCAAATTTGACAGTCATTTAGAGCCACCGCGCACCCGCCAGCACAGCGGCTCAACGCCGAATTTGACCTGAGTTATCTCAGTTCCTGTGGAAGGTATCAACAAGTGATCAACTAAGAAAATGCTTATCATGATTTCACTAACATTTTATTAGTTTAACACTTTTTGATAGCTCTTCTAGAAACCTATATAAATTGGTTCAAATTACGGTATACTGCTTTTTCAGATTCAAATTCTCATTTCTGTCAAAACGAGCTCTACACCTACTTCAACAACGGAATTTGAGAAAAACCGATTTGGAAATCAAAGTCTCCTCATCGATATTAGTAAGAGGAGGGTGTTGCGATGGTGCAGGCTCGTTCAATTATGAAATCAATTTCCAAGAGTACGACGACAGAAAACATTTCCTGGATTCCAATGACTTGAGCCCGAGCTACCAAATACAAGGATACGGTGCGCCGCTTGAAAGACTCCCAGCTTTCAAATTCAAAAGAAGCGGATATGGGTTCGAGGACTACCTCAATCATTGTTTAATCGTTTCCAAAACTTCAAAAATCGAGAAATTGACGTTCAAACAAGAAGTGCAAAATCTTGAAGAGTTCCGAAGAATAATCCCGAAAATCTACTACATGAAAATCTGCGATCTGTTTCCTGACAATTCGATTCAAGATGTTTTGAGACTGTTTATTCCAAATGTGTTACATATTGAAAGAGAATATGCCAACATTGAACAGCATCTCATGAATAATATCGACAACTTTATCACTGCCTTTCCATGGAATCTAACTTTGGAGAATTTGCTCACAATGAACGCCAGGGATATCACCATGACAGTACACCAATTCTCAGCAATAGATTTGAATCGATTCTTAAAACTGTGGATCAGAGGAGCCAACCCAAGGCTCGAGCATCTGAAACTTCGACTTAGGAATTCTTCAAAACTGGAGACGGGACGTACTTGGAAGGGAATCAAGTACGATGTTGTACCCAATGCGGTTCGAAGAGAGTTTCAATATGCATTGGATAGACGGACGATAACTTATGGTGGATTTGATATCAGACGGATGGATGGAACTGTTGCAATTGTTCATACTGATGAGCAAACATTCTTTGAAATGTTTGTAATTGCTAAGAATATTTAATTATCCCATTTGTTTTTATTCTTCTTTTAAAAATCTTATAAACCTCTTTAACCTAATTTCGTCCGCTTTCCAACCCGACACTGAGCTCATTAATCTAATTTTCTGTAGAAGAAGTCAAAAAGTGGTTATCATGTATTTTATCAGTTTTTTATCAGTTTACAGGTTTTTGATACATTTCACAGAAACCCAAGTAAATTGGCTTAAAATGAAGCCGTTACGGTAAACGTGATTTTGGAAATCAGTCAACCATAACTCGGGGTTGGGGTGTTCTTTCTGATTCAAATGCTTAATATTTTTTTCAAATGATCCAATAGAAAATCCTATTCTAGAATAATCCATCTTTAAAAGTAGCCCCCGACGGCAAAAATTGGCTATGACCGCATAGCTCGGACGGTATCTTTTGCCCCATGTCCCCCCAAAACCGTACCTCAGAAGCCTCTAATTGCCGGATTATCTAGGCCACCATCTGCAGTAAATTACCTTCAAAAGGAACACCTAGATGGGATCACGACCCTTCTGGAGAACACCTGTCTATAGAAGACTCCGGCAATCGCCTCCTTCCATCTTCCCCTCTCATTCCTTTCTCCTATCGCCATGAAAAGTGGTGGTGTCGATCGATTTCCTCTCCTTCGTCTACCAGAAAATGTGAAATTGCTAATTGTCAAACACATGGATCTTCATGATGCGTAAGTTTTTAGTGATAAGGGATTGAATTTTTGATATTGCGGCAAATAGGCCTAAATGACTTAAAACAGTCAAGGAATCGGCGAGAAAGGTTATCAACTTGAAGCAAATTTATCTCGGTTACTATGAAAGATATTAAAAAAAATGGTAAACTAGCAAACTGTGTATTATAATATCACTAACATTTTATCTGTTGACCATTTTTTTATAACTTTTATAGAAAGCGAGATATATAGACACAAAGTTGGCAGTTATTTAAGAGCCGCCCCTCTAGCTTCTCTGTGTCCTCCGGCCCGGCGGCTTGAGCGTCGACCACAAACACTCCCAACTTTAAGCCTATTTATCTCGGTTCCTGTAAGAGATGTTAAAAAGTGGTCAACTGACAAAACATTCACCATAATATGAGCAATATTTTGTTAGTTGAACATTTTTTGATAGCTTTCACATAAAGGGAGATGAATGAGCTTAAAGTGGACAGACATTTGGTGTCGCCGCGCGCTCTCAGGTCTCCGGCGACCGCAAGCGATTGCTAACTTTGAGCTTGTATATCTCAGTTCCTGTAAAAGGTATCAAAAAGTGGTCAACGAGTAAAATACATGTTATAATATTCTTAACATTTTATCAATTGATCGCCTTTTGATAGCTCTCCTAAAAGCCAAGATAAATTGACCCAAATTACAGTATACCCTTTTTTCAGATTCAAACTCTCATTTCTGTCGAAACAAGCTCTGCACCTACTCCAACAACGGAACTTAAAAGAAAACCACGTGGAAGTCAAAGTCACCTCATCGATATGTATAGAAGGACAGTGTTGGATATGGGATCCTCCAACTTGCTTCAGATATGAAATCAAATTCCCAGAATACGACGACAGAAAACATTTCCTGGATTCCAAGGACCTAAATCCCCGCTGCCAAATTTTTAGTTCCGGTACGAATTATGAAATTTGTAAAGCTTTCAAAATCAAAAGAAGCGGATATGGGTTCGAAGACTACCTCAATCACTGTTTAACCCTTACCAAAGCCCAAAATGTCGACATCTTGACGTTTCAACGAGAAGTACAGAATCTGGAAGAGTTCCGAAGAATAATCCCAAAAATTTGGAAACTGAAAATCCTTGATCTGTTTCCTGACAACTCGATTCAAGATGTTTTGAGACTGTTTGTTCCAAATGTGCTACAAATTGATAGAGAATATGCCAACATTGAACATCACCTTATCAGTAATCTCGACCGCTTTATGACTGCCTTTCCATGGAACCTAACTTTGGAAAATTTGCTCACAATGAACGCCAGGGACATCGAAATGACAGTACACCAATTCTCAGCAATAGATTTGAATCGATTCTTAAAACTGTGGATCAGAGGATCCAACAGGAGATTGAAGCATCTGGAACTTAAGATCCGGAATTCTCCGAAACTGGAGAAGGGGCGTATTTGGAAGGGAATCAAGTACGATGTTCAACCAGACAAACTGATGAGGTATTTTCGATATGCACGGACGCAAACTTATGGCGGATTTGATATCAAAAGGAAGGATGGAACACTGGCGATTATTAATACTGATGAGCACACATTCTTTAACATGTATATAATTGCCAATAATGTTTATCACGATATATACTCCTATATTATGAATTAGTTAACATTTCCCTTCCCCTTCTCTTTGTTTTGGTCCCATCTTATAACCCTGTTTTACTTCGTTTCAGACATCGGGAAACTCTAGCCACCATCGCTTTTGAGTTGATTTATCTCGGTTCCAGTAAAAGATATCAAAAAGTGATCAACTAATAAAATGTTCTTTGTAATATGTTGAACGTTTTATTAGTCGGCCACCTTTGGTTATCTCTCACAGGAACCGAGATATAGGGGCTCAAAGTTGGCAAGTTGCGTGTGGTCGCGCCTGGCGGGCCAGCGGCGGCTCTACGCAACGGTCAACTTTGAGCCCCTATATCTCGGTTCCTGTATAAGGTATCAAAAAGTAGTCAACTGATAAAATGTTTATCATAATATGGAGAGCGTTTTTTCAGTTAACAACTTTTTGGTATCTTAAACAGAAACTCAGATAAATCGGCTTAAAGTTGGTAGTTGCTTGTGTTCTCAAGCCGCTGGCCGTCGGCTGCTCAAGCTGGTGGGCGCG
Organism: Caenorhabditis nigoni; assembly: GCA_027920645.1. Classification (NCBI taxonomy): domain Eukaryota; kingdom Metazoa; phylum Nematoda; class Chromadorea; order Rhabditida; family Rhabditidae; genus Caenorhabditis; species Caenorhabditis nigoni. The sequence goes on from CP115866.1 coordinate 15,992,854, forward strand.
CGGCGGCTCTACGTAGCTGTCAACTTTAAGCTCATTTATCTTATTTCATGTGAAAGATATGAAAAAGTTGTCAACTAACAACATATTGCTTAATTTATGATAAACATTTTGTCAGTTGCTCACTTTTTGATATCTTTGACAGGAACCGAAATAGATTGGCTTAAAGTTGGTAGTTGCTTGTGGTCTCAAGCCGGCGGGTCGGTGGCGGCTCTACGTAGCTGTCAACTTTGAGCTCGTATATCTCGGTTCCTGTATAAGGCATCAAGAAGTTGTCAACTGATAAAATGATACCGCTATTATGATTAACATTTTGTCAGTTGCTCACTTTTTTATATCTTTGACAGGAACCGAAATAAATTGGCTCAAATAGGTTGTACTCTCAATACCGCTTGGAACGGCCTCTAGATTTTTTAATTCTAATTCGATTTTCCAATTATCCGAATTTGTTCTGTTCACAATAAATATCACCCATCTCAAAAAAACCTTTTTCCAAAAAAAGTTCAATTCACCACAACTTTATTCATATAATTTTTTTCCTGAATAAAACAATTATAAAACCGGGTCTAAACACAATTTCAAATAATGATAATAATCATAAGTCAAAAAATGAATGATCACAATAGAGAGAAGAGATAGTAAATGATAAGAAGATAACGCTCAATATAGGGCACAAGAGGAGATTCTCAGATTGGGATAATTAGAGGCAATTAAGACAGAAGAGATAATTAGGGGTAATTAGGCCTGGGAGGTCGTGGTGAGAGCCAGTCGGCGTTGTTCTTCCATTTGGTGGAGGTATCTGGAAAAATGGATTTTAGTATAGATCATCACTTCCTTCAGAATCAATATTTTCAGATAAACTAAAAAGCATACGGTAGACCTCAAATATGGCTACAAGCTAATACCACCTAGAACTCTATATCTCGTATCTGAACCAAGTTACAAGCCAAAGAAACTCACTTCAACGCTCTCTTCGCCGCCGTCGCCTTGGCAATCCGATAGTTCCGTCCCATGCCAGTGAACCTCATGTTGTTCCCCACATCCACCGTAACCCGAACCTTCCCACTCTCCAGAATCCTCTCCATTTTACTGAATCTCGCCTTCGTACCCTCCAGCTCCATGAGCTCTCGAATCGGCGATCGTGGCGGATTCGCACAGCACGTCTCGATGGTTCCTTTCATCAAATGGTAGATCACTTGCCACGTGGTATCCAGATTGCGTCCTGAATCCAGGTAAATGGCTCCTGCGACTGATTCAAAGACGTCACCGAGGGCTTTGGGGACTTCGACGTCTTCTTCGTGGCCTTCGTCTATTTCTTCTTCAGTGGTCACCATGTACATCTGGAAATATATCGTTTTACCTATCGATCGATAGATCCAGGGGCCTAGGGGTCCATAGATCCAGGGACTCATGGGCCCATAGACCTAGGGACCCAAAGATCTCATAGACCCCATGGACCCATTGACCCATAGATCCTGGAACCCATGGACCCATAGATCCAGGAACCCATAGATCCCATAGATCCAATACACCGATAGACCCAGGGACCCATAGATCCAGGGAACCATTGAACCATAGATCCCATAGATCCTATAGACACATAGACCTCGAGACCCATGGACCCAGAGACTAATAGACTTAGGGACCCATAGATCCAAGAACCCATAGACCCATGGTTCAATGGACCCAGAGACTCATAGACTTAGGGACCCACAGATTCAGGGACCCATAGATCCCATAGCCTAGAGACCTATAGATCCATAGATCCAGGGACCCATAGATCTAGGGACCCATAGATCCAGGGACCCATGGACCCATGAACCCCATAGACCCATGGACCCATAGATCTAGGGACCCATAGATCCATGGATCCGGGGACCCATAGATCCCATAGATCCCATAGACCCCATACCAACCTCCGTATTAAAATTCGTATCAAAACTGCGATCGCCACACAGCTTGACAAACTTCTCAATCATATGATGAAGTCCGGGACACATGGCGATGAAGTGCTGAATTTTTTTTTTCAGATTTTTGGCTGAAAATTCCAGACTACCTTCTGAAACTCGAATTTCACAGCCAACGACGCGAAGATCGTATTATTGACGAGTGCGGATCGGAGATCCGTCAACACGCCTGGACTATACTGACGGACGTCTTCGAACAAGTATCGAGTGATCATGTAGTCGAGAACGGCGTCTCCGAGGAACTCGAGCCGCTGGTAGCATCCGGTGACACGATTGTTGATGTAGGAGGCGTGGGTGAAGGCCTGGACCAGGTAGGCACGATCCTTGAAGCGGTAGCTGGAAAATGAAGATATGGGGTATGGGGTATGGGGTATGGGGTATGGGGTATGGGGTATGGGGTATGGGGTATGGGGTATGGGGTATGGGGTATGGGGTATGGGGTATGGGGTATGGGGTATGGGGTATGGGGTATGGGGTATGGGGTCTATAGATTCATAGATTTAAGGATCTATGGGATCCATGGGATCTATGGTACTATCGATTCATGAATCTATGAGGTCTATGGTACCTGGTATGGGTCCCCAACCTACCCAATTTTCTCCTCCAACTGTGCAAACTGGAACTGCTGCCATAAATTATCAAGTGCCTTCGTCGACGCATCGGGATTAAGCGGCGTGTCGATGAAGCGAAGCAGTGGCGGCTGAACGTCAGTCGCCTGATCCTTCTGGATCACTTTCAGTCCCATCCAGTTCATGACCTTCAAAGTTGGATTCGGCCCTAGTGTCAACAAATGCACCCCAATCAACGCCTCCATAGCGTCAGCGATCGCTTTATCCGAAATGTTCTGTTGTGTAAGCAGGTTGTACGGTAGCGGGGTGATGTCCTCGTTGAGGATTCGAGTTTGCTGAAATTGCTGGGGGCGGGGCTTAGTGGTTACGGTAGTTTTCTAGAATACCTTCTGAAACGTAATCGTCTCTATACCATCTACAGTCTTCTTGGCCTCGTCTTGTCCTAAATCCCATCCAGTCTTGTTCTCTGGCTTTTCTTCTATGGTTTGTCCACTCAAAATGCGCTCCATTTCCTTGTCCTTCTCCTCGGCGTCGCTGGTGTTCGGGGCTTTGAAGTCGCAAGTTGGCACGTAGCTGGAAGATATGAATTTTAGGCATAGCTAGCTTAAGACAAGCTTTATGGGTCTAGGGTCTATGGGTCTATGGGGTCTAGAGTATCAGATATGAAGTATAACTTATAACGTATAACGTATAACGTAAAGCGTATAACGTATAACATATAACGTATAACGTATAAATTATAACGTATAACGTAAAAAGTAAAGCGTATAACGTATAACGTATAACGTATAACGTATAACGTATAAAGTATAACGTATAAAGTGTAACATATAACGTATAACGTGAAACGTATACCGTATAAGGTATAGAATCTAGGATCTAACTCACCACGGTGGCAGCCACGAATCATGAGCATCAAACTTGTTGGCTACAATCAACTGTGGGATGCCTAGCTTCTTGCCAAGACGATACAAATTGCAATTGGACACTTCCTTGCTCCGCGCCCACGACAATTTCCCCTCATGCTGCTCTTGAAGTGTGTGGTAGAGGTAGTCGGTGGTGGCGAACTTCAGGAAAGAGTCTCCGATTGTTTCGAAGCGTTCCAGCGACATTCCATCCGACGCATTCGACGTCGTCAACGCAGTCAACAGCAGACACGGCGACACTCCCATCCCGACGTCTTCATCGGTATGCGACACTATCTCCTTCTCCCTCTCCTTCAATAATCTTCCATGCATCGTCTGACTCTCCTTCTCAAATGAGAATGGACGAGGTGGAACATCCATCGCTGCCGTTGGAAGTACCAGACACGTGGATCGATCCGAAGCGTCGGTTTTGACAGTGGTGTCGTCTAGGTCCTGTTTCTTCTGAGCTCCCCGATTGAGCTCCTCGATCTCATCATCCATGGTTCGTGGGAAATCGAGACCTTCCTCTTCTTCCTCCCCTTCCTTCTCCGCAAACTCATCCAAATCCACAGTCTCCTCAGTTCTCCGTGGCTTCTCTCGCTCCTCAGACATCTCCATTGCTTCTAGTCGCTCTTTGGCCTTTTCCAGAAGCTCCTCTTGAATCTTTTTCAGCTTTTTCTCCTCCTCAGTCAATGCGGATTCTGGAAGTGGAGCTGGTGCTGGTGCTGGAGTCTCTGTCATAGGCGCCAACGATGCTCCTGGAGCTCCTGGCGGTCCGACCGGATCGAAAACTCGGCCAACGTCGGCCATGAGGGCTTGCATGTTGAGACCGCCGGTGGTGCCGCCGATGATTTGCTGAAAGTTGAGATTTGAGAATTTTAAGAATTCCAAAACTTGAGAGTTTTATATGACTTACAAATGGCAGCTCATTGTCGTCTGGACCACCTGGACCTGGCACATCCAAGTCTCCCCAACCACTTGGTACAATCTCCACGACGTCTTCCCATTGTGGATTGCTCAGTCCACCTTTATTGTTGGCCGCGGTTAGACGAGCCGTGTAGTCGTGCATCACAAATGGAAGATCATCATCCTCATCAGACATCTCACCGTCGTGGAGGCCTTGCGTCAATCCAATCGTCTCCTGATCCTCCTCGGCTCTCATCGTACTCGTCATATCCACACCAATCTTCACAGCCTCTTCTGGATCCCACACCCCAATCGTAAAGGCATCTTCTTCTTCCTTATCCTCCACCTTCTTCTTCTTCTCCGCAGAACCCTTCTCATTCTCCTCCATCGCCTTCTGATTCAAATCCCTCAGTTGTTGTATCCGCTTCACAATTATCGACTGCTTCTCCTCATAAGCCGTGGGGTAGGCTAGCGAGCTCCATTCGAGCGAATTCTGAAGTCGTGACGTCTGAATTCCAAACGCCTTCTGGAGGATGATTTCTCGAAGCTCGTCGGATAGCAAAAGTTGATTTAGCCGATAAAAGATACTCGGAAGCGCTGAGATCACATTCCAAAGAGTCGCTGATATCGGATGGACGTCCATTAGCTCCGGAACTAGGATCTGTCGTTGTGACGAGTGATGTCCTTCAGATGTTTGGGATTCTCGGGATTCAGAAGGCGTCACCGGGTTGGAAGTTGTAGAAGAGTTGCTGTTGGTTCGAGTACGGCGGGGTTGCGGTTGCGAACGTGGAAGGAGCAGGTTCAGGCGGCTGGAAATTAGGTATATAGTAGTAAGGGGCGGGGCTTAAAAGGGGCGTGGCGTTTTTCAGCCTCCATATTTTCAAATTAACTAAAATGAATATGATAGATCTTGAAGCCTCCTATCTATACCCTTACTTCGACGTAAAATCCACATCCAACAGCGACTGATCCTGATCGTAAATCTCCAAATGATACTTCTTAATGAAATACTCATTAAAAGTTCTGAAATTCGAATCCGGAAACTGAGAACTCGGTCGGAGGTCCGTCAGAATATCCGCAACGTAGTAGAACACCGGTTGCTCGACATTTCGATACCAAGGCATCACAATTGCGTCTTTGTAGGCGTCGGCGTTGAATTTGAATCCCTTTCGAACGTCTTCTGTTGGCACACGTGGCATGTTCTCCATATTGGCGACTACTTCAGTGACATACTTCATGTTGATTGAGTAGGTGCCTTCTTTGGCTGAAAATAGGCTGGAATTTTTAGATTTCAGCCAAAACTAAAACTTACACTTGTTCAACGGGACAATCAGGGTGTTTAAAGGCGCATTGACAGTAGCATCGAAGACTAAATTCCCGGTTTTACACATTTGAAGAACTTGAGTGAACAGGTAATTATGGAAGTATTGAATCTGCTCCAACTGCTCCTCGGTGACACGTGTCTTCTCTGGAGCCATCGTTAGACGGACCTCCATATTGCCCTGACGGAGGAATAGAGGGAATGGAGGGATCTTGGGGATGTCCTTGGTGCTTAGGAATCCGAAACAGTACTCGTATTCTGTGGGATTCTGGAATTTTCGGCCTTTGGGGTTGGCGACGGGTTCGGGTTCTCGGAAACATTCCAACTCGAATGCGTAGATGAAGCAGTCTTTGCCGGGCTCGATGAGGGATTCGTTGAGGGCGCGGGCAATCTGGAAATGTTTTGGATTTTCAGATTCCCAAACTAAATTGCATACCGTAAAACCTGTAACAGAAGGGCCCCCATACTGTCAACTTTGAGCTCAATTATCTCGGCTCCTATGAAAGATATCAAAAGTGTGTCAACTGTTAAAATGTTTATCATTTTATCATAAACAATTTCTCAGTTAACAATATCTTTGTCAGGGACCGAGATAAGATGGGCTCAATTTTGAAAGTTAGGGGGCCCTTCTATTACAGGTTTTCTAGTATATTTGGAAATGGGTCGATAACTTGCTAAGCGTCAAAATAATTCGAAAATTTGGAACAATTTTGAACTTCTGAATTTCCAAAATTCGAAACTTCTAAAAATTCTAGAAATGTTGAACTTCCGAATTTCAGAAATTCCAAAAGACGAAAATTTTGAAAAATCTGAAATTTCGACCTTCTGAACTTCAAAAATACCAGAAAATTCGAAAATTTTGGAAATTCCAAAAACCTTCAAAATGCTAAAAATCCAGAATTTCAAAAAACTGAAACTTCCAGAAATTTAAAATTCCAGAAATTCCAAAACTTCAAAATTTCGAACTTCTGAAAATCGGCTAAATTTGGAAAATCTGGAATAATTCCAGAATTCTTTCCAGAAATTCCGAAAATTTCGAAAAATCCGGAAATTCAAGATTTTGAAAATTCCAGAAGCTCCAAAAATTCAGAAAAATTGAAAATCCTATAAATTCGAAATTGCAAAAAATCCGAAATTCGCAAAATCCGGAATTTTTGAAAATTCCGGAACTTCAAAAAAATCCAACTATCGAAAAATTCCAAAAATTAAAAAAAAAATCGGAAATTCCAGAAAATTCGAAAATTACGGAAATTACAAAAATCTTCAAAATGCAATAAATCCAGAATTTCAAAAACAGAAACTTCCAGAAATTCGAAAATTTTGAAAATTCCAAAAATCCAAAATATCAAAAAGGCTCCAGAAGCTTTGGAGGCTCCGATTGCTCAGCCAAACCAACCTTCTTATCATAAAGCTGCTTTCTCTTGGACGATCCGACCTTAGCAGTCATCCCCGGCGCATACTCATCCGGCTCATCATCAATATGCTCCAGAAGCTTAGCAATCGATTCTCGTCCCTTTGGCAATAGATTATCATCGAGTTCCCCTTTCAAATGCAACTGTCTGCATGCCTCGAGAGCCACTGCCATCTGAGCAGTCTTCTTATTCGGCATGGGATCTTTGAGGCTAATTGCATGTTTAATTGGAGAGTTAATTGGGAGGAGGAGCTCTGCACAGTACTTGGTGACGCCTCGATCTTCAACTGGAATTATTCGAGAGTGCGGGACGAGACGAGTGAAAATGTCCGATGGAAGTTTCGAGCAGTACCTGGAATTTATTGATTTTCAGTTTTTGGACTATTTTAGAGCGATTTTCGGCAATTTTAACGTTATTTTAGACTACTGTAGATAGTCGTCGGATCATTTTAGACTAATTTTGGGCTATTTTAGACCAATTTTGAACCATTTTAGATCAATTTTGAACCATTTTAGACCAATTTTGGACCATTTTAGCCTAATTTTGGACTATTTTAGACTGATTTCAAACCATTTTGACCAAATTTAAAAGCCAAAATCGCCCTTTCTCTCACCGATTAACCAGTGCAATCGCATTCGAAAGCTTCAACTCTGCTCCAGTGGATTCTACCACATATGGTGCCATCAATTGATCCACGTCATCTAGATTGAAGTCTCCAGAATCGTCTTCAGTCGGATTGTTGACGGTTCGATGGCGGCTGAGAAGGATCTGGAAGGTTCTGGGGTGAAAAATATGAAAAATGAGCAAAAATTAACACTTTCTGGGTCAAAAAAGACTCAAAAATGACTCATTTTAGCTATTTTTTCGGTTTTGGCATGTAAAAATTGGAGAAAAATGAGGCAAAATGAGGCAAAATTGACATTTTCTGTATGAAAATTGAGAATTTTTAATGAAAAAATGGGTTAAAATGAACTAAAATGACCACTTTCGCACGAAAATTGGGACTTTTGGAGTCAAAAAATTCCCAAAAATCACGAAATTAGGCTCTTTTTGGCTAAAAATAGCTTTAAAACCTTCTCAATCTGCTGGAAATCCTTCAAATCATCATCACACGCCGTCACGTCCTTCTGATCGACCAGGACGATGTATCTGGAGCCGGGTTTTCGAGCACGGCCTTTCGATTGCACATAACTACGCATATCGAGTGGACGATCGAATTTGATGACGACGTTACACTGTTTGACGTCAACACCTTCTTCCAGAACTGATGTGGCGATCAGGACGTTGATCTCGCTTTTGTGGAAACGGCGGAGGGTCTGGAAATACGGATTTTTGAGCAAATTTGAAAAAAATTGAAGAAATTTCTAATTCCAATAAATCCGAAAATCTCAAAAAATTCAAAAAATCGAAATTTCAGATTTTTGAAATTTCTCAAATCTAATTTTCGGGCGAAGAACTTTTTGGAAAACGAAAAATCTTGAAATTCGAAAGCTCAAAGAACGAAAATTTTTAGAATCTCAGAATCTCAGAATTGCAAAATTTCAGAATTCTAAGAATTTCAGAAAATCAGAATTTCAGATTTTCGAAATTTCAGAATTTCAGGATTTGCGAATGTCAGATTTTCAGATTTTTAGAATTTCAGAATTTGCGAATCTCAGATTTTCGGAATTACAGAATATCAAAATTTCAGAATTTCAAAATTTCAGAATCTTTGAATTTCAGATTTTCAGAAGCTCGGAATTTCCGATTTTAAGAAATTCGGAATCTCAGAATTTCAGAATTTCCGATTTTCAGATTTTTAGAATCTCAGAACTTCAGAATCTTTGAATTTCAGATTTTCAAATTTTCAGAATCTCAGATTTTCAGAATTCTGAGAATTCTAAGAATTTCATAATCTCAGATATTCAGAATCTCAGAATTTCAGAATTTCCGAATCTCAAGAATTTCAAAATTTCAGAATTTAGACTTTCAAAATTTCAAAATTTCAGAATTTCAGAATCTAGATTTTTAGAATTTCAGATTTTCGGAATCTCAGATTTTCATTATCTCAAAATTTCAGAAACTTTGAATTACAGAGTTTCAGAATTTCAGATTTTAAAAATTTCAGAATTTCCGAATTTCGAATTTCCAGAATTTCAGAATCTCAGAATTTCAGATTTTCAGATTTTTAGAATCCCAAGAATTCCAAAAATCTCGAAAAATAGGAAATTTTGAAAATTTCAAAAATTTGCAGCCTTTTCAGCTATAAATCTCTAAAATCCTCACATCCGTCTGCCTCTTATGCAATCCCTGATTATCAGAATTCGCCAAATTCTGTCCACTGGCTCCGACGACGTAGTCCGAATTCAGAAATTTGAATTTTGGCTCCCAGGAACGAATCGCTTTGATCATTATCTGCAAAAATTGGGGATTACTGTAACTGAAAAATTCTGAAAATTTCAATTTTGACGGGAAAAAGGGCTTAAAATAGGTAGAAAATGTTGAAAAATGTCTGAAAATCGTGAAAAATCGGATTTCAAACTCAATTTTTTGCCAAAAAATCTGCAATTTGGGGTTATTTTAGCTGAAAAATGTTGAAAATTTCCATGAAAATTCAAATTTCAACTAGGAAAAAACGCAGAAAATTGGAGGAATGTGAAGCTAAAAAATGCGAAAAATCAGATTTTCAGAGTCTAAAACCTCAAATTTTTGGCTGAAAAACAAATTTCCCGACTAATTCAAGCCTTCTGAATCCATTTTTCCAGTTTAAAACCCTCTAAAACCCCACTAACATGCAACGAGTATGCAATATATCTCTGATCCACAAAAATGATAGCTGATAGGTTCTCCGGCTTGTCTTTTCCGAGTCGTTCCGTCTGGAATTCCGGCTGAAACATCTCCAAAACTTCGAAAATTCGAACGAATCGCTGTGGAACGTATTTCTGGAGGTCCGCAAGACTTTTCACTTCACGCATCTGGAAAAAATTGGGATTTTGAGCCAAATTTTGAGATTTTTGGGTCTAAAAATCGCAAAAATCCAACATTTTGGGTCCAAAATTGGCAATTTTAGGCTCAAAATCAGTATTTCTAGCTTCAATTTTCCTTCTTTTTCTGGAAAATTGAACTTTTTAGAGCAAAATAGAGCTCTTTTTGGGGCGAAAATAGGTATTTTTAGGCAAGAATAGCTCATTTTAGATCAAGAATTGGCATTTTTAGAACAAAAATAGACATTTTTAACTCAAAAATAGTCATTTTTAGAGCAAAAATATGCATTTTTAAACTGCAAAAATCCAAAATTTTGGGTCCAAAATTAACATTTTTGAGCTAAAAATAAGTATTTTTAGCTTCAATTTACCTGATTTTACTTTGCTAAAATTTATTTTTTGGTCCTAAAAGTTTGAAAATAGCGATTTTTGGCTCAAAATCAACTATTTCAGCTCCAAAAATAGCTATACTGAACTGAAAAATGACATTTTCCGGTGGAAAATTTAGGTTTTAGAACTTTTTAAAGCTCAAAAACGACATTTTTCGGCTCTAAAAATCGCTTTTTTGGCCTGAAAAATGGGATTTTCTGGTTTAAATCGTTTTTTTCAGCTCAAAAACGCGAAAATGGCTGATTTTCTGTTTTTTTTTTCATTGATTTTCGATCGATTTCAACATCTAAATTGTCCCAAATTTTCCAAAAAATCATACCTCTGGTTCCAAGAGCCTCTTGACCGTAATCATCGTCGTCCGCGCCAAATTCAAAAAAGTCAATGCCTTCTCTGGCAAAATGTTGGTTTTTGTCAGTTTTGACAACTCCTTCTCCCACATTTGAGTCGTTTTCCATGCCGCCCATGGTCCCAGCTGTCTCAAAACCGCCTTTGTCGTTTTGAGTGAATCCCTAATCGATCGACGTGGATCTAAGTCCAAATCCGGGTGGAATACTGTAGTTTGATTCACAAAATCTTCAGTGTCCTTGAGGAGATCTCTGATGGTATCGTAGTTTCGAAGGCGGAGTTGGTCCGCCTCGAAATTTCGACACAGAATGATGGCTTCAAACGGGCGGGCGCCATATTTTGAGAGCTGGAAATTTAAAAGTTTTGGGAATAAGTACTGAAAAATGCACAATTTTCAGAGCATCAATTTGGTATAAAAACCATAAAAATCGGTATTTTAGTTTTCGAGAAAATTGAAATATACCAAAATTCATTATTTTCCAAAAAAAAAAGACATTTTCGGATTTTTTAGAAGATTCTGGAAGGTCCTGGGAGCTGGAAAATTGGATTTTATGGGATTTTTTCACAAGATGCTAAAGATTTTAAGAGCTAGAAAGCATATTTTTGAGTTTCTGGAGATTCTAAAGAGCCCAGAAACCCAGAATTTCCTAATAATCAGACTCACCGACACCAAATCACTGGCTGTCTCAATGACACTATCCAGCACATTCTCCAGCTTGTTCAATTGCTCAGACAACTTATCGGGCGCCACTTTCTCCTTGATCAGACTCGCGGTGAGACCCAGAACACGTGGAACTGGTAGTCCGGCTGAAATTTTGGGATTTTTAGAGGGAAAATTCGGGATTTTTTAGCTTTTTAGCCTAAAAATGAAGATAGGTGTAAAATCGTGTTTTTAGATTCAAAATTTGACTTTTTCATACTCAAAAATGGCATTTTCAGGTCCAAAATGAGACATTTTCGGGTTCAAAAATGGCATTTTCGGGACTAAAATGTACAGATTCAGCATTTTTAGACCCGAAAATCTAATATTTCGAGCTTAATTAGGCTATTTATAGTCCGAATTAGGGCATTTTTGGCTCAAAAATATCGTTTTTTGAGTTTCAAATGTTCAAAGTTCTAGATTATAAAGCGAGAATTCGGCATTTTCAATGCCAAAATCTTACATTTTTAGGTCCGATTTTGTATTTTTAGAATCGAAAATTCGCATTTTTGGATTCAAAATTTGACATTGTTATGCTCAAAAATAGCGTTTTTTCGGTTTGAAATTTTCTAAAATTCGGAATTTAAGGCAAAAGTGTCAAAAATGTATAGTTTTAGGTCCAATTTTAGCATTTTTAGACTCAAGATTTTGAAATTTCGAAGAGAAATTTGGAATTTTAAAGCTAAAATTTAAATTTTCAGGTTAAAAACCCAAGTTTTATGGCCGAAAAATAACGATTTCAGGTCCGAATTTAGCATTTTTAGACTCAAGATTTTGAAATTTCGAGTCGAAATTTGACATTTTGGTCCAAAATTTGAGATTTTAGACTTGAAAATCAGGACTGTCAAGCCTAAATTTGGCACTTCAAGAGCCAAAATTTATATTTTTAGACTCAAAAATCAATAATTTCTAGTCCAAATTTGGCATTTTAGAACCAAAATTTGATACTTTTGGAGCCAAAATTGACATTTTCAGGTGCAAAAAAACCTATTTTCAGCGGTTTTTCGTCCCTTACCCTTTTTCAACTCCTTGTACTTCGACATAATCAGCCGATACGGATGTTTGGATCCCAGGGCGTGATGGCATTCGTCGAAAATCAGTACACAAGTGTCCTGAAGTCGGACATAGGCATGGTTGATAAGGTCCAGAAGACATTGAGCAGTGATAACGACGACCTGGAAAGGGGAATTTGAATTTTTGAGATTTTTTGAACACAAAAATTCAAATTTTGAGGGAAAATTGAGCTAAAAAATGAGCATTTTTAGCCTAAAATGATCCAATTTTTTTAGTAAAATTTGAGCAAAAATGAGCAATTTCAGCCTAAAATTGCTCATTTTTGATGAAATTTTCTCGAATTTTCGCTCAAAATTGGCCAATTTCGCTTGCTTACATGATTCCGTCTCATGAATTCATCACAAATCTCTGTACTCTTCCACAACTCGTTGCTGGTCTGTCCATGGACTTGTCCAACCTTGAAACTGGTGTGTACCTCGATATGGGCGGCCTGTTGCTCGACTAGGTTGACTGGAAATTGCAAAATTAAAGAATTCTGAGTGAAAAAAGTGAAAAATTCGGTTCAGACAAGTCATTTTTATGCTTAAATTAGTCTAGAAATTTGAAAAAGCGAAAAAAAAATCTTTTTTGAAAAAAAATTTTTTTCGCTGAAAAACCAACATTTTGGTGATTTTCAGCACTTTTTCTGTATTTTTCAGCCAATTTCTACCTTTTTCAACCACAAAAAACGCTCGTTTTCCGCCATTTTCCAGCGGAGCAAACATCTGAACTCCATACTCCTTCAATAAGAGCACGGCGATGAAAGTTTTTCCGGATCCTGTGCCCAGCTGGACTATCGTGTTCTTTTTTGAGGCTTTATCCAAGAGTTCTACCTGGAAAAATGGTTTTTTTTTTACATTTTTAGCTATTTTTCCGGCTCACTTGATAGTCCCTCGGGTTAAAACACTGCAAATCGGGCCGCATTCGGACCATTCTGGTGCCCTGAAAGCATGGATACATTTTTGAATGATTCTTTTTCTATTTTTCAAGCAAAAAACATGAAAAAATTATGTTTTTCCCGCTTAAAATGAGCAAGTTCCCCCCTTGCCAATGCAAACGCGCTCCAGCGAACAGTGTGTCTAAATCTGCCCCTGGGGCGTTGTGTATTGCACTTTTAGCACTAGAACAGCTGAGTAATTGAGCGAGGAGCATTTTAAAATTTTTGCATGGGAAAAAAACCATTTTAAAGCCTTGAAAACAACAAAAAACTAAATTTCGTGTCAAGACCCACCAATTTTTAACTGCATGCGCCTTTAACCTACCGTAACCCCGATGAATAAATTGTCATCATTTCCGTCTCATCCCCATCTCGTTATCCCTCAAAAAAAGGCAATTTTCCGCCAAAAAATGTCGCTTTTTGACAGAATGACTACTTCTCCAGAAGCCGCACGACAATACAGGTAAATTCTAGATTTTTTCAGCGGAAAATTTAGAAAAAAAATCGATTTTCAGAGAATTTTGCATCTCAAAAAAGAGAGAAGTGTGGGAAGCGTTGATTCAGTACTCAAAACAGGCTAAACACATTGAAAAAGTGTATGATATGACGACAGTGTTGCAGAGAGTCCAGCAAGAGTGTCTGGTGGTGGGTTTTCTGGAAAAATCTTAAAAAAACACTGAAAATTCTGGAAATTTCGAGAAAAATTGAGAAAAAAACGCTTAAAACGCCAAAATAGCTGGTAAAAACGCTGAAAGTTCCAAGTTTAAACTGTACAAACGATCAAAAATGTCTATAAAACCTGAAAAATCCCGAAAATTCAATTTAGAGCTAGAAATTCAATTTTTAGTGCTTTCTGCATTAAAAACACTGAAATAACCCAAATTTCCCACTAAAAACTGAAAATCTTCACTAATTTTCCCCGAAAAATCAATTTCCAGTTCGCTCTAGACAACGGAATCGGAAATCCAGATGTCCACCACGCCGCCGAGCTCATCTTCCCACTTTCCATGCAAAAAGTTGTCATCCAAGTGCTCCGACCGTATTTTCTATCGCATTGGGCCAATTTTCGATGTAAAAATTAGCAATTTTTGTGAAAAATTCCTGAAAATCGATATTTTCAGTAGCCGGCTACAATCCAATCCGTAAAATTGATCATGGCATCGATTTGAACGAAGATCTGTGGACCGATCAGAGGAAGGAGAGAAATCAGCAGTACGTACATGATTTCACCGCGTTTGTCAATGAATTGTGAGTTTTTTGTAGGAAAAATCTGAAAAATTTGTTGAAAAATGACTAAAATGATCTAAAATCGCTAAAAAACTATCAAAATATCATTAAAAATGATTAAAAATCAACTAAATTTGATTTTATAACGAATTTTGTAATTTTTGGTGGGTGAAAATCTTGATTTTGGAGCTCAGAAATACTAGATTTGAGCCTCCAAATCCGAATTTTCGGCTCAAAATTTCCAGTTACTCAGCTAAAAATGTCATTTTTAGAGCTCAAAAATGCCAGATTTAGCTCTGAAAAGTCGAATTTTTGACTAAAAAATTGAATCTCGACCTTAAACTTCACAGATTTCAAGCTAAAAATGTCATTTTGGGTCTAAAAAGTCTAATTTTTGACTCTGAATTTTGCCTGTTTCATCCCGAAAATCGGAATTTTGCCTCCAAAGTCTCTTATTTTGAATTGAAAAGAGTCTGATTTTGACCTCAAAAAATAATTTTTTGCTCTAAAAATGATATTTTCAACCTCGAAATTCTGCTTTTTTAATTCAAAAAATCGTATCTTTGGCTCACAAAACCCCCAAAAACTCATTTATTTTCAACTAATTTCATGCGAAAATTCCGATTTTTAGTTCATTTTCAGTCTAAAACCCCCAAAATTTCCAGAAAAACGGGAATTGTCAACGCGAATCGACACATCAACGCAGCAGTATCCCTATACATTCGAGAGCTGGCCGCTTCGATGGTTATGCATGAAAAACAGGCATTTGACAATGAATTGAGATGCTCAATGCTCCAAGAATACATGGAGAGTCTTCGGATTTGGGCTGATGCGATGACACTGCAGGATGCGTATCATTTGGTTTCCGATCAGATTTATAAGGATGTCTTTCAGATGTTGTCCAAGAATGTAAGGCTTTGTTTAGAGGGGAAATGGCGGAAAATGGGTAAAAAAATGAGTGAAAAAACAGAAAAATCGACGAAAATTTCTTAGAAAAGTCTAGAAAAGGATTACTGTAGATTTTGTGAACTACAGTAATCTTCAAAATTGGGAATATTCGGTACTTCTGGACCCGAAAACTTGAAAAATTTGAATTACATAATAATTATCTACAGTAATCCAAAACAATAGTCATCCAAAAGAGTGCGCGGGGCTTCTTAACTCCGCCCCTTTTAGACGGTTTTTCTCTTCGATTTTCTTCAAAATTTTAAGACCTTTTTGGGTTTTTCCAGCTATTTTCGAAGATTCTTTTTCGATTTTTTTTCCAGGTTTTTTTGTCTGAAATTTAATGGAAAATTGATGTTGTCCGCGAAGGTTACTGTAGATTACTGTAGTTTTTTGCAAACACCATCACGTCAAAATGCGGATTTTCTACAGTAATCCTCGCGAAAACCACTAAATTTTCACCGAATTTCAGACTAAAAGCTCTGTAAAAATCGAAAAAAAATCTTCCGGAAATTCAAAAAATCCAAAAAGGGGTGGGGTTTCGTTAAGAACCCCGCCCACTTTTTTGGACTACCGTAGCTCTAGATTACTGTAGATTATTGTGTTCTTGAAATTTTTTAATTTTTGAGTTCTAGGAATACTGTATTTTTTGTAGAATTTCCGAAAGTTCCCAATTTTGAAGATTGCTGTAGTTCGCAAGATCTACAGTAATCAGAACGATCCAGTCCCCAAAGATATTGAAATTCTGAGAAATCCCATTTTCAGTCAAATTCCAACCGCAAAAACTCAAAAATTTATTTTTAAACAAAAAATCCATTTTTTTTCCAGGCCTACGAAATGGTTGCCGTGCAATTCCCGCAGAAATTCCGGGAGATCATCACCATGAAATATTGTCTCATGAAAACTGGAAACTACGGTAGAGACGCACTCACGAAACGCCTCATTTTCTCGGTGGAAACGAATCTGCTCATTGCTTGTGAGTTTTATGCTCAAAAATTGAATTTTAGGTCGAAAAATCCCGAAAAAAACTGCAAAAATTGACCTAAAATTGAGGTTTTTGAGCCAATTTTGAGATCGAAAATGCCGAATTTTGAAGATTTTCCACTGAAAAATTAGATTTTTATAAGTAATTTTAATCATATCAGCCATAATGTATGCAAAAATTGACTCGAAAAATACGATTTTTGAGCCAATTTCAAGCCAAAAGCTCTAAAAATCCGATTTTTCAGCCGTGGACACGAAAACCATCCTCCAAGCGTACGCTTCCTGCGTTGAGGCTCTTCGTGAGATGGACAGTAGCTGTGTGGTGATGCACAAAGTTTGTGGAGTGATTCGAGAGTATTTGAAGTGAGTTTTGGGGGTTTTTGAGCTGCAAAATCGAAATTCCCGGCTGAAATTGACCTAGTTAAAGCTGAAAATGAGAGAATCGAGGCTAGAAATGACGAAATTTGACTGAATATTCTCTGAAAATTAGCTCAAATTGCTCATCCTGGAATAATAGATATGAAATTTCCAGATTTTGAGGATCGAAATAGCGATTTTCCCGGCTGAAATTGACCTAGATAAAGCTCAAAATGCCGGAGATTGCTCATTTTTAAATGAAAGAAAATGGGATAAAAATGACGAAATTCGGCTTAAAATTCCCTGAAAAAGCTAATTTAGAGCTGAAACTTGCCCCAAAATGCTCATTTTTTAAAAATTCCCGGAATTTTTAATGAAATTTCAAGCTAAAAATTTGATTCCAGACGCCGCCCGGACACTGTCCAACAAATCATCACCTACATCACGTCGAGCAAGAAGAACGAGCTGGAAAAGGATATGGTAAGCTACAGTAATCCCCAATTATCTATACAAAAAATCCAAAAGTTTCAGTCAAAAACCGTACGCTCGGCAATGATGGACGAGGAGGAGTTGCGCGGTGTGAATGACGATTTTCTGCCGGAAAATATGGAATGTAAAGGATGGGATACGTGGACACCGAATCCCACTGATGCCAATGTTGGTGAGTGTTGGAATTGGCTTTAAAATGACCCAAAATTGACTGAAATAGCGCTAAAATGCACCAGAAATGCCAGAAAATTGGCCAAAAATGCTCTAGAATGACCAAAAATGACCTACAATAGAGAAGGGTACTGTAGTTAGTGCTTTCGGACGTTCCACTGGCTCAGAGAGTTAATACCGTCATTCGGTCCCTAGTCCATCCATTTCAGCATAAAATTTGGAACAAAAAAAATATTGTCCCACCTACCGTATCCCCAGTAGTCTCTAATTACCGTATCTCGTGTTGTGGGGGTGCGTTAGAACAGCAAAATTTGTACTTTCATTTTAAAAATTCCGTTTCTTAGAAAATTCTTTTTTTTTTTTGAGAAAAAGGAAAATTTCGCCTGTAAAAAAGCACCAAAAATGGCTTTTCGGCTCTGAAAATGGCTAAAAATCCCAATAATTATGTCTAGAAAATGATTACTGTAGATTTTGCAAGCTACAGTAATCTTCAAAATTGGGAAAGTATTCGGAATTTCTACAAAAAATACAGTATTCCTGGAACTCAAAAATTGGAGAATTTGAAGAACACAATAATCTACAGTAAGCCAGAGCTACAGTACTAATCCAAAAAAGTTCTTTTTACCAAGAAAAAGCATCATACCAGATTTCAATTTATTGAATTTTAATAATTTTATTGCGAAAAAAAACATAGAAAAAATAACACATCACAAAGGGTTTTTTATCATATCAGTAGGTGAACACCGCTCGATATAGGGGCTGTTCAATTAAGCAGTTGATGTTGCCAAAAATCTCTGCCAATACACCTAAAAAGAATACTTTGATATTCAAAAACTATATAGAATACTGGCTCACCTCATCAAACTCGAAGAGCGCTGTGATCGCTCTATGACAATCGTGCACATCGCGACCAGCTATTGCCTGAGACTGGCACTGCTTTGGGTGTCCAGGTCCCATCACCGCCGGAGCAACCATTCGAGCCATCGCTTTACAATTCATTTTGTTGCGACTGCATTGAGCAATCACTTTCCGCCAATGTATGAAAAGATAGGCCAAAGTGTCGCGATTCGCTTGTGGCAGTTCGCAAATCACTCGATTCAATGCGAGTCGGCCGTTGTCGGGATCCGTAGAATACAGGTTCGACGCGGCGATCAACTCCTGTCGAGATGTTCTCGGAATCAGTGGATCTTTGAGATCTCTCAAGAATCTTTTCAAAGTGTCTGTAATCACTTCGACATCGTGAAGTGCGACATTCGGCACAGTTTTAGATGATCTCAATTCATCAAGAAGCGCCGCAACAGTTCTCGTTTGACCTGGTACACGGTAAATGCCTTCTTGGGTCAAACCGCGAGCTTCGAGAGCGACAACACAATGAATCACAGCGGCTGGAATCATTGGCTTGGCGGCAGTACAAAAATCTTGGAGACGGAATTCTCCAGTTTTCGTTCCACGGCCAGGAGTCATTTTCGGACGAGGTATACATGGAAGATGGAGCTTGCTGCGGCAGTTTCTGTGAACCACTTGATGGCAATCTCTGCACTTCATCGAAGTGGCAAGTTTCAGTGCAGTTCCACACTTGTCGCATCTTCTCATCTGCAAAAAAAGTGGATTTTATGATTCTACGTTTGAATCCGGGGGGGGGGGGGTGGAACTCACTGCCTTAATTCCTGCTTCCACGAACGAATGCGGTCTCATCGCAATATCTCGGGTAGCAGCTCCAGTTGTCCATGCAGGTGTTCCACACTTCACTGTACGAATGTTCGTAGTTTGGACAGGAGTATGATCGCACGACGGCCCACGGGGCTGTCTAGGATTCTGAATAGTCGTCGTGGTGGTAGTCGTGGTCGTCGTGGTAACTTCTGGGTGAAGCGATGGCGCAGCTGCTCCATCATCGCGATAGCGCTTCGGCGGAGTGCTTCCCTCGTTCTGGAACTTATTATGTTGTTGATTATGCGCTGACTACAGTAGTCTTGTCATTATAAATTTCATCTGCTCAGATATCGTTTTCTACCATACTTGCGGACGGACCCAAAGCGGGCCGTGGCGGGACCTGTCATAGTTTCTTTTAGGATTGATATTTTTGACTAACTAAATTAGAAATGATAGAACTCGACGACCGCTACAAAATGATAGTATTTGGGACACTGTATCATGTTTGTGAACAAAGTTACAGACCAACCGCATTTGCAGCTTTTTGGCTTGTAACTTTGCTCACAAATATGATACAGTGTCTCAAATACTATCATTTTGTAGTGCTCGCCGAGTTCTATCATATCTAATTCAGTTGGTCAAAAAATATCAATCCTAAAAGAAACTGTGGCAGGGCCCGCCACGGCCCGCTTCGGGCCCGTCCGCAAGTATGATTATTAGTCTGCGCTGGACTACGGTAGATATCGTTTTCTACGACATGGGGGTTGAGACGGACGCGCCTCTTCGTGATTAGCATGATTCTCATCTCATGAATCACTTACTGGCTCCTCGTCAGCCATCACACGGCTTCTGCTTCTTTTTGAATTGGCAGCACCAGCAGCAGTCGTGGCATGATGAGCTGATGCACTTCTTCTTTTGGACGTTCCAGCTATGGTACCAGCAGCGGACGATCTCCTAACTTCCCTGCCACTCCTCAACGCGTAAACTTCATCGAAACTATCCCCATCGTAATCCACTTCACTGTCCCCATCTTCATCCTGTGTCTTCTCTTCCATCAAATGGTGATGCCGTACCTGTTTCCAGCGAACCAATGGTTCGTGGAGGAACTGGAACTGATCGCGATCCTCTTCGGTGAGACTGCTGAAAATGCCGCCATTCTTCATTGCCTCTCTCAGCTGCTTCTCTCGAGTCTCGTAGACGCTCAGATCCAGCTTCAACGCCTTATTTTCTTTGATCAAGGCGCGCATGTGCTTCTGAGTATCTTTCACATCAATGTCAAACATTTCCAGCTTCTTGCGAGCTTTTCTGAAAAAGAGAGACGATTTATGTGTGAATAGCATACTTGCGGGCGGGCCCTGTCATAGTTTCTTTTAGGATCGATATTCTTTGACCAACTAAATTAGATATGGTAGAACTCGACGAGCACTACAAAATGATACTATTTGAGACACTGTATCATATTTGTGAACAAAGTTACAAGCCAAAAAGCTGATAATGCGGTTGGTCTGTAACTTTGTTCACAAATATGATAAAGTGTCCCAAATAGTATCATTTTGTAGTGCTCTTAGAGTTCTATCATATCTAATTTAGTTGGTCGAAAAATATTGATCCTAAAAAAAACTATGACAGGGCCCGTCCACAAGTCTGATATTGACATACGCGAGTGCTTCCTCGGTCTCTCGCATCTCACTGTTCAGACGTTTCTTCGCTCCTTCTGACTCTTTCCATAGCTTCCGGAGACGCTCAATTTCGTCGATGAGATGAAACATTCCTAAAAGTTCTCCACTAGTCTCTAGATATCCCAAATTCAACACATACCTATGTCCTGAATATCGAATCGCGATGATTTTTGTGAGTTGACGATCATGTTGTACATTTGTCGCGAGTTGTCGCCGCATAGCTTTTCTTTAGAAATGCTAGACTTCATTTTCTGCAATTCAGAAACCAATCAGCGATCAATATAAAAGTGGAATAGGTAGCGAGAAACAGTAGTTTTCCGGATTTGAAACTCGCGGAAAGCCGCGACGCGACCGCAACGCGTTCGTCATGGGGCGCGGCAGCAACAATGGTCCTAGGTCTGTGCGGCAGTTGCGTGGGACCTTCCCAGAGATGTCCGGAATGACTTTTTTGAAAAACGGGATCCGGAATCCGGAATGAAACTAGTTTTCCGGAATCCGGAATAATATAATTTTCCGGAATCCGGAATCCAGACAAACAAAAATTTTCCGGAATCCGGAATACGGAATAAAATAATTTTCTTGGAATCCGGAATCCGGAATACGGATGAAACTAGTTTTCCGGAATCCAGAATCCGGAATGAAATAATGCCCGGAGTCTGGAATTAAATAATTTTCTTGGAATCCGGAATCCGGAAAAAAATTTCACGGAATCCGGAATCCGGAACACGGAATGAAACTAGTTTTCCGGAATCCGGAATCCGGACAAATAAAAATTTCACGGAATCCGGAATCCGGAATGCGGAATGAAACTAATTTTCCGGAATCCGGACAAAAATATTTTTCACGGAATCCGTAATGAAAAAAATGCCCGGGATCTGGAATGCGGAATACCGGAACCCGGAATTTTGAGTTTTCCAAATTTACAGAAAAGTTCTAAAAACACATATCGTGCTATATTTTTGCCTTTTTAGCGGCGGAATTTAAGAAAAGCCGGAGAATTTTTGCAAATTCCTATATTTTTGAAATCCGGAATAAAAAATTTTACGGAATACGGAATCCGGACAAAAATATTTTTCACGGAATCCGGAATCCGGACATCTCTGACTGAAACCTATTTTGGGTAGAAACATCGAATTTGAGCCATTTTTTGAAGCCAAATTCAAGGAAATTCGATATTTTGACCTAGAAAACAGTCAAAA
This sequence comes from Caenorhabditis nigoni, assembly GCA_027920645.1. Taxonomy (NCBI): domain Eukaryota; kingdom Metazoa; phylum Nematoda; class Chromadorea; order Rhabditida; family Rhabditidae; genus Caenorhabditis; species Caenorhabditis nigoni. The sequence goes on from CP115866.1 coordinate 16,015,020, forward strand.
AACGCTATCTGTCTATCTGTGGGTCTGTAAATCCCGATTTCCAGGTGACGGAGCCCCAGGACGACAAGGAGTCGACGTATTCAACATGCTCGTTTCGGTGTATGGATCCAAGGAATTGTTTGTGAAGGAGTACCGTAATCTTCTAGCCGAGAGACTGTCAGGATCGGATAAGAAGGATGTAAGAGGGAATTTTGATTTTTTTAGAGAAAAATGAGATTTTTGGCTGGAAAATAGCACTAAAAGTGACTTTTTCCGCTCGAAAATGGCTAAAAATCGCAAAAATTATGTCTAGAAAAGGATTACTGTAGGTTTTTCGAACTACAGTAATCTTCGAAATTGAGAGAATTTTGAAAAAAATCAAAAAACGCAATAATAATCTGCATTAATTCAGAGCTACAGTAATCAAAAAAAAAGTGGGCGGGGCTTCATAACGAAACTCCGCCCCTTTTTTCTTCAATTTTCTGCAGAATTTTTAGATCTTTTTAGGGGTTTCAGCTATTTTTAAAGATTTTTATCTTTTTTTTTTTAAATGTTTTTTTTTTTCAAAAAAACCGGAAAAATATAAAAAACCTTAAAAAATAGCTGAAAACTCTGAAAAGGTCTAAAAAAACTCTGAAAGGTTTAAAAACTAAAAAAAATAAAATGTGGTTTTAAGACCTCTAAATTTGGTTTTTTTCTGATTTTTTCGAAATTTTGTCTGAGAATTCTTTGAATTTGCTTTTTCGATATTTCAAAACCCTAAAAATGTTCTAGGCATTCTTCGAGAAACGCTATCTGGACCTCCTGAAGCTCCGTTTCCAATACAGTGAGCTTCAACACTGTGAAGTGATGCTCCGTGACGTCATGCAGAGCCAGGAGATTGATTGTCGATGCGAGAATGTGCGAGAATTGACGCCTGGAACGATTCCAGTTTCTGGATGCATCACTTCCAGTCACTATTGGCCGAAACTGGAACACGAGACGACGACGAAGGAGCTGGCGGATGTGGGTTTTCTGACTTTTTTTGGCTGAAAATGATCTTTTTTGGCTGAAAATGGTCGTTTTTTGACTGAAAATGGTCCTATTTTAGCTGAAAATGGTCGTTTTTTATCTGAAAATGGGCTATTTTTGGCTGAAAATGGTCGTTTTTTGACTGAAAATGGGCAATTTTCGGCTGAAAATGGTCCTATTTTTGACTGAAAATATATCTTTTTTACTGAAAAATGGTCCTTTATTGGCTGAAAATCGTCCTTTATTAGCTGAAAATGGTTATTTTTAGGATGAAAATAGACTTTATTGGCTGAAAAAAGGCTGAAAAGGCGTCCAAATTGAGTGTTTCTGGCTTCAGACAAGTCAGAATTCGAGTTTTCTATTGTAAATTTGGCTGAAAATTGACTTTTTTTAGCTTAAAAATGGCGAAAATGAGTGTTTTTGGCTCTGGAAATGGCAGGAACACAGATTTCTCGGCTCAAAATGCAGTTTTTTTAGCTGAAAAAGGCGAATTTTCCATATAATTCCAGCCATTTTCAGCTCTACCCGCCGTCACTGCTCGCGGCGGTCAACGCCTACGAGGGCATGTATGCTATGAATAAACGCGATCGGAAGATGTTTGTCTACAAATGTGTTGGGTGGGTTTTTTTTTTGGCAATTTTTGGCTTAAAAATCTGAAAAACTGGAAATTCCAACTTTTGGAAAATTTTGGCTTGGAAAAGGCTCAAAAAACTGAAAAATCGAGAATATCTATTTTTATAAAACTAGCTGAAATAGTCAAATTCGAGCTCAGAAATGCTCAGAAATCCGAATGAGAGAAACTTCAAAAAATGTACTGATTAGCCAGACAAATTAGTCTGTTGATCCCTTTCGCCACGTAGAGGCTCAGTACATGAAAGGGAATCTGGTTTTTACCGGGAAAAACCTGACAAAAAACCACTATCATCAAGATATGGGAGTACCATATCTTTGGCATTAGAGAATCTTACGATTACTCTAGCATCTGGATATATGGGGATATATCAAGGCATCAGAAGATATGGGGGGACCATATCTTTGGCATTAGAGAATCTTTCGATTACTCTAGCATCTGGATATATAGGGATATATCAAGGCATCAGAAGATATGGGGGGACCATATCTTTGGCATTAGAGAATCTTACGATTACTCTAGCATCTGGATATATGGGGATATATCAAGGCATCAGAAGATATGGGAGTACCATATCTTTGGCATTAGAGAATCTTACGATTACTCTAGCATCTGGATATATGGGGATATATCAAGGCATCAGAAGATATGGGAGTACCATATCTTTGGCATTAGAGAATCTTACGATTACTCTAGCATCTGGATATATGGGGATATATCAAGGCATCAGAAGATATGGGAGTACCATATCTTTGGCATTAGAGAATCTTACGATTACTCTAGCATCTGGATATATGGGGATATATCAAGGCATCAGAAGATATGGGGGGACCATATCTTTGGCATTAGAGAATCTTACGATTACTCTAGCATCTGGATATATGACGATATATCAAGGCATCAGAAGATATGGGGGGACCATATCTTTGGCATTAGAGAATCTTACGATTACTCTAGCATCTGGATATATGGGGATATATCAAGGCATCAGAAGATATGGGGGACCATATCTTTGGCATTAGAGAATCTTGCGATTACTCTAGCATCTGGATATATAGGGATATATCAAGGCATCAGAAGATATGGGGGACCATATCTTTGGCATTAGAGAATCTTGTGATTACTCTAGCATCTGGATATATAGGGATATATCAAGGCATCAGAGGATATGGGGGACCATATCTTTGGCATTAGAGAATCTTACGATTACTCTAGCATCTGGATATATGGGGATATATCAAGGCATCAGAAGATATGGGGGACCATATCTTTGGCATTAGAGAATCTTGCGATTACTCTAGCATCTGGATATATAGGGATATATCAAGGCATCAGAGGATATGGGGGACCATATCTTTGGCATTAGAGAATCTTACGATTACTCTAGCATCTGGATATATAGGGATATATCAAGGCATCAGAAGATATGGGGGACCATATCTTTGGCATTAGAGAATCTTGCGATTACTCTAGCATCTGGATATATAGGGATATATCAAGGCATCAGAAGATATGGGGGACCATATCTTTGGCATTAGAGAATCTTGTGATTACTCTAGCATCTGGATATATAGGGATATATCAAGGCATCAGAGGATATGGGGGACCATATCTTTGGCATTAGAGAATCTTACGATTACTCTAGCATCTGGATATATAGGGATATATCAAGGCATCAGAAGATATGGGGGACCATATCTTTGGCATTAGAGAATCTTTCGATTACTCTAGCATCTGGATATATAGGGATATATCAAGGCATCAGAAGATATGGGGGACCATATCTTTGGCATTAGAGAATCTTGTGATTACTCTAGCATCTGGATATATAGGGATATATCAAGGCATCAGAAGATATGGGGGACCATATCTTTGGCATTAGAGAATCTTGCGATTACTCTAGCATCTGGATATATAGGGATATATCAAGGCATCAGAAGATATGGGGGACCATATCTTTGGCATTAGAGAATCTTACGATTACTCTAGCATCTGGATATATAGGGATATATCAAGGCATCAGAAGATATGGGGGACCATATCTTTGGCATTAGAGAATCTTGTGATTACTCTAGCATCTGGATATATAGGGATATATCAAGGCATCAGAGGATATGGGGGACCATATCTTTGGCATTAGAGAATCTTACGATTACTCTAGCATCTGGATATATAGGGATATATCAAGGCATCAGAAGATATGGGGGACCATATCTTTGGCATTAGAGAATCTTTCGATTACTCTAGCATCTGGATATATAGGGATATATCAAGGCATCAGAAGATATGGGGGACCATATCTTTGGCATTAGAGAATCTTGTGATTACTCTAGCATCTGGATATATAGGGATATATCAAGGCATCAGAAGATATGGGGGACCATATCTTTGGCATTAGAGAATCTTGCGATTACTCTAGCATCTGGATATATAGGGATATATCAAGGCATCAGAAGATATGGGGGACCATATCTTTGGCATTAGAGAATCTTACGATTACTCTAGCATCTGGATATATAGGGATATATCAAGGCATCAGAAGATATGGGGGACCATATCTTTGGCATTAGAGAATCTTGCGATTACTCTAGCATCTGGATATATAGGGATATATCAAGGCATCAGAAGATATGGGGGACCATATCTTTGGCATTAGAGAATCTTGTGATTACTCTAGCATCTGGATATATAGGGATATATCAAGGCATCAGAGGATATGGGGGACCATATCTTTGGCATTAGAGAATCTTGCGATTACTCTAGCATCTGGATATATAGGGATATATCAAGGCATCAGAAGATATGGGGGACCATATCTTTGGCATTAGAGAATCTTGCGATTACTCTAGCATCTGGATATATAGGGATATATCAAGGCATCAGAGGATATGGGGGACCATATCTTTGGCATTAGAGAATCTTACGATTACTCTAGCATCTGGATATATAGGGATATATCAAGGCATCAGAAGATATGGGGGACCATATCTTTGGCATTAGAGAATCTTGTGATTACTCTAGCATCTGGATATATAGGGATATATCAAGGCATCAGAGGATATGGGGGACCATATCTTTGGCATTAGAGAATCTTACGATTACTCTAGCATCTGGATATATAGGGATATATCAAGGCATCAGAAGATATGGGGGACCATATCTTTGGCATTAGAGAATCTTGCGATTACTCTAGCATCTGGATATATAGGGATATATCAAGGCATCAGAGGATATGGGGGACCATATCTTTGGCATTAGAGAATCTTACGATTACTCTAGCATCTGGATATATAGGGATATATCAAGGCATCAGAAGATATGGGGGACCATATCTTTGGCATTAGAGAATCTTGCGATTACTCTAGCATCTGGATATATAGGGATATATCAAGGCATCAGAGGATATGGGGGACCATATCTTTGGCATTAGAGAATCTTGTGATTACTCTAGCATCTGGATATATAGGGATATATCAAGGCATCAGAGGATATGGGGGACCATATCTTTGGCATTAGAGAATCTTTCGATTACTCTAGCATCTGGATATATGGGGATATATCAAGGCATCAGAAGATATGGGAGTACCATATCTTTGGCATTAGAGAATCTTACGATTACTCTAGCATCTGGATATATGGGGATATATCAAGGCATCAGAAGATATGGGGGACCATATCTTTGGCATTAGAGAATCTTACGATTACTCTAGCATCAGGGTGTCTTGCGACACCCTGGGCAACGAGAGGGGTTTGGAAAGTGAAAGGAAGGAAAAAATGAGAAAACTGAGATTTTGAGCCCTTATATATTGACATAAGGGGGCGGGGCTTAACACACCTGGAAAAACCCCGCCCCCTGGGAAACTCCGCCCCCTTTTCTCACACTTTAGAGTAATTAACACGTCTTCAGTTGATATGTGAAGATGATAAGTGAAGTTGACATGTGAAGACATGTCAATATGTGAACGACGTGAAGGCGTAAAAGGCAATAAAACAGGTGCGAAATGGATTGGCACCTCAGATTGTAAACCGCCGCGCAGGTGTCAGAAAAGAATAGCTCTCGTGGGAAACCTATCAAGAGAACTTCAAATTCCAAGTCTAACAGCTGCTTTTGGCTCCTGGACGTTTCAGAATCCGACGTTTCGGAACCACGACGTTTCAAAACCCGACAGTTCAGAACCCGACGTTTCAGAACTTTTCTGCATTTTTGTATAGTGGTTTTTGCACCACAAATGAGCATTGCTCATTTAAATTTTGTGTTTTTCTGCTTTTTTATTCGTTCTCATCTACCGTACTTCAAATAATGATAGGTTCACACTGGGAATCTCTCAAAAAATCGAAAAAAACGAACTTTTTAAAAACGATGTCTAGAAGTACGCAATAATTTTTCCGGCGAATGGGAGTCTCATTTTTGAATTGGCATCGTTTTTAAAAAGTTCGTTTTTTTTCGATTTTTTGAGAGATTCCCAGTGTGAACCTATCATTATTTGAAGTACGGTAGATGATAATGAATAAAAAAACAGAAAAACACACAATTGAAATGATCAATGCTCATTTGTGGTGCAAAAACCACTATACAAAAATGCAGAAAAGTTCTGAAACATCGGGTTCTGAAACGTCCAGGAGCCCTGCTTTTCGACATTTCCCCCCCTCCGAAACCTCAGTAATCCTATCAAAAACCCATTTTTCTCAATAAATCGCACGATTTTCAGATGCATGGAGCTGGAAATCGAGATTGACGGTGTGAAAATCGAGCGAACCATTCCCAATGCATTCGCTCAAGCTCTACTCCTATTCTTGGAAAAGGAGGTTTGGACGACGAAAGAGGTTCAGGAACGGCTTGGGATTACGGTAGGCAACACCAAGAAACGACTCAATTGGCTTGTCAAACAAGGATTCCTCAATATGGTGGGTTTTTCGTGAAATTTTGAGCGTTAAAATGGTCTTTTTTGGGTCTGAAAGTCTTCTTTGAACAGAAATTTGACTGAAAATCTTGCTTGTTAGCTTAATTTTAATGATTTTAGCGCGTTTTTTTGAGCTAAAATGACCCATTTTTCATCATTTTTGCCATTTAAAAATCCCCAATTTTCAGAACCCAGTGATCAGCAGTGACACATGGTCGTTGACCAAAAACGCCACCAGCATCCTGCCAAATCAGCCCGGCGCTCCAGAAGCGGCCGACGATGAAGACGTCGAGCCAGAAGACAATTCCGATATGGTCGACGCGTTGGAACAGTATTGGGGATACACCAAAAATTATATTGTAAGTGATTTTTGTGAAAAAAAGCATTTTTGAGAATTTTGAAAATTCAAAACTGTGGAAAATTCTGAAAATTTGAGCCGATGTCCCACCCAAAAATGTTAAATTTCTGTCAAAAAAAATATATAATTGCGACCCAAAAATCTTCATTTTTGAGCTAGAAAATCGCAAGAACGTTGAAAAAACTGAAAAACACTACTTTTGGACCTCATTTTAATCGAAAATGACGATTTTGGCATTTAAAAATGCAATTTTCGGCTCTAAAAATGCTAGTTTTGGCTCGAAACATGTAATTTTCGACCCAAAAATTCAAATTGTGGCTCTGAAAATGCGAATTCAGCTCTGAAAAAGGCAGTTTTTGGCCTTAAAAATTCTAATTTTTAGCTCCAAAAATTTATTTTTCGCGCTGAAAATGCAAAATTTCGACTTAAAACGCTAATTTTAAGCACTAAAAAGTGCAAATTCAGCTCTGAAAAATTCAATTTTTGCCTCTAAAAACCCCTTTTAGTGTTCAAAATCTTGAAAAATGGCGATTTTTGACCTGAAAATGCAAAACTTTGATATAAAAACGTTAATTCCAAAGTTGGGTTACTGTATTTTGGCTGAAATTTCAACGATTTTCAGCCATTTGTAAACTCAATTTTCCCCCATTTTTCAGGCGAATCACTCCCCGAACGGCGAGGTGAAAGCCGAGCGGATGCATCGTGTCTACCGTATGTTCGGCTCTCCAACGTCCGCCGGTCCCAGCATAGATCACGTGACGGCGTTCCTCCAAAGAAAAGTGGCACTGGGTCTTCTGACATGTATCAATGGATCGTATCGTGTAGTGGAGGAGAAGAAGAAGGCCAACGAGAATCCAGAAGGGCAATAATTGTGGAAATTCTGTGCTTTTTGACCTATTTTGGCCCATTTTCCCTTTTTTCCCCTCTTAACAACTCATTTTCCGTTAATTTTGACCCATTTTTTGCCTTGAAATCTCAGTTTTCTTTCATTTTGACTCATTTTTTTCCCTAATTTTCACCTATTTCTGACCCATTTTTTGCCTTAAAATCTCAGTTTTTACAGTCAATTCTGGCTCATTTTCCCCCTAAATATGATTGCTCATCCTTAAAATGATCTTGAAATATCCAATTGTGATCTAAATATGTTTTATTTATGACCTAGATATTAATGACACATGATTCAGAGTATTACAGATTTTTAAAAATTCAAGAAAAATCTTCTAGATCAAATAACTGGGCGAAGATCAGACAGCGTTTTTTGGATTCCACCGGAAATTGCTCCATTTTTCGACGAACCACACGACCGTGATGGAGATGAAGGCGTTTGGAGTGGAGGGACTTCTGAAATTTTTGAATTTTTTAAATCCTAAAAATTCAAATTCCCGCCTTTCTATGGTCCAATAGAGCGAATTTGCCTACTATTTTTCGCGCTATTTTCGCTAAATTTCTCAAAAGAACGCATTTTGAATAGAAAATTCAAATTTCGCGCCAAGTCGAAAATTTCAGAAAATTCTCAATAGAGCGCACTTTTTACCAAGATCTGATTTATTTTTGAATTTTTGCTAAAAAATCAACAAAAATTTGAAAAATTCAAATTTCGCGCCAAAAAATCCCAATTCTCAACAGAGCGCATTTAACCCGAAAATCTTGATTTTTTGAAATTTTTTGCTGAAAATCCCGAAAAAATTCGAATTTCGCGCGAAATCAAAAATTTCAAAAATTCTCAATAGAGCGCAATTTCAACAAAACTTGAAATTTTCGATTTTTGGCGAAAAAAAAATAAAAAATATTCGAAAAATTCTCAATAGAGCGCATTTTCGACAAACTTTGAAATTTTCGAATTTTCGCAAAGAAAATCTGAAGAGTTTTCTGACCAAATTTCGATACTAAATTTTCAAATTCCCGCTGTTTCAAATGTCCAATAGAGCGAATTTACTGTACCTTAACGAATTCCTTCAACCCATCGAACCATCGTTTGTACTCCCAAACCGTTTTCCGTTCTTTTTGCATTTTTTGCTCCAAAATCCACATTTCTTGACACTTCTTCTTGGAAAATTGAACAGATTGATCTAGAAATTCCATTGTTCCGGAATTTTCAGATTTTTCCAGAAGATGGGTGGCTAGAAATGACACGTGGATTTGGACATCGTCGAAAATTGGAATTGGAACGTCGGAGAGATCCAGAGGGACGGTTAGGCGGATCGAGAAGGCGAGATTGGAACTTCCGCAGTCGGTGCAGCGCTGGAAAATGCGCTCTAATGAGAATTGAGAGGTTTTTTGGCGGGAATTTTGAAATTTTCGAAAAATCTCAGATTTTTCAGCAAAAATTCGAAGGAAGTCGAGTTTCTGTTGCAAATGCGCTCTATTGAGAATTTTTGAAATATTTGATTTGGCGCGAAACTTGAATTTTTTCGTTCTAAAAGATTTTTGTTGCGAAAATCTCAAATTTTGAATTTTCATTGAAAATGTGCTCTATTGAGAATTTTTTAGGAATTTCGATTTGGCGCGAAATTTGAATTTTTCAAAAAATTTCGTATTTTTTTAATTTTCGCTCTAATGAGAATGCTCAAAATTTTTGATTTTTTTTTGTCGTAATTTCAATTTTTTTCGATTTTCAGCAAAAACCTTAAATTTTGTAGTCTTTGTGAAAATGCGCTCTATTGAAATTTTGAATTTTAACTGTTTTTTTCGGCGCGAAATTTGAATTTTTAGAATTTTAAAGGAATTTTTTTTCGAAAATTTTTAGTTTTGTTAAGAACGCGCTCTGTTGAGAATTGAGATATTTTTCGGCGGGAAGTTTGAATTTTTCAGCAAAAACTTAAAGAAGGTCGTTTCTGTTGAAAATGCGCTCGATTGAGAATTTTTGAAATGTTCAATTTTTTGGGGCGAAATTTGAATATTTCAGCAAAAAATCGAAAAAAAATCAAGTTTTTGTCGAAAATACGCTCTATTGAGAATTTTTGATATATTTGATTTGGCGCGAAATTTGAATTTTTCGAATTGTTTCCGATTTTTTGGCACAATGTCGGAAAATTCCGAGTTTTGGTAAAAATGCGCTCTATTGAGAATTTTTGAGAATTTTGACTATTTGGCGCGAAATTTGAAATTTCCGAGAAAAACTTCAATAATCAGAATTTTTCTGCGAAAATCTATTTATCTGAAAATGCGCTCTATTGACAATTTTTTAAAATATTCGGTTTCGCGCGAATTTCAAATTCCTAAGAAAAAAAACAATTTTTCGATTTTTATTGAAATTCAAAATTTCCTGTCTTTCCGGATGTCCAGATGTCCACACCTACCGTATCCTCTTTTCTCATTTCGACGAATTCATTTTCCGGGTGTGACTGGCAGATTTTCGTGAAAATCACATATTGAAAAGCGTCTTTTTCATACAACTCCCAATCGAATTTAAATGAACTGGAAGAGGAAATTTCAAATTTCTAGGCCACCTGGAAAACATCGGCCACCTACTTTTCAAACTCAAAGGTCTGATAAATTACTGTATTTTGACTGTCGAAAAGTGCCAAAATCTCGTGGAATTTGGTTTTGGGGCCTGTAAAAATAGGAAATTCGCTCTATTGAGAATTAGCAATGGAGCGCGCTTACCTCCACTGCTCTGGAAAGTGTCTGGTACGGTATTTTCCGAAAATTGCGAATTTTCCACATAAATTCCTTCGATTTTTCGCCAATTTTCAGGGTTTTCCTCGATGTTTTTATGAGTTTCAACTAGTTTTTCGAAAAATTGAGGGGGCGGAGGTGGAGAGTCTGAAAATTAAAAAAAAATTCGAAAAAAAAAAGAATTTTTTTTTGAAAAATTTTATTGGTTTTTTCAGACAAAATAACTTTTCTAGAAGTGAAATAGCTTGAAAAAATCGATTTTTCAGTCAAAATTAGCTTGGAAAACGATTTCTAACCACTTTTTCGTCGTTTTTCGGATTTTTCAATTTCCAGAATTTTCTCAGATTTTCGTCTGCGATTTTCCTGAAATCCATGCCAACTGGTAACGCTTTCTGGAAGTGGAGAATCAGCAAATAATACTGATTTCTCGCCGGGATGATCGGTTCTGGAAAAATTGATTTTTAGGGAAAATTCTAGATTTTTCTGGATTTTTCCAGAATTTTCTGGAATTTCCTTACGGCTGAATTTCAAAACTCTGGTCTCGAACCCATGTTGCACAGAGTGTGGACGGATTTTCCGATGGTTTAGGTTCTGGCTCTGGAATTTCGGATTTTTCGAAATTCCCGAAAAACTGATTCAATAGGCCCAAATTGTCGGTGTCTGTCACTCCGGAACCTGAATTTATTGTGTATTTTTTTTACCTTTTTATTCCTTTTTCTTGAAAATCCTTCACTTACTTTCAAAATTTGACATTTCGCGGCGAATAAAATATAATTTCGCAAGAGGTACGGTGCGCAAAGTGTGCAAACACTTATACCACCTGACTGCACACGATGCGTCAGACTTGACGACAATTAAGACTTGCAGGAAATGAATCAATTGATTGAACTTTTTTGTTGATTTTTCTTAGTTCCAAAGAGATTTTGTGGTAAAAAAAGACAAAATTTATGATTTTCAGCATCGAAAAACAGGAAAACAAGTCGGTTAAATGTCGTCTCGGTATTCAGGTAAGTTTCTCAAAAATTAGTTTTAAAAATCTCATTTTTTCAAATTTTTAGAACGAAATGGGCCATCGGAGAGCGAAAAGATGACACTGCCAAAGGTGCGAAAAAGGAAGGCGCAGCTGGTCGATGAAATCGAGGCGCTGAAAAATGAGGTGGGAAAAGAAGGCTGAAAATCGCTGAAAATGGCTGAAAATCTTGGAAAAAATTGAGAAAAACTCAGAATTTATGCTTCAAAAAATCAGAAAAGACTGATAAACCGGGATTCTTTCCGGAAAAATCTGAAAAAAAAAGGAAATTTCAAAAAAAATTTTTTTTTCAAAATTGATTTTTTTTCTTCAAAAATTCCCACTTTCCCGGTCTAAAAATCCTCAAAAAACACCAAATTTTCACTCGAAATAACCCAAATATCGTTCCGAACCCCCGAAAAACGTCATTTTCCGGAAAATTCCGATTTCGAAATATTTCCCCACATTGACAGGTACGAGAAGTGGACGAAGAGCTCGACCAAGTCTACTACACCCATCCAAAATCGAAGGATTATCAAAAAATTGTGGTGAACGGACGAAAAAAGTTCAATCAAGATCCATGGAAGGCGTTGGATTGGCTAGCGTCGAGGAATGTCGTCGCAAAGGATCCACAAGCATTGGCATTGTGGATGAAGGCTGTGAGTTTTTGGTTTTTGAGTAGAAAAATTGAATTTTAGAGCTGAAAAAGTGCTAAAAATCGCAATTTTAGAGCCAAAAAATGTGAATTTTCACCTAAAAAATGCCTAAAAATACCAATTTTTCAACTTCAAAGTTGTCGTTTTTCAGTGGTTTTCCCTTGAAAAATCATCAGAAAAACCTCAAAAAACAATTTTTGAGTTGAAAAATTGAAATTTAGAGTTGAAAAAATGCTCAAAATCGAAGTTTCCGAAGCAAAATGGCTTGAAAATCCAAAAATGTCAAAATTGGAGCGTAAAATTTGAATTTTCAGCTTCAAAATCGCTAATTTCCAGTCTGAAAATTTCTGATTCCGACCTGAAAATCAGCAAAAAAAAATTGTAATTTTCGACTCAAAAATATCAAAAATGACCTGAAAATGCTCATTTTGTAGCTCGAAATTCGAACTTTTAGGCTTTGAAATCTCTAATTTTGAGTCAAAAAATGTTAATTTTATGCTGAAATTTTTGGTTTTTTTTTTTGACCTAAAAATATGCTATTTAGAATTTTGAATTGCAATTTTTAGAGCTCAAATCTTAATTTATCAGAAAAATTTAAGAAAATATAAGTCGATTTTCAGGTGAAATTTCCATTTTTTGATTATTTTCAGTCGATTTAGAGCCAATTTTCATCAATTTTTCTCAATAAAGAACATTTTTCCAGGGCGAAGGACTATCCAAATCGGCAATTGGTGAAATCCTGGGCGACAACCGACCATTTGCCCTAGAAACATTGGATAAATTCACTCGAGAACACCGTCTCCACGATGTTCCGATAGTTCCAGCCCTCCGTCAGTACCTATTCTCATTCCGACTGCCTGGAGAATCCCAGAAAATCAATAGAATTTTGGAGAAATTCGCTGAGATCTACGCACTTCAAAATCCATCGTATGGGAATGCGGATCAGGCGCATACGGTAGCCTATTCGTGTATTATGGTGAATACGTTGTTGCACAATCCAAATGTTAAGGATAAACCGACGCTGGAGAAGTATATCGAGATGAATGAGGTGAGAATAAGCTAAAAATGGCTCATTTCGAAGCTAAAAACATATGAAAATTTGAAAATTTTCACATAAAATTGACACTTTTGGACTTGAAATTACCAAATTTAAGGAAAAAATCTGAATTTTTAGTCTACAAAATTGAGATTTTAGGCTCTAAAATGTACAGTTCTAAACTAGAAAATGGATGTTTTTTGGTTGAAATTTTGGATTTTTTAGCATGAATTTGGCATTTTCGAAGTCGAAAATAATGATTTAAAAGCTGAAAATAGTTATTTTGAGCTCCAAAAATTGCATATTATTGGGTCAAAAAAACACAAATTTTTGCACGAATTTTGCATTTTTGAGCTCTAAAAATTTCAATTCAAAATTTGAAATTGCTCATTTTTAGATCGAAAAATGCGATTTTTGAACCTGAAATTCGCTATTTTAAAGCTAAAAATGGATATTTTGAGCCCTGGAAATTACAGTTCCAATTTCAAAACTTGATGTTTTTAGGTCGAAAAATCAGATTTTATGGCTCCAAATTTGACATTTTTGGATCAGAAATTAGCGATTTTAAGGCTAGAAAATTCAGATTTTGAGCTCCAAAAAAATTGGACATTTTTAGGTTAAAAATTGCAATTTTGCGGCATAATTTCGACATTTTTGAGCTCAAAAATAGCGATTTCTGGGCTCAAAACTGCCTATTTTTAAGCGCAAATTTGACATTTTTGAGCTCTAAAATACCGGAATCAAAGCTAAAAATTCAGATTTTGTCTCCAACTTATCGATTTTTCTCTTCTTCCAGCAACTCCTCGAATCGGGCGCAATCACCATTGAACAACTAACCGAGGTCTACGAATCAGTGAGCATCACCCAATTCAAGATCCCGGATGAAGTGTCGCCAACGGGAAAAGGATCAGTGAATGACATTCTTCTACACGCCGAACGAGAGGGTTGGCTATTCAAACAGAGCTCGAATCCACTGTTTTCTGGTGCTCTTTCGTGGAAAAAACGGTGGTTTGTGTTGTCGGAAAACTGTCTGTATTACTTTGATCAAATGACTGATAAGGAACCCAAAGGAATCATCACACTCGCCAATGTGGGAATACGGAAAGTCGAAGCGCCAACTAGACCATTCATGTTTGAGGTGAGGGCTTTTTTAGAGTAAAAAATTTGAAATTTTGAGGTATTTTTGACCTAAATTGAAGCTAAAAATCCTAAATTTTTGAATTGGAAAATCTGAAATTTTCCCAAAAAATTGAATTTTTTAGTTCAATTTTCCAGTTTTTTGTCATTTTTGGATCTCAAAATTGCAGTTTTGGAGCTTAAAAATCTCGAATTCCCGTCTCAAAAACTCGAATTTGACTCCAAAAATGCTCTATTTTCAGCATAAAATATCGTGATTTTTGGTCTAAAAAAGCGATTTTTCGACTGGAAATTCTCAATTTTGGAAACCAAATTCCGCAGTTTTGGACCTCAAAAATATAAATTTCAGTTATTTAGTATAATAATTTTGAACCTGACAATCTCAAATTCCCCTTCTGAAAATGCGAATTTCGGCCTGAAAAATCCTAAATTTCATACCCAAATTATCGATTTTCAGATCATAAATGCTCGAATTCAAGCCTAAAAACACGATATCCTAGCTGAAAAAGCTGAAATTTCGATTCAAAAATGCTCAATTCCTGGCTGAATTCTCTCAAATTTTTTTGAGTTTAGAAGATTGCATTTTAGACCTTGAAAATACGATTTTCAGCTCTGAAAATTGCAAATTTCGACCTCGAAAATGGTGTTTTTCAGCTCTAAAATCTGCTATTTTCAACCTTGAAACTCCAATTTTGGATTCCAAAATCATGTTTTTGTCTTTAAAAATATGAGTTTTCAGCTTCAAAATAACGATTTTTGACCCCAAAATTGCTCATTTTGACCCATTTTCAACCTGGAAAAGCTCAATTTTTCCTCTAAAAACCCTTCCAAATTTTGCAGATCTACTCTCTGTCGGATGGCCAAATCAAGGCGTGTAAAACAGAGCAAGACGGTCGTCTAGTCGAGGGAAGGCACTCGATCTACCGTATCTGTGCTGTCAATGATGAGGATATGAGGTCATGGATCAATGCGATATCCCGGATGATGGCACCCCAGCAACAGATGATGACACGTCCCAAGAGTACGCATTAGTAGTGGAAACTGCTGATTTTGGAGGGATTGGTGATAAGAAATTAATTAATTAACTGTAATTATAGAGTAATTAACATCTGGATCATTTCTTTTTTTTTAAAGTAATCAATTAATTATTGTCTGCCGCGGAAATTTCACTTTTTTTTATTTGTTTGTTTTTTTTAAATTGTATAAGGTTTGGAGGGTTTTCGGCCTGAAAATGGCTATTTTTGGGCTCAAAATTGCTAATTTTGGGCTGGAAAATGGCTAATTTTGGATCTGAAAATTCGTAATTTTGAGTCTAAAAATGTCGATTTTTCGACTCTAAATATCCAGGTTTTTAGCTGAAAATCTCAAATTTTAAGCTAAATTGCGATTTTTAGACTCTTCATTTCCAGAATTTTAGCTGAAAATGCTAATTTTTGCCTTTTTTTAGCCCTAAAGTGTGAATTTTCGACTGAAAATGTTCAAATTTCGACCTGAAATTTCCAGATTTTAAGCTGAAAATTTTAATTTTTGCATCTGAAAATTCCAGTTTTGGAGCTGAAAATATCTTTTTTAGAGCTTAAAAATGCCATTTTTGGATCTGAAAATAACTATTTTGGAGCTGAAAAATTCTGTTAATTTCAGCATGAAATTGACCATTTTTCAACTGAAATTCTGGATTTTTGACCGCAAAAATGGCTTCTCAAGCTTCAAAATAAGCTATTTTTGCATCTGAAAACTCCAATTTCCACCTAAAATTTCAATTTTTGACTACAAAAAATGGATTTTTTTGGCTGTAAAATTCCCATTTTTCAGCTTCAAAAACCCCCAAATCCTCTCTAATTTTTACCCTCATTTTTCCACATTTTCACTCAATTTTACCCCTTTTTACTCCCATGAAACGAGTCAATTATAGGCCTTTTTCCCACTTATTTTCCTTTTTTTTCGCTTTTTTAAACCATAATAATTGAATTCAGATCGATTTCAGCTTTTATAAAAATCGCATATTATTAACTGTTTTTTCTCCATTTTTCTGTACATTTTCCCCCACATTTTTGGCTTTTTTGTGTCATTTTTACTCCACTTTTTTCTTTTGAAAATTTGAAGAAAAATACATTTTTTCTAGTAATTTTCAGTCAATTTTAAGCCCATTTTCAACTGGTTTCTACCGATTTTTCTTATATTTTTTCGCCTGATTTTTTTGTATTTTTTAAGATTTTCTGAATTTTTCAGCCCTAAAATCATGGTTTTAACGCTGAAAAGTCTGGAATTCATGAATGGAGTCGAGGCGTTTCGAATCGAGGAAAACGAGGAGGTTTCGGGTGGAAAAGTGGCTGAAAAAGAGTCGGTTTCAGTGGAAACTGACGCTGGAATGGCGTTGATGATAGGTTAGAAAATTATAGGAATTTTCAGCCAAAAATTCTAGAAAAAGTAGGCGAAAATCCAGTTTTTAGGTCGAAAAAACAGGATTTTCCAAATCAAAAAATTGAAATTTAAAGTCAAAAATCCGGAAGTTTCAGCCAAAAAAACTAGATTATGACCTAGAAAAAATTAGGTCATGACCTGGAAAAATTTAGGTCACGACCTGGAAAAATTTAGGTCACGACCTGGAAAAATTAGGTCATGACCTGGAAAAAACTGGATCATGACCTAGAAAAAATTAGGTCATGACCTGGAAAAAATTAGGTCATGACCTAGAAAAAATTAGGTCATGACCTAGAAAAAACTAGGTCATGACCAAAAAAACTAGGTCATGACCTAGAAAAAACTAGGGTATTCCCTGGAAAAAACTAGGTCATGACCTAGAAAAAATTAGGTCATGACCTAGAAAAAACTAGGTCATGACCTGGAAAAAAATTAGGTCATGACTTGGAAAAAACTAGGCCATGAACTGGAAAAAACTAGGTCATGACCTGAAAAAAATTAGGTCATGACCTAGAAAAAACTAGGTCATGACCAAAAAAACTAGGTCATGACCTAGAAAAAACTAGGGTATTCCCTGGAAAAAACTAGGTCATGACCTAGAAAAAATTAGGTCATGACCTAGAAAAAACTAGTTCGTGACCTGGAAAAAACTAGGTCATGACCTAGAAAAAAATTAGGTCATGACCTAGAAAAAAACTAGGTCATGGTCTAGGAAAAATTAGGTCATGACCCAGAAAAAACTAGGTCATGACCTAGAAAAAATTAGGTCATGACCTAGAAAAAACTAGGTCATGACCTAGAAAAAACTAGTTCGTGACCTGGAAAAAACTAGGTCATGACCTAGATAAAAATTAGGTCATGACCTAGAAAAAAACTAGGTCATGGTCTAGGAAAAATTAGGCCATGACCTAGAAAAAAGTAGGTCATGACCTAGAAAAAATTAGGTCATGACCTAGAAAAAAACTAGGTCATGGTCTAGGAAAAATTAGGTCATGACCCAGAAAAAACTAGGTCATGACCTAGAAAAAATTAGGTCATGACCTAGAAAAAACTAGGTCATGACCTAGAAAAAACTAGTTCGTGACCTGGAAAAAACTAGGTCATGACCTAGATAAAAATTAGGTCATGACCTAGAAAAAAACTAGGTCATGGTCTAGGAAAAATTAGGCCATGACCTAGAAAAAAGTAGGTCATGACCTGGAAAAAACTAGGTCATGACCTAGAAAAAAGTAGGTCATGACCTGGAAAAAATTAGGTCATGACCTGGAAAAAAGTAGGTCATGATCTAGACAAAACTAGGTCGTGACCTAGAAAAAATTAGGTCGTGACATAGAAAAAATTAGGTCATGAACCTAAAAAAAATTAGGTCATGACCTAAAAAAATTAGGTCATGACCTAAAAAAATTAGGTCATGACCTAGAAAAATCTAGGTCATGACCTGGAAAAATCTAGGTCAAGACCTAGGAAAATCTAGGTCATGACCTAGAAAAAAATTAGTTCGCGACCTAGAAAAAACTAGGTCATGACCTAGAAAAAAGTAGGTCATGACCTGGAAAAAACTAGGTCATGGCCTAGAAAAAAGTAGGTCATGACCTAGAAAAAAGTAGGTCATGACCTGGAAAAAATTTTATACCTAAAAATTTCCAATTTTTGAAAATTTTGAAAAATCCCAAAAATTCAAATTTTTCAGAATGGAAAATGCGTCTATCAGAAGACTCGGACATGTGCACCACATGCCAGTGTTCCGTGGATTTCCAGGATCGTTCAGCGATTCTAGAGCACTATCAATCGCTATTCCATCGGACGAATGTGCTGAGAAAATCGAAAAATTTACCGATTTTTGAGGAGGAAGATTTTGATGGCACCGAGAAGGAAGATCATGGTGAGTTGGTGGAAAATGATGGAAAATTATGAAATTTGGGCGAAAATTGTCCTAAAAATCGGTGGAAAACGGATAAAAACCGGCTGAAACTAGGCTAAAAATCGATTGAAAATTGTTTGACGATTCAGCTAAATATTGGCTAAAAATAAACTAAAAAGGGCTAAAATCAGCCAAATTTAGAGGAATATTGGCAGAAAACGGGTAGAAATAGGCTAAAAATCGGCTGAAAATCAGCAGAAAATCGTGTAAAAATGTGTAAAAATAGTCTAAAAGGGTCCAAAAGCGCTGTAAGATGGTTTCCAAACAGTTCAAAATGATCCAAAAAGTTTCTAAAATAATTCTAAAATTCTCCAGAATAGATCAATTTTCAGACGGTCAGACCAGTTTTTGGAAAATCATATTCGAAAAATCATATTTTCAGTCTGATTTTAGCCGTTTTTGTCGCCCAAAACTTCTAGAAAATGTGCTCTAATTGACCTGAAAAATGGCTTACGCAGACCTTAAAATAGTCCAAAAATGGCCTTAAATGGTCCAAAAATGCCCTAAAACCGCTCAAATTCCAGACCTCACCCAATCATCGCAAACGCCATCAACTACTGTAGAATCAGACGACGAAGAATTCGACGCCCTCCTCCTGCCCGCCAATCGTGCATTCTTCGTCCGCGACGACCACGTCTTCTCGATTCCCCGAAATATTCTCCACGTGGATGAGACGGACGTCACGAATTCCACATTCTTGCGCCCCTTCAATTGTACCATTATCCTGTGGAATGGTGGACACTTTGCGGCGGCTGTTTTTGAGAAGTATGGCTTAAAATAAGCTTGAAATGCTTCAGAAATTGGCTTAAAATGGCTTAAAAAGTCCTAAATTCGGCTAAAAAATAGCTGAAAATTAACTTGAAAATGACTGAAAATTGGCTTGAAAATTGCTGATTTTTTGCTTCAAATGGCTGATTTTTCCAGAGAAATTCAGCTGAAATTTCAGACTTCTTAACTCTTAATTTGCAATTTTCTAATCCAAAAATTGAGCTACAACAGCTCATTTTAACACTTCAATTGACCCATTTTTATCCATTTTTGACCTGAAAATCACTGATTTTGAGCTCAAAAAGACCATCATTTTCCAGCGACCGAATTGCCGCCCAAAAATCGTTCCATCGCTACGTGGCACGTGCGAAACAAGGAGGCGTCCAATCGCAACACGATTCCGGTGGTAAGGGAGCGGCGAAGAGTGCCGGAGCACAGTTGAGAAGGTTAATTTCATGAAGATTGGCTTAAAATGATTAATTTTAGACCTGAAAATGAGTATTGTCGAGCTGAAAATGACCCTAAAACCATCCAAATCTGCCCAAAAAACCCCCAAACCCAGTTTTCAAAGTCCCAATTTTATAAAAATCGGTTCAAAATTATCAATTTTGGACCTAATTTTGCTCATTTTTGGCTCAAAATAACCTGTCGTGAACCAAATTTTGCATATTTTCGGCTTAAAATGACCAATTTTGAACCAAATTTTGCTCATTTTTGCCTTAAAATTACCCATTTCAGACTTAATTTTGCTCATTTTTGACCTAAAAATGTACCCCAAAACCACCCCAAAAATTTCAGATACAACGAGCAAAAAATGAAGGAGGAAATCCAGCAAATGGTGCGTGATTGGAGTCAACACCTTCAGAAGACCCCTCTCGTGTTCATCAGATGTGCCACCTATCATCGTAGTGTCTTCTTTGAAGCCAACGCCGACTTATATCCACGTGACGCACGAATTCGAACGATCCCGTTCGAAACGAAACGACCGACGAAGGATGAGGTGGAGGAGACGTGGCGACGCCTTCAGGTGAGAATCTGAGAAGAGTAGCTGAAATTCGGCTTAAAAATCACTGAAAATTAGCTTAAAATAGCTGATTTTTGAGCGAAAAATTTGCGAGCTACAGTAACCCAAAATTGGCTCTAAAATAGCAGTAATCTAGCGTTAAAATAGCTGAAATTAGCTATAAAAATTACTGAAAATTAGCTTTGGAAATAGCTGACAATTGGCTGAAAATAGGTTCAAAAATAGCAAAAAATTGACTTCAAAAAATGGCTGAAAATTGTTCTTTAAAATTAACTGAAATTCGGCTTTCAAAAACAGCTGAAAATCGTCATTTAAGATGACTGAAAATTAGCCTTAAAAATGGCTAAAATTGGCTGGAAAACGGCTGAAATTCAGCGCTAAAATTGCTTAAAATTAGCTCAAAATCAGCTTTTAAATTAATGATTTTCACCCTGAAAAATTCACTAACTACAGTAACCCAAAAGTGGCTTTAAATGACTGAAAATTGGCCGTTAAAATAGCTGAAATTTGGCTCAAAATGGCTGAAAAATATCTCGAAAATTGCTGAAATTTGGCTTAAAAAATAGCTTGAAATTAGCTGAAATTAAGCTGAAAAATCACTGAAAATTAGCTATAAAAATTGCTGAAATTCAGCCTTGAGATTAGCTGAAAATGGCTTGAAAATAACTTTAAAATGGCTGCGATTTGGCTTCAAAATGACTGAAAATTAGCCTGAAAATAGCTGAAATTTGGCTTTGAAAATGACTGAAAATTAGTTTCAAAGTTGCTGATTTTCAACCTAAACTAACTACAGTAACCCTGAAGTGGCTTTAAAATGGCTGAAAACGGCCTAAAATAGCAGTAATTTAGCATTAAAATAGCTGAAATTCGGCTTACAACTGACTGAAAATTGGCGTAAATAATGGCTAGAAATGGCTCGAATTCAGCGCTAAAATTGCTCATAAGCAGCTGAAAATCGATTTTTCCCAATTAAGAACCCCCATATTTCAGGAAGTGAGACCCCACGGAACCAACTCGGAATTCCGTTCGGAAATGGAAGAAATCCGTGAAAAACGGAAGGAATTGGCGAGAAAAGTGGCTGGAAAGAAGCGAAAAGACGGTGGATTATCGATGATTTGTGAATGGAGTGATCATGATGACGAGAATAAGGATGAGCAATCTGAAAAGAAGGCAAAGAAGACACAACAGATTCGGGTTCGAGCGATGAGAAAGTCGGAAGACGTGGCGCAACCGATTCAGTGGCCAGGGCTTGATGATGAGTGGAGGCAGAAGGTTAGAGGGGAATTTGGCTGAAAAAATGGCTGAAATTTGGATTTCATATGCTGAAAATCGGCCTAAAGATGGCTGGAAATTGGATTTTTTCAAAGTGAAAAATAGCTAAAAATTTAAAATTTCAAAAAGTCTGAAAATTGGCTTAAAATGACGGATTTCAGCTTTAAAAAGTCACCAACTACAGTAACCCGACTTGAAATAGCTGAAATTCGGCTCTGAAAATGGCTGAAAATTAGCTAAAATTAAGCTACAAATCGGCATTAAATATGCTTGAAATAGACTGAAATTCACGAACTACAGTAATCCCAATGATTTTATTCAAACATTGGCTCAAAAAATGAGGAAATTTGGCTGTAAAAATTGCATTTAAATGCATGAATTGGCCGAAAATTGGATATGAAAATTGCTGAAACTTGGATTTAAATTAGCTGAAATTTTGTGAAAATGGTTCCAACAATGGCTGAAAAACAGCTTTTGAAAAAACTGAGAAAAAACTGAAATTTGGCTGAAAATTGTCAGAAAATTGGATCAAAAATCGTATATTTTCCACCAAAAAAAAGTCACCAACTACAGTAACCCGACAACAAAAAGCTATAGTAACCCAACTAAAATTAGCTGAAAATAGGTTCAAAATTTACTGAAAATCGGCTCCAAAAATGCTGAAAAATGGCTGAAATTCGGCTAGAAATTGGCTTTGATAATCTGTGAAAATAGGCTTTCAAATGGTTGGAAATATACTTGAAATAGGCTGAAATCCACGAAATACAGTAATCTGACTTTAAAAAAATTGAAAAATGTCTAAAATGGCTTGAAAAAGCTGGCAATAGCTTTAAAAATTTCCGAATTAGGATTTTTAGCAATTTTGAAGTTGCTAAAAATTGCTGATTTTCAACCGAAAAAGTTATCATCTACAGTAACCCGTCCACAAAAACTACAGTAACCCAACTAAAATAGCTGAAATTCATCTTTTCAAATTACCGGAAATTGGCTTTAAAAATGCCTGATTTTCCATCTGTAAAAGCCACCAACTACAGTAACCTGACTACAGAAATCTCAATGAAAAAATTGGTTCAAAAAATCGCTGAAAATCGGCATCAAATATGGCTGAAATTGCTCGAAAACTCGACTACAGTAATCCGGCTACAGTAATTTGAATAATTTTATTCAGACATTAACTCAAAAATTGATGAAAATTGGTTAAGAAATGTCAGATTGTAAACCCAAACAAATAACAAAATACAGTAATCCGGCTACAGTAATCCCAGATTTTATTCAAACATTGGCTCAAAAAATCACGGAAATTGATGTTTAATATAGTTGAAAATGCATAAAATAGCTGAAATCAGGCCCTGAAAATGTCCGATTTCCGACCAAAATACCAACTACAGTACCCCAACTACAGTAACCCTCTAATCTCAAAATTTCCAGACGTACAATCTCATCCGTCAGGACGACGCGAATTCCCTCCGTGAACACGTCGAATCCCTAAATGAAGACGTCAAAAACGAAGCGATCGATTATCTGAGAAACGCCAAAATTCCACCGAATCGCTCGCATTTTTTGCATGTTTCAGCGGCGAATAGTGCCAAGAATTGTCTGAAAGTGAGTTTTTTAGGTTTTAAAATCGATTTTTGGCCTGAAAATGAGCAGTTTTGACCGTAAAATGGGCATTTTGACCTCTAAAATCGGCAATTTCGACCTGAAAATTGATTTTTTCGCCCTGGAAATCTGAAATTTCGATTCTACAGTACCTCCTCGACGACGTGCAATGCGATTCTGGAGCCAAGGACGGCGCGGGTCTTCCACCGTACTCCTCATCAGCCAACGCGGAGATCAAATCGATTTTCATCGATTATCGATCGAAAAACGACCCGTCTGGAGCCAATTGGGGACGAACCCACATTCCGGAGCCAAAGAAAAAAGTGGAGCTGACGGAGGAACAAGAAAAGGAGAAGGCCGAGAAGCAGAGGGAGAAGAAACAACGACAAAAGGTGAGATTCATGAAATTTAGAGAAAAAATGATGAATTTTGGTGAAAATTTGGCTGAAAATGACCCAAAAATCATGAAATTCATCCTTTACACAGCTGAAAACCCCCACAAAAATGCAATTTTCACGCCAAAAAAGTCGGAAAAATCAAGAAAAAAATTGTTCTCGTGACCTAATTTTTTTTATTTCTCTAGGTAGTTTTTTTCTAGGTCATGACCTCATTTTTCTAGGTCATGACCTAGTTTTTTCCAGGTCATGGCCTAGTTTTTTTTCCTGATTTTTCTAGGTCATGACCTACTTTTTTCTAGGTCACGACCTAGTTTTTTCTAGGTCACGACCTAGTTTTTTCTAGGTCATGACCTAGTTTTTTCTGATTTTTCCAGGTCATGACCTAGTTTTACATAGGTCATGGCCTAGTTTCCCCCAAAAACACATTTTCTAAGCCACGATGATTGCTCATCTTCTGGATTGGTCTAGAAGCTAAACTTTTAGAATATTCTAGAAGGCGTCACGCGAGAAAAATATCCAAATTTATGATTTTTTGGTTATAAACCAGCCTGTTTGCCGCGCCTCCGGCGCTTCAAACATCAGGCTGGTGCGCCTTCGGCGCGATTTGACCTATTTTTTATTCTGTTCGTCGCTTCGCTCCTCTGTCTTACTCAAAAGGTCACGTAAATTTATATTTTATTTCAACTTTTTCAACGTGTGCGGACAGAGCCACAGAGAAAGAGACGCAACTTCATTTATTTATTATAAGAATGATGATCAATTTTTCCAGTTTTTTGACTGTAAAATGTTGAAAAATTCCCGCTTTTTGGGAGAAATTTGGCTGAAATTTTTTCGATTTTGACTGAAAAAATGGGATTTTTGAGTCTAAAAATTCGACATTTCAGGAAAGAGAACGAGCGAAGAAGGAGGAGCAGAAGCAGATCGAATTGGAAAATGCTGAATGTCAAAAGTACCGGGAAATGTCGGAGAGAGAGCGGAGAGCGCAGGCAGTGGAGAGACGACTGGCTGGGCTACCGCCAATTATGAGGTGTCATCAGGTAAAAATTTGAATTTTGATCCAAAAAAAGGGAATTTTGGATTCTAAAAAAGCTGAATTTCGGCTCTAAGAACATAAGTTTTGATCCTAAAAATGGAAGTTTCGACCTTAAAAATAGGCCTTTTAACCCCAAATTAGCTACTCATTTTCTCGAAAATTTGTTTTTTTTTGCTTTAAAAATTGGTAATTTAGATCCTAAAAATGTTAATTTTGAACCCGAAAATTTAGAATTTCGATCACAAAAAAGTCAATTTTGGATCTTAAAAATGGATGATTACCCTTCAAAATTAGTGAATTTCGGTCTCAAAAATTAACCATTTGGATCTGAAAAACATCATTTTTAATCAAAAAAGGACCAACCCAAAAATATGCAATTTCAATTCTAAAATTGCCTTTTTTGACACCAAAAAATTGGAATTTCAATCTCTAAAATTTGATAATTGTCCCTCAAAAATACTGAAATTGACAGCAAAAACGAAGAATTTCGATTCCAAAAATGGATAATTATCTCCCAAAGATAATGACTTTTGGCCTAAAAAATGCTGAATTTCGACTTAAAAACATCATTTGTGAAGCAAAAAATGACCAAATTTGACCCAAAAATATATAAATTTGATTCAAATATTGTCAATTTTGATCCTAGAAACAACGGATTTTGGACCTAAAAAACATTAAAAATCTCAATTTGGGGTCCAAAATTTCAAAATTTCCCTCTAAAATTCACTAAAACCCCATTTTTCAGTGTGGCCGACAGCTTCCTCCAACTCCGTTCCAATATTCTCATTTCAACTTCTGTACCACCGACTGTGTAGCCGGCCATCGGAAGGCGAATCCTTAATTTATTTTTTTTTTCTATTTTTTTTTTAATTTTTGTAATTTCCCGGTCCTTTTTTATGTGATTTTTGGATTTTTCAATTTTCTGCCTTTCTTTTTAAAATACGCGGTTTTTCAAATTCTTATTAAACCGGTTTTTCTGAAAATTTCCTTTTCGTTGAATGTTAAAAAATCGTTATTTTCAAGCGATTAATTCCATATCTATAGAAATTCTGGCCTAAAAAATAGCTGACCTAACTTCTCTTCTTTCTAGGCCACCACACATTCCCAAAATGAAGAAACTCTCATCGCTACGCGGTCTATCAGCATTGGCACCGCGCCAGGAGCAGTGCCACGTGGAACTGGCGAGCTACGATGCTCAACAGGTGGAATACATGCGAGAGGCATGTATAAGTGTCGACGAGAACGACGAGATAATTGGGGCGATTAGCAAACGAGACGCTCATAGTTCGCAGCAGTGTGAGTTTTTGATGGGGGCCGAGGTTTTCAGAAAATTAGGTCATGGGAGAAAATTGGAGAAAAATGCGAAAATCCGGGGTAAAATGATCAATTTTAATCCTGAAAATCGGCTGAAAACGCTTAAAAATGACCGATTTTGAGCCGAAAAATCTAGATTTTTCAAAATGGCCGAGGTTTTCCATTTTTGCGATTCTAGGCCAATTTTTGAAAATTTGCTCGAAAAACGACCAATTTTGAGCTGAAAAATTATAGAAAATTCGCCTAAAAACGACAGAATTTAAGCTCGAAATTTTACATTTTTCATAATGGCCGAGGTTTCATGTTTGTGGGAAAACTAGGCCAGGTGAATAAATTGAAAAAAAGCAAAAATTCGATGAAAAACTGACCGATTTTAAGTCAAAAATCTCGATTTTTCATAGTGGCCGAGGTTTTCATTTTTTGAAAAACTAGGTCATGCAAAATTTTTAAAAATTTGCCTTAAAACGCGGATTTTGAGCCGGAAAATCTATGTTTTACATAATGGCCGAGATTTTTCTAATTTTGGGATTCTAGGCCATGCGAAAAAATTGGCAAAATTCGCTCAAAAGGATAGTTTTTGACTCCTTAAAATCTAGGTCGATCATAGTGGCCGAAGTTTCCCTTTTCTAGGCCATGCGAAAAAATTTGAAAAATCCGCCGAAAAGCGACAAATTTCCAGCCGATAATCTCCATTTTTCAAAATAGTCGAATTTTTTTTTTGAGATTCTAGGCCATGCGAAAAAAATTGGAAAAAATGGCTGTAATTCGCTTTAAAACTATCGATTTTGAGCTTTTTTCATCATGGCCGAGGTTTCCTATTCAATGGGATTCTAGGCCATGCAAAAAAATAATGGCTAAAATTGGCTTAAAATGCGGATTTTGAGCCGGAAAATCTATGCTTTTCATAGTGGCCGAGGTTTTCTTATTTTGGGAACCTAGGCCGTACAAAAAAAACCTCAAAAAGGACCAATTTTAAGCTGGAAATTTTCGATTTTTCATAGTGGCCGAGATTTTCATTTTTGGGATTCTAGGCCATGCGAAAAAATTGGCAAAAAATCGCTTAAAAATGCGGATTTTGAGCCGAAAAATCTCCATTTTTCAAATTGGCCGAGAATTTCCTTTTTTGGAAATCTAGGCCGTGGCCTAGTTTTCACCGAATTTTCTAAAAACTAGTCCCCCATCTTACAGTAACCCTCCATCGCGCCTTCTCCGTCTTCTCATTCACCAAGGACAATAAGCTTCTGATGCAGAAGCGAAGTGCTGAAAAGGTTTGAATTTTGGGGAAAAAAACTTTCAAGCTCCGCCCCTTTTCATAATGGACATATAGAGGATCAAAAGGGGGCGGCGCTTAAACTGGTAAGCCCCGCCCCTTTAGATGCTCTATTCCATTACAGTATACTTCCATTATGAAAAAGAGGCGTAGTTTACAAAAAAGGGGCGGAGCTTATCAACCTAAGCTCCGCCCCTTTTTTGACCTTAAAATTACGAATTTTTCCACCCTCATTTCTTCCAGATAACATTTCCCAACCTCTGGACCAACACTTGCTGTAGCCACCCTCTCCACACCCCACAAGAAATGGACGGTGCCATCGGCGCCAAACGAGCAGCAATTCGAAAACTAGAACACGAGCTAGGCATCACTGGAATCCAAACAGACCGTCTACAGATGAATGGACGATGGATCTATCGAGCAGAGATGAATGAGGCGCCATGGGGAGAGCATGAGCTGGATTACGCCTTGATCTTGCGAGGAATCGGTGCGGATCACTGTCGAATCAACGAGAACGAGGTGGCCGAGATTCGAGAGGTCGGGATGGATGAGTTGAGGATCTGGATGGAGCAAGAACCCTCCTCGTTTACTCCATGGTTGAAGCTCTTCTCCAAAACCAAGACATTCGAGAAGTGGTGGAGTCAGAAGGCGTCGACGTCATCGGAAGACATGAAGATTTATAAATTACACTAAGAAATTCTTATATTCTTTTTATTGTTCTTATCTAGACGGTGCTACTGCTACTAACCAGTTATTGTTTTTGATTAGGTACGGATAGAATATGTACTATTTGTTTTCTCTTTTTCTCTGTATCTCTATTTCTATCTCTAGCTTCTGTAAAGATTCCTTCTTGACTCCAAACCATGTAAACGAGTTGATCAAATTGAAGGCTAAAGGCACATTTGATGAAAGTGCGCTCTATCGCACACGCTAGTCAATTAGCAACCGCGCGCGCAGACACGCGACGCGTCTGATATTAGACATTTTTTATCTTGTTTACTAACCAAAAATTTTCACGCTGGCAGACAGTGGGAAAAGGAAATGTACTTAGAACTGCGACGTTTCAAAACCGCGACATTTTAGAACCGTAAACCTTTAAAACCGCGACGTTTCAAAACCGCGACATTTTAGAACCGTTAAATTTTAAAACCGCGACGTTTTAGAACTGAACATTTCAAAACTGCGACGTTTTAGAACCGCGACATTTCAGAACCGCGACATTTTAGAACCGTAAAATTTTAGAACCGTAAAATTTTAGAACCGTAAAATTTTAAAACCGCGACGTTTTAGAACTGAACATTTCAGAACCGCGACGTTTTAGAACCGTAAAATTTTAAAACCGCGACGTTTTAGAACCGCGACATTTCAGAACCACGATGTTTTAGAACCGCGACGTTTTAGAACCGCGACGTTTTAGAACCGCGACGTTTTAGAACCGCGACTTTTTAGAACCGCGGCATTTTAGACCCACGACGTTTCAGAACAGCGGCATTTCAGAACCACGATGTTTCAGAACCGCGACATTTTAGAACCGCGACGTTTTAAAGACCGCGACATTTCAGAACCACGATGTTTCAGAACCGCGACGTTTTAGAACCGCGACTTTTTAGAACCGCGACTTTTTCGAGCTGACCATTTCAGAACCGCGACGTTTTAGAACCGCGACGTTTTAGAACTGCGACGTTTTAGAACCGCGACGTTTTAGAACTGAACATTTCAAAACTGCGACGTTTTAGAACCGCGACTTTTTAGAACCGCGACGTTTCAAAACCGCGACGTTTTAGAACTGAACATTTCAAAACTGCGACGTTTTAGAACCGCGACGTTTTAGAACTGAACATTTCAAAACTGCGGCATTTTAGACCCACGACGTTTCAGAACAGCGACATTTTAGAACTGTGACATTTTAGAACTGCGACATTTCAGAACCGCGACATTTCAGAAAAACCTTAAACTAACAAAATGTTGGGGATATTAAGACAAAAATTTTATCAGTTGACACATTTTTTGACTTTCCGAAATTGAACTTTCGGATATTCTAGAAATTCTGAGTTCCAGAATTTCCGAACTTCTGAACTTATCAGAATGTTCCGAATTTAAGAATCTGATAATTTCAAAATTTTCTTTATTACAGTTTTATGTCTCAACTCAACAAGGCAGGAAGCTTGGCCTAAAAGGGGCGATTGGTGCCAGGAAAAGCAAGTAAAAAAGAACATACAATGTGCCTAGGAAAATAAAAAAGGGTTTTGTATCATATTCAGTTATCATACAGTCTTCACAACAGTCAGGACAATCCGAGCAACAATCGTTTTCATAGAGGAAAGCACAGGTTGTATTCTTCTGAAAGTAACAAACTGTATTTAGTGAAATCATCGTCCACTTTGAACCCATGTATCTCATTCCCTGTAAAAGATATCAAAAAATTGTTAACTGATAAAATGTTGCTGATATTATGATGAACATTTTTATAGTTGACCAATTTTAGATACCTTTCACAGGAACCGAGATATATATATTAGAGTGTTTACGGTATCATTATTCAACTTACCACTGCATAATCCAGAGAGGAGTTATGATAAAACCGTTGTCATTGAACACAAGTCATTTTAGAGTCTCCATAATTCTTGCGGAATCGAAATTGGACTTTTTCGATTGAAGTCACAGGAGAGGAAATATTACAGAACTGTTCGGTTCCATTAAATCCAAATTGGTGGTATTCACAGTTTGATGCGAACGGTTTCCAGTTTTTACAGTGGAAGTCAAGACACGCCTGAAAATGGTTGGGTTATCATTTTATCATTTTGCAACAGGGACAGTTTATATCCGCGACGTTTCAGAACCGCGACATGTCAGAACCGCGACATTTTAGAACGGACCATTTCAGAACCGCGACATCTCAGAACTTTGACGTTTTAGAACTGTGACGTTTTAGAACCGCGAGATTTTAGAACCACGACATTTCAGAACCGCCACGTTTTAGAACCGCGACTTTTTAGAACCGCGACATTTTAGAACTGCGACATTTTAGAACCACGACGTTTCAGAACCGAGACATTTTAGAACTGCGATGTTTATGAACCGCAATGTTTTAGAACCGCAAAATTTAAGAACCACGACGTTTCAGAACCTCGACGTTTTAGAACTGTGACATTTTAGAACCGCGACATTTTAGAACCGCGACATGTCAAAACCGCGACATTTTAGAACCGCGACATGTCAAAACCGCGACTTTTTAGAACCGCGACATTTTAGAACTGTGACGTTTTAGAACTCTGACGTTTCAAAACCGCGACGTTTTAGAACCGCGACATTTCAGAACTGTGACGTTTTAGAACTCTGACGTTTCAAAACTGTGACATTTTAGAACTGCGACATTTTAGAACCGCGACATTTTAGAACCGCGACATTTCAGAACCGCTAGATTATAGAATCACGACGTTTTAGAACTGCGACGATTTAGAACCGCGAAATTTCAGAACTCTGAAGTTTTAGGACCGCGACATTTTAGAACTGTGACTTTTTAGAACCGCGACGTTTTAGAACCGCGACTTTTTAGAACCGCGACATTTTAGAACTGCGACTTCTTAGAACCGCGGCATTTTAGAACCGCGACTTTTCAAAACCGCGACGTTTTAGAACAGCGAAACTTTAGAATCGCGACATTTCAGACTCGACATTTTAGAACCGCGGTGGTTTAGAACTGTGACGTTTTAGAACTGTGACGTTTTAGAACTGTGACGTTTTAGAACCGCGACGTTTTAGAACTCTGACGTTTTAGAACTGTGACATTTCAGAACTGCGACATTTTAGAACCCCGACATTTCAGAACGGTTGCAAAACTATCCACAACACTCACCACCACATCATAAATCCTTGGAGCCTCATTGGGAATCTGTTCGTACCATTTCGCATGTTGATATGATACATAAACAGGTTTAATAAATTTGGAGAGGTTAATAGTGAGTACTGGACTGTGTTCATTTGAACACCAGGCTTTATCTCTTGGTGGTTGCGGACGATCGAGTAGAACAAGATTCGTTTGATCTAATCCAAAAAATGTATTTAAGTTTGAACTTGAAGAATGAGCAATGTCCACAGATGCTCCGTGTAGATAATCGGCTGCATTGAATCGAAATGGTCCTTTGGGAATTGATACTTCAGCCATTGACTTTTCCAGAGGTTTCGTTTCTTCTATTGGTTTTCCAGAAGCTAGTTTACTTTCCAAAGCATTAATTTGAGATTTCATTGAAAATACCTGAAATTGTATATAATCATTATCAGTGTGTCTTATCAAAAAATGATTTGTCGACCAACAAATTTACCGGTAAATTTATCGACAAGTTGTGGACGAAAATTGCTATTAACCGCCGGAGCGACATGTAAAATATTATATCGTTACCATTTTTTCTAGGACATCTAGAATGATGATCAAAGATACCTGTTCCGCCTCTTTAGGTGGTGAACCCGAGGTTAGGAATATGTACAAAGAGTTAACATTAATCATTTTATTCGAGAGAAAGAAGATAGTTCTATTATACCTTTCTTCGGCGCACGACTGCCATCAGCTACCATGATCTTCTTTGATCCATCCTTCGAGCTGGACGAGATCTTCGAGTTGTCCTTCTCTTCTGGAGACGACTTCTTTGGATCCTGTTGAGACATGACGGCGGAGGGCAGGAGGTTTCTTCGGCAGTGAAGTAGAGAGTTCCAATTGGAATAACTGATCCTTTTGTTGATTTCGTTTCCTTTTATAGCCATCGAGATAAAGATCAGTGACGTGGCAATCGTGGAGATCAGGGCAGTTGATGAAATTAGCCAAAGGGTGGTCACGTTGGAAAGGCATAAATGTTAACTATATTAGTTTATTTTGATTAAGACACGTGGAGTCTCTATTATTGTGATATTGATTAGTAGTCGTGCAGTAGTGGATCTGCTGCCGCGACACTGGGGGCGGCGAGAGGAACTTGACAGGCAGGGGACCTGTTCAAGTTTGTTACTTTAGTCATGATCCTCGTTCGAGGCTGACAATTCCAACGGTATGAGCTGGTTAATAGCTCTTTCAATGGTGGAGTCTCTGCATTTTAACAAGACAGATCTTACTTTACCATCTTTTGATGGGAGAAGTTGAATTATTCGGGCCAACGGCCATCGATATCGTGGAAGATTTGGAGTTTCTACCAGCACAACATGATCTGGCTGGGGACTGACTGTACTGTGTGCGGATGATTTGTATCGTGGGGCTTTGATGCCTGTATACATCTCATTGTAGAACTCATCCCACAACTGAAGACGGATGGAATCGAGATGTTTGAGATATTCTCTTGTTTGTTTTTCAGTGATTCCCATATTTCCTTTGTTTGCTGTGGAAGAATGGTTCGGAAGTGAAAGATCTGCTTTTGGAAGCAGGAAATCGATCGGGCGAACAGCTTCAGTATCTGACATACTGATTGGGTTCATTGTGATTGGTCGGCTGTTGAGTATTCCCTCACATTCTATAATGAGAGACTCAATTTCGATGTACGACAAATGTAGTCGTCCTATTGTTTTGTATAGCATGTTTTTGACAAGAGCTACAATTCTTTCATATGTGCCACCTTGCCAAGGAGCAAATGGTGTGATTTGTTTAATGTCAATTTCTTTAGAAGCCAGGTAACAGGTGAGTGTTTGGCTCGAATTGACCATGGATCGGATATCGGTATTGAGCATGTCATATCCTAGTGTGAAAGCTGGAGCGTTGTCTGAGAGGATCGTTTTTGGTGTACCTCTTCTTCCAATGAATCGTCTCATTGCGAGGAGAAAACTACATGTAGTGTTATCTGGAACAACTTCCAAATGAACTGCTCTGGTTATAAGACATGTGACTAACATGACCCATAATTTTCCAGTACTTCCAACGGCTGTTTTGTAGCTTATCGGTCCGAAGTAATCAAGACCAACATGTTGAAAGGGTCTACAGGTTTGTGTTCGTATCGACGGTAATTCCGTAGCATATGGGTATTTATATGGACGTCCGTGGCGTCTTTTGCAGGTAACGCAATGTTTCCTTATTTTCCTGGCAAGGGCTGTGAGTTTGGGGATCCAATAGCGTTGATTGATGTCCCTCATAGTGTCTTTGGGGCCTTGGTGTAACAGGCTTTTGTGTGAATCCATCGTAATGAGTTCAGCTAGTTTGTGCTGTCTCAAAATATAGATTAAATTTTTTGGCATATTTTTGTGTTTCTTGTTGACATAAGAGTTACAATATTTGTAAATACCATCTTTGTCTTTTTCAATTTCTCGGCACTCCGGAACTCGAACTGCCAAGGTGCTTTCTGAATCGAGGTAGTGATCCTTGATGATGTACTTGTATGTTATATTGCGTTTCCTTACTTCATCGGATGCGATTGCTGCTAACGCAAATTGTTTCATGTGTTGGCTTTGGTATAAGTATGGACGTTGTGGGTATCGTGTATTTCTTGATTTTACAACTTTATGGATCCATCTCAGAACCTTTTGCATAACAGTAACTAGTGTTACGAGACTGTTAGTAACATTGTATGGAACGATAGATGTGTACCGGTCCGGTGATTCTAAAGCCGGCATATCATGATGGATGGGATTTTGTAGTATTGTTATCCCGAGGACGTAACAATGAAACTCGTGTGGATCTTTTGGAGATTTTTCGAGAGTTTGTGGCCAAAGTTGTATTGATAGGAGAATGAATTGTGGACCATTATTCCACAAAGATATTGGTTTCAGTTCGGATAGTGTTGCTCCTCTTGTAGCGATATCTGCTGGGTTCTCATTGGTTGGAACAAAGCGAAAAGTGGGCTGAAGATTTTTGTCTTCGAGAATCTGTCTGACACGATGGATACTTTTTACTCTTTTTTGTACCCATGGGTCTAGTGATTTCTGATGAGTGATCCAATGAAGGACTGAAGTGTTGTCACAAAAAAATGTAACTGATGAGATGTCGATATTCAATTCATCGACGAGAGTGACTGCTGCGTTGGCTGCGATGAGCAATCCGAGCAACTCCATGCGTGGAATCGTCAAGTTTGCGGTATTCGTAGGACGAACTTTTGATTTCGAGAAAATCAATCTGGACTCGACGGTACCGTCTGCACACTCAAAACGAAGGTATGCACACATAGCGTAGTGTTCCAGTGTGGCGTCAGAAAAGATCACGAGGGATACTTTGTTGTAGCCGTTTAGCGGTGTTACTTGTCTTGGTACAGTAAATGTGGTTTCTGTAAACATGGCTCGAATAGCTTCATATTCTTCCATTAAGTGATCTGGAATGGGATCTTTCCATTTGATATTGGCCTCATGGACCTTTGCCATCAGTGATTTAATGGCTACAATGATTGGGGCAATTAGGCCTAACGGATCGAAAGTTGACGCTTGAAACGACGCCAATTGTCTCTTCGTTGGATGTCCGGGTGGTGGAACGGCTATTTTTATAGTGAATGTATCTTGTTCAGCGTTCCAGCTGTGGCCAAGAAATTTGCAAGTGGAGCTCTTGGCTCGATCCTCTTCTGGAATCTGAGCCAATATTGTTTTGTCATTGCACATGAATTCTCGTAAATTCATATGCATCGATCGAAAGACGTCTTTTGACGCTCGATAATCAGCCAGAACTTCTTGTAGTGTACTGGGAGTAAATGTTACATTGTCAACATACAAGTTCTGTGTAATCTTGTCATTGATAGGATGTGGATTTAATGCCATATATAGCAGAATTGTGACTGCTAGCAGGAATGGTGACGCGGTTATTCCAAAAGGAATCCTTGTGAATCTGAAGGTGATAATGTTGTCTGGTGTTGGTGGTTTTGAGATATCTTTGAGCCACAGGAATTTTGTGACGTTCCTATGCTCTGACTGTAGTCGCACTTGGTGAAAGGCCTTCTCTAGATCCGCAATCAACAGATATGGCGTAGTGCGTGATCTGAGAAGGATTCCCACAATTGATTTCAGGATAGATGGACCTGGAAAGATACAGTCGTTGAGGGACTGTTCGTTTCTTTGGTGGGAACTAGCATCGAGCACTATCCTTAGTTTGGTGGTCAACGAGTCTTGTTTTACCACCACTCGGTGTGGAATGTAATAATGAGGACCGTTATTTGTTTCGGTTTCTGGTACAACTTCAATTATACCTGTTGATAATTGTTGTTGAATTATTTCATCATAAGCTTGTAAATCTTTGATGTTTTGTAACTGTTTTAATAACGCAAATAGGCGTTTTATAGCGACTGGATAATTATCTTTCAGTTCACTTTCTTTCCCGTTGAATGGGAATTTGACATATACTTTGTTCTCGTCATCTCGTGTTGCTGTTGACTTGAACTTCTGAATGAGTTCATCATTCAGAGCTTTCTTGGTTTGAATAGCCGGTGGTGGCTCAATTCCAAGCATTTCTAGATCAGATGCTTGTTCCAACAACTGGTCAAGTTTTGTATCGGAGATGTGATGTCCTGAAGACACAGTTTCTAACCAAATTCCAGAATCTGTTTCAGATTTGATGTAGTCGGGTGTATCAATGGTTAGAATAGTAACGGTGTCTAGATGATTTGTGATCTCTGTTATCGATGGAGGAATTTGTGAACAAAGTTCGTTGGGAACTGGAGAGGGATGTGTAATAAATCCCAATGGTGTATCTTCGACTAATCTTCCACTTGGGAGGATATGTCGAATGCTGGTACTTAGAATGTTAGGTAATATATTATTCCCTAAAATTAAGTCAATTGGTCGGCCACTGAATCTCTTCAGTTGCATTAACTTCTTGGGATCTATCTGATGTTCGTGTAAGAATTGTTCGTCTTCTGTAGAAAACACTGGTGGTTTAATTACTGTTGGTAGATCATTGTATTCTGGAATAATTGTATTCCAGATGTTGCCGTTTTTATCTAAAAGTTCCAATTTATAGAAACTGATATTTTGTGGTCCTGTAGCTGATATAAACCCTTTGAAGTTTATCAGTCTTTGTTCATGAATGGGACATTTGAGCCTCTTTGCAGTAGATTTTGAAATGATTGATGTAGTGGCTCCACTATCAACAAGTGCATTGATGAGTGTGCCAGATGGAGTACGTAGTTGGATAATTGGTAAAGTGTAGTCAGGATCTGATACCAATGATAAATTGACTGTGATAGTATCAATAGAATGGTTTGGTTCCAAATGGAAGATTTGTGGTGTATGTGGAATAGTAGGGGAAAGGTGCGACGTCGGGTCGACCGTTGTATGTGTATCTGTGACAGGATTGTGTATTGATGATGAAGGTGAGCTTGGAATCGATGGGTTAGCAATCGACTCCGTTTGCTCGAAAAAATTGTTTAAAGGAGTCGGTGTTGACGAGGTGAATCATCTGTTGTAGCTTCTCGCGCTCCTCACAGAGGGACGAGTTGTGTCTTTGTTGACAAATTGAACACGAAAATCTTGATTTGCAATCTTTCTGTTCATGTCCTTTCGCTAGACAATTGAAACAGAGGTTATTTTTTGCAGCCGCAGATTTTTTGTCTTTAGGCGACAACTGGCATACAAAGGCTGCGTGATCTTGTTCGCAAAAAAGACATGGAGTTGTTTGAAAGCGAGATTTGGGTCGGTCCTTGAATTGTGTTTTAGAACGTGTTTGTTGGTTGGATTTATGATTATGGTTAGATGCTTGTTTGGGTTTGTGAGTATATGATTGGTTAGATGTAGGCTGGTTCGACGACACATGGTTTACTTCAGCTTCAGTTACAGCTTTAGCTTCAGCTACACATACTTCAGTCAACGGTGTGCTGGCGTTTTTCTTTTGTTCAGCCTCGTCTATGGCTCTATTCTCAGAAATCAATGTTTGAACAAGGGAAATGGTGTCCATGAATGAAAGTGGTTTCACCCTGTTTTTCTTGATTACGGATCGCATGATGCGAACCGGTAATTTAGCGACGAAGATGTCGATTACGAATGGATCATTAATGGTAATGCCATTCTTTTTGAGAGAGGTCCCAACACAGAGGTGTCTCATTACATCTCTTTCCATTTGTTTATAATCCAATTGGTGGATAGACAGTTTTTTGAAATTGTCCATAAGTTGTATGCGACGATCGGCAGTACGATTGTAGACAAGCTCTAAGTTGTTTCTTAGATTATTGTAAGACTCTTCACTCAAGTCATCAGTCGTTATCAAGTCTTGAGCTTCATCTTTCAGTAAGCTTAGCAAGATATTGTGTTTCATGATTGTTTCAATCCCTGGATTGTTGTGGACCAGAGACGTGAATCTCGTGATAAACAAGGCGTACTCATCCGGGTTGCCACTGAATGGGCTCAGGGTCTGTAGGATGTTGTTAATGTCAGTTGCTGGGTAACTGATACTAGGTGTCGGTGAAATTTGTACTGGACTAATGTGTGGTGAAACCATTGGTGATGGAAGAACCATCGGCGGTGAAGATCTGAATGGGGACTCGGCCTGCTCATCTCTTGGCGAGGATGACACATTGCCGTTGTTTACTTCACTGGCTTTGGTTTCCCAATCTCTAGTGATTTGTTCGTTATTGATTTGTTGTTGATCTATGATCTGATCTTGTACTAGGGCCATATTGTCGTGCAATGATTCCAGTTGCTGGTTGAAGCGATCCTGCAGCTGGCTCATCTGCCTGAACTTATGGTCTGTATTTTCAGAAAATGCTTTAAACTTTGTCTCAAAGTCTCTTATGAACTCGGAAAGCATATTCTGAAGCTGATCTCCTTGGATGGGAGAAATCGATTGTTGAGCACGTTGATTTGTACCTGATTGTGGATAGACAGGTAGTTCTGCTATATGATGAGAAGAACTGTTGTCGAGAGCAGAAGGATCTGCTTCTGGATTTGTGGGGAAAAGTTTTTTAACCACAATAGGCTGGAATGGTGGTTTCATTTGACTGGTACTTTGAGGAGAGGACAATTCCTCATTATTGTCTTGATGAGAGGATAGTCCTTCATTGTGTTCACTCCCGTCAGACTGCGAAATGCTGTGGAGCGAAGGAAGCTTTGCAATCATTTCATTGGCTTTTTCACAGTGAACAGGAGTGTCGTCTGTTTTCTTTGCGGGAGCCACTGTATTGGAAGTATTCTGCAGGATTTGAGTAACCTCTGCTAATAAGTCCTCCAAAGACTCCACGATGGATTCGTAGTTCCTCTCGCTAATGTGTTGCGAGAGAGCGAGATAATTGCGGTTGCGAATCTCTGAAGTGGAGGACAGAGCTGTGTGCTTGTCAATGAGACGGAGTGCCTCATTATTGGCTGTGTTGAGAGCTGTGATAAACTCATTTATTTTGCGAAACGAGGCTTGAATGACTGATATAAACTCAGTGCCACGATCTCCATTCAAAAGTTTGCGCACTTCTGATATCAGATCAATGGCTTGGTTTCCCAGCTTAGTGAATTGTATTTTAGCTGGAACCAAAGTGGTCCATGGAACAGGGTCCTTCTTCGAAGGCCTGTTAGATTTGCTAGCCTTGGACCGAGGCTGGCGACGGCGAGAAGTTGAGCGACGGCAGGTGGACGTTGCGGATTGGGAACGACCTGAAACCGAATTCTGTAATATGATTCAACTATGCATTGATCTCTCAAACGGCATGTTGAGCTCAACTGTAAACTGTGTGTGTATTTTGGATATCCTCAGCAAGGATATACCTGTTGCAGAATCTTTGGAAACAACAGCGGTTTCCATACACATAAAGACCGACATTTCCTACTGTCTTACGTACGACAGTGTCTACTGGCTGGACCTTAGCTGTATTAAGGGGAACTGGTGAGTGGAAAAATGTCGAAATAGAAACTTCTTTTTGAACAATAGTGGGTGATCGTTGGGGCCCTTGATAACCCCTCTTGGTCTGAAGGTGTTTCTCATTTTCTGCTTATTTACTGTGCATGTTTCTGGAAAATATCTATCGTTAGTTCCATGGGATAGTATACCAGAAACAGCTACGCACTAATATGGAATTAGTCAGCGTACTGTAGTTCAAAACTAATGGGCTTTCTGGGAGGCCCTTTTCAACTACGTTGTGTTGTTTTTGTGGTATTTATTTTCTTTTTAGTGGTGGTTCTAAATAGTGGTGTAGATGTGTTAAAGGTTTTCAGTAAGAACAAGTGTTTTAACCAAGAAATTTATTCGAGGACTAACGAGTTTAGCTGATGATGGTGAAGAGATGTTTATTGGAATCCGGTTTATTGACGTGGTGTTACTCAGAAGAGGTCTTGACTGTTCCTGCCTCCAGTTTCTCGTCCGCACTCAAAGTGCATAAAGCACTCAAATGCGGCTGAGAGCAATAGAGACACGGTCTGGTGCGGTGTCTGCAACGTTGTGGAGAGTGGTTGGGAGCTCCGCAATGCTTGCAGAGTCCCAGCTCCGCAACCTTCACCATCCTCGTTGCGTAGTCAGGGTAGATGGTGCAGAAGAGGGCTTGATGTTGATTGGCGCAAAAGCAGCAGATAGCTGGTGACTTTTTGAGTGGCTGTGATGATTTGGACGACGAGTTGGAAGCTCTCTTGCCCACCAACTTTCGGACGCCTTTTATTTCTTCATGGATGGATTCCAGAATAGTAATGACTCGTTCTTGGTTAGGAGTCGGTGCAGGGATAGCTGTAATGATAATAATGATATCATGCTACCGTGGTGATTTTATCAATTGGTGATATGAGTCTTTTCCACTGTGTACTGTGGAAAGTTATAGTGTGAGAATTCCCAAGGAACCCCAATGCCGTTTTTTGAGATGTTTTTTTTTTCAAATTTGAATAATGAAAAACTCTTTGCCACCAACGGGTTGCCACGGTGTTGTGTACCGTGGAATCCGGGAGATGCACCATGTTCCGCCTCTTTAGGTGGTGAACC
This sequence comes from Caenorhabditis nigoni, assembly GCA_027920645.1. Taxonomy (NCBI): domain Eukaryota; kingdom Metazoa; phylum Nematoda; class Chromadorea; order Rhabditida; family Rhabditidae; genus Caenorhabditis; species Caenorhabditis nigoni. The sequence continues at coordinate 16,055,205 of CP115866.1, forward strand.
CGAGGTTAGGAATATGTACAAAGAGTTAACATTAATCATTTTATTCGAGAGAAAGAAGATAGTTCTATTATACCTTTCTTCGGCGCACGACTGCCATCAGCTACCATGATCTTCTTTGATCCATCCTTCGAGCTGGACGAGATCTTCGAGTTGTCCTTCTCTTCTGGAGACGACTTCTTTGGATCCTGTTGAGACATGACGGCGGAGGGCAGGAGGTTTCTTCGGCAGTGAAGTAGAGAGTTCCAATTGGAATAACTGATCCTTTTGTTGATTTCGTTTCCTTTTATAGCCATCGAGATAAAGATCAGTGACGTGGCAATCGTGGAGATCAGGGCAGTTGATGAAATTAGCCAAAGGGTGGTCACGTTGGAAAGGCATAAATGTTAACTATATTAGTTTATTTTGATTAAGACACGTGGAGTCTCTATTATTGTGATATTGATTAGTAGTCGTGCAGTAGTGGATCTGCTGCCGCGACAATACCCAGGCAAAGGCCATCCGGCTCGGTGGCCTAATTTTCCCAACGTGAATTTTCTAGGCCACAAATCTTTTTAGCTGAGAAACGATCTGATGTTTCTAGGCCAAAAGGTTGGTGGCCTAGAAAAATCATCTTGCAAAAGTTAGGTCATCATGTTAAAATGACCGAAATACACACCAGGTGGACATCAGATCATTTTCAGGTCAAAAAGTTTGGTGGTCTAGAAAATTCATGTCGGGAAAATTAGGCCACCAAGCCAGATGACCTAGAAAAAAAAGATGGGAGACGATTTTTACAAGTAATTCCGGCGGTTAATAGCAATTTTTGTTGATAATTTGTCGACAAATGCCCCCTTCGACAAATTTGTCGACAAAATTTTGTCGATAAATTTGTCGATAAATTTCTTTCGACAAATTTACCGATAATTTGTCGACAAATTATCGACAAAATTTTATCGTTTTTTTATCGACAAATTTATTGACAATTCGTCAGATAAATTTGTCGACAAAAGTGAAAATTCTTTGTCGATAGATTCTGTATGTGGTGATGTATGTCGCGTGACTGTTCACCCATTTAAAGTTAACCGATCAAGCTGAAACCTGACAGATAGATCAGAATTGTGTCTTAGTTGATGCCCAAAGTTTCCTTTTTTCGAAATTTCGATTTTGAAGTCTTCTGGAGACTTTTCGCCACACTACAGGGTGAAAGGGCGGTGGTGGAAGCCCCGGTGGGGCGTAAACCGACTAGTATGAAGTAAAATAAAAATTTTAGATTCAAAACTAACCATTTCAATAATCTGATTGTTCTGATTGGATATAGTTTGTAGTCTGTAGAAAATAATGATTAACGAAATAATAATGAAAATTTCCAGAATCATATACTGTCGGAGGCGAACATTGATCCAGTGATACCTGGAAGAAAGTCAACAATTAGATTTTTTCTTAAATTTAAAACTCCTACCATATTTGTATTTTTGACTTCGGCTCTTCAATAATAAATGGAATTTTCTGATTAGATCCGTCGTTTGGCTTTTTCTTTGTTATAAATGTGGGAAGCACCATGTTTTACTTTTGGGTTTGTAGAAAGCAATGCATAGAGAATATCGGAAATTTAATGTGCAAAAAGAAGGACCCCTCTTCCTTCGCTCTCTTTCTCAGCATCTCTTCAAATGGTCCTCCGGTCAATACTCGCCTAGTAAGTGCAACGGTGCGCGATTGCACCACACGAGGCAGCGGCAAATTAATTTTAAAATATATCGATTTGACCTATTTTGTGTTTACCATACTGATATTCATAGCAAGCTGGCTCATAGCAAGATCACTATGGATGTTGGTGTCCCTCGATTCCCATTTCTGCTTCTACCGGAAAGTGTTCAAATGAAAGCTGTTAGGCACATGCCCATGATGGAAATGTGAGTTATTTAAAATACAAGGTCCCAGTCTAGACCGCCGCTGATCGATCGGATCTTTTTTTTCTTTTTTAGAATGAGCCCAGCGATTTTTTTCTAGTAAAAACCACCCCCCGGTTTGACTAGAAATAACTCGACTTTCGTATAAGATATCAAGAGAATTTTTCATTTTATCAGTTGACCGACATTTGATATATTTTTTTTTTTCATTCAGGAACCGAGATAATTGAGCTTAAAGTTTGAATAATATTCTACACCGGCAGGCTGGTGCGCCTTCGGCGCGTTCTGATCTAGTTTTTACTGGTTCGTCGCTACGCGTCTGTGATACTTTCGGTTCTTTCAAAAGATACCAGAAATTTGTCAACTAATAAAATATGAAAAATATTATGATAATTAATTTATCAGTTGACAGATTTTGGATATCTCTTATAAATTAGTAAATTATCTCCAAATAACAAAGTGGCGTTCTATAAATTCGAACGAAGCTATACTTTTTGAGTAGGTTTTTCGCATAATCCGGCTTAAACTTGGATTTTTTTTTCATTTAAAAACTAAAACTTAGAACTCAAAAAGATCTATAAAATAGTATTCAATTCATTTAAAAAATTTCAGATTAAACTTCTCGTTGTCATCCAGACAAACAAAATCGACAGTTCGGAAGCTAAAAGTTGACGTATACGGCATCGATGTACAAATCAATGAAAAGATACAAATAACCGTCGCTGGAAGTCACAGAGTTGTCTTAACCTTCAATGATCCTAATGATATGGCGCCGAAGGCGGAGTTTCGTTGGCGCGTTCCCTCACAATTAATCCCGAATCCAGGATTCCGATTCGACCAATGGCCAAATCATCTTCTCTACATTTTCAATCAATCTCGAATCAGAAATCTTGTCTTTGATGGAGTTCCATGTATCCAGGATCTTTTAAGCTTCCGAAGAACATTCGACAAGTTCCAGACTTTGACGATTCACTCAACATGTCCGGATCATGTAGCGCAAGAAGTGCTAAACAATTTTCGACCGGAGAATAAGCTCGTTATAGAGAAGCACATACTTGATATCGATAAATACATAACTTCGAATCTTGATGAGATTCATATGAAGACCATTATCGAATTGGATCAATTGCTCATTATGAACAGTAATTTGATAAGTATCCGAACTCCAAAATTTTCCAGCCGCGACATGAATCGATTTCTAAAACTCTGGATCGCAGGATCGAATCGAAATCTTGAAGTGCTAGGTATAGTATTTGAGTCTCCGCCTGGTTTGGAAATGAATCAAGTTCTCAAAGGGATTAGCCATGAAAATGTGCCTGATGATGTTGGAAGAAAATTTACGGATCGGAGGATTGAGAGATTGAGTTGGGTAGTTTACGGTGGAATCAATATTAGAAGACGAGGAGATGGAGCTATTGCAACAATCAGATATGTCGCGGATAACAGGATTTTTTATATGTATGTGTGGCCTTCGTGATATTTTAAATAAATTTGGTTTTGAATTAAAAAGAAAGAATACATTTTTTGCATGAGAAATCGCGAGAGTCATACTCTAAAACCTCCAAATCAGAATGATTAGCTTTTTTGAAAGTTTTCTGTAAACCTTCTTGATTGAAAATCGTGTAAAATAGACTATTAAATCAAGGAACACAAATTGTTGTCATTTGAAGAAAGCGCGCTCTATCGCACTCGCTAGTCAATTGGGAACCGCGCGCGCAGACACGCGACGCGTCGACACTTGGCAAGGTGGGACCACCTAGAGCCGACAAGGACACTCGAATCCTCTGGGAAGCATCCGATCGATCGACCCGACCCCTGCATACACATCTATTATAGACTCCTCTCCTTCATTCCTATATTCTGTGGTCATGAATTCTGGTGTCTCTCGATTTCCTTTTCTGCGTCTACCTGAAGATGTTCAGAAGAAAACTGTTGGGCAAATGACCATGTTAGAAATGTGAGTTATCTTTTCGGATACTCTGATATCCCACCCAAGATCGCCTAGGCCGCCGTCGACAGATGGGATCGATTTTTTTCTAGAATAGCGGCTCGACAATATCCTTTGACCTCAATTAACTCGGTTTCCAGGAAAGATATCAACATTTTTGAACTAACAAAATGTTGGAGATATTATGACAAGCATTTTATCAGTTGGAACATTTTTGAAATTTCTATTAGGGACAGAGATAATTAAGCTGAAATTAAAGGGGGCCCCGAGCTACGAGATAGGCGGCGCTTGCGACACCTCTGCGTAAAGCTCAATTATCTCAATTCCCGTGTCAAGCATCAAAAAGTTGTCAACTAATAAAATGTGAATCTTAATGTCAGTAATATTTTGTTTGTTTATTACTTTTTGATATCTTTTATAGGAACCGAGATAATTAAGCTCAAAAAATTTTTTAAGACATATTGGACTAGTTCACCAAGCAATATGAAAAGTTTCAGATTAAACTTCTCGTTGTCCTCAAAACAAACGAAATCAACGGTTCGAAAGCTGGAACTAGACATCCATGGAATCGATGTACATATCAATGAACGAATAGAAATAAACGCCGCTGGAAATGACGATGCTGTCTTAACCTTCTACGGTCTGAATGATATGGCGCTTAAGTTCCACTGTCTATTAGATGTCCCAACATGGAGTGGTTCCTCACAATTCGTCACGAATTCTGGATTCCGATTTGAACAATGGCTAAATCATCTTCTCTACATTTTCAATCAACGTCAAATCAGGAAAATTGTATTTGATGGAGTTCCGTGTATCAAGCGTCTCTTAAACTTCCGAAGAACATTCGACAAGTTTCATACTTTGTTGATATCCGCGAGATGTCCGGATGACGTAGCTAAAAATGTGCTCAGCAAGTTTCGACCGGAGGATACGCTCTGGATAGACAAATACGTTCCTGATATTGAAAATTACATAACTTTGAATTTTAATACGATTCATATGAAGACCATTCTCGAATTGGATCAATTGCTCATTATGAACAGTAAATATATAAGAATACGAACTCCAAAATTTTCAAGCCGCGACATGAATCGATTTCTAAAACTCTGGATCGCAGGATCGAATCGAAATCTTGAAATGCTACATATCAAATTTGAGATTCCTACTGATTCGGAAATGAATCAAGTTGTCAAAGGAATTAGTCATAAAAAAGTACCAGATGATGTTAGAAGAGCATTTCCAGATTCAAGACATAAGGGAGTGAGTTGGATAGTTACCGGTGGATTCGATATCAGAAGAAGAAGAGATGGAGCTATTGCGACGATCCAATATGTCGAGGATAGCGTTTTTTATGTTTATGTGTGGCCTTCGTGATATTTTAAATAAATTTGGTTTTGAATTTAAAAGAAAGAAGATTTTTTGATTGGAAGTCACGAAAGGCATACTCTAAAACCTCCGGAACAGATTCTTTGAAGAAGTTCCAGAACCCAATATAGTTAAGGATATGCTTAGAAATTTTCATTCGGATCATGAGCTCACTATTGCTACATACAGTACCGGACAAAAAACTATGAACTTTTGGTTTTTCGACTATAACTTCCTTTAAAATAGGGCTGAAGCGTCAAACTTTCTTGTTAAATGTAGCAAATCACTCGAGAAAAATGATACAGATGTTTTTCTACCTTGGAAACAGCAAGAAAAATTTTATCAAAAAAATTCACTTTTTGGAAAATTTTGGATTTTTGGATGCTTTTTTTCAAAAATCTGGGAAAAATAGAAAACTATCATGAATGTGAAATACAATTTTTAGAACATAATGAAAGAGGCTTTGGTCGACTTTTGAGCAAAAAACGCCTCATTAAAGTACATTTCCCTGTATGGTATGGCTGTTCAAAGTGTCAACTAGAGATTTCCGGCTTTTGGGCTTGATTTACCATAGTTCCACAATTTCAAATGGTCAGTATTTGGTACTTTCTAGGTTTTTATCATTTTACTAGGGTTATTCTACAATATCTAATTATTTCCCTCTCGAAAAAGTATTTCTTTAAGCTCCAAACACTGAATTTACAAACTGTGAGACATGCTAAAACCCGCATAAGGTTCACTTCTAGCCTTTCTGGCAGAGTCGGTTGAGGGAATTCGGTATTTCTTCTTATAGATATCAATACTACAGTTTCTTGGCATTCTGGAAAACATAATTTGCCGTAGTGGAATGCTCCTTCCTGGCTCTATTGATCCGTTTTCTCTTGCAGCTCAATTTATAACATTCCTGTGTTGGGTCAGATTGATAATTTGTTTTCAAAAGTGATGAAATCTCAGTTTAATCGTCCTCAAACATGTGAAACAACTGTTTCGTACAATAAAAACATTAAAATTAATGAATAGAACACTCGGGAACAGAAACAGAATCAGTATTCTGTTCGATCATTATTTTACTAGGTAAAATCCATTTCAAAACGTATTTTCGCGTTTCTATGGGCATTCCACAACGGCAAATTATGATTTCCAGAATGCCAAGAAACTGTAGTATTGATATCTATGAGAAGAAATACCGAATTTCCTCAACCGACTCTGCCAGAATGGCTAGAAGTGAACCTTTCGCGGGTTTTAGCATGTCTCACAGTTTGTAAATTCAGTGTTTGGAGCTTAAAGAAATACTTTTTCGAGAGGGAAATAATTAGATATTGTAGAATAACCCTAGAAAAATGATAAAAACCTAGAAAGTACCAAATACTGACCATTTGAAATTGTGGAACTATGGTAAATCAAGCCCAAAAGCCGGAAATCTCTAGTTGACATTTTGAACAGCCATACCATACAGGGAAATGTACTTTAATGAGGCGTTCTTTGCTCAAAAGTCGACCAAAGCCTCTTTCATTATGTTCTAAAAATTGTATTTCACATTCATGATAGTTTTCTATTTTTTCCAGATTTTTGAAAAAAAGCATCCAAAAATCCAAAATTTTCCAAAAAGTGAATTTTTTTGATAAAATTTTTTCTTGCTGTTTCCAAGGTAGAAAAACATCTGTATCATTTTTCTCGAGTGATTTGCTACATTTAACAAGAAAGTTTGACGCTTCAGCCCTATTTTAAAGGAAGTTATAGTCGAAAAACCAAAAGTTCATAGCTTTTTGTCCGGTACTGTATGTTGAAAATAGGCTAATTCTTAACCTGGAAAAGTTATTGCGAGCTTAGTTGATTTGAGCATCAAGATTATAGTTGCCTGGAGCAGTTACTCTCCTATTCTTTCTAAAGGTTCCCTCCACCCAAGCAACGACACTCCGCTATCCCGCGGGCACTTAATTTGAATTAGACACCCACACCTGCACTGCGCTCTGTCGCACTAGCTAGTCTATTAGCAACCGCGCGCGCAGACCCGCGACGCGTCCACACTTGGCAAGGTGGGACCTCCTCGAATCCTCTTGGAAACAACCGATCGATTGACCCGACCCCTGCATACACATCTATATTCATCTCCTTCTATTCCTTCTTATACATATTCTGTGGTCATGGACGCTGTTGTCCCTCGATTCCCTTTTCTACGTCTACCTGAAGATGTTCGGATGAAAACTGTTGGCCAAATGGCAATGATGGAAATGTGAGTTATCCTTATCAATCGTTTTTATTCAGCTACTATGTTGTCTTAGCCAAAGAACGGGTTGGGCCGCCGTTGACCAATCGTTGGATCGATTTTTCTAGAACAGCCTTGTTTTGACCTGAATTATCTCGGTTTCTATGAAAGATATCAAAACTCTGCAAACTAATAAAATTTTTATCATAATATGAGCAACACTTAGTTAGTTTATCAGTTTTTGATACCTTCTATGGGAACCGAGATAATTAAGCTGAAATTATATTAGGTTGGAAGGAAAGTAACTGTCTATTTTTTTTGTGAATAACACAAAAACAAGAATTATTCAAGATTGACAGTATGCACCGTCGTGGTCCACGACGTGCGGACAACATTCAGGTAACTTGTGGATACAGTCCCTCCAAAAGTCAGCTGACCGCGAGTCAAAATATTCCCAAAAAACCGTTTTTATTCCATCGACAGTGTAAAATTAGCAACGTCATCTGGAGGGAAATAGTTCAACTCTGTAGATGGCATAAAACCTGGACTGAAAAAATACTTTGAGTCGCGGCCAGCGGGCTGTTGGAGGGACTGTATCCACAATTTACCTGAATGTTGTCCGCACGTCGTGGACCACAACGGTGCATACTGTCAATCTTGGATAATTCTTGTTTTTGTGTTATTCACGATTTAAAAAATGGACATTTACTTTCCTTCCAACCGAATAGGTGGCCGCGAGTTACGCGATCGGCGGTCCTTGCGACTTGCTCTGCTTACAGCTCAATTATCTCGACTCCGGTAATAAGTATAAAAAAGTCACCGACTAATAAAATGTTCTCCATAATATCAGTAAAATTTTGTTTGTTAATTACTTTTTGGTATCTTTTATAGGAACCGTGATAATTAAGCTCAAAAAAATCTTCAGAAAAATTGGACCAGTTCACCAACCAATATAAAAAAGTATCAGATTAAACTTCTCATTGTCATCCAAACCAACAAAATCAACGGTTCGCAAGCTGAAACTAAACATCCGTGGAATAGATGTACAAATCAATGAACGGATACACATAATCGTCGGTGGAAGTCACAAAGTTGTCTTATCCTTCCGCTGTCCAGAAGATATGACGCCAATCTGTCTAAAAGATATGACGGAGTTTCATTGGCGCGTTCCCTCAGAATTCATATCGAATCCAGGATTTCGATTCGAACACTGGCTAAATCATCTTCTCTACATTTTCAATCAACCTTACATCAGAAATATTGTCTTTGATAGAGTTCCATGTATTCAGGATCTCTTAAGCTTCCGAAGAACATTCGACAAGTTCCAGACTTTGTGGATATACGCGAGATGTCCGGATCATGTAGCTAAAGAAGCGGTAATCAAGTTTCAACCGGAGAAGAAGCTCGTTATAGACAAACACGTGCCTGATATCGACAATTACATAATTTCCAATCTTGATAAGATTCAAATGAAGACCACTCTCGAATTGGATCAATTGCTCATTATGAACAGCAAGTCTATAACTATATTTACTCCAATATTTTCCAGCCGCGACATGAATCGATTTCTGAAACTCTGGATCGCAGGATCAAATGGAAATCTTGAAACGCTATTTATCCACTTGGAGAATACTACTGACTCGGGAATAAATCAAATTCTCAAAGGAATTAGCCATGAAGAAAAGCCGGATGATGTTAGAAGAGAATATCCGGATTGGAGGTATAAGGGATGGAGAACGTTAGTTGACGGTGAATTCGATATTAGAAGACGAAGAGATGGAGCTATTGCAACAATCGATTATGCTGGAAATCGGAATTTTAAGATGTTTGTGTTGCGTTCGTGAAGTTTTATAAAAATTTTGTTCCTGAATTTGAAAGAAATAAAAAGGTTTTGATTGCATCTGAAGTCACGGAAAGCATACTCTAAAACCTCCGGAGCAGATTCTGTGAAGAAGTTCCAGAACCTAATATCATTAAGGATATGCTTAGAAAATTTCATTCGGATTATGAGCGCACTATTTCTATGTTAAAAATTGGCTAATTCTGAGCCTTGAAAAGTTATTTCGAGCTTACAGTTAGTTGATTCGAGCATCAAGATTGTAGTTGTCTGGAGCAGTTACCCTCCTATTCTTTCTAAAGAACCCTCCACCCAATCAACGACACTCCGCTATCCCGCTCTGCGCGAGCACATACTGCGCTCTATCGCACTCGCTAGTCAATTAGCAACCGCGCGCGCAGATACGCAACGCGTCTAAACTTGGAAAGGTGGGACCTCCTAGACCCGACAAGGGCATTAGAATCCTCTGGGAAACATCCGATCGATTGACCCCTTCACATCTAAATTCCTCTCCTTCTATTCTTTATTATATTCTCTGGTTATGAATTCTGGTGTCCCTCGATTCCCATTTCTACGTCTACCTGAAAATGTTCAGATGGAAACTGTTAGGATAATGGCCATGAAGGAAATGTGAGTTATCCTTATCTAGCATTTCCGGTTGTCAGAAAGGGTGTTGCGGTCCACGCGGCCGTTGACCAATCGTTAGATCAATTTTTCTAGAACAGCCTTGTTGTGACCTCAATTATCTCAGCTTCTACAAAATATATAGAAAAATTTTATTAGTTGACAAGTTGTTTGATATCTTTGTTAGAAATTGAGATAATTGAGCTTCAATCATAGTGGCGGGGTTTGGCCCTGTTGCTCAGCGACGTACCAACTTATACACCTTGAGCACAATTATCTCACATCTTGTGGATGATGCAAAAAAGTAGTCATATTAAACTGTTTATCATCACATGAGCAGCATTTTGCTATTTTACCAATTTTTGATACCTTTCATGGCAACCGAGATAATTGAGCTGAAATTATAGGTGGCCGCGAGCTACGCGATTGCGAGACCTATGCGTGCAGCTCAATTATCTCGACTACTGTAACAATCTTCAAAAAGTCGCCAACTAATAAAATGTTCATCAAAATATCAGTAACATTTTGTTTGTTAATTACTTTTTGATATCTTTTATAGGAACCGTGATAATTATGCTCAAAAACATTTTTCAGAAAAATTGGACCAGTTTACCAACCAATATGAAAAAAGTTTCAGATTAAACTTCTCGTTATCCTCAAAACAAACGAAATCGACAGTTCGAAAGCTTAAAGTTGACGTATACGGAATCGAGGTACATATCAATGAGAAGATACTAATAGCCGTCGCTGGAAGACACAGAATTGTCTTAACCTTCCGCTGTCTAGAAGATATGGCGCCAAACGCGGAGTTTCGCAAGCCGTACAATGACCCAAATTGGCTTGCTGTCACACAATTCGACCCGAATCCAGGGTTTCAATTCGAACACTGGCTAAATCATCTTCTCTACATTTTTAACCAGCTTCAAATCAAGAAAATTGACTTCAATGGAGTTCCATGTGTCCAGCGTCTTTTAAACTTCCGAAGAACATTCGACAAGTTCCAGACTTTGGCGATTCACTCAAGATGTCCGGATCATGTAGCGCAAGACGTGCTAAGCAAGTTTCGACCGGAGAATATGCTCTATATAGACAAATACGTGCCTGATATCGACAATTACATAACTTCGAATCTTGATAAGATTCAAATGAAGACCACTCTCGAATTGGATCAATTGCTCATTATGAACAGCAGGTTTATAGCTATATTTACTCCAAAGTTTTCCAGCCGCGACATCAATCGATTTCTAAAACTCTGGATCGCAGGATCAAATCAAAATCTTGCAATACTATTCATCCAATTTGAGAATCCTACTGACTTGGAAATAAATCAAGTTCTCAAAGGGATTAGTCATGAAAAAGTGCCAAATGATGTTAGAAAAGAATTTCCGTATTGGAGGAATACGGTACATAAATGGTCTGTTTACGGTGGAATCGATATTCGAAGAAGAGGAGACGGAGCTATTGCAACAATCCAATTTGTCGTGAATCGGTTTTTTAAGATGTTTGTGCCATTCTCATGATATGTTATATAAATTTTGGTTTCGAATTTGACTGTTTATTGTAGTTGTGGAAAGCGTGTCTTGGGAGTCATGATGCTTAGAAGTTTCTAGGGAAAAATTTGTTAGTATTTTGAAGATGTGCTAAGAAAATTCCATCCGGATCATGAGCTCACTATTCCTAGCGGTATACCTGGTGTTGGGAATTACCGTAAAACCTGTATTAGAAGGGCCCCTTTAACAGAAGGGCCCCTCTAATAGAAGGGCCCCCTGGAAAGGAGGACCTTCTTCAAAATGTGTCATGAAATTAACAAAATTTACGTATATTTCCAATGAAAAACATTTCGAAGTTTTACAATTTAATAAAAATTTGTTCAAAGACTATTTTTTTAATGGAAAACTAGCTCAATTTTGTTGAAATTGATAGATTTTTATAAACTTTGAACATAAATTTTTGAATTTTTCGTTTAAAATTTTTGGGAAAAATGGTCGGAAAAATAGAAGGGCCCCCTCTAATTGAAGGGCCCCTGTAATAGAAGGGCCCCCCGGAGGTGCTTTGGAAAAATAGAAGGGCCGGCCCTTCTAATACAGGTTTTACGGTATATCATTTTTAATCTTGAAGGATGATGTGAAACTCAATTGATGAGGATAAAGTGTATCTGATCCTGGCCAGGCGATTTTTTTGCACACTGACATCAAAATTTCAATTGATTTGCTTGCGAAAATGAAAAGAAACATTTTATTATGAGACTCAAAGAAAAAAGAAAGTTAGGTATCTAGATCATCTGGAGTTGTGAGAAGGTTTATCTGGAATAATGGAATTTTAGGACCTTCTGGACGTTTCTGGAAACTCACAAACTAACACATTTGAGATTTTGGAGAACTATCGGAGATCCATGGTTGTATTGATGATTGTATCCTGATTCTGAAAGTTTGAACAGTTAAAACAGTTGTGGAACATCGTAAGTTTTAGGTTGACGCATAGCTTGAAACAATTATAGAATTGTTTAATCTAAAAATCAAAATTTAGAAGTTGAAGAGATCTAGAAAATGCGACATTCGAACGGAATGACCTGATTTTGTCGGTCCGGACCTTTCAACGACTCTAGATCAAAATCCCTGCATTTGAATATATTTAGAATTGTATATCATTTTATAGATCTTGTCAAATACTACATTTTGGTTTTAGATTCATTTGAAAATTCCAAGTTTGAACCGAGTTACGCACCAATCTAATGGACAAGTATAGTTTAAAGCTGCTGTCTAAATGAGCTCAATTATCTCGGTTCCTATAAGCGATATCAAAAATTTGTCAACTAATAAAATGTTTATCAAGTTATCAAATACATTTATCAGTTTATCATTTTTTTGATATCTCTTATAGGAACCGAGATAACTACCCCCAAACTCACCTCCTCAAATCCACGATTTCTTCAACTTCTGCAAATTATGAATCGCATTTTTTGGAATCTTCTGGAGCAATTTATTCCATATAGAAATACTTCTCGCTTTTCCAACATCCGTCACCAAGATGCACAGTTTATTGGTTCTAGACAACGCAGTGTTCAGTCGTCGTTCATATTTTTCATTGTATTTTTCGTCGTCCAAAAATCCAGTTGTCAGAATTATAGTGACATCGAAGGAGATGCCTTGAGCAGATTCGATGGTCCCGACAAAGGATTTGAGTTCTGGCATCATGGAGATCAAATTGGATTGTTTTTTGGAGAAGCAAAGGATTCCAATGGATGCATTTTGAGGGATTCGGTTAGCTAGGTCAATAGCCAAGTATGCTTCCTTGAGAGGATAAATGGTTTTGTAGGATGATAAGGTGCTAAAATCTATGACCTGAATTCCGAACCCGCTTCTTATTTTTAAGAATGCCAATAGTTCGTGAGCTCCACTCTGGAAGCTTCCAGCTAGCCGATTCTTATAAAATAACGCTGAGCAACAATTCAATACATCAGGAGCCAATCGTCGAGATTCGAGTTGTTCGAAACATGGGAATCTAGAAATCACCTTCTTGAAGAATTCAGAATCCTTCTGGAAGCTAGGGATCTTGGACAGCCCAGGAGGTAGATCCGATACCCTAGGAGACAATTGAAGAGCATCCCCTACGAATCCAAATCTAGCATTGGGACATCTGGCGCCGATTTGGAGGAATTCGTGGAGGCTCAGAGTATTGGCTTCGTCAAATTGAACTGTGAGGATTTGATCCTTGATCGGGTTGAGGGTCCCATTGTGGAGAGATTGGGATATGGCGTCAATGGTTCCATAGAAGATTTTGGGTTTGTAGATATGGAAGAAGAGGTCGGAGAGTGAAATTGTAGGATCATGTGATTTGAGTTCAAGGTAGATCAAAACGTTTCGGGTGATTTCATCCTGGCCATCCCAATCAACGGTCTCCAAATACCCCTTGAAAATTCTTGGCCATAAAGTTGGTAGATCAATTTCAGTAGGATAGGCTTCTTCATTCCGATCTACAATCCTCACAGCTCTCGCGCATCCTGGGAACTTTAAATGCTCTCGGATCATATTGACTACACACAGACTTGATTGAGCAACTGCCACGTGGAATCCATCCCTGGCTTGGTTAGCAGCAGAGACTAGGATCGAAGTCTTCCCACAGCCAGGTCCAGCATTTAGGGCTACAACAGGGTAGCTGGAATTGACCAGAGCAAAGAAGTAGTTGAATTGCGGAGGACATCTCCAATAGACCATCTGGGATCCTAATAGCGCTTCTAGAAATTTTTCCGTGGTCCCTTCTGCCCGGAAATCCGTTGGAAATGCCTCCAAAACATGTTTGGTGTCTTCAAGTATCTGGAAAACTTGAACTTCAACGTCTAGCAGCTCTGGGAGCTGGTTAGGATCCAATGGGCAAGCACTGACCCAGATTACCTCTGAGGTTCCAGAAGATTCTAGAACCTCTAGAGCCATCTCCATGGAGATTCCAATGTCTAGATTCCGGAGGATAAAGGTGTTTCCTCTCTTCCAGAAGCACAAAAGATCCCGTCCCTTTGGTTTTTGAAGGGGGAATTTTATCCCACGACATGTAGGAGTCAGAAGGATGGCGTCGATTTTTGTGGAGTAAGAAGTCAAGTCTCGATTCTTATTCTCCATGGCAAGAACTCCAGATAATATGAAGCGTGAGACTTGAAGAAGATCCGGATCCATCTCCAGCTTATGAATCTGCACTATAGATGGCAAAAAACCCCACTCGGCTATCTCCAACTCTGGTTGAAATACGGTACCAATTGCAAACGACACCTTACTAGTGATCCCAGCATCTCGAAACATCCACTTCCGAGCCGCCAGGAGCACATTGAACCCATCCACAATACAAAAGAGTTTAGATCCTATGCGAGACTGTTGGGTGAGAAGGCAGTTGTGAATCAAGGATCTTTGAACTAGATAGAAGTTTTTGATCATCCACTTTTCTTCAAATACGTACATACGCATAACACAGATGGCGTCTCCAGGATAGAAGTTTTGGGGATGAATGGGTCCAGGATTCATTAGGTCCACTGAGAAAAAGGTTAGTCTCGCCTGACCCAAATCCTTGCGCCCATTGCTCAGCATCTCTTGGTGATAAGGAACTGCTGTCATATTTTTACCATCGTTATCTTTGATAATATACAAGCCGAATGGTTCGACTGGTTTTTGAATGATTCCTTTTAGGTCGTACTTGTAATCGCCACGGGTTACCGAGGATGGGGTGGATGCCATGGTTGCCCAGGATTCGGAGATGGATTGGAAGGCGTGAATGTCTTGGAGAGTTGTGGTTGATGCGATATGGCGAGCCGGGGAGAGATTTGGAACTGAAAACGCAAGATGTGAAGCTTTTTAGAGGTAAATCTAAAAGTTGTTTTTGGAAATTTACCTTAAACACTCTAATAGAACGCAACCCGAATCGTCAGATATGAGCCCATGTATCTCATTTTCTGTGAGAGACATCAAACAGTGGTCAACTGATAAAATGTTGTTAATATTATGATAAATATTTTATTAGTTGACAACTTTTTGATCCCTTTCAAAATAAAGTGAGATATAAAGGCTCAAAGTAAACTGTCCGGTTGACGTTATATTAGAGTGTTTACGGTAGTTCGAATCTTGAAATGGCCGTAACTTCTTTCAGACTGGATATTTTTTGAGCAACTAAAATGGATGAGATAGAACTCAAGAAGGGCTTTAAAACAATATTAACTAAAAAGCTGTATCTTGTCTATGAGCAAGGTTACAATGCTAAAATTGTTTGAGTTTGATTTTATTGGCTTTTTGTAACTTTGTTCACAGACAACATACAGATATTCAACTAGTATCATTTTGTGGATTTTGTTAAGTTCTATTTCATTTATTTTAGTTAGGCACCACAATGAAAGGGGGCGGGGCGACCAAATTTTTCTCCCCTTTTCAGAAACGCATCTTTGAAGTCTTGTGCCGGGCGTTAGAAACTCATTATTTTTAAGGTTAGAACTTGTCCCTATGTAATCGACTGCGAAAAATCGAATGGAATAATCAGTTTTTTGATAACTTTATTATTTTGATTCGAAAACTTCGAAAAATAGGAGTCAGACTGACAAAATGGACTAAAAGTGTTAGATGGAAGTTCGTGCCTCCAGATTTTTTGATGGATTCTGTTAGATTAAGAGCTGGGAAATTGGATTTTGAAATAAAATAAAAATTCTACTGTCGCCGTAAAACACAATTTTCAGCCAAACTTCCAGCCAGTATACATGAAAAATTTCAGCCATGACCCCAACTTTTTCTTGCATATTATGGTAAAACTAAGTCTTGTGTACAACTGTGTCAATTTTCAGAAAGATTGATTACATTTAAATTGTTTTAATACTCATCCAAAAATTCCAAACTTTTAAAATTTTCGGTTTTTGGAAGTTTTGATGGTGACACAGGTTCGTGCCACCGATTTTCTCTTCACCATAAGATTCTACGCAAAATTTGCCACCAAATACAGTCCTAAACAAAAAATTCTACTGTCGCCGAAAAATGTTAGACGTCTGTTTCCTTATCATTCATAGACCAATTTCTTTAAAACATAGGAAGGAAGGAACACCGGAAGGAGGCAGCAGGCAGCGAAGAGTCGCACATTCATATTTCCCCTCTAAGGCTACCACCGCGAGTGCAGCCGTGGCCGACTGGATAGTGGGCGCGCGCGCCGATCTGACGCAGGCGGAGGTTCGAGTCTCTCTCGCGTCCAATAGCTTTTTCTTTAATTTCTTTCACGAATTTTCCGCGCCGCAGGATTGCAAGCTTCTAAACGCCGCCCACTTTTCTGCGCACCGCAAAAAAATGAGGAGAAAGTCAGTACATTGAGGTCTGGTACAAAATGATGTGTAACTCGGAATTGAATGAAGATTTTTCGCTGAAATTTTGGGAATGGACTTCTATAAGGGAGGAGAAGACAATACAACAATAAAAACTGGGAAAAATCTATTTTTAAAATTTTGTTGTGGTGCCTATTTTTAGTTAACTCAAAAATATTGAGCTAGATAGCTTAGCCAGTGAGTTTTAGATAAGAAGTTTCAACTAATAGCTACGAAGCTAGTAAGCTAGAAAGGGCCCCACACACTATCAAGTTTGAACTCAATTATCTCGATAACTATGCAAGATATAAAATTTTTGTCAATTGATAAATTGTTTATCATAATATCAGAAACATATTATCAGTTGACAAATTTTCGATATATTTTGAAGAAAGCGAGATAATTGAGCTCAAAGGGCACATATAGGGGCCTTCGATGACAGGGACACTTTCTATTACAGGTTTTATGAAATACATGAAAGTAAAAAAAGTTAGTACCTGAACTGGAACCATTGATCCCTTGTTTGATTGGAACATCGTAAGAAGGTTCAGGATCGTGGAGCATGACGGAATATTCTGAAAAAAAAAACATTTTTTTAATTGGATACCGTAAATCTTGCAACAGAATGACACCCTTAACTTTGAGCTCATTTATCTCGGTTCCTACAAAATATACTAAAAGTTTGTCAACTAATAAAATGTTGATAATTTCAGGATAATCAATTTATCAGTTAACACATTTTTGATATCTCTTATAGGAACCGAGATAATTCAGCTCAAGCTTAACAGTGTTCTATTACAGGTTTTATGGTAATGTGGAACCAGAAGTCAAGAATCCGTTGAGCGTTCAATATGGAAGTTCGGCAAAACAAACTAAATAATTTTAGGAATATTTTCTCGAAGTTTTATCGAAAATGGCTCTCTTGGAAGCCTGTTACAGGGTTTAAATGATATGGCCACTTCTCAATCAGCTACCTTCTGAGCTAAACGATTTTAAGTTCGAGCTAATGACCTATTTGAATGTGGTACAACCCCAATAATGTTACAATTTCGTTAATTGATCAATTAATTCAAAATGTCGAGTACAATGACGAATAATTTCTATGTAAACATAAGCACCATCAGAAGGTTGAAAGATTTCAACAGAGAAAAAAGAACACATTGCTTCTTATAGTGAAAAAGTTAAAGGAAGAAGTATGAGGGGAGAGGAATAGGACATTGGAAGTTAAGGATAGATAGTAAGACAAGTTTGAAATTTTTTTTTTGAAAATTTTCATGATTTAAGTAAAAGCAACAATTCTAAAAAAGGGGTCTACAAAAATCAATAAATCCAAAAATCCAAAAAACATCGTAAGATTAGAGATCTTCTTGACAGAAATTATTGTTTCGTATGTTTACTGTTCTCTTCTTCTTTTTGCTGTAATCCTTCATCATCTCCTCTCCAATAACTTTCTCACTTTCTCTGTTCTCTCTTGTCTCATAACACTATCTCGCCTGACTCACACCTTGATGGTGCTGTCTATTTTGCCATAAGCATTCTTCTTCTTCTTCTTCTTCTTATAACTTACGGTCCGCCCATGTGACCTCGTGGGGAGCTATGTTGTGGCTACTGACCAACACATACGGAGATTTAGACCTTCAAACTTTTGAATTACCATAAAACCTGTTATAGAAGGACACTAAGTTTGAGCTTGAATATCTCGCTTCCTATAAAAGTAATCAAAAAATGGTCAACTGACAATATATTTCTGATATCATGATAAACATTTTATTAGTTGACCATTTTTTGATATCTGTAATAGGAACCAAGATAAATTAGCTGCAAGTGTAGTGGTCGTAAGAGCGGTCTACTCTCCCACTTATACTTTGAGCTCAATTATCTCGGTTCCTATAAAAGATATCAAAAAATTGGCAACTGACAAAATGTTTACCATAAAATAATACATATTTTATCAGTTAACAACTTTTTGATATCTTTAAGATGAACCTAGATAAATTGGCTTCTACATTTCACAGGTTTTACTGTGTCTGTCCTATCTAAAAATGATGCGCCGTAGGCGCACCAGCCAGACATTTGAAGGGCCGGAGGCAAACAGGCTGGTTCTTGTAAGAAATAAATTATATTGTGCGTTTTTGTCTGTATGTCCTCACGATTAAAAAAAGCCACATTCAAGCTTGGAAATTTAATATAACATAGCGAAACGCGCCGAAGGCACGCCAGCAGGCTAATCACTGGTAAAGAACCCTGAACTCCAATCGACTACTTTGACATATGAAGTAACAGAAAACAGTAGAATAAAAAGGAGCATTTATTTAAAAAAGGGAAAATCTTAGTCCTTTGAAGAACAGAAAATGAGACAATTTTGATTAGTAGTAGAAATAATTATCAAACAAAAATAATCAGATCCCTATCAACATCTTCCTCCTTCTTCCAGATCATATTCTTCATTGTTGTGAGAAATCCAGTGACTGTGGTCTTGACATAAGTGCATGCGAAATCGTAGTTGTAGATGACATTCTTCTTGAACTCGATGAAACCTGTGATATCAATCCACCGATATCCCCATGCTCGATATATGCCTCCTTTAACTGCTCTTAGCTCCTTTAATTGAGCTTCTCGTTCGGGGATAAGTTCATAGTACTTCGACAGCTCGTTAATGGACTGAAAATAAATGTTTATTCAATGTTATGAAGAACATTCTGAAGCAAATCGCGTTACTAACCATATTACTGTAATCCACAACTGGTTCCGGGTCCTCGAGGAGGGCCTCCAAGTGGTGATTGATGATTTGATAACAGCGGATTCGCTGTTCTTTGGTCTGTAAAAAATAAACTTTAAAAAATTGTTGTTTGGGAGTACCTACCAAATCAGACAATCGGCCTTTCAGCTTGAAAACTTCGATCATGACTCGCTGTACACGAACGTGTTCGAAGGTGAATGCACGAGACGCGTCGTAGTCTTCTAAGAACTGTTGTGCCTCATTACGCGTCTAAATCAATGAATTTTATGTATCTGACTCACAAAATCTGAAAATAGACGTTTTGAAAAAACAAAGCCAAGGCTTTATTTTGTAGTAAAAGGATATTTTTGTATTTTTGTAACTATTGATTCAGAAGAGAAGTCATTCGGGAGCTCAAATACCTAGGCAATATATATTAAATTGCAATTTTGGCTGTCTGAAAGTTTGAGAGCGGATATCTCCTGAAATTTTTTCTATAAGGCACAAGTGCAAACTAACTATTGTTTTCCTATTTTCCAACGATTTACATCGTTTTAAATAATTTTTTGGAGGTCGATAGAATTCCCAATAGGCTTAAAATATGCGGTCGCACCATCTTGCGCCTTTAAGATAAATACCGTAAAGCCTGTATTAGAAGGGCCCTCCGAAAGCTGCTTAGAAAAACAGAAGGGACCACTCTAATTGAAGGACTCCTATAATGGAAGGTCCCTCCCGAAGTATCTTGGAACAATAGGCCCTTCTAATACAGGTTGGACGGTATAACCATATATCTGCTTTGAACGGTTGAGACTTTAGGTTTTTTTTATTCTCAGAAAAAAACGAAGAAAAAGTATGTGTAAAAATTGTCAGAAGGCTCTAGAAAGTTCACTTACCATATTTTCTATAATTACCGGCATAATTAGATAATGGAAGGAAGAAGAGTATTTGAACTGTAGAAATTTAAAAAAAAACCGTAAAACCTGTAATACAATGGATCTAGTTACAGGTTTTAAGGTATTTGAGTTCTCCAGGTATTGACTAAACCAATGGAGAGACAAAGGGTGTGTGCAAAAAAGAAGAGTGCGATCGATTGGTCCGGGTGACCCCACAGAGCGGTTGGGACCCTCCAGATTGAGACAGCGTTGGACAGCTGTCTCTGGCTGCCAACATAGTCCCAATGGAGGCCCACCTAGGTCATTCCCCCCAGTCGATCCCTCTTCTTCTGTACACACATCTTTTGTCTCTCCATACGTTTATGCCATACCTAAAGAAATCAATTAATATTGTTTATATCAATTTGTTGAAATTTTTATCTTTTCCAGCCTCCTAATTCACACTCGTCTTTCCATTATCGAATCATGAAGGTAAAAATGGTAAGTCGAGTTTTTACACATACAGTACCTGTGTAGATTTTTGGTGTGAACTTTTTGAAAATTCCCAGTTTTTAGCTATTTTCCTTTCTGGTCCCTTGCTGTACAAAAATCGGTCAAAAAGGTGACCTCCAGAGATGTCCGGAATCCGGATTCCGTATTCCGGATTCCAGAAAATTATCATCTGTTCGGATGCCAGATTCCGAGAAACATTTTCGATCCGGATTTAAGCATATTTGTTAAATTGCTAGAATTATCTGACTTTTTTGAACTTCTGCGACTAAAACTGCAACAATATAACACGATATGTGTTTTTAGAACTTTTCTGCCCATTTGAAGAACTGAAAATTCTGTATTCCGTATTCCGGATTCCGGATTCCGAGCTTTTTTTCATTCCGGATTCCGGATTCCGGATTCCGGACATCTCTGGTGCCTAGGCACTGATGGAAGAATTTGAGTTCCCGCTTTTTCAAATCGGATAATAGTCCCTAGTTTTTTTTCAAGAAAACTAATTTTTAGATACTGTAAAGTCTGAAACTCATTCTCAGAGTTATACAATTCTCTCTTATTTAGACACGTCATGAGGTACAAAAGCAACTAGAAGAATTCGATGCGTCTCATGCATTCGACTTTGAAGAAATCCATGCCAATCAAGCTATGGGAACAATGATGAATGTTGCATTTCAATTTAAACAAGTGGTATGTTTCTGTTTCCTTTCTTTTAGAAGATCTGGACTATTTTACAGCCCAAAGATCAGCGAATCCGTCACTACCAAATCGCCCATCAACACATTCAAGTACTTCTCAAAGACCCTGAACCAGATGTGGATTACAGTAATATGGTTGGTTTTATGTCGGTTTACGCGCCTCCTAGGCTGAACCTCCCTACAGTACACAATGATTTTCAGTCCGGTAACGAATTGGTGAAGTGCTACGAATCTATCGACGAACGAGCAGCTGAATTGGACATATTACGGGAGGAAGTTAAGGAAGAAAAAGAAGAAGCCTGTGAAGGTGTTGAAGATGTATATTGGGACTATGTCGGTCCCATCGAATACTTAATCATTATGTGCGATAGTATCCTAGACTCGGTTACTGGATTTCTTACGACAATGATGAATATGATTTCGGAGAAAGAGGAGGAAGATGCTGATGATGAACTGCTTATTATAGTTTGATAATAATTCTGACTTCTAACCAAAAATGTCTCATTTTCTGTTGCGATCTTAATAGATCCAGATTCCCTATCTTTCCCTTTTTTCGAATAAATATCCTTGGAACCCCTGATTTTATGCAATAAAACCATACCGGACCCTAGTTCCTTTCAGAATTCATATTTTGATATTAACTAAAATGGATATGATAGAAAAACTCAAGAGCTACAAAATGATACTGATTAAAAAAATGTATCTTGTCAATAAGCAAAGTTGCAGGGTCTGTAACACAAGCCAAAAAGATCGACCGCGTAGCTCGGGCGGTTTTAGACCTATAACTTTGTTCATAGGTCAAATACAGTGTTCCAAATAGTATCAATTTGTAGCTCTTGAGTTCTTCTATCATATCTAGTTTAATATGGTTTAAACATTTTGATTCTAACAGAAACTGTGACAGTTTTCCATGACAGCCCAACAGGGATCCTAGGAAAGTTGTGCTATTTCAGAAATTGAAAAAAAGGACAGGAACTTCGGAAATCCCAAAACTGGAGCTCTTAAAATTGGCCTCCTCTTATAGCCGTAAAAAATTCTGTGAATGCAAAGTTTTCCATCTAGCTCTGCTTTATACATTCTCACATTTTCAAAGATATTCGAAACTTGACAGCCGAGCTCCCTACTCCTGAAAATGGTCAAAATCAACTGGAAACTACTTTTCGCATATCTTATTGACTTATTGACTGGTACTGTATCCTTGAGAGAGCCAAAAGGATCAAAAATGTATTTTCCCATACGGCACACCTGGCCTCCAGACACCCCCTCTCCCTCTCTTCACCCCATCAATCGAACATATCGCTAGACTTCCTCACCCTCAACTGTCTGCGTCTCTCGATCTCTCTTATCTCATTTTCGAATGTATGTATACAACTTACTCATGGTCACTCTTTGTCTCCTCTATGAGTCATTTATTTCCGCAAAATTGTTATTTTTCCAGATTCTTTGATTTTATTCAACACCAGCTAGCTGGTGCGCCTTCGGCGGTGTTGAATCGAGTATTCCATTTTTTTTAAATAAAATATTTTATTCAGAATCCAGTTCAAATATGATAGAAAGTGACATCAAATCGGAAGAGTCAGGCAAGATTGCTCAGGAAATAAAAGAAGAAATTGCTTGGAATTCTGAGGATCTGCCACGTCGTGAAGAATCCAGAAGACGTCGACGTCATCGAAGATCATCAAGAAGTAGAAGTCCAGAATCTTCTAGAAAACGCCAACGTTGTTGTGATGAATCGGAATACGGTAATTTTTTAAATCTAAAACTTTGAAAAAAGATAGAGGAACTTTCAAATTTTGGAAAAAAAACATCAGAAATGGGGAAAAATTCTGAAATTTTTAACAATAACGGAGAAAATTCCAGATGAGATTGCTCAGGATGTTGAACAAGAAGCTCTCTCGGATTCTGAAGAAGATCCACGTCGTGAAGAATCCAGAAGACATCGACGTCATCGAAGATCATCAAGAAGTAGAAGTTCAGAATCTTCTAGAAAACGCAGACGTCGTCGTTCAAGATCGGATTCGGAATACGGTAATTTCGAAATTTTGCAAATTTTCAAAAAATCTAAAATTCCCAAATTTTCATTAAATCGGGATTTTCGGAATGTTGAATCATAAAACTCTGGAAAAAAAATTCCAAAATTTCGGAATTTTTAAAATAAGAAATCTGATTTTTTAAGATTTTGAAATAATCTGAAAATTGAATATTTGAAATTTTTAAAAAAGTAAAAAAAATATTTTCAGAAAGCCGAAAAAAATTGAGCCAAGCCGAAAAAGATGCTGCTGTAGACGCATTTTTGGCTAAACAAAGAGAAGAATTCTTTGCAATGGATACTAAGGAAAAAGTACTGGCTTCCTATTCAGGAGGGGGATACTGTAAGTTTTTCAAAATTTAAAAAGATTCCCAGATTTCCAAGAAAACTCAAAAATTCGGAAAATCCATAAATTAATTTAGGATTCATAAATTTAGGATTTTCTTATTTTTTCTCAAATATTGGATTTTTCAGATTTTTGGGAATTTCGAATTTCTTAGTTTTTTTTGATTTTCTGGAGATTTTGAATCTTCAATTCTTGAAATTCTTATGAATTTTCAAAATAACGAATTCCTAATCCTAATATTTTCAGTCAAAGCGGATCCAGCAAGTTGGACCAAAGAAGAAGCTGCTCAAAATCGACGTTTTTTGGCTGAGCAAAGAGCCAAACGTGCCAGATCTGGATCCTTTGTGATCTCTGAAAACTATAAAAGAAAATGTGAGTTTTCCAATTTTAAAAAAAGGTAAAAAATGGGTTTAAAATTGATTAAATTGTCCGAAATACCGGAAACACACTCATAGAAAGCAAACCATAAACTTTGAGCCAAATTATCTCGGTTCTTATGAGACATATCAAAAATTTGTCAATTGGTAAAATGTTTATCAAGTTATCAGTAACATTTTATCAGTTAACACATTTTTGTTATCTTTTACAGGAACTGAGATAAATCGGCTCAAAATCACGCATAGCTTAAAACACACAAAAAACGGGCGAACGACGGACCAACAGTGAGCTAGGTCTAACTGTTTTCAGCCTGTTTTAAACCGTTTTTGACCTATTTTTGGTTCAATTCTGGTCTGTTTCTGGTCCGTGTTGAGTGTTTTGAATTTCAACGTAAAATTAAAAAATTCGAATTCCTCCAAAATCCTTCTGCCACCCCGATAGTCATCTTTGAGCTCAATTATTTCGGTTCCTGTAAGAGTTATCGAAAAGTGGTCAATTAATAAAATTTTTATCAAGTTATCAGTAACATTTTATTAGTTTACTACTTTTTGATAGCTTTTACAGGAATTGCGATAAATGTGCTCAAAGTTTATGGTTTGAATGGCTGCTTACGGTAGTGTAAATTTGATTTCAAATGATTTGAAATCAACAAAAATTGTCCAAATTGGTTAAAAAATATCAATTGATTAAAAGATCCTAAAATTGGGCAAATGCAGCTTAAAAAAGATCCGGAAAAAGGAAAAATAGCCCCAAAACCACCTAAAAATTGGCTCGAATCCCATAAACCTCATTTTTCTCCGCGCCATCCAAACCATCAAATTTAATTCTATATACCTCGTTTCCTGTAGAAGATATCAAAAATTTGTCAACTAATAAAATGTTTATCAAATTATCAGTAACAGTTTGTTAGTTGACTACTTTTTGATATCTCTCAAAGTAACCGAGATAAATGAACCCAAAGTTAACGGTACTTTAAAAATCCCTTCAAACCCCTGAAACCCCTCTCTAATTCCAGTCGAAAAGCGTCTTAAAAAGCTGGAACGAAAGTGCAACTGCCGACTGGAAGTGATCCAAGAACGCGGATACCAAGGACACTATTCGATACATATTGAAGGAAACGACGATGAAGAAGACCTCAAAGAGGCTTATGAAGTTATCGATAAATTTCTATTCAAACAGATGGATAAGGAATACGAGAGATCGGAATCAAAACATCACTATTGGTATTTATTCCCTGCTGAAATTCGAAAAGTCGAGGAATTCGGAAGAAGGCTTTTTGAGCTCGGGGTGAGTTTTTTGCTCTTAGATTTGACTAAAAGAACCTTCTAATAGAGGTGAAAATAGGCCCTGAAACAAATGATTTACAGTAGGCACTCCGTTAACTTTGAGCCAATTTATCTTGGTTCCTGCTTGAAATATAAAAAATTAGTCAACTGATAAAATGTTTATCATAATATCAGTAACATTTTATCAGTTGACAACTTTTTGATATCTCTTACAGGAGCCGAGATAATTGAGCTGCAAGCAAAGGGGTCGCAAGCGCGGCAGGAGGCAAAGCTCAGCTACGCGCCAACCTATGTAGTTTTTAAGCTCAATTATCTCGGTTCCTATAAGAGATATCAAAAAGTGGTCAACTAATAAAGTATTGATGATAAAGTGATAAACATTTTATTAGTTAACAACTTTCCTATATCTTTTACAGGAAGCTAGATAAACTGGCTAGAAGTTGAAAGTTAGGGGTTGGGGTTACTGTAGATGATAATGACTGTTAAATTTGAGTGCTTGAAAAATCACTTTATACTTCTCCATTTTTTCTGAAAATTTCAGAGGTCATAAAACAAATCTAGAAATTTATTTTTGTAATTGACGACTTTCTATTACAACCGCTTGTTAAAGAGATAGAGACGCAGACAGTTAGAGTGTCTCGCTGTCTGCGTTTCTCGCCTCTTGAACTTTAAACCGCCATATCTCAGCGCCTAGAATAGCTAGAAAAGTGGTTTTCGTAGCGAAATAATCTGGATTTTTCCTTTTCGAGTTTGGCAAAAATTGAAAAAAGAATATCCAAATATTTTCCAACAAAAACCACTTTTCTAGCTATACTAGAAGCCGAGATACAACTGATTCAAGCTAACCATCGGGCGGTTAAAGTTGAGACAATTTTCGGTCTATTTTGGACCATTTTCAGTCATTTTCAGCCATTTTTAGACTACTTTCAGCCATTTCAGACCCTTTTTCTTCCAGAATCGTCTTGGAATCTCCGCCTACCAGCACGGCAAAAGTGTATCAACTCCAATTCATTTCGAAGGATCCCCAGATCGACTCCGAGGGATTCGCGGTCACTGTGAGCAGCTGATTGAAGACTTGAAGACGAAAAAATATGGATCAATCATTCGAAAATTTCCTATTCAGAAGAAATTCGTCGGAAAAATCATTGGACCACATGGCACTGTGATTCGAGAGATTTCCGAATGGACTGGGGCTCGATTGACGCTGGGAAAAGTTGAAGTCGATGGATGTAAGGAGCTGGAGATCAGAGGAAATAGTGAGGAAAGTGTGGAGATTGCAGAGAAGCACATTTTGAGGATTTTGAGAGAGAATGGAGGATGATAACGATTTTTTTTTGGAATTTTCAATTTTTCGGGATTTTCAATTTTTGGAATTTTTGATTTTTAAGAATTTTCGATTTTTAAGAATTTCCGATTTTTTAGATTTTCAATTTTTTCGATTTTTTGAAATTTTCTGAAATTTCAAGTTTTTGGATTTTTTAAAAGTTTTAGATCTCTCATTTCAAATGATTTCAATTGTTTCAATTTCTGTAATTCTTAATTTTAATTATAATACTAATAATTTTAATTTTAATAAAATGTTTGAACAATTTTTAATTGGGGAGAAAACAAATTTTCTGGAAATATATAATAGATAAAAAGGAGGGGGGTGTGTAAAAAATAAGAGAGATTCTGAAAATGAATGGGTGATTTTCGTGTATTTTACATTATTATGTCAGTCTCAGCAGGTCTTGAAACGAAAAATTCGGATTTTTTAGCTCAAAAATCAGAAAAAATAGCAAAAAAAATCCCAAAAAATCACTTTTCGCTGCGAGACCTCGGGGAGCTTAAACTGACATAAAAAACTACAAAAAAAGTGGAGTAAAAACGAAAAAAAATGGGCGGGAAATTCAAATTAATGAAGTCCGAGTCGCTGATTCAGGTGCGGCTTGTGTTTGCGGACGAAATGCTCGATTTGCTCCCATATCGCCTGGAATTTCGCCTTGTCCATGTGCCGTTTCGTCGCCGATATTGGGATTTTCTGGCAGTTCCATTGCATGACCTGGAAAATGGAAATTTTGGGAAAAATCGGGAAAAATAGCTTATTTTAGGGTCATTTGAGGCATGAATATTGGGATAATTTGAGTCGAAAATTCCGAATTTCAGATTCAAAATTGCGGGTTTAAATCGAAATTTGAGGTTCTTAAACTGAAAATTCATGATTTCAGGGATGAAATAAACATTTCAGAGACGAAAACTGGCATTTTTTTAATCCAAATTTCCGAATCTCTGGGTAAAAAGTCTTATTTTGACTTAAAAATGCATTTTGAAGGCAAATTTTGGGATTCTTGAGCTCAAATTTTCGAAATTTAACTGATAAATTAGAATTAGGAATTTCCGGTTCAAAAATTGGTTTTTTCGAACCGATTTTTGAGATTTTTCGGGCGTTAATTTAGCATTTTTTTTTTGACTAAAAATAAACATTTTAGAGTCGAAAATTCCGAATTTTTGGTTGGAAAAACGGAATTTCAAACCAAAATTGACATTTTAAAAGCCTAAAACTCTGTTTTCAAAGCTAAATTTGAGGGTTTTGCACTCAAAAATTGGAATTTTCCGAGCGATTTTTGGATATTTTATGACTCAAACTGTGTTCTGAAAAACGAAAATAGAGTTTCTCAGAGCAGGAAATATATCTTTGTGATATCAAAAATAACTTTTTTGGGATTAAACATGTGAATTATACTGCCGGAAATCAATAAATTTCAAGCCAAAATTTGAATTTTTTTGTAGTTTTGAGAGGATTTCGACTTTTTTCCCCGAAATTCAAGAATCCAAGCTCAGAATCTCACCTGTGGACACGGTTTGTTCGAGTCAAAGTACAGATGGAACGCCGGGACATGGGTGAAGATGTCCGTCGGATTTCCATTCCATTTCCATCCTTTGAATTGCCATCCGACACCCATTACGAACACGCCAATCACCCGGTCCCAATCGTCGGATCCTAGCTTTTCGGCCTGGTCGATGACACGGATATTATCTGAAAATTAGGGATGCTTAGGTCCATTTCTAGGTCAAAATTGATCGATTTTAAGCGAATTCTACACATTTTTTAAGCCAAAAATCGTCATTTTCAGGTATAGAATAGTCCATTTCTAGATGTTTTATGTTGAAAATCGAAAATTTTGACTTGAAAATGGACCATTTCTAGGTCATTTTCAGGCTTTTAAGAGACTATTTCCGGGTCCAAATCGGCATTTTCAAGACTCACAAGTAGTTCCATTCTTCTGTCGCTGAATCGCCAAATCCTGCGGCTTCTTGTTCGTCTCCTTACGCCGCTGTTCGACGGAGACGAATTGGAAATTCTGGAGGATATCCCGAACGTTATACAAATTGACCATCGTGTTCATCGCCGACGGAACGATGATGATTGGCGATCGAGACGCTCGTTTTCCACTTGATGACGTGGCAATGGTAGAAGACGTCGTTGGTTTCGGGATGACCGGTGCGATCGGTGGACGGAATGCCGATGGTGGCGTGGGGTCTGGAATGAGACGATTTGGATTGGGGAAGTGTGGATGGGGCGTCTGCGACGCTTTTTTAGACAAGAAATTGGAGTTGTAGCCTCAAAAACCCGGAGTCTTAAAATTGGAAAATTTTGCGTCTGTCTTTTTTCTTGTCCAAAATAGACTGGGGCGCCGTTGACGCGTTTTCAGACTGAAAATAGGTCTATTCAGCTTTGAAAGCAAGATTTCTATGCCTGAAAATCGACATTTCAGAATGTTTTTGAGGTAGGCTGGAGCGCCTTCGGCGCGTAAAAAATCACCATTTTGAGTCTAAAAATGGGGGCAAAAACGAAATTTCAGGTCATTCTACGGCATTTTGGGTCATTTTTCCAGTCCAAAAGCTTTGAAAAACTCACTTGGCGCCGAATTTCCCTGCTTGAGCGCGGTGAGATTACTTCCGATGAACGAGCCTTCCGTTTGGATTTCCTTGGTTTTTTCCTGTAATTATAGCGGAAATTAGGGATCAATTAGGTCATTTTTAGGAAGTTTTTCAGCTAAATTTGACAAATTCAGGTCAATTTCAGTGATTTTAGGGCAATTTTGAGCCAATTCTAACGATTTTCAGCTCATTTTTATCAATTTTCGGCGTTTTTAGGTCGAATTTGATGACTTTTTGATGATTTTTTATCAATTTTCGCTCTTTTTTCCCCGAAAGCCATGGGATTTGTCTAGAAGTTGCGGCAATCTTCCACTAGATTTAACGAGAATTCTCATACATTTTCCAGTGAATTCTTCTGGTTTTGAGGCTATATTCAATGATTTGAAGCGAATTTTGAGTCAATTTTTACACTTTTCAGACTTTTTCTCGTCGATTTTTGGCGTTTTTAGGACAATTTTCAGCCAATTTCCACCATTTTTCCACCAAAAACCTACATGAGCGAATGCTTCCTGAGCGTATCTGGAATATCCGGATCTCTGCTGCTGCTGATCTCTTCCACCTGCAATCGAATGCACCGCCGCCACCTTCTCCTTCTTCTCATCGATATCCCATTGTCGTTGGGCGGATTGAATGACTTCGAGAACGTTCGAAAGGTCTCGAACGCCCAACATCACATTCTCACGGGTACGGTGGATGCGAGTCTTTGGAAGCGACGCTGAGGTCAGTGTCGATAGAGATTCGCTGGAAAAATCGGGAACTTCAATTAGGATTTTTGGGAAATCTTGAATTTTTCATGTTTTGAATTTGGCTGAAATTCCGATTTTCAGCCAAATGTTTCCGGTTCCAAAAATTGCCGATTTTTTAAGTTTCAAATCTGGTGAAGTGGAAATTTCAGCACAGAAAATAGTTCCTGGAGCTAACCAAGTACTTTTAGAGTCAAAATTCTTCATTTTTGAGCTGAAACGTGGAATTTTTAGAGCCAAAAAGACCAAATTTGCCTTTTTCCGGTTCAAAATAGTTGACTTTGACCTCTTTAAAACTACAATTTCATGAATTTCGGCTTATTTCACACGAATTTTCATCCAAAAATTATCGAAAAAGCTCATTTTTAGAGCCAAATCTCTTGGATTTCCGAGCAAATTTCCAGACAAAATCTGCCATTTTGCAGGTTCGAAATGGGGGATTTTAGGCTTTTCAAAGCCTCATTTTCATGAAATTTGACACTAACCATGTATTTTTCGAGCCCGAATTCTCTATTTTTGAGCTAAAAAGTGGCATTTTTGGGGTCAAAATGTGCTATTTTCAAGATTAATTTTGAGAAGACCAAATCTGTCATTCTCAAGTTCAAAATATATATTTCGGCTTATTTTACTCGAAATTTCCCCCCTAAAAAACTATTTAAAAAACCTATTTTCAGAGTCAAATTTCTTGGATTTTCAGACAAACTTTGCCGACCGAATCTGCCATTTTCAGGTTCAAAATAGTCGATTTTTGATTTTTAAAACCTCCGATTTCATGAATTTCAACTCATTTTACCCCAATTTTCATCAAAACCACCAAAAAACCTACTCGATATTAACAATTCCCTTCTCCAGATTCTTCTGTCGTTTCCTTCTCATTTCGGCGATTCGATCCTTCGTCAAATCATTATTCAATGCTCGAATCTCCACTTCCTCCTTCTTTTTCTCCGGTTGCGCATTCTGATCGGCCGTTGGAGCCGTCGTCGTCGCCTCATCGACATCTAGACGTGGCTTTTTGGCTTCTGGCGGCTCGAATCCTTGTGTCAGTTGTTTCAGCGAAATTCCACTTTCCATTGATAGATTCCCCGAGAATTCAGATCCATCACCTTTCAGGAAATTGGTGACGTTCTTTCTGAAAATTTTAGACCATATTGAGACGAAAATTCGGGTTTCAGAGACGTTTCTGGTCATTTTAGGCCAAAAAACTTGAATTTTCAGATATTTTTTGTTAGAAAACGTCTTAGAAAAACCGTTTTTACGCTATATCTCAAAATATTCGCATAGATTCAATTTCAGGTCATTTAGAGTCGATTTTTACCGAATTTTCAGGATTTTTAGCTCATTTTTTGTCTATTCTCAGGTATTTCCAGCTATTTCAGTCCTTACCGATCAATTCTGGTAACTGCTCTGACATTGGCCGCCGCCGCCTCCTTCACATAGAATCCGTGACCCTCATTTGAGTATTTGAGGAAACAAACGAGCGATTCCAGGGAATAGAACTCTTGTCCGTTGTGTGGATACACTTCTAAGCTTGTCAGTGTGTCTTTTTTGAAGGCGTGGTCGCCGAAGGCTAGGTAGTCGACACCGTTCTGGAAAAATCGGATTTTTAGAGGGTTGAGGGGGAAAATTTTGATTTTAGAGCGATAGTTTCGCATTTATAATCATGATTTTCAGCTTTTTTCAGTCTAGATGCTATCATTTTCGATTTTTCACGAACGAAAATCCTTGAAACTCGAATTTTTGGAATTTTTCCAATTTTCATTGATTAAAATTTGAAATTTCCGCCTTTTTCACTGAACACAGCATAATTTTCACAATTTTTCACAATTTTACACCCTAAAACCCCCTCGAATCGACTCAAAAAGACCTAAAATCCAAGTTTTTCGTTTCCAACCTACCACGGTGACTTCTGTGAGCGGGTACTCGTCTGGTCGCTGCGCATGCTTTTGTAAAGCCTCTGACGCATCCATTTTGCTGAAAAATGCGAGAAAATTGAGTGAAAACTGATGGAAAACGACTGAAAAACGATGAAAAAACGGGAAATTGTTCAAAAAATCGGTGGAAGAGAAAGCGGAGTCGATGGGGAAAACTAGGCCGCGGCTAGGAGAAATGCGCGCGAGGTTTGAAAAACGAAGGGGAGGGAAGGGAAACGGGTTAAATGGTCAAAATTAATGGATTAAACAGGGATAAAAGAGAGAAAAACGGAAAAAACGAAAATAAAAAAGTTTAAAAAGGAAAATTTCGGATTTTCAAACTTTTTGGAATGTCGAAAATTCAGAAAAAATTGTTTTCTGAGTCGTTCCTCCTACTCCTTCCTTCCGAATTTTCGGAAAATTCAGAATTTCAGAATCCACGTCGTCCCAATTAGTCTTCTCTCTTTTTTAATACAAAACATGGCAATTAAAATTTTTATATTCTTCTGGAATTCTCATATTCTTCTTCCTCTTCAGCTGCTTCCTTTTTTCCATTTTGTTCACATTTTTTGTTTAAAAAATCGAATTCAGATGAGAATTCTGAGATTTTTCTTCATGATTTATAGTCAAAAACGTTTGCTATGTCTGGAAATTTGGAGTCAAAAATTGTAGATATTTTCTGAAATTTGTTTATTCCTCAAATTTTAAAGTTGTATAAATACTCGAAAAATTATATTTTCAACTCGGAAATTTTTGAAATTTCGAAAATTTTAAAAATTGAGATTCGAAAATTCCGAAATTTTCAAAGAATCCCAAAACTTGGCCAACCTAAAAATCCTGGAAATATGAATTCCGGAAGTTTCCAAAACTGCTTAAATTGAAAAAAAAATTTGAGATTCCCAAAATCCATAATTTGAAATTCTTAAAGTTCAGTAATTCTAAAAAACAGAAGTTTTTCCGAAAAATTATAAAGTTGAAAATCCAAAAAATTCTAAAATTCCAAAAAAATTATTTCTTAATTTTCTAAATTTTGGTATTTCTTCAAAATTTCAGAATCTCAGAATCTCAGAATTTCAGAATCTCAGAATTTCGGTATTTCAGAATCTCAGAATCCCGGAATCTCAGAATCTTCGAATTTCAGAATTTCAGAATTTCAGAATTTCAGAATCTCAGAATCTCAGAATCTCAGAATCTCAGAATCTCAGAATCTCAGAATCTCAGAATTTCAGAATTTCAGAATTTCAGAATTTTAGAATTTCAGAATTTCAGAATTTCAGAATCTCAGAATCTCAGAATCTCAGAATCTCAGAATCTCAGAATTTCGGAATTTCAGAATCTCAGAATCTCAGATTTTCAGAATTTCAGTATCTCAGAATCTCAGAATTTCAGAATCTCAGAATCTCAGAATCTCAGATTTTCAGAATTTCAGTATCTCATAATCTCAGAATTTCAGAATCTCAGAATTTCAGAATTTCAGAATCTCAGAATCTCAGAATCTAAGAATTTCAGAATCTCAGAATCTCAGATTTTCAGAATTTCAGAATCTCAGAATTTCAGAATCTCAGAATTTCAAAATCTCAGAATTTCAGAATTTCAGAATCTCAGAATCTCAGAATTTCAGTATCTCAGAATCTCAGAATCTCAGAATCTCAGAATTTCAGAATCTCAGAATTTCAGATTTTCAGAATTTCAGTATCTCAGAATCTCAGAATTTCAGAATCTCAGAATTTCAGAATCTCAGAATTTCAGAATCTCAGAATCTCAGAATCTAAGAATTTCAGAATTTCAGAATCTCAGAATCTCAGAATCTCAGAATCTCAGAATCTCAGAATCTCAGAATCTCAGAATCTCAGAATTTCGGAATTTCAGAATCTCAGAATTCCAGAATTTCAGAATTTCAGAATCTCAGAATCTCGAAACTTTAGAATCTCAGAATCTCAGAATCTCAGAATCTCTGAATTTCAGAACCTCAGAATTTCAGAATTTCAGAATTTCAGAATCTCAGAAATTCAAAATTTCAGAATCTCAGAATCTCAGAATCTCAGAATCTCAGAATCTCAGAATCTCAGAATCTCAGAATCTCAGAATCTCAGAATCTCAGAATCTCAGAATCTCAGAATCTCAGAATCTCAGAATCTCAGAATCTCAGAATCTCAGAATCTCAGAATCTCAGAATCTCAGAATCTCAGAATCTCAGAATCTCAGAATTTCAAAATTTCAGAATCTCGGAATTTCAAAATTTCAGAATCTCAGAATCTCAGAATCTAAGAATTTCAGAATTTCAGAATCTCAGAATCTCAGAATCTCAGAATCTCAGAATCTCAGAATCTCAGAATCTCAGAATTTCGGAATTTCAGAATCTCAGAATTCCAGAATTTCAGAATTTCAGAATCTCAGAATCTCGGAACCCTAGAATCTCAGAATCTCAAAATTTCAGTATCTGAAAATTTCAGCCAAATTCAAATTTTTTTTTTCAAAAATCCAAACCTTCATCTTTCCCATTCTTTAGTCTTCTTCTTCTGTTTGTTTGATTTTTTCCCCCCAAAAAACTAAATATAAACAAAAAGGGTCTCTTATTTCCTCTACTTCCCTTTTATAATTATTTAAGAAACTTCCAGAAAATAAGAGGAAATATCAATCATTTTTATGTTCACCTTCTTAATTTACATAAATCATTAATTATTCAAAAAAAGATAAATTTCCATTTTTTTCAGATATATAATGATCCCTATCCGCCCACACAATATCCCAAACTTTTTTCTTTTTTTTTTATTTCAGGAGAATTTATTTTATACCAAACAAAAAATGTATCCAATGATATATGAGGACATAAAAAATTTATGGAAATTTAAGAGATGAAATTGATGTCCTTTTTTATAGAAAAACATAAATATAAGGGGATTTGGAGAGACGCAGAGAAAAAAGTGGAGAAGGATAAGTTTGGTGAACCAAACTCTTTAATTTTCGGAATTTTTAGATTCTGTAATTCTGAAATTCTGAGATTCTGAGATTCTGAGGTTCTGAGATTCTGAGATTCTGAAATTCTGAAATTCTGAAATTCTGAAATTCTGAAATTCTGAAATTCTGAAATTCTGAAATTCTGAGATTCTGAGATTCTGAGATTCTGAGATTCTGAGATTCTGGAATACGGAGATTCTGAGATTCTGAAATTCTGAAATTCTGAAATTCTGAAATTCTGAAATTCTGAAATTCTGAAATTCTGAAATTCTGAAATTCTGAAATTCTGAAATTCTGAAATTCTGAAATTCTGAAATTCTGAAATTCTGAAATTCTGAAATTCTGAAATTCTGAAATTCTGAAATTCTGAGATTCTGAGATTCTGAAATTCCGAGATTCTGAGAATCTGAGATTCTGAAATTTTGAAATTTTGAGATTCTGAGATTTTGAGATTTCGACATTCTGAGAATATGGAATTCTGAGATTCTCAACTTCTGAAATTCTGAAGTTCTCAGATTCTCAGATTTCAGACTTTGAGATTTTGAAATTTCGAGATTTTGAAATTCTGAAATTCTGAAATTCTGAAATTCTGAAATTCTGAAATTCTGAAATTCTGAAATTCTGAAATTCTGAAATTCTGAAATTCTGAAATTCTGAAATTCTGAAATTCTGAAATTCTGAAATTCTGAAATTCTGAAATTCTGAAATTCTGAAATTCTGAAATTCTGAAATTCTGAAAATCTGAGATTCTGAGATTCTGAGAATCTGAAATTCTGAGATTCTGAGATACTGAAATTCTGAAAATCTGAGATTCTGAGATTCTGAAATTCTGAGATTCTGAGATTCTGAAATTCTGAAATTCTGAAATTCTGAAATTCTGAAATTCTGAAATTCTGAAATTCTGAAATTCTGAAATTCTGAGATTCTGAGATTCTGAAATTCCGAGATTCTGAGAATCTGAGATTCTGAAATTTTGAAATTTTGAGATTCTGAGATTTTGAGATTTCGACATTCTGAGAATATGGAATTCTGAGATTCTCAACTTCTGAAATTCTGAAGTTCTCAGATTCTCAGATTTCAGACTTTGAGATTTTGAAATTTCGAGATTTTGAAATTCTGAAATTCTGAAATTCTGAAATTCTGAAATTCTGAAATTCTGAAATTCTGAAATTCTGAAATTCTGAAATTCTGAAATTCTGAAATTCTGAAATTCTGAAATTCTGAAATTCTGAAATTCTGAAATTCTGAAATTCTGAAATTCTGAAAATCTGAGATTCTGAGATTCTGAGATTCTGAAATTCTGAGATTCTGAGATACTGAAATTCTGAAAATCTGAGATTCTGAGATTCTGAAATTCTGAGATTCTGAGATTCTGAAATTCTGAAATTCTGAAATTTTGAAATTCTGAAATTCTGAAATTCTGAAATTCTGAAATTCTGAAATTCTGAAATTCTGAAATTCTGAAATTCTGAAATTCTGAAATTCTGAAATTCTGAAATTCTGAAATTCTGAAATTCTGAAATTCTGAAATTCTGAAATTCTGAAATTCTGAAATTCTGAAATTCTGAAATTCTGAAATTCTGAAATTCTGAAATTCTGAAATTCTGAAATTCTGAAATTCTGAAATTCTGAAATTCTGAAATTCTGAAATTCTGAAATTCTGAAATTCTGAAATTCTGAAATTCTGAAATTCTGAAATTCTGAAATTCTGAAAATCTGAGATTCTGAGATTCTGAGAATCTGAAATTCTGAGATTCTGAGATACTGAAATTCTGAAAATCTGAGATTCTGAGATTCTGAAATTCTGAGATTCTGAGATTCTGAAATTCTGAAATTCTGAAATTCTGAAATTCTGAAATTCTGAAATTCTGAAATTCTGAAATTCTGAGATTCTGAGATTCTGAAATTCCGAGATTCTGAGAATCTGAGATTCTGAAATTTTGAAATTTTGAGATTCTGAGATTTTGAGATTTCGACATTCTGAGAATATGGAATTCTGAGATTCTCAACTTCTGAAATTCTGAAGTTCTCAGATTCTCAGATTTCAGACTTTGAGATTTTGAAATTTCGAGATTTTGAAATTCTGAAATTCTGAAATTCTGAAATTCTGAAATTCTGAAATTCTGAAATTCTGAAATTCTGAAATTCTGAAATTCTGAAATTCTGAAATTCTGAAATTCTGAAATTCTGAAATTCTGAAATTCTGAAATTCTGAAATTCTGAAATTCTGAAATTCTGAAATTCTGAAAATCTGAGATTCTGAGATTCTGAGATTCTGAAATTCTGAGATTCTGAGATACTGAAATTCTGAAAATCTGAGATTCTGAGATTCTGAAATTCTGAGATTCTGAGATTCTGAAATTCTGAAATTCTGAAATTCTGAAATTCTGAAATTCTGAAATTCTGAAATTCTGAAATTCTGAAATTCTGAAATTCTGAAATTCTGAAATTCTGAGATTCTGAGATTCTGAAATTCCGAGATTCTGAGAATCTGAGATTCTGAAATTTTGAAATTTTGAGATTCTGAGATTTTGAGATTTCGACATTCTGAGAATATGGAATTCTGAGATTCTCAACTTCTGAAATTCTGAAGTTCTCAGATTCTCAGATTTCAGACTTTGAGATTTTGAAATTTCGAGATTTTGAAATTCTGCGATTCTGAGATTCTGAAAATTTGAGATTCTGAGATTCTGAGATTCTGTGAATTCAAGATTCCAAAATCCATTTTTTGATGACTCAGATTTTAGGAAAAAATAACTTTATTCCTCATCTGAAATTTTTTTAAATTTGTTATCAAATAAAAAAAATATAAAAACTCGTTCTTATCAAATTGAAATCATGTGATGACAGTTCCTTTTTTCGGGGAACAGGGGAGAAAATTTTTATATAAACATTCAGTTCAAAAATTTACTCAAATTGTTTTCAAATTTTGATTTCTGAAATCCTTCAAAACTTCTAAAATTCAGAATTTTTTAAAAAGTCAAGAAAAAATTCTCAAAATTTAAAAAAAATCTGAATTCTTGAAATATTTTCCAAATTTTTAAAAAATCTGTCTGTGTGTCGGTTTGTCCAAAAACAAAAAAATGTTGCTATAAGTGTATTTTGTTCATTTTTAAATAAGGATTAAAATCCTAGTTTTTATGAGTCCGTTGTATTTTTTCTCCTTCACCTATATAGAAAGACCCCGTGGGAAAAAGGGGGCGGAGTTTCATATTGTGGGCGTGGCCTACCTTCCTGTTACTGTCCTGTTACTGTCAGTGGGAGTTTTTGGATTTAAAAAGAAAACAATTCTCATTCTTTTCTAGACACAAAAATTCCGAATTTCTGAAAACTGAGTACTTCAGAATCCATCCTTGTCGTCATAAATATACTTATTCTTCTTCTTGGAATCTTATATACCTCATTTCCGCATATCC
The DNA here is from genome assembly GCA_027920645.1 of Caenorhabditis nigoni. NCBI lineage: Eukaryota > Metazoa > Nematoda > Chromadorea > Rhabditida > Rhabditidae > Caenorhabditis > Caenorhabditis nigoni. Next base: position 16,093,668 of record CP115866.1, read on the forward strand.
TCCTTTTATTTTTTTTTCTTCTTCTTCCTAATCTTCTATTTTCTATTTCTATTCACCACTAAAAGAATTACTTGATTATAGGAAAAATAGGTGGGGGAATAAAGTATATACATTCCTCCTAAGATTAAATGTAGATTATCATTTTCAGATTCTTTTAGATTCTTCTAGAATTTTCTCGGCCTGGTTTATTTGGGATTTCTAATAAAATTTTGGATTTTGAAGAATCCAAAAATAACTCAAAACTTCCTGATTCCTAACTACTGTTTTCTGTTGCTTAGTAGGTAGAAAGGGACTTTGTACGCTGGGGGATACTGTCAGATGGGCGTTTGTTTGATTTGAACACCATAATATTTACAACCCTACTAATTTAAAATCTATTTGAAATTTCTGATAAGGAGGTTGGAACTTTTTTTAGAATCAATCGCCAATAAAAAACAAAAAAAAAACTGATCTTTGATCAATTTTTGATTATTTAAAGCATTGATTTTCAATAAATTCAAAGTTCTAGAACTTCCAATCATTTCTTGTTTCTAAAAAGTTGAGAATTGTTTAAAAAATCTTGAATTTTCCTCTAAAATTACGAATATGTTTTTAAAAAACCCGAAGTTTGGGATTTCTAGGTATTTTTAAGTTTCAACTCAATTTTTAAAATTTTCCATTTCCACAAAATGTAATATTTCAAGAAAGTGACAAAACCTGACACAGAAAAATGCTCAAAATAGGTGGCTGACCAAAATTACTGAATATTTCAGTTTATTTTTCTGAACCTTTTGAAAAAAAAACTTTTAGACACATTTTTAGAAATTCTTGGAATTTTAAATGTGCCTAAGAAAAGATTTCAAACAGATTCAGAAATATGGAAGTTTTGAGTTTTGAAATTCCAGGATTTTCAGGAATTTTGGAATTTTTCGATTCCGAAAGATCTGAGGATGTCGAGACTTCCAGATTTTAGAATTTTTTAGAACTACCAAAATTTTAAGATTCAAAGATTCCTATATTCTGATTTTCTAAATATTGAACAAGATAAGTCAGATTTTTAAAGATTCTGGAGACTCCCAAATTAAAAAAAAAATTTTTTTCTAAAATTTCTTTCCCACCCTGAAAAAAGCTCTTCCAAAGATCATGTATTACTCATAGGTCTTGTACTTTATTCTCCCTTTTTTCTCCTTATTTTCCACTTCCGAATCCCATAAAAACATTGTTTCTCACGAGTTGAGAAACGCATTCCTACTCATTTTTCTACTCAATAATTTATTTAATAGAACATGTACTATGAGTTTCTCACAAGTATAAAGATTTTTCACATCCGGAACTTCTTTTTTTTCTAATTTAAAAAAATCTATTTCCAGAGAAAATTCAGAATTCCTTATCGGTTTTCGGAATCCTACAGTGCAAAAGATCCAATTTTCAATTTCATTTCAAAAAAGAAAGAAAAATTAATTTTAGAAAAAAAAATAAGGAAGAAAATTTATTATGCATGTCTCTGGAAATATTTTCTTTTTTTTTCTAGAAATTCAAAAATTTTAAATTCCAAAAATTCAACATTTCAGCTGGAAAATAATTTTGGAATTTTAAGACTTTCAAGGGTTTTTTAAATTTGGAATTTTGAAAATTAGATTTTTGGGTGTTTTGAAATTCTGACTTTCTAAAAATCTAGAACTTTGGATTTCTTTAAAACTGCTAAATTTTAATTTGGAATTTCCCTTTTTTCTTTAGAATAAAATTCCAAAAATCTTCTTGATGATCCACAATTTTTTTCCAATTCAAACAAGTTTTTCTTTTCGAAAATGTTCCTAAAACAAACAAATAATGAATTGCTCATTTTTTCTTCAATATTCTCATGAAGATTTTCCTCACAAGGGAGTTACTTGAAGGGACGATTTTAACTTTTTCTGAAATTTTGGGAGCAGATAGAAGAGCTTATGAGGATTCCAAATCTGTTTAAAAAATCAGCAAAATGCTCACGGGAGCTGAGTTATGACCTAGAAAAGTTTCCCTATGATTAGGCAATTTATCGTGAAATTTTTTTCACGCAATAGTGTATTTCTTTTAAAACAATAGATTTCAATCAGCAGTGTGGTAAAGTGGTAAAATGGCAAGTTCAGAGGAGGAAGGCTGTAGGTTCGACTCCCCCTATCCCAAAAATTTTGCAAATTGTTTTTTGTTTTATTTTAAGCTGTCATAACTGGCTCTGGAATAAAATTTACGAAATTTAAACATGTTTTTCGGGAGTTTCTCGTGATGAAGAGGCAATTTCCAGAATAAAAACAGACATTTAATTTTTGAAGAAATTCACAATTATGCTCATGGGTTCATAGAAAAATTTTCAAAAATTTTTTTCAATTTTTTTTTTGTTTTTTTTTATTGAAAAACAGTTGAGGATTCTAAACACATCGGTGGCATTCGATGACAGATGCTGAGCCAAGCATATTGGCAGATTTGCTCTCCCATCTTCCACGAATGGAGACGGTATGCTTGGTATTCTGGCAGTTATGTGAACATTTACGCTCCGAAATGTGACAGACCAATTCAATATTGCTTCGACCGGAAAGTTTATGGAAAGTGTCAATTATCTGGGTGCAAAAGATTGTCAATGGTCAAATTCGCATATTTTGCCAAGAACATATGTTTCCAGCAGTTTGTGATTGAATGCCACCGATGTGTTTAGAATCCTCAACTGTTTTTCAATAGAAAAAACAAAAAAAAAATTGAAAACATTTTTTGAAAATTTTCCGATGAACCCACGAGCATATTTGTGAATTTCTTCAAAAATTAAATGTCTGTTTTTATTTTGGAAATTGCCTCTTCATCACGAGAAACTCTCGAAAAACATGTTTAAATTTCGTAAATTTTATTCCAGAGCCAGTTATGGCAGCTTAAAATGAAACAAAAAAATTTTTGCAAAATTTTTGGGAGCGGGAGAATCGAACCTACAGCCTTCCTCCTCTGAACTTGCCATTTTACCACTTTACCACACTGCTGATTGAAATCTATTGTTTTAAAAGAAATACACTATTGCGTGAAAAAAATTTCACGAGAAATTGCCTAATCATAGGGAAACTTTTCTAGGTCATAACTCAGCTCCCGTGAGCATTTTGCTGATTTTTTAAACAGATTTGGAATCCTCATAAGCTCTTCTATCTGCTCCCAAAATTTCAGAAAAAGTTAAAACCGTCCCTTCAAGTAACTCCCTTGTCAGAGTTCTTGAAGATTTTCCTCAGAGTTCTTGAAGATTTTCCTCAGAGTTCCAGAAATTCAAAAATCTTCCAAAGTTCCTTTTCTAAAAATTTCTGATATTCTGAAATTCTGAAATTCTGAGATTCTGAAATTCTGAGATTCTGAAATTCTGAAATTCTGAGATTCTGAAATTCTGAAATTCTGAGATTCTGAAATTCTGAAATTCTGAAATTCTGAAATTCTGAAATTCTGAAATTCTGAGGTTCTGAAATTCCGAAATTCTGAAATTCTGAAATTCTGAAATTCTGAAATTCTGAAATTCTGAAATTCTAAAAAATTCCTTCCTAATAGTAAGGTTTTCTGAAAATTCCTAGAAAATTCCATTTGAAAAAGATGAAACATTTTTTTAAGTACCAGCCTGTTTGCCGCGCCTCCGGCGCTACAAACAGCTGGTAATAACCTTTTTCTTTTACTGTTCGTCGCTTCGCGACTCACTCTTTTTAAAGGTCACGTGAACCTATTTTTTATCTTTCAGCTTTTCAAAATTTGCGGACAAACTGACAGAGAAATAAAGAGACGCAACTTCATTTATTTATTACCAGCCTGTTTGCCGCGCCTCCGGCGCTACAAACAGCTGGAAATAACTTTTTTCTTTTACTGTTCGTCGCTTCGCGACTCACTTTTTTTTAAATGTCACGTCAATTTATATTTCATTTTCAAGCTTTTCAAAATTTGCGGACAAACTGACAGAGAGAGAGATAGACAGATAAAGAGACGCAACTTCATTTATTTATTATAAGAATGATAAGAATGATTTGAAAAATAGGAATTCTAGACAAAAAGCAATACGTGAATTGGTTCAGAAACCCACGACCCAAGATGACCTCAGGGAGATAAGATCACTATAAAGGAAGAGAAAAGTGGAGGGAAGAATCAGTTCTCCCTTCTCTGGGATCCCGAGAGGGGACCGGAGAAGGGATTCGGATTTCTGTGTCCGGATTCCAAACTCCGGATTACGGATTCAGGATTTCTGGGTCCGAATTCCTCGGTCCGGATTCCTGGGTCCGGATTCCGGATTCCAGGGTCCGGATTCAGGATTCCGGATTACGGATTCCGAATTCCAGATCCTTGGGTCCGGATTCCTGGGTCCGGATTCCGGATTCCGGATTCCTGAGTCTGGATTTCTGGATCCGGATTCCTGGGTCCGGATTCCTGAGTCTGGATTCCTGGATCCGGTTTCCTGGGTCCGGATTCCGGATTCCTGGATCTGGATTCCGGACCTAGGAATCCGGACCCAGGAATCCGGAATCCGGACCCAGGAGCCCGGATTTCGTAATCCTGACTCAGGAATCCGGAATCCGGACCTTGAAATCTGAACCCTGGAATCCGGAATCTGGACCTAGAAATCCGGAACCGGATCCCTTCTCCGGTCCCCTCTCGGGAGCCCCGAGAAGGGAGAACTGATTCTTCCTTCCACTTTTCTCTTCCTTTATAGTGATCTTATCTCCCTGAGGTCATCTTGGGTCGTGGATTTCTGAACCAATTCACGTATTTCTTTTTGTCTAGAATTCATATTTTTTCAAATAGCTTTTTTGGCATTTTTTTTTTCATCACGTTCGAATAAACTTGAATTTTCACTTTTAAAATCTGTGAAACTCTTTGAAAATATGGTTCCTCTTTTAACCTAATTATCTCGTTTCTTGCTTGTGATATAAAAAAAAAAACACTTTTTTTAAAAAATATTTTGACTCTTTGAAATCGGAAATTCGAAAGTTTCGCAGCTTTTTCTCCCATTTTCTATTTTTTTTGTCTGTGTTTCCGAAAATCCTGATGTCCGCTTTTTTCTTATTTCCCTTTTTCTCCTTCATTCTTTCTTCATTCCATTTAATGATGAGTGAGCAACACAAAAAAACCCCAAATGAAGTAAAAAAAAAGAGAGAAAAAAGGAAATGAAAGAAGAAATGAATTCATAATAATCTCTCCCTAGTTCTCTTCTTTTTTAGGCTCCGCCCACTTTTCCATTAATTAAAATGGAGCGAGCGTCTCACCCCCTCGAAAATTGAACTTTTCCGTTTTTTTTTCTTACTACTTTTTTCATTTTTTTCCCTCTGGCTGTTTTTTGATATTTTATGTCTGAAAATCTTTTTTTATGATTCAGAAAATTTTCTCTTTAAAAATGGACTTTTCATTTTTTAAAAAATCCTTTAAAATTCCAAAAAGTTCTAAACTTGATGAGTAACTAGCAATAGGAAAAACTGAGACAGATGGGTGGGGAAGAGAGAGAAAAATTAAATTTTTTCAATTATTATTTTTCAGTCTCTAAACGTCATTTTGAAGACTGGAAGAAGAGCTAGACGTTCTCCTTTTTTTAGTTTCAGAGTTTTTATGAATTTTGAATTTTGATCCTGAAATTCAAAAAAAAATTGAAGTATTCCAACTTTCCGGAATTCCAGATTTTTTTGGATTTTATGGTTTCTAGGAAGGTTGATTTCTTTGAAATTCGTAAATCCAGATATCTAATTGTAAGATTCCTGACTTCTCATATATACAGATTCTGAATCTCTGCAGTTTCTCGGATTTCTAAGATTCAGAACATTTGGAAAATATTGGAATGTTTGGAATTTTTGAATTTAAAAATGTGTTAAAACTAAATTTGAATCAGAATATCTCGGAACATTCGGACTTTTGGGTTTTCGGGAATTTTCGAGAATCTGAATTTTCTGAATTTCCTGAATTCCCAGAATTTCGATTCTGAGAATTCAAGATTCGAAGATTCTGAAGTCCTGAATCGTTGAAATGTTTGAAATCTCTGAGTTTCTGAGAAATTCTAAAATTTTTAGAATTCTGAAAAATCTTGGGATGTCTAGACTTAAGTATTACGGAATTTTTCAGTTTTCTCTGAAACTTGAAGATTTGAAGATTCTGAAGTTGTGAATTCCTGGAAACGTTCAGAATTCCTAGAACTATCAGGAATTTCTGATTTTTGAATTTTCGAATTTTTTATTCGAGTTTTATATTTCAGAATTTCAGAATCTCAGAATTTCAGAATTTGAGAATTTCAGAATTTTTTCGAAAAATATGGAATTTCTCAAGACTTGAAAATTCAGGAATTCTCAAGTTCTGCATTTTTGAACTTCCAGGGATTCTCAAGATTATAATTTTCTCGAAACGTTTGAATATCTCAGGAGATCCTTATTCAAAATTTTAAGAAGTTTGAACTTTCTGAAATTCTGATTTCCCAGATTTCCGAAAACCTTGAAAACTTCGACATAAGATTCCGAATTTTTCAAAAAACATCTCACCATTTTGAAAATTCCATTTTTTAAGCTAATTTTCACATCTTTTTGCTACAAAGTTGAAATTTTTTTGGAATTTTTTTTCAAGAATTTCAGATATTTAAAATTCTTTTTTTTTCAGCCAATTTTGAGTTTTTCTCATTTATGTACTAAATTATCCCAAAAATATGTCCTTTTTTGTCTAGCCAATACTTTGTTCCCTAATTTCCTTTATTTTTTTATATGTTTCTGAGAAATCAAAATAATAAGAAACAACTCCTCTTCATTTCCGTCCTTTTTCCTTCAATTTCCTATGGTAACGTATTCCTATTTTTCCCTTATTTTTTATTATTTCTTCAGCCCAATTATTCGTATATTTCTTCTTCTTTTTCCCAGTCTCTCATCATCATTTTTGTTATTTTTTCAACTATTTTCAATTTTAGGGATTTTGCAAGAAAATGGAAAAATTGGAAATTTGCAAAAAAGTGGTCCAAAAATTAATAAATTTTCTAGAAAATCTTTCCTAGACAGGTTGAAAAAGAGCCGTAAATTACTTCTTATTTATAATTTTTTCAGAATTTCCAGAAACTATAAATTGTGCCTAGAAGCATGGAATTTTTTGGAATTCGGAGAATTTTCAGATTCTGGAAATGCTCTGAAAATCCCAAAAATTCAGATGCTCAGAGTTTGGAGATTCCGAGAATCTGAATTATTTGAGATCCAGAACTAAATGTCTGACTATGAGTTTCTGAGATTCAGATATTCTGAAATTCTGAAATTCTGAGGTTCTGAAATTCAAAGATTCTGAGATTCTGAGATTCTGAGATTCTGAGATTCTGAAATTCTGAGGTTCTGAAATTCAAAGATTCTGAGATTCTGAGATTCTGAGATTCTGAGATTCTGAAATTTTGAAATTCTGAAGGTCTGAGTTTCTGAGATTCTGAGATTTTGAAGTTTTAGATTCCCAGATTCCGAAATCTGAAAAGCTGGAAATTCTAAATTTCTAAAATTCTAAAAATCTAAAAATCCCAATTGCCTTCTCTAATCTCTGATTATTTTGAAATCAGAAACTTTCGAATCATCAAAAACCAGAAGAATTCAAAATTTTGAAACTAATTAACCAATCAATTTCCTAAATGAGTCAGTAATGTTATCCCTATAGACTCAATCATGAAGTTTTGGTTTTTTGGAATCCTAAAATTTCAAACCTCTCAAAACGAAATTTTGGATTTTCGAAAATTACAGAAATGTCAAGATTTCAGGAACCGCAAAATAGTCATTTTTCAAGCTCACAAAGAAAAGAAACTAGAAATTCCAGAACTCACTTTTTTGCTCTGAAAGTTTCTTCCTCTTTTTATTTTGCTCCCATTCTTTTCAACTAAATTACCAAACTAAGCACCCAATAAATTTCTAATTAACTCTCTCTCTTTCCAATCTTTGATGTCTTTTTTCCACTTTTTGTCGCCCACTTCCACTGATTGGAAGTGGAAAAAAAATGGGTGGACTTAATTCAGATGACGTCAATGACGTGGCACTTCCAGAAGAGAAGAGGAAATCTAAGTTTTTAGATGAGATTGTCATTTTGCAACCGGACGTTTTAGAACGGTTGCAAAATTATGATTTTTAGATTTCAATTCACTGAGATTCTGAGCTTTTAGGGTCCTCATATCTATAATTGGAGGATTCTGAAATCGAACAGTTTGAATTCTGTGAATCTGAGATTTTAAGATTATGAAATTCAGATATTCTGCTATTCTGAGATTCTCAGATTTGGAGGTTCCGAGATTCTGAGATTCTGAAATTCTGAGATTCTGAGATTCTGAGATTCTGAGATTCTGAGATTTGGAGGTTCCGAGATTCTGTAATTCTGAGATTCTGAGATTCTGAGATTCTGAGATTCTGAGATTCTGAGATTCTGAGATTCTGAGATTCTGAAATTCAGAAATTTAGATATTCTGAAATTCTGAGATTCTGAAATTCTGAGATTCTGAGATTCTGAGATTCTGAAATTCCGGAATTCTGAGATTCTGAGATTCTGAGATTCTGAAATTCAGAAATTTAGATATTCTGAGATTCTGAAATTCAGATCTTCCGAGATACTGAGATTAAGAAATTCAGAGATTCTAAGATTTTGAGATTCTGAAATTGTGAGTTTCTGAGATTCTGAGATTCTGAGATTCTGAGATTCTGAGATTCTGGAATTCTGAGATTCTGAGATTCTGAAATTCTGAGATTCTGAGAATATGAGATTCTGAGATTCTGTAATTCTGAGATTCTGAGATTCTGTAATTCTGAAATTTGGAAGCTCTGAGATTCTGAGATTCTGAGATTCTGAAATTCTGAAATTTTGAGATTCTGAAAGTCAGTTAAAGATTCTGAATTTCTGTAAAACTAATATTCTGTGATTCTGAGAATTCGGAGACTTCAAAATTTTGAGATTCTGATTTTGAAATCATTAAAATTCGGTGGTCCGAAATTTCAAAATTATGAAATTCTGGGGTTTCAAACTTTTGAAAATTCAGAACCAGACGTTTTAAAACCAAAGTTACAGTACTGCCCAGTTTGTAACCATTCTGATGTCCTAGAACCGCTAGTTTCGCATCTGACCGAATCTGAAACGTCCGGTTTCAAAAGGATCACTTCCCCCATCCCATCCGATGTCTCGGAAACCGGGAACTTCCTCTCAGAATCGTCGTTTCTGCACGAATTTTGAATTTGAAGACGTCCTCCTCCTCCTTCGTCTTCTCATTAACGTCATCTAGTATTCTTCCTCGTTTTTCCTCATTCCTTCCAATACCAAATTAATCAAAACGACTCATTTTGAGCGGCGGCTCCGGAGGCATCAAGGTGTCTTTCCGCCCATTGCTCATCTCATCATTTTTCTTCTTCTTCTTCTTCTCATTTGCATTCTGTTCTAATTAATTCAACACACACACAAGCATTGACGCCTTCTGAAGACGTCGTCGTCGTCGTCTCTCTCACTCTACCGTAATCCACTTTTCGACTCCGCCCCCATTCTTTTTTATGACCCCCATCTTCCTTGTCTTTATACACTTCGTCTTCCTTTTTTGACCTACTAATTTTTTTTGTAATTTTAAATTTTTCAGAAAAAAAATGTCAGATTTGATTGATTATGTCCAGGGCTCGTCTGATAACAACTTTACGGATGGGGTGGATATGGTCACCGAAATTATGTATGATATGGTGAGTTCCCGGGGACTAGAAACTTGAACATTTGGAATTCTAGGCCATTCTGATTAGTCGACTCTCCTAGAATTTTCTAAACAAAAATTCGTCATCTGGAATTCTGCGAATTCTGCGAATCCTAGAATAATCTATGATTTGTTGAAATTCGCCTTCGAATTTTAGAAGATCAAATCCCAATTGTTCTGCGAAATCTCACGAAACAGAAATTTCAGCATGTAGATTCCTTTAAAGGCGCATGACTTGCTTCAAACTTGGAGTTTTGGACCCGGATAAAGTGTAAAATGTAGAGCTTGAAGAGTTCTATAAAACGGTTTAAAACTTAAATGTTTTTTTTTAACTTTCAAACTTTATCAAAAGGGCATATTGCCTGACTCTCAAAAATCTGAATTTTTGGCATGTGATGCTCAAAACCGTATAACTCGCTTCAAACTTGGAATTTTTGGACCAAATAAAGTGTGAAATATAGAACTTAAAAAGCTCTATAAAATTACACAAAATTCAAAAATTTTTAAATCAACAACTTTATCATATAAACGGAAATACAATTGGGCAGCAGAGTAGGTTGTCCCAGTATGGCACACACTCTATTGTTTTTTGCTCGGCTTGGGTGGCGGAACCTATAAAACTTAACTAGCCGAACTGTATATTATTTTATAGCCCTTTTTAAGTTCTTCATTTTACTTTTTATTTGATCAAAAAATGTTGATATTGAAGAGAGTTATAAGCATAATACCACCCGAACATCTGAAGACTACAAAATGTCTATGCAACTAAACGGATTTGGTACAAAAACCTATAACCCCTAACTAACCAATCTTTATATCATTTTGTAGCCCTTTTCAAGTTCTACATTTTTCTTTTTATTTCATGTAAAAATATCAAGTTTGAAGGAAGTTACGGACAAAATTGCGAAGGGCGCAGCTTTGACCAGCCGCATCCCCAAGCTATGGTTGCTCAACTACACATAACTCGGTTCAAACTTGGAATTTTAACACAAACTAAGAAGTGAAATGTAGAAAATGAGGAGATCTACAAAATGATATCAAATGCAACTATATTCGAGCTTTGAGTTTTGAACCATAGGCCGCCAAGCAGCGAGGATCGAAAAATCGGCTTGGTTAGCTTCATCTGTTGCGGGCCGCAACTTGCGGCTCAATGTAGTTAAGGGCTCGCTATTCAAGTTTAAACAAATTTAGAATCCCTTTGTAGAACTTTTCAAGCTCTACATTTTACGTTTTACTAGGTTCTGAAATTCCAATATTAAACCGAGTTATGCGGCGGCGCGTAGACCATGTAGCTATCTAAAATCTCCAGACAGAGAATGACGTGGCATGCACAAATGCACACTTCCTCTGTTTCTCATTATTCTCTTCAGGCTCTTCTGAACCAAACCAACAAAAAAAAATAAAGGCACATGGCGATGTGCATAATTGATGTGATTCCCGATTTGGTGGTGGTAGAAGAAGGGAAAAGGGAGACAAAAGGAAAAAGAGGAAACATTGAAATAATTTGATTTTAGTAGTACTGATGGATGGAAAGGGAAGAGAAAAAGAGGATTAAGAGTCTTGTGAGAGGGTTTTTGTTCCTTTTTTGGTGCTCAAAAAGAGCAGAAATTTTTTGGGACAAGGGGAGCTAGGTCATAAAGCTCAAAGTTTAAAAAAATCAAAAATTCCAGAAAAAGTACAACATTGTCAACGATGTGCTACCTCCGCCGAACCACGAGGATCTTCATGTCATGATCATGGCCGTTTCCTACCTACTCCTGTTCTTGTTAGGTAAGTGTGGACATCGGGATACACAGACTCACAGAGATTCTGAGCCAAATGAATCAGAAAGTTTGGCATGTAGCGCCCTTTAAAGGCGCATAACTCGGCTCAACCTTGAGATTTCTAAATTGGGTAAATTGTAAAATGTAGAACTTGAGAAGCTCTACAAAACGATATAACATTTGAATAGTTCAGAATAATCTAGCTCTATGCATCTATGGAAAACATTTGCTAGCTATCAAAAATCAGAAATTTTGGTATGTAGTCCTTAAAGGCGCATAACTCGCATTAATCTCAGAATTTCTAGTTCGAATAAAATGCAAAATGTAGAAATTGAAGAGCTCTACAAAATGGTATAAAATATTAATATTTTTGAAAAACTGATTTTTACCCAGGAGGCCCCTGAACACTCAGCAGGGTAGGTGGACCTAGTCGGACACACACACACGATGTTGTTTGCTTGGCTTGGGTGGCGGGGCCTATAACCCTAACCAACCGAGTTTTATATCATATTGTAGCTCTATTGAAGTTCTTAATTTTACAATTTACTTTATTTAAAAATGTTGAGTTTGAAGAGAGTTATGGGACATTTTGCAAAGCTCTTAACGATACACAGGTGCAAGGGACTGAGCTTCCAAACTTGGATTCCTTTAAAGGCGCATAACTCGATTCAAGTTCAGAAATTCTGAACCTGATAAGAACTAAAATGTAGAACTTGAAAAGCTCTACAAAATGATATAAGCTTTATATAGTTTTGCTACACTAATTTCTACCCAGGAGGCCGTCAAGTCCCAGCCTTATTTAGAGAGATGAGACATCCGGACAAACAGATCAAACAGACAAATTGCAGGTACCTGCGGAAACGTGGCAGTTCTAACCACAATCTACCATGTCATCCGTTCGTCTCGTGCCACTCTGGACAACACTCTGATCTATGTCATAGTCTTGTCGTGTGTCGATTTTGGAGTATGCCTGTCACTTCCGATTACTGTAATTGATCAGGTACGGTGGTTTAAACTTTTCGTACTTGTCTGAAACAAAAGTTCAGACTATACTTAACAAAAATAGTGCTCCATTTTTGTTGTTAAAAACGCAAACGCGCTCTATGGAGATATGCCTGTTTTGGCGTTGAGCGTGCCATTAGGCGCACGGCGCCTTCCTTGTGGCCTATCTCAATAGAGCGCATTTGTATCAACAAGTTGTCAACTACAAAAATGAAGCTCTAGTTTTGTTTAGCATACTCTTAATTGTTCAGATAAATCGAAAAAGTTTTAGGGGATTTTTTGAATGATCCAAATCTCAATAATTTTTATGAAGCCGGCCGGCGGGCTCCTCATTCGGCCGTTTCTAGGCCACCAAATTTTTACGATTCATTTGAAAATTTGAGAGTTTGCTGAACAAAAATACAGCCTCATTTTTGTAGTGGACAACTTTTTTGTGCAAACGCGCTCTATTGAGATATGCCTGTTTTGGCGTTCAGCGTCTTGTTGGGCTTGCCATTGGGCGCACGGCGCCTTCCTTGTGGCGTATCTCAATAGAGCGCATTTGTACCAAAAAGTTGTCAACTGCAAAAATGAAGCTCTGGTTTTGTTTAGTATACTCTGAACGTTTCAAAAAGTTCGAAAAAGTTTAAGGTCCTTTTTTGGGTGATCCAAAATTTAATCGCTTTAAAGCCGCGGCCGGCCAGCCCCTCGGCTTTTGTACCGCAGTCTCGGCCGGCCGACAACCGTAGTGAGCCAATTTCTTCAAAAATCAAAATTTCCAGATTCTCGGCTTCTGGATGTTCGGAAAAATCCCGTGTAAACTTCATGCAGTTTTTGAGAATTTCGGGAAAATCCTGAGCGCTCTAATTCTGACAGCGATGAGTTTCGATCGATACGCCGGGGTGTGTCATCCGCAGCAGAAGTTTTTGAGGTCCCGAAATTTTGCAATCACTATTTTACTGGGTAAGTCGACTTCCTGAATTTTAAGGATTAAAAAAAAAAATTTTTAATCCCAAAAATTTCCAGTTCTGGCCGTCTACGCCTTTATCTCGCTGTGCCCCCTACTTTGGTCGTTCACAGCACGGGAAATTATATTGTATGCTAAGGAGACAGGTACAGTAATCCTTTTCTTTTTCAAAGTGCGCTCCACTGACAATTTTTGATCTTTTTCTTTTTAAATCCTCTCTTCTCTTCCTTTTTCCATTTATTTTCCAATTAGCTCCCCGGCTAATACTTCTGGGGATTAGTTGTGTTAGAAAATTGAAAAAATGAGGGAAATTGAGTTCTAAAAAAGGGAAAAATTTAAAAAAAAAAGTCAATTTTCAGAACCTGGAACTTTGATCCGAATGAAAATTGAAAAATGCACGGTGGATATCGACTCTTCTATGTTTACGGCTTTTACGATTTATCAGGTGATTTTTGCAGTTTGAAACTTTTTCAATCGTTTTTCTCACGTCGAGAGCTTCAAAATGAGTATAAACATGACATAGTTTGAAGCATTTTTTTGGGTTACTGTAGTTTTCGTGGTGGGACCCACCGAATATGGACTTCGAGGAAACTAGGTCATGATTATGCTCATTTTGAAGCTCTAAACAAAACTAAATTGATGAACGTATAAAAAAACTTTGAAAGTGAGAAAGATGACTTCAAAAGTTGAAAAAAATTTTGGAAGAAAAATTGCTAATTTTTCATTTTCAGTATTTTTGAGCCGGAAGCTCAAGTTTCTTGATTTAAAGTTAATATTATTGTTTTTCTCACGTCGAGAGCTTTGAAATGAGTATAAACATGACCTAGTTTGAAGAACTTTCTGGATTACTGTAGTTTTCGTGGTGGGACCCACCAAAATATGGAATTCGAAGAAAGTGAGTCATGATTATACTCATTTTGAAGCTCTCCATCTGAGCAATTCATTGGTTTAGTGGAAAATTAGCAAAACAATTCAATTTCAGTTCTTCCTGTGCTACTGTACCCCACTGGTCCTCATCGCATATTTCTACACTAAATTGCTCAGCAAACTTCGAGAGCATACAAGGACTTTTAAGGTAAATTTTTTCAACCAAGAAATTTTTTTTCAAAAAATCTCAAAATTTCAGAGCTCTCAAATTCCATTTTTGCACATTTCCCTGTACACATTAGCCGTCGCCTGCTTCTACTTCCTCTGCTGGACACCGTTCTGGATGGCAACGCTTTTTGCAGTTTATCTAGAAAATTCTGCAAATTCCGCGAGCGTACCGCCCGTTTTTGTCTATATTATGTACTTTATACACGCGTTGCCATTCACCAATTCCGCCGTCAATTGGATTCTTTATGGTGGGTCGAATACCTTTCACTTTTGTCATTTTTCAACTATTCCATTGGTTTTGTCTTGTTTAGAGCTTCACAATGAGTATAATCATGACCTACTTTCTTCGAGTTCCACATTTGGTGGGTCCCACCACGAAAGCTACAGTAATCCTAAAAGTTCTTCGAACCCAGTCATGTTTATACTCATTTTGAAGCTCTCGACGTGAGAAAAACAATGAGAATAGTTTACATGTCTGAAAACCAAAATCACGTCTGGAAAATTTCAAAAACCTATTATTGCAGGTGCGCTCAACGGACAACTGCAACACAGATACCGTTCCAATCGTAATAGCTCTTCAATGAGAAAAACGACGACAACGACAGCATCGACAGCACTTTTGGACAGAAAACTGGTCTCGTTACAGACAAATTCGAATTCCAATTATCAGGTGAGCATTTGTTTTGAAGAAAATTTTTTCTCGAAATTTCCTATTAATCAGTGGGATTTTTTAGTTTTCGTTTAGCTTAAGCGATTCCACTTGTCGAGAGCTTCAAAATGAGTATGAACATGACCCACTTTCTTGGATTTTTATATTTTGGGGTCCCACCACGAAAACAACAGTAATCCTGAAAATTGTTCAAACTAGGCCATGTTTATACTCATTTTGAAGCTCTTAATGCGGCAAATACAATGAATATAAGCAAAACCTTGAAAAGTTCAATTTTTACCTGAAATTATGATTTTTCAAAAAATATGTTTCAATAAAATTTCTTTTGGAAACTTCTTCCTAATTTGTGTGATTTTCCAATTTTCACTATTTTCAAACGATTTTTCTCACCAAGAGCTTCAAAATGAATATAAACATGACCCACTTTCTTCCAATTCCAAATTTGTTGGGTCCCACCACGAAAACTACAGTAATCCGAAAAATCCTTCAAACCAGGTCATGTTTATACTCATTTTGAAGCTCTCAAAAGGGAAAAAACGATAAAATTAATTCTAAAACTCAAAAATGTTATTTTTCCAGGTAAACGGTTCGATGAACTCGCTAACCGCCATCCAAGCTCCGCCCACCAGTCTGGCTAACGGATATACGCATCCTGAAATGGCTACAGTAGCCACGTCGACAAATGAAGATGACGTGGAAATGGATGTGGTAGATGTACGACTTCTGAGTAGTCATAATCCCACTTTTCTTTGAATTTTCGGAATTATTGGAAAAAAAAATATTTTTTGGAATTTCGGGTATTTTGTCCCCCAAGATTTTTGTAGTTAGAAATTTTTAAAACTTTTTTTTGAATTTTCAAAAAAGTGATGCTTTGTCTTCTGTAATTTTTGCATTTCAATTTGGCTGTAAAAATAAAATTTAATTTAAAAAATTTTTTAAAATTTTTTATATTTCAAAAAATTTAACTTTTTTATATTTTAAATTTTTTTAAAATTTAAAATTTAAAAAAATTAAATTTTTTAAATTTTTTTATATTTTAAAAATTTTAATTTTTTTTAATTTTTAAAAAATGTTTTAAATTTAAAATTATTTAAAATTATTTAAAATATTTATTTAATTTTCAAATTTTTCAATTTTTCAAAAAAATTGTACAGTAGTACAGTAGTACGAAAATCGTATTAGAAATCCAATTACAAACACTTTCACTATTTTTTTTCTTTATTCAAATTTTTTTTTCGTTTTCTATATACACAAAAAATTTCCAATTATTTGAGGAAAATTGGAAAAGCATACAAAAAGGGGCCACTCCTTTTTTCCCTCTCTCTTGTCATATATCACTATCACTACCAATATCAATAAACATTTCTGGAGTTGTTGTAGCTGAAAAAGAAATTTCTGGAAAATTTTTTTTTTTGAAACTTTTTTTTCCAAAAAAATATGAAAATTTTTCTAATTTTTATGATATTCAAGCTTGTGGTGAGTTGTCCACCACAACCAAATGGCAATTGTTATTATGGTGGGTTTTTGGAAATTTGGATTTATTTTGAATTGTCTTTTTTTCAGCAATATTTCTCAAATTTACAAACTTTTAATACGTTTATGATTTTCGTCTTGTTTAGAGCTTCAAAATGAGTATAAGCATGACCTACTTTCTCCAACTTTCTTATTTGGTGGGTCCCACCACGAAAACTACAGTAACCCAGGAAATTTTTCAAACTAGGTCATGATTATACTCATTTTGATGCTCTTGAGGAGACAAAAATTATACAGTTGAGGTATTATTAGGAAAATTGAACTTTTGACTGAAAATTGCTGAAAATGCAAATTTTAAAAAAAAATTGATAGTTTTCGTCAATTTTAGTTACCTTTTTTGCTGTTTTCAAAGTTTATCATTATTTTTTTCATATTTGTTTTGTTTAAAGTTTCAAAATGAGTATAAACATGACCTACTTTCTTGGAATTCCATGTTTGGTGGGTCCCACCACGAAAAGTACAGTAATCCTGAATTTTTTCAAACTAGGTCATGTTTATACTCATTTTGAAGCTCTCGGAGAGACGATGTTAACAATAGTAGTTCAAAATCAAGAAATTGAGTATTGGGCTGAAAATGACTGAAAATAAGAATTTCGAAAAAAAATTAGTCAAAAATTTAGTCATATTTATATTCATTTTAAAGCTCTCCGAGTGCCAAAAACAATAGAATCTCTTCAAAAGTCTAAAAAAATAGTTTTCTTAGAAAAAAAAGACAATTTCCAGGCCAATACCTTCTCACAAATCGCCAAGGAGGCTTTCAAAACCAACAGTGTGGTCAGGCGATAAATCGAGATTGGTGTGCTGTTTCGTGAGTTAATTAACTTTAATTGGGTAATAAAACAATTAATTTTTTTAAAGTTTGAAGTTTTGGTCCAGAATTTGTTTTTTGAAATTAATGAGATATGTGTAAAATTTCCATAATGAAATTTGGTGTGCCGACAACTTTGAAGCTAGATATCTCATTTTCTGTAAAAGATATCAAAAAGTAGTCAACTGATAAAATGTTTATCATAAAATTTTACACATTTTATTAGTTGACTACTTTTTGATAACTTTTTCAGGTGCCGAGATATATGTGGTCAAAGTTCAGCTATAGGGTGCCGTTCTATTAGAGTGTTTACGTTATGAAAATTCCCAAATTTAGCTCCTAAACTTTGTTTCTAAAAACCAGTAGTCTCTAGTACCATCTTTTCTATAAGTATGTTTGATTAAAGGCGCATAGACACATTCAATTTCTCTGCGTCTCTCTCTCCCTCTCTTCTAGAAGAATACAGGGGGTACTTGACGTCGTTGATGTGCAAATACACAGAAATTTCGACACTTTCACATTTATTCATTTACACTAACAATTATGTTTGGTGCTCCTTCAACTTATGGTTCTTATAATTATTTAAGTTCTCAAAGTCCTTTCCAATTTACCACGAATTCTCCGTTTTATGGAAATTTTGGGAATTCTTTTACTTCTGCTTATCCGAGGTAATTACTATCGTTTTTAGAACGTTGAGAGCTTCAAAATGAGTATAATAATGACCTACTTTCTTTGAATTTCCGTATTTGGTGGGTCCCACCACGAAAACTACAGTAACCCAAGAAAACTTTGGAAATAGGTCATGATTATACTCATATTGAAGCTCTTGATGAATTGATCACAGTAAAGCTAGTTTGATATCAGGAGAATTGAGCATTCGGCTGGAATGGGAATTTTCGGAAAAAATTTTTTTGTCAAAAAAATGTTTTTCATCAAATTCAGTCAATTTTTTTACATTTGAAGTTGTTCACTTTTTTAATCATTTTGGGGACGTTGAGAGCTTTAAAATGAGTATAATCATGACCTACTTTCTTTGATTTTCCATATTTGGTGGGTCCCACCACGAAAACTACAGTAATCCATTCAAAATAGGTCATGATTATACTCATTTTGAAGCTCTCAACGTCCCAAACATGATGGAAAATAATTCATGCCGTGAAAACCAAAAATACAGAAAATTCAAGATTTACAAAAAATCGAACTTTGAAATACCGTTTTCAGTCGTTTTCAGCCAAAAGTTTGATTTTGAAGATGTTAAACTAGTTTCATTGTCATTGACTCTTTAAGAGCTTTGAAATGAGTATAAACATGTAGTAGTTTGAGAATTTTTAAAGATTACTGTAGTTTTCGTTGTGGGACCCGAAAAATAAAATTTGAGAAAAGTAGGTCATGATTATACTCATTTTGAAGCTCTTCTCAAGACAAAGATGATAAATGCAAATACAATTTTTGAAAATGATCAAGGTTTCCAAAATTTCAGATACCAACCGGCTACCCAGCAAGCCAATTTCGGATGTGCCGCCAATTTTCCAATAGAGGTGGGAATTTTAAATTTTGAGATTCTAAAAATCTGAAATTTCTAAAATTTCCAGGTTGGTGGTGCTGTGTGTGGAGAAGGTGCTGGATTCGTGAACCAACAGGGGTGTAGTATGGTCAACACTCCAAATGGACCATGCTATTTTTGCTGCTGTAAAGGGGGTAGCTGTAATCATCCATCGGTAAGTGCAAAAATGAGATTTTCATGAAAACTAGACATAAAAAGTAATTTTCAACTATTTCATTGAATTTTTCTCAGCAAGAGCTTCAAAATGAGTATAATCATGACCTACTTTTTTTGAAATTCCAAAATTTTGGGTCTCGCCACGAAAGCTACAGTAATCCGAAAAATTCTCTAAACTAGGTCATGTTTATACTCATTTTGCAGCTCTTAATGAGCTGATGACTATAACATTCATCTTATATCGAAAAAATGAAAATTCGCCTAAAGTAAATATTTTCAAACTTTTTTTCAAAAAATGCTTTTCGTCAAATGTAGTCTTATTTTTCACATTCTAAGATTTTTAGTATGTACATATTTCTTGTCATTTTTTTAGCTTCAGAATGAGTATAATCATGACCTAGTTTCTTCAAATTCTACATTTGGTGGGTCCCACCACGAAAACTACAGTAACCCGGAAATTTTTTCAAACCAGGTCATGATTATATTTATTTCGAAGCTCTTGGCGTGAGAAAAACCATGAAAACAATTTAGGAGCAAGATTTTGTCTGTTCAGCTGGAAAACGCTGAAAGCAATATTTTTGAAAAATTTCGCGAAAAGTTTTTTCATCAGTTGTAGTCTTATTTTTTACATTCAAAGATTTTCAGTATGTACATCATTTTTGTCTTGTTTAGAGCTTTAAAATGGGTATAATCATGACATACTTTCCTAGAATTTCATATTTGATGGGTCCCACCACGAAAACTACAGTAATCCTGAAAATTCTTCGAATTAGGTCATGTTTATACTCATTTTGAAGCTCTTGAGTAGCTAATGACAGTAAAGCTAATCAAAATCCTTGAAAACTGAAACGACGCTCTAAAATTCAGATTTTCGCCCGTGAAGCTTCGAAACTACCAGGCAACCAGCAACAAATCCAAACCTACAATCCATCTGGCTACAACCCGTATTCCCGTCAAAACTACTATCCAATGCCATGGTATAATACCGCATCTCAGCCATCGAACCCATTTTTCTTAATTGCAATTATCATAATTATCTTTTTAGTCTTGTCCTATTCAGGCTAATTTTTGGATCTCCTTATCTACTTTTTTTCGTTAATCAAAAATTGAGATTATTGATAAATAATGCCCTACTCGTGGAAAAAATACGACAACACCTCAATTTTCAAAAAAATTTCAGTTTCGAAAATTTCAAAATGAAATTTCTCATCGTTCTACTTTTCCTACCACTCTCCCTGTCGTATACGGTACTTCCGGTACCCGATGGATCTCAAAAAATCATTGAAACCTGGCTGGATGGTTTTCATTTGGCACTGAAGACTGGAAACCCGGAAATCATCAAAAAGTACTTTTCCGAAGATGCGATAATGTATCAGTGTCATCGAGATGAGCAGGGATGTTCGGAACGGAATTCGGAATTCCGAAAATTCCGAAAATTCCGACCATTTTCGGAATGAAATTCCGACCGGAATAATTCCGAAGAAAAAATTCGGAATGAAATTCCGGTCGGAATAATTCCGAACGATTTTTTCGGAATCAAATTCCGGTCGGAATTTTTCCGAATCTTTTTTTCGGAATGAGAACTTTTTGAACTACGGTATGTCGCGGAAAAACTGCTTGCGGGGAGAACTACTTTCAATTTTCTGCGTTTTCACTGACTTTTCAGAATGTTTTTGTCAATTTTCTCCTGATTTCGGCGTTTTGTGATGAAAAAAAAGTAATTTTTACTTTAAAATTTAAATTTTTACAAATTCCGAAAATTCCGAAATTCCGAAATTTTGAAAATCGGAATATTCCGAAGTTCCGAAATTCCGAATATTTGAAAATCGGAACATTCCGAAATTCCGAAATTCCGAAATGTTGAAAACCGGAATATTCCGAAATTCCGAAAATTCCGAAAAAGGCCATTCCGAACATCCCTGGAGATGAGGATATTCATGCACATTGGAAGCCGAAGCTAAGAACCAGAGGTGTGTGGGACCAATTTCATCGTTTTCCTTACGTTGAGAGCTTCAAAATGAGTATAAACATGACCTAGTTTGAAGAATTTAAGGGTTACTGTAGTTTTCGTGGTGGGACCCACCGAAAACTAATTCAAGGAAAGTAGGTCATGAATATACTCATTTTGAAGCACTCAGCGTGAGAAAAACTATGAAAACAATTTCATAGCTCCAAAACCCCAAATTTCATAGTTTTTCAAAAATTCGATATTTTGGGTCCCACCACGAAATCTAGGTGAATTTTGAATTTGTTCTGAAAATTTGATTTTTGCGACTTGAAACTTTTTCATAGTTTTTCTTAAGTTTAGAGCTTCAAAATGTGTATAAACATGACCTAGTTTGAAGAATTTTAGGGTTACTGTAGTTTTCGTGGTGGGACCCAAAAATAGATTTTCAAGAAAGTAGGTCATGATTATACTCATTTTGAAGCTCTCAGCGTGAGAAAAACTATGAAAACAATTTCATAGCTCCAAAACCCCTAATTTCATAGTTTTTCAAAAATTCGATATTTTGGGTCCCACCACGAAAACTAGGTAAATCTTGAATTTCTTCGAGACCTTCAATTTTCGCAATTTGAAACGTTTTATCACGGTTTTCCTCACGTTGGGGGCTTCAAAATAAGTATAAACATGACCTAGTTTAGAGAATTTTTAGGATTACTGTAGTTTTCGTGGTGGGACCCATCCAATATGGAATTTGAAGAAAGTGTGTCGTGTTTATACTCATTTTGAAGCTCTCAGTGAGAGATATATCAAAATATAATACATTTTATTCCAAACTCCTTTTCAGACGAGTTATGGACCTATCTTGCTGAACGCGGTTCTGAAATTCGATTTCTTCTGAACTTCTGCGAGTTTTTTCCCAACAAATCCCACATCAAAGCGATGCTCTCAATCTTTGGATTTTGTCCCCCTCACTTGGCTCCAATCAATTTCCTGCTTCATAATAATCAAACTTATTTTGGGTTTACCGAGTATTTAGCATGTGGTTTAGCCACTTTGAATCGGTGTTGAATAAAGATTTAGTTGTTTTAAAGGCGCATAACTCGCTTCAGACTTGGAATTTAATGATGTTGTAAAAAGAAAATTGTAGAGTTTGAAAAGTTCTACAAAATGATATAAAACTCTAATAGTTCAGTATTAACACTTTTATCATATAAACGGAAATACAACTGGGACTGCAATTTGGGTAGTCCCATGTTCTCTGGCTTGGGTGACGGAAGCTATATAAGGTGGCTGATTGAATTTTATATAATTTTGTAGCCCTTTTTAAGTTCTATATTTTACTTTTTATTTTATACAGAAATGTTGCGTTTGAAGAGAGTTATGAGCCATTTTGCAAACCGTTCAACGACTTTGAACCGGTGTTACTGAAGATTAGTTGTTTAGTTGTTTTAAAGGCGCATAACTCGCTTCAATCTTGGAATTTTGAGATTATCTAAAAAGTTAAATGTAGAGCTTCAGAAGCTCTACAAACTGACATAAGTTTTAAAACTGTAGTTCCGGAAAAAATTGTTTATTCATCCGTTTGAATGGACAAGAACCAAAAAGTCAGTGAACAGCTGCTTAACATTCGGCTGCTCGTGAGCTAGATAAGGTAGCCAGATATTTCCAAATTCCACGAAGCTCGTGTTGATGAGATGTACAATTCCCAAGATATCCATACACCGTGCTGGTCCATTTTTTGAATCTTTATAGAGGCAATATTGAAGAAGAGCATTGTTGAACATTTTTTGGTATTGCGAAATGAGGTCACTGCTGGCAGGTTTCAGTTTTTGGTTGGCTGAAAGTTGAAAATTTAGAATTTGTAGATCTTGATAAGATCTACAGAATGGGATTCGAGATATATGGGTTCAAACAAGAACGGTTAGAGTATTTATGGTGTGATGTTCATTGGAGCGCATTTGCTTATCTATTAAGGTAGTTGAATCAAATATCACTCCCCAGATCTCCTCAATTCCTACATTTTACATTTTATCCGGTTCACTAATTCCAGTTTCTACCCCACTTACAAGGATCACAAATCACAATAGCACCCAATAGCAGAAACTCCTCGTTAGTGATTTTCAGCTCACGAAGTCTTGCCAGAAGCTTACATCGAACGGATGCAAGAAGGTGTAGATTGTTCTGAAAACTATAAATTTATTCTTAAAGCCAGATGTCTCGTATCACCTGATAATACTTTTTGACCTCATCGGGAAAGACATCAACTCCTCCAGGATACTCCACGACGTCTCCTGCAGTCTTCAGATTTCTAACTGCGTTGATGAGAATAATGAACTTGACGTAGTTCCTTTTGATGAAAAATGGGACCTCTGTTTGGGCGTTCAGCTGGCCAACAAACTCAAATTTCTTCATTAAATCGATTGCTGAAATCTGATCCATTGTTGCCCAATCATAGAAATCGAGATTCATTTTTGGGGTTCTTTTTATCAGAAGTTGCTTGTGGAGAGGTTTAGAAATCAGCGTATCTAAACTGATATTCTCCATGGAGACGTTGGTTCGGAAAAGCCTGTCCCGACAAATATCCATATCCTTGAGACCCGAGATAATCGCGGCCAAATTGAATCCGGGAGGGGTTGGAGGTGTCGGAGGAAGAGCCGGTCTCTCTTGGGTATGTATCATTCCTGAGCTTCGGATGGTTTTGAGTCGACAAGAGGGACATTTTCTTTCTGCAGGGTTACAGTTTCCTCCGGTTAGGCATGGTTTCGGATCTGTGTTATAGTGGCGACGGAAGAAAGATACGCACGCGATGCAACAGTATGCCTGGAAATTATGGAATCGAGAACTTTGAGCTCACTTAACTCGCTTGTTGTAAAAGATATCTAAAAGTAATAAACTATCAAAATTCTTATCATAATATCACTAACATTTTGCTAGTTGACTGTTTTTTGATATCTGTAATCGGAAGCGAGATAAATGGTATTGAAGTTGGTAGTTGGTTCCTACTCGGCTCTAAATAGCAGCCAACTTTGAGCTCATTTATCTCGGTTCCTGTAAAAGATATCACAAAGTGGTCAACTGTCAAAATGCTTATCATAATATCAAAACCATTTTATCAGTTGGTTACTTTTTGATATCTTTCACAGGAACCGTGATAAATTGACTCAAGGTTGAAAATGTGCTCTACTGATAAGCGAGATGATGGGGCAGAAAAGTTCTTTGCTCAATACAAAACTCAATGAAAATCATTTTGATGTTTGTTTTAAAAATGCTTCTAGTCTACTTCTGCATGGAGCTTGATTACCAAAATAGCAAAAGTTATGATTTCTGATGCTGATCTAGATCTGTGTAGCTGCAAACACACATTTTGCATAAGAAGCTGGAGATTATAAAATACAAAGTTCAGGCGCATATGGTGGCGAAACAAGTGCATGTGGAGATTTCAAAATTTTTAGGAAAAAAATCCGAGGTATTTGAAATATATCGATTTCGAAATTTAAGAACTGACAGCTGAACTACGCGGCTTAACATAGCTCGTGCACATTGAGTTCATTTATCTAGGTTCCTATAAGAGACATCAGAAATTGGTTAACTGATAAAATGCTTGTCATAATATCATTCACGTTTTTATAGTTTGCAGATTTTTGATAGCTCTGATAGGAACCTAGATAATTGGGAACAAATTGGCTGCGCCGTTGCCCGCGATTGCATCCCCCCACTTGAAGCTCAATTATCTCGATTTCTGTGAAAGATATCAAAAATTGGACACCTGATAAATTGTTTATCATAATATCACCAATATTTTATCAGTTGACACATTTTTGATATCTCGCATAGGAATCAAGATAATTAGGCTGAAAGTGCAAATATAGGTAGCATTGCTAAAAAACCTTACCCCATAGAAAAACTGAACAGCCTTTCCATTTTGTCCTTTGCAAGCTGGACATTCAGTAACCACAGGTGGTTTTACAAGAGACCAGCTCATAGAGTGAGGTAGAATGTGCAAAAAATAAGAAGGCAGACTAAGCTTATATAAAGGGGCGTAGTCTAAAGCGGAGATGCAAAAATAATGTAGTTTGATAAAGAAAGATCACTTTCTAATTAGAGAAGAAGGATTTGCATTTACGCATGAAATTCAAAAGAAAAAAAAAGAATCTTGTGACTTCTCTAATTAGAGATTTCAGTTTTTATGGAAAGATCTCTCAAGAGGATTATCCAAAGTCTGGAAGCAAAACGGGTGCAAGAAAACAAAATACGGATTTTGTGATTTCACTATTAGTTCAAAAAAGCAAACTTGTGTTTTGTGATCGTCATCAATTCTCAAACCTGATAGGTTTTCAGAAGTTATAAAACAAAATTCCTACAAACTGACAAACTCAGAAAAGGGGATTTCCAAGGCAGGAAATTAGAAAATTCTGTTAAAAAAAGATAAGAAGTGGAAATAGGACAAGTTCTAGACAACTTGTGAAATTTCAAAAAGTCGGGTTTACTAGAAATGGAGACCTACCAAAGACATAAGGGTTACGGTAGATGGAGTTGCAAATTTAAGACTAGCTTAAAACTAGCTCTAGGTTGGCTCAAGGTTAGATTATGGCTAGCTTAAGGTTAACTTGACGCTAGCTCCAGGTAAGCTTAAGGTTAGCTTAAGGATAGTTTAAAGCTAGCTTAAGGTTAACTTGAAGTTAGCTTTAGGCAAGTTTAAGGCAAGCTGGAGGCAACCGTCAGGCTAGCTTATGGATAGCTCAAAACTAGCCTAAGGATAACTACAGGCTTACCTTACAAGGGAGGTCTTTTTAGGAAGGCTTTCAGAATTTTCTTATTTTTTGACAGGGGTTAGTTCAAGCCCTCAATAAGCCACTGTCAAAATCTGTATATGCACTTTTTCCAAAAATGCTGAAAATTTTTGTCTGAAAGTTTCGAAATCCTTAACCATTGCAAGCCGCTCTTTCCTCTGTGAAATCGCCTCCTGGCAACCTCCAGGGAACGCCGCTCACATGTACGCCCTCGCGCTCTGTTGTTTCCGACGGTGAGATGGCCGAGTGGTAGTGGCGCAGGTTGATAAGCTGAAGGTCTGGGGTTCGACTCCCTCGTTTTGAAAATATTTTTTGTTTTTTTTGTAAGCTGTCTAGGCACCCATTTTGGGTTCCAAAATGGTTATTTGCGAAAATTTTCGACATTTCGCTGATTTTTCAACTTTGGGAAGAAGAAATCAACAGTTTTTTAAATGCAAAATTTTTTGAAGTTTTCCAAGTTTTTGATGGGCAAACCCGTATGAAATTTCCGATGAAATTTTTTTGTCCGAAATTTTTCAATTTTTGCATGGAATGAGTTTCTGTGAGCTCTTTTTACCTTTTCATGGTTTTTCTGCCCGTTTCGGCTCAAAATCCTTCGAAAACCAATGATGGGAACGGTTCAAAATTGAAAGATGACAGTAAATTATGAGTGGTTTTGCATTGTTCTGGGTTCAAAAAGGGCGGAAGTACCATGAAAAGGTAAAAAGAGCACACAGAAACTCATTCCATTCAAAATTTTAAAATTTTGAAGAAAAAAAATTTCATCGAAAATTTCATATGGTTTTGCCCATCAAAAACTTGGAAAACTTCAAAAAATTTTGCATTTAAAAAACTGTTGATTTCTTCTTCCCAAAGTTGAAAAATCAGCGAAATGTCGAAAATTTGCGCAAATAACCATTTTGGAACCCAAAATGGGTGCCTAGACAGCTTACAAAAAAAACAAAAAATATTTTCAAAACGAGGGAGTCGAACCCCAGACCTTCAGCTTATCAACCTGCGCCACTACCACTCGGCCATCTCACCGTCGGAAACAACAGAGCGCGAGGGCGTACAAGTGAGCGGCGTTCCGCGGATGTTGCCAGGAAGCGAAATAACAGAGGAAAGGAGAATTTACAATGGTTAAGGGTTTGGAAACTTTCAGACGGAAATTTTCAGCATTTTTGGAAAAAGTGCATATACAGATTTTGACAGGGGCTTTTTTGAGCGGGTAAACTAACCCCTGTCAAAAAATAAGAAAATTCTGAAAGCCTTCCTAAAAAGACCTCCCTTGTTAGTCTAAATTGATGATAGCTTCAGGTTAGCTTAAGGTTAGCTTAAGGATAGTTTAAGGCTAGCTTAAATCTAGCTCAGTAGCGAGGGACCCACAAATTTTGCCCAAGAGTTAAGCAGCTCTTAAAGATCAACTCATGCCTCCCTATTTTCAGATACGCCAACTTTAAAGGCGCATATCTCAAAAATTAAAAAAGCTTTTAAAAAATGGACAATTGTGAAAATGTGTAAAATTAAATTTTCTACATTTTTGTAATCAATATCTTTTCTTTATAATCATTCGCTTTTGAGATATGCGCCTTTAAAGACATATCAATTTTTTGGACCCTGGATTTATTACGGAGAGCTGTTGACTCTTTTTCCCTGAAGAAAATAAGATCATCGAAATTGTGAATGTTTCTAGAATTAATTTTTTTTTCTTATTTTTTGGAATTTCGTGTAGGTACTATGATTTTCAAACTTAAACACTGAATTTTGGTTACTAATTGACATCATTTAGAAATTCCAAAAATGTCAGAATTCTTGGAATCTTGTTTACCCCAAAGGTCTTAAGACATTTTGACCAAAATTGAACTTTTCTGACAAATTCCATTAAAAATTTTTTTTGTGTTTCAAACTCAATAACAATTTTTCCTTACAATTTTTAAAATACCCTTTTATCACATGCCCTCTTACACCTGTTTCTCTGCGTCTCTCTCTCCAAATCTATCGTTATTCTAGTCAGAATATTCATTTTTGATCTCTCCTAACCTCAAAAAAACTCAATTACTTCTACCTCTTTACTGAAACTAGATTATAATATCTAATTTCCTAAAAAAAATGAGTCCAGCCTTTGAAATCTGCACTGTGTGTGAGGTCCGAGCCAATGTGGAGCTGAGATACGGGGTGAGTTGGGAAGTGCGCTCTATTGATGATTGGATAAATTTAAAAAATTTTGAGTTTTGTATTATTTTATAGAGCTCTTTAAGTTCTACGTTTTGCTTTTCACCCGGTCCCAAAATTCCAAAATCAAAGGGAGTTATGCGCCTTTAAAACAGCATACCTACGCGGGACACCTGTCGACCGATGGCGTATTCTAGGTCAGTTCAGACGAATAGCGATATTTGGAGTTATATATCATTTTATAGACGTTTTCAAGTTCTACAATTCGCTTTTTACCGGGTCTTAAAATTTTTAGATTGAATAGAGTTATGCGCCTTTAAAACATCCCCACGTTTCCAGGCCGTCTGCTGCAACGCCTGCCGCATTTTCTTCTACCGTAACTTCCGTTCGCTGGACTTTCCATCCGAATGTCAAACCCCGGGACAGTGTCACGATAACTGGAAATGGTGCGAGTATTGTCATTTCAAGAAGTGCGTGTCGGCTGGAATGCGTCCACCTCTGAAGTACTTTCTGGAGAGATGAGGATTGGTCGACCGCGGTCTTCAATCCGAAATCATTCCTAAGCCCCTTTTTGCTTTTCCGTGATCTTCAAAATCTAATCTTTTGATCTCCCCTCTATCCAGTATCACAGCTTATAAGTATCCCTTCTGTCTAGAACCGCTTGAGCTCTTAAAACAAGTCTTACCGAAATCTCCATAGAGCCTCCATAGAACCTCCATTTGCTACTATTCTACCCGGATTGATTTTATCTTCCCCTGTTTTCGGCTCCTAACGATTCTAACGATTTCAACGTAACTCTTAGCTTTGAGCCAATTTATCTCAATTTCTGTGAATGATATCAAAAAGTCGCCAACTAACAAAACATTCTTGATTATTTAATACACACTTTATCAGTTGGCAATTTCTTGATATCTTTCACCGGAAATGATATAAATTGGATCAATGTTGATGCTTTGGAGGCCATTCTAACAGTGTTGTTCTTCTCTTCTTACCCTTAATAATCACCAAGATTCATTTTTTCCTGTTATCTATGTGATACAATTTCTTTAAATATGTATTTAAACCTCAATATTTCATTTGTTTCTCCAGTTATCTGTTCAAATAAACACTTTTTCTGAGCGTCATATTTTAAAAACTAGAAAATCTACCCTTGGTTTGTAAACTATCGAAATGCCTAAAACATAATCATCGTTATTAACAGCATTCACCAGATTATGTATGTGCGTATGTATGTCGCGCGCCCTTAGACTCATTCAAAGTTAACCGATTGAGCTGAAACCTGGACAGATAGATCAGAATTGTGTCTTAGTTGATGCCCGAATTTTCGGTTTTTCGAAATTTTGATTTTGAAGTCTTATGGAGACGTTCCCGGTCGCCCCCCCCCCTCCCACCCTTTACTGAAGTGAAACCAAGGAACGTCTCCAGAAGACTTCGAAATCAAAATTTCGAAAAGCCAAAAGTTCGGGCATCAACTAAGACACATTTCTGATCTATCTGTCCAGGTTTCAGTTTGATAGGTTAACTTTGAATGGGTGATAAGGTGCGCTACATACATACGCACATACAAAATCTAGCGAAAGTTATTAGCAATGATTCGTAAAACACTAAACTTTCCCGACGTTTCACCTTTAACTTAAGGATTTCAGCATTAATTGTAATATTCAAAAAAGTAGCTACCAATTTAGAGTGCATTACATATAAGACTTAGAAAATGATCTGTCAAATGCTTCGATTAAAAATTTTCCCCATGAAAAGTGCATTCCAAAGCGCACCCCACTACAAACAACACCTGCTTGACGTGTCTACTTCTGGAATATTCCTCTGCTTCTTTGTACCTCCTCAAACCTAGATATTGTGTCTGACACCCATACCTTGCTCACTCTTCGTTTGTCTTTAGATTTAGACACTTCTAAAAGAGGTACAAAATGGAGGAGGAGGAAGTTGGAACATGTGTGGTATGTGCCAGAACTGAAATGGTCATCAACCCTTGCTACAATGTAAGTCATCCTCTTTTTAAGGCACCTTAGAGCTGAAGAGTAACTAGATTAGCTAGCTTAAATAGGTAATAGCTTAACTAGGTATTAGCTTAGCTATTTCAGCTAACTTAACTAGGTAATGGCTTATCTATGTTAGCTAGCTCAACTAGCTTAACTAGGTAAAAGATTAACTAGGCTATAGCTTAACTAGGTGATAGCTAGACTAGAGGTAATAGCTTAGCTAGGTTATAGCTTAACTAGGTAATATGTTAACTGGGTAATAGCTTAGCTAAGTAATATCTTAGCTAGGTACTAGCTTAGCTAGGTTATAGCTTAACTAGGTAATATCTTAACTGGGTAATAGCTTAGCTAAGTAATATCTTAGCTAGGTAATAGCTTAGCTAGGTTATAGCTTAACTAGATTAGCTAGCTTAACTAGGTAATAGCTTATCTAGGTTATAGCTTAACTAGGTGATAGCTAGACTAGAGGTAATAGCTCAACTAGCTTAACTAGGTAATAGCTTAGCTAGGTAACAGCTTAGCTATGCAATAGTTTAGCTAGGTAATATCTTAACTAGGTAATAGCTTAGTTAGTTGATGCCTTAGCAGGGTTATAGCTTAGCTAGGTATCAGCTTAGCTGTTTTAGCTAGCTTGACTAGATAATAGCTTATCAAGGCAATAGCTTAACTATACTAGCTTAGCTCTATGACCTTTCCGCGAGAGCCACGGCCCCCCTTAACTATTAATTAATTTCCTTTAGGCACAGTCTTGCGAATCTTGCGTCTGTTTCTTCCGGAGATATATCGATGACTTGAGAAGCTTGCCAAACGCTTGCGTCCCCACAGAGTGCACAGAAAACCGGAAATGCCGATTTTGTCGATTCCAAAAGTGTCTGGAAGTCGGAATGATAAACCCGCCGCCACCATATGAGCGATTTCTGCTTAAATTCAGGCGAGGAGGATAGGAGCTCTCTGTCTCTCTTTTTTCTTGCTCCTCACCACCTGCTCTGCATATAATCCATATAAGAAGCCATATCCCTCACATGCTTCTCCTCAGCTTCTTCTTCTCTAACCGTCTGGGAAATCTCTCATTTGTGCTACTTACTCCAAAAATTTCTAAGCTTTTTCATTTGACATTATGATCGACAACTGCCGAGTTTGCAACCGATGGGGACATCTATTCTTTCAGTTCCAGGTGAGTTGAAGATTTGGAAATTGGGATTCTAGAGTTTTCTAGAACATTCTAGTCTCTCTGAATAGGAGGCTTCTGCCCTAGGAGTTTTAGGGAGCTGGGTTTTTTTTGACTGACTAGCAACTGAGTAGCAGTGCTCCACCACTGTTAAGTTTGAGCTCAATTATCTCAGTTCCTATGAGAGATATCACAAATCTGTCGACTGATAAAATGTTTATCATAATATCAGTAACATTTTATCAGTTGACAATTTTTTCATATCTTTGACAGGAACCGAGATAAATTGGCTGAAAGTTAGAGCCTCTTCTATTACAGATTTTACGGTAGCTTAACTTAAGAGCCAAGGAGCTTAGCCACAGCCCACGACCCCAATTCCATATTTTTTCCAGGTCCACTGTTGCAGTCACTGCTACCGTAGCTTCCATCGTGCGTGTCTTTTCATGTCGAGACCCTGTCCACACAACAACGCTTGCTTCGAATTAGGTCTCAGATTCAAATGCCGTGGGTGCAGATTCAGAAGATGCTGGAATGCTGGAATGCGTCCCGATCCTGCGATGTTTGATGGCGATGCAATAACAAATAGACGACGTGGCTAAATGTGCTCTAGTGAACTTTTTTTTTCATAACTCCCTCTCGATTGTCTACCGTATTCCCTCCTATAACAGCCCACCCAAACCATTAAATTTGAGCTCGATTATCTCGGACCCTGTAAAAGATATCACAAAGTTAATAACTAGCAAACTATTTATCAGAATATCACCATCATTTTATCAGTTGACAACATTTTGATAGCTTTCACAGGAATTGAGATAATTGAGCTCAAAGTATAAGGCATTACTCTTATTTGTGAATTCTTATTTTGCAAATTCGCTCTATTGATAACACTTCTCCCCTCCTCATGTAACCTCTATTGTCTCTTCAAAATTTATTAAATCAAATGCGCTCCAATGTACTCTCCTATTTTTTAAAATATCTCCAAAACTTCTTTCATCTGCAAATTCGCTCTATTGTGTACTGTGATTATTTAACCCGTTCTCTCAATTATTTGTGATATTTGCTTTTTTTTTAAATGAAAATCCTAATTTTAATCTTTTATTTTGTAATGGATTTTTTTCAAAATTTTGAAAGATTCGAAAAACTAGAATTTCTGAAAGTTTCAAATTCAAAAAATCCAGCATGTCTCGAATATCGAAAAATCGAAATTCCGGAAAACTCTAACTTTCAACATTTTACATGAGGTCCAAAGATTCGAAAACTCTGAAAAATCCTGAAATTTCGCATTTTACAAGAATTCAAAATTCTGAAATTTTCAGAATAAAAACAACGGAATTTCGGGAATTGCAGTAATTCGTCAAAAATCTAAATTTCAAGAAAATCCAAAGTTCAACTACCTATATTATGAGTTCCTAAAGTCCAAAACTTCAAAAAAAAAATCCGGAAATCCCATACACACGGCGAATAATATTGGAAATCGAGTTTTTCTGATTTTTTTCTGATTTATTGGCGCTTTTCTCGATACAGTGGAAAAACAGCTTTTTTGGCATTAAAAAATTCTGGATCGGAAATTTTTTTTCAAAATAAGTAGAGATTGTAGAGAATATGAAGACAAATTAAATGAGCTAAAAAACGTCTAATTTGACCCAAAAACAAAAGCCCTGATAGATTTTCTAAAAAATCAACTGAATTTTGTCATTTTTGAAGCTTTTCGAGGATTTTCAAAAAACCTGTTGATCCATTCATAATGAAAATAAGTAGGATCTGTGCAGAATTTTACGAGAAATTTTTTGATATTAAAATCAACCTATAAAATTTAGAATTGAGACCCCTGATAGGATTTGAAGCAGTCGGATTACTGTAGATTTCTGCGAAAATTTTCTTTTTTTTTCAAAAAAAATTGCATTTTTATTTGGCGTGCTATTATTGGCGTGGCATTTTTGGCTTGGATCGAGGTGGAATGACCTAGAAGAGGGAAAATTGAGGGGGAAAGTGATGCCTGGAGTCTCAAATCCATCCATATGTCGGTTCACGAACAAATTAATTTCTTTTGAACTTTTTGAATTTTGCTTTTTTTTTATGCACGAGAAAAGCGCCAGCAATCGCCTTTCCACGTTTTTCACAAATTATTCGCCGTGATACATTTAGAAATTCTTTTAAAAAATGAATATTTTAGAAATTCCCAGAATTTCAAAAAAAATAATTATTCAGTTCAAGAAATCTACACCAACGTTTCAGAAATTCCAAAAAGTTTGAAAATTCATAAATTTCCAGATTTTCAGAAAAACATTCTTTTCAGAAATTTTTCCAGATGTCCGACGTTCTTCATTCTTGCATCATAAAAATCCCAAAAATCCTGCCATCCTCTCTCCCCCTCAAGATTCACTGATCAGCTCCGTCTGCCGCTTCTCCCATTATCTCTTCTCTGAGTCTCTCTTCTTTCCACACTATTTCCATCCATATTCCATGATTTTTCTGCTTCTCAAGATCTATTCAGTAGAAGAATCAGTGTAAAAATGCCCTCTCAACCTTCTTCTTCTTCTTCTTTCCGCCTGATTTTCTTCCCCCAAAATCTCTTCCTCTTCTTTTTGCCAAAGGAGAAGAAGAAGAGAAAACAACAACCGACTCATTTTTCTACACATCTTGACTACATGTGTTTTTCTGGATTTTTTGAATTTGGCGCTATCAAAGACTGTTTTTTTTTCATAAAGCAAAGTTCAAGGCTCCCAAAAAATTGGTCTACTTTGAGCTCAATTATCTCGCTTCCAGTAAAAGATAACTAACCAGGGAACTATCTGCACGGGATTCCAAGTTACACGTCATGACCTATATCATTAGAAAGCCCATAAAATTCTGATTCGGAATATGTTTTCCGTTTTTGCGAAACGGCGGTGAGCTTCGAGAAAATCAGGTTACAAGACATTTTAGGTCTGTTTAAGCCTGTAAATTTTGCATTGAAAACCGTCACGTCGATTTTAAATGAAAAATCAACAGGTTTGAACAGCACTAAAATGTCTTGTAACCTAATTTTCTCGAAGCTCACCGCCGTTTCGCAAAAACGGAAAACATATTCCGAATCAGAATTTTATGGGCTTTCTAATGATATAGGTCATGAGGTGTAACTTGGAATCCCGTGCAGATAGTTCCCTAGTAAAGTTTGTCAATTGATAAAATGTTCATGATATTACGATAAACAATTTATTAGTTAACCATTTTATGATATCTCTCACAGGAACTGAGATATATACACTCAAAGTTAAGCTCTTTATTCATGTCTGTCCCGGTGCTCATCTTTCCACTTTTTTCCACTTTTGAGGAGTTTGAAGAATTAGTATAGATTTGTGTGACATTTTAGGAAAAGTAAAATAAACTAGGTTTAGAACCAGCTGCGATTTTCAGCATTTTCAGGAGTCTGAAGCTTGATTTTAAGGTTTTCAATCACTTTGAAAATTTTGGAAAATTTAATACAGACCTAGATTGAAAACTTTGCATTCACAGAATTTTTCGAGAACTTCTAGGTTTCTAGCTATTACCCGAATTCTGAAAGAAACCCCTTCTAACTTTAGTACGATATTGTAATCGGCTTTCAAATCACCGGAAACTCAACATTTTGAAACAATTCAAATTGGATACTGTAGGCCTTGAAAAGCTCTACAAAATGATACAAAATTTGACTATTCTCGAAAAATCGCTTTTTCTCAAAAAACTGATTTTCCGAAAATCACCAAATTGTATATAATCTTGCAGAGCTTTTCAAGACCTATAGTATCCTATTCAGATCATTTTTGAATTTTGAATTTTGAGCGATTCACGAGGAAAATAGCTGTTCGATACAGTATTTGGATTGTAGCTCGCTCAAAATCCAAAATTCTGAAACTATTTAAATCGGATACTGTAGCCATTGAAAAGCTCTACGCGATCGTATATAATCTCAAAAAATCAATTAAAAATTTGTTTGAACGCAAAGATTTTCATCCAGGTCAGTTGTACACCCTCCAGAATGATTGGAAACCTGACAGACGACCTCCAGACCACTGAAAATGGCTGAAAATCCACTCAAATAAAAGTTTATTTTTGAAAAGCCAGAAGACAATGTTACAAAGAAAAACAAACAGAGAAAAAATCGCAACTTCATTTATTCATTAGACCAACAAGTAAAAAAAACTAGGTGAAATCGCGCCGAAGGCGCACCAGCTTTTTTATTATAAGAATGAAGAATGAAAATTTTCGAAAAGTGTACTGATTAGCCAGACTAGAAAGTCTGTTGATCCCTTTCGCCACGTAGAGGCTCAGTACATGAAAGGGAAACAAGGTTTATTTGCCAATGGGATCACCTTCTAAAACCCATAGGGAGTGGAGGGAGGGGTCCTCCACCCCTAACAAAAAAACAAGAAGTCAGCCAAAAAACCCCTCTTTTCGGAGACCATTGTCGGTTAATTTTCACAAGCTCCTTCTCTTCCTGATAAGAAGCCACATCGCATACCGCTTTTCATTGTTGTCTCAATTTTTTTAATCTTTGATAAAATCTTCTGCTACTCGGGGACGTTCAGTGATAAATCACCTAGCCATGAACCCGAACATGGCGACCCTGAGGGCCTTTTAGTACTTTTCTTCGCATCGGACCAATCGACAGAAAAAAGCAAAAGAGACAACAACAAGCAGCGTAATGCAAAGAGCTTCTTACCAGGGAGAAGGTGCCAGTGAAAATTATCCAACAATAACGTTCAAAGAGTTGAATTTCACAAAAAACTGAGTTTTTTTTTTCGAATATGTGGAATTTGGGGACGACACGGCGAATAATATTGGAAATCGAGTTTTTCTGATTTTTTTCTGATTTATTGGCGCTTTTCTCGATACAGTGGAAAATCAGCCTTTTCGGCATTAATAAATTCTGGGCCGAATTTTTTTATTTAAAAAATAGTATGAATTGTAGAGAATTGAAAAACAGACAGAATGAACTAAAAAACGTCTGATTTGACCGAAAAATAAAAGCCCTGATAGATTTTCTAGAAAATCAACTGAATTTCGCCTTTTTTGGAGGTTTTCGAGAATTTTCAAAAAATCTACTGACGCATTCATAATGATTTTTAGTAACATTTGTGCAGAATTTTACGAGAATTTTTTTGATATTAAAATCGACCAATAAAATTTAGAATTGAGACCCCTGATAGGATTTGAAGCAGTCGGATTACTGTAGATTTGAGGGAAAATTATTATTTTTGTTCAAAATTTTCTGCATTTTTATTCGGCGTGCTATTATTGGCGTGGCATTTTCTGCTTGGATCGAGGTGGAATGACCTAGAAGAGAGAAAATTGAGGAGAAAAGTGATGCCTAGAGTCTCAAATCCATCACTATGTCGGTTCACGAATAAATTAATTTCTTTTGAACTTTTTGAATTTTGCTTTTTTTTCGATGCACGAGAAAAGCGCCAGCAACCGCCAATCCACGTTTTTCCTAAATTGTTTGGCGTGGACCAAGTTACGTGAATAAAAAATTAAAATTTTGAAAAGTTTAAAAATGAAATATATTTTTACGTTAATTTCAGTGAAATTTTTGTGAAATAAATAGGTTAAATCGCGCCGAAGGCGCACCAGCTAGCTGTTTGAAGCGCTGGAGGAACTTCTTAATTGGTGACATCTAAGTATTTTCTATCCTCTTTTCCTCGCAATTCCCCAATTTCAGTTTATCTTCCAACATTTTTTCTAGGCCACGGCCATCACATACCATTCTAGAAGCCCACCCTATACTTGCACTTTGAGCTCAATTATCTCGGTTCCTATAAGAGATATCAAAATTTTGCAAACTGATAAAATGTTTATCATATTATAAGAAACATTTTATCATTTGACAACTTTTTGCTAGCTCTCATAGGAGCCGAGATAAGTGAGCTCGAAGTATACGGTTCTCGCTGAGCTGAGCGGTCGGCACCCTTTGCTTGAAAATTAATTATCTCGGTTCCTGTAAGAGATAACAAAATTTTGTCAACTAACAAAATATTTATCATATTATAAGAAACATTTTATTAGTTGACTACTTTTTGATATCTTTTACAGGAACGGAGATATATAAGCTCAAAGTTGACGACTCAGTTTTTTATGAAGAAGAATTTGAGGCTCTGAAAAACTAGGTCGGAGGTGTCTGATTCTTGATTTCTAATCACTAAGACCTTGCTAATCTTTTCTCCTTACAATTTTTTACTTTTCTAGGCCATGGCCGTCATATACCGTAAAACTTGTATTAGAAGGTCGACCTTTTTGAAGTCACTAGGGGCGCCTTTCTAATACAGGTTCACCTATACATATCATTCCAGCTGCTTCAAAAAATGGCTGACGACGAAGAAGACATTGTGTGGATTCGCGAAGACGCGCCATCTGATCCAGTGTCGCCAACAACGCCAGCGACCATCATAGAAGCTGCTCCGATCCTTTCCGACGCTTTTGACAAGCCTGTTCTGAAGGCGTCCGGTCCACCGGAGGTCACAATTTCGGCACCACCGCTGACACCGCCAGCGAATCCGGTGGAGGCGTCCGAAGTAAAACATTCTGAGGTGGCTGCTCCGGCTCCAGAAGTTCCAGCAGCTTCTGAAGTCAAACACGATGAGTCGTCGGCTCCAGAAGTTCCAGAAGTCAAGCCTGTCGAGGTTCCAGAAGTGTCTGCTCCGGCTCCAGAATTTCCAGAAGCTTCTGAAGTCAAACAAGCCGAGTCTTCGGTTCCAGCAGTGCCAGACGCCAAGCCTTCCGAGGTTCGAGAAGTGTCAGCTTCGGCTCCAGAAGTTCCAGAAGCCAAGCCAGCTGAAGCATCAGCTCCGGTTGTTCCAGAAGCTTCTGCTCCAGAAGTCACCGTATTCCACGCTCCCGAACCTCCGCGAATCGAATCGGTGCAATTCGAGGAGACCAAAAAACCAGATCCAGACACTTTATCGCTCAAGCTAGACCCAAAAACCCCAAACTCCGTGGATGATAATAGCATGAGTTTTGATATCAGTAAGTGGAGAGGTAAGTGCGCTCTATTGAACTTAAATTTTTGAAGGGGTGTAACTTGCTTCAAACTTTATATTTATAAATTTTGAGAATATTGCGTTGTAGAGCTTTTTTGGGGCTACATTGTACATTTTTAATCAATCGAAAATATTGATTTTGAAGGGAGTTACACTTGTTTCCGTGGAGCGCACTTTCTCTCTGATTTTCATCGGCTTGTTTTCAAATTCCCGCCAAATCTCAAAACTTCAAATTTTCCAGGCGAGTGTGAGCGCAAATTCAATAAAGCCGTTCAAGAAGCATCTGATATGTTGGAAGATTTTGATAAAAAATCAAAGGAAGTGGTGGAGAATACAAGATTCGTCGCTAAAGAGTTGAGTGGCCTAGGAAAATCCTAGGCCAGTCTAACCCAAATTTTCAAATTTCAGATTAGCCGAACTCGCCGCTTCTGCCCCAAGAGTCTTTCAAAAAACCATCGATGACCATTCACAGGTTCCAGAAGTTTCTGAACTTCCATCTGGAGGGTAAGATTGCTCAGCTTAAACTATTTACCGTATTGCTCAGCCTTCCCAAAAACGTGGAATCCGTGCTGATTGGTGAGGGAATTCTGGAGGAAATCACTGGAACACTGGTCCTACCTAATGGATATGTGCTGGTTACAGATGAGCGTGCTGGAATTATAGCTTTTGATTTGGAGGGGAATGTTAAGGCGAAGGTTAGGCGGGAATTCAAAATTTTCAAAAAAAAATCAAAATTTCAGATCAATCCACCAGAATTCCGAAAGCTATGGAGTCCGGTATACCACAAGGAACATATTCTCGTAGGCATAACTTTAAAATCAATTTGCGCTCCACAGAATAATAATTCCAGGTGCTCGCCGACGCCAAGAATTCAGAAGACCACTGGGTGCGTCACGTCATCAAGTTCACTTGTCAGCTAGAATACGTGGCAAAGATCGAGTGTCCGTCTTGGCTCTCAGAATGCACAATTTTGAGAGAAAGGCTTAGCATTGCACACAACGATCACTTGTATCTGTGTGTTTGTGGAGAGGTAAGTGCGCTCTATTGGACTTGAATTTTTGAAGGGGTGTAACTTGCTTCAAAATTGATGTTTTAAAATTTTTAAAAATGTTATTTGTAGAGCTTTTTGAGAGCTACATTTTACATTTTTAATCGATCAAAAATATCGATTTTGCACAAAGTTACAGTTGTTTCCGTGGAGCGCGTTTTCATTTTCCACAGCTCTTAGCTGTCCTTGACTTCCATCGGCTAGTTCAGAGTGCCATATTCAAATTCAGTCAACTTTTATATCATTTTGTAGAACTTTGCAAGTCCTACATTTACATTCAAACTAAATCGAAAATATTAACTTTGAAGA
Organism: Caenorhabditis nigoni; assembly: GCA_027920645.1. Taxonomy (NCBI): domain Eukaryota; kingdom Metazoa; phylum Nematoda; class Chromadorea; order Rhabditida; family Rhabditidae; genus Caenorhabditis; species Caenorhabditis nigoni. Next base: position 16,133,272 of record CP115866.1, read on the forward strand.
GAGTTACAACAGTTTCCGTAGAGCGCGTTTTCATTTCGATACCTTTTGCGGTACTCGATTTTCAACTGCTTTATCTCAAATGATACATATTCGAACATACTTTTTTATTATATACATCTTGTAGGACTTTTCAAGACCTACATTTTCCAATTTAAATCAATTAAAAATATTAATTTTGAAGAGAGTTACGATGTTATTCTTAGAGCGTACTCGAACATGAATAAGCGACTTTATATGACCCTCACATTCAGTTTCAAAAGGTCAGCTCTCAAAAGTGTCATATCTAAATACAATTGAGTTATATATCAGTTTGTAGAACTGTTGGAGGCCTACATTTTGCAATTTGAATCATTCAAAAACATTGATTTTGAAGAGAGTTACAACAGTTTCCGTGGAGCGCGTTTTCATTTTCGAAAGATCTTTGCGCTCCTCGCATTTCATCTGCTCATTCTCAAACGGCAGGAATTCAAATCTAGTCGAATTTTATATCATTTTGTAGAGTTTTTCAAAACCTACATTTTGCAATTTAAATCAACAATATATCTTAATTTTAAAGAAAGTTACAACTGTTTCCGTGGAGCGCGTTTGATTTTTCGATGGCTCGCTCTGAGCAAAATTTGTACCATTTTGTATAGTTTTTTGAAGACCTACATTTCCCAATTTAAATCAATTAAAAATATTAACTCTAAAGAAAGTTACAACTGTTTTCGTGATGCGCGTTTTCATTTCGATATCTCTTGCGGTCCTCGATTTTCAACTGCTTTATCTTAAATGATACATATTCGAACATACTTTGTTATTATATACATCTTGTAGAGTTTTTCAAGACCTACATTTTCCAATTTAAATCAATCTAAAATATTGATTTTAAAGAGAGTTACACTAGTTTCCGTGGAGCGCACTTTCTAAGTTTTCAGATTTTCTCCGGAATCTACGAGCTGACCCCAATTGGACAATGGACAGAGCTAGAGTACAAATTATCAGAAGCCTATGTTGATATGTTAGCATTTGCCACAATTGGTCCAATTACTCAATTGTTGGTTGTTGAAGGTAGGACATCCGGACAAACAGAGGTACAGTAGGATTTTCAGGTCGTCGAAATTACGTTTTGCTGGTTTCCGTGCGAGAATCTAGAATTGTGGACAAGAAACGAATGGCCATTTGCGAGCGACCGGGAGCACTGGCGAGAGATGAAGCGGGTAAGTAAATGCGCTCTATCTCACTTCCTGTGAAAGATATCAAAAAGTGCTCTACTGATAAAATGTGTATCTTTGAATTTTACACATTTTATCAGTTGACCACATTTTGATATCTCATACAGGAAGCGAGATAAATGGGCTTGAAGTTAGGTGTTCGGTGGAGCGCATTTGCTGAACGGACAAATTCAAAAATTCAATTTCAGGCCGTCTATTCGTGGCGAATCGCTTCTCGGCCAGCATTCAATTGGTGGATACGATGCGTTGGGTGTCCGAGAAGAATGTGGCGATTACTGAGGCGTTTGTGAGTGTGGGGATGGCTGGGCGGGAAATTTGAATTTTTTGAAAAATTCAAAATTTTAAAATTTTTCAAAAAATTAAATTTTCAAAAATTTTTAGAAAGAAATTTCGAATTTTTCCAATAATTCCAGAAAAATCAAAAAAAGTAAGAAATTCTGAAAATTTTTCAAAAATATTGGAATTTTCAAAAAAGATGGTTTTAAAAATTTAAAAATTTAGGGTTTTTTAGAATTCCAAAAATTCTGAAAATGTTCAAAATTTTGGAATTTTTGAATTTGGCGGGAAAACTTTTGTTATCGAATTTTTTTCTAGAAATCCGAAAATTCTGAAATTTTCAAACTTTTTTAAAATATTGAATTTGGCGGGAAATTTCTTCAATTGAATTTTTCTAGAACCTGAAAATCGAAAAAATATAAAAAATTCAGAAACTTTTTGGAATTTTCAGAAATTTTTTTTGGCGGGAAATTTGAATTTTTCTGAAAATGTTATCTAAAATTTTCAAAATTTTCTGTCATTTTCCAGGTCCGTCACTTCACCGCCTGCTGGGGTCTTCTGGCGATTCCACTGAAGAACGCCGTGCGTCTTCAGAGATACTCTTTCCGTTCTCTTCGCTGAATATTGATTATTTTTTGGATTTTTAATAAAAATTTTGGGGAAAATCAATTTTTAGAAATTTTTAGATATTTGAATTTAAAAAATCAAATTTGAATGTGATTTTTTCTAATTTTTTTTTTTTTGAAAAATTTTCCAAAATTTTCGTAGTATTTGAGTTCCAAAATTTGGAATTTGTGTGATTTATGGGACAAGAATTGCTTGAATTTCAAAAAATAGTGAAGAAGTGGACACAAAATGAAATAAATTAAGGGGAATTTCAGACAAAAATTGGGGGTCAAAATAGCCGAAAAATATGAAAAAATAGAGAAAAATAGGCCAAAAATTAAGGATTCCCTCCATCATCTCGTTTTTTCGATATCTTCGTCTGATCGACTCTCTTCAAGTGTCCCGGACTCGTCACATCGATCTTCCACGCGAGATTCTTCAGGTCGTTCGCCAGATTCATTAGGAGGATTCTGAAAATTCAAAAATGAGAAATTTCGAATCCAGAATTACAGAATTTTTGGTCTAAAGTTTCAAAAAAAAGTAGAAAAAATCTAGAATTTTCGAGAAAAATTCAGCGAAAAATTGAGATTTTTTGGATTTTTTCCTCGAATTTCCAGCTAACTTCTCAAAATTTTTTCCAGATTTTTCCTATTAAAAAAACCCACTTATTCGCCTCGAACTTCATATATTTCTGATGGAGTGCTTCTGGAATCCAACGTCCCTGATAGAAGACGTCACCGTCGTTGGGCTGCGTCGCCGACATGATTCCTGGGTATTCTGGAAGCGATTTTTAAGATTAATGGCGTTAAAAATCTCTCATTTTAAGCTTGAAAACCACGATTTTCAGCTATTTCGAGTCATTTTTTTTTTGGGAATTTTCAAGACCAAACTCAGACTTTTCAGGGCCGAAATTCGATGTTTTTCTATTATTTTTTGCACTCAAAAGCATAAAAAAATGCAAAATTTCAGCTCGAATTTCCTCAATGTTCTCTCAAAAAAAACCAACTTCTCTCCAGCTCGGCACGCTTCTCTCTTCTCTTCTCATCCATCGGTTTTTCCAATTCCGAATCGTCCAACATCATCTCGATATAGTCATCGCCGGTCAGTCGTTTCCACTCGGGCGGTCGGCGTTTTTCAATGATTACGCTGGAAAAATCGAATTTCTGGAGGCAAAAATGAGGTTTTTGGGCTTAAATTCGGTCCATTTTCAGCCCCTTTTTCAGATTTTTTAGCTTGAAATTGGTCCATTTTTCACTATTTTTCGATTTTGAAGAATCAAGTTAATCTATTTCTGACACATTTTCAGCAATTTTCCAGTCAAAAATAGCCATTTTCAGCTCAATTTTCCTCGTTTTCAATTCAAAGTTAGTCAATTTTTGAACCATTTTCAGTCACTTACAGCCGAAAATAGCCATTCTCTGCCCAATTTTTCGTCATTTCCATCTGAAAACCAGCTCATTTTGACCCATTTTCAGCCATATTCAGCTTAAAAATTGTCTTTTTTAGCCCGAATTTTGCTTTTTTTTCGCTCAAGATCGGTTTCTTTGCCAGCCAATAATAGCCATTTCCAGCCTAATTTTTTGCTTTTATATAGCAAAATTGGTCTATTTTCAACCTTTTTTCAGATTTTTAAGCTCAAAATTGACCTATTTTGAGCTTTTTTAGCCTTTTTTTCAGCCTAAAATAGCCTATTTCCTCACCGAATTTGCACCATTCGTTCCAAATTTTGTCGACACCTCGCCGCCACCTCACCCGGATTCTCTCCATCGACCGGCGGTCGACGGTCCATCACTCTTTTCAGCAATAATGAGAGAGACGACGTTCTGAAAAATTATGTAATTTTAGAATTTTCAGGGCTCAAAAATCATAAAAATTTGTTGAAATTGCTCAAGTTTTCGGGGATTTTCAGCCAAAAAAGCTTTAAAATCATCAAAATTGGCTCAAAATGTCTGAATTTTCTAGAATTTTCGGCTGAAATGTTTCCAAATTTCGGCCTATTTTCTGATGAAAAATCAGTCAATTTTGCTTGTTTTCAGCTTTTTTTTTTGGAATTTTCTGAGAATTCTCACTTATAGTTAAGCTCATTGACAAGATCCCGCCCATATTGACACAACTCTCCCGTCGTCAATTTGTTCAGATCCATCTCCTTGTGACGTGGCGAATCTCGAGGAAGCGAAAGTTGATTGGCAAACAGTGATGTGGCTTCCTGGAAAAAAATGGGCTGAAAATCCGTATTTTTGATCAAATTTCTAGCTATTTTAGGCAAATTTCCTATTACTGAAATTTTTTGAGAACCAAAAATGCAATTTTTAAGCAATTTTCAGCCAGAAAACGACTCTAAAAATGGCTGAAAATCGGTTAAAAATCGCCAAAAAATTTCAAAAAAATCCAATTTTTGGCCAAATTTCTAGAATTTTCAGAGTGTCTTAGAGCAATTTTAAGCACTTTTTGAAGTTTTGAAGACTACGAACTACAATTTCTATATACTCTATTACTCTAACGAGTAACTCTAACCTGTCTCATCGCGGAATTCGCCGAATGAGCCGACGATGCGGATGGCGGAAATCCTTGCGTAGGCGGAGCCAGATGAAGCGTGGGCGGAGCCTGTTGAGCGGCATGTTGCTGGGCCGCGGCCTGAGCAGCGGCCTGTTCGGCCTGAAGTTGGGCGGCACGAGTGGCCTGCTGCTGTTGGAAGTGCTGATGTTGTTGATCCAAATAGGCTTGCTGGGCGGCCATCAATTGACGATTTTGGATATTGGTCAGGTGAAGAGCCTCCAACTTGGTGTTTATTAGTAAAGGGGGCGGGGCTTAGGGGGTATTTAAAGGGACAGGAGGTTTTCCTAACGTTTTGGGCCCATTTTCCATGGACTTTCTGGGTCAAAAATCCCTTTAAAAATCCCAAAAACCTACCTCATAACTATTATTGGGCACCTGCCTCCCACTGGCCGTCACCATTCCACCGCCTGGAGTTTGATGCATGGCTCCGCCCATCGCTCCGCCCATCCCTCCTGGATACGCTGGTTGTTGTTGAAGCAGTTGACTTAGAGACGGCTGTTGTGGTGGTTGTTGAGGTGGTTGTGATGGTGGGAGTGGAGCCGAAGAGAGGTGCTGAGCCAGAATTGACGTGGATGGACCTGGTTGTTGTTGTTGGGGTGGAGGAGGAGGCGCGTAGTGACCTGGCATTCTGAAAGCAATTTTGGGTGAATTTGGGGTCTAGAATAGCTTTAAAACGGTCCAAAATGGTCAAAGATGGTCTAAAATAGTCCAAAATGATCCGGAAATGCTCTAAAACGATTTTAAAGCTTTTTGGATCAGTTTTGGACCATTTCAGTCTAATTTAGCATCATTTCTAGCTAATTTTCGGATGATTTTTAACCATTTTTGAACTATATGATACCATTTTCAGACTATTTTAGACCATTTCTGGATAATTTTTGATCATTTTTGGACTATTTTGGTCATTTTACAGTATTTTTGGCCGGGTTTGGACTATGTTAGGACTATTTTAGACCGTTTTTGGACTATTTTAGACCATTTTTGGACTATTTTAGACCGCTTTTTGACTGTTTTGGACCATTTTTGGACTATTTCCGAACCGTTCTTGGATCATTTTCGGGTCATTTTAGACCATATAGGACCAATTCGAACCACTTTAGGGCAATTTCAAACCAATTTCTAGCGATTTTCAGTAATTTTTTGACCTATTTAGATGCAAATCACTCACCCTGGCCGTGTATCTCCACTCAAATCGATCGGCATTCCTCGTGTTCCGAATCCCGGTGGATATCCACCAGCCATTCCGAATCCTTGCGGTGGTCCTTGTACATTTCCAGCACTTCCCGACGGTCCGACACCGTATGCAGCATCACCCCATGATGGTTCGGGCTTGACTGAAGACGCTTTCAGGGGATTAGTCGGGGTTTTTGAAATAAGGATGAGCAATGGAAGGGGGGAAAATGAGCTTGAATGTTTAGCAAATGCGCTCTACCGAACCACCCACCCCACCAGCCGCACTTTGAGCCAATTTATCTCGGCTCCTGTGAGAGATATCAAAAATCTGTCAACTGATAAAATGTTACTGATATTATAAGGAACATTTTATCAGTTGACAGATTTCCCTTATCTCTTACAGGAACCGAGATAAATGGGCTCAAAGTTGAGTGTCCGGTATAGCGCACTTACTGAACCGAAAATGTTGAATTTTTTAATTAATTGCAGCTCATTTTTGCCAATTTTAGCTCATTTTCCCTCGATTTTTCCCAAATTTTCAAGCCAAAAAAAAGGACAAAAAACCCACTTCTAACATTCATAAAATCGGGTGGAATCCGCGGATCAGCTCCTCCAGGTCCTCCTGGATACTGTGGCTGGGGCGGAGGCATCTGGCCGAATGGATGGGGCACTCCGGCTTGATACATGGGGTAATTCCCAAATGGAGGCATTCCTTGTGGCGGGAAATTTGGATTTACGCCTCCTGGATAGTTTGGGTTTTGACCTGGCGGGAGACCTCCGGGGTAGTTGTGATGGGGATTTTGATTTGGGTTCATTCTGAAAATTGGTTGAAAATTTGAGATTTTCAGATTTAAAATAGCCTAAACATGACCTAGATAGGCCTAAAAATGACCTAAATTGACCTATTCTTGCCTAAAAATTACCTGTTTCTGCCTAAAAATGACCTAAGTTTGCCTAAAAATGACCTAAATTGACCTTTTTTTGCCTAAAAATGAACTAATTTAGTCTAAAATCGGTTTGAAATTGTTCAAAAATGGCCTACATTTGCCTAAAAATGACCTAATTCAGTCTGAAATCATTCAAAAATAGCTTGAAATTGCCTAAAAATGACCTAGATTCGCCTAAAATGACCTACATTTGCCTATAAATGACCTAAATTTACCTAAAAATAACCTATTTTTGCCTAAAAATGACCTTATTTAGTCTGAAATCGGTTAGAAATTGTTCAAAAATGGCCTAAATTTGTGTCGAAATGACCTAAAAATGACCTAAAATTGCCTACAATTGGCCTAACTTGACCTATTTTTGCCTAAAAATGGCCTAATTTAGTCTAAAAAATAAATTTTGAGCGATTTCCTATCAAATTGGCTCATTTTTCTCGGAAATTCTAGCATGTTTTTTTGAGATTTTCAGCTTCAAAATGCAATTTTTTCATAATATTTTGACATGGAAAATAGTCGAAAAATCGATGTTTGTCTAGTTTTCTATCAAATTGGCTCATTTTTCTCGGAATTTTTAGCATTTTCTGAGATTTTCAGCTTTAAAAATTGATAAAAACCAGAATTTTCAGATATGAAAGAGTGATGTTCAACACTCGAATATTTAAATTTTTGTAGGATTTCAAGAGGTGAAACGAGATGAATTCATATGAAAATAGACGAAATCATGAAAAAAATACATGTATCAGTGGGAAAAATGTGTGAAATGTAGGTGAAAAATAGGGAAATCGCGGGGATAAAGGAGATCAAAAATAAGGAATTTAAAGGGAAAAAATCGGATTTTTAGCATCAAAAAAGGGTCATTTTCAGCGATTTTCAGTGCTCCATCGCCTCCGCACCAGCCGCCTTCATCTCCTTCACACACAACGATTTGGCCTCGAAGAACGCGGCGACAACCGCAGCCAATTGTGTCTCATTCGAGCATCCAGTCGACAGATTCTCCTCCACTTCTCCTAATCCAACAATTATCGCAGACATCGCGGAATCCGGAATATCCATAGAGAACGCCAAGTCGTGTAAATGAGTTATCACATCCTGTAGAGCGTATCCATTCTCAAAAAGGCTCTTCTTGATCTTATTCATACAGATTTTGGCGGTTTGATTCAGCAGAATCGTCACAACCTTCTTCATTTCCGCCGGCGTCGGCTGCCCAATACACTGGTATACTGTAGACTCGGAGACCGTCTCAAATGACATTGCTGTGGATTGAAGCGTGTTGATTACGGTACGCATGTCTCCTTTGGACACTCTCAGCAGCGCTTCTCGACCGTCTGGTGTCATCTGAATCCCTTCAGATTTGACGATGAAATCGAGGCGAGGGACAATGAGTGATTGATCGAGAGGAGCGAAACGGAAGCGGGTGCAACGAGATTGAATGGCCGGGATGATGGAGGCCAGGTAATTGCATATGATGCAGAATCGAACGTTGTCGGTGTACTTCTCGATTACTCTTCTCAACGCATTCTGCGCATCCTTGGTCATCGCATCAGCCTCATCGAGAATCACCAGCTTAAACGGAACACCATCCTTGTCCGAAGCACTCGCAAACGCTTGAAGTCCTTTGGTTTGCGCGAAATTGACAATTGTGTTTCTAAAAAATCCATATTTAATTCAAAAAATTGTTTTTTCTATTCCCCAACCTGACTACATCGATACCACGCTCATCAGATGCGTTCAATTCCAGCACCATCGATGACATTTTCGATGGATGGTACATTTTACGCGCCGCCGCCAGCACTGTCGTCGTTTTTCCGGTTCCAGGCGGTCCGTAGAACAGCAGATGGGGCAAAGTGCGATTTTCGATGAATTTTGTCACTGCAAATCACGTTTTTCAGCTCGGAAACCTCTAGAAACTATAAAACTTACAGGTTTTCACCACTTGTTCGTGCGCGACAAGTTCATCCAGTTTGCTCGGCCGATACTTCTCCACCCATGGCAAATTCGAGACAACTGTTGTACTGGGAAGCATTCTGAAGTGCTGAAAATTCGAAAAAATTGAAAATTTTCAAGGAAAATCGCGAAAATAACTTCTAAAAACTGTTTTTAAAATCGTTTTCAACAAATTCGCGGCCAAAATTCTTGTCCGAGAGGAGTCCGCAAGTCGGCGCGCGGCGAGACCCACCAACGAAAAGCGATGTGCCTTTAAAAAATATTTCAATTTCCAGGGATTTTTTGATTTAAACAAGTCTAAAAAACAGGAAAATATGAAGTAAAAACTATTTATTTAGTACAAAAAATTAATTTCCCTCTGAAAATCGTTCGATTTCCGCCAATGCTGTGTATTCCGACTTGCCAGGGCTGAAAAAAAATTTTTTTTCGAAAAAATCCGAATTCATAGAAAACATCGTACAATTTCGTGAGCTCCTCTGAATGTTGCCTGCTCTGAATTCTCGACTTTCTCATCAAAATCAAGCTCACCTTTCCGTTGGCCGCAACTTTCAGCACAGCGCCGGCGTTCTGAAAAAAAAATTTTGAAAAAAAAAATTAAAATTTTAATTCAGACATCAATTTCGTTCATGTATCTGGGTGCCGAGAATATTGTGCACAGTTTTCGATCCGCGAAAAATTTGAACCCATTTGGCATCATCTGGAATTTTTTCAAAAATTGATTTTTCGAAAAAAAATGTTTTTCAAAAAAAAAACCTGATGAGCTCTAACAATCAGGTTCACATTAAGCCTTCGGCAAGCGTCCGACACCGCCTGAGCATTGAAACAAACCGATAATCCGCGATTTTTGTTCCAACAAAAGGCAGCCTCGTTGGGTCTGGATATTTCAGAAATTTCAGAATTTTCTGGAAATAAAATTTTTCAAAAAAAATATAAAAACCTCCCAAAATCCTCTGGATCCGCCCACAACAAGTCTTGAGCCAGGCGATTTGAATTTACATCGATTAACGGGCGGGAAATCTTAAAATTCAAAAAAAACTTATAAGGCATCTGGACACCAAGAAACACAGACATACCATTCGAATAGCATCCAGGGACACCAAATCAGGACTAATTCCTCCGTGCATACAAAGAATTTTGTGTCCAATCAGACAGGCTAACGGCATAAACGAAAACGCATCGTTGAATCGCTCCCAAACCTCCTGGGCATCTCTTTTCGACGTCAGACGACGGAGGATTTCGTGCTGGAAGAGAAATTTTCAAAAAATTGGAATTCTAGGCCACAATTTCTAGGCCATCTATTACCCTAAACCCATATCTGAAATTGATCACTTTTGTCTCATGATTTCCACGTAGAAGAATGTATTGTCGGGGGAACAGGATCTGGAAGAGGAAGTTTTGAAAATTTGGGATTCTAGGCCAGCACACACTTTTAGCGAAAAAACGAGACAGATGCATTCCAGAGAGTTGTAGCCACGATCCACGTAGTCTCCGAGGAAGACCCATCTGGAATTATGAAGATTTTTAGAGCCTCTGTAGGCCTCAGATGGCCGGGAATGGCCTAGAACCTCAATTTAGGTCAGGGCCTAGAAATCCAAATTTATGACAACTTTTTCCAAAACGATGAAGTCCCAAAGAAAGTTCGTGCGACAGCTAGGTTTATCATTGCACTCCTCTGCTTACACGCTTGAGTGCACCCGTGGTCGAGTGGTATACGCTTTTGCCCTACGTTCCAGAGGTCCCAGGTTCGAACCCCACGAGGGCTTAAACCTTTTTTATGGTTTTTTTAAGTGTAAAAATGGAAGTATAGGGAAAATATACGATATTTTGAAGGATTCTGTGTTTTTTTCGATAAAATTTTTTGAGAAATTTTTGAGCTAGAGGATTTTTAAACTGCTTATTCTCTATATTACTATTTTACAATGCAAAAAATCGGAAAACAATCCGAATTATAGCTTTTTTTCCAGAAAAAAAAACAAAAAATGAACAACTTCAAATTTTTCAAATCACTTTTCTTTCTCCCCGCCTTTCCCCCTCTCTCAGAAAATCCAGAAAATCCGCCCTGTTTTGTACGCCCACCGCGCCATCTACTACCAGTGTGACTGTGGTGTACTGGATAACGCTTTTGTCCGCCGCCCAACAAGCCGCAGGTTCGACTCCCGCCCTCTCTGAAACTCTTTTTTATTCGTTTTACAACCTCACTTTTTGGTAGAAAATGCATAACTCGGCTTTCTGTCATCAATCGAAGCAGCATTTCCTTCATTTTTACAATTCAGAAGGCGTACAAGATCGTCGTGTTGTCCATGAATGTCACCGACGATTCTAACCGGCGGGGAAATTTCTGCAAGCGTCGGCTCTCGTCTAAACTCATCAATAACCAAATCGATGAGTGAGAAAAGCTCGAATTTTGTGTAGATTTGATCGTTTTTGATTTGCAAATGGCGCTTACAAAAGTGTTGAACATCGAAAACTCTTTTTTCGATTGACTAGAAACCTTTTATTAGGGGTTTTCATGGGAAATTTGTTTACCATATCTATAAGGAAGTTTAGATTTTATAGGTTTGGTTAATTATTAGAGGAAAATAGGAAATAAGTCAGGAACTCGTGGAATCTAGATGCCGTTTTTTCACGCTTACTCGGTTCCTATAAGAGATATCAAAAATGTGTCAACTGATAAAATATTAGTGAGATTATGGCAAACATTTTATCAGTTGACATCTTTTTGATATCTCTTACAGAACTTGAGATAATTGAGAATTTCCCATAAGAATCTACAGACTGAAAACCCATCACTTTTTTATTAAACGATTGAAAACTCTATAAAAACACTTCTTGTTCCACCTATAATATCTTTTTTAGACTTCAAAAAACTATAAAAAAGGATTTGACTCTCATGGGATTCGAACCTGGGACCTCTTGAACGAAGGGCAAAAGGGCAATCCACTCGACCACGCGTGCACTCGAGCATATATGAGGAATGCGTTTATAAACGCGACTCTCGCGGCAACTTGTGAGGAAGGATTCCCATATAAGATTTTGATCTCCAAAATAGACTAGAACGAAGTGATCTCAATTAACTGATAAGCTGATCACGTCATCATCAGACAAGCTTCGCTATCTCCGCGCAGACATTCTAGATGTTTGTCTTCAGATAGTCTATCCATCAGAGAGGTTTAAAAGGAATCTCAAGTTTGAGATTTGGCGCCAAGTTCGAAAAATATATTCATACCCTAACTTTGAGCTTCATTATCTCGATTCCTGTAAGAGATATCAAAAATTTGCCAACTGGTAAATTATTCATCATAATATCACCAACATTTTATCAGTGAATACATTTTTGATATCTCATATAGGAACCGAGATAATTCAGGAAAACTGGCACGATGCCAAATCTCGTCATTACAGGCCTTTTTCTTTGAACTCTTTTACTGGCTATTCCAGTTAAAAAATTTCGTCAATTAACAAAATGTGTAACATTTCATGTTGTTCAATTTTGTTGTAAACATTTTTTCGATATCTATGACGGCTTTTATTTTTGAACCACAAGTTCAACATTAATGATCTTCAAACTATCCAAAAGTTCTTGATTGTCTGAGATCTTCGTACAAAATGATTCCGAATTGTTTTGTCTCTTCTTTATCACTAGACAACCTGCTTGTGTAACGAATTTTGTCTGAAGATCAAGTATTTTTCGTTTTCCATTGATAATAATATAGCTTAATTGATTCATTTTGATTCTCTAATGTTCCAAACTCCCTTTTTACTTTTTCTAATTGCTCCAAAACTTGGCTCCTCCTGTGTTGCCACAATTCCCCCCAAAGAAGTTTATATAACATCTACAATTGATAACTTACCCACCCATCAGCCAGTTACCGAAGAAGAAGATACATCTACTCCTCCTATGGTAACCACTACAGTAGGCAGTGAGGAGACTACGGTAGAAGCTGAAGTGACTACAGAAGAAGTGATGAGTAGTACAGAAAATTGTGAGATTCTTTTTCAGAATTAAAGGATCAGACATGAAAATAAAGGGAGTTGAAAAAATAGGGAAAAGTTGTTAGGATACAAAAATACGGACCTTCATAATAGGAACTTTATTTTTGGACAAAGACCATAATGAGATTTACGAATCAAAATAATATCAATTTCCTGGAAAAGTTTCATCCCCCAAAAAAAACAAGATTTTCTTGGAATTTTCTAGTGGGAAATGTTGATCAACCTCCATCCTTTTTCTCTTGTTTTGTTCAAATCATTTATACGATCCGTCTGCCATTGATTGTTGCCGATAGTGAAGTCGAATTGATCCTTTTTGATTTTCTAAGCATCTAATTGTAAATGTTTTCGATTCTCTTTTTACTATTTCTATTTTTACCAAAATTTGTCAATTCTTGTGTTGCCACTATTCCCCCTGCAGACGTTTATATACCAAATTGTAAGTCTTGAAAACGAAAAATCCCGTTTTCACTTTGAGCCAATTTATCTCGGTTCCTGTAGAAGATATTAAAAAGTTATTAACTGATAAAATGGTTATCATAATATTCTGAATATTTTGCTAGTTGACCATTTTTGATATCTTTAACAGAAAACGAGATATATAGACTTTAAGTTGAGGATTTGGGGAGACATTCTATTAGAGTGATTCATTCAATTTTTCTCTGAACTATTTTTACAGTATGCAACACCTGTGACATGGAAACTGTGGAAATTGAACCTAATGGATTGGAGTATGAGAAAGAGTATTGTTTAAAATGTTCCATTATATGTAGAAGAAACGTCATAAACCTTAAATAGCACTTCGAGCTCAATTATCTCGATTCCTGTGAGAGATATTAGAACTTTGTCAACTGATGAAATATGTTTGATATTATAATAAAAATTGTTTCAGTTTACTACTTTTCGATATGTTTTAAAGGAACCGAGATATATGGGCTCAAAGTTGACGGTTTGATTATAAAAACAAAATGTTTCAACCTTCAGAAATTCAACTCCAGTTAATGGATGTAACGTTGGTTACGCATACTGCCTATCAACCAGTGCATGCGCTTCCAGTCAAATGGTGGTGAGTCGGAGACTCACAAGGGAAGCCTCCCAAGTGTTAGACGGGGATTCGGATAAAACCTATGCCAAATGATAGTACACAACCTAACTAGAACAGCCCCAGAATTATAGCTGCCCTCGTGAAGGTCTATTCAAATGGCGAGGCATTTTATGATTTTTCGTGAGTTCGGAGTCGGTACCGTTCGAGCAACCATAACTTTGTTCATTTTTGTGGTAGACGCTTAAACTTTTTTTTATTCAAAAGGTGATAAGTTGATAAGCATTAATGTTAATTACAGCTATGCTCCATCTTCAAAAGTAAAGTCAGGAAAATTGAAAGTATCCAAATTTCGAGTGCCAACGAATTGAAAAAATGCCAATTTTTGAAAAAAAGTACTCGGGGGACCATGTCTATCAGATTTCTCAGGGCAAGTAACGTAGATATCCGTGTTCAAATATAGGTCTAGCCTTTGAGTTACGAGACTTATTTCAATTTTTTTCAATAAAAATTGAAAACTCATGTACCTCTATACATGACATTTTTTGAAAAATTTTATAACTTCCGAATGATTTTCTTTTGAGTTTCTGAACTTTATTTTGTTGTTTCTACTCGTTTCGGCTCGTTTTAAATAATTTTTGAAAACTTTTATTTTTCAAAAAATTTCATGTAGGGGGGTACATGAATTTTCAATTTTTATTGAAAAAATTGAAATAAGTCTCGTAACTCAAAGGCTAGACCTATATTTGAACACGGATATCTACGTTACTTGCCCTGAGAAATCTGATAGACATGGTCCCCCGAGTACTTTTTTTCAAAAATTGGCATTTTTTCAATTCGTTGGCACTCGAAATTTGGATACTTTCAATTTTCCTGACTTTACTTTTGAAGATGGAGCATAGCTGTAATTGACGTTAATGCTTATCAACTTATCACCTTTTGAATAAAAAAAAGTTTAAGCGTCTACCACAAAAATGAACAAAGTTATGGTTGCTCGAACGGTACCGACTCCGAACTCACGAAAAATCATAAAATGCCTCGCCATTTGAATAGACCTTCACGAGGGCAGCTATAATTCTGGGGCTGTTCTAGTTAGGTTGTGTACTATCATTTGGCATAGGTTTTATCCGAATCCCCGTCTAACACTTGGGAGGCTTCCCTTGTCAAATATCGGAAGAGAAGGACTACTGTGCATTACAGGCGGACACACCAACTGGTCAAATCCCATTACCAATAACTCCTATAGGTAAACTGGTTCAAGCGTTCTTTGATTGCGATACAGACGGAAAATTTTCATTTGGTAATGTGTAAGTAATTCTATAAGGCAAAACAACCAAAATCGTTTCATTTTGAAGGAAAGGAATTACCAAACTCACATGCGATTTCAGTGGATGCTAAAAAACTAATTTATCTGGAATTGTAATAAATCGTCAAACAAATATGTGTCTGTCCTAAAACAGTTAAGAAGATCTTTAAAGAAATATTTATTAGGAGCTAAAGCGACACAGTAACACCTCAGGTTTGGCTTTGTTTTGTCTCTTCTTTATCACTAGACAACCTGTCTGGGAAACAAATTTCGTCTGAAGATCAAGTATTTTTCGTCTGCCATTGATAATAATATAGCTTAATTGATTCATTTTGATTCTCTAATGTTCCAAATTCCCTTTTTACTTTTTCTAATTGCTCCAAAACTTGGCTCCTCCTGTATTGCCACAATTCCCCCTGAAGAAGTTTATATAACTTCAACAGTTGATAACTTACCCACCCATCAGCCAGTTACTTGCTCGACATTGGGAGGTTGCCCGAAGCTTTTGGTGAATAGGACGCTTTTGAAAAATTAATTATGGATCATTTTAGGCTGATACACCCAATGGTCAAGTTCCATTACCTACACCTGCAATCTATAGTTTTGTGGAAGTGTTTTTAGATTGCGATGCAGATGGAACATTTTCATTTGGTTCTGTGTAAGTGATTCTGGAAGCCAATAAACCTAAAAAAAAGCTGTATTTTTTAAGGAAAGGAATTAACAAAATCACATGTGCTTTGGCTAATTGTTGAATCTAATTGGCTCAGAAGTGAGATAATTTGTCTAATAAATATTTATTTGTTTTGACGAAAACTTTAATAAATGAACTGGTTTCTCTTTTCTTCTTTGTATGTTATTCCGTTCTCTCATAGTCAGAGGAAAAATCTGTCAGGCCTGATTTGATCTGCCATGAAATTATTGGGCCTAGAAAGTCTGATACACAATTCAAAAAATGTTTATCTAAATTCCAGATATCAAAATTAGTTGTCAAACTAGGTTCAAACGAAATCGCGCTTTTGGCGCACCAGGCAGAAGCACAGAAGGCACTTCAAACAGACATTGAAACGTGTCAGAAAAATCCAATAACTCCAGAAAAAAGTTATTGATCCCTGAAAAATAAATAAAAAAGTGGAACAAAAAGTTTGTCATCATTGCAAAAATTTTTCTCCAGGAATCACTAATGAGAGCTTTCACTCGAATTCTTTTCTGTGAGTTTTACCGGAAAAATATATTTCTGTCAATTGTAAAAATTCAGATTGCGCCTTCGTCACGACGATTCTAACAAGTGCCGTTCATGGTGCTCAAAGTGAGTTTTAGAATTTTCGCCTTATTCCAAAATTTTGAATTTTTTGATTTCAGATAAGGATCAAATCATTGAGGATCTCTCGGCGGTCGCTAGAATTGTCACTGCTATATCGCTCAAAAATGGTTTGTTGGATGGTTCCATTCCCTCCAATGATGTCATTTCTGAACTTCTGAATATAGAATCCGAGGTCTTGAAAAACTTAGAAATTTATGAAAAAACAAAGGTTGTCGAATACTTGAACAACTTGAGAACTAGCAAAATGGAAGGTTCGGAAACAGTTGATAAGGCGATGAGAAGTTTATATTTGCTTCAAACTGCATGGAATACTGTAGGCGGATTGAGCGAGCTGCCAGATCAACAAAAGTATAATAAACTAAATGAAATCAAAACTTTGGATGTTTCACTGCTCTCAAAAAATCTCTTGGACCCGATTTCGAAGATTCTGGAGAAGGTTGAATGGAATGATCAAGATGTTTCAACGATGGAATCAGAACTGAAAACTATTCTTCCAAAAATCAAAAGTGATGGGAAAGTGAATCTAGAAGAAATGATTCAGATTCTGGAGAAACTGAAGCCACTAACTGCAGTAGCTCATACAATCGAGTTGTACAGTCTACTACCCGATCTAAGTACCACATCTCTTGGAACTGAAGTTGATTATTTTCTGGCGAATCTTAAAACTCTGAAAGGCTTCGCATCTTCAAAAGATAGTGTCTCAGCTTTTGGAGCCATTCAAAATGTTATTGTGTCTCGACTCATTCCGCCTTCACTCAATCGAAACTTCACCAGTGGATTTATAGATCGATATGATGATTTTGAAAAGGTTTCTGAGGATTTGAAGAACCCTTTGTGGATAAAATCATATCGGTTATCAGAAGAGATTAAAGAATTTGAAACGTTTAAAGAGCTGCAAAAGTCACTGAAAGTAGGTTTTCTTCCTCGAAAATTAGGGAAATAATAACTTGAATATTTTAGGAATTGGATGAATCATGGAAGAAGGTTTCCACTGAGAAAACGTTCTACTCTAGTAGACAGTTTTCCGTATTCCATCAACTTTTAAGCTCAATTGATGATCAGGATATGCAAAAAAATGATTTGGAGCAAGTGCTGAGCTCAGTCGATACATGTGTTGTAGCTATTAAGGGTTTTGGCGCAATCGAAAATTTTATGAACACATTTTCCCAGACAGCCCGTTTATCGCTACAAAAAGTCAAGGCTCTCAACAACTTGTACTTGATGTCAGAGAAAATTCAGAAAGATTTGATACCTATGAATAGCTCGGATACAGAAATAGTGGCGAATTTGAAACTTAATATTCAAAAAATGGAATCCGACTTGAAGATTGTCCTGAGTGACCCGAAATTTGCAGATATCGATTTTGATAATTCCAATTCCAAGTATGTTACACAATTCAAAAGCCAGCAACCTATAAACAAAATGGAAGAATCTATAAAGTGTTTGAGAGGTCTGGAATCTACATCATCACTGAAAAAAGTTATGAAAGCAGGCCGATTGGCTTTTGAGCTTCGCGAAATTCAGAAGGATGCTAAATTATTAGAGAATCTGAGAACAATGGCTGAACAGTTTTCTGGAACTTCTCAATCTTTGAAATCGATTCGCGAGTTGATCAAGAAAAATAAAAAAGAAGCAGTGTCAGAAAACTTCAAAAATCTTCAACCAATCGCGAAATCTTTTGGGGACGCGGTGAATTCTCTGGTTATGATGAAGAAAGCAATCGAAAAATCTGAAGATTTGAGCGAATTTTTGAGGTTAGGACGTGCAGTTAATATGGAAGCGGGTCTGATAATCTCTGATGAAGACTTTGTATACAATTGGGGCGATTTTGAAGAAACTTCAAAAAATATAGAGAAGTTGCTGACTAAAATAGAAGCTTGGTTGCCAAAAATGAAGATTTCCACAAAACCAGGACTCCTTGCTTTTGGATCGGTTTTCGCTGAAAATCCCAAACTGGAAGATATAGATTTGAAAACGGAAAATCGATTGGAAGCAGTCAGGATCCTAGAAAAACTTGCGAAGACCCCAGAAATGAAGACGGATATTCAAACGTTTCGAAAATCGCTTTTAGAAAATTCCAAGCTCGATTTGAAGTTTTCTAGATTCGAAACAGCGATTTCGAATTTTCCCGGTATCTTGCAACAACTCTCCGAATTTTTAAATCCAAGTGAAGCTAGTGGTACGCCGCTTCCACAAATGAGTTCAGCTCCGTTTCCAGTGTAAGTATCATTGATTAGTAATAGAGCGTACTTTCTAGTTTCAGAATGATGTGTGTATATGTGCTAGTTGGACTTTTGGTTCTTCTCGTAATCGTGATTTACACAGTACTATTCTGCAAACGAGAGAATCCGAAATGGACGAAACACTGGAACAGAGCAACTTGCGGGTTGTGTGCTCCGAAAAAGAAGCCAAACACAACTTCATCATCTATAAATTCTCCTACCTTCGAAGCAGGTAACATTTCTGTATCCATTTTTTAATTTGATTTCCGTTAGCTCAAAAAATCTAGGGTTTTTCAATGATGATTTCGAAAGGTTTCTGATTACAGTATTTTTCATATTTTCAGATAACAAAACCACTCCAAAACCAGCAGGACAAGGGACAGCGCCAACACCAAGCACAAATTCAGCACCGCAACCTCCTGCGCCAATAGTTGGAGCTGCTGGAGCCACCGGGGCTTCTGGAGCCACTGGATCTGTTGGGTCTGATGGATCTGCTGGAACCGAAGGAACCACTGGACATGCTGGAGCCGCCAGAGCCGCTGGAGTCAGTGAAACAAAGGAAAGCAGTAGACAACCAGATGGCGCAGGATCGGAGAACGGGGGACAGAATACAATGGAAACAGCGAGAGATAATTCGGTAAGATTTTCGGACAGAAAACGATGGCTACCGTATTGCCTAAGCCCACTCTAATTTAAGTTCAATTATCTTGGTTCCTATGAAAGATGTCAAAAAATTTCAACTAATAAAATGTTTATCATAATGTCACCAATGTTTTATCAGTTGACAAGTTTTTGATATCTCTCATGAGAGCCGAGATAATTGAGCTTGAGGTTGAAGGTTTGGAATTTGTCATTCTCAACCGGAATAGTGAAAATCCTTGTTTAAATTTTAATGATTGTAAAAGTAATTCTTAACTTTTTGCAGGTGCAACAACCCACATTCCCAACGGAAACACTCGGAGGAACCGAAACTTTGGATGATGTCTACGGAAATGTGTTTCATAAGAACTAGTTTTTTTTTCTTTTTGAAACAAATAAAGCCTTCCTTATTTTGGAGCAGCAGCCAGGCTGTTCTAGAATTTTTGTACAGAATTGAAAATTTACAGTATATAAAATTTTAATTTCTACATTTTATTTGCTGACAGTTTTTAATTAGCTACTAGGAGAATTGAAATAGCCAGAATTAAAGATGTTCTCCTACATCGACAGGTTATAACAAACTTTGATTTTAATTATCTCGGTCCCTGAAACAGATATCAAAAAGTTGTCAACTAGTAAAATGTGTAAAATTGAAATTTACAAAATTTAATAGTTAGTTAATCTGTTGTATTTAATAAACGACATAACTGTTAGTGAGGAAGTGTGCAAAGCTCGAAAGAAGGTTTCGAAAAGACAGCTAGTTATGAAGCTAATTATCTCGATTCTTGGAACAAATAGCAAAAAGTTTTTAGCTGATAAAATGTGTAAAAGTTTTTTCTATATTTTGTTAATTGACCGTATTCAAGCAAGTGTTATGGGAATTGAGATAATTAGGATTAAAGAGAGCATGTTCTCCTACACAGTGAAAAAAACTATATTTTTCTGTTTTTCGTATGGTCTTTTTTTTATTATTTGCAAACAAAATTTCAACATGTTTCTTATCAGTCATCACATTGCTCTTTTCCCCTATTCAACGGTTTTCTGAAACTTCCATATTTGAAAACTCTATTCCACCTGTTAAAGCCATGGAGGTTTCCCTATTGGACATCCCAGAAGTGGCTATGGATCGAATTTTGGAAAATTTGGATTTCATAACAATGTGAGTCAGTTTTCCAACAAATTTTGCAATATCTAGAAAATTCCAGACAGATCCTTCGAAAAGTTTGCCACGATCTTCGGAACTATATAGATGATAAGGTTCCTGAATCCAATATTTTAGGATCATCCATTCATTTTGCCATGCGTTGCATATTTGTGACATATCAAGCTTTTTCCGAATCATTTGAGATGGAATACGAAGAATTTGATGAGAAATCAACGCGTTTGAAACAGTCAAGAAATCAGAAAATTCTGGAAAATTTGAACTTCGGAGAAGCTTTTTTAAAGGATCTTCAATTAATTCTACGTCATCAAAAGGGGATTCTAGAGAACTTGACGGTTCGATCAGTGTCGACGTCTTTTGAAGCTTTTTCGGGATTTTCCAGGATTTTGAAATCCCGCAAAAAGTTATTGCGAGCCAAGAACTTTGAAATCTACCTCAATGATGAACTACCTTTACTAGCAGTTTTGCCATTTTTGGATTCCAATTTTCTAAAAACAATTTCCATATATAGTATTGCCAACAACCCAGATTTTTTGGAATTTAAAGAAGAAATTTGGGATTTGGATCAGTGGAAAAAGGCCGAGGAATTTTATACATCCAGAAGACTACAAACTACATCTCTGGATCATTTTGAGCACTTTCAGACAGGATTTATCAAAATCAAAGCGACTAATTCTTCTCAAATGGTTGATTTGAAAAAGGTTTGTTTATTTTAAGTTGGTTTTTCCTTTTACACAGCTCTAAAAAGAATAAAAAAGAGAATAAGCCCAATGGGGATCGAACCTCCGGCCTTGTGACTGACAGGCAAAACGCTAACCACAGACACCAAGTGCGCACCTGGCAGAGTAGAGTGTGAGGTGGTAGCCAATAGCGCGGAAAGCGGTAGTCGCGGGAGGGAAATTTTTTCAAAATTTGTAATGTAATTTTTTTCAGAAATTTCAAAACAACCCAAAATTCCGAAGCTTCTGTGTCGATTTTCAAGAATCCGAGGCAATTCAAGATTTTTTGACGTTTTTGGGACTTGTTCATGTGTTTTACGGCGAGAAAAAGTGGTTTTTCCGAGTGGAGGATCCCGAAAAATGCTTATCAATTTTTTATGATCTACCCAATCGGCAGTTTACATTTGCACAAATCGATAGGGATCGTGTTCCAATGGATGCGATTATTCAGGAGTGATTTCTTGGGATTCTTTGATTTTTTTTAAAATAAATTTTTTTGGAATTTTTCAATAAATGCTTTATTCTAGGTCAACATTCAACAAAATTGTATCAAAATGCTGGGAATTATGTGCTGAATTCAAATATCCCAGTTTTCAAGAAAAATATTGGAAAACAAACAATTTACAGGATTTTCGAATTTTAAAATTGAAAAAAATTGAATTTCCCAAAAATTTCGTTTTTCTAATCAGAATCAGTTGTTATCAATGAAAAACTGTCAATTTTTAAAATTCCCATTGTTTCAGTTTGCTCAAGAACACACGATACACGATCTCTTATCAGTTTGTATCACCCAGAACAATAGAATTTAAAATTTTCCCAAAAATTTGAATTCCCAAATTTTTGTAGAATATTGAGTATCTCCCCAAAGCAAACACATACTATTTGCTCACATCTCTCTTGCACCTGAACGCTAGCGCAAACTCATTTATACGAATAGTAAGAGGGAAAAGTGGGCGGAGCCTATAGGTTTCAGGTGGTTGTCGGGTAATTTTGACCTGATTTTTTGCTTTTTTGAGTGTGTTTTTGTTTTCTAAGTGTCTGAAGTCCATTTTTAATAACTGTAAAAAAGGAAGAAAATCCTTATCTCCGATAAAATTAGGTATTCATATGTCTCAATTGTCAATCAAATGTTACAAATGACCTGGTATTTTGATATTATCTTCTTCTTCTTCTTTTTCTCTCTTCCCCACACCCTTCTCTTCTTTTCCTTCTTCTTTTCCTACTATTACACCCCCTTCTTCTTCTTCTTCTTCCCCGAAAATCGCCAAGTCAGCCGACGAGACAGCGTGCAAAATAAGGAGTGCGCTGAGAAAAAGTGTGCATTTGTGGGTGGCCGTGTTTGCGGACATCAGATGAGTGGGAGCCAGAATTGTACGAAAAATTTGGCGACCTTATCGATTTTCGGCGTTTTTTCAAATTTTAGTTTTGCCGAATCCGAGATTTGGTGGTTTTTGGGGTTTTCGACATCGAAAATCTCGATTTTGAAGTCAAAAATGAGGTTTAGACCGCTGGAAACCTATAGAATCCCGGAAGAATTTTGAAAATCAGTGAGTTGGCAACTTTTTTGTCAACTTGAAAATTTTTGAGCTGAATGTTTCTGGATTTTTAGGGTTTTCTGTATTATTCCGGATGCTGAAACCTGTAAATATCAAGATTTTTGCCGAATTTCATTTAAAAATATTCTAATTTTTCCATTAAAAAATTTTTGAATCTTCGATTTTCTTCTCATTTTTCAGCTCATATTTTTGGTCCTTTTTTTGTGTCACTGTATTTTTTCTTGTTTTTTTTTCAATTTTGACCTATTTTTAGTGCTAAAATCCATTTTTCACTTTCAGAAGATGTCTGAAGACCCTTCATCAGCTAAAAGAAGAAGAATCGACGACGAGGTCGTCGAAGAAGAAGAAGACGTCATCGTTCAGGACGACCCGATAGTCGAATTTCCAGAGCCAGAAGACGAGTCGGTAAGCAAATTTTCCTAGATAAATTTTCGATTTTTGACTCAGAATCCCCCTAAAAACACCATTCTAGACCAATTTTTTGCCTTTAAAAGAGGATTTTTGGCCTATTTTTGCTTCGGATTCTTGAAAAATCGTAATTTTCAGTCACAACTCGTAGCAGAAGAGTCGGGACCACTGGAAATGCCAAAGAGGCATGAGGAGCCAGCCGAACCAGATGTTGATATCGTTGGAGACGTGGATGAGGAGGAGACAGAGGTAAGACCTAAAATCTGGCGTTTTTATAGGACTTTCGGTCTGAAATTGGCCGATTTTTGAGCTCAAAAGTTTCAAAATTTTGCTGTTTCCGGGCATTTTTATCTTAGAAATAGCGAATTTTTAAGCTCAAAATTGCTTTTTTCCCTCCGAATTTCCCCCAAGTCCTAAAATTCCCCTATTTTCAGCATATGATAACTCCAGAGCACGATGAGCTCATCCCAGACGAGAGTTCATCCGACGAATTGATGCGTACACCAACCAAAAAGCGTTTCTCACGAGTTCCCGAGCAGGATCATGCGAATTCTGATGGCGAACGCGTTTTCTCGAATTTCCCGTGTCAAGTGATTCCAGAAACTCTCGGCAGAATGACCCGGACACCTCCAGAAGGCGAGAATCTCATAGTCTACAAAAATGCAAATGGACGTCTTCGAATCTTCGTCGAAGGAAACGGAAAATCGTATTCCGTCTACAGTAACCTGACCCATAAACCGTGTACGGTGTGCAATCGAATCATGAAAATCGGCGAGATGCATTTGAATTTCCCGGCTGACCTAGATCGCCGGAGAATTTGGGCCAATTTGTTGGGATTCAAGTATAAGGACATTTTGCGTAGTAAAATGGGACCTGTGTCGTTCTCCATTGCGGCTGGACCAATTTGTACGGAGCACTTTGCCGAGGAATGTTTTAGAAATCATAATTTCAATAAATCGGCGATTGAAGCGTTCGGAGTACCGGTGGCAATATCACCAGATGTTAAGACGACTCCTAGTAAGAAGAGGTAAGGAATTGAGAACATAATGAGTTGAAAAAGCTAGTTTTGGCTGTTTTTATCCTGAAAAAATGGGATTTTTAGCTCAAAATTATCCGAAGTTGAAGGACTTTGAGCTTGAAAACGCATATTTCAGATCTGATTTTTATTTTGAAAGTGCCATTTTCAGCTCAAAAATACCTGAAATTGGAAGATTTTGAGCAAAAATCCGTCGTTTTCAGCCGATTTTAAGCTATTTTTATCTTTTAAAGATGGGATTTTTAAGCTCAAAATGACCCAAAATTGATAAAATTTGACCTGGAATATTAGAAATCTCCTACAAATTCTATGGTTTTTGAGCTGAAAATCGTGCAAATTAGCCTCAAAAACTATGATTTTTCAGCTCGAAATCACCCGAAATTCAAGGATTTTGAACTGAAAAAAAGCTAATTTTGATCCGCTTTTGTCTAAAAAAAATCTAATTTTTAAGCTCAAAGTGACCCAGAAATTCGAGGATTCTGAGCTAAAAACGTGTATTTCAAACCTGATTTTTGCTCAAAAATCAGATTTTCTAACTCAAAATGACCTAAAATAAAGGATTTTGAGCTGAAAAACGCATTTTCTAGCTTCAAATCCCCTAAAAATCCCCTTATTTTTACCCAATGACCGCCCGAAAGTCGTTCCAGAGTTCCGTGGGTCTGTACGATTTGCGACTTCCACTCGTGCAGTGTCGTCGAACTACAAACACACTTGTTGGATCACACCGAGGAGATGTTGAAGAAAAAGGACAGTTTGGTTGATGTGAGTTTGAATTCCGGTTCCAAATTTTGGGAAATCTGTGTGAAATCTGGGGTGTCCAGATGACTCAGAATTTGGTTTTCTCCGAAAAATTCTGAAATTTTTGAGCTAAAAACCGTCAAAATAATCTTATTTTTAGCTGTTATTATCCGTAAAAATGGAATGTTTGAAAAACCAGAAATTGATAATTCAAACGAATTTCGGTCCTAAATTTTGAGATCTGTGTGTCCAGGTGTCCAGATGCTTCAGAATCCCTTTTGTTTCCCAAAATTTAAACCACCGCCAAAAGTTCCAGGTACCCGAAGCCGGTTTCATGTGTCCATTCTGTCGGAAATGTACCTACGGATACAAGACGATTTCCGGATACCGACGTCATCTGAACGCAGGACCCATACATCACTGTCACTTGCGTAGAATCTACGAATTCGCGAAAATGAACTGCCGAGCTACAGAACTGGATCCAGTGGATTCCTGGGACAACTGGACGAGAAGGAATGTCTACGTGGCTTATCATGGATGTGAACCTCCAGCCAACGAGATTGTACTAACACCATCGCCAACGAAGAAGGCGTACGCTCAGAATCCAGAAGAGAGAACTAAAATGGTTCATGACGCGGAGAGACGGAAGAAGGCGGTTCGGAGTTTGTCGTTTGTGGGGAAAGAAGGAGGAACTAGTGTGAATGATCATAATGTGATGCAACGACAAGTCTATCTGCAAATCCGGCGAGAGTTGGAGCATGCGAAGAAGACGGAGGCGTTGTCGGAGGCAGGAATGGCTAGTGGAGATTTGAGAAGACGTGTTGTTGGAGGAATGGGAAGAGCTGAAGGAGGAGAGGATAATTGGCTTGAGTCGATGGGAATGGAAGAGGAGCCCATCGAGGAAGAGTGAGTTATGAGAGAGAAATTAGGTAGAAATTAAGCTGAGTAATGATTCAAGTTTCTGGTTGGAAATCGACAGGGGAACAGCCAAAAATAGCTAGCTTTTGAGCCAGATTTGGAGCAATAATATTGGATTTCTTGTGAGGAAAATTATCTGAAAATGTATATTTTAAGCTGAGCAATGAATAAGACATTTTGAGCCCAATTTCGAGCGAAAAAATGGGATATTTTCGCTAGAAAAATTGATATTTTATGCTGAGCAATGAGCCAATTCAGGTGGTTTTCGGTTTGAAATCGACTGAGAAACAGCGAAAAACAGCTAGCTTTTGGGGCGATTCGAGGGATTTTTTGTCGGAAAAATTGACATTTTAAGCTGAGCAATTAGCCATTTTGAGCCTAATTTTGAGCTGAAATCTGCAATTTTTGTCAGAAAACTGAGTTTAAGCTGAGCAATGAGCCCCGCAACCTTCATTTTGAGCCAGATTTGGAGTGAAAATATTGGTTTTTTCGTGAGAAAAATTATCTGAAAAATATATTTTAGGCTGAGAAATGAGTCTCGGAACCTTCATTTTTAGCCAAATTTTGACCACAATTATAGGATTTTTTGTGAGAAAAATTATCTGAAAATGTGTATTTTAAGCTGAGCAATGAGCCAGAAAATCCTTCATTTTGAGCCAGATTTGAGTGAAAATATGGGATTTTTTATCAGAAAAATTGATATTTTAAGCTGAGCAATGAGCCAAAATCGGTGGTTTTAGATCTGAAATCGACTGAAAAACAGCTGAAAACAGTAAGTTTTGAGCGAAAATAAAGGATTTTTGTCGGAAAATTGGCATTTTTAAGCTGAGCAATATTCCAAACTAGGTTTTAGGCTCGAAATCAAAAACAGCTGAATTTATTTTAAAATTTTTGAAATTATGAATTTCTATTTTCAGCACCGCCGATCCACAAGCACCAATGGGATCAGCTGAAAAGAAGAAGACGTCGTCACAACCCACACCAATCGCCACGTCATCCGTCACATCGTCACCAGTCAAAAAACCGATTCAAGAAGTGAAACCAGCGGCTTCTGCACCACAAACACCAGTCAAAAAGCGTAAAATCGCTCCGGCCACTGTGGAGCCAAAGGTGCCGCCGAAAGAAGACACTCCAGGAGACACTCCAGAAGAGGTGGCGATCTCATCAGAAGAAGCACGTGAGCGGCAGAAGCTTCGAGATGAGCAATTCGCAGAGATGGTCCAGAAGAGATCCCAGCAAGTGAAGCGGTTGATAAATGCCAAGAAGTTCAAAAAATCGGAAAGATCACCGCAGAAGCCACGGAAAGCGTTGCAGTATACACTGATGAAGGGAATCACGTCGGGTGGGGAAGCGGTGACGTCATCGGTAAGGCAGTTAGCTTGAAATAGGGCTAAAATGAGCAATTTTTCCAGGTCGAAGAAGGGAAATCACCGTCGACCCGTGATCAGACTCCAGAAGCCAGCAAGCCATCCACATCCACAGCCAAAAAGACCCCTCAATCCGCTCCAGCTGTTCGTGTCACTAGAAGCCAAAAAGCTGGAATTCCAACGCCACCAGCACCTTCAAAATCCAAAAAACCCGCTGCTCCAGAATCAGAACCTGCTGCTCCAGAATCCTCAGAATCCTCCCAGAAATCATCTGCTCCAGAATCTCCGGCTCCAGAATCCCCACGAGCTCCCGAAGAACGTCCATTGAAATCTATGCTAGCACGATCGCTGACCGCTGGAGTCCGTCCATCAATGGCTAAATATCACGTGCCACTGGAAGCAGAAAAGCCATCTGGAACGACGTCTTCTGGAGTTCCAACGGGTGCTGGAACGGCGAAATCGATCTCCACGGGGGCTATATTGCAAAGACGTGCCGGATCATCGTCGCCTGGAGGAATATTCTCGCAGAGAGTGATGGGTGCGGTTGCTCAGGAAAAAGGGATGTCAAAACGACCGGTAAGTAGGGAAATTTGGGGTTTAAAAAGTGGGAAAATCCGATTTGGAGGTTCAAAATCGACAATATTTTCAGTCTGTTCTCGCCCGTCGTCCATTGATTCTTTCTCCAAGAAAACGTGGATCAACGACTCCTCGCCAAACATTCTCCCATCACGAATCCTCTCCAATAATATCCACGTCATCACCAATGGGAATGACGACGTCTTCCTCCCACGACGACATTATCATCTCTGCAAAAGATCTGGAAGTTGGAATGATCGAAGAGGTCATCGATTCGGTGGCTTCTGGAAACGCGACGACGTCTGATGACGTTCTGATTCATGGATCGGATCGTGCGTTGACACTGGTTGAAGCTCTCGCAGGAGGTACTGGATCGGATGTGAAGGATCAGGATTTCGAGGAGATAACGAAGAAGATGAACGAGGACAATCATTATTATCGAGCGATGGAGGATGCGATTCGCGGCAGAACAGTGACAAAAATGCGTGCGGATATGCGGCTCTCCAGACAATGCATCAGACAGATAGAGGCTGCTAGAGCGAGGTTTGTGTGTGGAAAATGAGGGTTTTAGCTTGAATTTCTGGGATTCCTAGCTCAAAAATAATCGTTTTCAAGCTAGAATCGCCACATAAAATTCTGAAATTTTGAAAACTCGGAGCTGAAAGTGGCATTTTTCAGCCTGAAATCTGGAATTTTCAGCTCAAAAATGACTATTTTTAATCTAAAAAATATCGAATTGAACACGGAAAATCGGAAATTCTAGCTCAAAAATGACCATTATCTATCTAGAAGTGCCGGTTTGAATGCTGAAATTTGTGTTTTCCAGACTGAAATTTTGGAATTTTCAGCTCAAAAATGACTGTTTTCAAGCTAGAAACGTCAAATTAGATTTTGAATTTTTGAAAATCCTATGCGGAAAATGCCGTTTTTCAAATTGGATATTTCAGATTTTCAGATAGTTTTTCCTCCAAAAATCGTCTATTTTTTTTCAGAGCTCGCTTGTTTGGAGAAGGAAGCGAAGGTGACTATCAGATATGGTTCAGCAATGATGGTGCTCAAGTGGTGAGTGTTTTTTTAGTTGCGGAGGACATCTGGAGTTATGGAAATTTTGATGGACAGACCTTTTTTTTGAGTTTCCGAGGCATGAAATCCCTAAATTTTCATGTTTTTGAAGCTGAAATTTGTGATACCAGACGGTTTACGCCCCTCCGGGGCTAAACCGTCTGGAAAAAGATTTTGACTCTCTTGAAATATAAGCTATGGAACAGTGATGAAGCGAAAACAACATCCGAAAGAAAACTTCTGAAATTCCCTATTTTGTTCCCTAAATCTCACCCTTATTTTCTCAAATTTTAACTAATTTTCTCATATTCTTCATTTTTTATCTGAAGGTTCAATGATTCTGAAATTTCTACAAATCAAAAAATCTGATGCGCGGAAAATCAGAACCTTGGAATTGTGAAAAATCCGAATTTTATAGTATCGAACTACGAAATTTGGAATATCGATATTCAACAAAATTCAAAGTTACGAAAACCCAGAAATTCTAAAGTTTAATCCAGAAGCTTAGGGATTCATGAATTTGATTTTCTCAACTTGAATACTCTTAAAGCCATGTTTTTATAACTTGTTGAATTCTGAAATTTCTGCTTTTGTTCAAAGTTTGAGAATTTCTGAAGTTCCAAAATTTTTTGCATTTTCAAAATCAGAAATTCGAAAAAAAAAACACTCATATTTTCGGAATTCGAAGACCGGATTTTAGAAAAACCGGTATTTTTTAAAACACAATTTTTTTGAATTCATAATCTCAACATATTTTATTTATATTTTGCCAAAATCGTAAACTCAGAGAAATTAAAATTTCAATTCAAAGTCTAGGAAAGTCCTTTCCCTTCAAACTTCAAAACCCATACTGAAAACTATTTGTCCAAACTTTTCCTTGTTTTTCAAAGCCAAAAAAATTGGGCGGTTAGACGGGAATGGCGTGAATATTGCTTCCATTATTTTCTCAAAATTTTGTACTGAAAAAGAAGAAAAACGTCTCCAGAAGACGTCACAAGCAAAATTTTGAAAATAGAATAGGTCGGGCAGCATCTCATAAACATTTCCGATTCATCCATCTAAATTTCAGCTCAATCGGTTAACGTTGAGTGGGTGAAAAGGTACGCGACCCACATCCTCACATACAGAATTTGGTGTTTGTTATTAGTAATGATTTGAGCTCAAAAATGTCTATTTTTCTGCCAAAAACTTTCGAAATTTCCATTTTTAAATCCAAAAATCGACGAAATTTTGACTTAAAATTATTTATTTTTGTCGAAAGTCCACAAGTTTTCCAAGGAAAGAAAATCGATTTTTCTCCGATTTTTATTATTGAAAACATCAAAAATCACATGTCTGTGTGTCTGTTTTTTGTTATGTCGAAAACATGTTTTTCCGCTCTTCCTCTTTTTTATTGCATTTTTTATCTAGCAAAACGAAATTTTTCATGTGTTTGAACTAGACATTTCCAATTTTCCAGTCGTTTTTAACCCAAAAAGTTCAAATTTGCCGAATTTTCTTCTTAAAAATCTCCAAAACATCGATTTTAACCATTAAAAATCTCCAAAAAACGGTTTTAAAGACACTGAAAAAGCCGAGAAAATCCAGATTTTCCAGATTTTTCCTCAAAAATAACCTCAAATCGCCGAATTTTCCCGAAAAAATCTCAAAAAAAAAAGCGATTTTCGATGTTTTAAAAAGTCTGAAAATTCCATTTTTTTTCCCAGGTTTTTCCCCAATTTTTTCACGATTTCCTCTAAAAATGACCCGAAAAACATGAAAAATCGTTGAAAATGGCCGTTTTTGACCCAAAAATCGGCTGTTATTGACCAGAAAACCCTAGATCTTCCTCAATTTTTTCTCAATTTTCCCCTGAAAAATCAATTTCTCAGCTCCACAAAAACAATCCAAAATGGAAGGATCCCCAGGATAGCCAACAACCGGGACCATCGACATCTTCTTCTTCTTCTCATCAAGCCTAATTAACCCTTTAATTGGCCTTAATTACCCCCCCCCCCATCCCCATCCAAAAATCATCCAATTCTCTTTCATGTTTCATCGTTTTTCCCTTATTTTTTTTCATTTATTTCAATTCTAAGGTACCCCAATTATTCCCTTTTTTCACCCCTAATTATCTCCCAATTATCCCCCAATTTACTGTAAAATTTCCATTTTTTCCGCCAAATTTAAGAAGCTCCGCCCCCTTTACTTTATCCCAAATTGTTACCCCCAAAATTGCAGATTTTCGTCTAGATTTCTAGCTATTTTTTTTTTTCATTTTCCCAATTAATTATCGATTTAATTACCCTTAATTACCCCCAATACCAAAAGATCAATAAATCCAGAGACCTAGAAACGTCGCTAAATTTCTTTCTCCCAATAAAATTTCGCATTTTTTTTTGTAAAATTTTTCAATTTGAAAGACTAATTAGGTAATTAACAATGTCCTAAATTTTAATTATTTTTATCAAAAACCTCAAAATTTTCGAAAAAAAAATACAAAAAAAAAGAAAAAAATCCAGATGACGGATTCTGCGACATCGTCTGGAGCCGTGACGTCATCTGAATTGAAAATTGAGGATTTATTCCATCAAAAACGAAGCGAGGACTCGATTACCAAAATATTTTCAGCGATTTATGCGCCAGTTGGTAAGGGAAATTTGGCTGAAAATTGGGAGAAAAATTGGCTGAAATTTTGAAAAATCTGAAATTTTCAGAAAAAATTTTTTTTTTCGAAAAACTTTTTAGTTTTGAAATTTCCATATTTTGGCTGAAAAAGCTGAAATTCTGAAATTTTTCAAAAAAAAAATTTTTTTTCGAAAATTTTTGATTTTTCAAAAATTTAAAATTCTCAAAAATTTCATTATTTTATCTGAAAAATCTGAATTTTTTTCAAAATTTCCAGGAATCATCATATTCCTGTTCCGATGTTTCCTTGGCTTCCATACGTTCCTCGTCGCGTGTCTCCTTCGAAAATCCGGCGTTTTTCGAATGCACGCTCTACGGACAATGTGCTCGATTCTGGGAATTGTGGTGGAGAAGCGGGGGGAGAGGTTGGTCGGAAAATTGGTGAAAAATCGGCAAAAAATGAAGAAAAATGACTGGAAAATCGTTTAAAATGAGCTAAAAATAGCTAGAAATCGTTCAGAAATCTTGAAATTCCGCTAAAAATCACCTAAAATGACCGAAAACCATCCAAAATTGATTAAAAACGATCTAAAAATCTTGAAAATCGATGAAAATTCGGCTAAATTTGAAGAAAGATGACCGGAAAATAGGTGAAAATGAGCTAAAATTGCTAAAAGTCACCTAAAAGTGATAAAAATCGTCTGAAAATGGTTATAAATCTCGAAATTTGGTCAAAAATCATGATTTTCGTCGAAAAATGAACTAAAAACGACCGAAAAACTGATAAAAACGCATCTGAAAAGTTGTAGAAAGTCCAAATTCTCGATTTTTGATGAAAAACGAAATTTGGTTCAAAAAAACCCCCAAAAAAGAGGTTTTTGGACAATTTCCGACCAAGACTACAACCGCTACAAAGACTACAAACTACAAAAATTTCGAAAAAACGCATTTGAAAACTTTGAATTCTGAAGTGAAAAGGACCCTGAAATCATCAGAAAATGGCCTAAAAATCAGAGACTACAAAAACTACAAACACCACAAAAACTACAAACACTACATAAAAGTCATAAAACCTTGAATTTAACCAAAATCTGTTCATTTTCAAACCACTTTTTGAGATACTACAAAGACTACAAAGACTACAAAATTTTCAAAAAAATGATCTGAAAATCAAAAAATGTGGCTCAAAATATTTACCTAAAATCATGAAAAATTAGCCAAAAATGAGCTAAAAATGTCTATAAATCAAAGAAACTACAAAAACTACAAAAAGACTACAAAGACTACAATTTTCAGGGATGAATCTAAAAATTGAGTTTTGGGGAAAAAAGGCCGTGAAACTATATAAGAAAATGGTCTAAGACCAAAGACTACAAAAACTACAAACTACAAATTTCATTTTGCAGACGATAAAGACTACAAAAACTACAAAAAACTACAAACTACAGAAAATTTCAAGATACGATTTCAAAAACCTTGATTTTTGGTGAAAATCATCATGAAATGCCTAGAAACCAAAGACTGCAAAGACTACAAAAAGACTACAAAAGCTACAAAATGACTACAGAAACTACAAAATTCCATTTTGCAGAGACGAATCGGCTCGAGTCCTCTGCGCGAACCATGTCTCCATTCTGGATCATCTGGCAATCGATATTCTGACGCCGTGCCTCCTTCCATCGGTCTGGGACATCCCATCCATCATTCGATGGTGCTTCGGATACGTGGATTTGGGAGCGACACGTGGCAGAGATCATCTTGTTAATGGGGTGAGGTATAGAGCTGAAATTGGCTGAAAATCGCTAATTTTAACCAAGAAATCGGCTGAAAATGGCTATTTTTGACCCGAAAATCCCTTGAAATTTGAATTTTTTAATTGGAAAAATTGCTGAAAAAAGTAGTTTTATACCCAAAAACCCCTTGAAAAATTGAATTTTTGACCCCTAAAAAGTCTAAAAATATCTGAAATTCCAGGCGAAAAAGCTGCTGGCCAAGGAGACCGAAATGCCAATTTTGGCATTTCCCGAGGGAATTATCACCAGCGGAGAGAAGGCGTTAATCAAGTTTAAGTGAGTTTTTTTTTTTGAAAAATTGGGATTTTGTGGCCTAGGAAATTTCTAGGCCACCCAGGAAATTAGCTAAAAAATAGCCTGAAAACTAGCCGAAAATCACAGAAAAAGCATTGAAAATCGGCTGAAAATAGCTGAGAAGTCGATTTTCTCGTCGTGGCCTAACTTTCCTAACATGAAATTTCTAGGCCACCAAAGTTTATGGCCTAGAACAGTTCATTTAACATGGTGGCCTAGAAAACTCAATTTGCGAAAGTTAGGCCACCACGCCAAAACGGCCTAGAAGTGTCCTGACATTACCCTGGTAGGTTTCCTAGGCCATTTCGACATGATGGCCTAGAAAACTCAATTTGCGAAAGTTAGGCCACCATGTCAAAACGGCCAAAACGGCCTAGAAGTGACCTGCTGATCACCTGGTGCATTTTCTGGGCCATTTTAGGGTGGTGGCCTAACTTTCGCAAGTTGATTTTTCTAGGCCACAGACTTTTATGGCCTAGGAAAAGTTTGAAATTCACATAATGCAGACAATGTGTGTAATACAAGGTTTTCTACAGTAATCTACAGTAATCTTCCCATCGAATTTCAAACGAATCATTGGAAAAATGGAAAAAGAACCATCAAAAATAGCTGTAAAATCTAAAACGGTCTAAAAGTTTTGCGAAAAATCGAAAAAAAAATCAATTTTTGTTGAATTTTTCAGATTTTTTGGAATTTTCTGGCTCATTTCCAACGATTTAGGGTCATGTTCCATCCATTTTTTCTCATTTTCAGCCAATTTCCATATTGAATTTTCAGCACCTGGGCATTCGAAGTGTCCCCCGTCGTCCAACCGGTCTCCGTTCGTGTCTGGCGTCCGTATCCATGGAAAGTGGCTGTTTCGGTGCTCGGTGCCACGTGGTGGACCGATTTGTTCTACTTTTTCGCCCTTCCATTCACCGTAATCTCTGTGGAGTACCTGCCGAAAATGGAGAAGAAAGAGGAGGTCAGTTTTCGATTTTTTAGAGAAGTTATGCACATTTTTATCCTAAAAAACCCACAATTTGGGACTGTTTCCAGCAAAAAATGTGATCAAAAATTCAGAAAATTCTAGCTAAAAATCTGAAAAAAAAGGTAAAAATCCTTCTAAAAATCCCATTTTCTCTCCAGGAATCGCTCGACGAGTTCACCGCCCGTGTCGCCGAGACGCTCGCCGCGAATTTGAAAATTTCGGTGTCGAAATTTGGAATTTCCGACGCTTCAGAAGCTGCGAAACGTCTTCGAACCGATCAGGAGCGCGCCAGAAAAGTTGTCAACAAGGAGAAGGTGAGAATTCTCGTTTTTTTTGTCTGAAAATCAACTGAAATTGCGTAAAATAGTCAAAAACTGTGAAAAATACCGCAAAAAGTAGCTGAAATCGTCGGAAAACTGAAATTTGTCAGATATGACCTAGAAAAATCTATTTTAAATGACATAAATGGTCTGAAATCACCTGAAAATAAGGCTAAAATATCTTGAACTTTCTGGAATGACCTAATAGTCTTCTGTAGAAAATCTAAAAACAGGTTTTTGAAATTCACGGTAAAACATGATCTGAAAATGGCCTAAAAATGGTCTAACAACTCTAAAATACTCTGAGATCACCTAATCACCTGAAATTTGAGTAAAACGTCCAAAAAGGGCTAAAAATGGCTCAAAAAATTGCAAAAATTCGATGTTTCTAAACTCATGTTCCAGTTTTTTTTCCAATTTTCGGATTACTGTAGTTTTTCCTGCCCTCCACTAAAATCACCGTATCTCGAGATACAGTAATTCTAGAGAGTTGAAACTTAGAGCATTCGACTTGGCTTGTCAAGGGCTTTTAAATGAATATACTCATCATAATATTTTGGGACTACCTTAGATCACTGTAGTCTAGATCTTGTTGGATCATGTTACAGTAACCCAAAAAAAGGATTCCAATTTAGCCATTATCATACTCATTTGATAGCACTCAACAAACCAAACCGATTGGTATAAGTTTCGTTTCTCTAGGATTACTGTAGTTTGAGAAACGCTAGTTTTAGAAAGTACAGTAACCCAAAAAGTTTGAAAAAGAGCTTGAAATCCTCTAAAAACCCCGAAAATCTATCTGAAAATGAAAGCAAAAAAGATCGATGACAGGTGGAATCGAACCCCAATGTTGAGTTTCGAAAATTCGCTCGACCAAAATCCCACTAGGCCATCCGAGCGAATTTTTGAGAAATCTCGGTTTGGAACCCCATTTTCACCAAAAATCGATATTTCCAGACCTCGCCACGCCTCCAAGACGCTCGTCAGATGGACGAATGCGCGATGCGCATCAAACAATCATTTCCCACGTTCCACTTATCAGCGATTCGTCGAGATCTAGAGAAAACGAGAAGTCAATCGGCCACAGTTAACAATTTGAAGACTGGCAAGATTACGGTATCCGCCGCAGATGGACAAGTCGGAAAGGTGAGCAATGGAAAAGGGGGCGGGGCTTAGGAGACAAAGAAATTTCAAAAAATTCGAAAAATCAATAAAAATCAAAAATCAAAAAAGGGGGCGGAGCCTAAAAGAAAAGAGTCATTTTAAGAATTTTAAAGAAATTTCAGCTAAAAAATCCATTTTTTGTTGGCTGGAGTAACTTTGGCGCGTTTTTCTTGGCAAAAACGCGCCAAAAGCCCTCCAGCCAGCCTAGAATTCAAATTTTTCGAATTCCCGCCAATTTTTCAGGTCACACTTGACGCCTCCTCGTGGCGCGGCGTCTTCGACAACCGGAAATGGCAAATGATCGAGACGAATCGCCAGAAATACATGGAAAGAGGGGTGGATGAGGACGATAATTAGCCTTTTTTTATTAATTTCAATTTTTTTGGATTTCTTGATGCTTGCTTCTTTTTTTTTCTAAATTATTTTTTTCGCCCAATTTTAGTGCCAAAATTAATTAATCAATTAATTGAGTTTTTGAATTAAATTCATTATTTTACAAAGTTTGGTATGGGGGAGAAAAATGGGTACAGAGACAAGTATTTCAAGAAAAAATGAGGAGAGAAAAAAGGAAAAAAAATTATGAACAAAAAATGGATTTTTCAAAATTAGACACACTTTTTTTTGTATTTTTGTGTTATTATACCTCGTGTTTTTTGGTGATTTTCAGAGAATTTTAAGATTTTTTAGCTTTTTTTTGTTGTTGTTGTAAAACTGTTTTCTAGAGGGAGAGAGACAAATAGAAGGTGTGCCTTTAATATAAGGGCATCTAAAGAGATCGAGAGGTCGAGAAAAAAGGGGCGGGGCTAGAGAAAAAGGGGGCGGAGTTTGGGTGAGAATATGTGTCCAAAAAACAGTCTAGAAAAAAAGAAGCAAAAAAATGGAAGAAACCGGTGAAAGAGAGAGGAAATGAGGAGAAAAAAGAGGAAGAAATATGACATATAACTGAAAAAGAGGAAGAAAAGAGAATAAAACATGCGGAAAAAATCTTAAAGGGGGAAGAAACAACTCTATTTATTATAATAGAAATTTATAAAAAAGAAAGAACCGAAAAGAAACGGGAAAACCATAGTTGCAAGCGGGAACAGCTGATAACTTGTCACTAAAACGAGATATTCAGGCAGTTTTGGCACCAAATGATAGATCCCATCATGCCTATATCATTTGAGGTCCGATAACATGTCGAAAAAATGTGTTTGAATTACTGTTTTCGACCAATTGACACATTTTCGGACACGTTAACGGACCGGAACCCGGCTCGAGATCTATCATTTGGAACCAAAACCTTCTGAATATCTCGTTTTAGAGACAAGTTATCAGTCGACCTGCTTGCAACTATGGGGAAAACCTATGCTATAATATTGTACATTTAGGAATGAATACACCCAAGAGAAGAGAAAAACAAAGCAAATTGGAAAAAGAAGACGGGGGAAAAAACTGGGATTCTTTGATTTGATGATGATGACAACGATATATCACGGAATGTTTATATGGCAATGAGAGAATTCAGAAGACGTCGGTCGCGCTTCCTAGACGAGCTCTCCTTCCTCGATCTCCTCGATACAACGTGGCATCAGCACTGGCGGCGGTGGTGGTGGTGGCAAAAGGATCGGAACTGAAGACGTCAGCGGTGGCGACGACTCATCGGGCGGCGAGATTTGTTGAGTCGACGACATCATCTGATGATGTTGGGTGTACTGTTGATGCATCGGCTGTTGTTGTTGTTGCTGATTCACGCCAGAATCAATATATTGTGGATTTCTGGAAACTATCGGGCGTTGAGAATGATTTGTGGTGGAATTGCTCAGCGTTAACTTACCGCGACTTATCCAACTGCATACACATCTTCTGATACTCGGACTGTGGCTCCTGTCTTTGCATCATTTGCGGAATCTGTGGGATATGTGGAAGAGGTGGCGGTGGTGGTGGCTGTGTGACCATCGACATCAGAGGAACTGGATTTTGCTGTTGAGGTGGTGGTGGTGGTGGTGGTGGTGGACCAGCACCCATCATACGAACTTGGCGGGCGTATGAACTCTCCTGAGTGGTCTGCGAGAAGTGGGCGTGGTTTGGGGCGGAGCCATTGTTTTCCATCATGATTGTGGTGGTTGTGGTAGAGGATTGAACCATTGTAGATGAGGAGGCGGCGACGAATTGTTGATTGTACCGGTCCATACGGGATTTCTTGGAGCTGAAACTAGGAAGGGATGAGATTGAGTATTTTATCAAATTGCTCATCTTTAAAAAACTACAGAAAGGCCCAAAACTTCCAACTTACACATTTGGATTCAAAGTTTTCCCTAAATTGCTAAAATCTACAGTAACCCATAAAACTTACACATTTGGATCCTCATATTCCTGTGGTCTCTTCGCTGCTCTCGACTCATCATACTGATTCTGCTTCTGCTGTTGATGGTGATGACTACGGTGATGGGCGGAGCTTGAAGATGGATGATTGTGATGACGTTGCTGATGAGCAGCAGCGGCGGCTGCGTGATACTGCTTCTGCTGAGCAGCATGCTCCATCATCCCTCGTTCCACAACCTTCTGATTCTTCACATCCGGCAAGAAGCTCTGACGGACCGCTGGAGAAGTCGTGGTGTCCACTGGCGGACCTCCGGATCCCGACAACGTCTTCTGTCTCCCTTTATACGCTTCCATGTCCAACTTTTTGAGATTCGAAGATGACGAGGAAGGCTGCATGGACGGCGTTTGTTGAGGTGGCGTCGTGAGATGAGGAGATCGTTGGGGCACAATCCGCACTTTGTTATTGATATCTATTTTTCGAAGAGAACCAATGTGGAACTGTGGATTTCTGGCATAAATATCCAGGAATTCTCTGGTCATCACATCAACCTCGCCTCGTGTCATCGTATCATCATCGAAACAATACCACTTATCGGCAAAGTCCAAAGGCACTATATCGTCCATGTTGATGTTGTGGAAGAAGGAAGCGATGTTGACGCAAGCGGTGGCCACCGAGGCACATGAGTATCGAACACTCCAGTCCGTGATAATCAATCTGAAATTTGCAGATTGAAAATTGGTTATTTTGGTCTTTTCAGCTAAGATTTCAGGCTTCAAAACTCACACATCAGTGGCCATATAATACGCCGTTTTCACCATTTCTTTGTAGACATTCCGTCCCTTTTCAACGTCTCGCATCAGTTTTAATACATATTGATGTGGCAGGTCTACATTGATGTCGAATGCTGAAATTGGGTATGAAATTAACGATGAGCAATGATTGCTAGAATCTATCTCAAACTACCGTAAAACTTGTATCAGTAAGGCCCCTCTAATAGAAGGGCCCTCCGGAGGCTCTTCTAATCAGGCCCTGGCACTATCAGTAAAGACCTACTGCTATTTACGGGGACCTATTGATATTTGGGGGTAACCTAGTGCGAGCGAAGCGAGCAGAAAATTTGTTTATGGTCAAATACTGTTACAGGGGGACCCTTACATGCTGACGACCTACTGATATTTAGGAATTTTCGCTTTTTTCACAAAAGGGGGGACCCTTATGTGAATTCAGTTTTTCGAAAAAAAAATTTTGGCAAGGGGGACCCTTATGTGGTATGGACCTACTGATATTTTGGTGACAAAACTTTCCGTGCCGGGGCCTGTCTTCTAATACAGGTTTTACGGTATGCTGAGCAATCTAAATTTCGAGTTTTTTTTTAGCAAAAAAAGACTATTTTCCGAGATATTTGATGACTAGAAGTTGTCAAGCAGTTTCCAGCCAAAAAAAGGGGTTTCTAAAATTTTCTAGCAGAGTTTTTCTAGATTCCGTCTAAAACTATGCTGACCAATCTAACTTCCGGCCATACTTACACACTGTTTTGAGCAGGATCTCCTCCAAAAACGTAACCACATCGCACTGCGCCAGGAA
This sequence comes from Caenorhabditis nigoni, assembly GCA_027920645.1. Taxonomy (NCBI): domain Eukaryota; kingdom Metazoa; phylum Nematoda; class Chromadorea; order Rhabditida; family Rhabditidae; genus Caenorhabditis; species Caenorhabditis nigoni. The sequence goes on from CP115866.1 coordinate 16,173,084, forward strand.
CGTCGCCTCCGACGGAAAGTGCTTCTGTTGAGGGTATTTGAGTGTCCACAGCTGGTTTACCACATATTTGAGCTTCTTCGGCGTATCCTCATTCTTGCCACCCAGAAACACGCAAGCCGCTGCGACGTCCCGAAAATCGCACTTTTTGAACGAGTGGATGTTGAAGAAACGGTTGAACAGTGATGCCGCCACGCCGCTCAGACCGCTGTAATAATATCGCAGTGCTCGATGAGTGAGGAATCAAAATGAATCGATTTGCCCTATTTGATATTTGGTACGACGACCAATTATCAACATCGAGATAGGTTAGGTTCGGGAAGTTACTGTTTATCATTCGTAAATTAACGAATTTTTGATCAAGAGGGCAAAAAGGCCAGGGGAAAAGTAATGGGAAGGATGGAAGACAGAATATCATGGTTTTATGGGGGTTTTCGTCAAAAAAACCTTCCCAAGACCACCCGCAAAAGCCTCCAAACCCTCGATCCAGCTAGCTTTCCCGAACCTAGTTTGCCTATAGCCACTGCTCTATCATTACTCACTGCTCGCCTTTCCCTTGTGTGAGTCCTGCCACCATGTGGAAGATGAATACTCCGCCTTGTTGTCGCTTCGACAGCTCCTCCTCGTACGTCATTCCGTCTCGTCGACTCGGTGAGTCGGCGATCATCTGGAAAAGGGAATTTAGTTAGGATTTTGAATCTTCCGAGGATTTTATAAACGATTCGGGGAAGATAAGCCAGGATTATGGTCTTTAAAGGGATTTTTTAGCTTAGAGCCCCGGATTTTCATGAAAACTAAAAGTGTTAGCGAGCTATTTAGTTTCCTTAAATGCTGGTTTTTTTTTCAAAAAACCGGCGCTGAGACTCAAAATTTATATGGTGGCCTAGAAATCACAAAACTCGGCCAACTGAATTAGAGAGCTCTCTAGAATATTTTGACGCTGTTAGAGCTCATTTTTCCGCCATAAATCGCTAAAAATCATCCTAAAACTTTGTTCAAAGTTATAATTTCCAAAAAATGGACGCGAAAACTAAAAGTTCATGTGATAGCCTAGAAATCCAAAAACTCGGCCAGCTGAAGTTTAGATATCCGGATGCTATTTAGACGGCATTTAAGCTCATTTTCTTAGTCATAAATCGCTGAAATTCTCTTCAAATTTGTTTTTTTTTTTCAAAAAATCGGCACCAAAACTCAAAATTTGTATGATGGCCTAGAAATCTCAAAACTCGGCCAGCTACATAATAGAACTTTCTACACTATTTTGACATCGTTTTAGCTCATTTTCTTAGTCATAAATCGCTAAAAATCTCTTCAAAATTGTTTTTTTGTTTTCAAAAAATCGGCACCAAAACTCAAAATCTATATGTTGGCCTAGAAATCCTAAAACTCGACCAGCTAAATCGGAGAGCTCCTTAGACTGTTTTGCCGCCATTTTAGCTCATTTTCTCGGTCAGAAATCGCTAAAAATCCCCTCAAAACCCATTTTTAAAACTCACATCTGCTTTCTGTCGGAGCCAAGGGTGAATCATCCTGCCATATCTGGAACCATTCTTCTCCTTGATCAATTTGTTCGAAAACGACATATTGATCAGTGCTGGAATCTGTAAAAAACGGATTTTTAGAGAGAAAAAACAGAGAATTGAGGTTTAGAAAGAGGAAATGAATATCTAGAAGGAGAATTGGCAGACAAAAGGGGGCGAGAGGAGGATAAAGGGTGAAGAGGACGAGGAGGAGGAGGGCACCGGGAAAATGAGACATTGTGTAAAGATGAGAGACGCAGAGATAGCATGGGAACAGAGGGTGAAGACGGCATTGTCGGACCACCATAATGGTCCGTTTTTTATGACGTAAAAAGAGGGAAAAGAGGCAAAAATCATTGACAGAGTCAAGAAAATCCACCTGCATAGCATAATTAGGGGTGAGAAACTATGGGAAAACGCCTTTTGGGGTAGGATGAGAGAGTGAGAGACGCAGAGAGGCAATTCTAGAAAAGTTGCGAAAAATTGAGCAATTTCTCGTGGTTGAACATGACAGTTTCAACAGGAGAAGAACGAGGAAATAAACAGAATGTGACCAACAACATCATGAGATCAAAAGCCATCGCAGAACAAACAAACAAGAAATAAATGACTAAGCATGAGCAATGTAAAAACTTTTCCAACTTTTTTTCAGCATAAAAATTGAGAAAATGGGAAGAAAATATCGAAAAATCAACAAAAAACTCGCCTAGATTATGCTGGCACTCAAAATTCCTCAGTTTTTCGAAAATCGAAGATTTCGCAATTTTTCGTAAAAAAATTTCAGACAAAATTTCAGATTTTCTCGATGAAAATCGATCAATCGTCTTATATTTATACGTTGGGTACACTTTTCAGCGAAATTTTACCCCCAAAATCGATGAAAATCAAAGGAAGAAAAGTTGGAAAATAGGACCTCAGGAGATCTCGATTTTTAGCGAAAATTTCGAGATTTTTCGATGAAACTTATGATTTTCTAGTTTGAAATAAATTAATCAACATAATTAACACAAAAAACCCGATGTTTATCGATGAATTTTGAAGAATTTTAGTCCCGGCAAAGACTATTGGGTCGGGGTGGAAAATGGCGAATATCTCAGCGAAAAGACGACAAATTGGGTGAAAAATTAGTGTTAATCGATAGAGAATTAAAATTCGAATAATATGAGAAGCGAAAAAATCAAGAAAATCCGTTAAAAATCGCTGAAATTCGAGAAAAAAGGCTGAAAATCTGTGATGAGTCATCGAAAAAAGCCGAGGAAGTGGACCGCGACGCGGCACGCAGCGCGTGCAGCAGAGCGCACATGCACATTCCAGTTGGAAAATTGGATTAAATTTTGCTTTTTTCAAGCTGTTTTTAATGAATTTTAGCCAATTTTTGAAGGGAAAAAAAGTAAAAAAACCAGAAAAGACATATTTTCAGAATTAAACTCAAATGCAATGTCGAAAAAAGGCGCGGGTTCTCCAGTCCACAAACCCGCGCCTTCCAAGTGGCTTTTCACAGACGAGGAGGCAATAAATTATTTTTTTGGGTTAAAAATTGTGAATTTTCCAATTTTTAGATGAAAAACACCGCAAATCAGAAGGAGGGAATGAGTCGCGAGGAGGAGTTGACCTATCGGCAGCTAGCATCGGCGTTTATTCAAGAAATGATCGATGGACTCAATAATGTCAAAGATCCCAAAATGAGAATGTACTCTGAATTTTTTTGGATTTCCTAAAAATTTGAAAAAAATTTCAGCACCCACACTGGCATCTGCGTTGCGCACACCCATATGCATCGCTTTTACTACTGGCATAGTTTTAGAAAATACGATTATCGGGTAGGCAAAATTCAAATTTTTGGCATTTTTAAGCTTTCAAACTTTAGGATGTTGGAGCGGCGTGCGTATTTTTGGCTGGAAAATCGCACGAGTGTCCTCGAAAGCTCTCCCATGTCGTTGGAGTCTGGCGAGATCGAAAAGACAGAAAACAGTTGACAACCGAGACTGTAAGCTCAAAAATCCCATTTTCTGGCTATTTTCAGCCTGAAAATCACAAATTTTCACCTCTAAAACCCCTGAAACCCCAAAATTCCAGGCGCGCAACGAAGCTGCCCAGATCATTGTCCTCCTCGAGAGTATGATTCTTCAAACCATCGCATTCGACTTGAACATTCATCTACCCCATATGTACGTGCTGAAAATCATGGAAAAGGTGGAGAAAGGTCTGAAAATAGTTGAAAATTCTGAAAAATCCCTAAATTTTGAAGGGAAATACGCAGAAGATCAATATGGACGATTGACGTCTAGCGCATTTTATTTCGCCACTGATGTGTGAGTTTTTCATTGAAAATTGTGTGAAAATAGTCTGAAAATGGCTTACAAATTGCCGAAAATTGTCTGAAATTGACTAAAAATAGGCTAAAATATCTGAAAATTGCCCTATAATTGTTTAGAATGATTATAAATAGTTCACAAAAACGAAGACTAAACTTTTGCTAAAATTTCATAAAAATCTGCAAAAAATGACCCGAAATTTGGAATTTGTCGAAAATTAGCTTTGAAATTGTCTAATATTCGTCAAATATGATCCAAAATATCTGAAAATTGGCTAAAAATAGTCTGAAATGGCTTAAAATAGGCTAAAATATCCGAGAATAGGTCACAGACTGACAATAAAAAAGACAGAAATTTTGCTGAAAATTCATCAAAAACCTAGAATATTGTAGAAAATGGCTTAAAATTGAACAAGTCATCTGAAAATAGCTCAAAAATAGTCCAAAATCCGCCAAAAACTGATCCAAAAACGCTGAAAATCGGTCCGAAAATATTCTGGAAAGATATCACTGAAATTATCTATAAATCGACTAAAAATATATATTGACTCAAAAATGTCCAAATCGACCAAAAAAGCGTCTAAAATAGCTCAAAAATACTCCAAATTGGCTGGAAATCATATTCAAAATTTCCAGAATCGCCGTCACCGACTGGTCACTTCGCTACTCGGCCTCCTCAATGTCCATTGCGATTGTCAGCTTGATGTCGGCTTATTCGGGTCTTCGGGTAGGTTTTAAGCTAATTTTGGCCTCAAAAATCGATTTTCTACTGAAAATTCGTCTAAAAATGCCTAAAAATCCAATTTTCCAGACAGAAAAGCTGTTCGCCAACTACATTTCCACCAGCGGTGAACCATGGTACACACAATTTGATGATACGATGAATGAAGACAAATTGAGAGGTAGGTAGGACTTTCTTAAGCTGAAAAGAGACCTTAAATGTCTGAAAAATGGCCTAGAAATGCCAAAAAGCTGATTAAAAAGGCGAAAATAGCTCGAAAATGCCTTAAAAATAACGTAAAATGCCCAAAAATGGCTTAAACTGCCTGAAAATGGCGTAAAATGCCTGAAAAATGACTAAAAACAGCCTAAAAATCCCGAAAAACTCCCAAATTTTCAGAAATGGAAACGGATTTCATGCAGACCTACAGTAAAGTCGCTCAATTCCATCATGCGTCGAAATTCAGTGAGTTTTTCCCAAGAATTTCAGTTAAAAACCACTGAAAAAGTTCCAGATTTCCGAGAGAATCGTCCACCACCGAACTCACTAGACAATCCAGATGTCAGGAAAATTGTGAGTTTTTCTAGAGCTGAAATTGGCTGAAACTAGGCTGAAATCGTTCCATTTTGGTCAAAAATCGCCTGAAATCGGCCGGAAATAAGCTGAAAATAGATTAAAATATGCTTGAAATGTGCCTAAAAAGTGTTAAAAATCAATGAAAATGGCTTAAAACAGGTAGAAATAAGGTTTAAAATGTCTGAAAATGGCTGAAATTGGCTTAAAAAACGTCTTGAATTGGACTACAGTAAGCTCGGAAACGTTGAAAATATCGCAATTCCTGAAAAAGAAAACGAAAATTTACCTACAAATCGTGTTAATTTGGCTCAAAATCGGCTGAAAATGGCTGAAAATCCACTAAAAATTCAAGAAAAATCACTCAATCAAGACGAAAATCAGCTGAAAATCGCTTAAAAATGTCTGAAAATTGAGAAAATAAGTTTAAAATCTTTTAAAAACGGCGGAAATAGAGCTGACAAAAAGCTAAAAACCCCAAAATTTAACTGAAAATTATGCTGATTTGGCTGAAAATCGTCTGAAAATGGCTGAAAATTCGCTAAAAATTGAAGAAAAAACACCCACACAAACTGCAAATCGCGGAAAATAAGCTTAAAATCTCTTAAAATCGCTGAAAATAATCTGAAAATCCCAATTTTTCTCAGGAACGCACACGAGACGCGCGAAGCCACAGCCCGATGGTCCATCCGGCCGATTCTACAGTATCCAGTACCAATGGACGTCCACGTGGATATGTGCCGAAGGATGAGCTCACTGTGGAGAGGTAATTAACGGATTTTCAGCGAAAATTACAGCGAAATCAAGATTTTGAGAAGAAAATAGGCAAAAAATCACTGAAAATAAGCCAGAAAAGGCCATTTTTGAGGCATTTTTAGACGAATTTTCAGCAAAAATTGTGCACTATGCGTCAAAAATGACTGAAAAAAGTGATTTTCGAACCAGTTTCTGACGAATTTTCAGCCAAAATTAGTCGGAATTACTTAAAATAGCTGGAAAAAGCTCATTTTGAGACTAATTAACCCCTAATTAGCCCCCTAATTATCTACAAATTATGATAATGTCATTATCACTCAATTTTCAGACTCAATAAGGAGCGAGTGATAGAAGAGGAGCGTCGAAAACGGGACCACGATCGAATAACAGGAAGAATGGATCATTCGACTGGGTGAGTCATGATGGCCTAGGTTTTGGGGATTTCTGGCAATTTTCTAGGCCGGATTTTGCTGGAAAATTGAAATTTCGAAGCATTTCCAGCCACATTCCAGTCATTTTACTTCATTTTTTCCAATTTCCTCATAGCTACAGAAGTGAAAAACGTGCTCGAATCGATCCTCTGTCCAACAACTTTGTCACGTCTACATCGACGTCTTCTAACGCGACGTCAAACGGAAAACTCGTTCCACCGATTCCAGCGACAATGAATTTCCCGCCACCACCTCTGGTGACGTCATCTGAATACAGTAATCATCAATTAGCGAAAAATGGGAATTATCATTCGAATGGAAATCATCGAAAGGCAATGATGGAGATGCCAACCTCTACGGAATCACCGATTTATGGGAATTCGAGTGTTAGGTAAGGAGAGAAATCAGAAAATCGTGACTCTGAAAGTTCCAGAATCTAGAATTTTCGAAAAATGACTGAAAAGTCTTCCATTTCGGTCGGTCGAAAATGGCCGACCGCCGACCGGCCGTCGACCTGGTCGGTCGGTGGTCGGCGAATCCCGACCGACCGACCGCCAACCGATTAGCTGATCAAAATACAGCGTATGCGAACACGTTGACGCGCCGACCGATCGGTCAGCTCGGTCGGCGATTTTTGACCGATCGAAATGAAAGCCTTATCTCTGAACAAGTCGGTCGAAAATCGTCGACCGCCGACCGCCGACCGACCACGCCGATCGACCACCGACCCATCCGACCTTAGTAATGCAGCGTATGCAAACACGTTGACGCGCCGACCGATCGGTCAGCTTGGTCGGCGTGGTCGGTGGTCGGCCGGTCGGTCGGTCGGTCGACTAAATAAAAAATTCTAAAAATCCAGAAAATCCTAAGAATCCTAAAACTCCGAAAATCCAAAGTTCCAAAAAATCTAAAATTTCGAATTCCCGCCAAAATCAATCATCCCCATCCAGTTTCAGTGTCCGCGCATTCGATGTCGATCCGATGATCACACCACCAGGCTTCCCGACAGCTACAGTAATCCAAAATGGAAATCATTCTGATATGGATCTAGACGAATTGGAGGATGGCGAAGTCGAGTGATCATTGCTCTGCATTTATCGATTTATTGATTTTTTTCCATTCATTTTTCTATTGATCTCCTTCCTCAATGCATCCCAAATTCTTGTTTGAAACTAGCCCCGCCCACTTTTTTTGCTCCAAAAATTCGTTTTTAAAATTCAAAAATCCACACACAAATTCTCGATTCTTGCCCCTCCCACAGAGATTACTGTAGAAATTTCGAAAAATCTGATTTTCGGATTTTTCGAAATTCTCAAATTTTGGGATTCTGGAAATGAAAAATCTGAAAATTTTCAATTTTCGAGATTTTTGAGAAACTACAGTAATCCCAACACTCAAGCACCGCCCACTTTTTTCTTGAATTTTTACACACACAAATTCTCGACACTTGCCCCCCCCCCTTCCGGAGATTACTGTAGACAGAATTTTCAGATTTTTTGAAAAATTTTGAGTTTTGGAATTTTTGAAAAATCTGAAATTTTTGATTTTTCCTGATTCTCAAATTTTGGAATATTCAAAAATTTTGGTTTTCTGGAAATTAGAATTTTTGAAAACCAAAACTACAGTAATCAAGCTCCGCCCACTTTTCTCTAACCACCCCGATTATCATCGTATATCTTAATTTTTATTTGTGACTAATTTATTTTTCTCTTTTCTCCCGTTTTTCGCCAGTTTTTGGCTCCGCGTCACTTCGAAACCGCGACGTTTCGAAACCGTGACACTTCGGAACTGGTCATTTCGAAACCGCGACATTTCGAAACCGCGACGTTTCGAAACCGTGACATTTCGAAACTGTGACATTTCGGAACATCGACACTTCGAAACTGCGACGCTTCGAAACTGCGACATTTTGAAACCATTCATTTCCAAATGTCCGCTTTCGAAGTGACGCGGAGCCCAGTTCTTCCTCTACTTTCTCGTTTTCCTACTTTTCCTAGTATTTTCTCTCGAACCTCTTCTCCTCGACGAACCAAAAGCTACAAATTAGGCCCCGCCCATTTTTATTAGATTATTTGGAATTTTACTAGAAAATTCCCCATTTTCCCGATTCCTTTCCTCTCAAACATCTGTGTTATATTATTCATTTCTCTTGTTTTTCTTTCTTAAATTCCGGTAGCTCTCTCTCTCTCTCTTAACATAAAAAAAAACTATTCATTTTGACATAAAAGCCCGTATTCAGAGGAAAAATTGGCGGGAATTTGAAAATTCAAATTCCCGCCAAACCAGATTATTAACCCATCATTGGGCAGATAAACAAATTGCCGAAAAGGCGAACAAAGTTACAATGGGATGGGTAGACAATTGACATACAAAAGGGATTTGAGATAATTGTTGATAAGCATTCACAGAATTGATTATCACACTCCATTTGGGGTAGTGTGCAGCCAGCGTAGCATAGATCGTGGTACATACAACATTGGTTTACTGTAATGAGTATATGGGTTGGCGGGAATTTGAAAATTTTTGAAAAAATTGGTTTATTTGGGATTTGTAATTTTAGAATTATTTTTTTGGTATTTTTGAGCATTAGGGTTTACTGTAACAAAAAGGGGTAGAATGGGTTTGGCGCGAATTTGAAATTTTTTGAATTTTGAAAAAAATGTTTTTTTTGGAAAATCTGAAATTTTCGATTTTTCTGGAATGTTTTTTGGAAACATTTTTTGGGACCTTAATTTTTATAATTGCAGGTATTTTTTTGGTATCTCTTAGTTTTATTGGTTTACTGTACCAAAAATGAGCGGAATGGGTTTGGCGGGAATTTGAAAATTTGAAAATTTTCAGTTTTTTCTGAAATTTTCAATTTTCTGAATCCATTTTTTTGATTTTCAGTGTATTATGCAATTTATACTGGACCTCAAATTTGTAAAATGGTTTGGCGGGAATTTGAAAATTTTGAAAAATATTTTTTTTCGAATTTTCAAAAAATTGATTTTTTCTTCAATTTTTCGGAAAATTTTTAGACCTTTTTAGGTTTTTCAGTTATTTTCAAAGATGTTTTTTCGATTTTTCGGTTTTTTTTTTTGCCTGAAATTCGATAGTGTTCGCGAAGATTACTGTAGATTACTGTAGAAAACTGTAGTATTTTTTGCAAACACAATCACGTCAAAATGCAGATGAAATATTTTTGCAAAAAAGCAAACTACAAACTACAAGATTTTGCTACAGTAACCTACAGTAATCTTTGCGAACACCATCAAATTTCCAGCAAATTTCAGACAAAAAAAACCCGAAAAAATCGGAAAAGAACTTTTGAAAATGGCTGAAAAACCTAAAAAGGTCTAAAAATTTTGCAAAAAATTGAAAAAAAATCAATTTAGTTTTCGAAAAATCTCGAAAAATGGAAATTCGGAAAATTTGAAAAATTCCAGATTTTATAATTTCAGATTCTGAATTATTGACTGCAATTGTGAATTCCCAAGGTTTCAGAATAAAAAAACTGGTAAAATTGTTTTTAAAATTAAAACTGGAAATGTCGAATTATTGGCCCGGAGGGGTTTGGCGGGAATTTGAAATTTCAGATTCTTTTTTGAAATTTTAGATTTCCAGGTTCTCAAAAAACCGACTTACACTGAATTTGATCACAAAAATAGGAAGAAGTATAGGAAATTGAAGTGGACAAACTTCCAGAACCACATCTAAAATCCTCATAAGGCACCAATTGACCGTAGACTTTTCCAGTGTACAGTATCAGGATTACTGTAGTTAGATTTTTGAAAATCATGAGAAATATCCTCATTTTCCTTTTTCAAAAATCAGAAACGATGAGAGATGGGGTCGTCAGTTGGTTTATGTGTCAGTTTTTTGTGCCCCCTTATTTGCAAATTAAATACTGTTTTCTCTGCGTCTCTCGATTCCCCGTACTATTTCTCTCTTTTCATTTTTTTCCTTCCGTTCGAGAGCGACCGACACAGTACGGATGGACTGTGTGTGGGAGAGAGAGAGCCAAACCGGTTAGATTTTCAACATTTTATGAATTTTCAATTTTTGTTTCAACAAAAATTCATTTAAATCACAAATAAGTAACAAATGAATCAGTTTTTAATCTTCTTCTGGCTGAAAAACTGGAAAAGGACTCCTCAACTTTGAACCAATTTATCTCGGTTACTGTAAAAGATATGGAAAACTTGTCAACTGATAAAATATTACTGATAATATGATAAATATTTTATTAGTGAGCGTCTTTTTGATATCTTTTACTTGAACCGAGATAAACAGAGTTAAAGTTTGGAGGCAAACTCGGCTTCTCATAGGAAGGTCCTCTAAACTTTCGGCTAGTTTATCTCGGTTGTGGTAGTAGATATCAAAAAGCGGCCAACTGATAAAATACTTCTGATAATATGACAAACATTTTGTTAGTTAGCATCTTTTTGATATCTTCAACAAGAACTGAGATAAATAGAGCTAAAGTTCGTATGCAAACTCAGCTTCTTGTAGAAGGGTCGTCTAATTTCGAGCCAATTTATCTTGGTTACTGTAAGAGATATCAAAAAGTAGTTAACTGATAAAATCTTACTGATAACATAATAAATATTTTATCAATTGTCCACTTTTTGATATCTTTCTTGGGAAGCAAGATATAAACGCTCAAAGTTGACGTCTGGAAACTTCTACGAGCTAAACTGTGCGGCGGCTTTGCACAAGGGGCGTGGCCTGTTTTTTTCTGAAAAAAATTAAGTGTTAATTAATTATAGCATAAAAACTACATAAACTTCGGCAATTTGATCTATTTTCAGTTTACCTAAATTTTGAAAGTAATTAGGATCAAAACAATTCACTGGGGAGTCGATTGACTGTAATTATGATTTTTAATTCAATGAAATTTGTTATTAACATGTGAAACAGATTAAAAACGGGCCAAAAAGGTTTAAAACAGCCTGAAAATAGCTAAAAATTGTCCAGATCCTAACTTTTCGTGGTCCGTCGTTGGTCCGTTTTTGGCCCGTTCTTACCCATTTTTAGTTTTTTCTGTCCCCTATCAACGATTGGCTGTATTTCAATAAAATTTCAGGCTTTTCTGTTATTTTAAGCACGTTTTTTGTAATTTCAGAAACCAAAAACGGATCGAAAACACCTAAAAAACAGGCTAACCTGGCTCAGGTCATAACTTTTCTTGGTCCGTCGTTGGTCCGTTTTATTCTATTTTCGCTGCATTTTTGTTCTTTTTATAACGATTCAAACTAGGTTTCTGAACCTTATTGCACATGGACTTGCTAATCACATCCCCTGGGAAACTCCGCCTCTTTGTCACACTATACGGTACTTCCTATGTCATCAAATAAAGAAAAAAGTAAAGTTTGAGTGATATGTTGACATGAATGTGGCAAAGTGAAGATGAAAATACTAGGAAATCACCGAAAGCCTTATCACATCCGCTGTTCGTCTAAAACAACATTTTTGTACATACTTTTCCAAATTTTTATCAGATTTACCAAACATGATATCATTAGTTAGCATCCCCCTCACTATCATTACTCGCCCACAGGAAGAGAGAGAAGATAAAAGATTAGAGACAGTGAAAACAAACATTTTTGTTTTATATCATTGTATCATCACTTTGAACCCACACCCGGACAGTCTCCGAACGTCATTGTTAGCCAAAATTAAATAAAAAACGTTTTGTTTGTTTGAACAATGTTTAATGAATAACAGGAAGAAGCTACAGTATAAAACATATGGTTTGGAGCATTAAAAAAGTATTAAATTTTAAATTTTTTTTCGTATTTTGTGATTCTGGTCCCCTGAAGTTGTGTTGACCTTGAAATGTTTCTCCTTTTTCTGTACACACATCACTTTTTGTATTTTTGGTAACATGTGATAAAGAAGACGTAGTACTATCAGAGTTTAAGAATTCAGAGGGATTGAATGGAATCAAAATTTCAGATTTTGAAAAACTGAAATTCCAAAACACTTCTAGAACAAAAACGGATCAAACACGGACCAAAAATGGGTCAAAAACGGTTCAAAACTAGCTAAACCGGACTATAACTCTATTTGGTCCGTCGTTGGTCCGTTTTTGGTCCGTTTTAAGCCAAATTTCGGTAATTTTTAGAAATTCCAAAAAAACTGAAAATCACAAAACGCTTGCGAGACAAAAACGGACCAAAAACGGACCAGAAACAAGTGAAAAACGGGTCAAGACAGGCTGAAAACAGCTAAACCTGGTTCAGACCATAACTTCGTTTGGTCCGTCGGTGGTCCGTTTTTGGTCCGTTTTAGTTTATTATTGGCCAGATTTTGGTTTTTGTGGCCGGTTGTCTTCTTCTTGGTAAGTTTCTGTCCATTTTCAGGCTATCCCTAAATATTTCGATTTCTATTTTTTTATTTGTTGAAAAATCTGAAACTTTGAGTCCAATTTTCTCCTGTAGCTATTGATCGCCAAAATTTGTGACCATGTAGCTCAGTAGAAATATAATTCCAAGATTTGATTTTCCATGTCCCTTTAAATCCCTTTTCAAAAGTTTTCCCTAAAGTTTAGTCTCTACCTCCCGACATTCTTATCAGACCACCACCAATTGAATATGTGTCCAATTTTTCATGCCAAACCCGTTTCTTATCAAATTACAGGAAAACCGTTTTGACCTTTTCCATCAGAAATCCCATTTTCTTCAGAACCATCTGATTCCTTTTTTTCAAGGTCATCAGCCATTTTCCTTGAAATTTTTCTTTTGGGTACTTGTTTGGCACGTAAGAACCCAAAAAAGTGTCAAAGTACATCCCGAATTATTTGGTTAAATTTCAGATTTTCTAGTCTAAAAGGCGCTACAGAGTGGTTGATTCTGATAGGTTGTTTTAGAGCCGGATCTGAATCAAACTGAACTTTCGAAGATAGCTAAATTGTATATCGGTTTATAGATCTTGTTGAGTTCTTCATTTTCATTTTTAGATCAATTAAAAGTTCCCATTTTGAGCCGAGATATGTGTCGGCAAATGGCATTGATCTCTGGCTTGGTTGGCTGTATTTTAAAGGCGCATACCTATTTGGAAACTAATTCTACAAAGATTTACAAAGTTAGAGAAAATAATTTAGAAAGTTAGGCTCTAATTTTGTTCCATTTGTTCTAAAATTTCTTAGAGAAATCCCCAAATTTCGGGTCCATTTTTGTAAGTTGTGCCCTTTTGAGTTTTGAAAAGTCAAACGAACAAAATAAACATTGACCACTACTCAAACACAGTAACAGATTTGAACTTTTTTGCAAAACAGGCATCTTATCATTTGCCTGATAATGACACGTCTTCTTCTTGGAGGAGATCAAAATGAATCGAAATCAAACGAAGAAAATCGGAAAAAGGGAAACGAGAAAGAGAAGGAGGAGGTTGATGACGACTGTGTGTTCTTGGGAGATCAGATGGAAAATGAATTTATGATAAGAGTTCAGACGTTGAAGTTTTTTATAGTTTAGGACATTTTGGGCCACCAACCAAAATACGATATTTTTGTATTTCATGCGGACTTCCCGTTAAACCGACAAATAGAGCCCCCGGGACGTTTCGCACCTACATATGACGTTTTGCAACTCCCCATTTTTATGATTTTCGAATTTTCAACTAAAAGCTTAAACAAAATCGGCCTGAAAAAACTAAAATCCAGCCAAAAATGAACTAAAAGGGGTTAGAACGGACCAAAAACGGACTAACGACGGACCAAAAGGAATTATGGTCTGAACTAGGTTTAGCTATTTTAAGCTTGTTTTGAACTATTTTGGAACTGTTTTAGTCCGTTTCCGACCCGTTTTTGGTCCGTTTCTTATCATTTTTCGACTCAAAAGCGTTTCAGATTTTTTAGTTATTTTTTTTTGGATTGTTCGATTTTTATAAACACCGAATGCCGGCGGAAATGAACTAAAACAAGTTAAGTCTTACCGAAAACGGACCAACGACGGACCAAAATAAGTTATGATTTGAACCGTTTTTTAATTATTTGATAGCTAGCTTAGTTTCTGAGATATACGCCTAAAAGTCATTCAAATAACTCAGCATAGTTAAGAAGCGCATATCTCAAAAACTAAGCTAGCTATGAAAAACTTGTCAACTGAAAAATTGCTCAGCATCAAATTTCACACAAATTGGTAGTTTTTAGTTTTTGGATAACTCTAAGGGGTCTCGAGATACGCGCCTTTAAAGTTTTCGCGCGAGACGCAGAGAAGCGAGAGAGCCCTCGCTGTCTGCGTCTCTCTGAAAGCGTGACTCGCTTCAATTTAGAGATAGAGACTCTGAATTTTTAACAAGTTAGGTTCCTACCCTCTAAATGCTATGCTTATTAACTAAACAATGAAACTAGGAAAGTTGGATTTTTGGATTTTCGGGACTTTTAAGATTTTTTTGGCTAGCTTCAAAACATCCCCAAAAATCCCCAAAATCATCCTGCTGGTTCTAATAAAAGCCCTCGTGACTATCTATATTCCAATTCCAATTCCAAAAAAAAAACCACCTCCTACTCTCTATTTCTCCCGAAAAGTCAATATTTACCAAATTTTCACTGACCCCTCTAGTACACAATTGTATCCCAATAATAGTAATTTTTCTCATTTTTGAGATTCCTTGGGAATTTTCTGGAGCTTTTTCTCCATTTTTCATGTGACTATGTTTTTGATCTACTGATTTTCTGAGCGCGCGAGAAATACAAAAATATTTGTTCCAAGCTTTAGTGATCAAAGCTTAGGCTAACTCTGAATTCTGATCCCAAAAATTGTCTTATTTCACAAAACCAGTCTTATTTAATTCAAATTACTCAGGTTTTCACTAATTAAACCAATTACCTTGTTCCCAAGTTAATTGAATTAAGGTAATGAGGATATAACTGTTAAAAATCAGAAAGAACGTACATCCTCCGTAAAAAATCCGGTTTTTCCTTATCAAATTAGGTCTAACCATATGGCCAGACCATTTTGTGACTGACCTTTAGAGGTTTCTCAAAAGAAAATGACCTTGAAAAATTTGCTACGTAGAAAGACTGGTGTACAAAGTTCAGTGAAGGATGCTATGCGCCTTTGAACATGAATCGTTTCAAATTTGATATTTTCGAGCCGAAAAAAGAGCTAGAACGGGTCAAGAACGGGTCGAAAATAGGCTGGACCATGCTAGCCTAATTATGCGCCGTTAAGCATAACTTCTTACAAATTCAAACACTTGTGAGTTGAAAACGGACCAGAAACGGACCAAAAACGGGTCAAAATCTGGTTCAGACCATACATTATTTTGGTCCGTTGTTGGTCCGTTTTGGTCCGTTTTTAGTTCGTTTTTGGCCATTTAAAGGAGAGGAAAATCGCTTCTTACAAATTCAAATTCTCTATCTCAAAATTGAAGCAAGTTACGCTTCCTGAGAGACGCAGACAACGAGAGTTCTCTCGCTTCTCTGCGTCTCGCTCGAAAACTTTAAAGGCGCATATCTCAAGAACCCTTAGAGCTATCCAAAAACTATCAACTACCAATTTGCGTAAAACTTTATGTTGAGCAATTTTCCAGTTGAAAAATTTTTGATAGCTAACTTATTTTTCGAGATATGCGCTTCGAAACTTTTACGAGATATTTGCAGCAATAGCTAATAACCTCGTCCGTCGTTGGCCCATTTTTGGTCCGTTTTCATCCGTTCAACTTTAAAAGCGTATATCTCAGAAACGACGCTAGCTAACAAATAAACAGTCCAAACCATAATTTATTTTAATCCGTCGTTGGCCCGCTTTTGGTCCGTTTCTGGCAGGATTTTGGCCTTTTCAGTTCGTTTTTGACCATTTCCCTCCCCCTATCCCTCTCAAGTACAAAAGTGACCAGGAGCACTTGAAAAAAATAATAGAAAACAGTACAAATATGATAGTGTGTACAAATAAGAAGCTTTTCACCCCTCTCTCCTGACCCCCGCTACAAAAGTGTGTATGTTTATTGTGCGTGCTCAACGGACACTCTTCCTGTGTGCTCCGTGAGCACATAAAACCCCTCTCCCGATACATCCCCCCGTCTAAGGAAATCTATGAGAAGGATCCGCCCCCTCTTTTTGAAAGTTTCTTCTCTCTTGTGTTTGTATCCTTTTTCATTTCCGCTTTTTGAAGAAAAATGGTTTTATGCGCCTTTAACCATGAATTTGGGTCAAAACTCTCTGAAAATTGCTTCTTTTAGCCATTTGTAGCTCTGAAACCTCGAAAATCGAGAATTTCCGAAAAGTCGGTCAGATGGCCTAGTGGATTTTTGGGCATGAAAATTTGGGAATCTCAACACCAGGGTTCGATTCCACCCAGCGTCAAACTTTTTTTGCTTTTGTGTAAAACAAGATTTAGGGGTTCTGGGAGGTTCTAGATGCTTTTTGATGTTTTTGAATTTCAGAATTTACAGAAAACTGAAATTTCGAGTATTTTTAAAAAATTGCATCTTTCATTATTTCAAAATCCTTTTGATTTTTGTTTTTCCACAAAAAATGAGTTTATGCGCCTTTAAACATAACCGGTAGGTCGAAAACGGACCAAAATGGACCAAAAAAGTCTTTGGTCCGCCGTTGGTCCGTTTTTGGTCCGTTTAAGACCATTTTCGACCGTATCTTCATTTTTTATCTCGGCTTTTTAAAGGTAATCCAAAAAATATTTTTAGCCATTTTAACCATCTTTTTAGCCACGTTTTTGGTCCGTTTTTGGTCCACTTTTGGTCCGTTTTTGGTCCGGTTTTGATCCGTTTCCGGTCCATCTTCTCCAAATAGTTCTATTTTGACCTATCATTGAGAATTTTCTGATTGTTCTCTTTATCACGTCTCCATCTTCTTCTTCTTCAAATTTCCTTTCCCACCTGATCCTCTTCACAGCACGGGGTCATAAAAAATCTGTCGTCAAATGTGTCGGAAGTTTGAGACTCCGCCCACTTTTCCTTTAAGGTGGGCAGATTTTTTGGGGGTTTCCTATAAAAACATAGAGGTTGAGAGTTGCGTTACTTTGTGATTTTGTGTAGTTTAACATTTTTTGAAGTTTTTTTTTTGAAAGTTTAAAGGCACATATTCTTATCTAGAACATTCCCATTTGATTTATCAAATTCCTTTTGTATCTTGAATTCTAAGTTTCCTTTTTTATCAAGGTCATTTTTCTCTGACTCTCTAATTCTCTTTTCTCTCACTTTCTTTAAAAATCATTTTTCCAGCTACCATGCTCTACCTGGCTCTTATCATCGCACACTTCTTTATCACGAATGCTGTGGAAATCATCCCAAGAGAGATTCTCTTCCAAGATCCCAAATACTCATCAGTGTCCCTAAGTCCAGACGGAAAACAAGTCGGATACGTGGCTCCAGATGAGAATGGTGTTCGAAATGTGTTCACTAGATGCTCATCGTGCTCCTTCTCGAGACAAGTCACTTTTGAGACTGAGCTTCCGGTTTTGAGTGAGTTTTTTTTTCAAATTTGAACGGGTTCATAAGTTTTTAAAGGATCAAGTTTGAATTCACTTATCTCGGTTCCTGTAAAAGATATCAAAAAGCTGTCAATTGATAAATTATTTATCATAATATCACCTATATTTTATCAGTTAACAAATTTTTGGTATCTCTTATAGGAACCGAGATAATTGAGTTTAAAGTATAAGAGTCGCAAGCGCGGCCGACTTCCTAACTCAACTACGCGTTGCCTATTCTTTGAACCCAATCATCTCGGTTCCTGTAAGAGATATCAAAAGTGGTCAACTAACAAAACCTTTTTTATATTCTACGAAACATTTCTCTAGTTTACTACTTTTTGATATCTTTCACAGAAACCGAGATATATAAGCTCAAATTTGAGTTGAGGTTTTGGTCCGCCGTTGGCCCGTTTTTGGTCCATTCTAGTCTAAGAATTCAGAAAAATTGGAGCTTCGAAGTTCCAATTTTGAGAAATTCCAAAGTCAAAAACGCATGTGCATTGCAAACAGACCAAAATCGGACTAAAACCGGCTCAAAAATAGGCCAAAACCAGCCAAAAGTGGCCCCAGAGACCACAATTTTTTTTGGTCCGTCGTTGAGCCGCTTTTGGTCCGTTTTGGTTTATTTTGCATGGAATTTGGTTTCTTAGTCCGTTTGTTGATATCTCTTAGATAAAACAATGGGGGACAATAGACGGTTGTCAAAAACCTTCTTTTAAAAAAGATCTAAATATCAAAAATTTTCAGATTACGTATGGACCGCCGTCCCAGATGTGATTCTCTTCATGCAGGATAACCATGGTGATGAGAACACCAAGATTTTCAAGAAGAACATTACCTCGGTACCCTTATCAATCTTTTTTCGACAAAAAATCCAAATTCGAAAATTTTTAGGCCGCCATCACCGCCAACAAAACCGCTCGCACTACAGTTTGTGATAAGCCAATGGTGAAAGGAGCGATTTTTGTGAACAACTTGATCTCGGAGACAGTTTTAATCGGCATGAATGACGAGAATCCGGCACTTCACAACATCTACGCCTTCGATTGTCGGACAGATACACTGACCCTGGTTCTGCGAAATCAACGATTCCCAATGTTCTTCTTCGATAACGACATGAATATCCGATTGGCTAGTGAGGAGGGTCCCGATGGAGAAATGATCTATTATCGGCCGAGAAATCCTGGACCAGTCAAATCGACAGATCCTTCGGAGTGGGCAGAGTACTTGAGAATCGACCATGATGATAAGGCACTCACTGTGTGAGTTAAAAATATTTATCAACTTATCTCGATTTCTGTAAGAGATATCAAAAAGTGGCCAAACAACAAAATATTTTTGATGTTATGATCAACATTTTGTTAGTAGATCATTTTCTGATAGCATTTACAAGAAATGAGATATATGAGCTTAATGTTGACGTCTAGAGACTTTGGAATATACTGTCATGAAAAGCTATGCGGTGGTTTTGTAGAAGGGGCGGAGCTTAATTTTTAAAATTTTTATAATTAGAGTTTCTGTCAAGCAATTGAGATAAACAGAGTCAAAGTCACTAGGTCCTAGAGGTTTTTAAAAATCGGACCAGAAACGGGCCAACTACGGGCCATAAGAAGCTCAACAGTTTTTGATCCGTTTTTGGTCCGTTTCCGACCCACAAGTGTCTGAATTCGTAACAAGTTAAGTTTAAAGAATCATCGCTAGGTTAGCGTTGTCTGACCCACTTTTAACCCGTCCGTGGTCCGTTTTAGATCCGTTTTTGACTCAAAAGTACCAAATTTGAGACAATTCATGTTTAAAGGCGCATAACATTTTTCATTGGACTTTTCAAAAGACAGATTGGACTTTGGAACTATTCAAAAAACAAAATCCCTAGTCTTACTGTGTGGTTTAAAGCCGCAGAATAACGAAACATGCTTAAACCAAAAATTTTCAGACCTCTCACCTTCGACAAATCCAACAACTTTGTGTACTGTATCATGGGAGAGGGTAGCGATCTCGGAAACTTGGTTGTCTTCCCATTTGAAGACCCAGCACAAAAGGAAATCCTCTACACCGCTCAAAAGTCTCAAATTGGAAATGTCTTGATTCATCCCGTTGATAAGACCCTTTTGGCTATCACAGAAGTCTACCATAAGCCAGAAATCTTTGTGGCTAATGACACTTTTATGGAGGACATGCAGTACTTGGTGAACATGAAACCAACTGGATCCTTGAATATTATTTCGATGAGTCTAGGTAAGTTTTGCGGGATTTTATCTCATAAAAATATATAAAAATTTCAGATATGTCCATTTGGTTGGTGGCATTTGTGTCTGCGGACGAGCCAAATGACATTTATCTCTACCGACGATGGAACAAGAAGGCTGAACTTTTCATGAGCACTCGCCCAGAATTAAAGAAGTACACTTTGAACAAACAAGTTGGATTCGACTTCCCAGCTAGAGATGATATGACTATCCAAGCTTATTTGTCCCTCCCACCACAGGCTCCTCTCCTCAAGTCATCCCAAGTTCCTGACTCTGATCGACCATACGCCAATCTTGGAATGATCCCAGCAGTTCCTCAAAAGATGATTGTTCTGGTTCACGGAGGTCCAAAAGCCCGGGACCATTATGGATTCTCTCCAATGAATGCCTGGTTGACCAACAGAGGATATGCCGTTCTTCAAGTCAATTTCCGTGGATCCACTGGTTTTGGAAAACGGCTTACTAACGCTGGAAACGGGGAATGGGGACGCAAAATGCACTTTGACATTTTGGATGCTGTTGAGTTTGCTGTCTCAAAAGGAATCGCGAATCGAACGGAGGTTGCAGTGATGGGAGGATCTTATGGAGGATATGAGACACTTGTGGCACTAACTTTCACTCCACAAACTTTCGCTTGTGGAGTTGATATCGTGGGACCATCGAATTTGATCTCCCTGGTCCAGGCAATTCCACCATATTGGCTTGCATTCCGTAAGGATTTGATCAAGATGGTTGGAGCTGATATTGACACGTACGTGAATTCTAGGAGATTAAATTATCGTAACTTTGAGCCAATATATCTCTGTTCCTGTCATAGATATCAAAAAGTTGTCAACTGATAAATTACTTATCATAATATTACAAACATTTTATCAGTTGTCACAATTTTGATATCTTTTATAGGAGTCGAGATAATTGAGTTTTAACTTAATAGTGTGGAGGTCCATCTATTATAGGCTGAAACATAAAATGAAAACGCTCATAACTCGCTTAGTCTTTATTCAAATTTTACAAAATTTATACCATTCGAAAATTTTTAAAAAGGGCTTCAAAATACATAAAAATTCTAAACACAATTGTTCAGTGAGTTAATTAGAAAGTAGGGTAAATTCTAGAAGCCTAACACCGTTAATAAAGTTTAGATCGCTCGAAATTGAAGCCCCTGTAACTCGCTTAGTTTTTATTCAAATTTTACAACATTTATACCATTCTGAAGATCTTAAAAAGGGCTTAAATCAGAATTTTTTAAAAGTAACTCACTTGAAATTCAAATTCTTATAACTTGCTTAGTTTAATCCAGATACTACTAAATTTAAACCATTCAATAGCTTTTATTAAAAGCTTTAAAACAATTATAAATTCTATATATGATTTGCCAAGTGGTAGTCAGAAAAAAGTAGATAATTCTAGAAGTCTAAAATCACATTTTTTAAAGAATCCCACTCGAAATTATAATGCCTATAACTTGCTCAGTTTTTGTCACAATTCTACAAAATTAATATCATTCGAAAGCTCTTATCAACAGTTTTGAACTAAATACAAATTTCATAATATTTCAGTGAGGAAGGCCGCCAATCCCTCCAATCTCGCTCGCCGCTCTTCTTTGCCGACCGCGTCAGCCGACCGATTATGATCATTCAAGGAGCCAACGATCCACGTGTCAAACAAGCCGAATCCGATCAATTCGTGTCGGCACTCGAGAGAAAGAACATTCCAGTCACTTATCTTTTGTACCCTGACGAAGGACACGGTGTCCGGAAACCACAGAACTCCATGGAACAACACGGACACATTGAAACGTTCCTTCAACAGTGTCTGGGTGGAGAGGCACAACCATTCCAGCCGGGACAGTACAACTCGACGGCTATTGTGAGTTTTGGTTTTTAGTTATTTTGAAAATATGCTAAAATTGAAACATTTTGAGCTAAAAACCAATCAAAAAGAGCAAAAATGAATAGACTTATGATCATTTAAAAATTTGGAACATTGTTTAAAATTTGGGAATCTGAATTTCGACTATAACTTGATCCGTTTTTGTCAGTGATCAGTGAAATGTATATTTTTGAAACCGGAAAATAATTTTCTTCAAAATGAGTATAAACTTGACCGGGTTTGCAGAAAAAATTCAAAAAAACTATTCGATAAAACCAAAAAATATAACAAACTCTGAATTCTAGTCATAACTTTCTTCATTTCTGTTCAATTTGTATAAAACTTATATTTTCAAAATCATCAGAAAAAGAGCTTTGAAATGAGTATAAACATGACTATATTCAAAAAATCAAAATTTTCAGATCAAAAAAGTGGGCATCGAGGGTCCAGCCATTGCCCGTTCCCAACACCTGACAGCCCAAATGCCACGTGGACCAGTGGCTCCATCAATTTTCTATCGGCCGCCAGTTCGTGCTCAACGTGTCATGTACCCGCCAAACCAGAACGTCATGAATCGCATTTTCCCGGTTCAGGGTTAGGAGCAAAAAATTTAAAAATTCAAAAACTTATCCAATTTCTTTTCCCCGCCCAGTTGTCTATACATACGTGTCTCCCCATCTAATTTATACATATTTTATGTTTTATCTGAAATTCTGAAATTCTGAAACTACAAACTACATATCATCCTTCCTCATCCGACTTTTTGTTTTTCCTGTCAGCTTTAGTCATTTTTTGTCATTTTTTTTATATATTTTTCTAATTTTTAATGTACCTATACAGCTTTAAAACAAACAAAAACCCAAAGAAAACTTTAATAAATATTTTGAAATTGTCAAAAAAGTTTTGTTTTGCTTTGCAACAATTATAAAATCTACCGTATCTCATCTTTTTTAGCCAGGTACGGTGAGAATACTATACAGTAAACACTCTAATAGAACGCCACCCGAATCGTCAAATTTGAGCCTATGTATCTCATTTCCTGTAAAAGATATCCAAAAGCGCTCAACTGACAAAGTGTTTATCATAATATCAATAACATTTCATCAGTTGAAAACTTTTCAATATCTTTCACGGTAACCGAGATATATAGCTTCAAAGGTACCAATTGCGCGTGGTCGCCGCTGCAGCCGCCGGGCCGGCGGCTCAAAATAAATGTCAACTTTGAGCCCATATATCTTGATTACTGTAGAAGATATCAAAGAATTGTGCACTAACAAAATGTTCAACATAATATCAGTAGTATTTTATTAGTTTACCACTTTTCTATATCTTTTACAGTAACCGAGATAAATTAGTTCTAAACTGACAATACAGGTTTGCCGCCTCAAGCCGGCGGGCCGACAGCGGCTCTACACAGCTTTCAACTTTGAGGCCATATATCTCTTTTCCTGTAAAACGTATCAAAAAAATGTCAACTGATAAAATAGTGACGATGAAACTGTAAAAAATTTTATAGTTGAAATTTTTTTGATATCTGTTACAGAAACAAAGATAAATTGGCTCAAAGTTAAGACACCATGAACTATGAAGACTACAAACTAAATAAACCCTGGATGTTGTACCCAAACTGAATTACAGTGAACTTTTAAAATTCTTTCCAAAGACTACAGTATTTATAGTTGTCAAGGTAACGGTAACAAAAAATACAAAAACTACGAAGCCATTGATGAAGTGATGGAAGTTGATGGCAGTGAAACATCTCAAAACCGGAAAGATATTGGAAAAAGTGAAATGAATACGAAATATGGACGATGCTCAGTGGCGAAGTTTTCAAGTCCTGCTAATGCTGGAATTTCAATATTATTTTCAAACGCAGTGGGAAGTAACCTCTTGGAAGATTTTAATTATTGTCCCCTCTTAAGATAACTGTTCAATGCTACTGTAGTAAAAATAATTCCGTTGCTTATCTGCCTGTATGTCTGTTTGGAATAAATTATTCTATTTGGAAAATGTTTGCCTTTTCTTTTCTTTTAAATTTAGATTATTCTTAATTTTTAGGTTTCTTCTGAAAAAGTTCTAAATTCTCAAAAATGATTTTTCAGATTTTCAGACTATTCAGCTAGTTTTCACATATTTTGTTCCAGATGTTAATGATTATCGAAACGAATATCTTTTTGATTTTTGAAAAATATCGACTTAGTTTTCGTCAACGTAGGT
The DNA here is from genome assembly GCA_027920645.1 of Caenorhabditis nigoni. Classification (NCBI taxonomy): domain Eukaryota; kingdom Metazoa; phylum Nematoda; class Chromadorea; order Rhabditida; family Rhabditidae; genus Caenorhabditis; species Caenorhabditis nigoni. Next base: position 16,197,154 of record CP115866.1, read on the forward strand.
CTACAGGTAGGTAAAAAAGGTAGGTCAAATTTCATGTAGGTAAAAAAAAGTAGATCGAAAATTTCAAATATAGAATTCAATGCCAATTTTTTTAATTCAAAAATTGAAAATTTTCTAGACTTTTTCCAGATTTTTTATTTTTCAGCTCTTAATGTTTTACCGTTCCAGAGATGGAAAAAACCGCGGAATTTCTGGTCCGATTTGAAGCAGTCTTGGGGCACGGGGGTGGGAGCATTGCCAACTTCCTGCCAGTGATTGGCTACTTCGTTGGCAACTACTCCGTGTTCACTTTCATCGTCCCGGGAATAGTTTTAGTTCTTGCGGCAATAGGAGCTTATATGAAACGGTGGGTGTTTTGACGTATTTGAAGAATCTTCACCGGACCCGATGAGTGCAGATTTTTCATATTTCAAAAAATCCTGAAATTTCAGTAGTTTTTCGGAAATGTTCTTCTAATTCATTTCTAAAATGTTTGTCTGTTACGCTGATGAGCTGCGTCAGAGCTGTTGGAAAAATCCCGTGGCCGACGGTCCCACAGAACTTCTGTAACCTACAACTAGTTGTGTTTGCACTTTTTTCTCGTTTCTTATCTTGTCTTGTCCTTTTTTTTAGCCCACGAAAAACCAGAAAAATGTTTAGGTTACGGTAGTTTTCGTCATGAGACCTTTGCCCACGGCTATTGGCTTTCCTCACAATTCCAATTTTTGGTACCAGTATGGTCCTAGAAAAGTACTTGAAAAGACAAGAAAACGAAAACTGATTTTCGAAGGATTTTAGAATAAGAATTTTGGTAGAAACTTGGCTGAAAATTCGATGAAAAAATATACCAATTGATAAAAAAGTAGCTTAACTCATGCAGAAGTTTTGTAACTGTTATTTTGGAACTCGACAATTTCTCAATTCCAGAACTTTCTAATTTCTAAATTTCTGAATTTCAGGGTTTTAGAATTTAGACCTTTTTTCCGAAATTTCAGAATTCCTGAATTGTTTTTTTTTTTGAGATCCTGTAATCTTTTTTCCAAATCAGAATTGCGAGGTTGAAAATGGCATATTTTAGAGGTAAAAGAAACCATTGTTGGGGTCAGAATTAGGAATTTTGAATTCGAAATGTAAGATTTTCGAAGCGAAAATTCAATTTTTGGGGTATAAACAGGCAACATTTAGAATGAAAAATTCGAATTTTTAGACACAAAAATGACATTTCTGAGCTCCAAAATCGAGATTTTTGGGCTCCAGATCTCAAATTTCGAGACCCAAAAATGACATTTTTGCTCAAAACCCGTGAAATTTAGAGTCAGAAATTGAGAAATTCTAGTCGAAAATTCAAAATTTTAGATCCAAAAATGACATTTCTGACATTTAAAATTGACATTTTCAGCAAAAAACTGTAAATTTTCAAGGATTTGTTTTGGGAAGGTGTTTTTTAACAAAAAAATCATGATTTTTAGAGTGAAAATTGTCTCAAAAGTCTGAATTCGCGTCCCAAAATTGATAACTTTTGTATACATTTGCTGAAAATGACTCAAGAAATTTTTAGGATTTTTTTTGAGCAATTTTCGATCATTTTAAGCTGAAAATGGTTTTTTTTTCGAACCAATTGAAGTATTTTACTGAACTTATTTTTATAGCTTTTCTAGAAAATTCATGAGGTTTTAGCATTAAACTGATCATTAAAATGACCTAAAAATGATAATTTTTGTATAAATCTAACGAGGTGAAAAACTCTTCATGGTAATTTATAGCTTTTTTCGTTGAAAAAATCTAATGATGCGAAATTTTTTAGTTTCTATGGTAATTTTCAGGGACCGACAAACACCGGCGATCGTCGACATGCTCCTCGAGCAATCGAGATTGCTAGAATCGGTAATAATCTTAAAATTTTCATATTCTTAGAATTCGAAATTTTTTCTTTTCCAGATCGGTAATCGGCTGTCTAAATTGGAAACAAAACCAGAGGAAGAAATGGGAGGAGAAATTGAGAGTGAGTATTATGTTGTGCGAAAAAATTGGAGTTAAATAGAGAGTATTTTTTGGAGTCTTCATACGGTATGCACCTCGAAGCGGCGAGCCTAAATAGCAAATATCCGATGGAAACGCAGAGAGTTTTTTCGATTAACTGTCTTCGTCTCAACCCCAATTTTTTCGCGCACACAACAATAATATCATAAAGTCTTGAAGAGGGGCTCCAACCGAAAATTTGTATTGCTTCAAAATGTTACCAGTAATATTTTCTCAATTATTTAAATAGCGAAAAAATAACCCCTTTTTTCAGTTTTTTAGCACGAAGATCGAAGTTTTCAGAAAGAAAAACTGAAAAAAGGGAGAAAAGCGGAAAAATTCCGGAAAATTGCCTTTCGCAGCTTCCCTTCTCTCTCTCTCGCCCGTGCAGATGGGGCGCGCTTGCATTACAACCCTGCGTACTCTTAAGCTCAATTTGAAGACGTCAAACTCGAGAAAAATGAAGGAATTATCTAAAAAACATTGCGAAACATAAATAGAAACTTATTTACTTTTTTTTTAAACAAAAAAATCAGACTAATCATCAGGAATGATAGAATGAGAGGCTACAGAAGCAAGGTTGTATATTTTCAGAAAAAAATTTTTTTCCGAATTTTCGGGACCATTTTCTGAGAAAAGGCGAAAGATAGTGTAAAATGAGACTAGTTGAATAATCTGGCCGTTTTCGGGTTATCTACACATACCGAATAACTTTTGCAGGCAATTTTATAGTGAATTTTGGACGTTTTGATAGCCGATTCCTTGAAAAATGATTTTACGAGACATACGAAACGAACATTTTATAGACAATTTAAAGCCAATCGTTTTGAAATGTCGTCGAGAAAATCGGTCTACGAAGACTCTCAAATAATAGAGAACAATCATGAAATAAATTAGGTCGTAAATGTGTTTTACTGTTTTTTCTATTCTTTGTCAGTTTTCAGGCTGTAATTTCTTGCGAATTTTATATTTCGACCATCTTTCTTATTGTTATTAGAGAAAATTTTCCCAAAAACGGTCCAGTTTCAGCTGTTTCAGCTATTTTCTTAATCAGAGTCACAGTGACGAGAGTGAAGAGGGTGCAGAGAGGCTGGAGTGGCGGCGAGAGGCGAGAGTGCGCAGCCACCGAAAGTAATTCTGATTTTTTTCTTGCACTTTCCGGAGGCCGTTTTTTCGCAAATTTATGTTTTTAACAGCGTTTTTGGGAGATTTCGGAGTTCTTTTTGAATTTTTTCGTTATAACATTGGGGAAATAGGCTTCATTTTGTTTAGTAGGGAGGGGCGCTAAAATTTTGAGGTTTTGCAAAAAATTCAATCAAAAAGTACTGAAATACACAAATATCAGCATAATTTCCACAATTTTCGCTTTAATTTTTTCCAGAATTTTCCGTCGAGAACTTCTAAAAAATCCTTTTTTCAGGTCGTGGCGGTGGTGGAGGTGGAAATGAAGGAGATGTAGACGGAACGAGGAGAGAAGAAGGTGAGAATGAGCCAAAGTTCAAAATCGGGTTTAATGTTCTAAAGCTGGCGTCCGGTGAATTTTTTATTGCTTTATTTTGTGCAGAATTCTATGTAGTTTCCCACAAAAAAGGGAAAAAATTCATTCATTGCGAAAAACGCATCGAAAAACCAAAGTGTTAACTGGTGGCCGAAGCGGATTTTCTAGGCCAACTGCAGGTAAAAGCGCGCGAAATTCGAATTTGCATCAATTTTCAGCGTTTTGTTCAGATTTTTGAAAAGATTCTCAAATGTTTCGGTTAATTTTTTTCTCCCAGGGATATGAAAAAAACTGAAAATTCTGAACAAAACGCTGAAAATCGATACAAATTCGAATTTTGCGCGCTTTTACCTGCAGCTGGCCTAGAAATCCGCTTCGGCCGCGTTAACACTTTTGTTTTTCGATGCGTTTTTCGCAATGAAGGAATTTTTTGAATTTTTTCTTTATTTTTATGATATCTTTATTCAGAGGGTTCAGAAGACGGAACTTCCCTGAATGGACATGATGGAGAACTTCTGAATCTAGCGGAAGAGGAACCACAGCAAGCAAGTCCCTCTAGTCAACCGGATCCACGAGAAGAGCAAATCGTCATGTTGACAAGGGCTGTGGAGGATGAGAAGTTTGCTAAGGAGAGACTCTTGCAGGAGGTAACAATTTTTATCTCATTAGGATTCGAAATTTCTTTTTTTCTAGGCCCGTAACCGCATCGAACAGTACGAAAACCGCCTGCTTCAAATGCAAGGAGATCTAGATCACGCAAAAAAAGAAGCTGATGAGAATCGGGAGGAGTCGACCAGAATTAAGAGTGAGTACCCTTAACATCTCTATTTAAACTAGAATTCACTGAATTTTCAGACGAGCTCGCTCTACGTGACGCCTCAAAAATTCCGTCGGACGATGAGCAAGTCAAACAAGCCGAAGCCAAAGCCACCGCAGCTGAGGAGAGATACCAGGAGATGAAAGGAGTCTGCGATAAATTCAGAAGTGAACACGTCGTTACACTGACGAAGTTGGGAGATCTCCAGAAGGAATTGGATGCTAGTGAAAAGGCGAAACTTGATATGGAAGAAAAGATTACTGAGTTGAAGAGGGTAAGGGTTAGAAAGATAGAAACTCAGAAGCGAAAATAATCAAAAATCAATAGAAGATCCGTATATATGATGTGTGCATATATAAAAGTGTAAAAGTAGCAAAATGTCAAATGATTCATATTTGCTTCTTGCCTATGTTCTTGTGGTACTTTTGGCTCTTCTTCACGTCTTCAAGTATACTGAAATTCATATTCTTTTTCCAGACAATCGACCATCTCCGTGAGAAACACGCTAATCAGCTAGTCCAATCTTCTGCCGAGGAGGCCAACAAGATCACAGTTGCCCGGCAAGAAGTAGCGAGTACGTATAAAGTTTTTGAATTGAAAAGCACAAAAAATCGGTTTTCAGAAGAGTCCGGTGTCGGAATCACGAAGATGTTCGATCACTGTGAGGAGGAGCTACAGAATGCCACATCGATCACTTATCCGCCACGTGAGTTTTGATAAGGAACATCTGGATATTATTGTTGTGCGAAAAAATTGGAGCGAGAGAGTATGTTTTGCAGTTTGAATACGGTATGCACCTCGAAGCGAAAAGCTTAAATAGCACATACTCAGTGGAGACGCAGAGCAATTTTTCGTCTAACTGTCTGCGTCTCGACTCCAATTTTTTCGCACAAGAATAATACATAGATTTTGAAGTTGACAAACATCATCCCAATTTCAGACCTTGCCCAAGCTGCCATGACCAATCTCGTCTCTATCATTTCCTCGGATCGTCTTGACGAGCCTCTGGCCGCTCGTGACAACGTCTGCGCTGGTCATCTCCTATCCACTACTCTCTCGTCCGCTGCTTCAGCTGCCTATACTGCCAGCAATGAGAGCTATGAAGGGGTCAATGATCAGTGTAAGAAGATTCTCGCAGCTGCTAAAATTGCATTCGCCGATGATAGTGCGCTGTCGAGAGCTGAGAAAATGAACGTACTCAGGGAGGATGTGAAGGTAATAGATCTGAAATAATATAGCCATTACTGAAAATTTTTCAGACACTCAACACTCTGATAGTCTCTCTTCCATTGGCAACTGATATCGATAAAGAGGTGGTTGGAAGTGAGCTGGAACAAGAAATGCGGCGAATGGATGATGCGATCCGTCGGGCGGTGCAGGAGATCGAGGCGATTCAGAGGAAAGCTCGAGAAAATTCAGATGGAATTCGACTCAAATGTCAGGCATTGATGCCGGTTATCATGCAGTTAGTGGCGGCTTCTCAAGAATTACAGGTAGGACATATCTCGAAGTTTGAACTTCAAAACCATGTTTTTCAGATCGAAATCGTTGCTGCTGGAAAACAAGGTGGATCCCCGGCAGAGTTCTACAAACGAAACTATCAATGGACCGAAGGACTACTGTCAGAGACCAAAGCAGTAGTCATTGCTGCTCGGGTCTTCGTTGAATCGGCTGAAGGCGTTGTCACTGGAAAAGGCAAATTCGAGCATTTGATTGTGGCAGCTCAAGAAATCACAGCATCCACAAAGCAACTGATCGTGTCGAGTAGAGTCCAGGCTGATAAGGATTCGTCTAAGTGAGTTTTTTTAGAGAGAAATGTTCCTAAAAATTATAATTTTCCAGACTGGAAGCCCTTTCTATCGCCTCAAAAGCTGTCAACCAGAATACTGACCAAGTCGTCGCGGCAGTCAAAAACGGTCAAACAACGCTGAATGACGATGGAAATTCTCTCGACTTCTCGTATTTGTCTCTGCATGCTGCAAAGATAGAGGAGATGGAGTCACAAGTGAAAATTGTGCGGCTGGAGCAGAGTATCGATCAGGAGAGAGCGAAATTGGTGGCGCTCCGTAAGCAGCATTATCATATGACACAGCTGGTTGTTAATGAGGTAAGAATTCAAAAAAAGATAAGAAGACTCCTAGAAGAATTGAGCTGAAGATTGAATCTGAGCTTTGAGCTATTATTTTTTTTCAAATAACATTTTTGAAAAGATCTGAAAATGACGAATTACGAAAAATAGGTTTGCCCTACCCATCATCCAAAAAACATCACCCACTTCTTTTTTTTTCAGGAAAACGAATCCGAGGAATAGAGAACCAGCTGACTTCTTCTAATTCCCATCCTTCCACTGATTGTATAAAATTTGCCCCTTTTTTATTTTTGCAAAAGCTTATTTTTCATGTGCAAAAATCCCCCTCTCCCAGTGCCTGTAAAAAATTTCCAAAACTTCTCAATTTTTCTTATTTTTCAAATCCCTGCTAAAATCTCATTTTCCCTCCCGATATTTTCAATTGTGCCCGAGAAAAAAAGAACTTTAATCTGAAAACTAGTCCCGTTCCAGTGTCTTTATATAATTATTCTTTTGTCACCTGGAAAATTTCATAAATTTGTTTCAATTTCTGGTTGGAATGTATAGTTCATGAGATATGAAATTGGGGAATTGACTAGATAATTGCACAGAAAAAAGAAAAATGTAAAAGAAATAAATAAATACATCAATCACTTTCATCAATGGCGAGCATCGGAAGAGTGTCATCACCCAGTCAAGAAGCTCCTTAGGCGCCACAGTCATCCTCGAAAAAGCCCGGAAAAGTTTTTTTCTGAAAATGTTGTATTTTAGACCCAAACTGTGCATTTTAGGTCATAAAAAAGAGTTTCAAAGCTGTATAAACCGATTACCAGTCTGAAAAAGAGCCAAAGGCGCACCAGCCTATTTTTTGGGACTTGAAAAAAGACGCGAAATGTTTTTTAATTGCTCGGAAACGGCTGAAATCGTCCCATTTTTACACTCAAATTGTCGATTTTTAGTCATGAAAATTTTCCTTTCAAAGTAGAAAAATACCGATTTCCCCTCTGAAAAAGAGCCAAATGCGCCCCAGACACTCGTCTCTCAATTCACATCGTCTTATTCCCGGCGCCACGCCACCATCAGCGTTCCGTCCACCAATCGCACCGGTCATCCCGAAACCAACGACATCCTCAACCTTTGCCACGTCATCAAGTGGAAAACAGGCGTCTCGATCTCCGATCATCATCGTTCCGTCGGCGATGAACATGATGGTCAACTTGTACAACGTTCGGGATATCCTCCAGAATTTCCCTAAGATTTTCCTGTTAAAAAGTAATATTGAAGCAAACAAATGCTGTTTTCCATTCCAGAAAAGCCATTTTGATTCCAGATATTTGAAATTTTGACTCTAAAAGTGATAATTTCAAGCTCGAAACATCTCCAAAATTGCTCTGAAAATATCAATTTTTATTTACTTTGACTGCCTGCGTCTCTAACTCTTCAAAGAGTCACTTTAGAAAAATAGTTGTCAACTACAAAAATGAAACTCTAGATTTTTTTATAATCTATAAATTTTTCAGAAAGAACTGACAAGTCTAACGGGCCTATTAAGACACTCAATATTGACATTAATTTCTTAACTACCGTAACCCCCATCTGCTAACTTTTAACTTTAAACCTATTTATCTCGGTTCCGGTGAGAAGTATCTAAAATTTGTCAACAGAAAAATTATTTATCATATTATCACCAATATTTTATCAGTTAACCACTTTTTGATACCTTTTACAGGAACCGAGATAATTGAACTCAAAGTTGCCGGTGTCAATAAATAGCTGTGCAAAAAAGAGGAAATGCAGACAACGAGATGCTCTGATTGTCTGCGTCTCTTTCCTTTCAGGAAGTGATTGTACGAAAAAGTTGTCGACTACAAAAATATAACTCTAGATTTGTTTTATATATTCTTGGATTTCCAGAAAAAATAAGGAAGTATTAAGTACCTTACAAGGTATTCAAAATTAACGCCAATTTTAAACTACCGTAATTATTGTAATAGGATGACCTCTGACTTTGAGAGAAGTTATCTCGGTTCCTGAAAAAGATATCAAAAAGTGGTCTACTGATCAAATGTGTATCATAATTTGAAAAATATTTTACCAGTTGAGTACTTTTTGATATCTCTCACAGTAACCGAGATAATTGAGCTCAAGTTTGACACTCAAGTCTCTGCTCCGGGCGGCGTAAGCGGCTGCATTTTGTCAGTTGACTACTTTTTGATACCTCTTACAGGAATTGAAAAAATCGAACTCAAAGTATAGGTTGCAGTCGCGACCCTTGCACCCGTAGCACAATTATCTCAATTTCTGTGAAAGATATCAAAAAATAGTCAACTGATAAAATGTTACTGATATTATGATAAAAGTTTTATTAGTTGACAACTTTTTCATATCTTTTACAGGAACCGAGATAATTGGGCTCAAATAGTAAGTTGACGCGTAGCTGAGCTAGGAAGTCGGATGCGCTTGCAACCCTTATACTTTGAGCTCAATTATTTCGGTTCCTATAAGAGATACTAAAAAATAGTCAACTGATAAAATATAGGTGATAATATGATAAATAATTTATTAGTTGACCACTTTTTGATATCTCTTAAAAGAAACGAGATAATTGAGATCAAAGTTAACGGTCTGGAGGTGGGCTCTATATTTGAAGGACAACGGATTTTCTAATAAAGTTTTTACAGCTAGGAATACAGCACAAAACTCACCCCAAGCTCATAAAGCCTCTCTCAGAATCCTTCGACCCAGTTTACACGTATACTTTTTATTTTATAGTTTCTTGTTACTTCATATCTATTCATGATACACCTTACAGTCAAACGGCAATCAGTGTTCTTTATTAGTGCTTCAAAATGCTCTTAAAAACTTGAATAAATAGTTATGGAATCAATTAGCACACAATTCAACAATTTCCTTCTCCTTCCAAATCATTTTCACTATTGCCGTGTAGCTTTCGGTGACTTTGGTCTTGACCAAATTGCACATGTAGCTGAAAGCCTCCTTGAGCTCGTTGCGATCGACAGGTTCCTCTTCACGTGGGGTATAATCGTCTTGCGTTTCATATAATTCGTCTAATGCATGTTGTCGAACACTGATAACATTCCAGTATTCTAACAATTCTTGCTTGGTCTGAAAATTTCTTTGAAAACGGACGGAAGGGGCCCTTCTATTACAGGGGCCCTTCAATTGAAGGCGCCCTTCTAATAAAGGTTTTATGTGTTCAAAACAAACCATTTTACTGTAATCCACAACTGGTTCAGGGGGCTTGAGAAGCGTCTCCATGTGTTCTTTGACGATTTGGCAGTGGCGAGTTCGCTCATCTTTTGTCTGTAAGAAATGAACAAATTTTCTTCATGTTAATAATTGATAAAACTTTACCAAGTCAGAAAATCCGCCTTTAAGTTTTATCATTGCAATCATAGCTCTCCTAATATAGATTTTCTCAACTTGAGATTCATAAGACTCGTCGTATTCTTCTAATTCCTTTTGCAACTCTCCACGTGTCTAAATATACTGACATTTATGAAGGATCAGAAAATATAGAAGAATGAAGTCTAAACAAAGTCAGCTTACCATATGCGCCATTATAATTGGATAAAAAGAGGAAGACTGTGAAGGATGCTGAAATTGAATTCAATTGGACAAACTTCGAAAAACAGAAATTCAACGGAAAAAACAATGCGCATTGTTCGATCGGATATTGGTGACCCGCCATTCACAATAGAGCGCGTTTGCATATTCACACTTCAGAAAATATCGACCGATCTTTTTGTGCAGAGAACAGAAGAGGGTGTGATGCCTGCCTCGTTTCTGTCTTTAGCTGCCAGTGTGGTCCCACTTTTAATAAGAGACAGGGAGATAGAGGTCAAATGACGTCATACTGTAGACGGTGCAATACCGCAGTAGAGAACAGAGAATTCCGGATCCCGGATTCTGTATTCCGAATTCCGGATTCCGTGAAAAATTATTTTTGTCTGGATTCCGTATTCCGGAATTCGGAAAATTTTGATTTGTCCGGGTTCCGCATTCCGAGAAAAATTTTCAATCCAGATTTTGAGCATGTTTGTTAAATTGCAAGATTTATCTGATTTTTTTGAACTGCCGCTACTAAAACTGCAAGAATATAGCACGATATGTGTTTTTAGAACTTTTCTGCCCATTTGAAGAACTTAAAATTCCGAATTCCGGATTCCGTATTCCGGATTCCGGGAAGTTTTTATTTGTCCAGATTTCGGATTCCGGATTCCGTTTCTCAAAAAAAAAAAAAATTTCCGGACGTCTCTGGTAGAGAGTCAAGGTACAAGTCCAAATTTCGGACCGGGTCCTCTTTTTTTCCATAAGTTATGAGCTAATTTCTAGAAAAACAAGGGGAATAAAAAATTTATTCGAAGCATTCATTTTTAAAATTACAGTAAGAGAAGAGAAAGAAGAAGAGAACAGAAAAAAAGTGGAAGCGAAAAAAAAAGTGGGGAAAATTATATTCAGTTGGTTTCTCTCTTCTTCTTATCAGGAGACTTGACAGTGGCAGTGAGAGAGAGAAATGGAGAAGAGAAGATTTTGAGATGATTAGAGTTCTCTGAAAATAACAGTTTCAAAGAGTCAGAATTATAGAGATTTAGGTCGGAAAGTCAAGGTCATAGCTTTACAAGAACATTTTGGTAGAAAATTCCGATTAAAAAAATTTTTTTTAATCGAACAGTACAATTCCTCGATTTTTTGTTATAAAAATGTTCTACATTCAATTTTAAGCTATGACCCAAGTTTCAGACAAAGTAATGTTCCCTATCACTCACTCTGACTCAATGAATCCGTTCGTGTAGACACGGAGCATGAACTCGGCTTCCTCGTTTGGCTCGAATGTCGATGGAACGATCACATAGTTTCCTGGTGGTACACGGAAGCGTCCAGTCATCTGAAAAAATTTTTAATTTTGATTTGGCGGGAATTCGAATTTATTTTTAAAAAACCGTAACACCTGCAATAGAAGAGCCCCCAACCTGTCAAGTTTGAGCTCAATTATCTCAATTCCTATAAGAGATAACAAGAACTTGTCAACTGATAAAATGTTGGTGATATTATGAAAATAATTTTATCAATTAACAAACTTTTTAACAAGGGCTCGCAAGCGCGGCCGACCGTATAGCAAGGGTAGCAAACACTTGGAGCCCATTATCTCATTTTCTGTGAGAGATATCAAAAAGTGTTTAACTGATAAAATGTTTGTGATAATATGATCAGCAATTTAGTAGTTAACAATTTTTTGATATCTTTTGCAAGAAGCGAGCTAAATTGGCTCAAAGTTGAAAGTTCGGTAAATTTCCTTGATGGCCTAACTTTTTCTAATGTTGGCCTAGGGTTACTAAACTAGTCTTCCAAGGCTCAGAATGCTTCGTAAGCTCTAAAAACCACAGAAAACTGTTTATAAACAATAAGAATAGCTCATTTCCAGTCATTATTGCCACAGGTGGCCTAGAAATACCAAAATTCGGCCACAACATTGCTCTTCAAGTTTTCTTGATGGCCTAAATTTTTTTAATGGTGGCCTAAAAACCCAAAACTAGTCCTCAAACTTTCTTAAGGTTTCTAGGAAGCATAAAAACCAAGAAAATAGCTCATTTCCAGTCATTTCGCCTCTGGTGGCCTAGAAATCCAAAAAATTTCGGCCACTGAATTTCCCTCACCTCTCTCAAATTGATAAAGGCTGCTGATCGCATCGCTGACTTGTTGGCAGCAAAGAATTGCTTGCTAAGACGTCCACGACTTCCACCAGCCTGAAAAAGGAATTCTAGAATTTTCTTTTTTAGTTCAAAAAAGCACAAAACTTTGTGGTTAGGTCACAATGTTCACAAAAACATGGAAAAAGTGGGCGTGGTCTAGCAAGCCACGCCCACTTTCCTGGAAACTAAAATAAACACACACACAAGGTGATATAACTGAACAGCGGTGGTGGTGGCCTAGGAAAATTTTCTAGGCCATCAAAAATAACTTTTGGGTTAGATTCTACACAAAAACGACAATTTTACCAATTTCCATGGCTGGAAAACTTACATTGTTCATCTGAAAAGTTAGAAAAATCAATAATTTGAGAAAATCAATAATTTCAGAAAAATTTCAAAATTTTTCCAAATAAAAACTCACATCATACACTGCAAATCCGATCGGCACATTGTCCAGTCCGTCTTGCTTCAGATTACGTCTGAAATTTTTTTGTAGTTTGTAGTTTTTTTAGTCTTATCTTACCTGTATTTTTGCATAACGGCAAAAATCACCGTGCACAGCTCATCATCGTCGTCCGGATCCGAATCGGTCAGCTGGACGCGGAATTGTGGATTGTTGGCGAAGGTGTCTGGAATTTTTAGGGATTTGATGATCTGGCGGGAATTTGAAAAAATTCAAATTTTCCAATATCGCTCTTTTTCGGTCGGTGACTCCCGCCAGGCTGGCGGCGCCAGCCGCTTCCTTCTTATACGCCTTGCGCCTACCAAGGCTTCGAGTGCCGGCGTGGCTCATTGGCTAGCGCTTGAACTTCAAGCTGACCCTTTTTGGTTCGATCCCCCCTGGCGCCAAATCTTTTTTTTTCGCTTTTTTCCTTCTAAATATCTTACTAATATAGTTTCTGCATCCTCCAGCTGTCTGGTTCCGAATCCATGCTCCGTCATGATTATTCGCCGCCCAAACCATGCCAGCCGCCTTGACTCCAGTCATCTGATAGACCTCATCCATAACATCTGGTCCCAGATTGCAAATTTCCATTTTCTCGAAATTTCTCATGTAGTCCTCGAATGACATCCAGAACTCTCCATCGTGATCGAACTTGAGACCCATGTCTTGTTTCACCGAGTCCGGCACGTTTCGCCATTCTCTGTAATGGATTTGGGTTACTGTAGTTGTGGGGTTACTGTATACATATTGTAGTTTACATTTCTTAGTCACTATCTTAAGTTTAGGATGTTGAAAGATGACATTTTTAGCTAAAAAATTTCTTTAAATTTTTCAAATTTCTTTCAGAATCTGTCAGCAGAAAATCGCTCATAAAAACCGTCCCAGTTGGTCAATTCCAAAAATTTTCAGTCCATTCGAATCCTCATAAAACAGCGGATCTAAAAATTCAAAAATCGAAATTCCATACCTCGAATTATCAGACCACGCGCCATTCCACTCTTGCTCGTTACCCCATGGATTACGGATGCGAAGAATACACGTCTGACCGTTTGGACCATCGACAATACGGCATCCGGTGATCGAGTAGGCGTGTCCTTTGACAAGTCCATTCGACATTTTTGCTTCCCAAACATTCGGATCAGCTTCGATGGAACAACCGAAGAGAGAGCCCATTTCGAATCTGGAAATTTTTTGGGATATTTTTTTTGTATCAACTTCAAGTCTATTTTTCTCGGTTCCTGTGAAAGATATGAAAAAGTGATTAACTGATAAAGTACTGCTGATAATATGATAAACATTTTATTAGTTAATCAATTTTTAATATATTTTATAGGAAACGAGATAAATAGGGTCAAAGTTAGCATACTGTAAAAGGGCCATGGCGAGGCCTATGCGGGCCTTGTCATAACTTCCTTTAGAATGAATATTTTTGGATTAACCAAATAGACATAATAAAACTTGACAAGAGCTACAAAATGCTTTTATTGAAAAAGCTGTATCTCGTCTATGAACAAAGTTACAAACCAAAAACCGCCCAAGCTACGCGGTCCCTTTTTGGCTTATGTTTCAGACCTTGTAACTTTGTTCATAAACAAGATACAGTATTCCAACAAACATCAGTTTGTAGCTCTCTCCAAGTTCTATCATATCCAATTTAGTTTGTTCCAAAATATTAAGTCTGAAAGAAACTATGACAAGGCCCGCTAGTGCCCCGAAAGTGTGCCCACATTTGGTCACATTGTCAGGTATGCTTTCAACTTCAAGACTATTTTTCTCGGTTCCTGGGAAAGATTCTAAAAAGTTGTCAACTGATAAATTGTTTATCCAAATATCATTTACATTTTATCAGTTGACACATTTTCAATATCTATTTTAGGACTCGAGATAATTGAGCTCAAACTTCACAGTGTGGGGGTACTTCGCTTTCTGTGTGTCGGATATGTCCCGATGTCCCCCACTCACCCTCTCATCATCATTTGCATCAAGTTACGTGGTGGATTCTTCAAATCAATGAATTCAGTAAGTCCACCAGTCATATCCTCAAGAGCTTCCGATGTGGTACCTCCCTTGAGAGCCTCATACGAGCCGAATAGTCTGAAAGTGTGCTCTATTGATAAATGGCCATAACTTTGCTTATGGTTAGGCTAGAAACTTGAAATTTTTTAGGTTTTAAAGGTCACAAAATGTATTTTTCAAAATTTCAAAAATCCAAAACCTTACTTGGCATAGGCCTTCTCCAGCAGTGCACTCCAGAACTCGTTGTTGCTGGCCGAGTGCATGTAGAGGAGCTCGCCGTTGCTTGTTGGGAGACGATCATCAATCACAACGTCCACCCATTTTCCATATTGCCAGAATTGGAAGTGGAAGATTCCGGCGTAGTTTTCGGTGAAGGATTGATCTGGTGGCACCACACGATAGAACAGCTCATCCTTCAAGGTGAGGTTAGCAGCAGCGGCCAGGAGCCAACAATCTCCGAGTTCTCCCTGGAAAATTAGGAGAATTCTAATTTCAAAATTTTCGAATTTTAGTTTAACATTTCAAAATCTTAGATGCGACCTCTTTCTGAAGCTACTAGGAGCCGAGATACGGCGGATTCGAGCTAAAGAGGCACGGCACTTGTCTGCGTCTCTATCTCTTCAGCGAGCGATTTTTCAAAAAAGTTGTCAACTACAAAAATGGAGCTCTCAAATTGTTTCATATTATCTGAATTTTTCAGAATAAAATGAAGAAATGTTGAGCGCCTAATAAGACATCGAAATTTGACACTAATTTTCAACTATCGTAACCCTACCTTTTATCTTTGAGCTCAATTATCTCGGTTCCTATGAGAGATACCAAGAAGTTCTCAACTGATAAAATCTTGGTGATATTATGATAAGCATTTTATTAGTTGACACATTTTTGATATCTTTTATAGGAGCCAAGATAATTGAGCTGCAAGTGTAGCGGCCGTGGCAAGCTAGCGTAGCTACCGCGGCCGACCGCATCGCAATGCTAGCACACTTGGACCTCAATTATCTCGGTTGCTATTGAAGATATGAAACATTTGCCAATTAATGAAATATAGCTAATATTATGATAAACGTTTTATCCGTTGACTACTTTTTGATATCTCTTATGGGCACCGTGATAATTGAGCTCAAAGACAGGTATAGGGCGGACGAGCCAATACGGTACGGCGCAATTTTGCGGTTCAATTCCCCTTATAAAGCCGGCGGTCTAGCGGTCACGGCCAAGCCGCGGCCGACCGTGAACCTAAATCCCAACTAACCTGAATAACATCGAAACGAGAGTGTCCCTCGGTGATCAACTGCGGCTCGCGGACAATCTCTCCAGGGCGGAGCCACTCGACACGCTTTGGTGGGCGTTTCGAGAAGAACAGCGAGCTGTCGACGGGTTGGAATTGAGGGTCTTCGAAGAGTTGCTTGTTCTGAAAAATAGAAAAAAAATTAGACTCCAAGAGAATTCCAGAATCTCAAAGTAGGTTTAATTAGGGGAACACTGGGGACTAGGTGGACCAATAACCTTAGCCTCATTTACCTTAGTTATTGTAGGAAATATCAAAAAACAGTCAACTAATGAATTGCTTTTCATAATCTGGTAAGCATTTTGTTAGTTAGCAACTCTTTGATATCTTCAACCAAAATCGAGATAAATGAGCTCAAAGTTGACGGCTCACAGTTTATCCACCGTTGGCCCGTTTTTGGTCCGTTCTAGTCTATTTTTGCCGAATTTCTGGTTTTTAGCACTTTTTCAATTATTCCGGAATTAGAACTTACCTGCAAACACTGATCTCTCAACTCGTAGAAATCTTGTGGCTCCGTCGTTGGTCGTGGAGCAATTGGACTTGGTCCCTGGCCACCGCCTCCTCGATCCGGATCGGGTCCCGGGCGGACGAATGGATCGACGTCACGTCGGAATTTGCCAGAAATGATATTGTCCAAAATGACTTTTCCAATATTTCCCAACGAGTTGTCTTTTCCACCCAATCCCATGATCACATTTCCAGCCACCGCTCCAATGATCCTTCCTGTCGATGGGTCGACACCCAGGAATCGATGGGCGGCCTCGCCGATCAGATTTCCAATGATGTTGACCATTCCACCGTTCAGACGATTCGGATTCACGTTTCCACCACCGCCATTGTACTGACCGCCACCGCCACCGCCGATCAGTGAGCCGATGCCTCCGAGGATGTCGCCGAAGCCACCTCCTGAAAAATAATATTTTTAGAGCTTCTTAATTTAGAGACTTTTAGATTCAGATCCACAGATTTTCAAATTTAGGCCTAGAAAACCAGAATTTCTAGAAATTCGGTCATGGTCCATGACTCATGGTGTATTTGGATAAAACAACAATCTCCAGAGGATTCCGAATCAGCTTTCAGATTTCAAAAATATTGATTTCGAGCCAAGTTATGATCAATTCAATTTTGGATTAATGTGGCCTAGTTTTGGTTTTCTAGGCCACCCAACTTGAAATAGGTATAACTCGGCTCAAAATCGGCGGTTTCGAATTCTAAAAACAGATTCTGAATCCTCAAAACGTGATGTTTAAGACCATGCACGCCATGGCCTAGTTTTCTCAAAATTTGGATTTCTAGGCCGCCACTCGCATATGGTTAAAAAGCTCAGATTGCGGCAAACATAGTACATTTTTTCGATTTCAAAAATATTGATTTTGAGCCAAGTTATAATCATTTTAATTTTGGAGCGATGTGGCCTAGTTTTGGATTTCTAGGCCACCAACCTTAGGATGTGTATAACTCGGCTCAAAATCGACATTTTCGAATTCTAAAAACTGATTCTGAACCCTCTGAACATGATGTTCAAGACCATGTACACCATGACCTAGTTTTCCGGAAATTTGGATTTCTAGGCCACCAAAGAACTCTAGCTCCTGCTCACCTCCTTGCTTCTGTCCACCACCACCACCGCCTCCAATACTATTGATGATTCCTCCGATGTCGTTGAGATTGAATCCTCCTCCACCGCCACCTCCTTGATTGCCACCGCCGCCACCGTAGTTTCCGCCACCGCCTGAAAAATGGATTAGTTTGGTTGGGCTACAGTAATCCTCTGTAGAGGTCCTAGACATTCTAGATCCCTAAAATTCATGCAAAATAGTGAATGGCATGCAAAAAATCATGTTGTTGGAATTCTAGGCCATATGAAAAAGTTCGGCCACCTCCTCCTCCAGTGTTGCCGCCACCGCCAATCAGGGATCCGACCAGCGATCCGATGCCGCCGCCGCTGCTGTTGCCACCGCCTCCGCCTAGAATCACAAAAACCAAAAATCATGCAAAATTAAAAATTTCATGCAAAAATTCAAATTTCTTATATTTTACCGACCTTTGTAGGTTAATGGAAATGTTAATCTGCTGTACCTCCCTACAGTACGCCTTGGCATTTTGTAGCTGACTAGTCAGTGACTACCGTACTCCATTTAGTAACCGTTATATTAGTAAGAGTGTAGCTAAGCTAGCTAAGCTACAGTATCCTAAGGGCACTACAGTACGCATTGGCATACTGTAGCTGACTAGTCAGTGACTACCGTACTCCAATTAGTAACCGTTATATTAGTAAGTGTGTGCTTTAATTCTAAGCTAAGCTACAGTATCCACTGTACCGTAGTTCTGTCCTCCGCCGCCACGTTGACCTCCTCCGCCACCGCCTAGAAGTCCACCAAGAATGTCTCCGAATCCTCCGCCTCCTCCTTGATTTCCACCGCCACCACCGTAATTATTGCCTCCGCCACCGTAATTCTGACCGCCTATAGATTACGGTAGTTTTGTGAAAAGAATTAACTTAAAATGTGATTTTTTAAAAATAAACTAATGCTCTCTACTGGACTCAGATTACCATGAAAATCAGGAAATTTGTCCCGGATTAACTCTAGAAGGACTTGATGATGCTCAAGAAACAATAAAAAAGAGAAAACCCCTAGGAAGGATCGAACCCCGGACCTCGTGCTCACCGGCGCACACCACATCCTCGACACCACGCGGCCAACTTCTCCTAGTGGTGAGAAAGGCGGTTAAGTGGTGGCCGATTTCTCAGCTTTTCAGGGGTTGAGCGTGGGATGGGAAGTTGCACGGAAATTCAGAAATTTCAAAATTTCAAAAAAGTTGTAGTCCAGTAGGGCGCATTTGTACTATAGTTATTTTTTGTGATTTGAATTTTTCAGGAAACAGAGGAGAACCGGTTGAACGACGGACAGATTTAGAAGAACGGAAAAGTGCAATAGAGCGTAATTTCTAACTAAAAGTTTTTAAAAAATTGGAATATTTAAGCCAACAAAGGTGCATCAGACCGAATACTTGAGAATAAGCATAAGCTGAGCAATCACAAGCCACAAAGAAAACAAAGAAAAAACCAAAAAAACTGTACCAAATCCATTATTATCCTGGTCCCGTTTGCCTTTCCGATTGACGACGTTATCAAAAATTCCACCGATCAAATCCTTCGCCATGTCCCTTTTTCGTTTTCCTTGATTATCATTATTTGAATTGCCGCCAAATCCTCCGCCACTATTCGAACCTACACACAATGGGATTACTGTATCTAACAAAAAGCAAAAAAGACACAAAAAAGCAAAATTTTAGGGGGTTTTTTGAACATGGACAACATATGGTTTGGTGCAAAAAGGTGAGTTAGACTACAAAAACTACAAAAAAAAGCAAAAATGTATTTTTCAATTTTCCCAACTTTCCATCAATTTTCATCCAAAATGACTATGATTTTCGAAATCAGCATAGGCAATTACCCCTAAATCAAAAGTTTCCGGAGATATTAATTTTTTAGGCTCCGCCCCTTTTTCCTAGGCTCCGCCCCCACTCACCTCCTCCGAAGCCTCCGTTTCCACCGCTGAAACCGCCGCCACCGCCGCCACCGCCGCCGCCCCCACCTCCGAAGAAGTTGCTGGCAAGACCACCGAGGATGTCACCACCTGGTCCACCGACCTGGAAAATTTTTGAAATTGAATTTTCGGGAAATTTTTAAAAATTTTTTAAAAATTAAAAAAAAAATTTTGAAAAATTTTTTGTTTTGGAAAATTCTAAATTTTCAGAAACTCAAGATTTTGCTAAAGAAATTCCTGAAATTGAAACTTTCAAAAAAATTTTCAAAATTTTTCAAATTCCCGCCAAGCCAAATCTCACCTTATCCCTAATCAAATTTCCGGCAATCGAACCAATTAGCCCATTGAATTCATCAGGTTTCACTTCGACTTTTTGAATAATCTCCTCCTCGTCGTCAGCCATTTTTATACCGTCTCCACCAGAAAATCCGTCACTTGGCAATTGATTTTTTTGCTGATTTTTCTGATATCGATTTTCAGAATTTTCCTCGTTTGATGCTCCACCAGTCGGGCGATCTGATGGGTCTGAAAAATTGGGATTCGTGGAACATTTTTTCAGTTTTGGAGAGGGTCAAAAAGTTTAGTGGGTTAGTAGGAGATACTGTAGTAGACAGTAGATTTGGCGCCAAATTTGAATTTGGGTTTCTAGGCCACCAACTGAAAACAGCTGTAACTTGCTTCAAAACGGACATTTTTGAAATCTAAAAACAAGATTAGATTTTCCAAAATCTTGGATTTTCAACCATGTGCATTTGGTGGCCTAGAAATCCAAATTTTGGGAAAACTAGGCCAAGGTGTACATGGTCTTCAACACCAAGTTCTGAGGGTTCGGAAACAGTTTTTAGAATACGGATACGTCAACCTTGAGCCAAGTTAAACCCGTTTCAAGTTTGGTGGCCTAGAAATCCAGCACTAGGCCACATTGTTCCAAAACTGTATTGATCATAACTTGCCTCAAAATTGTTATTTTCAAATTCTAAAAACGGGTTCAGATTTTCCGAAATCTGGCCTCTTCAACCATATACAACATGGCCTAGTTTTTGCAAAATTAGGATTTCTAGGCCATGAACTTAAAATAGTTGTAATTTGCTTCAAAATTGTCATTTTTGAAATCTAAGAACAGGTTTAGATTTGCCACAACCTGTGCTTTCTAACCATGTACAACATAACCTAGTTCTTGCAAAATTTGGGTTTCTAGGCCACTAAACAAAAATTGCACATAGTTGATTGGAAAACACAGGTTGTGGCGAACCGAAATCTCTTGATAGATTTCAATAATATTAGTTTTGAGCCAAGTTATGATCACTTCAATTTTGGAACAGTGTGGCCTAGTTTTGGATTTCTAGGCCACCAAACTTGAAATGGGTATAACTCGGTTCAAAATCAACGTTTCTGAAATCTGAAAACTGATTCTGAACCCTCAAAACATGATGTTTGAGATCATGTACAACATGACCTAATTGTCCCAAAAATTGGATTTCTAGGCCACCAAACTAATATCGACATTTCAAATTTTTGAAATTTTTTATTTTTTGGAATTTTCGTATTTTTGAAAATTCTGATTCTTCAGAAAAATTGGTTTTTGAAAATCCGAGGAAAGCCGTGAACCATGAAAATGTGAAATTTCTGGAAATTCTGAATATTCAAAGATTCTGAAAATCAAGAATTCGGGAAATAGGAAAAGTCAAACATTAAAAATCTGGAAAATATGAAATTCTGAAATTCTAAAATTCAAAAACTACGAATTTGAAGAAATTCGAAGTTTTTCTCTGGAAATTCTCAATTTTCAGAGCTTTCAATTTTTAAACTTTTCGGTTTTCAAAATTTTTGAAAATCCAAAAATTTTGAAATTTTGAATACTTTCAAATTTTCAGAAATTCTGAAATTTCCAGCAGAAAAAAACTCCAATTATCACATCTTATGTTAGTTACCTCTTCTGGGTGACATGGCAAGTAGGAAAGGCATCATTTTTCATATAGAATTTTTAGAATTTTCATAGAATATTTAGTTAAAAAAAAGAATATCAGTAAATCGATAAGCTTGTATGTCGTCCTTCTTCTTCTTCTCCTTTTTTTGCTCTTTGAGAGCCAAAAAAAGAGAGAAAAGAAGAGAAATAAAGGAGATGAAGAGATGGCGAAAAGATTAGGCGACAACTAGAAAATTCTGCAATGACTGCTCCTTCTTTTTCTAGTTTTTCTTCTTGTTTTTCTTATTTTTCGAATGCATATATTTTTGGAATTTTTAAAAAATTCAAAAAAAATCCAAAAATTCAAAATTCTCAAACCCAAAAATTCAGAGTATCGAAAAAAGAGATCTAGATTTTCTGAGTTAAAAAAATCTAAACCCGAAAATTTCCGAAATTTCGAAAATTCCAGATACCAAATCTTGAAACTTCAAGATTAGAGGTCTAGGAAAGTTGGTTAATTCGAAAAGTTCAGAAAATCGGAAATTCAAAAATTCCTAATTGCGTAATTGGATACTAATTCTAATTGGAACCTGTCTCTAAATTAAACCTTTAAATTTTCAACAAATTGAAAATTTCTATTTGAAAAATCGAAACTGACATGTTCAATTCCAATTAAACTCAATCAATTTGATTTTTTTTGATTTACAACCACCAGAACCACTAAAACCAAAACCAAAAAACCGGAAATAAACCTAATTGGACAAAAAAGGATAGAAGAGAGAAACCCCAACGATTACTGTTCTTATTGGAATCCTCTTTCATATGTGAAATTTTGAAAAATAAAGACAAATTCAGCCAAAAAAGCTGGAAATCTCTAGAAAGACACAGTTAAAATTGCCTTAACAATAGACCAATCTGTACAAATTTCGATCTAAAAGGATCCCCGTTTGAGCCAAATTATCTCGATTTCTGTGAAAGGTATCTAAAATTAGTTAACTGATAAAATGTTGCTGATATTATGATAAACATTTTATCAGTTGACAACTTTTTGATATCTTGTACAGGAACCGAGATAATTGAGCTCAAAGTTGACGGTTTGGATGAGCTTCAATTTGAGTCAATTTCAATTTGAGTAAATACACAAAATTAAAATGGTCCCAATTTCCTGCTAGCTCTAGAAAAACATTTGAAAATCTAAAATCTAAGCTCCGCCCACAAAATAAAATTCTGACAATGAGGCAATACGTTATGTGTGACTCAATACAAAAACGAACAATGTATACATACACTCATCTATTGAAAAATAGAAAACTAGAGATCAAGAGAACTAGAGAAGCAGAGAAAAAAATAGAGAAAATACTATCTGGTTTTGTTTTTTGGTATAATAATGAACCTTTTTCCAAATAGAACGAGAACAAAATATCACTTTTTGGGGTGATTTTATATATTTAAATTTATGAATTTCGGAAAATCGCTAAAAATTAAAAAACTAAAAAAAAATTGCAGAAAATAGATTTGTAGAGAAAAAATGGACCCTTTAAAAAATAATACATTAAAAAACTAATTCTGAAACTCGAAAATTGCCACTTTGGCAGAAACATATATGATTCAGAATCTCGAAATCTCAGAATTCCAGGATTTCGAAATCTCTAAAAAGAAAATCGATTCCTAAAAGTCAAAAAAAAAGTAGAGGGAGAGCAAAAAAGAGCCCAAGAGAGTTCAGAGATCCAAAAAGCAGCCAAGCCAAAAAAAAAACTGACACATGAGGACGGACATAAATCTTTCACTTTTTGAAAAGTGCTTTTTCCGTTTTGGGTCCCTAGGAAGATCCGGCGGGAGATTTAAAAAATAATCGTTTTCCTGTCTTTCAAAGCCCTTCCCTAGTTGACAAGCAAAGATCCGGCGGGAAATTCAAATTTTCTAGATTTCAAAAAATTGGCTTTCAAGAAACCCAACTCACCCATCAAACAACACTTGAATATGTCCATTTTTTAGGAATTTTCTAGAAGAATCGTGGAGGGAAAATGAGCCCCACCACACCACTTTTTAGGAGCAAAATGTGGAAAATAGAGAAATTGAGAGCCCCCCACGAAAGGGACCACGACGACCGGAAATAACGAGAGAGCAAAAAACGACAGAAAAAGAGAAAAGTTGCTCTTTTTCCTGGGGACCTCTCTCTCTCTCCCGCAGGGTTCCGCGTCGATGATAATTGGTTTTGGAGCTCCCCCAACGTTAGGGAAGGAGAGAGAAGGGATGAGCAATGTCTTTGTTTTTGTTGACCCCTGATAGATGGGACACTTGGTCCATGAGAATGTCAGAGGGGTGTAACAATTTTTTGACTGACCCATAGCTATGGGCCATAGGTTCTTTTTCCTGGGGACAAGCCAGACAGGTCCATGGCAGAGGTGTCAGGAAGTGAAATTTTCGAACTCGGAAGTCGGAAGTAAAATTTTATCTTCGGAAGTCGGAAGCTGGAAGCAAAACAAATGTCCGGAAGTCCTGACATCTCTGATCCATGACCTAGGGAGTAGCCAACCAAAAAATACTCACCTTTAAGGTTCCCCTCTGGCTTTAATCTGCCCCAATCAGGGCTTCAAAACGCGCTCCATTGCTAATTTTGGAAAAAGGGACTATAAGTCGGTTAGCTTTCACCCAATTTCGACGAGAACTACATTTTTATCAGATTACGTATTTAGAAACCGTCAAAACCTCAAGATTTGTAATCAGAGATTACTGTAGGAGCCAAGATGTCATAACTTTCAGTTACCCGGTAGCATCCAAAAAGTACCATGTGCCAAGGAAACTTCTGGAACTTCTAATATGGTAGTTTTAAAAGTTCAAAATTCTATGAACTATTTTTTGGATAATTTTCAAATTTTTGAAGTATGTTCCTTTAAAGATTTCAGAACGTAAAAACGTTGGGAGCTCAACATACCGTAACCAATCTATTAATAGAGCCATATTCTCCCGATTGTCAACTTTGAGCTGAAATATCTCACTTCCTGTGAAAGATGTC
Source organism: Caenorhabditis nigoni (assembly GCA_027920645.1). Classification (NCBI taxonomy): domain Eukaryota; kingdom Metazoa; phylum Nematoda; class Chromadorea; order Rhabditida; family Rhabditidae; genus Caenorhabditis; species Caenorhabditis nigoni. Next base: position 16,221,474 of record CP115866.1, read on the forward strand.
AAAAAATGGTAAACTGATAAAATGTTTATCCTATTATCAGCAACATTTTGTCAGTTGATCACTTCTTGGTATCTTTTACAGGAACTGAGATAAGATCATCTTTCTAAATATACGGTGCACATCTCAACTTGACAACTTTGATTCAATTTATCTCGGTTACTGTAAGATATATCCAAAAGTGGTCAACTAACAAAATGTTTATCAACTTATCAGCAACATTTTGATAGTTTAAAAATTTGTGATATATTTTACTGTAACCTAGATAAATTGACTCAAAATTGAAAATTAGAGGATATGTGCCTTTAAAGATGTTAGAATATTATTTTTAGAAGAATAACATACAGTACGGTCACATTATCTAAAAATTGTAGTTTAAAATTTCTAGGACAAGCTATCTTAAGAGCGCTTCTATCAGAAAACGGTGGATCCAATTTTAAGATAATTCTCTACCTATTGATAAAGATTCTAACATGATAGTTCTTTGAGACCCGATATCTCGGTTCCTATAAAAGATATCGAAAATTGTTCAACTGATGGAATGTTTATCATATTATCAATAAAATTTTATCAGTTGACCAATTTTTGATATCTCTCATACGAAACGAGATATGTGAACCCGAAGGTTCTCGCGGAGGTACGGGGTCGGGTGTGCTTGCGACTTCTGTGCTTGCAGCTCAATTACCTCGGTTCCTATACGAGATATCAAAAATTGGTCAACTGATAAAGTGATTGTCATATTATCAGTAACATTTTCCCAGTTAACAAACTTTTGATATCTCTTATAGGAGCCGAGATAATAGAGCTCAAAGTCCAAAAAGATAGCCTAGCGATTTTTGAACACTTCTTTGAAAAAAATAGCGTTGTTTTATGTATTTCTTTTAGGAAGATTGCCTACTTGCTATGTCACAAACAATTCGTGTCAAATGGAGCTCTTTGGGCTCCATTGCTCAGCTTATAAAACATGTGGAGGATATATAAAATGGATGAGAAAGAGAGGGAGTTAGAGAAATAGAGAAAAATAACAAGGAAATTCTGAAAAATCTCAAAATTCCAGTTTTCAGAATATTGAGAAATTCTAGAAATTCAAGAATTCAAAATGTTCCAAAATTTCAGAGAAATTCAAAAGTTCCAAATTTGGCGCCAAATCCAAAAATTGAGTTTTTTGAACCGAATTTTCAAACAGTTTCCGCCACTTAAAACCCAAAACTCTTCAAAAATTAAATTGAAAAATCAAATAAAAAAGAAAAAGAGAGAAAAAAAGAAAACAAAATTTTCTCTTCTTTTTTTTTTTGAAAAGAAAAGAGACGACAAAGAAAAATCAGCGGCAAACAACCAACACAAACGGGGTGGGGACCGCCTTTTTTATTTCCAACTACCGATGAGAGAGTATTGGAAAGTGAGGGAGTGCTAGAGAAAGAGACGAGAAGGAAGAGACGCAGGAACCTCAAGGTTACTTGTTTACTCCCCTCTGTTTGAAAATTTTGGGTGTAGAAGGCATAAAAAAGTTGGCAAATTTGGCGGTTTTCAGAGTTTTTCGAAAAAAAAATTGCAGAAATTATTTTTTAAAGTCCAAAAGCAATCAAAATTCTTCAATTTTGACTTTAAAAACTACTAGAAAAACTCCCAAAACTGAAGTTCTAACAAAATTATACAAAACAAAGCATTGGGATTCACTACAAACAGTTTTCAACAAAGAAAAAAAGAAGCAAAAAGAAATTGCCCTGAACCAGGATCGAACTGGTGACCTTTAGATCTTCAGTCTAACGCTCTCCCAACTGAGCTATCAAGGCACACGAGAAACAGGGGAGGAGAGGGCGCACATAAACCATCGCGTTCTCTGGTCGGCCGAGGAGACCTCATCAAAAATTTTTTTGTTTTTCAAATTGCGGAAATTTCAAAAAAAAAGAAACAACTAAAAAAATCAAGGCTATTTATTTTGCCGTTGAGTGAGAGATAACAGCCACTTTACAACTTTAAGAGACGAGAGAGTGTAGGAGAATGAGAGACGCAGAGAAATTAGAGAGAAAAACAGACAGAGATAAAACACAAAGAGTAATGTTAAAGTGATCATTTGATTCGAAAGCTAGGGGATTGAAAATTTAGAATTCTAAAAATTTTCAAAAAAAAACTGGCCTAGAAATTAAAAATTTGATGGCCTAGAAATTCAATAATGGCCTAGAAACTAAACATGGCGGCCTAGGAATCCGAAAAAAGGCTAACAGTAAGATGGCGTAGAAAACCAAAATTCGGTGGCCTAGAAATCCAAAATTTGGTGACCTAGAAATCTAAGTATGACCTAGAAATCTGAAAAAATACTTCGAAATTCAGTGGCCTAGAAATCCAATTTGGTGGCCTAGAAAACCTAAACTTGGTGGCCTAGAAATCCAAAATTTGATGGCCTAGAAACCCAAAATTCGGTGACCTAGAAATCCGAAATACGGCCCAAAATTTGGTGGCCGAGAAACCCGAAGTTTGGTGGCCTAGAAATCCAATGATGGCCTAAAAATCCAAAATTTGATGGCCTAGAAATCCAATGATGACCTAAAAAACCGAAAAAATGCCTTAAAATTCAGTGGCCTAGAAATCCGAAAATTGCCTAGAAACTAAAAATGGTGGCCTAGAAATCCAACAATGGCCTAGAATTCCAAATTGATAGCCTAGAAACCCAAAATCCGGTGGCCTAGAAATTCAGAATTTGACAGCCTAGAAATCCAATATTTGGTGGCCTAGAAACCCAATGCGTCGTGGCCTAGAAATCCGAAAATGGCCTATAAACCCAAAATTTGGTGACCTAGAAAGCCAAAATTCGATGACCCAGAAATCCCGAAATTATGATATTCCACGTTTCCTAGTCAACAAAATCCAAAATTTCGAAATTCGCGCCGAGCCAACACTTTCTGAAATTTCGAATTTCTTGCTACTTCGAACAAGGAGTCTAACTTGAGAAAGTAAGCGTTTTTTTTTTTCAAAAATTTGAATTTCCCGCGAAAATTCAAAATTTCCAGCTGAATCCAAAAATGTCCGAAACGCCGAAAAAGAGCAGCTCCACCCCGTCGAAAAACGACGGCAAAACTGACGACTACAAAAAGGCGGTCGCCAAGCAGCGTCGTCTCAAGAAGCTTCGTGCAATGAAGATCAAGGATCGTGCCGGTGACGTCGTCGTCAGCGACATCTCGGATGTCGACGTGCAAGGCGATGGAGAAGAGGAATCGCAGGATGCGTGGTTGAATGATCTTCTGAAGGCTGATGGTGATGCTCCATCCGCTGCGAATAGTCCATCTTCTGAGAAGACTGCTCTAGGGACGAAGCTGGTATCCATGGAGACCACTGAAGAGACTTTGGCTTCAAAAATCTGTGCCTTCACCAGCGAAAACTCGGTAGGTATTCTGAATCCTCCCTTGACGTCTTCTGATGCTTCCAGTTCCTTTTGAAGACCCTTCTCGGCGTTGGAATCGTCACAGTGGCACTGACCATCTTCGCACGTCTTCGTAAATGATCATTGAACTATTTTTACAATAAAAATGTGATTTTTTAAGCCTAGATTATCCTATAAATTTGAATTCTAAAATCGTCATAAAAATTAAGTCATTTCATGGAGAAGCAATAAGAAAACCATTAGAAAACAAAACAAGAAAAAAAAAGAAAACTCTACTCATACATATACGAAACAATCTCATGGAGGTTGTGAAATCTACTTGGAAATCAGTGAAAAGAAATGGATTCGAGTATTCTAGAAATCTCATATCTCCCTACTTAAATTTCCCAATCTAAAATACTCAAATCCAGCATACAATACATTACAATAAGTACAAAATGATGGACCATTTTCTACTAAAAATTTAGAATTTATAAAATTTATTTGCTCTGGGCGAACACTTCTTTCATTCTGTTGAGGGCGGATCCGGCCTTGAACCACTCGATTTGTTGCTCGTTGAATGTGTGGTTCAAGGTCACCTCGACCTTTGATCCATTCTGCTTCTTGAATACTCCGGTCAATGGCTTTCCTGGGGCGAATGAGTTGAGTCCGACGATCGAGACCTCGTCAGATGGGTCGATTTTGTCGTAGTCGGCTGGGTTGGCGAAGGTGAGTGGGAGCATTCCTTGCTTCTTCAAGTTGGTCTCTGGAAAATATTTGAATAACGTATTTTGGCTTTTAAAAATTAGCTTCTTACCATGAATACGGGCAAACGACTTGACAATAATAGCTCTTCCTCCCAAATGACGTGGTTCAAGAGCGGCATGTTCGCGAGAAGATCCCTCTCCGTAGTTCTCGTCTCCGACAGCAACCCATCTGACTCCGTCAGCCTTGTACTTGCGAGCGGTAGCTGGAACAGCTCCATACTCTCCGGTGACCTGGTTCTTGACCTTGTTCATCTCTCCATTCTCAGCATTGACAGCGGTGAGGAACAAGTTGTTGGAGATGTTGTCCAAGTGTCCACGGTACTTGAGCCATGGTCCAGCGGCAGAAATGTGATCGGTGGTGCACTTTCCTTTGACCTTGATCAAGATCTTCATGTCAGTCAAATCTTTTCCGTCCCATTTGTCGAATGGCTCGAGGAGTTGAAGACGATCAGATGATGGGGAGACGTCGACGGATCCCGAACCAGCTGGAGCTTGGAAGGTGTCCTCTCCTGGATCGTATCCCTTTGGTGGCAGGTCAAGTCCGGTTGGTGGCTGGAGCTTGAATTTGCTTCCTGAAAACAAGAATTTTGATATTAGAAAGATTCAATAACCCACCATCAGCAGCGGTAAGCTCGTCGGTCAATGGGTTGAAGTCCAAACGTCCCGAGATGGCCATAGCGGTGGTGATATCTGGAGAGGTGACGAATCCGTGAGTGGCTGGGTTGGCGTCGTTTCTTCCGGTGAAGTTACGGTTGTACGATGTGACAATGGTGTTCTTCTCTCCCTTCTTCACATCCTTACGATCCCACTGTCCGATGCATGGTCCGCAAGCGTTGGCAAGAACCATTCCTCCGAAATCAGAGAAGATCTTTGAAAGTCCGTCACGCTCGATGGTGGCGCGAACTTGCTCGGATCCTGGAGTGATGGTGAAGATGGTCTTGGCCTTGAGTCCCTTGTCGAGAGCTTGCTTGGCGATGGAAGCAGCACGGGTCATGTCTTCGTAAGAGGAGTTGGTGCAGGATCCGATGAGGGAAACCTTAACATCCAATGGCCAGTCGTTCTTCTTGGCATTCTCTCCAAGTTTGTCGATTGGAGAAGCAAGATCTGGGGTGAATGGTCCGTTGACGTGTGGGGTGAGGGTGTCGAGGTTGATTTCGATGATCTGGTCGTAGTGGGCTCCGTCATCAGCAGTGAGGAGATCCTTGTATTTGCGGGCTTCATCAGCGATGGCCTTACGTCCAGTAGCCTCAAGATATTTGTACATGCTCTCGTTGTATGGGAAGACAGAGGTGGTGGCTCCGATCTCAGCTCCCATGTTGCAGATAGTTCCCATTCCAGTGGCAGAAATAGAGTCAACTCCTGGTCCGTAATACTCAACAATAGCTCCAGTTCCTCCCTTGACGGTGAGGATATCAGCAACCTTCAGGATAACGTCCTTAGCAGAAGTCCATCCGTTGAGTTTTCCGGTAAGCTTGATTCCGATGACCTTTGGGCACTTGAGCTCCCATGGAATGTCAGCCATCACATCAACAGCGTCGGCTCCTCCGACTCCGATGCAAAGTCCTCCGAGACCTCCTCCATTTGGTGTATGCGAGTCAGTTCCGATGAGCAAGAGTCCTGGGAAAGCGTAATTCTCGAGAATGATTTGATGGATAATTCCAGATCCTGGCTTCCAGAATCCGACTCCGTATTTGCTTCCGGCGGTGGCCAAGAAGTTGAAGACCTCTTTGTTGAGTTCCTGAAAAATACAATTGAATGAATTTCAGAGAGATGCTTTTTCCAAAAACGCACCTTAGCACGAGTCAAATCTGGAACTCCTCCCTTCTGAGCCTCGATCAAGTGATCGCAGTGAATGGTGGATGGGACGGCGGTCTTTGGGAGTCCGGAGCTGATGAATTGAAGCATAGCCATCTGAGCGGTGGCATCTTGCATAGCAACACGATCAGGGCGGAGGCGAAGGTAGGAGACTCCTCTTTCGATATCTTGGGTCTTTGGCTGGTCCAAATGTCCATAGAGAATCTTTTCGGAGAGAGTCAATGGACGCTTCAGTCTGAAAAATATAGATTTTCGAGGTGAAAGATTCGAATTTTTTTTCGAATGCTATTTTTAGCAAATTCCAAATTGAAATCGTATTTTCCCTTTCCTCTATCAACTATCAAAGTACACTGTTCACAAATTTCCGTGTTGCCTGCTATCAGTTCAAAGTACTCAATTCCCTCAACAGCAAACACGACACACAGAGTGCGATCAGTCTGGAGACCCAAGGCGCGTGGTAGGGTCTGGAGACCTATTTATCGCAATACTTTGATTTTTTGAACGTGTTTTATAAAGATTGATGTCATTATTCTCATGTTTTTTGCATCATTGATGCCCAGAACGGTAGTTTGGTGGCCAATAAAGACTATATTCTCGTCACACCTACTCTCTCACTTCTCATCAACGTGTTTACATTGACCAGAGAACAGAGATAGGAGAGAAGACGAAATTCTCTCGGTTTTCTCAATGACGCTCTTTCCTCTTATTACAACAAGAACTCTGTTTGTCTCTGGTTGGGGTCGAAAGGCTTGTGATCTGGCGAAAAAGTTATGGGAGAGAAGGTTTAGGTTGAAAGTCAGAGAAATGTTGAAAAAAAACGTCGCTTGAAATGCGAAATTTGAGCTGAAAATGACTCGGATTTGAAGATTACAGCAAAAATAACTTCGAAAATGTCTCAACATCGGCTAAAACACGGTTTTTGCCTAGAAGAGTCTAGACCAAAATTGAGGATAAAACTTATTTTTATGATTTTCCACCTAATTTCAATGAATTTTTAGCTATTTTCGAACTACTTTCCAAACTTCTAGTTGTCACATTCAGTTCTTCAGTGAAGATCTTCACCTAACCGCACGTGATCACTGGAATTTCTATTGATAAGAGACAGAAAAAATGCTTCGTCCTTGAAACTTTTTGAACTTGTCGATCTTTCCTCCCCTACCTGTCTTTAACAATCTTCACATTTTGCGACAGGCGCTCGTATGGAAGATATGCGTTCGGCTCGAATTTACTGAGTGGCACCTTGCTCTGAAAAAATTCGATTTTCAAAGCTTAAATTTTGAAATTCAGCCTACCCAAACTGAAGAAGACGAGTGAAGTGCGCGCATGTGAGCTGGCCCAGCCAGCTGGCTCAGGCGGAGAAGAGAATTCATGGTTTCTCCTGAAAAAAAAATCGACTTTAGAAGGGAAATTTGACAAAAAAACAGGAGAAGCACGATAAGAAGCTTGAAATACATACACTTTTAAACATAGAGTTTTTGAAAAACCTATGAAGCCGAGCCATATAAGCAAAAATCTCAAAAAGGGCTATTTTTAGGCCTAAATTCCCATTATTTTATGATTTTTCCGTTGCAAAACTAGTAGTAAACAATTTTCGGAACAAAAACAAGTGATTCTTTTACCGATGCGACCGTGAAATGATAAGAATTGGTCAGCAGGAAGGCGGAAAATAAATGGGAGGAGAAAGTTGAGCGTTGGCGCGAAACTCGGGCGCCGCCTTCCCACTGATGCGTCAGTCAAAGCCTTGGCGCCGGCGGCTCTTCTTAAAGGCGCGCCGAGTTTCACGGCTTTTGAGTCTCGCCGCGATTTCATTTTTCACTGATTTGTAGGACGTTTCAAGCGTCATTCCTTTGCGTTTCACTCCCGAAAAGATGGTTGCCGACGTTAAGAGCCCAGCCGGACTTGCTGCCTTCAACACCACCCTTGCCGAGCAGGCTTTTGCCACTGGGTATGTCGAAAATTTGAGTTTTAATAAGATTTTTTAGGCCGAATACTGAAAAAATTGTAATTGTAGTGATTTTTAGAGGTTTTTCGGCTTCTGGGGATATTCTTATTTGTATTTTTGAATAGAATGTAACTGGGAATGTCGAAATTTTGAGTTAACGAATTTTTTTAGACCGAAAACTGGAAATTTCGATTTTTCAGAATTTTCGGCCACTTTAAGAGTTTATTCAGCTTCTAGGGTGCTTTTTACCGTATTTTTGAGCAGAAAGTACTGAAAAAACTGTCATTTTCTTGATTTTTATGTTATCAGTGTCTTGAAAATTGAATTTTTCAGCTTCGTCTTGTCCGGAGAAGACGCCCAACTCTTCGCTGCCCTCGGATCTGCTCCAAACGCCTCCACCTACCCAAATGTTGCTCGCTGGTACGCCAACGTCGCTTCCTACACCGATGCTGAGCGCAAGACCTGGTCCTCGGCCGGAGGATCCGCTGCTCCAGCCGCCGAGGCTGCCGGAGACGACGACTTCGATCTTTTCGGATCCGAAGACGAGGAGGAGAGCGAGGAGAAGAAGAAGATCGTCGAGGAGCGCCTCGCCGCCTACGCCGAGAAGAAGGCCAAGAAGGCTGGACCAATCGCCAAGTCTTCCGTCATTCTTGACGTGAAGCCATGGGATGATGAGACCGATCTCGCAGAGATGGAGAAGCTCGTCCGTGGAATTGAGATGGACGGACTCGTCTGGGGAGGAGCCAAGCTTATCCCAATCGGATACGGTGAGTATAATTTTCCAGCTTCCTAATTCAATATCTTCATTTTCTAATTTCAGGAATCAAGAAGCTCCAAATCATCACCGTCATCGAGGATCTTAAGGTCTCCGTCGACGACCTCATCGAGAGAATCACCGGAGACTTCGAGGACCACGTCCAATCCGTCGACATCGTCGCCTTCAACAAGATCTAAACTAGATAATTTATAAATTCTAATTCGTTCTTGTTATGTTTTTTGATGTGAATGATCAGCAAAAATGAAATCCCTATATTTCAATTATGTTTTTCGACCTTGACCCCATCCCAAGAAAACAGGTGTGCTGTAGGTAGAATAGGGTGCTAAACGCTGCGTCCCCTGTATTGACCCAAAAATCAATAGCTCTCCTTCTCGAGTCAGAAACATTAGAATCATTAGAAAATTAATTTGTCTTTACAGTTTTATAATGGTAGGTTTATTTTTCTCAAAAAAAAAAGTTCCATCAAAATTCCCAGGGCGCCTGTGTCTCTTCTCAGCAGGATTTTTCCGACAACGTCTCCATTGGCTCCGCCTACAATCCAGCACCACTCAACAACGTGATCTCCGTCCGGACTCCACCTCCAATCGATCGGAAAAATCATCGGGAAGTTGTGCAGCGAAAATTCAGAATTCTAGATCTTCCCGACAGAATTTTGCTGGAAATTTTTAGACAAATGGAGCCACAAGAAGTGTGAGTTTTGCTTTTTTTTTCTTAAAAAATTCTAAATTTTCAAATTTTTTCAGTCTCCATCTCTCCATGGTCTCCAGAAGAATCAAGGAAAAAATTGACAAAATTTAAAGTTTTATAATTTTTTTTTCAAAAAATATCTCTTCATTCCACACAAAAATCAATAAAAAAGTTCTTAAATTTTCATCGGACACTTGGCTCCGCCCACTTTTGGCGACGTCTTCTTCACAGCGAAATACACGAGAATTCCAGCGGCCAGAATTGCAGAAGACGTGAAGAGAATCGGGAATTTATAGGAATCGAAAAATTCGAAAAAATTGGATTTTTTTCCGGAATTTCCAGAGTTTCCAGAATTCTCTGGAACAATTTCATCGAGCCATTCGGATTGAGACGTTTCATTGTTGGCTGATTTCGTTGACACTTTTTCCACGGTTTCGCACTTTGGAACGTCGTCCTTTCGAGATTTTGAGCCGGATTTTGAGGACTGAAAATTGGAAATTTTGGGGCTTTTAGGCTAATTTTAGGCTTTTCGGGCCTATTTTTTAGTGTTTCGGGCTTTTTCAGGTTTCAGGCCTTTCTGGTATTCTTCAGGGATTTTCAGGTTTTATAAGATTTTTCAGACTTTTAGGGATTTTTCAGGCTTTTAGGCCTCTTGGGATTTCTAGGCTTTTAAAAGTTTTTGGTATTTTTTAGGCCGACTTTTAGTCTTTTTTGGCATATTAGGCCATTTTCAGGTTTGAGACCATTTTCACGTTCTTTAGGGATTTTCGGCCTTCAAGATTTTGATTTTTTTTTAGATTTTTGGACTTTTCGAGTTTTTGAAAATTTAAATTTCTGGATCCGTTACGTCTTCTGAATTCCGAACTAGTCCATCTACAGTAACCCCACCGGGCTCTACAGTAGCATCTACAGTAACCACTAAAAGATTATACAGTAGGATCTACAGTAACCAGTACCTCCGAATCAACTACAGTAACCCAGGTGTCTACAGTAACCCAAAATATTTGAAATCCACGACACCGGATACTGTAGTTTTGAATTCTTTAGTAATTCCAATAGTTTTGCCTACAGTAAGAACTACGACAGAAGCCGGACCACAAAACTTCAATATGCCATTAGAGCAGGTACAGTAACCCTAGAGACTACAAACTGCAAGGATTATAAAGTACAGTAATCCCTGGCTATCTACAGTAACCTATCCTGTCTTACAGTAAACCCAGAAACTGCAGTTACTCCAAAAGTACAATGCTTCTCCTTGCCTACAGTAACCCAAGACTACAAATTACGAAATACAGTAATCTGCTCAAAGTACAGTACTCCTCCGACGGTAGCCCAGACAACAAGCTACAGTAATCCACGACTACAAAGACTACAAATTGCAATAATCCTCAAAGAACAGAACTCTGACAGTAGCCAAGCTACAGTAATCCTCAATATCCCGACCTCTGCTATAGTAACCCAGACTACAAAAACTACAAATTTTCAAATTACGAGCTACAGTACTCCCAGAAACTACAGTAACCCCAAAAGTACTGTACCCCATTCTAGACTACAGTAACCAGAACTAAAAAAACTACGACTACAAAGACTCCAAAGCTCCGAAAACTACAAGGTACAGTAATCCTCTCAAAGTACAGTAATCCGTTGGTCCGAAAGTTCAACTACAGTAACCCAAGCTACAAAGACTACAATGACTACAAAGACTAAAATGACTACAAACTACGAACCTTTCGATTTCTCTTCTTCGATCTCTTCTGTTTGATTCTCACGGCGGTTCCAGTGCCTCCTCCTTCCAACTCATCACGCCCACTACTCGATCCATTGCTCACTTTCGATTTATCTGATTCTTGATTTTCAGACATTTCCCGTTCGAAATAACTGAAATTCGAGCCAAAATTCGAATTTCCCGCACTTTTTATGTCATTTTGACACCCAATTCGAAACCCCACAGACACGTCATCACATAGATATCAACGTGGAGGCGATTTGAAATTTTTTGAAAATTCTGAAAATTTCAAATTTGCCGCCAAAGATGTTAGCTGCTGTGATATTTGTGTTTTTCGTGTGCACTTCTGAAGCAAAGGTGTGGTCTTTGTAGTCTTTGTAGTTTGTAGTTTATAGTCTTTGTAGTCTTTGTAGTTTGTAGTCTTTGTAGTAATTGAGTTTTTGGATGCTGTGAATTTGTGAACTTTGGAATTTTTGAAATTTTCAAAATTTCGAGTTTTGTAGTTTGTAGTCTTTGTAGTCTTTCAGAACTATACAGGCAATTCCACGTCTTCTGAATTCTCAACGACGACGCCTTCTGGAAGCCCGACGTCTTCTGAATCCACTCCACACCAGACTCCGCCCACTTTGGCCACGCCCCCTCCACAACCGCCATTCTCCGATATTCACTGTTTTATCGATGATAAATTGAGAAAAGAAGTCGAGGTACAGTAATCCCACTACAGTAATCCAAAAATTTGAAAGTGCAGTAATCCTGGGCGGTTCTACAGTAATCCAAACCTTTTCCTTTTTTTTTGCTTGTAATCCTACAGTACTCCTGGAAACTACAGTAATCCAAAAAAATTGTTTTGAAAGTACAGTAATCCTGGAGAGCTACAGTACCCCTGGAAATTACAGTAATCCTTCTGAATTTTTTCCAGCTATTCCACGTCATCGGCGTCCGGAACCACGACTCGAAAATGCTTATTTCCGGTCCTGGCGAGAATTTCCGTTTTCTATTTTTCCACGAAACTACAGTAACCCAAAAAACTTCTGAACCCGTGACACCACCTACAGTAGGAACTACAGTAACTCAGAATGCTACAGTAACCCCAACGGACTCTACTGTAAGGTCTACAGTAGGATCTACAGTAACCAGCACCTCCGAATCAACTACAGTAACCCAAACGGATTCTACAGTAACCCAAGACATTTGGAATTCCACGACACCGGATACTGTAGTTTTGAATTCTACAGTTATCCCAATAGTTTCACCTACAGTAGGAACTACGACAGAAGCCGGACCACAGAACTTCAATACGCCATTGGAGCAGGTACAGTAATCCTAAAGACTTCAAAAACTACAAATACTACAAATACTACAATTCCAGGTGTTCACGAACAATGTCACCGTCGCTTGGGATGAATCACTTCAGAAATTCCATTTTATGGTCCCCGATAAGGCTTTTAGACATTATCAGTGAGTTGGCCTGGGCGGCCCATGTGGCGGTTGGAGCGGTCGAAGCGGTCTAAACGGTCAAAACCATTTTTCAAAAAATTTCCTAAATTTCTTCCCTCGGCGCCGGCGACCACCGACACTGCGCCCTCTCTTGTATAACTTCCCGTCCTCTCTCCGGTGTGCCTTGATAGCTCAGTTGGGAGAGCGTTAGACTGAAGATCTAAAGGTCACCAGTTCGATCCTGGTTCAGGGCAATTTCTTTTTTCTCTTTTTTGCTTTTTATGTTTGAAGTCCAAAACATCTTCAGAATCACCTACAAAACGTACCAAAGTCTGACAGACCACGAGGATCGAACTTTGGGATTTCGGAACATGAAAACTCCAGAAACGGTGTCCAAGAACTTGACAGAGCCCTATACATGTCATTATAATGTTAAAACTGTAAGGTTTTTGGAAATTTAGAATTTTTGGAAATTAAGAATTTTTCATAAATTTCCAGAACAACTCGATTTGTGTCTCAATTCATGACCAACTGGTTACTGTAGGCAGCTACAGTAAGAATGAGCAAGACAACAGGTAAGAGTGAGCTGGCGCGAAATTCAAATTCTCAAAATTTTAAAATTTATTCAGAGAAAAGCGATTTGTTCTTCCAAATTTCTTGAGTTTCGACAAGTTTTTCTCATATTCTGATAGTCAGGGAATCGATTACATTCTGATTCATCATAGAGGTCAATGGATCTATAGGATCAATTTGCAAATGTATTTCATGGATCAGAACATGTTTTTCAAGGTTTTTCAACTCAAAACTGTAAGAGAACATTTTTTGGGACCACAACCATCCAAAAACCAAGAAAAATTAAATAAAAATTTTCAGCCAGATGGAGCCTACGCCTTCGTAGATTTTGAGCATGCGGACGAGTTTGGATTGGTGACAAAATATGCGTTTGACGATAATCATTATCGATATTACTACTCGCTTTTTAGTGAGGTACGTTTGGGCCATTTCGACCGCTTCGGCCGCCTCGAGCGCTCCGATCATTAGACCATTCAGACAGCTTCGACCATTTAAGCCGCTCCGACCGCTTCGACCATTTAGATAGTTCAGATCATTTAGACCGCATCAACCGCTCCTACCGCTTCGACCGCTCCGGCCGCTTCAACAGCCCCGACCGCTCCGACCAGTTTGACCATTTAGGTCACTCCGATCGTCTCGACGGCTCCGTACGCCCCGACCGCCCCGACCGCCCCGACCATTCAGACCACTCAGATCATTTCGACGATTTAGACCACACCGACAGCTTCGACCGCCTAGACCGCCTCGACCGTATCGACCGTTCCGACTGATACGACCGCTTTGACTATTCAGACCATTTAGATCATTTTCAGACCATTTTGACGGTTAGACCGCTACGACTGCCTTGACCGCCTCTACGGCTTCGACCACCCCGACCGCCCTGACTGCTCCGACCATTCAGATCATTTTTAGACCCTGTTGACCATATAGACCGCTTAGACCGCTCCGGCCGCTTCGGCCATTTAGACCACACCGACCGCTCCGACCGCTCCTACTGCTTCGGCCATTTAGACCGCTTCGACCGCTTTGGCCGCTTTGAACATTTAAACCGTTTCGATGGCGTCGACTGCTCATACCGCTCCGACGGCTCCGGCCGCTTTGACCGCTACGACCGGTCCGACCGCTCCAACCGCGCCGACCGCTTCGACCATTTAGACAGCTTCGACCGCTTCGACCATTTCAACCATAATTTTTCAGAATTCCGGCCTGACCACATATTGTGTTCATGACAAGAAAATCGACGGGCGATTGATGATTTTGGGGCGAGAAAAAATCGAACAAGTCAAATCACCAAGTAAGCTACAAACTACAAACTACAAAAACGAAATTGCATGAACCCTAGATACCGTGACCCAAAGAACCTTACAACAAAATAGGGAATACAGCATCGCTAGATATCTTAACTACACCTAGCTTAACACTAGTACCAATGACTACAAACTACAAAAACTACAAACTAGAATGCACTGGCTACAAACTACATTTTCAGTGGAAGCTTTCCGAATGCATTTCAATATAGAGAAAGGCGATGAACACGACATTCCGACGATGCTCCGTGTGCTCTTCTATTGCTCATTGACCTATTTATCGATTTTCATAGCGACTCAAATGCTTCCAAATCGACGGCCACTGATTTTTAAGGATTTGGTACGATTTTTGGGACTATTTTTTGGTCCATATCTTGATTTTTCAGCGCCACACGGATCGTGAAATTCAACGATTGGCTCCAGTGATTGAGACAATTATGGGAAGGGTTCATGGATTTTTGGAATCTACAAAAAGTCAGAAAACCTCGAAAAAAGCGAAATAACTTGTTTTTTGTTTGAATAAATGAAGTACAGTAATCTATAGTAATCTACAGTAACCTACAGTAGCCAAGGGAAGCATAGAGGTGCCTACAATAGCTTACAGTTACTTACAAGATCATACAGGAGCTTACAGTAACCTAAAGTAACCTACAGTCACCTATAGTAGCCCACAGTAACCTACAGTAACCCATATCAGCTAGATTCACCCATTTCAACTACAGTAATCCTTCTACTACAGTAATCCTTCCTACTACAGTAAGCAGACTACAAAGAACATAAACTACAGACTACGGGAACCGAAACTACAGTAATCCATCTCGACTACAGTAACCCTAGCCAACAAAGCTAGACTACAAAGAATATGAACTACAAATTACTATAACGAAGATTACAGTAACCTAGGGCTACAGTAATCCTTCTTGACGAAGCTAGACAGACTACCAAAGACCACAGAGACCCAAGATCTTGTTTTGAACTACAGTAATCCATCCCGACTACAGTAGCCCTTGCCAACAAAGCTAGACTACATGGAATGTGAATTGAAGATTCCTGTAATTGGAGATTACAGTAGTCTAGGGCTACAGTAATCCTTGACGAAGCTATAAAGACTACCGGAGACTACAGTAACCTATGCTCTGATTCTGTAGTTTGTAGTCTTTCGCAAAAAAAAAACTATGACACTTGTCCTCATAACTTGCGCTCGTGGATTTTTTTTCGCAAAAAAAATGTTCCAACTCCTCCTCCTCGAAAAAATCCATTATTGATTGATTGGTATTGTCGTTGTGGATAGTTGAACACGAGAACTGAAAAGGTACGGTTTTTCGGGATTAGCTCAGTTATTGCTCAGCCTATAATTTTGCGGTTAGTATTTTTGGATGTAGGACATTCAGGGCTTTTGAACAAGTATACGTTTGCCTATGTTGAAAACCAAATTTTAAAAATGGGCCCGGAAAGCTTGAATTGACCATAACTCAGTTCAGAATGGTCCAATTGAAATGATTCATATATTTCTGAAATTAGCTTTTTTAGAGCTTCAAAATGAGTATAAACATGATTGAGATTGTGCTTTTCCGAAAAATGCTTGATCCTAAAAATTGGTCAGGAAAACTTCAAAAACTTTAACTAGCCATAACTCGGTTCATTTTCATCCTATTGAAATGATATTTATATTTGTGAAATCAGCGTTATTAGAGCTTTGAAATGAGTATAATCATGACCTACTTATTTTCAGATGTCGACTTCGACGACTACACCTCCTGACAACGAGGCGCCGTCAGCGGGCGACTATCAAAACACGGGCACCATTGTCGGCGAGTCGATTCCAATGGCGATGGTTTGTGGATTGATTGCCGGTGTCATTTTTGGGATTTTGTGTCTGATTCTTCATGTTTGTCTGGTGAGATGTCTGGTGAAAGCACGTGCTAAGCATATTCCAAAAGTGCGAAAAGTCAAAGTGAAGAAGGACAAAAAGGGCGGCAAAAAGGAGAAGAAGGATAAGAAGGGAAAGAAGAGCAAGAAGAGTGGTGAGTTTTCTAGGCCAGCTGATTTGGTTTTCTAGGCCACGAATTTGTTTGATGGCCTAGAAAAACTAGAATTTGGGTTTCTAGGCCACCAATACACACAACTTTTTTATGACCTAGAATTCTTGAAATTCGGATTCCTAAGCATTTTTAATTGGTGGCCTAGGAAACCCAGAAATTGGATTTTTAGGCCTCAACTACACAAAGCTGTCTGATGGCCTAGAAAACCCAGAATCTGGAATTCTAGGCCATCAATTCACAAACCTGTCTGACGACCTAGAATTCCTAAAATTGGATTTCTAGGCCACCAATACATATATCTGTCTGATGGCCTAGAATTCTTGAAATTTGGGTTTCTAGGCCACCAATACACAAAACGTTTTCATGGCCTAGAATTTCTTGAATTTGGAATTCCAGACCGCCAACTCACACAACTGTCTGATTGCCTAGAATTCCTTGAATCTGGATTTCTAGGCCACCAACCTAAAAATTGCACGTTTTGTCTCAAAAGCATTACTAGACTTTGGTGGCCTAGAATTTTCAAAAAGTGGATTCCTGGGCCATCCCAAAATTTACATTTTCGCGATTTTAGAAATCAGAAATGTGAATTTTCGAAATTCTTGAAAATTGTGATCCATTTTTTTACAAACTGAAAATTTTGAAAATTTTCAGACTCTTCAAAAACTGGAACATCTACTGCGTCGTCGATTGCAATGTAGGAATCTTCTGGAAGAAACAATCAATACTTTTTGTCGATTTTTCTCCATCCTACTTGTCCCTTGAAAGAAATGATCAATACCTACTGTGGAATAAAATGATTTTTTGAATTTTTTTGTTTTTTTTTTGTTCCTTGGAATTTTTAGATTTTCAGATTTTCGAAATTTCAGATTCTTTAACTTTCAGATTTTTCAAATTTTTTTTTTGGATTCTTTGAACTTTTGAGGTCTCCGATTTTCAGATTTTCAGATTTTTGGATTTTTCGGATTTTTCAATATTTTTAGATTTTTCAATATTTTAGATTCCTGGATCGCTTGAATTTTCAAATTTTGGAAAATTTGAGCTTCCAGGCTTTTCTAGACTTTTGGGCATTTTTCTACAGTAACCTGAGATGCTTGAGCATCGGATGCTGTAGTTTTGACTGCTACAGTAATCCCGAACTATAAATGTTATTTTTCAACGAATCTACAGTAATTCAGAGTGTTACAGTAACCCAAACATATTTTATACATTAGATTTCACTAAAGTATAACCGGTCAGCTACAGTAACCCAGGAGCCTACAGTAATCTCATCTACAGTAACCCGGATACTGTAGTTTTAGTTTTTTCGAAAATTTGAAAATTTTGAAACTTGTGAATTTAAGAAATTCAGATTTTCAAATGTTTTTGTAACTTTTTTTTTAAATTCCAAAATTCAGAATTTCTGAAAACTCTAGTCATGTTTATACTCATTTCGAAGCTGAAAATCTAAGGAATCTGAAAATGTTAGTTTCATGAAATTAGGTACTGTAGAAATCGAGATACGGTAGTTTTTGCTTCCAGTGTTTTTTTAAGGTATCATAAAACAAAAGACATAATCCTTCCCATTCAAAAATCGAGGTCATCCGTTTCTCATTAAGTGCAACTACTCCTCCTTTTCTCTCTCTCTCTCTCTCTCTCTCTCTCTCTCTCTCTCTCTCTCTCTCTCTCTCTCTCTCTCTCTCTCTCTCTCTCTCTCTCTCTCTCTCTCTCTCTCTCTCTCTCTCTCTCTCTCTCTCTCTCTCTCTCTCTCTCTCTCTCTCTTTCCCTTTACAATGAAAAGAAGACAACTGCCTCATCCTCTCTGCGTCTCTCCATTCCCCACACTCTCTCATGGGCTACCTGTTTGACCGCCGGAGGACCGCCTGTCAAATGGAGGATTCCGATGGGTTGGGAAAAGCGAGAGCGTAGAGACGCAGAAAGTGAGAGAAAATGGATTTGGGTTTATTCACATAGACAGGTTACTTGTATACCGTTGGAATTTTGTTTTAAAACTTTCCATTTGAAATTTAAAGGAACATAGAAATATAGATTTTTTGGGATGGATAATGTTTACTCATACTGTTTGCCTTTTTCTAGTTTTTTGCAAACTATCGTTTCTCGATTTTTTGAAGAACTCTATGACTCATATTGATCAAGCCAGCAGGAGTTTTTGAAGCATTTTTTTGATTTCTTAGTTCTCAAAAATCCTTTTATCCGTTAAAAACTATTTCTCCAGAAATTTCTACCTATAATGTGCGGTGAAATCGGAAAACCAAGAGGTTTTATGTAATCTGGCCGTAATTTGGAGTATTTTTTCTTTTCTTTTTTTTTGAAAAACAGTTTTTTTCCTCGAAATTTTTTGAATTTTTTCCGAATTTTCTAAAAATTCCGTCCGAATTTCCCAAAAATTATTCCACTTCAAACTTTTTTTCTATATAGAAATCTCAAGATTTTTTCGAAAACAATAGAGCGCTTTTTTCACTTCATAACCCAAAAAAGAGTTTTTCAAATAATAGTTTTGTTCCGGATTTTCTGCATTTTTTCCCGAGATTTTATGAATTTTCTTTGAATAATACTGGGCGGTCGCGTAGACCAAAAAGAAGTGTCTTGACTTTGAGCTTATTTATCTCATTTTCTGTGAGAGATATCAAAAAGTAATAAACTAACAAAATGTTTATCATAATATTTTACACATTTTATTAGTTGAGCACTTTTTGATATCTTTTACAGGAGCCGAGATAATTGAGCTCAAAGATGACAGCCATTCTGAGCCGCTGCTTACCCTCTGTGCCCTTCGGCCCACCGACTGCCAAAAGCAATATCCAACTTTGAGCCAATTTATCTTCGTACCTACCAAAGATATCAAAAAAAGATCGACTATAAAAATATTTATCATAAAATTATACGTATTTCTTTTGTTGGTCATTTTTTGATATATTATACAGAAGCCGAGATAAATGAACTGAAAATAGACAGTCATTTGGAGCGCTGCTCCAGCTTCTCTGCGCCCACCCGTCCCGCCGGCTTGAGCAGCGACCACAAGCAACTTTAACTTTGAGCTCATTTATCTCATTTCCTGTAAAAGATATCAAAAAGTGGTCAATTAACAAAATGTTAACTATGAAATTTTACACAATTTATCAGTTAACCACTTTTTGATATCTCCTACAGTAACCAAGATAAATTAGATCAACGTTGGGTGCTTTATTTTCCTCAAAAATGCTGATTATTTCAGTGCATTTTCATTTTTAATCCGTCCCTAAATAATCCTTCTCTAAATTAAAAAGGTCTCTTCCTCAAAAAAAAAATACAATTTTTGGCTTCTCTTCCTATATATGTTGTCTCCTATTTGCACCCGTATTTGTTCATATGCTCCGTGTATTGCTCGTGTTTGTAAAATTAATTGTCATTTTTTGTAAAATCCTCAAAAATTTTGCCAAGCCGTGCGCAAGGTGCTGTGAAAGACTAGATTCTGAAGCTCTGCAATCTTAAAATCCGGAAAATCTGTGATTTTGAGATTTTCAATAATTCTTTGAAATTCGGGAATTTCTGAAAAGGTTCATGGGATTTTTTTGGATTTCTGAAGGACACTCCAAGAACCGAAAAACCTAAAAATCAATTTTCTCAACAACCAAACAAGAACTTTATTCAATTTCCGCTCTCCCTTTCCTTTCGGGGCGACAAATTTTCAAGAGGAATCTCGTCTCCATTTTCTTAGTTTTTTTGGCCAATTTTTTGAAAATGTGTTGTCCATTGTTGTGCCTATTGTGAGGTGTCTTCTTTCCCTTTTTGATATGCAAATTTAGAATTTTTGTGAAGACATCTTCTTTTTCTGACTATGAGCTATCTATACTTTTTCCTTCTAAAAAGTGAATGAAATCTTCCCGGTCAATTTAATTTTCGAAAAAATAGCAGGGGGAGGATTGATTTGAAAATTGTAGACTGCTGGAAATTTTGACTTTTCCCATCTTCCTCTTCAGAATTCCGAAGTTTCCAGAAGTTTTTCACCATAGTAGTTTTTCAGAATTTTTTTAAATCACAGAAACACCGAAAATACCTTCTGTAAGATCTAAAACACATATCCTATGCAATTTATGACCAATTTCTGCTAAACAGAAAATCCATAAATAATTCAGTTAGATATAAAATGTGTTACTTATTTATTTGTTCTCCCGTTTCCCCCGATTTTTGCTCACCCAACTGGAATATTTCTATTTGTGGTCTCAAAATTCCGAAATTTTTGAAAATTATGAACTTTTTTGAATTCTGGAACTTCCAAAATTTCAAAAAAAAAAATCATTTTCTAGTTCAGAATTTCAGAATATTCAGAAATTGTGAATGAAGCTAAAGAATTTTTAAAAGAGTCTCGAAAACTCGAAAGTTTCCCATAAAATCGAATTTTCAGAAATTACAAAAATCATACAAGGAATGCTAGAATTCTGAATTTTCAACTATTTGGAACTTTTAGATTTTTCAAATAATTTATTTTTTCGAAATCCTGAAAGGCTCCCATCATAAAGGAAATCATAAAGACATCATGAAGTATCATAAAGGAAAATCGAATTTTCAAAAACCGCGAATCTTAAAATTTCAAAAAATTGAAAAAATTTCAGAAAGAAATACTAGAATTTCTGAATTTTGACTACTAGAAAATGCAATTTTTTCAAAAATTCAAAAAGATTGATTTCAGATTTTCAGAATTTTTCCCTTTTCTCACACTTTTCCATATTTTCCTACCAAGTACATATAAATTTTGTCCCTAGATTTTTAGCAATTCTCCTTTTTCTCTAAACCTCTATTTTAACAAAAAATAATGCTGTAAAGTAAAAATAATCCTAAAGAGAATGCTGCTTGCTAATCTCTCTAATCTACTTTTTCCTCCAGATGTTTGAATGCTCGGCAGTAATTTTATTTTTATCGCTGAGCAATCACAGAGGGGAAATGAAAAACGACAACTAAATTAATCAAGTGGCACAGAGAGATTTACTCGTTTTTTTTCCAGTTTTTTTCCAGAATTTTCTAGAATTCTTCCTCTGTTTTTTCTTCGATTTTTTGTCAAATTTCTCTTTTTTGACCTATTTTCTAGCTCCTTTTTAGCTAGAAATCTAAAATTTTCAGTAGAAAAAGTAGCGTCTTCTCTTTATATTTAAGCTGATTTTTAGCTAATTTTCAGCCTAAAAATCTGAAATTTTCAGCTAAAAATAATATGGCCAAAAAAGCGAAAAACTCGGAGAAAAATGGACCAAAATCTTCAAATTTTGCCGAAAAATCTGGAATTTTCGGGAATCTATGGCTGGCTACAGTAGTCCTGATTGGTGAGTTTTTGAATTTAAATTATTCTTCTGAAATTTCAGAAAAATCTGAAAATCTTCATTAACCAAATAAGAAAATATACACGTAATGATCATGAGTGGATTGAATTGAGAATGTGGGCGGGGCAAGAGAAAAAAGGGGGCGGAGTCTAAAAATCGTGATATTGTCCACGAAGTGGGTCGAAGCATCGGGCAAAGGTGTCGTTCATGGTTTCGAAGAAGTGGCGGATTTCCTGGAATTTTGAATTTTTATCAAAAAAATTGAATTCCCGCCAAATCAACAATTTCAAAATTTTTGAAAGGTTACTGTACCTCTTGCTCTTCATGACTCCTTGACTCAATAACTGCCTTGTAGTAGTGTTTCAGAGAGCTCAGAACTCCATTATCACGTAATCTTTGAAGAGCTCTGAAAAAAGTGGGCGTGGCTTATGGAAAAAGGGGCGGAGCCTACTCTTCTTCGATATCACTTCTCTCGTCTAGAATAGCTTGGAGAGCCTTGGGTGGTCGATTTCTGTGAAGCCAATCGTCTAGTTCTGTACTTTTTCGGTTTTCGGAGAGCTGAAAAAAGTGGGCGGAGCTTAAACATTTTGACGTCTTCTGATTCTGAATCCAAAAAGTTTAATTTGATTGAACCGACGTCAAAATTGTTCTTAAGAAAATTTCCGTCATTTTGATACCCATATTGCCAGGGGTTCAGAAAATTTTGGATTCTGAATTCAGAAGACGTCAAATTCCAAACTTCATCGATTCTGGTCGAAATTGGTATCAAAATGTCAGAAATTTGATAGGGGATAAGGTTAACGTCACCAAGCTTCAGTTCAAAAATCTTGGAAGAAGTTATCCTCTTCTGAATTTTTTCAACGGAAATTTCAGAATCCGAAAATTCAGAATTCCTTATATATCAATTTTTCAAAAAATGCGTTACGTTAACCTTGTTCTCCATGAAATTTCCGTAATTTTGATACCCATATTGACTATGTTTCTAAAAATTTGAGATTCTGAATTCAGAAGACGTCAAATTTCAAACTTCACGGATTCTAGTCGAAATCGGTATCAAAATGTCGGAAATTTTACAAGAAACATGGTTAACGTCACGAAATTACATGAAATTCTCACCTTCTCCCTCAAAATCTCATCAACGTTGTCAAATTTATTTTCATAAGCCGCCAAATCCAAATCGATTCTTTGCTCGAAATTCAAGGATTCTAAGGCATGTCTGACACATTTTGGTTCCATTGCGTAGCATTCTATCAATTTCTTTTTCCCATACATCCAAACGTTTAGATTCTCCCAAATTCTCGCCCAAATTGACATTTTTTCAGATTCAGACAATTTTCTGGAATGTTATGCACTATTTTTGAAGTTTTTCTTGATTTTGAGAACCTCACCTTTGCGTGAAATACTGTTGAATCGCTAATTGATCAATTAGTGGCAAATATGGACGTAGTTGTTTGAGCCAAACGGATCTTATGGCGTTGTAGACTGATGCATTCTGAAAATTACACAGAAATCTCATTTTAGAAGCATTTTCATGAAAATTGGTGACGTTGAAGTTGTTTCTCATAAAAAATCCGTTCTTTTGATACCCATATTGCCAGGGTTCTCAGTTTTTTGGGATTCTGAATTCAGAAGACGTCAAATTACAAACTTCAAGGATTCCTGGCGAATTTTGTATCAAAATGTTGGAAATTCCATGGAAAACAAGGTTAACGAAGTAATTTTTGCTGGAAATGATTTTAAAGAATTTAGCTCCCTCCGAATTTTTTTCTGAAATTTTTTAGAATCTATTCGCAGGTACAAAACCATTCCTAGATTACTTTTTGCGAAATTTGGAGACGTTAAAAACATTTTTCATCGGATTACCAATGATTTGATACCCATATTGCCAGGGTTCTGAACTTTCGAAGATTCTGAATTCAGATAACGTCAGATTTCAAACTTCATCAATTCTAGGCAAAATTGGTATTAAAATGACGGGAATTGCATAACAGACAACTTCCACGTCATGATTTTCGCTTTTAATGATTTCTGAAAGAGTTATAAAAACTTACATGATATCCATTAACGACATCTACCGTAATCTCATCGAATTTCTCCAAATTATCGATTGATTGGACCAAAGATTCATTGATCCTCCCCAGTACATTCTCTTCTTGATTCAATTTCACTTTCGCATCAATCACAAATTTCAATTTTTCATAAGTTTTTTCGGTCATATAATTTTTCAAAACCTCTCGATCTTCTGTAGGTAAATCTAGCACAAAAATAAATAATGGTAGATAGGTTTCTAGTAAATTGAATTTCAATTTTTCGTCGATTTCCGAAGAGTCTGGATCGTAAATTGTGCCGTTGGAATTCAGAAGTGTCGAGTTGTCGTCCTGAAAAAAGAATTTGAGGAAAAATGATGACGTTAATCTTGTTTCTTGCAAAATTTCCGTTATTTTGATATTAATTTCCAGGAGATTCGGTACAGTTGGAATTTTGACGTCTTCTGAATTCAGAATTCGAAAAAAAATTTGGAACCCTGGCAATATGGGTATCAAAACTACGGAAATTTCAAGAAAAATTAGGTTAACGTCATGAATTTTTGTGATTTTAGGTTAGAAGGAATTCGGAGATTGAAATTCGACGTCTTCTGATTTCAGAATCTGAAAAATTCTTATCGAATAAATTCGAAGTCAATTCTGTTTTTTTCTTAGAATTTCCGTCATTTTGGCATCCATATTGTTATGGTTCAATATTCAAAATTTGAATTTTTCGGATTCTGAATCCAGTAGACGTCAAATTCCAAACTTCATCGATTCTAGTCAAATTGGGTATCAAAATGACGGAAATTATATAAGAAACAAAGTTAACGTCATGAATTTTTGCGAAAGTTAAATTAGACGGAATTCATGGATTCTGAAGAATTCGACGTCTTCTGAATTCAGAATCTCAAAAAGGGACAATTCTGAAATCGATTTCATTTCGACGTCAACTCTGTTTCTCTTAGAATTTCCGTAATTTTGATACCCATATTGATTAGGTTTCAAAATTTTTGAAATTCTGAATCCAGAAGACGTCAAATTAGTAACTTCACCGATTCTGGTCAAATTTGGTATCAAAATGTTGGAAATTGCATGACAAATATGGTCAACGTTATGATTTTGGCCTATCACCAACTTAAAAAAGTTTTAAAGGATTTACCATAATCAACAAGACTTCATCTTGACTTTTTGATCTTTCGACTTCTTCTGGTCCCTCTCCACTCAACTCTTCTTCTTCTTCGCTATTTGTGGATCCCAAATTCATCATGAAAAGGAATATAAAAAGAAGAATTAGTCGGATTTTCATGACTTTTATTGGCTGAAAATGTAGAGATTTTAGTAGTAAAATTTGGAAAAAGGAAGAGAAAAAAGAAGAAAAAATCTAGATGTTGTCAAGGAAATGGATGGAAACTTGAGTGGAGATGAAAAAATAGAGGTGGAGAGATTTAGAGAAACAGGAAAACATGGAAAAACGAAGAAGAAACAATGGAAAATATGATGTTTGAGATATTGGAAAAAAAACGGGGAAAACAAGATTTTGGGGTTTTAGGATTCTGGATTCTAGAATTCAAGAGTTCAGATATAGAATTTTCAGAATCCGAAAATTCAGTTTATCAAAATCTTGGAATCTAAAATTCAAAGACTCTGAAATTTTAAAAACATTAGAATTCCAGAATTCGGAGTCCGGAAATTCAGAATCCTAAAAATTCAAAAATCAGAATCCAAAATTCTGAGATCCTTAGAATTCTGAGGTTTCTTTTCACCTGTTCTCTTTTGTGCAATTTTCTTTTTTGCTCTTTTCTCCGAAAAAAAAAACTCGTGCTCAATTATTTTTTTTTGGCACATGAACACAATTTTTTTTCAATTAAAAAAAGTTCAAAAAAAATGTCACATGTTCTCAAAGTGCAAAGATTTTTTTTTCAAATTGAGAAAAAGAGCAGATGCATGTGATCTGAAAATTCTGAATATTCTGGAATTTTTGAAAAATTTGGGATATTCGACAAATTTAGGAT
Organism: Caenorhabditis nigoni; assembly: GCA_027920645.1. NCBI lineage: Eukaryota > Metazoa > Nematoda > Chromadorea > Rhabditida > Rhabditidae > Caenorhabditis > Caenorhabditis nigoni. The sequence continues at coordinate 16,247,230 of CP115866.1, forward strand.
TTTTGGAAAATTGGGAGTTTTCAGATTTAGCGGATTTCCAAGATTTCTTATGATTAGGAAATGTTGAGAATTTCAGAACGTCCTGAGCTTTGTTAATTTTGGGGTTTTGAAATTTTTGAAATTCTCGGAATTTCACGAATTTTACGATTTTAAGGGATTGGAAATTTTTGAAATTTCAGTACTCTTGCAATTTTAAGAGATTTGGATATTTTGGAATTTAAAGATTTTTTTAAATTTTTTTTGAGGCTTTACAAATTTCGAAATTTAAGAATCTTAGAATTTTTGGGATTTTTAGAATTTTTAGAATTTTGGAATTTCAGGATTTTCGGTAATTTAAGAATTATAAAATTTTTAGCATTACAGAATTTCTGGGATTTCGAGGAGTTTTAATTTTTGAAATTTTGAGGATTTCCGGGATTTTTAGAATTTTGAAAATTCTTTTAGAATTTTGACAATTGAAAATTTCAGAATTTCAAAATATTTTGGATTTTCTGATCAAGAAATTCTGAAATCCTAAAAATCGGCAAAAACACCAAAAATTGATTCTAAAATTTCAACAAAAAATCCAATTTCAAAAAAATGATCAACCAAAATTTCGAAAAAAAAACTAGTTTTAAATGTTCAGGATCACAGAAAGTCTCTCATGAAAAATGGTTATTTCAAAAATCCCGGAAAAAAATAACATCATCGGAAATTTCCAAATTTGCAAAATAATCCAAACTTGACAAAAAAAATTCCAAGAAACTTCTCGAAACTTTCCAATAAATCCATATTAGTCTATTTCTAAAGTCCATATGATATCCCATTTTCACTTCTTCTCATAGTCAGAAGCCAATTGATAAGAGGGTATGGGAAAATGAGAGAGTGGTTAGAGAAAAATAGGAACAGGAAGAAGAAGGAGATAATGACCGATAATAATGATGTGATAATGATGGGTGGATGATGATGGGATGGATATATGTAATATACGTAAAAGTGAATATAAGAAGTCTAGAGGAAATTTGTACAAAATGAAGTGGAAGACTAGAGGAATACCGTAAAACCTGTAATAGAAGAGCACACAATCGTTGAGCCGATTTTTCTCGGTCCCTGTTAAAGATATCAAAAACTTGTCAACTAACAAAATGTTAATCATGGTATGAACAATATTTTATCAGTTGATCACATTATGATATCTCTTTCAGGAACCTAGATAAATTGAGTAAAAGTTGAAGGTCCTTATGAGCTACGAAAATCCTAAAAACAGTTAGGAATACATAAATAAATATCGGGTTCAAATATATTTGAGTATAACTTTTTGAGGTATGAGATTGGAGGGTGTTCAAATAATTCAAAAAACTGGTTCCAATACAGCCGAGAGCACACCACGAAAATGAGCAAACTCGTGAGAGAGAGAGAGAGAGAGAGAGAGAGAGAGAGAGAGAGAGAGAGAGAGAGAGAGAGAGAGAGAGAGAGAGAGAGAAAATAAGTATGCATTTTGACAGCTCTGTAACGTTCATGGATCATTTGAACTTGAATAGAGCTTTTCAATTTCAGAAACGCCTCGTATAATCTGAAAAGTTCCAAGATTTTGTGTTTACTAACCCTATAGTAATTTCAAAAGGTCCCTTATGATCTCAGGAAGCTAAAACCTCTGGAAAAGTCCCCTGTTTGCTAACTTATTATAACTTTTCCCCCTTGCCCCCTCTCCAGCGCGTAGATTGGAACATTTAAAGTTATTTCGGGAGTGATTGGTTTCATTTTTTTTGCAAAAAAAAAAAAGAATGAGAACTGGTTTCCAATCGGGGGATTTTTTTTTCAAAGTGACTCATAAATCTCTTTTTTTGTGGTGACTCTGGAACTTGATGCAGTGACTGTAGAACATTAAGATTTGAAAACATTTAAAATAGCCAAATTTTCATAAGGCTAAATTATTTTGGAATCTAAAAAAGTTGCAGGAAAAAGAGACTCTCATAAAGGCTGGATTATTAGCCGCGGAGCTTGGAAGGACCCTTAACTTTGACCTAATTTATCTCTGTTTCTGTAAGAGCTATCGAAAAGTGGTCAACTGATAAATTGTTTAAAATGATATGATGAACATTTTATTTGTTGACAACTTTTTGATGTCGTTTAAAAGAGTCGAGATAAATTAGGTCAAAGTAAAGGCTTGGTAGCATGCGGCACTTGCAACCACGTACTCATGAGGACCCTCCACTTTGACCCAATTTATCTCGGTTCCTCTGAAAGATATCAAAAAGTTGTTTACTGATAAAATGTTTCTGATAATATGATAAACCTTTTATCAGTAAACCATTGTTTGGTACCTTTTATAGATATCGAGATAAGTTAGCTCAAAGTTAGCAGTTGCCTGTGGTCGCCACTGAAGCGGCCCCGCAGAGAAGCTTGAGCGGCGGCTCTGAAGGCTATAAGAATACTAAATTTCGAGTCAAATTTTCATTCTTGACTATTTTTTTGAGGCTAGGGACATTTAATTCTTTAAACTTTAGTTCTATAAAAACCTCTCAAGGACTATGTACATGACCTACATAAAATTTCCTAATTTCCTCGAGAATTCCAAACAATAAGTAGGAGAACCAATGTCTCTCTGGAAACAAAGAATAAATGCAACACACAGAACAAAACTTCCTGTATTCTTCTTCTTCTTCATTTCTGACGGTTTGTGTATTCTGATTCAGACGACGTGCGACGTCTCCACCACTTCATATACTATTTTCTATAGATCGGGAGGCAAAAAAGAGGCGGTTTTTGACATTTCGTGTGTGTGTGTGTGTCCTCTTCCTCTCAAAGTCGATAATTACAGAGGAACTGGATGATGTGTTGGTTTTTGAGGTGAATTGAGGGAGAAAAAAAAGGAAGAAATGAGGAAGTATGGGAAGACATCTGGATGCACAGACACACTTGGAAGAAACTCATTTACCTAAAAGCATGCCTACCGAACTACCAACTTTGAGCCCATTTACCTCATTTTCTGTGAAAGATAACAAAAAGTAATCAACTGACAAAATGTTACTGATATTATGATGAATATTTTATCAGTTGACTACTTTTTAATATCTCTCACAGGAAACCAGATGAATAACCTCAAAGTAGACAGCTAATTAGCTTCTCTGCGCGGCCGCTTGAGCAGCGACCACACGCAACTGCCAACTTTGAACCAACTTGTTTAGGTTACCACACAAGATATCAAGAAGTGGTTAACTGATAAAATATTTTTTATTTTACAAGAAACCTTTTGTTAGTTGACCATTTTTTAATATCTCTTACAGAAACCGAGATAATTGAGCTCAAAGTGGAAGCTTCTCTGCGTCGCGGCTTAAGCGGCGACCACACGCAATTATCAACTTTGAACCATTTTATCTCGCTTCTTGTGAGAGATATCAAAAAGTTATCAACTAACAAAATGTTAATCATATTCTAAGGAACATTTTGTTAGTTGGCTATGTTTTGATATCTTTGATAGTAACCGAGATAAATTGGGTCAGAGTTGAGGGCTTTCTGATCTACACCATTGCTAGCATGGCTAACTTTTGCTAACCTAGCTAGCTTAAGTTTTTTTTCTTGGAAATTCTGAAAACTTGTTTTGAATATATCTCTAATTTCAGGACTCTTCGTTGGCTACCTCAACTACCAGCACATCTACACACTATTTGAAAATGACAAGCATTTTTCGCATTTGGCGGATTTCGAAAGAGAAATGGCTTATCGGACGGAAATGGTACAGTACTAGTACACTAAAAACTACAGCAACCCTACTTTCAGGGTCTCTACTATTCCTACTACAAAACTATCATCACAGCTCCTTCATTTTTAGAAGGTGTGCAATTGATCACGAGGGATACTGTAACTGAGCATGGGCATGAAATCAATACGCTGAATCGATTCAATTTGTACCCAGAGGTGAGAGGACTTGATATTCTGGAAAATAAATGTGTTATTATTCTTTTTCATGAAATTTGGGACATTTTGATACTAATTTTGATAGGTTTCGGTAAAATTTGAAATTTGACGTCGTCTGAAAACATGATTCTCGACATTCCTTTGATTTTCAATAAAAATGAAGACGTTAACTTTGTTTCTCACAGAATTTCCAACAGTTTGACACCAATTTCGATAGGATTTAATGAATTTGGGTTTTTGACGTCTCCTGAATTCAGAATTTCAAAAATTTGGAAACTGTGGCAATATGGGTATCAAAACTACGGAAATTTCATGAGAATTCATTAAAATGTTTGAAAAAACTCTAAAATGTTTATTGCTTGACGTCTTCTGAAAAACAAAAGATTCTGAAAAATTTCTAGAAGAATACTCTGGAGCAGTTATCTAGCTACAGAAGCAAATTCAGCAAAAATTACAACGCAAACAGTAATTTTCATGAAATTTCTGACATTTTGATAGAAACTTTGACTAGAATCCGTGAAATTTGAAATTTGACGTCTTCTGAATTCTCAGAATTCCAAAAATTCAATTTTTGATTTTCAGTTTTAAACAAATTTCCAATTTTCAAACTTGCTCTCCATCAAATTTCCTTCATTTTGTTACCCATATTGTCATATTTCCATCCTGAAAAGTTCAGGATTTTGGAATTCTGAATTCAGAAGACGTCAGATTTCAAACATTATCGATTCCTGTTGAAATTGGTATCAAAATGCTGGAAATTCAATGAAAAACAGTTTTAACGTCACTAAATTCCAAGAAATCTTCCGATTTTCAGGTTATCCTGGCATTTCTGTACCGCCCATTCCGTGCATTGGCCAAATCTGCCAACTGGCAAGTGGAGACGTGCTGGCAAGTGAATCGTGGAGATTTGAGACCTGTGGAGAGTTGTGAAGGCATCGGAAACCCACATTATTTCTATATCACTGGAGTTTTTCTAGTGGCTGGAACAGTTGCCACGTCACTTTTCTATTTGGGTGTTTTGGTGAGGTAAGATTATGAATAGTTTCGATTTTTTAGAGTATTGATGACGTTAATGTTGTTCCCCATAAAATTTCCGTTGTTTGTATACCCATATTGCCATAGTTTCCAAATTTTTGGAATTCTGAATTCTGAAGACGTCAATTTTCAAAGTCAACCGAATCGCATCGAAATTGGTATCAAAGGGTTGGAAATTTCGTGAGAAACATGATTAACGTCCTCATTTTTGTTATAAACCAGGCGAAATCTCGAAAAATCTAAAATCAATTTTTTCAGCGATTCAATTTTCGGAGGAATCCTCTCAGTTTTGTGTTTTGCATTCAACCATGGAGAAGCGACACGTGTACAATGGACTCCACCACTTCGTGAAAGTTTTGCTTTTCCGTTTATTATAGGTCATATTGCGATATTGACCTATATCATCAAGTAAGCCGGTTTTTTGAACTTTGAAGGCATCAGAATTCTTTCTATGGGTGTTTTCATGAAAATTGATGACGTTAAACTTGTTTGTCATGCAAACCCCGTCATTTTGATACCCATATTGCTATAGATCCAAAGTTTTTGAGATTCTGAATTCAGAAGACGTCAAATCTCAAAGTTCACCGAATCGGGTCGAAATTAGTGTCAAAATGTTGGAAATTTTGAGATGAAAACGATTAACGTCGGCATTTTCGGTAAAAACGTATTAGAAATCTTCTAGGTTAATTTCAACTTTTCTTTAACCGTCCATTTTATCAATTTTAGCTTGAAATTCATCAATTTTTTTTGCTTTTTTCAGGTATAAAAAATCCAGCACCGCCCATCTTCTTCTTCTGACCTCCGCTGCCGTTCCAGCCCTCCTATTCTGGCAATTCACACAATTCGCATTTTTCACTCAAATTTGCTCGATTTTCGCGGCTTTTTCGATGGATTTGGTCCCGTTAGACACTGCAAAATCTATAATCAAATCTCATTTGATTGCATTTTTTATCAGTTTTGTGATGTTGTTCGGAAACGAGATGATGATCGCAGCCTTGTATTTCCCAAGTATTTGGGCGTTGGCGGTAAGAATTTTAAGAATTTCAAAAAAAAAAAACAATTTGAAAAAAAATTCCGAAAATTAATGTTACCATTTCCAGACTGTGATCTACATCTCTCCAATGTTGTCTGGAATTAGGCTCCGCCCACTTTACGTCCTAATTTTGGCAATAATATTTGGATCGATCACTCTTGGGCTGAAAGTTGGGTTTTCCAAAGGATTGGGGATTGAGGATGATGTAAGTGAATACAAAGACTACAAAGACTACAAAGGCTACAAACTACAAAAGCTACGAACTAAAAGCTACAGTAACTCACTACAAGTATCAGTAGCTTGAATAATGGAATTTGGTAAAATACAAAGACTATACAAACACTACGAACTACAAACTACAAACTACAAAGATTACAAAATGAAAACTACAGTAACCCACCCCGGGTAGCTTAAATGTTGGAATTCGGTCAGATACAAACGCGATATATAGACTGAAAGCTACAAACTACAAAGACAACAAACTACAAAGAATACAAACTACACACTACAAGGACTACAAAAACTACAAGGACTACAAACTACAAATATCAAACTACAAAGACTACAAACAACAAAATAGAGTCATCTATCACAAGTAGCATGAATGTTCGAATTCAGTGAAGTTCAAGGACTACGAACTACAACGACTACAAACTATAAAGATTAGACAGCCTACAAATACTACAAGCTATCATGACCGACACAATGTATGAATCCTAGATACCGTAACCTAAGGACAACAGAATAAGAACTACAGTACCAGTACTTATCTTAAAATAACTAAACCTAGTGTATGCTAGAGCTACAAACTACAAAGACTACAAACTACAAACGACATAAACTACAAACTACAAAACTTCCAGGCCCACATCTTCGACATTTTGCGCTCGAAATTCACGAGTTTTGCCAATTTCCACACAAGATTGTACACTTGCTCAGCGGAATTTGATTTTATACAGTATGCCACAGTTGAAAAATTGAGCTCAACTCTTCTGATTCCATTGGCTCTTCTCTCGATTGGAGCATTTTCTTGGGACTTCCTGAGCAAGACTAGTTTATTGTGGAGAACTTTGGAAAATGAGGATTCGGAGTATGGAGAGGTGAGAATTTGAGTTTTTGGTGAAATTTCTGACATTTTGATGCCATATTTGGTGGGAATCCGTGAAGTTTGGAAATTGGACGTCTTCTAAATCAGATTACCAGATTTTTGTTTTTTGTGAGTTTTGATGATGTCAAACTTGGTTTTTATACAATTTCCGTTGTTTCGATACCCATATTGCCACACTTTCAAATTTTTTTGGAATTCTGAATTCAGAAGACGTCAATTTTCAAATTTTCTTAAACTATAACAATATGGGTATCAAAATGACGGGAATTCTATGGAAAACAAAATCAACGTCTTTAAATTCTTTGAAAAAGTGTCTTTAGCGGTATTCGACGTCTTCTGAATTCAGAATCCCGAAATATTGAAACCATGACAATATGGGTATCAAAATGACGGAAATTCTATGAGAAGCAAAGTTAACGTCACCAAATCCTATAAAATGACCAAGGGACGATTTATGAGCACAAAGCAAATTTTTTTCCAGATTATCTACAATTTGGTCCAATTGGTCTGTTCTACTACAATGGCAGTCCTCATCATGCGTCTGAAACTTTTCATGACGCCTCATTTGTGTATTACTGTAGCTCTTCTGGCGAATTCCAAACTTTTGGGAGGCGATAAAATTGCGAAAACCGTACGATCTTCGGTTTTGATTGGGCTGGTAGCGATGCTCGCTTTCAGGGGTGAGTTAATTAAAACTATGCTAATAAATTTGGCCATTTGGTCCATTATGACCATTTTCATCATTTCCCTCATTTAAAGAAGCTTCTTTAGGTCTTCAGGTCTTTAGGATTCTAGGCCTTTTTGGAGCTTTTTAATGAATATTTGGGCCTTTTTGGACCTCTCCAAACCGATTCAGGATTTTCAGACTTTTTCAGCTTTTTTGAATTTCCAGGAATCCCCAACATCCGCCACCAATTGAACATCAAAGGAGAGTACAGTAATCCGGACCAGGAAATGCTGTTTGATTGGATTCAAAGCAACACGAAGCAAGGTACTTTATTAGAACGTCCCCAAGCCATCAATTCTGAGACTATATATCTCGGTTCTTGTGAAAGATATCAAAAAGTAGTCAACTGATAAAATTTTTATCATGAAATTTTACCCATTTTATTAGTTGACCACTTTTTGATATCGCTTATGAGAAACGAGATAAATAAGCTCAAAGTCAACAGGGATGTACAGCCGCCGCCGGGCCGCCGCCTTGAGGCGGCAGCGACAGGCAAACATAGCGGTTAGTTTTGAATCTATGTATCTCGCTTCATGAGAAATATATCAAAAAGTTGTCAATTGACAAAATTTTACTGATAATATGATAAACATTTTGCCAGTTGACCACTTTTTGATATCTTTTACAGAAAATGAGATAAATTAGTTTTAAAAAGGTAAACAATTTTGAACATTTTTTTCAGATGCGGTGTTTGCTGGAACAATGCCAGTGATGGCGAATGTGAAACTGACAACATTGAGGCCAATTGTGAATCATCCGCATTATGAACATGTTGGAATACGGTAGATCAAACATTTTCAGGGTTATCGATTATCGATTTTTTGTTTCAGAGATCGAACCTTGAAAGTTTACTCAATGTTTAGTAAGAAGCCAGTTGCTGAAGTTCACCAAACGATGAAAAAAATGGGTGTCAATTATTTTATATTCCAATTAATGAATTGTTCGAATGATGAAAGGAGGTAGGAGTTAAAAAATATATATCTGAAAATCTGAAAATTTAAAAATATTCCAGACCCGAATGTGTGTATCGTGGGATGTGGGATGAGGAGGATCCCAAGAATTCTGGCAGAACTTCATTATGTGATTTGTGGATTTTGGCGGCAAATTCAAAAGATAACTCTCGGATAGCACCGTTTAAAATTGTCTATAACCCTAATAGAAATTATATTGTGCTGAAAATTTAGGGATTTTTCTTTGAGCCAACTTATCTCGGTTACTGTAAGTGATAGCAAAAAGTACTCAACTGATAAACTCTGTAAAATTTTATGATAAATATTTTAGCAGTTGACCACTTTTTGATATCTTTTACAGTAACCGAGATATATGAGCTTAAGGTTGATGGCTTGGGGGCTCTCATTATCAATAGAGCGCATTTCCTTTGTTTTTTTTTCAGGGTTATCTTTATTTCATAGTTTTGTATTGTTCCAAAAATAAACCGGTACTTTTTTTGTTACAATTTTCGACTTCTCCAAAACACCGAAAACCAACAAAATAAAAGAGAGAGAACTCTCTTTTATTTACCTGGCAGATGGCCAGGAATCTTTTTTGTGTGAGTGTTTCCGTTTTAACAAAAATATTAAACATCAAAAAACACAAAAAAACACTTTATCTTTAAAATTCTCCTAAAAGTTTGAAATTCTTAGAATGTGAAATTCTCCGATTCCTCAAGATTCACCCTTAATTTTAAATTTTGAAAAATCCCAAAAATTAACTTTTCCAGAAGTTGAAATTCTCTGAATTCTCCAGGTTTTGCAAGATCCTAACAATTTTGAAATCTTGGAATCATAAACATTTTCTCAATCTGAAAACTTGAAGGACTTCAAACCTCAAAATCTAAAAATCTTCAAAATTTCAAAAACCATAACCCACAATATTCTAGAAATCAACAATTTTGCAGAACATTCTTTCTTTCCTGCAAAATAATATCCAAGTCAATATCAGGTGCCAAAACTACAGTAACCCATTTTTTGTTATTCTCTAGTTGTGTTGACTCGGAACGATGTCCGAAGAGACCACAAAGGCTCTAAGTTTCTAGTTGTGGCTATCGGATTCTGAAAATTCGAAAACTTCGAAAATATTAAAAATTCAAAAATACAAAATGCTAGTTTGGCGATTTCAGGCGTTCAGAACCTTCTGGAATTTCTGTTTTAAAAAACACCATTAAAATTTATTTCAGACGTTCAGATTCTCAGAATCCACCAGATTCGACCTTGATTTCCTGAAAAAGCCTAAGATTTGAAAATTTAAAAATCTGAAAACCTAGAAAATCCAAATTTCAGTTATTTCAGAAGTTTAGAACAATCTGGAAATAATGAGAACTAAAAACAACCTTAAAATAATTGAAAATTTCGGAATTCCTTCAGAAGTTCAGATTGTCGAAATATGCCAGATTTTCAAAATTTCGTAAAGCATAAAACTTCGAAAATCCTGGAAACTCAAAAAATCTCATTGCTCAGAGAACGGTCAAATATTAAATCCCTTGAAACTTCTCGATGATGATTCCAAGAGTTCAAACTTTGAAATTCTAGAAAAATCCCATTTCCAGATACCCCTATTTGCTTCTTCAGTTCCCAAACACCTGAAAAACATTCTCAAAGAACCAAATCTCCAATTTACGTACTTGCTCATTGAGTCCCTCCAATGTCCCCCCCCCCCAAAACGACACAAACAGAAAAAAAAGATGATTTTCAAAAACCGGCATCTCTGCGTCTCTCACTCTCTACAATCAACAGAATGTTCTCGAAGAACAAATTTGCAGCGCAGAAAGAAAGCGAGCGAAAAAGTGGTAAACAAGAAAAGTCGCTTTTCTCTGTGCACTCTCTCATTTTTCAGTGCTCTCTATCTTCTGGCGCGAAAAACATGATCATCAAAAGTCGTCTTTTCTCTGCGTCTCTCGTTCTCTAACTTGACACGTGGAATTGATATGGGGAATTAGATGATCGACCGCCCATTGCGTACATGAGAAAAATAAGAAAAAAGACAAAACGAGTACGCTATTTTTAGATCATATGACTTTTGAAAGTGTGGTCTCTTCGGACATCGTTCCGGGTCAACAACACAACTAGAGAATAACAAAAAAATGGGTTACGGTAGTTTTAGCACCTGATGTTGACTGGTCTTGCAGAAGCAAAGTTTCTGCAAAATTGTTGTTTATTGCACTTTTGTTCTTTCTAGAATGCAAAATGCTGTCAAGTGACTTCTAGAAGGTGCCCTATACATAGGCCCAGCCTATTCGTGCTCGTTGAGCTCAATTATCTTGGTTCCTAAGCAAGAAATGGGGAAATTGTCAGCTATTAAAATGATTATCATAATATAACCTATATTTTATCAGTTGACAAATTTTCAATATCTCTTACAGGAACCGAGATAATTGAGATTAAAACAGGATAAGCTTCTATTAGAGCATTTACTGTACCATGGATTTTTTTGGAATTTCAGATTTTTAGCTTTTGGGATTTTCTAGATTTAGAAGTTGAAAGTCTTCCTAGATTTTCGAATTTTTAGGATTTCATGAAATCTTGAAAAATTAGGTCGAATTTGGATATGTAGAAGGTTCTGAATTCTGTGAAACCTGCATTAGAAAGGCCGGGGTTTCTATTCATCCAAGGCACCTCAGGAGGGCCCTTCTATTACAGGGGACCTTTAATTAGAGGGGTATTTCTATCTTTCCGGCTATTTTTCCCCCAATTTCTCTCTGAGAAATTCGACGAATTTAGACATCTTGACAAACCGACACACAGACCAATTCATTCTTCTAGAGCAAGTCTTGGTTTGTCTGGAAAAAAATTGATTTTTGGAAACATCCGAATTTTTTGGGATTTTTGAATTTCTCACGAAAAATTCAAAGTTTTTAGATTTTTGGAAAATTTTGAATTTTTGATAAATTCGAATTATCAAACTCTCCTGTAGCTATCAGAAACTATCTCCCCTAATTGTAATTGTTTAGATAATTAATGACGCAATTAACTAAATTTCTGGGTACATCTGATGTTTGATGACGTGGCAGGGGAACACTTGCACCCAATTACTGCAAATGATAGGAACACAAAAAAAGTTAAGGTGATAAGATTTGATAAGAAGAACAAGAATCAAGAAGGTGTTCGCTTGATTTTGAAGGACGTGCAAATTTCGAATTTCGGCGATTTTAGATTTTTGAGATTTACAGAATATTGGAAGTTTCCCCCAAATCCCGTGTGTCGGTCTGTCGGCCTGTCCAGATGTCCGCAAATTCAGAAAGCTGATATTCTAAAATTTAAAGTTTTGGGATTTTCAGATCCCTCTCCTTAACATAAAAGTTGAAAATTAAAAAATTTCAAAACAAAAAATCCCCACCCCAGTAGATCAAGAACCAACACACAACCTGACATGCAAACATTCTGATAGACATAGTAATAACAAAAAAATATGATGTTAATTGGTTGTAATTATTGGTCCTTAATTTTCAGTTTGAAAAATGTGTGAAAATCACATGAAAAGAGTTCAATGGGATTGCATTTTTTTCGAGAACTTTCTTATCAAGAACACTGTGGTCTCATTAATTAAGTCAGGTGTCCCATGATCTTACGGAATTGAACTTTTTGGAGTTTCGGAATTTTTAGGCAATATTCTTGCTAGTTTGTTATAAGCTATCGATAAGAAAACAGTGAAACGGGTTTTCAGGACAAACAGACACACTGACTGACAATAGATGATATCATTTGCATAATTAGCTGGGTGTTCGGCGAAGAGGAGATGCTATTTCTAGAAAAATGTGTTTTATACCATTTTCAAGGAAAACAAAGAGCATGTGTAGGATGGGCTTCTATTGGAGAACATACTGCAGGCAGGTGTCCAAACCTAACGGATGCTTAGCCAGTTCTAGACAAACTTTGTACAAAGTGATAGAAAGTTTTAAGCTGATTATTTTTGCAGTTGACCGTTTTTTGATATCTCTATTGGTTTCTGAGATATAAGCTAAAAACTATAGTCTGAAGATCACTGCAACATCCTTCCCGCTAACGAACCTTGAACTTAACGTTACAATATTTATACCAAGTTGAAGAAAATGTTATGCTAATCATTACTCCAATTGACTACTTTTTTCTAGCTCTATTAGTTTTTTAGATATCCCTTCAAATGTAAAGTTTCCCCCTTGGGAAACACCTGCTACCCTGAACATGTGTTTGATCTTTGAAGAACTGTTGACTGTCTTTTTTTCATTCCTTTTGTTTTCAGTTCCAGTCGGAAACCCCCCTCTGTCTTCTTCACGTGTGATCGGTGATGTTGCCAAATACACATGAAAGATATTTTCAGGAGTGACTAACAAAGAAAGTGATAGTGATTGGACAAACGCTGAAACTTCACGTGAAGGGCAAGTGGCAACTTGGCCAGGTTCAGATTCATCGAGGAGTCTGGGTCAAGTGATATTGTTTGAGAAAAGTTTCATGATTCACAAAACGGAAGGAGAAATATCAACAGTCTTTGTTGAGATCAACATGTTCGATGGTCAAAAGTTGTTGGTGTTCGATATTTTGGAAAAGCTATGGTCAGAAAAAACATATATCTCAAAATCCAGCAGAGCTATCAAAATTTGGTCAACTATAAAAATGATCAGAATAAAATTTTCTACAATTTGCTGTATGAACTGCTTAAGGTTAAGCTCAAATAGCTGAGCTTCGACTTGTGGAATATGTGTCGAAAATAGTGAGACATGTTGAAGTTAAGTTTCAGCGCGTATCGTAAAAACCAGCAAAGCTATCAAACAATAGTCAACTAAAAAAATTATCACAATAAAATTATCTACAAGTTGATATATAAATTGTTCAAGACTGAGCCAGAAGGACTGAGCTTTGGCTTGCTGAGCATGCTTTGCCAATGGTGAGAAGGCAGTGTAATGGTTGCTTTCAAAGTTTAGCGTGTTTCTCAAAATCCAGCAAAGCTATCAAGAAATGCTCAACTATGAAAATAATCAGCATAAAATTTGCTACAAATTGATATAGAATTCGCTTTAGATGGAGCTAAGATGGTTAGGTTTCATCAAGTTGAACCTGCGATATACTGGCAAGTGGTTACAATTTTAAGCTAAGTTTTGATTTCAGGGAATATCTCAAGAACCAGCAAAGCTATCAAGAAATGCTCAACTATGAAAATAATCAGCATAAAATTTCCTACAAATTGGTATACATATCGTTATAGTAGACTCAAGATCAGTTGCTGTACAGCTCCTTGAACACTATTTTCTGTTATTCTCTATTTATGTTTTTCTTCTAGATCTCTGAACTCAAAGACTTTGGGCCAAAGCTCTTCCCATTGATCTTCTGTACAGCTAACCTAATCGTACTACTTTGTGTTTACTCCCCTAACACTCTATTACTAGTAATATATCCCTTTTGACATCAATTTCATCACCTCCCACTCCTTCCATTCCGACGTCATTGATCTTAGTCCGTCTCTCCCGAACCAACCAAAGAAAGATCAGCTGTTCTCTTCTTCTTATTTCTTTCTTTCTATTTTTCTTCTTCTTCCACCACTGACCAACCCCGCAGGCAACCATCTCAAAAACCTAAAAAACACATTCTCATAGCTCTGTGTTCTTTGAAGATCAACTAGAAGAAAAATAGATTTGATCTATCTCTCTGATCACATCATCTTCTATCCCTTTTGTCGTCCAACGTCTCTTCTATTCGTTTCCGGAGCGCCTGTGGGAATCTAGCGAAGAAGACCGAGAGAAGACAGTGGGCGGAGTCCTAGGTCCTAGTCCTAGGGTAGTATTAAAGGGACGGGCCCTTCTTGCCTTTTCGTCATTCCTTATGGGCTCCTAGGGACTAGGGCCTACTCTGGCTAGCTCCATGCGGCTTTAAACTTGCTCGTTCTTTAATCGCTATGGGTACATTCCTCCTCTTGTTTACAGCTTCCATTGGCAAACAACTATCCCTCGTGACTTTTCCAAGGCTCCGCCCCCCGTTCTTTAAAAACCATAGGCACTTTCCTTTAGTGTTTGCTGCTCACTCTTTTTCAGTTCCCAAAATTTTGAACTCAGATTCAACCCGAATACGTCATTAGATCAAGAAATGGACTGGGTCTGTTTTTGCAATAGCCCCCCGCCTATCTTATCTTTATTTTAACGACTGTTTACTATGTGTCTCCTTTTTTCTCTCCCGATTACTACAAAGAACCACTTGCCAATATATTTTTTTCACTTTGCCATTTTTTCAGACTTCCCGCTTTAAAAAATGGTTGTTGTGATCCCAACAATCCCATCTGTCGCTCCAATCAACTGTGAGCTCAGTTTGGACTCTGGAAGATGTATCAAGTACGTGGCAACCAGAAATTCGAATCCGAAGACTCATGTAGCCGAGGAGTTGCATTATACATTGAGGAAGAATAGTCATCAAGGTAGGAAGTTGGATTCTAGGACCCTAAAACGTTGAGAAAATGAAGAAAATGAAGAAAATTGCCTTCTAGGACCTCTAAACCCTAAAACATGTCCTAGCAAAAAAGCAAAAAGAAATTGCCCCAAACCAGGATCGAACTGGTGACCTTTAGATCTTCAGTCTAACGCTCTCCCAACTGAGCTATTGAGGCGACGGGGAACCAGGGAGGTGATAGGCATAGAGAAGGGAGTGGGAGACGGAGGTCGAGAGGGGGAGCGGAGCGCCTCGGAGGCACACGAAAATAAAATTTCGGCTAGAAGAAAAATGAGAAAATTCCGTTTTTTTTAACAGAAATTCTAAAAACAACTCTTTTTCAGATCACCACGATGATTGGGAAGGCGTCAACACCATTTGCCATACCATTGACAATATAATGAACGTCGAAATGGAAACCGACTTCTTCGATGGAAAGTCTGTTCTGGAAATTGGATTTGTTACCGGACTCCCATCAGTTTACGCCTTTGAAAATGGAGCTGATGAGATTGCAATGCACACTATCGATAAAACAAGTTTGGAGCTGTACTGTAAACCAACGCTCAAGAGAAACAATATCCCTAAAAACAAGACCAAGCTCACTTGTGGAACTATGGAAGAGCTCAGAAACTTTTTGGGCGGAAAGAAGTACGATATCATTTTGGCTCCGGATCTTCTGAACCGCTCAGAAGCTGAGTTTGAAGTTGTTCATGAGATTTTGCACCAAGGATTGTCCTATGATGGTATTTGGTGAGTTTAAAGCTATTGAAATAGGTTAGCTAGGTATATTCTAGGCGATAAAGACCCCCTAAAGCTAAAGCAAAAAAAAAACAAAAAGATAAAAAAGAAATTGCCCTGAACCAGGATCGAACTGGTGACCTTTAGATCTTCAGTCTAACGCTCTCCCAACTGAGCTATCAAGGCGCACAACTCCCCTCCCCCCGCTTTGCCCCTATAAACCATTCTCTTTTCAGTCTCTTCTCATGCCGTACACACTATCCAAATGTGGATGGATCGTTGAATGCTTTCCTCCAACTGGTCAAAAGACGTCGCGAATTTGAGCCAATCGAAAGATGGTCGTCCCCAAAAACCGACATCATTCAGCAGAAGGTCTTCCAACTGACACGTTCGCTGTTCTAGTTGCTGGGAAACTTCTTATTGATTTATAATCTGTATAAACCCCCTGAAACCGTACCCAATTGGTACCAAAGACGTATTATAATCCTCTTCTGTTACGGTTAAAAAAACAAACAATCACTCACTCAAGTTTTACACCTTCTTTCCAATGGAACTTTTTTCAACTAACATCAATTTTTTGATGATTCAAAACATAATAAATTGTCTTTTTTTTAATTTCTGGTTTTTTGAATGTCCAGATGTCCAGGAAATAATTCCAGCTTTCCAGAGAAAATGGCTTGAATGCAACAGATTTATTGGAGAAAATCCAAAATTTCAAAAAGTACACACACACAGCAAAAAAATTGTCAGTTGGTAAAGCAGAAAAGATGGTCCATGATAATAGATCCCAACTGATTAATACAGTATATCACCATCATACGATCCATATTTCACCTCATCCTGAGGTTCAGCGATTCTCTCGGCTCCTGACGCCATACCGGATCTTCCGAAACGAAGAAAGTCCTGAAAATATCTTTATAAACTTTGGGAACTTCAATTCCCCTTACATTTCTCCTAGGTGGCCCAATCAAGCTTAGCGCCGCGTAGGACCTCTCCTCGCGTTTCGGATTCGGCGTCGAAATTGAAACGGGCGGCGTTTGAGTGGTCACCGGCGCCTCGTGCACACAAATTTTGTCAATCATACAGTTACGGTTGAAGGTGAAAAGGCACGGCACGAATAGTTGCACTTCTCGACAGATTGGCGCGGATTTCTAGGGATTTTTGAGTGAGAGATAGGTTTTGAACACGTTCAGGATAGTTTAAGCTAGCTAGGTGTGCTCAGCGAAAGTTTAAAAAGAGATTGAAAGCAAAAAGAATCGAACTTTTGCCTTCAGATTCATAGTCAACACTGTTAGCCACTAGGCCAGGCGGGCGAAGCGCGTGGTGGGCGGCAACCAGTAAAAGAAGGGGAGGGAGTAGTAAAGAGCTGGAGGGCGCCATGGCGCGTTCAGCTTCTCGTCTGTGAGCAGAAAATATGAAGATTACTGTATTTTTAGATTTTTAAAAGAATTTTTACCTCTAAATCCTAAATTTCAGACCGGACTAGGAAACCTAGAAGCCTAGAAAGCCTAGGCTAGCTCACCTTCACTTTTGGAAGAATATAATCGAAAAATCCAGTTTTTTTTCTATGAAAAAACTGTCCTTTCGCTTCAAATATCTAAATTTAGATCTAGCTTATCAAAATTACACACTTCCGGGCGGATTTATCAATGAAGAAATGAATAATCGGTCGAAAATTGATCATTTCTCAGGGCTATCTGGTTGATTTTGGGGTCTAAACGAGAAGAAAATGAGAAAATAAGACGACAGGGATCGAACCAGGGATTCTGAGCTAGATTCCGGATTCAAATCCAGGCTTACTACTCCTTAGGCTATGCATTAGGCTCTGCGCCAACCTTTACTGGATATGGCGAGCCGGTGGTGGTTGGCGCCCCCTTCTTATACAAATTAGAGCGGCGCGCGCGCCCTTTGCACACTTGGCCCAGTGGATAGTAGGGATGACTATGGATCACAAGACCAAAGTTCAATTCTTTTTGCTTCCAATATTTTTTGAAAATTTCGCTGAGCATTATAAACTGATTCTAAGATCATGAAGACTTTTATAACTCGAACTTCTCAAGAAATTCCAAAATTTTGGGACAAAATTTTGGATTTTTTCGGTTTTTAAAGCTTTTAAGCACAGTTCTCAACTAACCTGTTGACCAGGAGCACGCTCAAACGGAACAGAACGCCCGGAGCGGAAGAGAGCACCACGAACAGCGGAGCTCTCCTTGAGAACGATAAGAATAAGGAGAAGGGAGATGAGTCTTGGGAGAATCATTTTGAATGGGTTTTAGAGAAATCTGGGGTCCCTTTTATACTAGGTTGGCGCATATTGTAAATCTATCAAACAATTTTAATTTTGGATTTAATTATACCCACAGGAACTGTAGATTTTTATGTGCTTTTTCCGGGATATTCAAAGATTTTCCAGTATTTTCAAAGGTTTTTCATTAAAAACCAACATAAATTCATCTCTTCCCCCTTTTCCGTTCCTTTATGACCTCTTTTCTTTGTATGACGCCATTTTCTTCTTTTCTCCTTCCCCTCCCTCCTCTACACACGCGTCTCCGTCTCTTCTTATTTCGCAGTGTGCATGTGTATGGCCTCCCCTCCCTCTGGTAACCAGTGGCCGGATGGTCTAGAGGTATGATTCTCGCTTCGGGTGCGAGAGGTCCCGGGTTCGATTCCCGGTTCGGCCCAAACTTTTTTTGCGTTTTTCGATGATGCCCTAGATGGTATCCGGAGGCGTGTAAGGTCATTTTTTACAATTTTTTGGTACTCGAGAACAAAAATTTGTAGTTATTCCCAACAAAACAATTTTGATTGATACGAAATTCGATCAATAATCCACGAAAGAATGAATAATTCGCCGAATGATAATGATAAGGCTGGATCCCGTTTGGAGTCACCGGGAGATGAGAAGCGTGTGAAGATCACTGTGAGCAGTGTGATGCAAGGTGTCAAGGAGGTAAGGTTAGGTGGCCAAACTTTTTCATTTGAGAAGAAGTTAGGCCGCTGTTACTATAGGAACCTTAACTTTGTTAAGAGTAGCCCTAGAAAAAATTTCCAACCACGAAAATGATTTCCTAGATGTTAACTAAACCCACAAAAATTTTATGAAATTTGAACAAGTTTTAAAGAAGTTATGGCTTTTTGAAGTTTGGTGGCCTAGGACTACAAATTCTGAGATCCTAGGCCATTTATGATTGTTTACTTTCCAGATTTCCGCTTATAAAAAATAATTTTCCAGATAATCATCGAGGTGAAAGAGAAAGAGACAATCCAAGAGCTCAAGTACCAAATCGAGACCCAAACTGACGTAATGGCAAATCGTCAAATCCTTCTTTTCAAAGGAAAAGAGTTGAAAGACTCAAATAAAACAATTGCGGATTACGGTATCACTGGAGATGCAACAATTACGATGAATGTGAAGATGAGTACTGGTGTTTTTACGTAAGTGCCCGGTTTCTTAGGTATTGACCCAATTTTCAGAAATATTCCAGTTTAGCATGTCATAGTTAGTATATTCTGAGATTTTCAGCTAAAAATGTTTAGTAGAACTTGAGTTATAAACGTTTGAAGTTTTACATTTTTTAAATAGGCGCTAAATTTTAACTCTGCGTCTGTCCCCTCCCCTCCCGGCGACCCCCGACCATGCGCCCTTTCTTGTACGCCCTCCCCCTCCCAATGCAAGTGTGCCTTGATAGCTCAGTTGGGAGAGCGTTAGACTGAAGATCTAAAGGTCACCAGTTCGATCCTGGTTCAGGGCAATTTCTTTTTGCTTCTTTAACAATGCCTGTAAAGCTCTTCTAACACTATTTTCAACAATATTTTTCCAGAAATCCCACCACTACCGAAATGATTCTTATGATGCCCCCAATTTTCCCTAGCAATCAAGACCAACTTCGCAAGCAGATCAAAGGCATGAATACCGTACACCGTAAGCCGAAAAAGTTGAGCGGTACGGATGCGACAGCCAACATATGGACTCCGGAAAAGCAAATGGAGCACGAGTTGACCAGAAATCGAATGAAGACATTGTTGCGTCGCAAGAAGCACGCACCGATTTTGTCTAGCACGCCAGTGGAGTCAGAAGCTGGATCTGTGCAATCGTAGGAGATTTAAAAAGTGTATTCTGGAAGTTTCTGGAAATTTTTTCAGGTTCTCCCCAGTTGCCACGCCCCCTTCTGAACTCTCATGTGTCTCTGGCTCAAACTCAAGCATCTCCAGTGTCACGTCCGTTCCAGAATCTGGAGATGAGAATAATGTCACTGAAAAGGAGCTCAAGGTAAATTTTCGGTGTGTCTGTATGTCCTGATGTCCGTTTTTCAGCTATTCTTCGATCCACCTGAGACCATTGAAGAATACAAACGAGCTCGCCGCTCAATGTACCTTCCGCCGAGCTCCGAGGCAGAACTTTTGGGATATGTGAAGAGATTTGAGGAGGAGAGAAAGACAAAGTGTAATGTGAGTTTTTTGAAGAGGGTTCTGGATGTTTTTGAGTCCCAAAAAAAATTCCAAAATTTCCAGACTTGCTTCAAAAAGCTCACTCCAACCCAACAAACGATGCGGTGCAAGTGTGACCGTATCTTCTGTGACCGCCACCGTAACCCAAAAAGTCACACTTGTGTCATTGACTACAAACAGGATGGGCGTATCAAGTTGAAGAAGAATAACTCTAAAGTTGGTGATGGTGGATGTCGTAAAGCGAAGTTTGAAGAAGAAGAGAAGAAAGTTTAGTGAACTTTTTTGGATTTTTTTTTTGATGAAAAATATGAAGGTCTTGAGTTGAAAATTTAAAAAATAGGCTTTTATTCACAAATTGGATTTTAACTATAAAGAAAAAAAGGAAAAAAGGAATTGCCCTGAACCAGGATCGAACTGCTGACCTTTAGATCTTCAGTCTAAAACTCTCCCAACTGAGCTATCAAGGCACATCGAAAAAAGAGGAGCGGGATGCCGTAGAAGAAGTGGGGAAAAAAAGGTACTGTAGATCCTACTGTACCCTCCGTTCTGGTTCCTGCAGCATTCTGGATTTCTGTAGATGCTACTGTAGAAGACGTCAGGGGTTCAGAAATACTGCAGGTTACTGTAGGTTCGTGGAAAAATGGAAATCGGAAATTCTTGCCATGACCGAAACTAGCATTTTCGAGCCTTGGTTCCGGACGCCAATGATGTGGAATAACTGGAAAAAATTTCAGAAGGAATACTGTAGTTTCCACGGATACTGTAGCTCTCTAGGATTACTGTATTTTTAACAAAAAATCTTTTTTTTTGAAAATTTCTAAGAACTCCAAATTTCCAAAAATCCTAAATCTCTGAAAATTCTTGATCTCTGAAAATTCTAAATTAAAAAATTTTCTTAAATTTTAAAAATATTACTGTAGTTCACAGAGGTACTCTACACCAAAATTTCGGAAGGATTACTGTATCTTTGCCTAGGGTTTCTGTACTTTCAAAAAAATCAATTTTTCGATTTTTTTTTTGAAAATTTTAAAAAATTCTCAATTTCCAAAAAAATTCTGGATTTTAAAAAAATTGTATATTTCCAAAAGTTTCCAAAACTCTGAATTTCAAATAGATTACTGTAGTTTACAGGGGTACTGTATGCCAAAATTTAGAAGTGGTTACTGTAGCTCTGATTGCAATATGGAGGGGGCGAAAACACACAAAATGAGCCGAAAACGTCAATTTTGGTCAAAAAACCAATAGAATTCAGTTTTTCGAGATTTTTGGGGTTCTGTCAAAATACCTGCCGGTTGAAAAATTTTCTTATTAATTAGCTTTTGTGAAGAACTTTCTCGCAAACATTTTGATATATATATTTTTTTGAAAAACTCAAAAAAACGATGCCGAGGAGAGGAATTAAAAAAAATTTTATTAGTGATCATAATAGGATGAAAGAGTTAAGTACATCCAAGTGCGCGATTCACAATGAGAATTTTCCAGCCGCCCGTGTCGTCCTGAACAAATCATTTTAGATGGATTACTGTAGTTTGACCTACCCTCATCGCGCCGATTTTCACATCGAAATTCTCGCGAATGCCGCCATCGGTCCCTGCCTCAACATTCAGAATCATTTCTCCAATATCTTTACCAGTTGAAATGACCGAAGTGACCTTCACAACTGGGTCCTTGTAATTCAGCATGAATGATTGGAACCAGAGGAGGAATTCGGCTAAAAAAATTCTAGGTTCAAATTTATCTCTGGAAACTTCTCTCACGGTAATGCATGTTCGTGGCCTCGTGGCACATAATGAACGACATCTGTTTGTCCACGTAGAACATGTGATTGTGGAGACCTTGTGCGGTTTTTTCCTGGAGTGTCGCTGCGAACAACCCCTTATACCATTTAGCGAATTCCTTGAAAGTCACGCCTATGGTAGCATCTGGTTGATTCTCTGGACTTGGCGCAAATGTGTAGCGCACCTGTAAGAGAAACTCTGACTAATCTGACACTTCTGGCTAGTTTCGACTAGCTAGTATTTTGTGAAATTTTGAATGTTTTTCTGTATGTTAAGAACTTCTAGACTTACCACTTGGAAGGCGCTCAGAAGAGCTGGGAAGACCACCAAGGAGAGGAGGAGATGACGCATTTTGAGGATGCTAGGAGAGCTCACTGTACCCGAGGGTGTTTAGAGGGAGCTATGATTCGATTTGGAGACAGATTCCCACGATTCTTTTTTTTGAAACGTGGTTTCATGATGACACAGAGACCCACAAAATAGAACACGCACTATTGAACTTTTTTGTCTCACCCATAAAGTTCACGTACTTTTTTTTGAGAATAAAGGTGTTGAGTTGAAATTTTGAAAAAATAGGTCTCTTATCTTTACCAGCTAGCTGGTGCGTCTTCGGCGCGTGTCAATTTAGAATGTTACTGGTTCGTATCCTCTGCGAACGCCACCGTAATCCAAAAAGTCACAGATGTGTCATTGACTGTAAACATGATAGACAGGATATCGTAAAGCGAAGTTTGAAGAAGAAGAAGAGAAGTATGTTTAGTGAACTTTTTTGGATTTTTTAAAGGGAAAAAAATGAATATCTTGAGTGGAATTTTTGACAAAGAAGTTTTTTATACCCCCATTGGATTTTCACTATAAAACCAGGATCGAGCTGCTGACCTTTAGATCTTCCGTCTAACGCTCTCCCAACTGTCAAGGCACACCAGTGAGAGGACATGATGCCGCAGAAGAAAGTTACTGTAGATCTTACTGTAGAGTCCGTTCTGGTTACTGTAGCATTCTGGATTACTGTAGATGCTACTGTAGAAGACGTCAGCGGTTCAAAAGTACTGCGGGTTACTGTAGATTCGTGGAAAAATTGAAATCGGAGATTGTGGTAAGGACCCGAAATGAGCATTTCGGAGTCGTGGTTCCGGACGCCGATGACGTGGGATAACTGGAATAAATTTCAAAAGGAATACTGTTTCCAGGGGTATTGTAGCTCTCTAGGATTACTGTACTGTCAAAAACAAAAAATCCAATTTTCGATTTTTTTTTTGAAAATTTCAGAAATCCAAAAATTCCGAAAATTTTAAATTTCTGACCATTTTTTATCTCGGAAAATTCTAAAGTTTCCAAACTTTCTTAAATTTCAAAAAGATTACAGTAGTTTCCAGAGGTACTGTATGCCAAAATTTAGAAAGGGTTATTGTTGCTCTGAATGCAATTGTGAAGGGTGCGAAAACACACGAAATGAGCCTAAAACGTCGATTTTGGTCAAGAAATTTTGGTCAAGGGCACGGCCGGCCTCGGCTAACCGCCGCTTATTCAAATATTTTTTCCTGAAGCCGCGGCCGGCCCTGGCACAGCCTTGCTGCCGGTTGAAAAATTTTCTAATTAAAAAACCCATAGAATTCAGTTTTTCGAGATTTTTGGGGTTCTATCAAAATACCTGCCGGCTACAAATTTTTCAAATTAATTAGTTTTGTGCAGAATTTTCCCGCGAACATTTTGATATGAATTTTTTTCGAAAAACTCAAAAATACGATGCCGAGAGAAACTAAAAAGGAAATTTTATTAGTGATCATTATAGGAGGAAAGAGTTAAGTACATCCAAGTGCGCGATTCACAATGAGAATTTTCCAGCCGCCAGTGTCGTCCTAAACAAATCATTTTAGAAGGATTACTGTAGTTTAACCTACCCTCATCGCGGCGACTTTCATATCGAAATTCTCGCGAAATCCGCCTTCAGTCCCTGCCTCAACATTCAGATACATTTCTCCCATATCTTTACCAGTTGAAATGACCGAAGTGCGCTTCACAACTGGGTCACTGTAAGCCAGCACGTAAGCTTTGAACCAGCGGACGTAATCGTCTGAAAAATTCTAGGTTCAAATTTACCTCTAGAAACTTCTCTTACCGTAATGCAGGTGCGTGACCGCGTTGCACTCAATGAACTGCATCCCTTTGTCCACATAGAACATGTGATAGTCCATAGCTTCTGCGGTTTTTTCCTGGATTGTCGTTGCGAGCAAGCCCGAATACCAAGCAGAAAATAGTTTGAAATCCGAGCCTATGGTCGCATCTTGTGGAAACGGAAGCGGTGGCGGATTTGTGTAGCGCACCTGTAAGAGAGATTGAGGTCTAGTGGTTGGCGGTGTTGAATTTGGTGCAGAATTAACTTTTGATGAACACTTCTGACCAGTTTTGACTGTATTGATAAACTCTCTAGACTTACCACTTGGAAAGCGCTCAGAAGAGCTGGGAAGACCACCAAGGAGAGGAGGAGATGACGCATTTTGAGGATGCTAGGAGAGCTCACTGTACCCGAGGGTGTTTAGAGGGAGCTATGATTCGATTTGGAGACAGATTCCCACGATTCTTTTTTTTTGAAACGTGGTTTCATGATGACACGGATACCAACAAAATAGGACACGCACTATTGAACTATTTTGTCTCACTCATAAAGTTCACGTACTTTTTTTGAGAATAAAAGTCTTGAGTTGAAATTTAGCTGGTGCGCCTTCGGCGCGATTCAATCTAGCTTTTCACTTTTTTTGAAGGATCACCATATTTAGGTTTTTTCATTATTTCCTAAAGTGGACAGACTGACTCCGGGACACAGACGAATCAAGTATTTTTTTAGAAAAGGAAGATTGGGTTTCGAACATAAAAACCCAAAGTCTAAAAAAAAAACTGAATTTCTAAAACTTCGAATTCTCAAAATTTAAGTTATCCATAATCTTGATCTACTTGAACTTCCAGACGTGCCTCTTCTACCCTACAATCGATGCGTTGTAGGTGTGACCGTATCTTCTGCGGCTTCTACCGTAACCAAAAAAACCAGGATCAAACTCCCCAACTAACGCTCTCCCAACTGAGCTATCAGGGCACACCTCCTGGAGAGGAAAGGATGCCGTAATTAGGAAATTAAAAACAAAAAAAAAAGAATTTTATTAGTGATTATAATAGAAACAAAGAGTTAAGAACATCCAAGTGTGCGATCGACAACGAACACCTTCCAGCCGAGGGCCCCGTCCTAAAGAAATAATTTTATTAGGGTTACTGTAGTTTTTGCTACCTTCAACGCGGCGATTTTCATATCGAAATTCTGACGATACTTGTATTGAGTCAGGACGTCAATATTCAGAATCATTTCTCCTTGATCATCACCAGTTGAACGTAAAGAAGTGGTCTTCACAATTGGATCATCGTGATAGGTCACGAACTGTTTGAACCAGTTGGCGAATTCGTCTGAAGAATTCTAGGATCAGATGTATTAGATTTAGATATTTCTCTTACCGTAATGCAAGTTCGTTGCCGCGTTGCACTCATGGAACGCCACCTGTTTGTCCACATAGAACATGTGAGTCTTGATAATGTCTCTGGATTTTTCCGTGATTGCCAATTCGAGC
Organism: Caenorhabditis nigoni; assembly: GCA_027920645.1. Lineage (NCBI taxonomy): Eukaryota > Metazoa > Nematoda > Chromadorea > Rhabditida > Rhabditidae > Caenorhabditis > Caenorhabditis nigoni. The sequence continues at coordinate 16,272,994 of CP115866.1, forward strand.
ATGTTCACATAGAATGGAACGAATTGCTTGAAAGTGAGGTCTAGGGTCAAATCTTCTGGATCTCCTGGTGCGGGTGTGTTGCGCACCTGTAACAGAGAGATGAGGTCTAGTATGTAGCGGAGTCGACTTAGGTGAAGAAGGTCAATGGCACGATTCCTTCCAAAACTTACCACACTGAACGCGTTCAGAAGAGCTGGGAGAACCACCAAGGAGAAAAGGAGAAGACGCATTTTCAGAATTCTACGGAAGCTCACTGCAGGATTCTCAAAGGGAGATATAATTGGGATAGATTCCCATTTTTTCGAAACGTGGTTGTATGATGACACGAATACCAGGAACACGGACTATTGAACTATTTTTCCTCACCCATATAATTTTATTAATTCAATGAATTCACGTATTCTTACAAGGGAGGTGTTTTCAGACACCGCTTGAGAATTTCTTGAAAATTGGTATACATATACTTTCGGACATGACGAATAACGAGATAATTTTTTTTCGTGCCCCCCGGTACCTAGAAGCTGAAAAAATGCGTCTGAAATTATGCCCCTGAAAACACCTATTTTTCACGCGTGATTTCTCACCTTTCTTATACAAATCGTGAAAGCAGAGAAGAACAGCGAAGTGTGGTGTGGTGGCGAAGAGGGACGGATAGTAAACTGACTAGGGTTAGGTTCGATCCCTCTGCCTCGAACTTTTTTTTTGTTTTTTTTTCTGAACATTCTCGAACTCTCAAAATGTGGTATCATCTTTGAAAAAAAATTTTAATCATATTTTCATTTATTTTGAAAGTAAAATTCGAATTTTCACTTGTTTTAGAAAATATCCAAGAAATGATTTCTGAAAACTTCTTGAAGCACTGCTGGAAAGCACTATCCAGTCGAAATATACCATCGAATCCCCTGATTAGATCATATTAGGTGCGGAACAGTGATAAATCTATCAGGAAGTAAATGAATCTATGTTTTCACCAGATTTGAGTGCTACTGGGTGATTTTCGAAGGACTACGATCCATTGAAGCTTCGGAAGAATACACTATGTTGGGATTTCGAGAAGGAATAAGGCTGCCAAATCTTGTGAAAATACTTATTTTATCATTTCTATGCGTCCAGGATTCATTTTACCACATTTAAAATTTTTTCGAAAAATTGTGAAAATTGCCAAAGGGGGTACCCCATGGCGACTTTTTTCAAAAAAAAAATTTTTTTTCGAAAAATGAGGAAACTTTGTCAGATTGTAGAGAAACTTTTAAACTTACGATTCACACTCAAAAGATGCCAAAAATCTCTCATTAAACCTTTCAAAAATTCACTTCAAAAGTGAGAAATTAGTACTGAAATCACTTAAAAAGCCCATAACTTTTTTGTGAGGGGCAAGGGGCAAAAAATAAAAACAGCATTGAAATCAGCATGTTTGAAAGTACCAATCACCGAAGTTTCAGAAAATTCTCAAGCGGCGTCTGAAAACACCTCCCTTGTTAGACACCATCGTTTCTCTGCGCCTCCACCCGGACTCTCAAATCACCATGCGAAGCGCAAACTTTAAAGGCGCACATCTGGAAAACTACGATGGCTATTAAAAAACTGTAAACCTCAAAAATATAGGAAATTTTATAAGCTTCAAATTGATATAAAAATGTAAACTATACCTATTTTGGTTCTTGAGATGTAACGCTTTGAAAATAATGAACAGTCGCAAGGAGAGCAGCTAGATGGTGAAGTCTTCTTCAGAGGCGCATATCTCAAGAACTACGGTAGCTATTAAAAAGCTGCAAAGTGAAAAAATAAAGGAAATTTCATAAGCTTTAATTTGGTATAAAAATCTAAACGATATCTTGTTGGGTGCTTGAGATATATTGCCTCCAAACTAGGAAACGTTGTGAACTTACAATTAGTTTGGAACTTTGGAACGAAACCTGTATTATTTGAAAGTGTTACCATTTTTGAGGGAAAAAATGAAGATCTTGAGTTGAAATTTCAAAAAATTGGCTCTTTTGGACTTTAACCAAGAGATTCATAAAGGAATTGCCCTGAACCAGGATCGAACTGGTGACCTTTAGATCTTCAGTCTAACGTTTTTCCAACTGAGCTATGAAGTTACACCAGGGACAGGAGGAGACGCCGTACAAAAGGAAATAAATTTTGGAACATGAAATTTTATTATTGACCTTATTTAACAGATAAAAGAATTAACGACATCCAAGTGTGCGATCCACAATGAGCACTTTCCATCCGAGTTTCTTATCCTAAACATTCTATTTTTGAAGGATTACTGTAGTTTGACTTACATTCAACGCGGCGACTTTCATATCGAAATTCTGACGATACTTGAATTGAGCCTGGACGTCGACATTCAGAATCATCTCTCCTTGATCATTACCAGTTTGACGCTGAGAAGTGATCTCCACAATTGGGTCATCGTGATAGGTCACGAATTGTTGGAACCAGTTTGCGAAGGCGCCTGAAGAATTCTAGCTCTAGCAACTTCCAGAAACTTGACTTACCGTAGTTTTCGTACTGTACCGCGTGGCACTCATGGAACAACATCTCCTTGTCCACATAGTTCATATGAGCCAGAAAAGTTTCTCTCGTTTTTTTCGTCATTGCCTCTTTGAAGAGATTCACATAGAATGGAACGAATTCCTTGAAAGTGGTTAGGTCTTGGGTCATATCTGGTGGATCATCGGAGGCAAGCTTTTGGAAAACGCTTTCCGGAAGGAAGTTTCTTCTTGGAAGAACGTTGATCTGCAGGTTTAGGAATGACTTTCGGGAGTGTAAACTATATGGTCTAGGCAGGTACAAAAAGCAAAAAATATTGGGACTTGGAAAGAATCGAACTTTGGTCTTGTGATTCATAGTCAACACTGTTATCCACTAGACTAAACCTGCGAGGAGCGAGGCGCCATACGGAAAGGGGTACAAGAAAGGGAGGCGAAGCGCGCCGCCGCGAGTGGCCGAGAAGCGGCTGAAGGGCTACGCGCCCTATGTAGTCTAGTGGATAGCAGTGTTGACTTTGGTGCAAGAGGTCAAGGGTTCGATTCCTTCTAAGCGTCTTTTGTTTTTTAGATTTTTTAGAACACTTTAGATTAGTTTTGAGTCAATTTTTGTGAAATTTTCAAGTTTTCAGGACCTCTAGGCCTGTAAAACCTCTAGACTTACCACACTTAACGCGCCCAGAAGAGCTGGGAAAACCACGAGAAGGAGAAGACGCATTTTCAGAATGCTACGGAATTTCGCCAGGTCCTAGGCTTTTAAAGGGAGCTATGATTCGATTAGAACGAAACTGTTGAATAGTTTTATGCATGTTTCATGGCTATGGGAATATTCAGAAAAAAATCAACAATTTTTTTGTTTCCCGAATTCTACAGTATCCTCTTATCATACTGTTCAAACTCTTCCCTCTCTCCTCCTCTCTTTCACGGCGACCTCCGGCCGCCGCGCCCCTCTTGTACGCCCTCGCTCCTTTGATGCATATGTGCCTTGATAGCTCAGTTGGGAGAGCGTTAGACTGAAGATCTAAAGGTCACCAGTTCGATCCTGGTTCAGGGCAATTTCTTTTTGCTTTTTTTCTATGGGGTTTAGAGGATCTGGGAGTCATCCTAGAGCTGTTTTGACCTATTTTATCATGTTTTACTAGTTTCGAACACACCAAATACCATCATAGGACAATCCCAGATGCAAAATTCCTTCTTTTCTTCAAGTTTTTATGTTTAAAGTCCTATACTACCCTAAAAAGATTCTTTTTGCGCTCTCCTCCGGAAATTACACCAAACCACCAAACACCACAACAAAACTAAACTACAACCACCCCGAAAATAGTTCCGCTACATATTTTTGTTCTTTCCCAAATTAACCTCATAAAATTCATTTTCATCTAATTTTTTCCTATTTTTCTCTAGCGCTCTCCTCGTTTCTTATTGTCTCTAGCTTTAGCCGTAAAACTGGGGGTGCTCAGGAGAATGCGGCCAAATTAAACTGTGTTTTGGAGTGGTGGAGGCAGTTTCCTTCTCATTTTTAGTTTGGAGCGTTTTTTTTTTTCAAAATAGACGGAGTTGCACTTTCAAAAATGCCATCAAAGTACTTCCCGCTATTTCGGAAAGGTTGGATTTTAATTTTTTAGAAAATTTGAGATTTTTCAATTTTCAGCTCATCGCCCATCCAAACCATTTGATCCAATGTTAGAGTCGGAAATTCCAGCGATTGATGAATCTGTGACAGGTAAAAAATAATTTTTCAGAATTTTTTTTCAATATAAGACCAAAGATCCCGAAAAACCCCCAAAATTCAAAAACTTATGTTTTATTTCAAAACCTCAAAATTCAAAAAGTTTCTTTCTGACAAGTCAAACCCATGCACATTTTTGTCAGTCTTATAGTCAAAACATATAACATCGTATATTTGGAAAACTACACTCTCTCGTTTCCCGGTCTGCGTCTCCTGAATCTCCACACTCTCTCGCCCGATTTTCATGTCAAATCGCAAAACTGTCCCATGGGGCAACGGACACACCAAAAAGAGGTCCCCCCTCTTCTCATTTTTGGTTGAAGGGTCTCGTCTCTTATTCCGGGAGGTTTTCAACTTGTTCCCAAAGAATTTTTGATACTTTTGTTTTGCTGGTTCAGATAAGCTAATTTGCTGAAGTTTTTCCTTATTTTTTCCATTAAAAACCCATTTTTAACCACTAAATGGTGTTTTCCTTTACATTTTTCTTGAAATACCATTTTAAAACACCCTTCTAACCCCTACCTGACGTTTCTATCTAGAAATTATCATTAGGGCGCACTTTCCATGTTCCCGAAATTTGAAAAAAAACCCTTCCCGTTCGTCGTCCTCTTCTCTCCAGGTGCGCGCTCCCCTCTTCTTCCTATACGCCCTCCCGCTCCCTCCTTCTCCCGTGCAGTCATGTCCGAGTGGTTAAGGAGATTGACTAGAAATCAATTGGGCTCTGCCCGCGTAGGTTCGAATCCTGCTGACTGCGGATCTCTTTTTTCTTTATTGCTTTTCATTGTTTTGGGTTTCTAGGTCTTTTTTGGACTTTTTTTAGTTTTTGGGAAAAAAAATCAGCATCATCTACCATTCTCTAATCCTTATCGTTCCATCACTCCCCCTCGAAAAGGATTACCGAAAGACTGCTCCCTATTTTTTTGTGTCACAAAAAATGAGCGAAAATTAGAGGAACGAAAAAAAAAGAAGATGAAAATGAGACTCCATAGAAAATAGAGAAGAAAAGTGGAAAAGCAATTGTCTCATTTTTCTTCTGGAACCCGGAGGTCGCAGCACAACCTAAACACTTTGTATACTTTGTGACCTCAAAATGAGGAAAAAAACTTCAAAATCAAACTTAAAAGCCTAAAACCCGCCAATCAAAAAAGCAAAAAAGAGATCCGCAGTCAGCAGGATTCGAACCTACGCGGGCAGAGCCCAATTGATTTCTAGTCAATCTCCTTAACCACTCGGACATGACTGCACGCCGGGGAGGGAGCGGCCGAGGGCGTATAAGAAGGGGAGCGGAGCGAGCACCTGAAGGGAAAGAGAAAGAACGGAAAGATGTTTTTTTTTCAAATTTCGGGAAAATGGAAAGTGCGCTCTAATGATAATTTTTGACGAAACAGGTGATTTCAGGGCGGTGAAGGGCTTAGAATAGCTGAAAAGATACCTAGAAACACCTAGAAACTAGATTTAGCTAGAAACTCAATTTTTTCGTCAGGTTCTCCAAACATTTTATTTCTTCCAGAGATTTTTTTTCTCCCACTTTTTTCTCCAACCATCCTTCAAAAAAATTCTTTGCTCCTATTCTTCCTCTCAACTCAACTACTATCCCATTTCCATATTCCATAAAACTCAAGGTGCCTCTGCTGCTCCATTCCTCCCCTCTTTTTTTCATTTTATTTTATTAACCCAGTGACGTTCTATCCCTTACTACTACTATCCTCAAGAAATACTCAAAAAATAGTATTAGTCTCCTTCCAGATCCTCATTTTTAGTTCTTTGAATTCAGTTTTTGTAGGTTAGGGGCTTTAGAAAGTCCTAGAAAATAGTGCAAAATATAGAGTGAAGAAGCAAAAAGAGTTTGGCAGCCAAAGGAATCGAACTCTTGGCTTTGAGATCCAAAGTCATCTCTCTTATCCTCTAGGCCACTTGGCGCGCGGCGGCCTTGCGCGTTCGGCAGCGCCAGTGGCGTGCCCACTCCTCCCCCCCCCTTTCTTTTACCACTTGGCGCCGCGCGCGGCGCCTCACACCTTTGGCCTAATGGATAGTAGGCTTGCCTCTAGTGCGGAAGGTCAAAAGTTCGATTCTTTTCGCTTCCAATCTTTTTTGCTTTTTTAAATAGTCACTTTTATCTATTCCTCTTGACCTTAAAATCTTTTTGCCTATTTTTTAAATTTAAAATCCTCAGAATTTTGTTTATCAATCCTAACACCAATTTTTCTTGAAAATTCATAAACTAAACCATCTGCGAAACCCGTTTCGTACAACTCCAGATGGGAATTCTAAACAAAGCACACTTTTTTTCCAGGAAAAAAAGAAGGAAAAAAGCAAAGCCTAAAGGCCAAGGTCATTTTTCAAACCAAATGGCTCCCTCTTCTGGATTTTTTTTTGCCCTTTTTATCAGATTTTTTGGGAAACCAAGCACAGCCAAACAAACATCTTTAGGTCGTATAGCATGAGTTGTAGGTTCTGAAGGGTTCTGGAGTTTCTGAAAATGATAAGAATCCTGAAAGTTGGAAAAGTCCAAGGTTTCTTAAAATTCTAATAGTCCTAGCTTTAAGAATGTTCCAAACTTCAAAATCCTTCAGAACCCAACTACCGCATTTCCTCTAATATGTAGAAGGTCACCCATTTTAAGCTCTTTTATCTCGATTCTTGTGAAAGATATCAAAACTATGTCAACTGATAAAATGTTTGTCAAAATATCACCAATATTTTATCAGTTGATTACTTTTTGATATCTTTCACAGAAACAGAGATAATTGGATTCAAAGTTGACGGCTTGGGTGGGATTCTATGAGAGGAACTACGGTATGTTATTCAAATTGGTTTCCTGTTCCGAAATCTCTAGCATGTAAAGTTCCATAAGTTCATTTTCACGTCTTCCTTTTTTTTCTCCAGAAGACTTTCTTTCAAAAAGAAGACGATGATGCGTTTCTCACAAGGGAAACATGGCTCACTGTCCAGAAGAACCAGAGAAAAGGCGGCTCATTAATCTTGCCTAGTTCCACTTCTTCACTTTTCGCTCCTTTTTCCTTTCATTTTTTCTTTTTTTCCCCAGATCCCTAGTTTCTGATATTCACTGATTTTTATCAAATTATTTATGACCTCTTTTTTTTACACTCTCCTCCCCAGCGCCGCTTCTCCTCTCCTTCCTATTCGCCCTCGGCCGCTTGTTGCTCCCGTGCAGTCATGTCCGAGTGGTTAAGGAGATTGACTAGAAATCAATTGGGCTCTGCCCGCGTAGGTTCGAATCCTGCTGACTGCGGATTTCTTTTTACCTTTTTTTTGTGCTTGGATTTCGGGTTTCGATATCATTTTTTGGACTTCTTTAGTTTTCCTGAGTTCCTGAGTATCCCATTATTGGAAAAATCTCTTTTCTATTGTTAAAACCAAAAATTTGAAGTGATTCCGGAATTTTCTGGATCCCTTATTCAGCAAAAAAAGTATTCTTCCTAGAAATTTCCACCAAAAACGTTTTGTCATGTTCAGGGGGCAACTAGAGACCACCCCTAGGGATACATTGGTTGGTGTTGAAAACGTCTTCATTTATCAAATCACACGGGCTCCTGGCTCCGGCTAAACAAAAGAATACACCCAAATGTATATTTCTTCTGTCTGAGCAATGGTGTCGAAAAGTCAATCATCAAAATTGGCCGGGGGAGGGTGTCCAGAGGTCCAGCCACAGGGTCTCCACCTAATCAATTTAGCGCGCTTCTTCGTTTTTTTTTCTTCCGGACTGCTGAGAAAAAAACTTTTGTCTTTTCTTCCGTTTTTTTGCTCTCTTGGTGTCTCTGTGTGTGCACCAATATATATTTGTCATATTCTTGAGGTTTTGAATTTCCCGCCACCATATTTGTACCCCTAGGGGCCCTCAGGGTCTATCGGATTACCTTTTGCTTTTTGAGATGAGAAACATTTTTGCAAAATTCTAAAAATTTCAAGTCTACTCATTCAAGTTTTCAAATTCCCGCCCAATTTCAGATGCCACGTCATCGCTGATGACGTCAACATCTCGAGGATATCAGCGAGTCGACTCGAGTGATGTCGGGAGTTTGGTTATGGAGGAGGACGGTGATAATCCCCATGAAGCGCTGCTTCATCGGAATAACGATGATTATGGTAAGAATTTTGAAAAAAAATTGAAAAAAGTGTTACAGGTAGCGCATATAACTCAAGACTAGTGAGAAATGTTCAGAAAAAATCTACAAAAATTAAAAACCTTGGGAGGAATCGAACCCTTGACCTTCTGCACCAAAGTCATCACTGCTACCACTAGACTATATAGGGCGCGTAGCCCTTCAGCCGCTTCTCGTACACCCGCGGCGGCGCGCTCCACCTCCCTTTCTTATACCCCTTTCCGCGCCGCGCCTCGCTCCTCGCAGATTTGGTCTAGTGGATAGCACCGTTGACTATGAACCACAAGACCAAAGTTCGATTCCTTTCAAGTCCCAATAGTTTTTGCTTTGTTTACCTGTTCGGAATATAGTATTAGCATCCCCGTAAGTCAGTCCTAAGCCTATGTTCTTGCGTTTTCAAACTATAAATTACAGCACAATCAAAAAATTGAAATTCCAGCATCCACATACCACCATGTAGGCGTCGAGTACGATAGCTACGAGGAGATGGAACGGCAAGAGTTGGACGATCGTGTAGCTGAGATTCCAGAAGGTTTTCATCGGAGACAGAGGAGGGTTAGTTCGAATTTTTTGAATTTCGAAAATTTCGAGAAAAATACTATATTGCATGATTTTTGCCTTTTTTCTACATTTATTTTGGAGTGTCTTTCTTGCATGGTTTGGAAAAATCATTAAAATTCTAAAATATCCCGGTAAGGGCGCTCTATTGATAACTAGGAAACTGGAAACTATTTAAAAGCTCTTAGCAACTCAAAAAGGATTTGTTGCTGAAATTTCGCGAACACAGAGTACAAGGGAACACGAATAGACAAAAAAGTCAAAAAAATGGGGTGCTAGCGAGGTGATAAAGATTTTTTGAAATTTCGTGTCGAGACCCAAAAATCGAAATTTTTCAAATTACGTCGTGTTTCTACGCTCTCAACAAACAAAACACTTTCCAAAAAAATTATTGAGTTAGCTCGAAAAATAAGCGAGTTGTGGTAGCTTTTGTCTGTGGCAAGAGTTAGAGAAACCAGACACTCTGCGTCTCTAACCTAAAAAAGTTTAAACATAGTTGTGTTTATACTCATTTTGAAGCCCTTAACAAGCCAAATAATTCACAAAAAATTTCACTGGGCTAGCATGAAAAATAAGCGAGTTACGGTAGTTTTTACCTACGGTTAGAGTCAGAGAAACCAGATACACTGCATCTCTAACCCCCGAAATTGAATCATTTTAAAGTATGTCGAGTTTACACTCATTTTGAAGCTCTTAAGCAGACAAGTATTATGCAACAAATTTCATTAAGCTAGCATAAAAAATAGGTGAGTTACGGTAGATTTTGTCTATGGGTAGAGCCAGAGATACCAGAGACACTGCGTCTCTGCCCTCGAAATTTCACAAATAGTCGTGTTTATACTCATTTTGAAGCTCGAAACATGCCAAACATCTTACGGAAAAAGTGATTGAGCTAGCTTGAAAAATACGCGAGTTACGGTAGCTTTCGTCCATGGCTAGAGTCAGAGAAACCAGACACACTGCGTCTCTAACCTCGAAATTTCGAACATGGTCGTGTTTATACTCATTTTGAAGCTCTGAACAAGACAAGTATTTAACTAAAAAAATTATTGAGCTAGCATGAAAAATAAGCAAGTTACGGTAGCTTTTGTCTATGGTTAGAGTTAGAGAAACCGGACACGCTGCGTCTCTGACCCCCAAAATCGAAATGTTTAGAGTATGTCGTGTTTATACTCATTTTGAAGCCCTTGGTTAGTTGAACACAGTGATCACAGTTAAAAATTTACAAAACGTTGAATTTTAAAGTTTTAGCTAAAAAAGACAATTTTTCAATTCACCCAAAAATTTCAATCCTTCAACTTTCATATATTATGTTTTTGGTTATACTTTTTTTCGTCTGTTTTTGAGAGATATGTCTCAAACAAGAAGATTTCGTTTTTGTCTGACAGAAATTGAAGGAAAAACTCTGCTGATAGGCTGTCCATCAAAAATTTGGCAGCACATTTTTGAGACAACTTCCATCGAACGAGAGAAGGAAAAGTTTTTTTTACTTAAAAACTTTTTTTCGGTTCTGTGAGCAAAAAGAGAAAAGATATAGAATCCCAAAATGCACTCGAGGATTTCTCCCCGCCGTCAAAAAATTTTGGAGTCCTATGAGAAAGTTTTTTACTTACTTATTGTTAGTTCTCACCCACTTTTCGAGAGCTACTTTATTGTTTTTCTATTTGGGCGTTATTTTTCGAATGATGGCCTAGGTTTTGAACTAATTGGTTTTCTAGGCCATATAGTTTCAAATTACTAGGCTCGTTTTGAGCTTCAAAATGAGTTTGAACACAATTAATTTTGAAAAAATTGAGATGCCTGTATTAGAAAGGCCCTATCTCGATTCCTGTCAAAGATAACAAAATATGTCAACTGATAAAATGTGCGTCATAATGTCCCCTACATTTTATCAGTTTACAATTTTCAGATATCTCTTATTAGAAGCGAGATAAGTAAGCTCTGATTGTGAGCTACGCAGTCGGCCGCGCTTGCGACTTCTCTGCTTGCAGCTCAATTATCTTGTTTTCTGTAGAAGATCTGTCAACTGATGAAAATTTGTCAACTGATAAAATGTTTATCACAATATGATGAACTATTTATTAATTGACCACTTTTTAATATCTTTAACAGGAACCGAGATAAATTAGATTAAAGTTAAGGGGCCCTATTACAGGTTTTACGGTATTTTTTTTAACTTTTTGGGTCTCACAGCAAAACTAGATATTTTTATTTTTAATTTACGAGTTTAGATCTATAAGTCCTCCAAATGACATCAAGCTTGATCCATGTTAGGTCAGAGACACAGTGTTTCTGGATTCTCGGACTCTCATCGTAAGCGAAAACTACCGTAACTCGCCTATTTTTTATGCTAGTTCAATAATTTCTTTTGTAAAATATTTGACTTGTTAAGAGCTTCAAAATGAATATAAACACAGCTATGTTTGAAATTATTAGGTTAGAGACGCAGTGTGTCTGGTTTCACTAACTCTAGCAATTGACGAAAACTACCGTAACTCGCTTATTTTTCATGCTAGCTCAATAATCTTTTTTGTAAAATACTTGTCTTGTTAAGAGCTTCAAAATGAGTATAGACACAGCCTATTTTTAAATGTTGAATGTCTTGGGTCTTACCACGAATTCTCGAAAGTTTACTATCACCTCATAGTTACCTCACTTTTACACTTTTTCGCGCCCGGTACTCTATGAAATTCCCACAAAATTTCAGCAATAAAAAAAATGGAATTTTTCGGAATTGCCAAATTTTTCATAAACGAAAAAGTTGGTGGAAATGACCGTATGTCTTTGGATAAAGCCAGCTATCATAATAATAATGGGTCGATTAGTATGCGTCGAGATGACATGGAGATATACGAGGATCTGCTTTTTGGCATCGAAGTCGCCGAAGAAGAAGAGATTCGGGTTTTGGGGCGGAAGCTGAGGACAAGGGTACGGGTGGCTACAAACTATAAACTACAAAATTAAGTTGCCGTAAACCCTATAGTAGGAGGTCACACTATACTTCAACTTGGAACCTATATATCTCGGTTTTTGTAAGAGATATCTAAAAGACGTCAACTGATAAAAAGAGTGAAACTTTATGATAAACATTTTATTTGTTGATAACTTTTTATATCTTTCACAGGAACCGAGATACGCAAAGTTAACAGCTATGTAGATCCGCCGCATCCAGGTCCCACCGGATTGGCGAGCTGCGAGGAAACACAACTGCCAACTTTGAGCTAAATTATCTTGGTTCCCTTGAGAGATATCAAAAAGTTTTAAACTAAAAAAGTGTTGCTGATAATTTGATAAATATTTTATCAGTTGGCCGCTTTTTGATATCTTTAAGAGGAGCCGAGATATGTGGGTTTAAAGTTCAAGTATAAGGTGGCCTTCCATTAGAGCATTTACGGTCTATAGAGGTTTGATTAAGTTAGCATGAAACCCCTCAAGCTGATCGTGAGATACCTTTAAGCTTACCAAAACATCAAAAAACTAAAAATTCAAAAAAGTTATCAATAGAGCGCGCTTACCTCCAACCAACAAAATGCATGTTTCAACGTTTTTTGCATGGATTTTCTTCCCCTTTGATTTCAGGAAGCTCTATTTGGTGAAGAAGTGACGCGAGCTGGATTGGGACGAGCCGAATACTATGAAGATAGTCATATGATACATAGTTGTGATAAGGTTTGTTTATTTTTTCCTTTTTGCAGTGGAGCGAGTTTGCTTTTTTTGAAACTTTTGGACTATTGGAAAAAAAAGTTCTAAATTATATAAATCAGAAAGAACCACCCGAATTTGTATGCCCTTATGCTCATCTGCATGGTAAGAATCTTCGAAAAAAGCCCGCGAAAATTTTCATTGAAAATGAAGAAGTCGAAATTGAGCTCATTTCGGAGCTCATGGTTGTAAGTTCCTACCCCCTGCACGGCTAGATTTTTCCCCCCGTTTTTCTGTGTGTTTTAACCTACAAAATTTTCCAGAACTTTCTAACAATTTCAGGATACTGATTCTTGATTCCAGAATTTTCCAAAATATTTAATAACTAGCAAATATTCAGAGTGGCCACGAAGACATTGACGATGAAAGTGACGATGAGACCAAGGATGAGGATGAGGAAGAGGAGGAAACTGGGATACGGAAGGTAAATACTAGATTCTAAGGGTTTCTCGGCTTTGAAACTATGCAAAAATTGCTATAAAACCAATAAAAAACGTCTGGGAAGCAAAAGGAATTGAAATTTTGAGTCGCAGATCCATAGGCAAAAGTGTTAGCTACTAGACCACAAGTGCAACGGGCGCTGACGACACCACAGTGCGTTCATAAGGGTGATGGTGTGTGGTGGCGGCGCGGCGTCGCTCTCAAAAGCGCAGCCAGGATCGCTGGTTCCCCTACCCGCGTGGTGTAGTGGCTAAAAGCTTTGTCTTCGAATCCGAGGCTTACAAGTTCGATTCCTTTTGAGCTATATATCTTTTTGCACATGTTTAAAGCTATCTCCAAGCATTTTGAAAGCCTAAAAGTAGGCTTTCATTAGATTTTTAGACTTTTTGGGTCACTTTTTGATCCTAATTAAAATTTTCCAGTTCGCAAAACTCGTCCTACCCCATGTGGCTCTCGTACTGCTCACTTGCACATATACTGTAATCGGAGCACTCATATTCTACAGTGTTGAGCGGCCACACGAGCAAATGATGAAGGAGCAGCAGGTGAGTCGTTTTATGAAAGTTTTAGAGATCATAATTCTGAAAATCTGTGGATTACTCATCCTAATTTTTTCTATTTGACCAATTCTTAATTTTTTGACCAAAATGTTTACACTACCTCTATTCCAAATCCGGTTGTTGTTTCTTAAAAGTTCGAAATCTTCTTTACACTTGTCAAATTTCATTTTTGATGACGATTTTGATGCTATAAAAAAGCAAAAAGGTTTTGGACCCACCGGGGTTCGAACCCCGGACCTTTTGGACGGTGGGCAAAAGCGTAAACCAGTACACCACCGACGCACTGAGGTGTGTTGTGGTGAAGGGCGTACAAGAAGGCGCGGGCGACAGGGAGCGGCGTGGTGTGGATTTACGGGAATTTGGGAAAATGTAAAAGTTTCAGAAAATCAAAAATTTGTTTTCTGTCTGTTTTCTGTAAAAACTTTAGAATTTGCTGATGATACACTTTATTAATTATTAGAAAAAAAATTGTCAAGAAATTATCCTTCAATATCCACCGTATCCATATCCATTACCGTATCCATATCCGTTACCATATCCATTACCATTACCGTAGCCATAGCAATCATAGTCATAGCCAGACGAGTAGGTTGGGAACAAGAAGCTGTAAAAGAGTTACTGTATGATTACTGTAACTTTCAAGCTTACCCCTGAACCTGAAGAGCTGCCAAGATGGCGAAAATGAGAAGAATTTGAAGAAGATTTTGAGACATGTTTTAAAGGGATGATGTAAGAAGAATATCAAAATATATGAAATTTGATACCTCTCTTTATTTTTTGGACCCTTTTTATACCAAGATTTTCTAGTTATTTTTCCTTATTTGGCGATCAAAGCCCTAGATTTGCCCATCTTAAGGATCTTTGCTGCTATTGTTTTATTAATTGTGGAACAAAAATTATGTAGTTTGTAATTCGGAAGAAGGCCAAAAAATCAGAAAAGAATAAGGTCAGCATTTGATGAATACACTAGGGAATTAGGTAAACTATGTGATCTTTAAACCCAAGTCTCTAAAAAGTAATAAAAATTACTCCTCCCAAACAAAATAATGCAAAAATATCTGCACGAAGTGGGATTCGAACCCACGCACCCATACGAGTACCAGAACACCCAGGAGACCTCGAACTTGAGGCAAGCTGTCGCTTGAGTCTGGCGCCTTAGACCACTCGGCCATCCGTGCTACGAGAGTGAGAGGAACACAAGGCGTATATGAATAGAGGGGAAAGAGAGGGGGAGCGCGAGAGGGAGAGGGGAGAGAGAGGGGAAGTGGAGTGTGCACTGAGAGATTGGAGGGAAGACAGAGGGGAGTTTCTAGAAGGAAAAAAGAGGAGAAAGGACCAAAAGTGTTGTGAAATATAGAAAAGAATAAGAGGTCGGCCTAAAAAAGGCTCTTTTAGAATGAAAACTCTCGAAATTTTCCTTCAAAACATTTTTTAAATTATCAAAACTGTTCAAAAAACCTCTTAAAGCTTACGAAATTTCCGGAAATTTCCTATGATTAATTTTATTTCAATTTTAATTTCAGCAAATTTCAAAGTTTTTTCCTCTTTTAAATTTTTCCTTCCTCTCGTCTTCTCCCCAAAAATTACCGGGCGCCGCGCGATAGGCTATCACCTCCGCCACCTCTTCCTTCGGATGTTAGCGTAGCTTCTTGGCTAACGCTTTTGCCCTTCAATCTCAACACCGGGGTTCGATACCCACTGGTGGTAATAATGGTTTTTTCTTCTTTTTATGCCTAGGAAATGGAGTTGTAGGTGTTTTTTGCAGGTTTTGAGGGGTTCCTAAATAGTTTTGAGAGCAAAAACATCATTTTTAAAGGATTTTTTCTTTATAGATGGGATTTTTCAAGTTCTGAGCACAAAAAAAAAGAGCTTTTTCGATTCCAAATTCAAAAATCCATCTATTCATATTCTTACCCCATTATTCCGTGCCAGCCATCTGCCAATTTCGTCCTTTTCCCCCACATCTCGTTTCCTATTCTATTTGACGTGGCAGATGGCTTCAGGGCTCAGCGACCTCTTCTTCTTCATCGTCTTCTTCAAAACCATTCATTTTCTTTTCCCTTCTTCTTCTTTCTCGTCCCATTATTCCTCCTCTTCTTCCATTCTTTATGTCCTTTTTCCTACGAGTACTTTCGAGCACTTTCCTGATGGAATAAAGACCTGACAGACCCAAGAGTTTTTTCTAGACAACAAATTTTGGTTCAATCTTCTTTCTCTTCTGATTTTTCGTTTGAAAAATATTTTTTTTCAAAATCCTCCATAAGTTGAAATCTGAAATTCCTTTGTCGCCGCCTCACCCTCTCTAAAAATTCCCGTCCGCCGCGCCCCTCTTGTACGCCCAACGCTACCATCGACACAGTTGTCGAATTGGTGCAGTGGCTTACGCTTTTGCCCACCGCCCAAGAGGTCCAGGGTTCGAACCCCACTTGGGACAAAATTTTTTTTCTTTTTTTGCTATCATAGATAAAAGCGTTTGCATTGATTCTAGATCATTTTACACCCTTTTCGAACCCCAAAAAATGCGATTTTCCAGCTAAAATTGATCTACACTCGCCAAAATGAGTTCGTCGACGATTTGATTCGGTTGGCGGCTGGAAATGAGACAAGTGAGTGGAAGAATTTGGGTTCCTAGGCCATCATGAATTTTCAGAACGATACGAATGGGAGACGCTAGCCGAACGGCATATGCACAATATGTCTGATCAGTTATTTGTGGCTTTTGAGAAGTACTTTTTGACGAGCAATGAGGTGAGCATGGGGCCAGCTATGGGACAAACGGGACTTGGATGGGACACATATGGGACATTCTGAACTTCCGAAAAATTCAAAAATTTCAGATTATTTTTTCTAAAAATTTTGAAATTCTGATTTTCGACTTCTTCTATCTTTTTCCAAGATTTTCGCTCACCGATCCCTAGTAGCAATATTTTGGACCTTTCTGTGTTTTTTCTCACAAAAAGGTCCCTTGTGACAAGAAAAATATCAGATGGGAAGAAAAGAGACAAGAGAAAATAGTGTGAAGATTAATGAGAGGGAAAAGAAAGAAAGGAAACAAAGAAAAGCTGTTCCCGCGGGACACAAAACTTGTTGGTTGTTTTCTGGATGATCACAAGGTTCTCTAGTTTTCTTTTTTTCTAGTTAGAAAAAATGAGCATTTATCTGGAGCATTGGTAGTTTTTTTGTGATTTTTTGAGCTCCAGATCTTATATGAACCTAGTTCACTTTGAGCTCAATTATCTCAGTTCCTATAAGAGATATTCAAAATTTAAAAACTACAAAAATGTTTATCATAATATCAGAAATATTTTATCAGTTGACTAATTTTTGATAGCTCTTATGGGAGCCGAGATAATTCAGCTACAAGCATGGGGGTAGCAAGCGCTTCCTCAGCGGCACACCGACTTGTACTTCGAGCTCAATTATCTCATTTCCTGTAAAAGCTATCAAAAAGTGGTTAACTAGTAAAATGTTTGAAATAGCATGATAAACATTTTATCAGTTGACAGATTTTTGATATCTCTTACTGGAACCTAGATAATTAAGCTCAAAGTGCATATATAGGCCAAGCTTCTCCAGAGCAAATCAAGCATGGCCCGTCAATTTTGAGCTAATTTATCTTGATTTCTAGAAGAGATATCAAAAAATTGTTAACTAACAAAATAGGCAGGCCGCTATAATAAACATTTTAATACTTGACCACTTTTTCATATCTTCTACAGGAACCTAGATAAATTGGGTCAAAGTTGCAGGTCTATCTACCTTCCTCTAAAGAACGCACATTCTTAAAACCAAGATACCCAATAAAAACTCTTATCTTTTTCTAGGTAAAAAAGAACGCGGCAACGGAGACATGGACATTTTCATCGTCCATATTCTTCGCGGTTACTGTAGTCACAACCATCGGCTACGGTAATCCAGTACCCGTCACAAACATCGGCAGGATATGGTGCATCCTGTTCTCGTTGCTCGGCATACCTCTCACACTTGTCACTATCGCCGACTTGGGTAGGTCAAACTTTTTCATGGGGTTTTTTAATTTAATCTTTAAATATGAAAAATTTTGAAGATTCTAAAATTGTAGAATACTATTTTTTATTTGGTTGCCTGTTTTTCTGATGTCTCCACTTCAAGGTCAATTAGCTCGTTTCCTAAAAGAAATATAAAAAATCAGTCAACTATAAAAATGTTGCTGTAATCATGACGCACATTTTATCAGTTGACTAGGTTTTGCTATATTTCATAGGAACTGAGATAATTGAGCTGCAAGCATAGGGGCCGCAAGCGCCGCCCACCTCTGAGCTTAGCGAGGCGCCTACCTATACTTTGAGCTCATTTTTCTCAATTCCTATTAGAGATATCGAATATTTGTAAACTAATAAAATGTTAAGAACATTATGATAAGCATTTTATCAGTTGACTAACTTTAGCTATCTTTCATGGGAACCGAGATAATTGAGCTGCAAGCATAGGGGCTGCAAGCGCCGCCCACCTCTGAGCTCAGCGAGGCGCCTACCTACACTTTGAGCTCATTTTTCTCAATTCCTATGAGAGATATCTAAAATCTGTCAACTTATAGAATGTAGGGAACATTATGAAAAACATTTTATCAGTTGACAAATTTTTCATATCTCTTGCAGTAATTGAGTTAATTGAGCTGCAAACATATGGGTTGCAGGCGCAGCCTAGCTGAGGAAACGAGATAAATGAGCTCAAAGTGCAAGCTGCAAAATCAACATTTTCAAATATACCAAAAACAAAACTATTTACCAGGTAAATTCCTATCTGAACATCTCGTCTGGTTGTACGGTAACTATCTGAAGCTCAAGTATCTCATCCTGTCACGTCATCGGAAGGAACGACGAGAACACGTTTGTGAGCACTGCCATAGTCATGGAATGGGACATGATATGAATATTGAGGAGAAGAGGTGATTAGGCGGGATTTCGAATTTTTAAATAAATTGAATTTTCAGAATTCCCGCGTTCCTAGTTTTGGCGATTTTAATCGTCTACACTGCTTTCGGTGGTGTCCTTATGTCAAAACTGGAGCCCTGGTCGTTTTTCACCTCCTTCTACTGGTCCTTCATCACAATGACTACGGTAAGCGAGGCCCTGAGAGTTTTCTAGGCCACCTTTTCTCTTCCAGGTCGGTTTCGGCGATCTGATGCCTCGACGGGATGGATATATGTATATCATTTTGCTCTATATCATTTTAGGTAAAATATTTGTTAAAGTTTTTGAAAATAAAGATTTCTTTTTAGGATTGGCCATTACTACCATGTGTATCGATTTGGTTGGAGTGCAGTATATTCGAAAAATCCATTACTTCGGAAGGAAGATTCAAGATGCTAGATCGGCGTTGGCAGTAGTTGGAGGAAAGGTAGGGATTCTGAAGTTTTCTGGAAGATTCTAGAATTCTAAGATTCTAAGTTTCTAAGTTTCTAAGATTCTAGGATTCTAAGATTCTAGGATTCTAGGATTCCAGAATTCTAGGATCTAAGATTCTTGGATTCTTGGATTCTTGGATTTTTGGATTCTTGGATTTTTGGATTCTTGGATTCTTGGATTCCAGAATTCTAGGATTCTAGGTTTCTATGATTCTAGGATTCTTGGATTCTTGGATTCTTGGATTCTTGGATTCTTGGATTCTAGGGTTCTAGGATTCGGAGATTCTGAGATTCTAAGATTCTAAGATTCTAAGATTCTAAGATTCTACGATTCTTGGATTCTTGGATTCTTGGATTCTTGGATTCTTGGATTCTTGGATTCTAGGGTTCTAAGATTCTAAGATTCTAAGATTCTACGATTCTTGGATTCTTGGATTCTTGGATTCTTGGATTCTTGGATTCTTGGATTCTTGGATTCTTGGATTCTTGGATTCTTGGATTCTTGGATTCTTGGATTCTTGGATTCTTGGACTCTTGGATTCTTGGATTCTTGGATTCTTGGATTCTTGGATTCTTGGATTCTTGGATTCTTGGATTCTTGGATTCTTGGATTCTTGGATTCTTGGATTCTTGGATTCTTGGATTCTTGGATTCTTGGATTCTTGGATTCTTGGATTCTTGGATTCTTGGATTCTTGGATTCTTGGATTCTTGGATTCTTGGATTCTTGGATTCTTGGATTCTTGGATTCTTGGATTCTTGGATTCTTGGATTCTTGGATTCTTGGATTCTTGGATTCTTGGATTCTTGGATTCTTGGATTCTTGGATTCTTGGATTCTTGGATTCTTGGATTCTTGGATTCTTGGATTCTTGGATTCTTGGATTCTTGGATTCTTGGATTCTTGGATTCTTGGATTCTTGGATTCTTGGATTCTTGGATTCTTGGATTCTTGGATTCTTGGATTCTTGGATTCTTGGATTCTTGGATTCTTGGATTCTTGGATTCTTGGATTCTTGGATTCTTGGATTCTTGGATTCTTGGATTCTTGGATTCTTGGATTCTTGGATTCTTGGATTCTTGGATTCTTGGATTCTTGGATTCTTGGATTCTTGGATTCTTGGATTCTTGGATTCTTAGATTCTTGGGATTCTTGGATTCTTAGATTCTTGGGATTCTTGGATTCTTGCATTTTTGGATTCTTGCATTTTTGGATTCTTGGATTCTAGGATTCGGAGATTCGGAGATTCTAAGATTCTAAGATTCTACGATTCTGAGATTCTGAACTACTCGAATTCTGAGATTTTGAAAATCCTGGATTTCAATGAAAAGTTTCAAAAGATTGGAACTTTTCGTTTTGATTGACTCATAAAATTTTCACATTAAAAAGTTTGGAATGCGTTTTTTTTTCAAATTTTGATGTTCTTTCCTCATTTTTATGAAACATTCAGACTCTTTTATTTTTCGAAATTTTGTAGTTTTAGAAGCAGCTGGATTTCTCAGTTTCAAAATTTCAAAACTTTTGGAAAATTCAAAAAAGTTGCATACCGTATTTAATCTTGTAATAGCAGCCCATTCTATAGTTTGAGCTCAATTATCTCAATTCCTATAAGAAATATCAAGAAGTGGTCAACTGATAAATTATTTATCAAAACATCACCAATATTTTATCAGTTGAAAGATTTTTGATATCTCTCATAGGAGGCTAGATAATTTATCTTAAAGTGAACAAATAGGTTGGGCATCTTGTAAAACATGCTGAATCGAAAGTTTCAAAAACATTCAGTTCAGGAAACTTGAGATATTTCAATTTCATAGATATTTGAGAAATTTAAGAAGTTCTAATTTGGAAGTTTCATAATTTCGCAATTTTGTAGATTTTGAAAAATTTTTTTAAGTCAAGAGTTCCAATAAAAATTGCCATAAATTATATTTCAAAAAACTTCAGAAACTCCAACTTTTTTGAAATTATGTGCTTCTGGAGAATTCTAATTTGTACATTCGAAATGCCTCAAAATCTAAATTTTTGGAATTCTCAAAAAATAGGAATTTCATTAAATTTGTTACCGTTGAATCCAATCCCATGCGTACACTTTGAGCTCAATTATCTCGATTCCTAAAAGAGATATCAAAAGTTTGTAAGTTATAAAAATGTTGGAGACAATATGATAAACATTTTATCAGTTGACAGATTTTTTATATCTTTTATGGGAACCGAGATAATTGACCTGCAAGCATAGGAGTCGTAAGCGCGGCCAAGCGCGTAGTTCGGCTTTGAGCTCACTCATCTCATTTTGTGTAAAATATCAAGTCTCATTTTCCATATCCCCCTTCCCCCGTTAACTCTCAGATCCTCCAAAAAATGGATGTTTTCCAGGTGGTCCTTGTCTCCGAACTCTACGCGAATCTAATGCAAAAACGCGCTCGAAACATGTCTCGAGAAGCGTTCATCGTCGAGAATCTCTACGTCTCCAAACACATCATCCCATTCATTCCAACCGATATTCGATGCATTCGATACATTGATCAAACTGCCGACGCCGCGACGATTTCCACGTCATCAAGTGCAATGGATATGCAGAGTTGCCGATTCTGTCACTCTAGATATTCGCTGAATCGAGCATTCAAATAGATTCTGTCCTTTTAAAAATTTATTTTCATAAGTTTTGGAAATACAGTAGCCGGGAATGAATCGTCAAGTTTGGAGCTCTCAAAAAGTAGGTCAAAATTGCTGGATTGTCTTAAAATTTTCAGAAAATATGGAACAATAATAGAGCTTTATTTTTGTAGTTGACAACTTTTTTGAAAAATCACTCCCAGAAAAGATAGACGACATTTTCAAGGGTCCTCTTTTTTCAAGAGAAGATTTTCAAGAAAAAATATATGCCGTTTTCTAGAGTCCTATATTTCCAGGTATCGATTTTTCATAAAAAAATGTCAGCTGTGAAAATATAGATCTATTTTCGTTCTATTTTTTCTGAAATTTTCAGAACAATCCAATTGTTTTGACCTACTTTTTGAGAGCCTTAAACTTTGTTATTTCTCATTGAAAATGCTGGAATATCAATTTTTTCGGTTACTGTACTTCAAAAGTTTTAACATGGTGTAGATTTACGAGAAAAGGAGAATTTGAATTTTCAAATAGAATTTTAAGACTTTCGGCAAAATTCGAAATTCCAAGAACTTTCTGAAAATATTTGAATTTCGTCAATTTTTCGGGACTTTTCCGAATTTTTCGAATTCCAAAAATTGAGATTCCCGCCAAAATTTTTTCCTGCTTTTTGAATTTTCCAACTCTCCGAATCTTGTAAATCTACATCAGTACTATTTAGGCTCCGCCCCCTTTTCTGAACCCCGCCCACTTTGAATCATCCATAATCCCAAATTTTTTTTCTAATTATTTTTTTTCTTTAAAAAACGGGCAAAAACCATCTGTTAAAAAATTATTATCGAACAATTTTCTTTCCAAAT
The DNA here is from genome assembly GCA_027920645.1 of Caenorhabditis nigoni. Lineage (NCBI taxonomy): Eukaryota > Metazoa > Nematoda > Chromadorea > Rhabditida > Rhabditidae > Caenorhabditis > Caenorhabditis nigoni. The sequence continues at coordinate 16,295,458 of CP115866.1, forward strand.
TCTTTCCCACTATTTTTCCAGATTTTTTATCTAAATTCTTTTTTTTTAATTTTCAAAATTTCAAATTCCCGCCAAAATGTCACCACCATCTTCTTTTCACATCCAGGTGAGCTGTTCCATCGAATTTGTGGAATTTTTTTTGAGAATTTTCAGAAATTTATTTTCGAAAATTGAAAAAAATTTCAATCAAAAATTTGATTCGGAGCAGCTCACAGTGATTTCATATCTTTTCAATTCCATCACTGACATTCCAATTTTCTTAATGAATCAATTTTTTTCTAGAATTCTCTTTTTTTATTTTTAAACAAGAATAAAAACATTTTTGTATTAAAGGAGGACTCCGACCAAAAATTTTTATTGCATTAAAATGTTCGAAAAGTTATCTATTTTCCCAATATTAAAGCGAAAAAATTCGAAATAAATCCGAAATCCCCGAAAAATGCCGTTAAAAGCGAAAAATTTTCAAAGAAAAGTTGCTCGGAGGGACGAGGATTTGAATTCCCGCGCAGTGAGAAACTTCGGCCACGGCGCCGTACAGGCTTTTTTCAAGTGGCCGACAGTGTTTTTTTTACGTTATCCACCTGCCGGACATGAAAACGTCAGAAATCCGGAAAATTTGCCATGTAAGAAAGGCGCTATGATGCCGTGGCCTAGGTTTCTCACTGCGCGGGAATTCAAATTCTAGTTTTTTTTCAACGGCGTTTTTCGGGGATTTAGGATCCCTTTTGAATTTTTTCGCAATAATATTAGGAAAATAGATATTTTTTGAAACATTTTAATGCAATAAAAATTTTTGGTCGGAGTCCCCCTTTAATTTGGTCTTTTGGATAGATAATATGTGTTCCGATTTTTTCTTTTACAATGTTTTTTTTTTCAATTTTTGGACACAAAGAAGCCGTAAATGAATAGCAAAGTTTAGAGGATTAAAAAATAGGTCAAAATCGTCAAATTGTACTGAAAATTTCAGAAAGTATAACACAAAAATTAAGCTTCATTTTTGTAGAAGACAACTTTTTTGAAAAGTTTTTCCCGGGAAAGATAGGTGACATTTTCAAGAGTCCTATTTTTTTCAGATATCGATTTTTCATAAAAGTTCTCAACAGTAAAAATATAGCTCCATTTTTGTTCTATGTTGTCAGAAATTTTCAGGACAACCCGACACTCTTGACCTACTTTTTGTGAATTTTAAACTTCGCTATTTATCATTGGAAAAGATAATAATTAATTTTTTTCCGGTTACTGTATTCAAAAAATAAATTAATTCAAATAAAAATTCTTATTGCTTTTCAACTTTTTCAAAAGTCTACAGATTGACAGGGGGACCAACAGACGGCTCTAGAGTTTTATTCGAAAGGAAGATTAAGTTTCGAAAAACTTTCTTGAAATGAAGATAAAAAACAGGATTTTTCAGGATTTCGTGTACTGGATTAGCCAGACAAATCTAGTCTGTTGATCCCTTTCGCCACGTAGAGGCTCAGTACATAGAAAGGGGAAAAAGGTTTATTTACCAATGGGATCACCTTCAAAAACCCATTGTCCTCCGTCTGATCATCAGCAGTCGTGGATGTGCCCCAGTCTAGTGATAAAGCCGTCCAGCAAACCGTAGCCCGCATGACCGACTAGACCAACTAGCCCGGTGCCCACCAGGCCCACCTCACAAACATTGAACGGTGTCCTCCGTCTGATCATCAGCAGTCGTGGATGTGCCCCGGTCTAGTGATAGAGCCGTCCAGCAGACCGTAGCCCGCATGACCGACTAGACCAACTAGCCCGGTGCCCACCAGGCCCACCTCACAAACATTGAACGGTGTCCTCCGTCTGATCATCAGCAGTCGTGGATGTGCCCCGGTCTAGTGATAGAGCCGTCCAGCAAACCGTAGCCCGCATGACCGACTAGACCAACTAGCCCGGTGCCCACCAGGCCCACTTCACAAACATCGAACGGTGTCCTCCGTCTGATCATCAGCAGTCGTGGATGTGCCCCGGTCTAGTGATAAAGCCGTCCAGCAGACCGTAGCCCGCATGACCGACTAGACCAACTAGCCCGGTGCCCACCAGGCCCACTTCACAAACATCGAACGGTGTCCTCCGTCTGATCATCAGCAGTCGTGGATGTGCCCCGGTCTAGTGATAGAGCCGTCCAGCAGACCGTAGCCCGCATGACCGACTAGACCAACTAGCCCGGTGCCCACCAGGCCCACCTCACAAACATTGAACGGTGTCCTCTGTCTGATCATCAGCAGTCGTGGGTGTGCCCCAGTCTAGTGATAGAGCCGTCCAGCAGACCGTAGCGTACATGACCGACTAGACCAACTAGCCCGGTGCCCACCAGGCCCACTTCACAAACATCGAACGGTGTCCTCCGTCTGATCATCAGCAGTCGTGGATGTGCCCCGGTCTAGTGATAAAGCCGTCCAGCAGACCGTAGCCCGCATGACCGACTAGACCAACTAGCCCGGTGCCCACCAGGCCCACTTCACAAACATTGAACGGTGTCCTCCGTCTGATCATCAGCAGTCGTGGATGTGCCCCGGTCTAGTGATAGAGCCGTCCAGCAGACCGTAGCCCGCATGACCGACTAGACCAACTAGCCCGGTGCCCACCAGGCCCACTTCACAAACATTGAACGGTGTCCTCCGTCTGATCATCAGCAGTCGTGGATGTGCCCCGGTCTAGTGATAGAGCCGTCCAGCAGACCGTAGCCCACATGACCGACTAGACCAACTAGCCCGGTGCCCACCAGGCCCACCTCACAAACATCATCGAACTGTGTCCTACCGATTTTTCTTGCCCTTATATATGTGAGAGAAGGGGGCGGGGCTTAGCGCACCTGCATCTGGCTGGCCTCTTCTGGGAAACTCCGCCCCCTTTTCAAACGTTTTAGGTGTTGTTGTTGTCATCAGATAAGTAATTAGGGGGCAATAAACCGACATTGTGAGTGATGTTTTGACATGCCTGTGACAAGGTGAAGAGGATAAGACGATAGATGATCTATCCCGGCCCGGCCCGGGTTCCGAAAATTTCAAAATTTTTCTGGTAATTTTTGATACATTTTTGTCAAAATAATCATTTTAAAGCACGAAATTTTTCCCATGACCCTTCTCAAACCTGAAAACAAAGAAATTTTGAAAAAATGTTCCAAAAAATCCAATGTTCTCTCAAAAAATGACTCTTAAAAATTTTCTGCCTCAAAAACCCGGGCCAGCCGGGCCGGGCCGGGCCAGTGGAAATTCCTCCACCGGCCCGCGACATGTATGATTCGCATCTTTTGACCTTTTTGGAATCGATCGGGGACCATGAAGGAACTAGAGTTGTCAGGAAGTAAAATTCTGGAACTCGGTAGTCAGAAGTAAAAGTGTATTTCCGGAAGTCGGAAGAAAAAAATTTTTTTTGGAAAAAAAAATAAATTTTTGAGTTCGGACCTCGGCAGCCGGAAGTAAAATTTCCAACTCGGAAGTCGGAAGTGAAAATTTCTAACATCTCTGGAAGGAACTCAGCCAACAATACCTAGAGAGAGCACAATTTTCTAGATTTCCTAGATAATTTTTCTATTAAAGGTGGGGAGACATGAAAAAAATAATGTTATCGAAATTCCGTTCAAATATGCCCCTCGAGGAGTTGAACTTGTGGGGGCGAGGATTGAGGGTGCGGCGCCGCTACCGACTGAGCCACGCGGGCAAAGAGGCAGCCGGCGCCCGATTGCATACATAAAGGCGAGGACGACAGCTGTACGCAGAGTGACATTAAGCGTTGTACACCGTCACGGTAGAATGCATACTCTGGCTACAAAAATCCTACGAAAAATCTCCTGTCCCCCCACCTTTAATTTGGTCTTTTGACATTTTTAAAAATTTTTAATTTCGAAAAAAACCATTTCAATAATTTTAATTTTTTTTTTCTAATAACAAGAAATATTTCGATTAATTGTAGTTTTGAAGAAAAAAAAAAGAGAAGAAACAGGAATAACAAAAAAAATCATACTTGTAACGGGCCGGGCCGGGCCGGGCCGGGCCGGGCTTTTTTCGGAATTTCAAGGCCCGGGCCCGGCCCGGCCCGGCCCGGCCCGGGCCCGGCCCGAGCCCGGCCCGGCCCGGCGGGCCCGTCATTTCACTAATTTTGAAATTTTCAAAAAAACACATAAGGGGGGACCCTTATGTGATTTTTTTCGATCAAAAATTTTTTTCGAGTTTTTTCTATCTTTTGTGATCAGACATACAAACAATCCAAAAAACGAAAAAAAAATGGAGAAAATTGTATTTTGGCTCAAAATTTGGCTCAAAAATACAGGTTTTTTTTCTACCGGGCCCTCCGGGCCGGGCCCGGGCCTTGAAAATTTCCTCAGGCCCGGCCCGGCCCGGCCCGGCCCGGCCCTGGCCCGGCCCGGGCCCGGGCCCGGGCCCGGGCCTTGGCGGGCCGGCCCGGAATTTTACAAGTATGAAAAAAATCACTAAAAATTCTAGAATAACTACTACTTGAAGAAGAAAAAACATAGGAAAAACAGGAAAAATATGGACCGTAATCAATGAAAATGGCGGGAAATTCAAAAAAAACCGAGGAAAATTAAGATTCTGCTGCTTTTTTCTCCGGTTTCTCACTCGTTTCCTCGCTTTTTGGCTCTTCTTTTTCCACTGGTGGTTCTTGAGGTTTATCTGAAAATTTCAACTAATTTTTTACTAAAAATTGGTCTAGAATCCTCGATTTTCACTCAATTTTTCCAATTTTTACATCAAAAAAATTCTTGAAAAATCGCCAAAAATTTACCAATTTACCCGAAAATTTTCCGCTTAATTTTGCCTAGAAATCCCTCGTTTTCTTGATTTTCGTCGATAGTTTCCGCTTTTTCCACCACCGGCTCTTCATCGCGTTTTTTGCGGTTTTGCTCTGATGCACCTAAAAATTTGGACCATTTTTTGTTTTTTTTATTCAAAAGTTTCAGAAATTTTTCTGGAAATTTCCAGAAAAAAAATCTGGAAATTTCCAGAAAAATCGTGTATTTTTAGATGCATCAGAAGGAATGCAAAACAGTAAAAAACAAGAAAATTTTGAAAATTCCAAAAAAATTAATTTTTCACGTGACCTAGATTTTTTCAGGTCGTGGCCTAATTATTTCTAGGTCATGGCCTAATTTTTCAGGTCACGACCCAATTTTTTCTGGGTCATGACCTAGATTTTTTTACGTCATGACCTAGTTTTTTCTAGGTCATGACCTAGTTTTTTCTAGGTCGTGACCTAGTTTTTTCTAGGTCATGACATAGTTTTTTCTAGGTCGTGACCTAATTTTTTCTAGGTCGTGACCTAATTTTTTCTAGGTCGATAATTTTTTCTAGGTCTAGGTCACGACCTAGTTTATTTTAGGTCGTGACCTAGTTTTTTTCTAGGTCACGATTTTTCTGGGTCATGACCTAATTTTTTCTAGGTCGTGACCTAGTTTTTTCTAGGTCATGACCTAGTTTTTTCTAGGTCATGACCTAATTTTTTCTAGGTCGTGACCTAATTTTTTCTAGGTCGTGACCTAATTTTTTCTAGGTCATGACCTAGTTTTTTCTAGGTCATGACCTAATTTTTTCTAGGTCGTGACCTAGTTTTTTCTAGGTCATGACCTAATTTTTCTAGGTCATGGCCTAGTTTTTTCTAGGTCATGACCTAATTTTTCCTGGGTCATTTTCGGAGTTTTTTCACGTAATTTTTTGATTCAAAAATCGCTTTTCTGAGGAATTGTTTTCTCAATTTCGACGAAATTTTCGTTCTTTTCTCAAAATCACCTTCCGTCTTCTTTGCCTTCTTCTCTTCCTCTGTCGTCTTTTTCTCCGTTGATGATTTTTCCACATTTTCCAGTCCTTTAATAGTTCCATCCTTTAGTTTTTCCGTCGCCGCCCACGCCAACATGATTGCTTTCTGTTCGGCTGTCAGGTATTTCGGCACCGCGACCTTGATGTGCATATATTGATCACCGTGGCCTATTGAGTGCAATCGTTTCACTCCTTTTCCGGTTAATCTGGAAAAAATGATTCGAAAATGGCTAAAATACGCCCACATTCGGTTTTTAGTGGTCCAAAAACCATGAAAAATGGTCCAAAATTTCATGAAAAATGGTCCAAAATCCATGTAAAATAGTCTAAAATTTATGAAAAAATGGTCTAAATCCATGAAAAAGAGTGCAAAATCCATGGAAAATAGTCCTAAATCCATGAAAAACGGCTCAAAATTCCATGAAAATGGTCCAAAAAACCACAAAAATGCCGCTTTTCTGTCAAAAAATTAAGGATGAGCAACCCAAGATGTTTTGTGTATCATTTTCAGCCAATTTTAAACGATTTTGAGCTAATTTTTAGAGTTAAATAGCGTAAAACCTGTAATAGAAGGGCCCCATACTTTCAAGTTTGAGCTCAATTATCTCAGCTCCTATAAAAGATATCGAAAATGTGTCAACTGATAAAATGTATCAGACATTATGATAAAAAATTTATTAGTTGAAACATTATTGATATCTTTATCAGGAACCGAGATAAATTGGCTCAAGTTTGACAGTGTGGGGGCCCTTCTATTAGGGTTCATTTTGACCGATTTTTCCAGCTCAAACTCTTCGAAATCCCTTTATTTTCTTTTAATTTCCCCCACCTCATTTTGGTATGACTACCAGTTCCAGCTGGAATATGAACATAGGTGTCTCCATTGATTCCAGGTACTTTAACAGTTCCACCGAGTACCGCCTGTGCTAATGAGATCTCCACATCACAATGAATATCGTCTTTTTCTCGACGGAATTTCAGCGATGGTGCCACGTTGAACCGAACGAAGACTTGGTTTTTGCCAACTTGGAATTTCAAACTGTCGCCGTTATTCGTGCCAGCTGGAACGTTGAAGGACACTTGACGACGTTGCACCGTCTGACCTTCTCCTTCACATTCTTGGCAGGGATTCTGGAAATTGAATTTTCAGAATTTTGGAATTCTTAAACCTTAAAATAGATTATTCCCACCCCAACAAACCTTATTATAATGTCCACTGCCTCGACATCTATTACACGTCGTCTGATAGAAGAATCCGCCCTGAAGACGTTGGGAAATCGCTCCAGTACCATTACAATACGGGCACGTCGTCTTTTTGAAGCCTGGCTCGACTTGTGATCCGTGACATTTTAGACAATCTTCGACAACGTTGACGAATACATTTTTAGTGGCTCCTCGGACCGCTTCCTCGAATGAAATGTCCATTACCATCTCTTGAGCAGCAGAATGGCCGAAGGCTGATTGGGCAAAGTTGTCGAAGTTGAAACCGCCCTGAAAAATGGGTTTTTGGAGGGAGAATATGGAGAAAATGGCTGGAAATAAGGACAAAAATAGCCAAAACCCTGAAAATTGAAGCTAGAAAATGGCATAAAAAATGGACTGAATACATCATTTTTTGGCTCGAAATCAATTAAGCTTAAGAAAAGCTTTTTAGAGGGAAAATATATAGCTTTTTCAGCAGTTTTATTAGCCAAGAAAAATAAAAATTTTGAAAAAAAAAAAGATTTTCCTGACCCATAAAAAATATGAATTTCCAACAAAAAATAACACCTCCTACACCATTTTTCTGCCATTTTCACCGATTTTTCACTCAAAAAACCTTAAAATCTCACCATTCCACCCCCTCCAGCTCCTCCTCCGAACGCCCGTCTAAAGATCTCATTCACATCGACATTTCCATGATAATGGAATCCACCGCCCGGCGCTCCGCCCCTTCCAGCCTGACCACCACCACTACCAAACGAATCGTATTCTTGACGTTTTGTATCGTCGGAAAGGACCTGGAAGCAAAACAAAATTTGATTAAAACCCCCAAAATCAAAATTCTGACCTCATAAGCCTCAGAAATCTCCTGGAATTTCGTCTGCGCCTCTTTCGTCTTGTTCACATCCGGATGGTATTTTTTGGCAAGCTGAAAACCTCTCTTTTAGCACGAAAAACCAATTTTTTAAACAGCTTTTACTTGAAAATACGCCTTTTTAATGGATTTTGCATCAGCCTTCTTGTCAACGCCCAGCGTTTTATAATAGTCTTCCTTTGACAGTTGTTGTGTTGTGTGGAGTTGCGCTGAACATTAAATCATTAAAAAACTTGAAAAAAATTGAGGAAAACCCTCAGAGAATTGTATTAAAATTACCATTTTTCACTGCTGATGTTGTCGGCGCCAGTAGAGGCACTGTACGATGGACTAGGCCGGCAGTTCGGTTTAAAACGAACATTTCGAGTACCCTGAATTTAAATATGTAGCTTTAAAAAATTTTTGAATAAGGGAAAATTGAGAAAAACGGAAAATATCCCGAAAAAAATTAATTTCTTTTTTCAGAAAGTGTGCAAACACCGCGGCGCAAAGTCACACAGCGGGATTTCGGAGCATCGTTTATAGAGGGAAACTTGAATTTCGTCATATTTCGAAGATTTTAAATCAATTTTTCCGAGTTCTAACACCAAAAATCCTGAAAAATGCTAACTTTTAACGACAACAAGGCCGGTATGAGCGGTTTGGACAAGGAAAAAATCACAAAAGTCATCGAAGAGAACACCTCCGCCTCCTATTCGGAATTTTCCAAAAAACAACAGTCTAGAATTGAGGAAAAGGTGTTGGAAATCAAGAATCGGCTGAGTTCAGCGACGAAAGAAGAACGTCAAGGTGCTGAGCACTTGATGAAAAATCTGGAAATAAAACTGGAAAGTCAGCGAGACCTGAGTCGAGACTGTGTCTGTATAGATATGGATGCCTATTTTGCGGCTGTTGAAATGCGAGATGATCCGAAATTACGGACTGTTCCGATGGCTGTTGGATCGGCAGCAATGCTGGTGGGATTTTTGAAATTTTTTTCCAAAAAAATCCGATTTTTGGTCTAAAAATCAACATTTCCCATTCCAGAGCACCTCGAACTACTTGGCTCGACGATTCGGGGTTCGTGCCGGAATGCCTGGTTTTATTTCCAAAAAATTGTGTCCAAATCTAACTTTAGTACCTGGAAACTACACAAAATATTCAAAAATTTCCCGCCAGTTCTCGGAAATCTTCGCCGAATACGATGGAGACGTGGGGATGATGTCGTTGGATGAGGCGTATATTGATTTGACTGATTATGTCGCTGCGAGAACTGAGAAAAGTAATAAAATGCGAAAATCGAGCTAAAAAACGAGAAATTGAGCTAGAAAATCGTTGAAAAACGCTGAAAATTCTGGAAATTCTGAAAAAATTTCGATTTTTGTAAAGTTGAAATTTATTCGATTTTCCGAAATTTGACCTGAGAATTCCAATTTCTTTTTTTTTTTTTTTTTTTTACTGAAAATCGAAAAAAGTCTAGAAATTTCGAAAATCGAAAACTCTAGAAAATCGGAAAATTCTGGAAATTCTGTAAATCGAAAATTCTGAAAAAAACCAAAAATTTAAAATCCTGAGATTTTCGAAAATTGAAAAATTCTGAAAATTTAAAACTTTAGAAATTTGGGAAATTGAAAATTCTAGAAATTCTGGATTTTTCAAAAAATTGAATATCCTGAAAATTTCGAAAAAATCGAAATTTCTGAAAACTGAATTTGATATTTTTCAATTTAAAAAATTCAGCTTTCGACGAAATTTCGGTTTTCAGATCCTCTAAAAATCCAAATTCTAGTGTTAAACCCCTATATTTCTATCTAAAAATCCCATTTTTGACCTAAAAACTCGAATGTCGCTTTTTCAGGAATCCTAAAACGCCACCGATACGGTGGCGATTGTCCATGCTGGCTGCCACGTGTCCCAGATTCAGAATCTCCAGAATCCCTGGATTCAGAAGAATCCGAGTGCCCAAAATGCTCGAAAACCCGAAAAATCTACTATGATGACGTGGAATTTGGTACTGGAAGAGAGGAAATCGTTCGGGAAATTCGATTTCGTGTTGAGCAGAAGACTGGATTAACCTGCTCGGCTGGAATTGCAGCCAATTTTATGTTGGCGAAAATTTGCTCGGATTTCAATAAGCCAAATGGACAGTATGTGCTGGAGAATGATCGAGAGAAGATTCTCGAATTTTTGAAGGATTTGCCGATTCGAAAAGTGAGAAAATTGAGGGAAAATCGAGTTAAAAGCTGGAAATTCTGGAAAAAATTCTAAAAATTTTGTTAGAAATTCCAGATTTTTTTTTCGAAATTTTCGAAATTTCAAATTTCCCGCCCATCACCCTATCCATTTCCAGGTTGGTGGCATCGGACGGGTCTCTGAAGCTCATCTCCAATCCATGGATATCCGAACTGTCGGAGATATGCTTCAGAAGACGTCGCTATTCCCATTATGCTTTTCTCCACTCACTCAGGAATCATTTTTGAGGTACTTTGTTTTGAAAATGCGCTCCATTGAACAAGATTCGAATTTGCCTGAAAATTCCACCGAAAATGATCAATTTTGAGCCAATTTTCACAAAAAAAAATGCAAGTGCGCTCCATCGAACAAAATGTAATTTTCAGAAAATTCAAATTCACATCGAAATTTTTGAAAAATGCTGAAAATTTCATAGGAAGTGGTCAATTTTGAGCCAATTTTCACAAAATTTGCAAGTGCGCTCTGCTGAACAAAGTTCAAATTTTCAGCAAAAAAACAGAAAATTCCTTTGAAATTAGTCAATTTTGAGCGAAATAAAAAAATGCTGAAAATTGGCTCAAAATCCATTCATTTTGAGCCAATTTCCACAAAAAATTTCAAGTGCGCTCCACTGAACAAAATTTTTGAATTCCGCTAATTTCAAATTTTCGAAAAAAAAACGATGAACAATGGTCAATTTTAAACCTATTTCCACATTTAATGCAAGCGCGCTCCATTGAACAAAAGCGAAATTTCGAAATTTTTTGAAAAATTCAAAAATTTTCCAGAACCGCCCTCGGCCTCCCTGGCCGCCCATCTTCATCGGATCCCCGCCGAAAAAGTATTTCGGTGGAGCGCACTTTCCAACCAACCGCCGACTTCAAAATTCTGCTTCTAGAACATTCGGAAATCTGTCGAATGTTGGAAGAGGACATCTGGAAATCCGGAGTGACAGGAGGAAAAACGATAACTTTGAAATTGAAATTATCGTCGTTTGATGTGTTGACAAGGTCGTTGACGCCTTCTGAAGTCGTGACGACGTTGGAGGATATTCAGGTTTCCAGATTTTTGAATTTCCAAAATTTTGAAAATTTCAGAAATTCTCCCTGGAACTTCTGGAAAAGGAACGTGGCAAGGAGATTCGTCTTCTAGGCGTTCGCCTCTCCCAGCTGGTGTTCGAAGAGGAGAAAAAGAGCAAAACGGTAAGAAAGTGGCTTGGCGGGAGTTCAAAAATTTCAAAAAATTTCAGATCCAAGACTTCTGGAACGATGCCAAGCTGAAAACTCAGAATCCTCCAGAAGACGTGACGTCATCTCCAGACGACGTCATCGAAATGGAGACCCGAAAGTGTCCGATTTGTGGTGATGACGTGGAAACTGGACGTCTTCTGGAGATTCTGAATCGCCACGTGGATGAGTGTATCCGGAAAATGAGTCAAGAAGACGTCGAAACGCCAGACTTGATATGTATCTCGGTGGAGAAAACGGAGAAGAAAGTTTCGAAAAATTTGAATTTTTCAAAAAATTCAAATTTGGCGCCAACGAAAAAGCGAAAAATCCAAGAGAAGAATCAGATGGGGACGACGAAGAAAGTGGCGACAATCGACTCGTTTTGGAAGAAGAAGAATTGAAATATTGATTTTTGTTGAATTTTGCAATTTTTCGATTTTTGAAATTTTTGAAAAATTCATTTTTTTCAGATTTTTTTTGCATTTTTTATCATTTTTTTTGAAATTTTCGAAAATCCAAAATTTTGAAGTTTGCAACTTTTTTTGTTAAAATTTCTGAAATTTTCAGAATTTTCGGATTTTTTTGAAAATTTCGAAAAATTCAAATTATTGATTTTTTCTGTAAATTCTTACTGTAATACTCATTTATGTGTTTCCCTGTGAATATCTCACCTTATTGTCATGACTAATTTGAATAAATTTGCTTCCGGTTTTTTGAATTTTATGATTTTTATGTCGAAAATAATCGATTTTTATTGATTTTTCTTAACTATTATTTGTCTGAAAATCTAGATTTTTTTCCAGAAAAATCCTTTAAAATGCTGGAAATTCCAAAACTAGAAGAACCCGACGACGATGGTTATGGGATTGGTGAAAAATTCCATTTCTTGAAATATCAAAAAAATTCAATTTCAGATTATTCTAGAATTTCGAATTTTGAATTTCCAAAAATTGAAGAACCGGATGGACATCCGGACACACAGACAGACATTTTGAATGATAATTTGAGGACTTTTCCAAAGAATTCTGAAAAAAGAAGATGGAAAGATACAGATAATGATAGTGAAGAAGAGGAGGATGGAATAGGTAAAAGCTTTCAGAGCGGACATCGGGACACACAGATATATAGACTTTTTTTTTCAAAATTCTGATTTTTTCAACTTTTTCGAAATTTTGGAATTTCAGTCTTTTTTCTGGTTTTTTTTTCAATTACTTTCAGACTTTTTTAGGTCCCATTTTTTAATTTTTGCATTCCGTAAAACCTCTAATAGAAGGGCCCTCACACTTACTTTCAACTTTAAGACAATTTATCTCGATTCCTGGGAAAGATATCAAAAAGTTGTCAACTGATAAAATATTGGTGATATTATGATAAAAAATTTATCAGTTGACAACTATTTGATATCCTTCACAGGAATCGAGGTATATGGGCACAAAGTTAGAGGGCCCTTCTATTACAGGGTTTTACCGTTTTTATTTTTTCCAGAATATTCCAAACCACCCAGAAAATCATCCAAAAAATACGACGAATGGCTTGACGCAGTGATATCCAGGAAAGCACAGGAATACAGAGAGCTGGATACTGTAGAAAAGATGTTGGCTGCGTATCCAGGAGGAGCTTGTAAGTTTGAAAAATCGATAATCGATTTTTTGCAAAATTTTTAGACCTTTCTCGGGTTCTCAGCTATTTTCAAAGATTCTTTATCGATTTTTTCGTATTTTTTTGTCTGAAATTCGATGGAAATTTGATAGTGTTCGCGAAGATTACTGTAGATTACTGTAGAAAATCTTCTAATATTTTGTAGACTTTTTGTCTGCATTTTGACGTGATTATGTTTGCGAAAAATAGCTTCCTACAGTAATCTTCGGGAATGAAATTTCGGACGAAAAAGCCGGAAAAATCGAAAAGAAGTCTTTTAAAATGGCTGAAAATCCTAAAAAGGTCTAAAAATTTGGCGAAAATTCAAGAAAAAATCAATTTTCCGAGCACTAATGAGCCATTTTAGGACCTAAAAAATGGTAGATTTCGAAGAGAATTCAAGAAAATCTATGGAAAAAGTTGAGCTTTAAAGCTTAAAAATTTAAAATTTTTTTTAAATTTCAGCTAAAAAAATCGATTTTTCTTTAATTTCAGTCAAACAAGATCCCAGGAATTGGACCGCCGAAGAAGCCAAAAAGCATGAGCAATTTTTGGAAAATCAAAAATTCGATTTATCGAGAAGAGGGATAGTGTTGGTTTCCAAGTTGTGCAGGTCTGAAAGTAAGCTTTTTGTACTGAAAAATGTTTTTAAAATTGGAAAAATTGGTTCTAAACGTTTTGAAATCGCTCTAAAAATTTCAGTTTTGTGCTGAAAAATGAATGACTCGAATTCAAAAATTTGGCTTAAATTCTTAATTTTCAGTGACAGAAAGTGAACAAAATCGACTGGAAAATCTGTCAAATTCCAAATTTCAAATCTACGATGTTCCTGGTCGTGGTGGCTTCTATAAAATTGAAATGAAAGGAAGTAGTGGTCCAGAAGACGTGAAGAAGGCGTGCGACGTTATTGACGAATTTTGCTGGCAGAAAATTGAGGAGAATTTTCGAGAACTCGGAGTACAACAAGAATATTGGTGTCAAATTCCAGAAAAAGTTCAGCGGAGTCGAGATTTTAAGGAGAAGATGCTCGGGTTGATTGTGCGGTTTTCTTCAAATTTGATGTTTCCGATTCGCTGAGTCAAATTCGAAAAAAATGATTTTCAGAGCGGAATTCTGAAAATATTGATTTTTAGAGTCAAATTTGTCAAATTTAGAAAATATCGATTTTTGAGCCAATTTGAAACTTTTTGATTTTTCGAGCTAAATATGAATTTTTCAATTTTTAGAGTCAAATTGGAAATTATTGATTTTCAGAGTTGAATTTCGAAAAATTGATTTCTCCAGCTAAATTCGAAATTTATTGATTTTTGAGAAAAAATTTCAAAATTTTGATTTTTTTTTTGCTTGAAATTTCTTGGATTTTAGAGTCAAATTTGTTAATTTTTTAAACTGAAATTTCGAAAACTTGAAGCTGAAGTTTTAGATTCAAATTTTTAAATATCACCACTTTGCAAATGCGCTCGAACGCGAACATACTGTAATACTACAGTAAAATTGCTCAAAAACTACAAAAATCCCAGAAATTCTTCAAAAATTCCGAAAAATTCCTCAAAAATCCCAGAAATGTATTCAAAACATCCGTAAATCCGAAAAGAAATCTTCAAAAATCCCGAAAATTCTTCGAAAATCTCAAAAAATGCTGCATAAATTCCAAAAAATTCTTCAAAAATCCCGAAAATTCTACAAAAATCCATGGAAATTCTTCGAAAATCCCAAAAACTCCTTTAAAATTTCCAAAAAACCCGAAATTTTTCCAGATGAAAACTGGTGTCCGCTGTCTGACCTACCGTAAGAGCTGGGCTCAAAACAACGACCCAATTCACTTCTACGGCTACCCAGACATGCTGAAAAACGCGAAAAACGCATTGGACAAAATAGTTTCCGATTTTTACAACCAAAAAATCTACAAAATCGAAGCGAAATTCGTTGGAGAAGTGATGGGAAAATCAGGAGTTAACCTGAAGGAAATTCAACGGAAAACGAATACAAATATCAAAATTTCAAATGAAATCACTGAAGAAGGGACTCGTGACGTCATGATTCGTGGTGATGAGCAATGTGTTGAGAAGGCGTGGATGTGGATTCTGGAGATTATTCAGAAGAGGGAGAAGGAAGAAGAGGAGAAAGAAGACGTCAATAATTCTGGGAAATTTGAATTTCCCGCCAATCCTATCATCCACGTAATGGAAATTCCACTTTTCTACGTCCCCAGAATCCTTGGAAAACGGGGATCAAAAATTCGAGAGATTCAGAAGACATCTGGCGCCAATTTGAGTTTTGAAGAGTTTGAAATTAAGGGACAAAAGACTCTGAAAATCTCCGGGACCCGACAAGAAGACGTGGATCGGGCGGTTCGGGAAGTTGAAGACGTGATGAGACGGTGTGAGAAATATGAGAAGGGACGATGATTGTTTTAAATGTTTTATTTGTTTTGTCTTGTCAATAAAAATATTTTTTGAAAAATAGTTTTTTTTTTTAATTTTGAGGAATTTCGAAATTTAGGAAAAAAAAAATAATCGAAAATGAAATATTCGACGGTGGGCGGAGCTTAAGAGTCGAGCCGAATATTAAAGGCGGATTTAAAGGAGCATGTATTTTCTTTATGAATTTTTGGTACACTTTTTTTTCGATTTTTCGATAAGTTTTATAAAATTTGAAATATTTTTGAAACAGAAATCCGGGAAAAACCAATAAAGTTTGTCAAGAAAAAATAGGCCAGAAAATAAATACCAAAAGACATGCACCTTTAAATGCGCCTTTAAACATATTTTAGCTTACGGTAGTTTTCGTTGTGGGACTTAGAGTGATAGAACACCATTTTTGCTGAAAATTTCTGAAAAAAAAACTTTTTTATCTTTCATAAATTTTCCCGTCCTTTAAGAGTCAAAATTCGGAATCAGCGATTTTCAATTTTCCCTCAATTTCCCTCCCAAAATTCACACAAATTATCGCCTGAAAAAATCAAATTGTTGAAAGAGTCTCCCCGATTCACCCATCTCTGTCTCTATTTTAATTAATTGTGTTGCGGCAAATTGGACACCTCTTTCTTGCCTCTTCTCATCTTCTTATCCGCCTATTCAATCTCTATTTTTCCTCATCCGTTTGACACAATTAAAATACCTATTTGTGCGACGATATGGATACATCTCGGGCGGTACGTGTGAAGAGAATGGGATTCTCATTAAGGAGCGATTCAGATGAGTATCTTCTGAAGTCTCATGTGGATTCTCAGAATCCTTGAGAGTAGTTGAAACAACCTAAGCAATCTTTTAGGAGCCTTTAAAAAAGTCCGAAGGAAGTTTAAAGGAAGGAACCTGAACGGAAACCTTAAATAAAACCATAAAAACTTAACGGAACCTTAAACGAACCTAAAAGCATCATTAAAGAAACCTCAAAGGAACCTTAAAGAAACCTTGAAGAAACCTTAAAGGAATCTCAAAGGAAGCTTAAAGAATACCTTAAAGGAACCTTTTAAAAAAGCTCAAAGGGACCTTGAATGAAACTTAATGGAACCTTAAAAGAACCTTAACGAAATTTTAATGGGTCCTTAAAGAAACCCTAAGGGAACCTTCAAGGAACCTTAAAGAAACTTTAAAACAAGTCTAAAGCAATCTTGAAAAAGTCTTGATGAAACCTCATAGGAATCTTTGAGGAACCTTGAATCAATCTTGAAAGAACATTATAAGAGGGGAAACTCAACACAATTTTTCGGATGGGACTACGCATTCTGATGTGATGGTGTACAGTTATTGGCGTTCACACTATTCGATGTGACTACAGTATCTCTATTAGTGGGTACTCTGATGTTTCGACGGCGCCAATGCTTTAGAACAGTCGGAATGCCCGAAAATGTAAAAATCAAGTTTCAGAAAATCCAGATCCTGAAATGTTCAAATAATTCAAACCCCCGCCAAAATGACCAATAACACCTTCCTTGGATTTTATGAATATGATTGATGAGGATATGCACATTGTATTTGAGATTGCGCAATGTTTATATTAGGATGAGCAATGTGGGCATCAAGTCTAGTGGCAATCCGGAAATGACACGAGACTCTCGTGTCGAGAGGGATAGTACTAGTACATATAAGCATATATGGTGGTACAAAGGGGGAGAACTTTTCGTGTGAGAATTGCAACAAATGAGAACTCGTACGAATAAGAACTCGTTAAAATACAGGTCAAAACATGGATTTTTTTGGAAAATCTTGAAGTATCGTGAAGAGCAAGACCATTTCAAAACTATTTTTCTAAGAAAGTTGGATCCTGAGCCAGATATTAGAGCCGGTAAACTGAGTTCTTATTTTCGAGTTCTCATTTGTAGCAGTTCTCACGTGAAAAGTTCTCACTCTTTGTACCACCGCATATATTGACAGATTTAGAGAAACCATAAGTTCGAACACAGAGATTACTGTAGATTTTGAAATTAAAAATTTGGAATCTGACATTTTTAGGTGGAAATGAGTCTTTGTAGGAGGGGATTTTTGGCTTAAAGTTGTCATTTTCAGATTTTCAGGCACCGAAACTAAGATTTTAAAAACCACGATTTCGGGATTTCCCAGAATTTTTTGAGAATTGGGAAAAAGGGTTTTCAATAAGTACAGTATTCCTGGAAAGTTCAGGTGCCTGGAGCAAGACTTTAAGCTTATCCGATTTAGTCGAAAATTTGTGGGTGTACCAAACAAAACTAGAACTTCATTTTTGCAGTTGACAACTGTTATGGAAAATTCCATCTGGGAGAGTTACAGCGTAAGCAGGGCGCGACGGCTCAGGCTTCAGCCTTCTTGCGGCTCCACGTGGCATTTCTCTTCAGGCATCAATTTTCCATAAAAGTTGTCAATTACAAAAATGAAGCTTTGTTTTTGTTTGATATACACAACAATTTCCAAAAAGATAGAACAAGTTTAAAGCTGTTTTGTAGCCAGTCAAAAACAAAAATTTTCGGATGACTTTGAATTTTTAGAGGAATTTGAGGTCCCATTTCCTTATCCTAACATTTTCTTCATGCCAATTCTCTCCGGTTGTCCTCGCCCTCAAACAGATTATCTATCTTACAATATCTTGTCGTTTTCCTCATCATCATCTAGTAAATGAATGATGAATAACGGTTACGTATCCTTCTTCTCACCCAGTTGCGCAACCTTCTCAATGTCTTCTTGACCCTGTCTCTCCTGGTTCTTATTTATTGTCATAACATTGACTGGTTTATGTGTGCATTTTTAATAGATTTACAGCCCCGATGCGCGAAAAAGTGTTGACTGGTTTAGGATGGGCTTATCAGGAAGGTGTGATTCTTCGGGGTCAGATGGAAGTTTTGATTGTGAGGATTCTAGAACCTGAAAACCACTTCCCTAGTCTTCCTAAGTGTTGTTAACAAAAACAAAAAAGGTTTCCATCCGAGTGGAATTGAACCTCTGACCTCTTGAACGACAAGCAAAACTGCGACCCGCTAAGCTAGACGAGACATGGAAGCTACTGGTGGCATGGCGTATAGGAAGAAGCGGGAACGCGGTGGTCGCGCGGAGCATGGCAGGCCACCTGAAAAAGGTTTAGGGTTTCAAAAATCATTGGAAGTGAAAAAATTTCCAAAATTTTTCCAATTTCCAAAATGAAGGATTACTGTACTTTTCCCTCATTCGTCTCCTCCCCTTTTGTCATACCACCCCGATTAATTGAAAAGATGCGCCAATTTGTGTGTATACAAGGTAACACTTCTCCTCTTCCTCCTCTCTCTATCAAAACTAATTAAGGGAGGGAAAAAGAGAAGAAGTGACTTCTTCTTCAAAATGTTGAATACTCTCTAAACAAAATAGTACACAGAAGCTGGAGAGACTTCTCTAACCTTACAGATCTAATCTCGCCCGCGCGGGGGCTCGACATGTCTGTGTCTCTTCAATTTGCACACTATTTCAGATTTCTCTTTTCTTCATCAAAGAAGACGACAAAAGTGTTGAAATGCCCAATTTCAGATGACAATCTATCTATATTGCCTTTCTCCAATTTCACTTCCCCTCCCCTCTTTTTTTGTTTTTACCGCGTTTTCTGCTTGGTTGGAGATAGGTAGGTAATTTTTTCAGTTTAATTTTTGTTGTTTTTTGGTATCATATGACTTGGGTTACGGTAGCTCATGACATTACTGTACTTTATCATTCATTCAAAATTTGGTCTTTCCCTTCCAATGCTTCCCACGAAGTTGCGACAATTCCCCCTTTTCTATACGCACTCTGGTGTGGAGTTCTCTCGGTGCAGTCATGTCCGAGTGGTTAAGGAGTTTGACTCGAAATCAAATGGGCTCTGCCCGCGTAGGTTCGAATCCTGCTGACTGCGAATTCCTTTTTGCTTTTTTTCTAAGCTAGATTTTTTGGTTTCTAGGTCATTTTGATATATTTTTGGACATTTTTGATAGCTTTTCCTATTCGAAAAAGTGGATTTCAAAGGACTAGGGTCCCTATTAGCCGTCTTAGAAAGTTGTCAAGACATCAAATTAAGCAAAAGGGGGGAAGGGACACCGCTCATCAGATAAAGAGCCCAATTTTAATTTTAAAGTAAGTAGCTACGCGGGCTCACTTACATGTCAAGATGACACGCGCAATTAGGTGAGGGTCTTTTGCGGGAAAAGGGGAAATTTAGTGTCAAAAGGGAAGAAGTGGCCTAGGATTTGGGAATGGGTGAAGCTAGGCCATAATTTGGAAGCTAGGTCATGAACTTCTGAATTCCTGAAATTCCAATTTTTCATAATTAAAGGCTCTATTAACTTTTGAGTTTCCCAGATTTTCAGGACCTTACAGTCAGAAAATTAGTTCTTACAGTATGGAATTAGTTTTTTTTTCTTCAAATTATCTTCTAGTAACATATCCCAACCTTCTTTCTACATATCTTACATAACTTTTAATTTCGGACCATCTTACGTAATCCATACCCCTCATCCATCATCATCATCTTCCTATTGCTCATTCCCTAATTTCCTGTTTTTCCTACTACTGTATCTCAGCTTATATGGAAATGTTATTTCTAATTAAATCTCCTCATCTTCATCCTCTCTTTGCTTTGCTTGTCATCCCACACACACCCCGTAATTAGGTGTGAAAGGGGGCGGAGCCAAATGAAGTGGGCGGAGCTTCGGGCGGCACGATTGGAGCGCGCCGCCCTTGATGACCCCCGCTCAGTCCCGTTCACTTTTCATGATCAGTTAGTTAAAACCTAGTTTTTATGTTCATTCATGGTCCGAACCAAAATTTGAGTTTTTTCAGAGAGTTAGTTTAGAAACATCTAAAATTTTTAATACCCATAAAAAAGGAGCCCTAAAAAGGTACTAAATATAGACCAACTTTTTTGGAAACTTTTAAAATAGACTAAACAAGTTGAGACCTTCATTTTCCTAGTTGACAACTTTTTGTGTAGGTGCTCCCTGAGCTGGTAT
The DNA here is from genome assembly GCA_027920645.1 of Caenorhabditis nigoni. Taxonomy (NCBI): domain Eukaryota; kingdom Metazoa; phylum Nematoda; class Chromadorea; order Rhabditida; family Rhabditidae; genus Caenorhabditis; species Caenorhabditis nigoni. Next base: position 16,315,822 of record CP115866.1, read on the forward strand.
GCCACGTGGAATCAGGAGAGGAGGAGCTATGCTAGCTCAGGCACCTTCTTTCCACGTGGCATATCTCCTTAGGAAGGGATTTTCCAAAAAAGTTGTCAACTACAAAAATGAAGATCTAGATTTGTTTATTGTATTCTGAAAGTTTCAGAAAAGTAGAGGAAATTAGAAGGTGTTTTTGGAATTTTTGAAAATTCGGTAAAATCGACAAGAATAAAATTTTTGGCACTTTTTTGCAGATTTTCTTTTTTCCTAGATTTCAGCTTTTACTCTATTTGAGAATTTTTTTGAAACTACAGCTTGTGTATGCTTCGATTTGTCTTTCAGTTTTTATCATCCTCTTTTTACTCTTAAACTCTCTTGCCTCATCCCTTAATTTCATTTCTCAGGTTTCTATTGTTCCAGATTTTTCAAAAAAAAAAACCATGATTCTAAAATTCGGAATCGATCAAATCCTTGCCTCCACATTCCCATGCGTTTCCCCACCATCACCAACCATCTCAACACCAGCAACATCTCCATCAAGCATTTCTCCAACTTTTGCGTCGCCGAATTCAGTGAACAATATGTTTCCAGCATGGGTATTCTGTACGAGATATTCCGATCGACCATCTGCAGGTATGTCTAAAGTTCTGTGTGGATCTGAAAAGAAGCAGAAAACTGTGCGATTTTAAGCTTTGAATTGTGAAAATTGGGTCAACACTCGCTGAGATATAGAAGTTAGAAAATTGCGAGCCATTCTTTTAGGAACGCCGAAATTCAATAATCCCAATTTTTTAAGATTTTCGAAAAATTCAAAAAAATTTAAACTGGTACATAGAGAGCTTCCAAATTCAGGACCCCGCCATCGAAAGCCGCGGAAACGAGAATCGACAGGATCCAGTGGAAGTTCGGAAGAGGAGAAACGACCAAGGACGGCGTTCACATCGGAGCAGTTGGATAGGCTGAAACAGGAGTTCCGGGATAACAGGTATCTAGACAACTGGATCTTCATTTTCTGGAAATTCCAATTTCAGATACCTCACCGAGAAGCGAAGACAAGAGTTGGCTCACGAGTTAGGGCTCAATGAGTCTCAAATTAAAATTTGGTTCCAGGTGAGCTATCTTAACATCTATTTTGTCGGTATACTTGTCTCTTTGGGAACAAATAATAGTGGGAAAGGAATAGTAGATAAGGGACCACCACCTATTATAGTTCCCGACAAAGGGACCATGTAATTGTGGGGTGTTAGGAAAAGGGAGTAATAAGGATGAGCGATTAGTGTTAGATTACACACCATGATAAGAGGGAAATATGTGTGGACGAGAGGAGATGTACGAGGAGTTGTAAAGATAAAAGGGATAAGGAGGGTCATGGTAGATCATGACAAGTTTAGGGGAAAGTGAGATATACCGTAAACCCTCGAATAGAGTGTCATCTAAACAGTTAACTTTGAGCCCAAATATCTCGGTTGTTATAAAAGTTATAAGAAAAATTTTCAAAAGACAAAATGTTTATCATATTATCAGTAACATTTCATTAGTTGAAAACTTTTTGATATCTCTTATAGGAAGCAAGATAAAATGGCTCAAAGTGACAGTCATTGAAAGCCGCCGGCGGCCGCCGCTCAAACTGCCCTTCAAGGCGAGAAGCTTGAGTGGCAACTTCACATAACGTTATATATCTTGCTTCCTGTAAAAGATATCAAAAAATTATCAACTGATAAAATTTTCATCATAATATCAACAATATTTTATCAGTTGAGAAAATTTCGATATCTTTTGTGGGAGCTGAGATAATTGAACGTAAAGTGCACTTATATAGAGTTGGCTTCAACAAGACCATCTACGGTAGAACTATCTTCACTCAGCTGGTTTCAAAGATTTTCCGGAAATTCACACAGTTTTGAGATTGGCTGGTTGAGAGCTTTCAAATAAATACATATAGCCATGAGTGTTTTTTTCAGGAATCGAGTTTTATGAATTTTGGCTTTAAAGCCGCATAGGGTGTACTAGGCTTTCAATGATACACAGATTCCCTTTAACCCTTAAAAATTATTAACATATTCCATCTTTCAATTTTCCCATTAAAATTTCAAAATCCCAATTTTTCGAAAACTTTAAAATGTTCAAACATCTCAGATATTCAGATTTTCCGAATTTTCAAATTTTCGACTTTTTGAATTTTTAGGTTTTCAGGTTATTCTAAAGTTTCAGAATTTTCCAAAATCTTAGATTTTCAGAATTCAAAATTTGGAAAAATTTCAGAGTGTTCCAAAATCTCAGAATCTCAGAATCTCAGAATCTCAGAATCTCAAAATCTCGGAATCTCAGAATCAAAAAGATGTTCCGAACTTTCAAATTTCGAAAAAAACCTCCAAATTCGAAAATTTCAGAATTTTCGAATTTTTGAATTTATGAATATCAGATTTTCAGAGTTTTGAATTTTCCAGAAAATCTAGTTTTTTTTCCAAAAATTCCAAGTTGTTTCATATCTTCAAACATACCGGTTCCGTTTGCCCTATGTCTTAAAATTCGAAACCCATAAGATTGATGACTCTCCAAAGCGCGAGAAATTCAAATTCTCTGAGAACATTGGAACTTTTCTTCCCCATCCCATTACTATCCAAATGTTTGTCTTTGTCCCACGACACATGCCGAAAAAGAGAGTGACATTTTGATTAATTACCCCAGTTTTTCTAGGTACAGTATTCCCCCGGTTTAGTTCCTAAACTGGAACCTCATTCGCCATTTCAAACCATTCAAATTTCGTTCAACCTTGACAACATTTTAAGATTTCCCAGATCAGATAGTGTCGTCTCGAATTAGAGGGACGGGAATATTGTTAATTAGACGCTGGTTTGTTACGGAATGTATTAGAAAGGGGGTAATTATCTGATAGGCGGCACATAAAATTATGCGCGCGGTCTTTAGTTATGTAATCAGAACATGTTGGTGGTCCGTGTGACACTGATGGAGAGGCAACAAGAGATAAGGATATTTTGGGATCCTGAAGTTCGGAAGTTCGGGTTCTGAGATGCTAAAATTCTGGAAGTCTGAGATTCGGCATCCTACGATTCTGAGGTTTGAAGGTTTGAATGTTCTAGCTTCAAAAAGTTTCAGGTTCTGAAAAGTTCGGAATTCATGAAGGTTCTGTAAGAAATTCTGAAATTCCAGATTTCCGAATTTTTCAGATTTCTTGTTTCTGAGATTCCGGTAGTTTCGGAAGGAATCTGATATTTTAGAATTTTGAGATTCTGACAGATCTTGAGATTCTGAAGGATTCTGAAGGATTCTGAAATTATGAAGTTCCAGAAGGTTCTGTAGGGTTCTGAAGGATTCTGAAATTCTGACTTTTTGAAATTTTGAGATTCTGAATTTTTCAAGATTCTTAATTTTTGAGATTTGAATTTTTTAGTTTCAGAAAATTTTGAGGACTAAAATTCTGAAATTCTGAATTTAGAAAAATTAAAGAATCAGAAAAACTGAAAACCTGAAATTCGGAAAATGTTAACATTCAAAGACTCCCGGAGATTTTGAGATTCTGAGATTCCGAGATTCTGAGATTTTGAGATTCTATGATTCTAAGATTCTGAAATTCTGAAATTCTGAAATTCTGAAACGCTGAAATGCTGAGATTTTAAGATTCTGAGATTCCAAGATCCTGAGATTCCAAGATCCTGAGATTCTGAGATTTTGAGATTTTGAGATTCTGAGATTCTGAGAATTGGAGATTCTAAGATTTAGAGATTCTGAGATTTTGAGATTGAGATTCCAGAAGGTTCTGTAGGGTTCTGAAGGATTCTGAAATTCTGACTTTTCGAAATTCTGAGATTCTGAAATTCTAAAAATCTAAAAATCTAGTGATTTTGAGATTCCAAGAAAAGGGAAGTCCCCAAAAAACCTAAAAACTGAGAATTCTCCAATTTCAGTGTTTTATAGATTTCAAGCTTCCTATATTCATCAGCTACAGTAACCTTTTTTTTTTAATTTTTCGAAATTTCCCAAAAATTCAAAAACTTCTCCTCCTTCTCACTGGAGTTGGAGGTCTTTTTTGTCGCGCTAAATTGGGTAATTAGTCTCCAAAAAACACGTTTTTTGATGTCACATCAACTGTCAATGAGTTTTTGTTTCAAGTCAAAGGGGGGCTTCGGCACGCGACACTGACGGCTACTAAAAAAAGATTAAAATCTGAGATAAATCGGAAATTTTATGGTCGAAATGAAGAGAAGACGACGTGACAGCACCAGGTGGCCAAAAACATTTAAATTTGAAGGAGGGAACACTATTTGAAAAAAAAAAGTGAGATAGCCTAGAATTCCAAAACTTGGGAAAACTAGGCCACGATGTGATTCATTAAAAAGCTCTAGTTTTGAGAAATCTTTAGCATTTTTCAGATTTTCAAAATTTTGATTTTGAAGGGAGTTATGTCCATTTCAGTTTGATGGCCTAGGAATCCAAAACTAGGCCACATTTTACCAAATTTGAAATGGTCATAACTCGCTTCAAAATCATTATTTTTGAAATCTAAAAATTGATTTGGAATTGTCTAAACCTGTTCTTCACATCCATATGACCTAGTTTTTATTAAATGGCCTAGTTTTTCCGGTTTTGGATTTCTAGGCCGTCATCTTTAAATGGGCATAACTCGCTTCAAAATCTAGGTTTTCGAAATCGGAAACTCGATTTTAGTTTACTGTAGTTATGGGACCATCTAACAAAAAATTTTCTCAACAATTTTCGAAAATTCAATTTTCAGAACAAACGAGCAAAGCTGAAAAAGACCACCGGCGACCATCCCCATCGCTCCGCCCCCACTCCTAACAACCAATTCCAGATAATGGCTCAGCTAGCTCAATCACAAACCCATCATTTTAGACAGTAATTCTCCAATTCTACAGTAATCATCCAAAAATACAGTATCCCGGTTCTCATGTGTTTAGTGATTGTTATAGTTTACCTAGTCTCATTTTTCTGTGGTGGCCTAGTTTTTTTCTAGGCCACTAGATTTATTATCTGTACCTCTATTTTGTTCTTCCAGATCTTTTATATGTTTTACCTCAAGATTATTTTGTTCTCCAAATACTTAAACTTTTTGTCATGACTTGATTTTTTTGTCTACTTTTTTTTGAATATGTTTTTTCTGCCAAATAAAATGTGATTTTTTATTCAAAAACTTTTAAAAAAACGAGGAAAAATCAAGTATAGGATTACGGTATTCATTCACGAACCGGGCGAAGGACCTGAAAAATAAGCCAGCTTTTAGACCAAAAAAAAAGGCTTACTGTAAAACTGCAAATCAAGTTCTTATCCACATTCATCATTGCAGCGGCATTATCAAATTCCCCACAATAATGGGGTGCCGAGAAAATAGTGACAAGTCTCTTGTTGCAAAAAAACTCATAGCCATCCTGAACGACTTGATGAGCTCTGACGATTAACTGGACGCCCAGACGATCGATAACCTCCAGAAGAGCACTTTCTCCGAAGACGTGACCAACGCCACGGGTGTTATTCACGAATCCTTGGATATTTTGCTCTGGGTCGGACCACAGGATATCGGTCTCTAGGGATGGGTTAGGGACCTCCAAAACTGGACGAGTGAGGCAACGGAGTTGATCGAGAGACGTCATTTTCTTGCTGATTCCACCATGCATACATAGGATTCGCGAGGAGACTAGAGAGGTGTACGGCATACAAGCAAAGCAGTTCTGGAAGAGGAAAAATTGGAGCCAGTATATCTCGGTTCTTGTGAGAGATACCAAAAAATAGTTTTCTGATAAAAGGTAGCTGATATTATAACAATCATTTTGTCAGTTGACTACTTCTTGCTATCTCTCACAGAAAATTAGATATGTGAGCTTAAAGCTGACTGTTTGAGGAGTATTCTAAACCAGTTCGGAGAGAGAAATACATCATCGAATCATTAGGAGCTAATAGTAAAACTTTGGAAGCTCTCTATTAAAACGCCACTAACTGTTGACTTCCAGTCTTTTTATCTCGATATCTGTGAAAGATATCAAAAAGTGTCCAACTGATAAAATGTAGCTGATATAATAATAAACACTTTATCAGTTTGTTACTTTCTGATATCTTTCACAAGAACCGAGATATATCAAGTTCGGTCAGGTTGCCGCTCAAGCTTTTGCCTTGAGTGGTGCAGAGAAACTTGAGCGGCGGTCCGCCGGTGGCTCAAGATGGCTGTCAACTTGGAACTAATTTATCTCGGCTCCTGTTAGAGATATCAAAAAGCGACCAACTGATAAAATGTTCATCATAGTATCAAAAATATTTTGTTAGTTGACCACTTTTTGATATCTTTTCTAGAAAATGAGATATACGAGTTCAAAGTTGAAGGCTCAAGACCGCTTAGCTCCATCTCCTACCTGAAACGAATTCCAAAGTGTCATCCCAGTTTTCGATCCATATTTCCTGCTAACTTCATCCAAAAACCCATAAACGCGATTAATAGTTCCGCACTCATGATTCCCGCGCAACATGAAAAAGTTATTGGGAAATTTGACTTTGTATGCGATGAACAGGGTGACGACTTCTAAACTTTGCGGTCCCCGATCCACGTAATCACCCAGAAATAGATAATTGACGAGTGGCGGGAAGCATCCACGATCGAACATTCTGAGGACATCCGAAAACTGTCCGTGCACGTCTCCACAAATTTTCACAGGCGCCTCAATTTCTACCATCGCTCCTTGTCTCATATAAATGTCTCTGGAAAGTTTGTTGGGACTTAATTACCTCAATTACACCTAATTAACGGACTTTGCCTTATCCAAAAGAACCATAACCGTCTTCGATGGAATCAACGCTTCGAAGGAGCTTCCAGCGGACCCGATATTCAATATTTTCACGATAACCTCATCTACGAGAGGATCATCTGAAATTACAGGCTTACTGTAATTTCACCACTTCTGAACTCACTCGAATTCGTGCTTTCGTTACCCCGGAAAAACATTTTTTATTAAAAAATTTTTTTGAAAAAAAAATTACTTGGAATTTTAGAAAATTTTCAGCCCTGAATCCTAAGGGCAGGTTAGTTCAGTAGTCCATTTTTTAATTTGTGACTGTCGCGCCTTCGGAGCACTTTTTGATCTACAATTGTACCCGCGAATAACAAAATGGCGAGATGGGAGAGAGTAGAGAAGCAAAGAGAAAGAGAGAGAGAGTGTGGCGGTTGAAGAGACGCAGAGAGAATAAATGTTTATTGGAGGCGATTGCGTCCGCTTTTGCGCTTGTTTTGCCGTTTTTTTTTCAATTTTCAGAGTTAAAATTTCAAAATTGAACAAAAATTATTAATTTTCAGGTGATTAGAAATCGAAGAAAATGGTAGAATCGCAAGGAAGGCAGAAAAACCAAAAATCAGTGAGTTTTTAAAATCTTAAAAATGAGATCAAAATTTGCTGCATTTTTCCTATTCAAATTGTATTGGAGAATTTTTCAAAAAATATTCTTTAAATCAAAAATCTAAATTATTTTGCAGACCCCAAAAAATGCCGCCAAAGGATCAGCCACCGGAGGCGTCGCTGGAGCAGCTAGAAACGCAGCTCGTTACATCATCAAACAAGGCGGAACCCGTTGGTATAACGGAGTGCAAGTCCTTGATAAAACCGTCAAAACCGCCAAAGGATACCCAAAATGATTCGCCAGAATCGATCTAGCCACACCCAAGAACCCTCAAGCCCATATTAATGTGAATCGAGCGGTCACCGGACTCAAGGATCCCCATATTGGAATTTCTTCAACCACTGCCCAAAACGCTGCAAAAGCTGGAACATTTTTGAATTATCTCAACAAAGCGGCACCTATTCTGACTGCTGTCGCAGTAGCTTATGATGGATATCAAATTGCGAAAAATGTAAAAGTGGATAGACAAAATGGATCAACCAGAAATACGACAAAGAAAGTGGTGACAACAGCAGCGACTTGGGGTGGTGGATTTGGTGGATCAGCTACAGGTGAGCTAATATATCCTGGAACTACACCAGGCCAAAAATTAGTATCCAAACAAATTTAAGTGGAATTAAAGTAATTTTTCCAGGCGCCACAATTGGAACGGCTATGTTTCCCGGTATCGGAACTATGATTGGAGCTATTGTTGGAGGAATCGCTGGTGGAATCGGTGGAAGCGTTGGAAGTGATATAGCCAGTGAGGCTGCGATGGACGCTCTTAAGTACGATATTTCATATCCTAAATGTGTGATTTGTCTGGAAACTTTTGAGTGCAGAAATTTTGAAACTGGACAACAAATCATTTGTGAGCAATGTGAAGAGTCGAACCAGAAGGCCAGTAACTCTCTAGCCAATCAGAAGACTTGTAAGATGTGTGGAACGAATTCGACGGACGAATCTGACTTATGTGAAACATGCGGAAGATGTGATTGGTGTGGATCAGATGAGCAAAATCTGGAAAAAGTGGAACTGGAAAATGGACAGCAGAAGTTGTGCAAAACATGTATAGTTGTGTTGAATCGAGAAATCAATCAAGTTCTGAATGAATCGGTGTGCGAAATTTGTGGAGTCATCCTGGAAGAGGACACGGAAGAAGACAATCCAAACTGCAAGTCCTGTAGCGAAAATTTGGCAAATGAGATTTTGGAACAGAAGGAGGCTTTGATTTGCAAATGGTGTCAGAATGAGTTTGAAGACGAAAAAGGGGATCAATTGGATTTTTGTCCAGAGTGTGATGCGAAGAGACCCAAAAAGAATAACTGAAATTTTTCAAATATCTTTATGTACCTTTAAAGCATATTGTTTGCCAATGGTAAACGGGTCAATGTATAGCTCTGTTCTTGATTTTTTCTTAAATTAATAAACCTTTTTTTGTTCAACAAACGGAATGAATTCTTTGCTTATACTTTGAGAGGTTTGGACTGTTTATTCTGAAGACATAAACTCCTATGGCTCCCGAATCACTTGTAGGATTTGCCTCCGTTTGTCTAACATCCTATCAACCTTTCATGAACAGGTTGAATACAGTACACAAGTTATAAAAAAAGAAAATAAAAAACAATTTGTGAGGATTAAAAACAACTAAATTTCTATAAAAAAATGGAAAACTAAAAGATACGAGTTGAGCTCCAAGATGCCGTAAACACTCTAATAGAAAGCCATCTGAATAGTCAAATTGGAGCTCATGTATCTCATTTTCTGTGAAAAATATCAAAAAGTGATTAACTGATAAAATATTACTGATATCATGATAAACATTTTATTAGTTGACAACATTTTGATATTTTTCAAAGGAAGTGAGATATATAGGCTTAAAGTGGACGGTCTGGGTGGTGTTCTATTAGAGTTTTAAAAATCTGTCTTTCCCTCTCACTGGGGTGAGGACCAACAGCTCTGGACTCCGCCCACTTTTCCCTATCTCTCAACACAAATTTTAAGGCTGAGCAATGCAACGTTGCTTAGCCGGAAAACCAAGCACAGAAACCAAAAAAAAAACATAATTCTGTCAAAACAAAACATTGAAAAATAACACAATTTTTTCGTAAAGGCTCTCAAATCAATATTTTATTTTTTTCTTTCACATCTTTCTCTTTCTCTTGAACAAGTTTTATCTCTGCTCCTTTAGTTCCCAATTCATTTGTTTATCCATGGGTCTAAAACTTTGACACCGCATACCGCGCCATTTCTAAACTTTAATCTTTAACCCAGTTTATCTCGGTTCCCTTGAATGATATCAAGAAGTGGGCAACTAACAAAATGCTTGAAATATTATGATGATTGTTTGATCAATTGATCATTTTATAATATCTTTTACAGGAAGCGAGATTAATTGGCTCAAGAACACACTAAACATTTTTCAGAATGAACAATGAACATCCAATGATTAACAACGAAGTGGATGAAAGAGCCCAGTATCGGGAATATAAAAGAAAATTTATGTTCTTTATGTTCTTGGTAGCGCGGATATATATATGTGGTTGGATTATCACTACCTTGAGAATCAGGATCTTGGTGAGTTAGTTGTGGATGTCAGGAATCTAACATCAAGGAGTTATATTAAAATTTTCAGAAGCGATTCATAGTTTGCTCACTGGTCTCATTCTTCAGTTCCGGAAGAAGCAGATATTCTATTTAATTATATCCTTTCTAAACTTGTATCTTGAGTTTCTTCGTCTGAATTGGCTGCAAATAACCCTTCCAAAATCGCATCCTCATCTGCTTCTGTTTCGGTTAAAAGTGGTTTTAGTATCAATAGGTTCTGTGTTAGGAGCTTATGCTGGGCCATACGAGAGAATACTCAGTAAGTCATCTAGTGATCTGAGTTCGTTCATAACTTCGCATTTCCAGAGTATGACGAAGACGTTGGTGGAGCTGTTGGCGGATTAATCGGATTCTTGCTTCACAAATTTTTACTCATGAAATATTTTAAATAAGATTCGTTTTCTACCTTTTTGATTTCTGTAGGTCATATGATCCAAATAAATTCATAAATTCAAAAAGAACCCAATAAAAATAAAACCGTCTTCATTTGATTTTGCAGTACTTTTTTAACCAGCAAGATTGACATTTGGAAAATAATTTTAGATCAGAAGAAGCTGATGGAAGAAAATATGTTTTTCTAGTATAAAACTGATTTCACGGTTGCATGACTTCGTTGGCGATATCTCCTGCGATTCCTCCTCCAACTCCACCGAAAATTCCTCCAGCGATTCCACCGACCAATGTGCCGACTCCCGGGAATATCATAGTTCCAAAAGCAGCACCTGTAAAATAAAAAATCGTCTGCTAACGTTTAGCTTATTCTTTCCGTACCTGCACTGGCTCCACAGTATCCTCCAGTGCTCGTTGCCGCAATATTGACCACTTTCTTCTTTGCTTCTTTTGTATCTCCTTTCATCAAATCACTGGCAACATCTGCGGCGTTCCAAGCAACCGATGCAGCCATCGCCACCGGAGCAACTTTATTAACAAACTTTAATGCGCTACCAGTTAGTCCTGCAGCGCGTGCTGTGAATCCGGAAATTTCGATATGGGGATCCTTGAGTCCGGTGATTGCTTTGTTAACATTGATATGGTGATATGGGACATTTCCATGAGGCATGTCGATTCTCGCAAACCATTTTGGATTTCCAAGAGAGCTTATATGATTATTATCAAAGATATTCAAGATATTTGAAGATCTTCCACCGGATTTGATAACATATCTGGCAGCGTTACGGGCGGCTCCAACGATGCCGCCAGAAACCATATTCCAAGCGGGAGAAGTGAATTTCATGGTGTGCGGCTTTGAAATTTTGGTAGAAAATGAGATAGGACACATATTTTCGTAGTTCCGCTTATAGAACACATCTTTCCACAGCTCGTTTATCTTGGTTTCTGTAATAGGTACGGAAACTTTTCCAACTGATAAAATGTTTGTCAAAACATCATATGTATTTGATTAGTTCAAAATTTTGTTATACCTCCCCTAGGACAGTAGATAATTGAGCTCAAGTATAGGAATGTCGTTAGAGGAAGTTTAAATGGAAAGCATAATTTTCTGATTACCATTTCCTTCAGTATTTCCATTCTCCTGGGCTATCTCGTCATCGTCTTTTGTGAAGTTGTTAACAAAATCCTCCAACTTCGAACCCTCATAGTTTTTTCGAATTTCCTCTGCTGAAAAAATGAAACAAAACGGTTTTTTAATTCAAAAATTACAAATTCGGGAGCGGAAATACCGGAAAGTTCAAAGTTCTAAAATATAATTAGAAAACATATTCCAAAAATTTTGAGCGTTTCAGATTTTTTCAGATTACCGTAATCCTCAAGTTTCTCCTGACTTTTCTCGTAGAGCTTGCCAGCATTTTCTGACAAATCGTTCACGAAACTCTCCAACTTCGAACCTTCATAGTGATTTTGAACTTCCTCCGCTGAAAATTTTATATTTGCTTCCAAAAAATTTTTAGTAAAATTGGTTCTATTGACGACAAAGTTATTTTCTTGCACTTTTTTCAAAAAATTTCAAATATTCTTTAAAAATTACCGTATTCTCCAAGTTTCTCCTTTAATATTTTCCCGTTTTCTTGGCTTTTCTTGTAGAGTTTGGCAGAATTTTCTGACAAATCATTCACGAAATTCTCCAATTTCGAACCTTTATAATTTTTTTGAACTTCCTCCGCTGAAAATTTAATATTAGTTCTCAAAAAAATTGTGAGTGAAATTTGCTCTATTGACAACAACGTCATCTTCTATTTATAACTTCTTCTGAAATATTGAAAAATTGAAAAACTTTACCGTAATCTTCAAATTTCTCCTTTAGCATATTTCCGTTTTCCTGACTTTTCTCGTAGAGCTTGGCAGCATTTTCTGACAAATTATTCACGAAATCCTCCAATTTCGAACCTTCATAATTTTTTTGCACTTCCTCCGCTGTAAATTTTATATTAGTTCTCAAAAAATTGTGAGTCAAATTTGCTCTATTGATAATAAAATCATATTCTATTACTTTTTCTTACCATATTGTCCCATTTTCTCCTTTAATATTTTCCCGTTTTCTTGGCTTTTCTCGTAGAGTTTGGCAGCGTTTTCTGGCAAATCATTCATAAATTCCTCCAACTTCGAACCTTCATAATTTTTCTGGATTTCCTCCGCTGAAATATTTTTTATTCAATTTTTTTAAGAAATTCGAAGCAAGTTTGCTTTATTGAGAACAAAGTCAATTTTTATCACTTCTTCTGAAATGTTCAAAAAAATATAAACATTTACCGTATTCTCCAAATTTCTCCTTCAATATTTTTCCGTTTTCTTGGCTTTTCTCATACAATTTGGCAGCATTTTCTGGCAAATCATTCACAAAACTCTCCAATTTCGAACCTTTATAGTTTTTTTGGACTTCCTTCGCTGAAAAATTTTTATTAATTTTTAAAAAAAATTTAAATCAAATTTGCTTTATTGAGAATAAAGTCATATTCTATCTCTTCTTCTTAAATTTTTGAAAATTATAAAAAAAATCACCATATTCTCCAAATGTCTCCTTTAATATTTTCCCGTTTTCTTGGCTTTTCTCGTAGAGTTTGGCAGCATTTTCTGGCAAATCATTCACAAAACTTTCCAATTTCGAACCTTTATAGTTTTTTTGAACTTCCTCCGCTGAAATCACTTTTCGATTTTTAAAAGAATTTTGAATCAAATTTTCTTCAGTCAAATTTAAATCCTACCATATCCTCCGACTGTTTTTTGAAATTTCTCAGAATATTCTGGAAGATGTTCCGAAATCTCATGGAATGTAGAATACAAAGAATCTAGCCAGTATGAGTCTTCTTTTTTGCAGTTTGAGATCTGAAAATTTGGCGGGAGTTTGAATTTCGATTACAAATTCAATTTTTAGAAAACTTACCGGAGCCAAAAGTGCGAAAATCAGGAAAATGATGATCCGATGTTTAGGAGAGGTTCCCATTCTGAAATTTTTATCTACCGTAAAACCCGTATTAGAAGGGCCGGCTCTTCTATTAGAGGGACCCTTCTATTAAAGGGGCCCTTCTAATACAGGTTATACGGTATTATCAAATTTAGAGTTCAAAAATGATTTTGGGAAAAACTGAAGAAAAAACAACTGAGTTTTGGATTTCGCAAGATCTGAAAAGGTAAGGCGACGTTGCATTAACATCAGAACCCCAAAAACAAAAACGGAGAAGATTTGCTGGAAATTCTGAAAATTCTGATTTCTTGAACTTTCGTTGTTTACAACTTCTAAACTTTTAGATCAAAAAATCGCACCTGTTCAAAAATAGGACAAAAATAGGATTATCTTGTGTGTAGTTTGGAAATCTCACGCCTACCGCAGGTAGCGCATGACACCGGAAATCAACTGGATACTTGGAAAACAACGCCATTTTGTTCACATGCCTCTCTAAGCAAACGTCGCATTGCTCAGTCTTAGCTCTCACATTGCTCACTCCTAATTCTAAATTTGTTATAAATTGGAGACTTTCAAGTACCGAATACAGCAGTTTATATGTTTATTTTTCCCACCATTTACCGTAAACACTACAATAGAACGTCACCCGGACCGTCCATTTTGAATCTATATATCTCACTTCTTTCAAAAGATATCAAGAAGTTGTCAATTAATAAAAAGTTTATCATGATATCAGCAACATTTTATTAGTTAACCACTTTTTGATATCTTTCAAAGAGAATGAGATATATACGCTTAAAGTGGACGGTCTGGGTGGCATTCTATTAGAGTGTTTACGGTATTTTTGATTTTCTCCATATAGTCCGAAAACAATTCGAAAACGACCTTTTGTTTCTTTTGAGCTTTTTCACTTCTAAACTTTCGATAATTTAATCTAAATTTAGGACAACAAATTATGTTGGAATATCTCTCTGGAACTATGGACGTCTCCTACAATTTGTTGGGCTATGCTGGTGAAAGTGTGTCGAGTATCTCTCAATATATCCCCTCTTTCTGGAGCACACCGACTCTGTCTGGAGCTCTCACAGGCGCCATCGTAGGATGCTACCGAAATTCGCTCAACTATGTCGTTAAAGTTGGTGGAAGAAAATCAAACATTCTGAATATCTTCGATAAGAATCATATAAGCTCTCTTGGGAACCCAAAATGGTATGCGAGAATCGACATGCCGCATGGAAATGTTCCATATTATCATATCAATGTGAACAAGGCAGTCACTGGACTCGAGGATCCCCATATATGGATTTCTGGTGCCACTGCACATGCTGCAGGAGTATTCGGACGAGTGCTTGGCTTTCTGAACATAATCAGTCCAGTGACGAGGGGATTGTATTTTGCGTGGGCTGGTTATGCAGTTTTGAAAGTATGCATGACTGGAAATGTGGCAGGAGCAATCGCGCTCGCTGCCAAGGAAATGGCAAGCTACTGGATGGACTCGTGTGGTTCAAGTGCAGGTAAGGGAATTCCTTATATATAAAACGCTAGACGCGTCTGTTGGTCCTCGTGTCCGTCCGTAGACTTTTGGGTTTTTGAATAAGTGACTGCCACCAAAACTGAACCCGGGATCTTCCGCACCACACTGCGCCATAAGGACCACGCGGGAAGAGGGGAGGGAGGAGTAGATATTCTATCCTTTAAGAAATAGGAATGGAAAAGTGAGGAGAGGAGCGAAGAACCAACAGAGTAAATCGCGCCGAAGGCACAACAGATGGCTGGATACTTAATATTAGAGAACTTTTTGAAGGGCTTTGATTTCCTTTTTTCTATAATAATTTCCTAAATATTTCCAGGTGCCGCTGCAGGATCTGTGGTCTTTCCCGGGGTTGGAACGATGTTAGGTGCACTATTGGGGAGCACCGCCGCAGGAATGGGTTCCAAATTGTTCATACATTTCATCGACGGAACTATCAGAAAACCTGTTTAAGAAAACATTGAAAAAAAACGATACAGAATCTTGGTCTCTTTATATCTGTGTTCAAACCCTTTGTTTTACTGGGAAATCTTCAAAAATATTTTTAATATAAAAAAGTTTTAAAATCCAAAAAAAAATATCTTAAAAATCTCGAAAAACCTCAAAAACAATGCTGCAACTGCTGTTATTTCTCATGTATTGAAAAACGGAAAAAAAACTTTAAAGCTCGAAAAAAAATTTCCTTGTCAGAAATCATTTATCCTGATCTCTCATCTCCTTTCATGTGTATTTTTGATCTTCTATTTTTTGTATTCAACTAATAAATATTTTTGAACAAAAGACGAAACTACTTTAAACACTCTAATAGAACGCCACCCAAACTGTCCACTTCGAGACCATGTATCTCATTTTCTATGAAAAGTATCAAAAAGTGGTCTACTGATAAAATGTTGCTGATATTATGATAAACAATCTATCAGTTGACCGTTTTTTAATATCTTCAACAGGAATGGAGATATATGAGTTAAGAGATAATAACTTTGGTGGCGTTCTATTAGAGTGTTTACCGAAACAATAAGAACATAAAAAAGTGCTAACCTGCCTGAAATTCTAAAGTTGCAAGATACAAAAATAATTTAGAAAGTTTAAAAAAATCCTTCAAATAATTTAGAAGCCCCTCTTTTTGCTGTCAAATAAAAATTCCCATGATAACATTATGTACAATAGTTCATGACTCATAGATAATGTCATGATTCTCTCAATAAAATTTTGTGTGTGATCACTTCAACTTATTTGAAAAGAAATTACTGATAACAAAATGATCACGAAAACTACACTAATAACTTCTTTTTGAACGAATCGATCGGAGGAAAAAAAGAAGAAGAGAAATGGTTAAGGATGAGGTGAGTTTGAATTCCAATAATAAATTTTTTAAGAAATTCTAGGATGACCCATCAAAAACATTGTTCATCTGGGTGCTAGGAGATCAGGATGGCATTTCAAAGTTAGCGGAAAAATTGGCTGGAGCAGCCAAAAACGTGTTGAAGGACGCTGGGAAGTATGGAGAGCAAGCAACAGCAAAAATTGGAGAATTTGGTAAGACTCTATTAGGACGCCCCCAAACCGTCAACTTTGAGCTCATGTATCTCAACTTCTGTGAAAGATATCAAGAAGAAGTCAACGAACTAAATGTTTATCGTAGTATAAATAATATTTTATCAATTTATCACTCTTTTGTATCTTTCCAATGAAGCAAGATAAAGCGCCTTAAAGTTGACAGCCATCGAGGGCCGCCGGCGGGCCGGCTCTTGACGGTTGTCCACTTTGAGCTTATATATCTCAATTCGTGTGAAAGATATCAAGAAGTGATCAATTATCAAAATATTGCTGACATTGTAACAAACATTTTGTCAGTTAACCATTTCTTGATATCTTTCACAAGAATCGAGATAAATTGGCTGAAAGTGGAAAGTTTAGGAACCGTTCTATGCATGCTAAAGAACAAAAAATAACTAGCTAATTTTGAATTTTCAAAACTCAGAATTTGCCTAAATTAAAAATGTATCTTTCAGTATCCAACTCTACCAAGCTTACTGAAGCTATCACTGGTCTATCCATTGGAACCGCCCGTAACGCCGCCAACTATGTGATCCAAACCGGTGGAAGAAAAGCAAATATCTTGAATATCTTTGATAAGAATCATATAAGTTCTCTTGGAAACCCAAAATGGTGGGTTCGATTCGATATGCCTCATGGAAATGTTCCATATCACCATATCAATGTTAACAAGGCAATCACTGGACTCAAGGATCCCCATATCCAAATTTCCAGAGTCACTGCGCATGCTGCAGGACTTACTGGTAAAGCATTGCAAGTTCTCAACAAAATTTCTCCTGCATTAACGGCTCTGGCCACATTTGAAAATGTATATCAAGTAGGGAATAATGTGATCATTGATTTGAGAAATGATAGCAAGCGGAATACAATAGAGGCATTAGCAAAACTTTTGGCAACGTATCCTGAAGCAACTTTAGGAGCTGCGGCAGGTGAGTTCAAAACATTTGTACTGTAAAAGGTCGAATGGAGTGCCACCCAAACAGTCAACTTTGAGTGCTCATATCTCAATTCCTATGAAATATATAAAAAGTCTGTTAACTGATAAAATATTTAACGCTTTATGATAAACATTTTGTCAGTTGACCGCTTCTTGATATCTCTTGCAGGAAGTGAGATATTTAAGCGCGAAGTTGACAACCAGCCGGACCCGCCGGTGGCCCGCCGTTCAAGCCCCCATCAAGACGAGAAACTTGGGGGGGGGGGCCAAAAATATACCAAAAAGTAGTCAACTGACACTTTATTTTGCATATTATGATAAACATTTTTTTAGTTAACCACTTTTTGATATCTTTCGCTGGTGCCAAGATAAATTGGATCAAAGTTGACTGAGGGTGTACTATTTTTGAATGTTCTTGAGAATTATAATCGAAAGGAGTGTTCCAGGCGCCTCCATTGGAACTACAGTACTCCCTGGAGTGGGAACAATGGCTGGAACAGTTGGTGGTTCTATTCTTGCGGCATATTTGCTTTCGGATCTTACGGGAGTAGCTATGACCACTGCACTTGATCAACTACAAATGGATATCATTCAGAAGACCTGTGAAAAATGTCAAAAGGAATTTCAATGTCGAAAATATGAGACCGGAGACATCAACATGTGCGATGGTTGCAGAACTGATAAGGATGTTCCTCAAAAGATTACAAGAGTAGAGATAATTGGTTTGGCAGTCAAGAAAATTAGATCAAAGCTATAACTCTTTACTTAATGCTGTTTAATAGTTTATTTCAAAAAGAGTTTCCGATGAATTTTTGTAATCAATCAATCTTTTTCTTCCTGACAATCCTCACAATTCCTTTCATCTTCCGTCTGATACTTCCTGCACAAAAACGGCCGTTGACACGTGGCACATACTGCTCGATATGTGTTGTATTCTGCTTTATCCATTATCGCTTCAGCTGCTTTTCCACTTCCGAATCCGAAGCCGATTCCTCCACTGACTCCGCCCACAATTCCTCCGACTAGAGTTCCAACGCCAGGGAAGATGGCAGTTCCGATAGCGGCGCCTGAAAGAGAAAACTCAAGAATCTGAAAATCCTCTGGAACCTAAATTTAAAAAATTTCAAATTCCCGCGAATTATAATTTTTGCAACTCTTCGTTAAAAATTCATGTTTCAGAATAGTACGACGATCGGAAGCATCCCATCAGTAATCGCGCTCCAGCGAACTTGCAGGAACATGAGCTGCAAGCGTTTTGTTCAACGGAGCGCGGTTGCGCGGCGCGAAAATCAAATTTTTTGAAAATTATTTTTTACTGAAAAATCGGTTTACAGCGAATTTTTCCAATTTTTGCCAGTTTTTCTAATTTTATGTCCGAACTGGCTGATTTTGTGCTCAAAATGTGTGTTTTAGATTGCTAAACGATTTATATGGACGAAAAATAAGAAAATTTCGTTGAAAACCGGTTTTTTAGTACAAAATTTAAAACAAATTAAAATTGGCGCCGGCGCAATCGCGCTCCGTTGCTGGCCGACGGAAATTCAAAGTGGAGAGATGAAAGCGAAAGAAAATTGTTCGCTAGGGCGCGCTTACTGACGGGATGCTTCAAATCTCACCCGCCAACGCTCCACCAAATCCTCCACCATACGTGGCTACCGTAGTCGTCACCTTCTTCACCGTATTCCTACTCGTCCCCCGTTTCTTATCCTTTTCCACATTCCTCCCAATCTGATAAGCGTCGTAAGCCACTGCAGCAACCTGCAGAACCGGAGCGGCTTGTCCAATCGTGGCGAGACCATCGCCACCGATTTTCCCCGCTGTTTGAGCACCGGCAGCCGAAACATGAACCGCTTTGCCAGCTGGATCGTCAGTTACCTAATCGATAATTTATTGATTTTCTTTATCCTAGTTGTAAGATGTTACCCAATTCCCCTCTTTCTTCTTCTTTTTCTTCTGTGTTTTGCTATTTTCAGAGCTCTCTTCAGTACTTTTTGACATTATTTTAAACACAATTTATTGATAAAATGATATGAGTTTATTAATTTAAATGCATGTGAATTTCCGAAAGTGACAACGTTTCATGGTGACCCAGAAAAAAATGCAAAAAAAGACAAAAAAAATGCAGTAAAATTCAAAAATCGTGATTGCTCATCAACTTCTTGTGCCAGAAATCTGCACATCCTTGCCTCTTGCTGTTAAACGGGCTGCCTGAAAAAATACAAATTTCTCTCTTCAAGCCCCGCCCACTTTCTTACAACAAACGCCTTGAATCTCCTGGTACTTCTTCCACGTGTACTCTTCCTTACATCCGACACACTCAAGTTTCGCCAAGTCCCACTGAATTCGGTCCAGTGCCATTTCGGATGCCACGTGGCTGTAGTATCCACCGTAACTCGCTGCGATGACTCCGCCCACAATTCCACCGAAAATCGTGCCAAGACCCGGGAAGATTGAGGAGCCAATTAGACCGCCTGGAAAATTTGAATTTTTCGGCCTAAATTTTCGGTTTTTGCGGTTTTAGGCTATAACCTAAAATAGCTGTAACTTTGCTCAAAATCGTGATTTTTTGAAAATTTGGAAAAACGCGCCGAATTTTAAAAAATTTACTAGTTTTCAAGGATTTCAAGGTCATGGCCTAAATTTTCGATTTTCGGGGTTTCTAGGCCATCACATACCAGCATATCCACCCAAAAATCCGCTGGTATAGGTCGCTGTCGTGGTGGCTACAGTTTGTACCGTATTCCTTGTCGTTCCATGATCGTAGTCTTGTTTCACCTCATTCCCGATTCGATAGGCTTCGTAGATCATGGCAGCGGTGGTTAGGATCGGTGCCACGTCATTGGCCTTCTCCGCTACTTTACCGAAATATCCAACTGCTTTGGCAGTGACTGGAGAGATTTTCGTATGGGGATCCTTAATTATGGTGATTAGGAATTTTCGAAAAAAAAAATTCGATTTTTTAAAAAAATTTTCCGAAAATTTGATTTTTCAAAATTTGAAAATTTCGGCATTTTTTTTCGAATTTTCTCGATTTTTATCTCGAATTTCTTCCATTTTAGCTCAAAAGGCTCACTTTAAGACCCGTAATCGCTTTGTTGACATTGATATGATGAAAATCGACATTTCCATGCGGCCGATCGAACCTAATCCACCATTTCGGATTTCCAAGTGACGATCTTTGAGTTTTATCGAAAATATTCAGAATATTTGAAGACCTTCCACTGGTCTGAACCACATATTTGCTGGCATTCTTGGCCATGGCCGCGATACCACCACGAACGGAGTCTCCAGAAGATTCTGACTGAAATCTTTGAAAAAAATGATTTTTTTGGGATAATTTTTGGACTTCCACCTCATCAGTAGTTCCATTCCACCAGCTCTTGATTCTACTTGTTGCCGACCAAATTCCACCTGAAGCAGGCGTTTCAGAAGGCGTAGATTCTAAATTCCACGTGGCTTTGTCCCCGACATAGCTAGCTGTCGATTTCGCGGCTGAAGCAATTGCCTGAGAATTTAAATTTTTTTTTGCAAATTTTCAGAAAATTCCAGAGTTCTTACAGATGACGTGCCGGCTGCCGCATTTCCGATATAAATTGCTGTAGATTTCGTAGCTGAGCCAATTGCCTGAGAATTTCAGATTTTTCTGAAAATCCAAAAAATTCTAGAATTCTTACAGATGACGTCGCGGCGGCCGCATCTGAATTCCACGTGGCTTTTGCTGCATCTGCGACATAGCTAGTTGTGGCCTTAGTCGCCGAGCCGATTGCCTGAAAATTCAAGTTTTCAGGAAGTTTCTAGAAAATTCCAGAATCCTCACTGATGACGTGGCAGCGGCGGTATCTGAATTCCAAGCGGATTTCGCTGCGCTTCCGATTGAACTTGCAGCCGACGAGCTGTACGATGTTACTGTCTGAAACGAGTTTTTTGCTGAATTTCATTCTATAATATTCCTTGTTTATATTCTTACTGATGCAGCGCTTCCCAATTTTCCAGAAATATTCCAGCTATTATCTTCAGGCTTCTCGGAGCTCCACAATTTTTTTAATGAATCTACGACCATTTTTATTTGATTTTTTGTCTGAAAATGTCGAGTTTTGTTTGATTTCCGGCTTAATTTTTCGGTAAAATGTGCATTCTACCGTGACGGTGTTTGCGTACTCGCCAACCGTAACTCATTAAAAATATATTTTTTCCGAAAAATCCCACTAAAAACTCAAAAAAGGAGGTTTAAAATTAACAGAATTTATTGGTTCAACAAAAAAACAATTCAACAATTAACAAAAAATTAACAAATATTGATTTTAACGGCATTGGTCGCATGTCTCCTGAGCACCGTCACGGTAGCGATGATTGTCGAAAAACTGGTCGCATTTTTTGCACAATGCCACGTAGATATCGTATTTGAAGTAGTCCATAATGAGGTCGCAAGTCTCGTCACCGATATGTCCAAGACCGGCACTTCCGAAGACTCCTCCGAGGATCCCACCGATGAGAGTCCCGATGCCAGGCCAGATTTGAGTGCCAACGACGGCGCCTAGAACAAGAAAGTCAATCATTGATTACAAAACTATGAATCGATACCTGCAAGAGATCCTCCAACACCACCAATCGTTGCGAACAAGATAACAATGATTTTTTTGACCGTATTTCTGCTGGTGCCAAAATTGAAATCTTTGATAACACTGATAATGATTTCGATGATTTGAATGATCGTAGAAACTGCCACGAGGATTGGGGAAGCCTTGTTGAGAGTGTTAATAGCTGAACCAGCGAATCCGGAAGCCTTGGCGACAGCCGCAGAAATCGGAATATGTGGGTCCGGGAGTCCAGTGATTGCCGAATTCACATTGATATGATGGAATGGCACATTTCCATGCGGCATGTCGACCCTCGCGAACCATCTTGGATTTCCCAATGAGCTAATCGATGTCTTATCGAAGATTGTGACGATGTTCGATGCTCTTGGACCCCCTACGTGGATTTTGAATTTGTTGGAATTCATGAACGAAGCGATTGCACCGCCTTCAAATGCACGAAGGAATGCTTTGCCGGCATCGGAGACATTTGGAGTCTTGGAGAGCACTTCGGTTACTTTTTCGAAGATTTTCGTGATTTCTTCGAACACATTCTCAAAAATATGAATATTTTGATTTATTTTTAGATAAAACTTACATTTTCAGTCATTTTTCGTCTGAAAATCGGCTAAAAATGAGTCGAAAATGGGTTAAAGAGTGAGGATGGGAATTAGAGTGAGCAAGCGATTACTGTAGAAGTGTAAACACTGTGACGTCTTTTCACGGACCGAGAATTTGAATTTCTTGGGAAATTTTGAATTTTTTAGATAATCCCTAAAGTTTTGGTGTTTTTTAAAGGTTTCGAAATATTTTTCAGAATTTCCGCAAAATTTAAAAAATTCTAAAAATTTCCAATTCTTGAATTTCTGAAATTTGAAAAAAAGGGACATTTTCAAATTTTCTGTGGAAACACCTCGACGACAAAATGCGGACCAGGGAAATTTCGTTTTTTTGTACTCTAAAAATTGAAAATTTCAGCAACTTCATTTATTCAAGTGAAAAGGGTTACTGTAGACAGTTTGTGTGCAAACACCACGACGAATTGCTACGGACCGAAATTTTGAATTTCTGAGAAAAAAAATGTGATTTTTTGATGAATTCCTAAAAATTCGATTTTTTGAAAAAATTCGAAAAATTAAAAAAATTTTAACATTTAAAATTTTCAAAATTTTTCTGTTGAATTTCTGAGAATTTTTAAAAATTTATTTTGTGACAAAATTCTGAATTCTCGAAATTTGAAAAATTCCATGCAAAATTTCAAATTTCTTGTGCAAACACCTCGACGACAGAATGCAGTTCAATAAACAAAAAAATTGAAAATTATTTATAACAGAAAATCATTTATTCAAGAGAAAAATAGCACGACATCGGGTATCACACATAGACAATCACTCATTTGGTTCATTTCTTTTCAATTCAAAAAATCAATTTTTCCTTAAAAATCGATATCACTTCTTATTGTTGTGATGTTTCTTTCCGAACAATCCTCCACCATCAGCCTTCTCTTTTCCTCCTGCCTTTTTCTCTTTTGTATTCTGTTCCACTGGAGCCCCGCCCACTTTCTCAGCCGAAGATTCCCGACGTTTTCGACCACTCAAAAAGTTGCTCATCCCGCCGACGACACTCGGAAACTTTCTGGGCGGAGTCTGATGTGGGAGACGTGGATTTCGATTTGCACTCGGCTCGCGTGGCTGCGACGACGGACGAGGAGGGGGCGGAGTTGGATTCGAAGGGGGCGGGGCTTGAGGTGTCACGATGGGCGGAGTCTGAGGAGAGTGAGGAGCGTTCGGTGGTGGTGGAAGAGCTTCTTCGTGTGAGGCGTCCTTGGTTTTCTGAAAACATATTTTTTGCTGATTTACACTTTCAGGGCCTAGAAACCCAAAAACCTCATTCGTTGCCCAGAAACCCAACAAATTCATTCATGGCCTAGAAACCCAAAGAAATTCGTCCATGGCCTAGAAACTCAAAAATGTTCGTCCATAACCTAGAAACCCGAAAATTTCATTTGTGGCTTAGAGACCCAAAACCTTCATTCATGGCCTAAAAACCCGATAAATTCATGCATGGCCTAGAAACCCAAAAACTCCATTCATGGCCTAGAAACCCAAAAAAATTCGTCCATAGCCTAGAAACCCAAAAAATTCATTCATGACCTAGAAACCCAATAAATTCATACGTGGCCTAGGAACCCAAAAAGTCATCCATGGCCTAGAAACCCAAAAAATTTATTTATAGCCTAGAAACCCAAAAAAAATTCATTCATGGCCCAGAAACCCAAAAATTTCATTCATGGCCTAGGAACCCAAAAATTTGATGTATGGCCTAGAGACCCAAAAAATTAGTCTATGGCCTAGAAACCCAGAAACCTCATTTATGGCCTAGAAACCAGAAAACTTCCTTTATGACCTAGGAGCCCAAAAAATTCATTTATAGCCTAGAAACCCAAAAATTTCGTTTATGACCTAGAAACCCAAAAACTTCATTCATGGCCTAGAAACCCGAAAAATTCATCAGTGGCCTAAAAACCCAAAAAATTCATCAATGGCCTTGAAACCCAAAAATTTCGTTTATGGCCTTTCATGGCCTCGAGTCCAAAATTCAAAAAAATCTCAAATTTTAACTAAATGGCCTAGAATTTCTAAAACCTAAGCGATCACATCATTACTAATAACATTCACCAAATTCTGTATGTTGGTATGTATGTCGCGTTCCCGTTCACCCATTCAAAGTTAACCGATCAAGCTGAAACCTAGACAGATAGATCAGAAGTGTGTCTTAGTTGATGCCCGAGCTTTTCGTTTTTCGAAATTTTGATTTTGAAGTCTTCTGGAGACGTTCCTTGCTTTCACCATAGTAAAGCGTGGTGGGCACTGAGGGCGAGGGAGGAGGGGGAGAGGGCGAGAGGGCGAGGAAAACCCACGCAGGTGTACGCCATTTCTACGCTCTTCTCTGTGGTCCGCCGTGGTGTAGCGGGTAAGTCACGGGTTTTTGTCCTTGAGGTGGGGGGTTCGAGTCCGATAGGCGGTAACTTTTTTGGTTTTTTTTGCACAGAGTTCAGAAATGAATATGAAAATGTCGGACTGTTCTTAAATCGATCGGTTTGAATGAAATCCTAGCAAAGATTTCCTCAGTTTCATGTGTTTCAAGTCGAGAGAAAGATTGAACTGATAGTGAGATCTGAAGCTTTTAATTTTCTTTTGTCATCAGAAAGTTTCGGATAACAATGTGGTGCAGAAATCTGTATATTTTACGCTTTTTTCTCTAGGATTACGGGTACTGTGAGCGGAACCCAAGAGGTTCATCCCTGAAGGGCAGTAATTCGACAAAAAATGGCATCCATCATTTTGCGACTTTGACCAAATGTATCTCGATTCCTGTAAGAGATATTTGAAAAATCTAAAAGCGAAAATGTTTGTCTTGGTATCAGAAACACTTCTTTAGTTGAATATGTTTTGATATTTCAAACACGAAACGACGTAAGCAGGTTCAAAAGAACACTCTCTTTAAAGAGTTTCACAGATTTTTTAAAGTGAAAGTTCAAGTGTCATTTAAACGTGATAAAAAAGTTTTTCAAAAAAAATTTTAATTCTAGACGAAAAGAACTACGTGAATTGGTTTCGAAACCCACGACCCAAGATGACCTCAGTGAGATAAGATTACTATAAAGGAAGAGGGAAGTGGAAGGAAGAATCAGTTCTCCCTTCTCAGGGCTCCCGAGAGGGGACCGGGGAAGGAATCCGGTTCCGGATTTCTGGATCCGGATTCCTGAGTCCGGATTCGGGATACGAGATTCGGAATTCGGGATTTGGGATTCCGGATTCGAGGTTCCGGATTCCGGATTCCGGACTCCGAATTCTGGATTCGGAATTCGGTAATACCGGGATTTGGAATTCGGATTTCGGATTCCGGATTCCAGATTCCTGGGTCCGGATTCGGAATTCCGAATTCTAGATCCCGGATTCCGGACCCGAGTTTCCGAACCCGGGTTTCCGAATCCCGGATTTCAGTTTTGCGAATTCCGAATTTCCTATCATCTGAAAACCGGAATTTTTTCTTAATTCGGAATTCAGATATCGGTATTCTGGATTCCGGATTCGCAAATTCCGAATTTTTTATCTTCTGAAAACCGGAATTTCTCAAATTCGGCATTTCAGAAACTTATAACTTCAGAAATTTGAAACTCTTTCCCAAAATTCAAAGATAAAGAGTTTTCGAAATTCCGAATAATTTGTATTCGATAATTTTTTATGTTCGTTCCAAATTTCTGGATTTTCTCACTTATAACTTTTCAAAATTTCAAAATTCTGAATATCTCAAATTTGAAAATTACCAAAAATTTGAATTTCCCAACTCAGAATATTTAAAACTCTGATTATTTAAATTCCCAATTTTCCGAGTTTAGACATTTAAAAAATAATCCCTGAGCGAAAGCTGAAAGCACTTTTTTGTAAGGTTACACGCACTGTAAGCGGAGCCCAGGAGGTTTAGCCCCGGAGGGGCGTAAACCGACTGGTAAAAATTGTCATAACCTTGTTCAAAATTGGAATTTTTGAATTCTGAAAATTGTATTCTACCTACCGTAGTCTCTACAGTCTTCCCCTTGCCCTTCTTATTCTTCTTCTTGTTCTCATCCTTTTCCTTCTTTTTCTTCCCACCAAAAACTTCCTTGAATCCTTTCTCAAATGCCGTCTTCTCTTCCTGTTCCTTCTTCCCTTCTTTTTTCGTCAAGTCGCCCGCATTTTCCCGTTCCTTCCGATTCTTTTTCACCTCCTTCCGACGATTCTCCTTCTCTTCCTTCTTCTTCCGTTCCGCCTCTTCCACCTCCTTCTGAAAATTCTTGATGGCCTAACTGGAAGTTTCTAGACCACTGGTAAAGTAGGTGACCTACTTTAATTCTTTCCTCTTTTTCCAATCTCTCCTTTTCCTTTTTCGCCTTTTCTTCCTCATTTTTAGTCTTCTCATCCTCTATGGCTTTGTCTTTTTTGAATTTCTCTTCTTTTTCCTTTTTCTCATTTTCAGCCATTTCTTTGGCATCTGCTTCACGTCTTCTAACATCGGCTTCTTTCATTTCTTTCCATTTTAGAATTGCCGCTTCTCCACCCCATGAATCTGGCACGAATTCTGGATATTTTAGCATGTTTTCGAGAACCAGACGTTTTGCCTGAAGAATTGCATAAATTGGAGTACTGTAGATTTGGAAATTTCAAATTTTAGAGTTTTTCGAAATCGAAATTTGTTGAAAATCTCATTTCTTCAAAACTTTCAAAATTTCTAGATTCGGATTTTTAGGATTTTCAAAATTTTCCAAATTTTAAGTTTTTTTTAAATTTTGAAATTGTAAGACTTTTTCAACTTTTAGGACTTTTTGAGAATTTCGAAAACTTGAATTTCGATAAATTTTTGATTCCAGGATTTTTCGAATTTTTAGATTTTTTTTCGTAAATTTGAAATATTAGGATTTTTGAAAACTTCGAAAGGTTGAAATTTTTTAAATTTCGAATTCCAAGTTTTTTTTAATTGTCAAAACTTCAGGATTTTTATAAAAATTTGAGAAATTCGGATTTTTTGAATTTTTGAATTTCAGGATTTTCAGAAACTTTATAATCTGAAATTTAAATTATTCTGAAAATCCCCTAATTTTTAAAATATTAGATTTTTCTTGAATTTTCTAGAATCGGGATTTTTAAATCTCCGAAATTTTGGAAATTTATGATTTTTGAGTTTTCTGATATTCCTAGTTTCCGGAAAGTTCAATATTTCGATCCTGTTTGAACTTTCTAGTTACCAAAAATTTCGAAATTCAGAACTTTTTGAAATTTTGGAATTGTCAAAATTTCCAGATTTGGATTTTCAGAATTTCAGAATTTTTGGAATTTGAAAAACAAAATAAAATTTGAAATTTTCAGATTTTTTGAGTTTTCAAAATTTGAATTTACCAAGAACTTCCTGAAAGTTGAAGCTTTCAAATTTTGGATTTTTTTGAAATTTTTGAAATTTTCGAAAATTAGGATTCTTAGAATTTCAATTTTAACAATTTTTCAAAATTCCTGACTTCTAACCTTTTTCTGATCCGACATAAAAGCCCTCAACTCATAATCCACAGCTACTGATATCTTATCAGAAAACTGTCCCAATTTGATCATCGACGAGCTAAAAATATTATCCAGAATCGCCAATAATCGATCAGTTGCCATCTCTCGATCATCCATAAAAAACACACGAATCGCCCGAATGTCATCATATTTGAAAGCCACCGATTCCAGCATTTCCATTTTCAGAAAAAGTGTCAGAAGACGTTGAGCCATCTTCGACATGGCCTCCGCTTCGCAATCCTTTTGGAATCTTCCACACAACGCATCCGGCTTGTTGTACCAACGCAATTCGAATTCCGGTTCCATGAAATAGACTGGGGACCAATTTTCAGCTGGGAAATTAAAGAATTCAGCTTCTTCCTCTGTGATTTTTCGAACTGTGTATCGTTTTTTATCGTCTTCTGTCATTCCGGAGATGGCAGGATAGTATATTGGGACTGGAGGAGTTTTGAGGGAGTCCTACAAAAAAAGCAAAAAGGGTTTGGTGAAGGTAGGAATTGAACCCGCGACCTCTAGATTAGCAGTCAAGCCTACTACCAATAAGCTACGCGGGTGGAGGAAGTTGGCGACGCGCCGCAATACAATGGGTGGTGGTGGCCGCCACTGGCGGAAGCTTTCTATACGCCCTATAGCATCCTTTACCACAGGTAAAGCGGGGTGGCCCAACGGCGAACAAACGGCGGCTGAAGGTTTGAAAGTTTGCTATAACTTGCGTATTTGAGCAAATGGGGTAAATTTTTTATTAAAATTATGAAAAGCAAAGATTAGTAATCGAGTCATTATAAAAAAGTTATGTTTTTTTGATGACATAGTCTTAAAAAACTGCAAAAACTGTTTCGCCAAAAAAATGAATTTTTCTTATATTTTTACCAGAGAAAACATAACTTTTTTATAATGGCTCGATTACTAATCTTTGCTTTTCATAATTTTAATAAGAAATTTTACCCCATTTGCTCAATTACGCAAGTTATAGCAAACTTTCAAACCTTCAGCCGCCGTTTGTTCGCCGTTGGGCCACCCCGCTTTACCTGTGACCTCAGTGCGCCTTGTGGTGTGGTGGTTAGCACTTTTGCCTCCCAATCTCACTACCAAAGTTCGAATCCCCACTACTCCCAAGTCTTTTTTCACACTTTTTAAGACAAACTTACACCATCCCTGGTATCCAAATAGTCACAAAAAGTCTGTCGCAACTTGAAATATCGATCCATTCTAGGCTCGACCTCTCTCTTAGTTTTTACTGGTTTCTCTTGAATTTCAACACTTGTCGATGAGGACGACGAAGAGCTTGTATGGAAAATATGAATTGATGTGTTCATTTGCGTTTTTTGTCAATTGATCTATAGTTTTTCTAGCAGATGAACGATAAGCCAGCGTGGAGTATCTGGCTTTTATCACGAATAAAAATTTGGTTTTTTTGTGGGAACTAAAAAAATCTCTGAAATTGTCCTCTTTTGGCCTTGAAGCAAAAGAGCCCATGTGGCGAACTTGTTCTATGTGTTTTTTTGAATTTTCAGCTTTTGTGCGATTTGTCGTCATGGTGTTTGCACAAATTTTTGAAATTTCGGAATTCTGAGGTTTGGTCTTGTTATTTTCAGCAAAAAAGCCTCGAAAAGCTAGAATTTGAATTATTTTTCCATTTTCTGTCTGCATTTTGCCCTCACGGTGTTTGCACACTTTTCCTCTTACAGTACGCCTGTTGTCTTGCTCACTCTTAATTCAGACCTAATATTCGAAGTTCATATCGCAATTTTCTGCGAATTTTTACATTTCCTTACTGAAAATGACTGAAAATCAGTTCGATCAAATCGATGAAGTATCGATTGATGATCAATTTAGAGAAATCAACGATAATATTTCCCAACAATTCGGAACAGGTGCTGAAAATGAGGAGGAGGTGAAATTCTGAATTTTGACAAGTTCGCCCTATTGAGAATTTTCCCATTTTTCAGACGGGGACAACTTTCAAAGAATGGATTGTGAAGATCTGGAATTTCATCAAAAATGGCACTTGGAAAATTCTTCATCATTTCCTCAATGGAGGAGCAGTCGGAGTATTCTATGTATGGGCGATTTTCCATTCTAAATTTTTTAAATCTAAAATTTTACGAAAGACGCCTGAATTTTCAATTTTTAGACCCTAAATTTCGGCAATTTGAGCCGCCGCTCAAATATTTCTCTGCGTCTCTGACTAGAAGCACACTCTCTCGCTCATTAGCAATAGAGCGCGTTTTCGAAACGCTCTTTTTGTCAAAAAAAAATTGAATCAAGTTTTTTTCGAATTTCCGGTCGTTTTTTTCCGAATAGCTTCGTTATTCCACTTTACTGTGATAGTTTAAATCGGGGAGATTTAAGGAAAACTGAAAATTCGAAGAAAACGGTCATAAATCAGTGAAAATCCGAAAAACGTTTTTCGAAATTTTTTCTGGTTTTACAGAATTTTTCGTTGGTTTTTTCTTCACACAGCGACAATATATCAAATCTCTTGTATTCAATTTAAAAAAACCAATTTTCTTCCAGAACTCTCTCCACTGGATCATCAGAATCGGAGGCACCGCCAAGGCCAACATCGTCACTGTTCTCGATGCCACCAGACTCAATTCCCTCGGAAATCCGATGTGGTACGCTAGAGTCGACGCACCACATGGAAATGTCCAATTCTACCATATCAATGTGAATCCGAGCTATACTGGACAACCGGATCCACATATCCACATTTCTCGGGGCTAACGTAGTTGGGGGGGGGGCCACCCAAATTTTTTGAATTTGGCGCCATTTTTCGGAGGACCCAGTGAAAGAGAAACAGGGGGTTTTTGCCTAAGCCTATAATTTAGAACAAAAAACTAAAAAATCTGAAAAAAATTTCAGCGAAAAAAGTACTGAAATTGTCGAAAATCAGTGAAAATCGCAAAATTTTTGCTGAAATTTTTTTCAAATTTTTTCGGTTTTTGTTTTAAATAATAGGCTTAGGCAAAAACCCCTTGTTTCCCTTCCTCTGGGACACCCCCATTTTGGCGCCAAATT
Source organism: Caenorhabditis nigoni (assembly GCA_027920645.1). Classification (NCBI taxonomy): domain Eukaryota; kingdom Metazoa; phylum Nematoda; class Chromadorea; order Rhabditida; family Rhabditidae; genus Caenorhabditis; species Caenorhabditis nigoni. Next base: position 16,346,876 of record CP115866.1, read on the forward strand.
CAAAAAATTTGGGTGGCCCCCCCCAACTACGTTAGCCCCCATTTCTCCATCTGCTGCCGAAATCGCCGAATTTCTCGGAGTCGGTATCGATTTTTTGAACAAAATCTCTCTATACCTGTTGGCGTTCAAAATCGTTGTGGATGTTGGAGTGGTTGGATATAACGTTCACAAGGATTGGGAAAATAGAAGCACTCGTAACACTGCCAAGGCAGTTACCAGAATTTTGAGCTCTACTGCCGGTGGATTTGGAGGAATTTTTGCTGGTAAGATTCTTTAAAAATTTGGCGCCAAAAAATCGATAAAATTTTTCTTCCAGGATCGGCCATCGGAACTTGGATCTTTCCTGGAATCGGCACACTCTTCGGTGGATTTATCGGTGGAATTTGTGGAGCAATCGGTGCTGGTGTCGCCTCTGATTTGGCCTTTGAAAGCATTTCGGACCATTACAAATACGATATCGACGATGTTACATGCAAGAAATGTGACAAGGAATTCGAAAATCGTCGTTACGAAGTCGGAGAACAAGAGCTATGCGAGAAGTGCCGCCCAGAAAATGAGCCGGAAGAAAAATCGATAATTGAGAATGTCGTTGATTTTGTTGTCGAGACATTCACTGAGGTGAAGAATGCTGTTGTTAATGTTGTTGCAAATGTTGTTGATTGGTTCAAATCTTGGTTTTGAATAATAAAAGTAAATGACATGTTTCTATTTATTTCAGTTGTCATTGTGGTAAAAGCCTTTGCGGATATATTTTAGAATTCTTTATGAACGTCTTACTCAGCTTTTTAAAAGATTTCCAGCAAATTTAAACGAAATCGCCGTTAATTTTTGTAAAAATTATTTTCGTGGCGAGACTCAAATGACAGTTTCGTTGTGTGCGCCTTTAAATTTGAATTTTGAGGGATACTGTAATATTTCAATTTTTGCTCGATTCTGAATTACAGAACGAGCTTCGCGAAGAAAACTCCGAACTTTGCTCTTCGACACCGACACCGAAAATTGACAATTTTTCTTTGAATTACAGCTTTCTTTGCGTTTAATGCTTATGTTATTACAAGTTTTCGGCTGTTTCTTCCTTTTTCATCACCTTATTCGAAAGATTTTCAAACAATTTCAACGAAATTCGCTTTTATCTTTTCAAATTTCCTTTCGTGTCGGGACTCAAAAAACTATTTTGTTGTATGCGCCTTTAAGTGAGGCTTACTGTAATATTCTAATTTTTGCTCGATTTTCGTGAAATTTTTGCCAACTTTTCTCGATTTTTCGGCTACTAATTCCTTCTACCTCCCTTTCTCTTAAATTTTCATAACTTTCCTACCTAATTTCTGAATTACAGAACGAGATTCGCGAAGAAACCCCCGAATTTTGCTCTCCGACATCGAAAATTGACAATTTTTATGTGAATTACTGCTTTCTTTGCGTTTCAAGTTTATGTTTATATCATTTTTCGACTGTTTCTTCCTTTTTTATTACTTTGTTCAGAAGATTTTCAGGCACTTTCAAGAAAATCAACTTTGTTTTTTTTTTAATTTCTTTTCGTGTCGAGACTCGAACGACAATTCTGTGGTGTGCGCCTTTAAATTTAAATTTTGAGGGGTACTGTAATATTTTGGTTTTTTTTTTCGATTTCGTGAAATTTTAGTCAATTCTTCTCGTTTTTTTAGCTAGTAATCTCTTCCTTCTCTAGTTTTCTAGAATTTTCATAATTATTCCTACTTAATTACTGAATTACAGAACGAGATTCGCGAAGAAACAGCCGAAATCTGCTCTCCGGCACCAACATCAAAAATTGATTACTTTTCTGTGAATTACTGCTTTCTTTGCGTTTCAAGTTTATGTTTATATCATTTTTCGGTTGTTTCTTCCTTTTTTATCACTTTATTCAGAAGATTTTCAGGCACTATCAACAAAATCCTTCTAAATTTTTTAAATTTTATTTTCGTGTCGAGACTCAATTGACAATTCTTTGGTCTGTGCCTTTAAATTTAGATTTTGAGGTGTACTGTAATATTTTAATTTTTGCCCAATTTTCGTGATTTTTTCGCCAACTTTTCTCGATATTTTGGCTACTAATTCCTTCTTCCTCTTGTTCTCTTAAATTTGCATATTTTTCCTACTTAATTTCTAAATTACAGAACGAGATTCGCGAAGAAACCCCCGAAATTCGCTCTCCGACACCGACATCGAGAATTGACAATTTTTTCTGTATATTTCTAGTTTCGTTGTATCTAAAGTTTATGTTTATATATTTTTCGAATGCTTTGTCTTTTTTATCAATTTATTCAAAACACTTTCAAAAATTTCTCGGAATTTTCTGTTATTTTTAAAAAAATTATTTTCGTGTCGAGACCCAAATGACAATTCTGTGGTGTGCGCCTTTAAATTTAAATTTTGAGGGGTACTGTAATATTGTATTTTTTGCTGATTTTTAGGTATTTTCATTCAGGTTTTTACTATTTTTTCGCCTGAAAAATCGAAAATTCGAATTCAAATAACTATCTATAATATCAGACATGCCTGCTACAAAAAAATCCATCTCGCTTTTTCTATCGATTTCTTTTGTTCTACTAGTTTTTGACCTACTATTATGTACCGCGAAAAAATATGTTTTCTGCGGGAATTTTGAGAACTAGCGGGAGATTTCGGCCAATTAACTCTCTTCCAACTCATTTGTCGTCATTCTTCTCAACAGGCGACCTGGTGAACGGTCGGTTACTGCTCTTCGATTTCTCTTGATTTTCTCGAATTTTCTTCAGATTTATCTGTATTTCCGCATATTTCTGTATCGATTTCTTGTGCTTTTTTGTGATTTTTCACCCTCTTTTTTCGATAATTTCAATCAAATCAAACCATTTGTTTTCCAGAACCAAGCCAGGCGCCGAAATCGAAGAATCTGGAAAAAAAGGACAGCGATCTGTGTGGTGGGAGTCGGAGGAGGAAACGAATCGAATTTGTGTAGAGCAAGTTTTTCTAGCAGTTTGCGCTTTGTTTCGATTTATTTTCAGAAATTCGGATAATCGATAATCCAGGGATCGGGACTAAGGAAGTGGCCAGGAGATGGAGGAGTGGATGGCAAACGGAGGATCCACGTGGCAAGAGGGCAGCTGAATGGAAGAGCTAGGAGATGGAGGAAGAATTCGATTTGCTTCCGATCGAGTAAAAATCAATATTTTTCTGCTGTTGGAACAATGTGGATAAGAGTCAGGAGATGGGAGAATGCTGAAAATGATCTATTACTTTTGGTAAGTTTTCTAGTTGCTTTTCGTGTTTTTAAGTGAGAATTTCCAGGTACTTGGGATGCAGAAGGCGACGTCGTCGACAATGATACACAAGGATGGACAGTTCGGGATCACGGAGGATTCGTAGGATGCTCAAGAGAGGACGTGGACCAAAAAGGATAGGAGAACAAGTGGATGGGGTATTTTCCTTGGAATTAGGTCCTCGAAACTAGATTTGGAACTAGTAAAATGAGCTGTAGTTTCTTTAAGAGATACTTGATCTTAACTGGGAGGAGCTGAATCTAGATTGTTCCTAATTTTAGAAAATCGAGAAAATCTCTGGAAACTAGATGAGAAAGAGCCGTCAGTCCATGTGAACGGGCTCGGACTTTTCTAGTTTCGTTTTTTGAAATTTCAATTTCTCGAAACACACTTGATTTCATGAGAAGAGCGATCGGGTGGCTCAGGCGTTTCCGCTTGTTCTTCAGGATGCTCTGACTGAGGAGGTGTTTCACCTGTGACGTCATCATTGGCCCGAATGCGATTGAAGGTGGCGCTACTCCCCGTTGATCTTCGGATTGGCGGCGTTTAAGAGGAGGTGGATATCGGGCTCTTCTCATGAAATGACAAGTGTCGGGACATTTTGAAATCTAGATTCGGTTTCTTCGAAAAACTAAGAAAAGTTGTAGCTTGAGTTGTAAGTCTTGTTTTGAAGTCTTGAAAGGAAAAGTCTATTGAGGAAAACTTCAGTTATTAGCTCTTCAAAGTCTCAATAGGATAGTACTGAATCTAGGTTGTTCCTAATTTTAGAAAGTCGAGAAATACATCCCGAAACTAGATTGGAAAGAGCCGTCAGTCCATGTGAACGGGCTCGGACTTTTCTAGTTTCATTTTTTCAAATTTCAATTTCTCGAAAGACACTTGTTTTCATGAGAAGAGCGATCGGGTGGTCCATCGGCGTTTCCGATGGTTCTTCAGGATGTTCTGACTTTGTGAGGTGTTCCACCTGTGACGTCAGCATTGACCCGAATGCGATTGAAGGTGGCGCTACTCTCTGTTGATCTTCGGATTGACTTGCGTTTAAGAGGAGGTGGATATCGGGTTCTTCTCATGAAATTACAAGTGTCCGAACGTTTAAAATCTAGATTCAGTTCCTTCGAAAAATTTACAAAAGTTGCAACTTTTTTTAAAGTATCAGATATAGGTGATAAAGGATGAATAGTTTTTGGATAGTTCAGGATTTTAGAACCTGTAAGTATGTTGAAAGTTTAAGAGTCAGCTCAAAATCTAGTTATTTTTTCTATCTTTCCAAGTAGCAAATACCTAAAAAACAAAAAAAAACAGTAGAGTGTATTCTTTTTGGTACCGTAGTTTCGCAAGCCAAATAATAAAGATTTCAAATCGGCGAGCGACTACGGTACCAATTTCAGATCGTCTACTTTTCATCGAATCATTTCCCGATTTTGCCTATTTGTTGGCACCGTAGTTCGCGAGCCAGCTAATAAAGATTTCAAATTGGCAAGCGACTACGGTACCTTTGTACACTATTGAACATATACCGGGAAACATGAACTAGAATTGTCCCTTCAATAGAAGAGCTTAGAGAAATAGACGGGATAATTCACAGGGTTTTCGGCTTCCAATGCGCAATATTGATAAGAGGGCGTGGTCATAGTCAAATCGACGGCTGACATGGAATGACTCCCAAGTGTTACCCTCGAAAAAAATCGAGACCTATATGGTTGGATAGAGCGTAAAAAGTTATCTTAGAATCCAAGAGGAATAGTTGATAAAAATGGATGATTTTTTTCCTATTGATTGGAATATCGATTTTTTGAAAAAACCGAAAATTTTTTCAATATCTCAAAAATCCCAAGTTAACTTTTTTTCTTATTATTACCATTGAATTCAGCACATTTGATTCACTATAAAAACTTGTCAATACCCCGGGGGAAATCATGCTCACACAAGTTGTGCCAAAAAATATCGATTTTTGGCGCCTGGCTGCTTGGAACTCGTTGTCCTCGGCGGCCGGTATGATGAGGGCCATACTTGTTTTTGTGATTTTTACATGTATATCGTGTGTCTAAAACGTTTGAAACAAAATTCTGCGACATTTAACACCAATTATGCAAATGCCGTCCCATTTCTTAAAATCGTCACTTTGAAAAAATCAAAATTTTGACATGTAAACAAGCATATCTATCTTCAAACTTGACGGAAACAGTCAAACTCTTTTTCCAACATAATCAGAAGAACCTAATTCTATCAACGGCCTGTACAGAATTTTGATTTAGGTCCTAGAAATAAAAATATTTACGATTATTAGAGCCTGAGTCCTTGTTTTGGCGAGGTATGACATGTAAACAAGCATATCTTTTGTCAAACTTGATGGAATTAGCTAAACTTTTGTTTTAACATGATTAAAATGACAAAATCTTATCAATGGCTTGAACAAAATTTTTAATTAGGCCCTAGAAATAAAAATATTCACTGACGATGGGACACCTCTTGATTTGGACCATAACTCAAGAACGAGGCCAAATTTCAAAAAACTGTGAGTGCCATTCGATTCAAAATCAAAAACTACCTGTAGACAAATGCTACTGGTTTGTTCCACATGGTCGAAGTAGATGAAATGAACGATTTTCGAAAGGTATCCTATCAGTTTTGGATTATTGAATACGATCATTATCTTTTACACCTACTTCCACCGGGCGGACCAAACTAATATTATTTTGTCCATAGTATTTTTTAATTTTAAATCGAATGGCACTTACAGTTTTTTTAAATTTGGCCTCGTTCTTGAGTTATGGTCCAAATCAAGAGGTGTCCCATCGTCAGTGAATATTTTTATTTCTAGGGCCTAATTAAAAATTTTGTTCAAGCCATTGATAAGATTTTGTCATTTTAATCATGTTAAAACAAAAGTTTAGCTAATTCCATCAAGTTTGACAAAAGATATGCTTGTTTACATGTCATACCTCGCCAAAACAAGGACTCAGGCTCTAATAATCGTAAATATTTTTATTTCTAGGACCTAAATCAAAATTCTGTACAGGCCGTTGATAGAATTAGGTTCTTCTGATTATGTTGGAAAAAGAGTTTGACTGTTTCCGTCAAGTTTGAAGATAGATATGCTTGTTTACATGTCAAAATTTTGATTTTTTCAAAGTGACGATTTTAAGAAATGGGACGGCATTTGCATAATTGGTGTTAAATGTCGCAGAATTTTGTTTCAAACGTTTTAGACACACGATATACATGTAAAAATCACAAAAACAAGTATGGCCCTCATCATACCGGCCGCCGAGGACAACGAGTTCCAAGCAGCCAGGCGCCAAAAATCGATATTTTTTGGCACAACTTGTGTGAGCATGATTTCCCCCGGGGTATTGACAAGTTTTTATAGTGAATCAAATGTGCTGAATTCAATGGTAATAATAAGAAAAAAAGTTAACTTGGGATTTTTGAGATATTGAAAAAATTTTCGGTTTTTTCAAAAAATCGATATTCCAATCAATAGGAAAAAAATCAAAAAAAATTATTTCAAAAGTTCAGGTGATTGTCTATCTATTGTTTTTTGAATTTCAAAAATCGGACTTAAACCGACAAAGTTACGATTTTTTGAAAATACAGCCATTTTTTGGTACTTTTTGGACCATAAGTCCCCAAAAAATTTTTTATCAACTATTCCTCTTGGATTCTAAGATAACTTTTTACGCTCTATCCAACCATATAGGTCTCGATTTTTTTCGAGGGTAACACTTGGGAGTCATTCCATGTGAGTATCAAACGTTGCCACGCCCCCTGATCAATAGAGTGCATTTGCATGGGTAGCAGAAACCTCTGATACTGGAACATACACACTTTTTTGCTCAAAAACATACTCTAATTTGACAAAATTGATAAATTAGTAAAACTCCAGAAAAATCTGAAGACACAACTACCTATACCAGATGGACATAATTCGGAAGGTACAACGGAGTATACAGCGATTTAGGGCTACAGAGACCACAATTTTCCATCCCCAAATCGCTTCGAACCCTCCGGAGAACTGCTCAAAGCCCCTTTTCAGTTTCAGTAGTTCCAGTACATATTCAGAACGGATTGAAGACGTCGGAGGAAAAAGAGCTATTCTTCTGGTTCTCTGTGTGTTCAACTATTTAAAATGTCAAGTCACACGTCTGAAATTGGTACCGTAGTCGCTCGCCGAATGGAAATCTTTATTAGGTGGCTTGCGAAACTACGGTACCGTCGAAGAAAATGGTAACATGTACCAGAAAAATGTCCTAAAGATTCTGAAAAGCTGGGACCCGTTTAAACTAATTTTAAACTCTCACATTTCAGAATTTTCCTTATTCAGTCAAACAGTTAAGAAACGGAATAGCCATAATCCCATAAATTGAAATCCTAATAGTTAACACTTCCTAATTTAGCACAAAAAACTAACGTATTCTCATATATTACTTTTGAATTTGAAATTTTTCTTACACTACCTCATAAAAGAGACACTGAATCTAGGTTTGACAAGGTAAAAACAAGTGAATAAGTTGGGGATCCGCCGGTCATGACAGTTTTCCTGTCAGATACGGGATCATTAACGCAGTACTAATGTCATTAACGACGGATCTTCCCAAAGAATTCACCAGTTTTTCGAGAAATTAATATTCCAAAAATGAAGCTAGAACTTTTTCCTAGCTTCCAGATTTTTCTCGTCTTTTCAAACTATTGATTCAGTCACCTAATCCTAATACTAACTATCAATACTAATAGAAACTGAATCTAGGTTTGAAAAGGTAAGAACAAGTGAATAAGTTGGGAATTACCGCCGGTCATGACAGTTTTCCTGTCAGATACGGGATCATTAACGCAGTACTAATGTCATTAACGACGGATCTTCCCAAAGAATTCACCAGTTTTTCGAGAAACTAATTATCCAAAATTGAAGCCAAAGGACAGATGTTTCTCGTCTTTTCAAAATATTGATTCAGCTACCTAAACCTCAGTACTATCAAATAGAGAAACTGAATCTAGGTTTGAAAAGGTAAAAACAAGTGAATAAGTTGGGGATCCACCGGTCATGACAGTTTTCCTGTCAGATACGGGATCATTAACGCAGTACTAATGTCATTAACGAAGGATCTTCCCAAAGAATTCACCAGTTTTTCGAGAAATTCGTTCCAAAATGAAGCCAAAGGACAGATGTTTCTCGTCTTTCCAAACTATTGATTCAGTCACCTAATCCTAATACTATCATATAGAAACTGAATCTAGGTTTGAAAAGGTAAGACCAAGTGAATAAGTTGGGGATCCGACGGTCATGACAGTTTTCCTATCAGATACGGGATCATTAGCGTAGTACTAATGTCATTAACGAAGGATCTTCCCAAAGAATTCACCAGTTTTTCGAGAAATTGATTACAAAATGAAGCTGCAGTAGTCCGAGGACAGATGTTTCTCGTCTTTTCAAACTATTGATTCAGTCACCTAATCCTAATACTATCATATAGAAACTGAATCTAGGTTTGAAAATGTAAAAACAAGTGAATAAATTGGGAATTACCGCCGGTCATGACAGTTTTCCTATCAGATACGGGATCATTAGCGTAGTACTAATGTCATTAACGACGGATCTTCCCAAAGAATTCACCAGTTTTTCGAGAAATTCATTCTAAAATTGAAGCCATAGATTCAGTTTCTCTCAGTTAAGATTATCAATGGCTATCTCTAAATATATAAACCAAAAAAAATTTCTCAAGATTCCCCGCTTATTTCACAATTTCCTAACCTCATTTCTAGTTCCCAACTTTCAGAAATATATAAAAACTCAGCAACGATACTCCTCAACACATCCACTGATTGTCATATCCTTCTAGATCCATCTTCTCGAGCATCCATCGAATTCAACCAATAATCCATGACCACGAATTCTTCATTCTTGAGAAATCACCACTCCACGTCGTCTTGTTCAGCTACACAAGTGCCTGGAAATAATCATTTAAAACATGAAACACAGCTAGAAAACTTACCAATTAGTGGTTTTTAGGACCTTCACATCGAATACATCCACCTTTTGCCAACTCTTGACTCTCAATATCCTCGAATTTCAGAAATATTGATTTTCCATCGATTCGTTCCCAATCGAATTGTATGTTTTCTCTGGAATAGCATAGAAATTGTTTATTTGAACTGCCGCGCATAAAGAGACGCAGAGAGGGAGAGACATTAAAGGAACACAAGAGGCGGAGCGCGGGGTCTCGCAACGAAAACAGACGCGACGCGCAACAACGCGCGGTCTGACCTCATTCTACGAGTGGTAGAAGTCTGGTGACGTCGTTGTGTGTTGGATCAAGTTCGAAGCGAAAACGATGGACGAAGGATCAACGTCTGGAGCTCCGGTTAGCAAAGAGGATTTTTATGCCTTCGTGGCACAGCAATTGGCATCAATGGCAAAAGAAGAAAAAGCTCCAATTCTTTCTCAGAAAGGACTTCAAGTGCAATGCGAGTTGAACACGAAAATAATCAATCTGCTGAATACTGCGATGATTGGAGGAGACGTGGAGTCGGCAGCGAAGGAGGCAGTGTCAATGTTGAAGATGAGAAACCAGGAAATCGTTTTATTGGACAAGGATCCAAATGCTTTGAAGAACCTGGAGAAAATCAGAGCAATTTCGGCGCTTTCCAACTCAGAAGGAGGCAGTGAGGATACAAAGATGCTGGCTTTGGCAAAGTTGTTGAATACGGATGACTCACGGCAGAGACGACAGCCCCACTCCAGAAATTGGTTTCGGCCAGCGGGCGCCGGGTACAGGCAACCCGGAGTCCGATCATTCCACGCCTACAACAATGGCAGCGAAACCAGCGGAGCGGCCAGGAAGAGATTCGGCACTGGAGAAGATTTGGCAGGCGTTCCAGGAAAGAAGCCAGTCCAATGTTACTCATGCGGTCAATACGGTCATTACTCGTCCCAATGCGGGTTTCCAAGGTATGGTTCACCCTAATATACTCTCAGATAAGATAGAATTTTGGAGAGCTATAACTTTCGACCCTTTTATTTTGAAGACAGTAGAGTTCGGTTATCACATCCACATTGACGAGAACTTCCCGATACCTCCCCCGGCGGGAATGAGAAAAACAGCGAAAGAAAACATTGAATTTGTTATTGCAGAGCTAAATAAGCTGGTGGAACATCGAGTCGTGGCCACAACCGAAAATCCAAGAGTAGTATCTCCACTTCAGGTGGCTAAAAACGGTGAGAAATTACGTTTGATCCTTGATCTTTCCCAGCTGAATAAAGCCCTAGATCCTCCAAAATTCAGAATTGAGGATTGGAAAATAGCTTGGCCCTTCTTGAGGGACGCGTTTTTTGTAGCTACATTTGACTTTCGATCTGGCTATCACCATGTGAAAATTGCGCAAGAGTCAACAGACTTACTAGCATTCTCTTTAAACACCCCAGTAAGCCCGCCTTTCTATAAATTTGAAGCTCTTCCTTTTGGATTATCTACGGCTCCCTGGCTTTTCACAAAAGTTTTCCGCCCCCTGGTAGGTAGATGGAGAGAGCGCGGAGTCAAGGTATTTCTGTACCTCGACGACGGACTAATTTTGGCAAAGACTAGAGAGGAGGCAGAGAACGCGGTGAGACAGGTGCGCCAAGATTTAGAAGCGGCAGGAGTGTGTGTAGCAGAAGATAAATCGCACTGGGAACCGAGCCAAGAATTTACATGGCTTGGCGTGAGAGGAGACCTGAAAAAGAGAGAGATTCGGCTGACCGAAAGAGAGAGATTTCGCTGCGAAATCAAATTGAAAAGATGAAAAAGAGCCCGGCTCCTTCGATCCTTGATCGACAAGTGTTATGTGGATATTTATCATCCTTGATGATTATTGCAGGCAATGAGTCAGTGGCTAGACAACGGCAAAATGCAACTACAGTGGCAGAGAACGATGGAAAATGCACAGAAAGGACGAGGATTCCGCTGACCCTAGGTGAGAGAAGAGAATTGATATTCTGGGAAGCTAAACTGCGGGAAGGTAAACTGAAGAGAAGAATAGACGAGATTTTTGAGCCTAGATGGTGGCTCTACACAGACGCTTCAGCGATAGGGCTAGGAACAGTAGTAAAAGATGAGGGAGGAACAGAAGTTATGAGAATTTCGAAATTAGGCGAAAGAGGTTTCGAAACAGAATCAAGCGCCATGAGAGAGCTAAAAGCAGTTGAATTCGCAGCGGAGAGAATGGCGGGAACAATGACAGGACAAGTGTTAGTACACTCAGATAGTCAAGCAGCGGTACACATCATGAAGAAAGGGTCGATGAAAGCCGATTTGCATGTAGTAGCAGAAAGAATTTGGGACAATATGAGACAAGTAGGAAATGTAAAATATATCTGGATCCCAAGAGAACAGAATGAGGAAGCAGACGAAGCAAGCAGAACTTTCGACTATGATGATTGGGCGGTACAAGATTGGGTGTTCCAGTGGGCACAGAGAAAATGGGGGAGAGTAACGTGCGACTGGTTCGCTAACGAACAGAACGCAAAAACGCCAAAGTTCTATTCAAAATACCCAGATCCGAAAGCAGCCGGAGCAGACGTGTTCGAACACATTGAAGAAGCACAAAAATGCGGTCCGGCATGGTGGGTACCTCCTCCGCTAGCGATCCCTAGACTGATAGGCGAGGCAAGAAGATTGAAACTTAAGGGTATTTTAGCTACGCCGCTATGGAAAACCCACGTATCATATCAGGCATTAGTAGATAGAGACGGTAGATTTATTCGAGAGATGAGAGATTGGCGTATCTTCAAGGTAAACTCAAAAGTTATAACCCCAGGCCCAGGGTCTATAAGAAGCGAAAGAATGGGGACAGAGTTTTGCAGATCACCTTTTCTAGTGACTATGATTGACTTTTCACAATAGCCCCTTTCGGGCTTTTCAATCTCTACCATACTTTTCCCACACGGAAACACAACAAATAAATCCTGTAAAATATTTCAAGTGTTCTTTACTAATTCCAGAATTTAGCGTATGACAGAAGAAAACTGATTCTTCCGACACGAATGGGGAGGAAGAATTGTATGTTTTCTCTGGAATAGCATAGAAATTGTTTATTTGAACTGCCGCGCATAAAGAGACGCAGAGAGGGAGAGACATTAAAGGAACACAAGAGGCGGAGCGCGGGGTCTCGCAACGAAAACAGACGCGACGCGCAACAACGCGCGGTCTGACCTCATTCTACGAGTGGTAGAAGCCCACCCACCCAGCCCAGGGAAAATAGAAAAAACTGAATAGAAAGGGGATAATGAAGTAAAGAGAAACATAAAAGCTATCTTGCAGAAGGTCCACGGCAGGCATTCTTGGAAGAGATAACGGAGAATGCGAGGAATCGAAATTCTGACGACATTGTACAGACTCTGATGACTGCGTTATCGTCGGCAAAAGCGGCATCCACAATGAAAGCTTACGGACAGGAGAATGAACAAAGACGAAGATGGATACTAGAAAGAGGATTGCCGCTAAACGAAGTCTCAACCGTGATGTATCTCGCATGGAAGTCGGAATCAGTAGGAAGCGGATCGCTAGCGAAGATTTCGGCAGCCTACAAAATGGTGAACAACGAAGTGTCGATTCCGGGCGCGCAGTGTGTAGCTGAACTGATAAATTCGAAGAAGAGGGCAGAGGCGACGACTAGGATGCAACCAGTCTGTATCAACGAACCAGTCATTGTAAAAATCATGAGCACCCTTGAGGACGACGCGAAGTCAGAGAGGGATGTTCTTTTGGTCCACCTCTCGTACTCGGCTCTATTGAGAGCAAGTGAGGCATCGAACCTACAGTGGAAGGATGTTAGAGTGAAAAATGGACTATTGGAAGTCTTCGTAGCAGAAGCCAAAAACGATCAGCTAGGAAAAGGAAGAACCACATTTGTACAATGCAAGGCCGGATCGGATTTGGATCTTCTGTTGAAAAGATGGAAAGTCAGATGTTCGCTGAAAAATCCGGATTTCATATTCCACAATCTGCACAACCAAAAACCGCTGAGCCCAAGTTCCATTTCGTCAATAGTGAAGGCGAAATTCGACGCAATCGGAGTCCAAGGATCTCACCATGCTCTCCGAAGAGGTCGAGCAAACGATCTACAAGCTGAAGGATTCTCGTTGGACGAAATACAGAGGACTGGAAGATGGAGATCACCAGCTGGAATGAGCACATACTTGAGAGACAACCCAAGAGCGCAAGGAATTAGAGTGGAAGAGATGGAATCGGAAGAAGAAGAAGAGGGTCCACCGTCGTTGACAAGAGAGGCTCCTGTTCCATTATAAAATAATCGATATTTCACGATTATAGTGATATTGCCTATACAGTAGGATCTTATTGTTTTTACTAGAAGTTAATGTTCCTTTTGTTGAGTTATACTAATTATCGTTACTTGTAATATTTGAGTCACCATACTTTTCCCACACGGAAACACAACAAATAAATCCTGTAAAATATTTCAAGTGTTCTTTACTAATTCCAGAATTTAGCGTATGACAGAAGAAAACTGATTCTTCCGACACGAATGGGGAGGAAGAAGCATCCTTCCATCTACACGACCATCCATTCCATTCGAATCCTTTCGCCACGTGGATCTTCCTGGCGCCTTCTCAGCAATTCGATATCGATTTTTCGGAATCTGTCACATCTCCTGTGCCCCGTCTGCTGACTTCTTCCTCCGTCTCCAACCATCTCCAGATTATCCGAATTCCTGAAAATTGATCGAAACAAAGCGCAAACTGGTGATAAAACTTGCTCTACACAAATTCCATTCGTTTCCTCCGTCGATTCCCACTCCACAGATCGCTGTCCTTTAGTTTTCAGACTCTTCGATTTCGGCGCCTGGCTTGGTTCTGGAAAACAAATTATATGATTTAATTGAAATTATCACAAAAAGAGGGTAAAAGATCAAAAGAAAGCACGAGAAAGCGACACAAAGATATGCAAAATCACAGAAAAATTTGCAGAAAATTCGAGAAAATCAAACGAAATCGAAGAGAAAAAACCATACGACTGTTCACCAGGTCGCCTGTTGAGAAGAATGACGACAAATTGGTTGGAAGAGAGTTAATTGGCCGAAATCTCCCGCTATTTCTTAAAATTCCCGCAGAAAACATGTTTTTTCGCGGCACATAATAGTAGGTCAAAAACTAGTAGAACAAAAGAAATCGATAGAAAAAACAAGGTGAGTTTTTTTAGCCGGCATGTCTGATGTTATAAATTGTTATTAAAACTCGAATTTCCGATTTTCAGGCGAAAAAAAAGCAAAAATCTCGATGAAAATGTCTGAAAATTCAGCAAAAATAAATACTACAGTACCCTCGCAAAGTCATCATTTTTTTTTAGGTACACACAACAAAATTGTCGGTTGAGTCTCGACACGAAAATAAATTTCAAAAAAATTAACAGGATTTCTCTCGAATTGCCTGAAAATAATCTAAATAAAATGGTGAAAAAGGACAAAACATTCGAAAAAATATACAAAAAAAACCTTTAAAAGCAATATAAGCAAAAATTCAGAGAAATAGTTGTAATTTTTCGATGTCGGCGTCGAAGAGCAAATTTCGGGGTTTTCTTCACGAATCTCGTTCTGTAATTCAGAAGTTAAGTAGGAAAGTCATGAAAAATCGAGAAGAAGAATTGAAAGAAAGAAATATTAGCTAAAAATCGATGAAAATTGGGAAAAATATCACTAAAATCAAGCAAAAATAAAAATATTACAGTATCCCTCAAAATTTTAATTTAAAGGCGCACACTAAAGAAATGTGAATTGAGTCTCGACACGAAAGGAAACTCTAGAAAATTAACAAGGATTTTCTTGAGATTGTCTGAAAATTTTCTAGATAAAGTGATTAAAAAGGATTAAAATTCCGAAAAAATATAAGAACAAAAATCTTTAAACGCAATATAAGCAAAACATTAGAGGAATATTTGTCGATTTCGATGTCGGCGTCGAAGAGCAAATTTCGGGGTTTTCTTCGCGAATCTCGATCTGTAATGCACAATTTAAGTGGGAAAGTCATGAAAATTCAAGCAGAAGAATTGAAAGAAACAAATATTAGCTAAAAATCGAGAAAAATCGGCAGAAAAATCACTAAAATCCAGCAAAAAATAAAAATATTACAGTAACCCGCAAAATCTAAATTCAAAGGCGCAGACTACAGAATTGTGAATTGAGTCTCGACACGAAAAGAAACTTTAAAAAATTAACAGAATTTTCGTGAAATTGCCTGAAAATCTTCTAGATAAAGTAATTAAAATGGATGAAAAATTGGAAAAATATACAGAATCTTCGAATGGAACACAAGCAAAAATTTAGAGGATTATTTGTCGTCGATCTCGAAGCAGCACATTTCGGGGTTTTCTTCGCGAACCTCGTTCTGTAATGTACGATTTCAGTAGAAAATTATGTTAATTCAAAAAAAAATAACAGATCAAAAAGAATCGTAGCCAAAATTCGAGAAAAATGCCAGAAGTTTAACGAAAATCCAGTAAAAATAAAACTATTACAGTACCCCTCAAAATCTAAATTTAAAGGCGCACACTACAAAATTGTCAATTGAGTCTCGACACGAAAGAGAATTAAAAAATAAACGCTGATTTTGACGATTTCTTTTTGAAAAAAAATTATAATAAGCTGATTGAAAAGAACCGAGAGTTGAATTCATAAAAAAAACTGGCTGGAAAAACGGAAAATTTCCGGTTGTTTTTTCCAGATTAGAGCCTTATTGACCTAGTTACGTGGCATCTGAGTTCCTCACAGTGCTCGTGGCGCCGCGCTTTGACATGTGGCAAATTTGAGAAGTCTTAAAATAGTTGTCTTCTTCGAAAATGACGTCTTCAGAATACACCCAACTTTCCAGAAGTGAAGTAAGAAAGCTTTTTTTTTTCGAAAAATTCAATTATATAGAATTTTATGAAAAAAAAAACCAGTTTCAGAATTTTCAAGATTCTGAATCCTTAAAACTTTTGAGAAGTCTACAGCAGAATTTTCCGATAAACGAGTTGTCAAATGAGCAATGGAATCTGATGGAAATAGTTATCGATAAGACGAAATGTGAGAATTTTTAAAAATCAAAAATTTATTAGTTTCAAATTCAATATTTCAGCCGTTCCAATCAATCAAATCGTCACATATCGATTGTGTGAACGTGTGGAGTTCTGTTCCGAGAACGGCGTCTTCGTCCTGGTGTCCCGTTACATCGAAATCAATCCATTCGATCGTCGACTCCGTCCGAAGAAGACGGTTCAAGTGTTGCCAGCCATGTATCCCATCGAGATGTACTTGAAAAATAACGATTCTGTTCTGAAATTTTGATTTTCGGAGAATTATTTTTCTCTTTTTTCGTTTCTTAAGTATCAAACTCGCTCTATTGATAATAATTATAAATGTCTTATCTCTACGAAAAAGCAATGCCTATACAAACTATTGGAAGGGGAACCTAAGAGAAGATGTCATTATGACATAGCAGGGGAAATGCGCTGACGCACATTAGAAGGAAAAAACGAACAACAAGCAGATATAACGGTAACAACCCTAATAAGACAAAATACACATAAATGATAATTGGGGGGCGGCAGGAGTTGGGCTACAGAATACTGGAGCACTGAACATTAACACTGGGTGGTATCTTCTTTTTCAGTTTGATGTTTCCAGTGGAATTCGGCAAAAGGTTTCTAGCCTTCTCGAAGTCCCTTTGTAATCGTGTCGGCTTTCCAGAATCGTCCGAATAGAGTTGTTGTTTGGATCTGAAAGCAAAGAATTTTGGATTTATTTCATTTTGGGGCTCCTGGACGTTTCGGAATCCGACACTCCAGAACGTGACGTTTCGGAATTACGACGTTTCAGAAACCGACGTTTCGGAACCACGACGTTTCAGAACCACGATGTTTCAGAACTCGATAGTTCAGAACTGGATAATTCAGAACCACGACGTTTCGGAACTACGACGTTTCAGAACCCGACGTTTCAGAACGCGTTAGTTAAGAAATCGATAGTTCAGAACTCGATAATTCAGAACCACGACGTTTCAGAACTCGACACTTCAGAATCGCGACGTTTCAGAACCCGACGTTTCGGGACCACGACGTTTCAGAACCCGACGTTTCAGAACACGACATGCAGAAAAGTTTTGAAACGTCGGGTTCTGAAGTGTCAAGTTCTGAAACGTCGTGGTTCCGAAACGCTGGGTTCTGAAACATCCGGAGACCCTAAAAATGACCTACCTATTCAACTTCATATGACTCGAAACCAGGTCATTCGTTGTCAATGCAGCCATCAACGAGAGCTCTCCAGCCAATACGGTCGCTGCTATAATTTCTGCTAATCGTTCGGCATTGCCTCCTGGTCGCTCATGATTCGGTCCAGCACATTCGAGACTTTCCAGACAGGCTCGTTGAGGCGAGAGAATGGTTCCACCACCTACAGTACCCACTTCAACACATGGAAGTGTACACGAGACATAGAGATCCTTCTCATCGGTTACTTCCATTCGTGTAGAGCACATTGCTGATGAGACTACCTGAAAAAAAATAGATTTTGAAATGTTCTTTTTTTTTGGTTTTTTAGTTCTAATTTACCCTGAAATTTCCGATTTTTCCTTCGATTTTTTCGACAATTTTTAGACCTTTTTCAAGTTTTCTAGCTATTTCTAAAGATTATTTTTCGATTTTCCGGTTTTTTTTTTCGTCTGAATTTTGATGGAACGATGTTCTGTAGATTACTGTAGAAACCCTATTTTCTATTTTATGGTTTTTTTTCACTGATTTTTGTCTGCATTTTGGCGTGATTGTGTTTGCAAAGAAAAACCCAACTACAAAATAGAAAATAGGTTTTCTACAGTAACCTACAGTAATCTTCCGAAAACCGTTCAATCAAATTTCGGACAAAAAAACCGGAAAACCGAAAAAGAATCTTTGAAAATAGCTAGAAAACATGAAAAGGTCCAAAAATTTTGCGTAAAAATCGTAAATTTTCAGATTTTCCAGTTTTGGCGGGAATTCAAAACAAAATTCCAGAAAATTCCAGATTTTTCCGGAAATGGACGAGAAGCGATTTTTTGATATTTTGCCAATTTTTTGGTTTCCATCTGAATCTACATACCGTAAAACTTGTAATAGAAGGGCCCCTACACTGACAAGTTTGAGCTCAATTATCTCAGCTCCTATAAGAGATATCGGAAAGCAGTCAACTGATAAAAGGTATATGGTATTATGATAAACAATTTATCAGTTGACAAATTTTTCATATCTTTATCAGGAAGCGAGATAAACTGGCGCAAAGTTGAAAATTAGGGGGCCCTTCTATTACAGGTCTTACGGTATTTTGAGATAATGGAAACATTTTTGAGACCTGTTTTCCTGATCTTCAGCTTTAAGGCCTGTCATTTACCTGCGCCGCATCCTGTCCAGTTGCTATAAAAATAGCAGCAACAATATTCGCAGCATGCGCATTCGATCCTCCAATCGTTCCAGCTCTCGCCGATCCAATATGCAATTTCGTTGTCGTCAAATAGGCCAACGCTTCTGGAGTCGTTCGGAGCGTCTTTATCACTGTATCTCGTTTGATAAGACACTCTGCCACCACTGATCGTCCTCGCCCTTCTGTGAAATTCTTCGCAGCCGCCTTTTTATCGACACAGAGGTTTCCAGAAAGAGCAAGAACTTGCATTTTGGGGAATCTTTCGAGGAGAAAACGCATCGTTAGGTCGCAGCTTCTGGAATTAGAAAATGCGGAAAAGTTGGTCATCTTTAGAGTCTTACTTCGAGATCATATTCATTCCCATCGCATCTCCAGTGTGTGCATCGAATCTTAGATAAGCAAGATTTCCATCTATAGTCACATCGATGGATTTCAGTCTTGCGAATCTGCTACACGATTGGAATTCCTGTCGCACCAGGTTCTGATTGATTGGATCCTCGATCCATAGCTTGAGATCTCTGAAAATCGTTGAAAATGGTCCAAAAATCATGAAAAATGATCCAAAAATCATGAAAAAAGAACCAAAAATCATAAATAATGGTCTAAAAATCATGAAAAATGGTCCAAAAATCATGAAAAATGGTCCAAAAAACATGAAAAATGGATCAAAAATCATGAAAAATGGACGAAAAAACATGAGAAATGGTCTAAAAATCATGAAAAATGTTCCAAATATCATTAAAAATGGTCCAAAAATTATGAAAACTGGACGAAAAATCATGAAAAATGGACGAAAAATCATGAAAAATGGTCTAAAAATCGTTGAAAATGGTCCAAATATTATGAAAAATGGTCCGAAAATCATGAAAAATGGTCTAAAAATGGTAAGATTTTAGGTTATTTTCTGTGAAAAACCGACTGAAAATTGTCTGATTTCTGATCAATTTTTAGGCTTTTTCATAGAATTTCAAACTTCAGAGATGCTTACACTGCATCCCTAGCTCTGGGAAATTTCACAACTGGCGCTCTTGTCATTCCAGAATTCACAACAGACGTCTCCACGCCTCCAGCCTCTCGTATCACGTTCATTCCTCGATTGGTGGATGCAATCAGTGCTCCTTCGGTTGTTGCCATTGGTACATAGATGTCTGTTGATCCATTGATGGATAGAGGACCGGCCACGCCAACTGGTACTGGGGTATACCCTACGATGTTCTCACAGCAGGATTCGGCGGCCTGTAAGAGGGTTTTTAGGTCTTTAACTTTTTTAACTTTTTTATTAAAAACTCACTAAGCTATAATCATAATTCAAATATGGCAATTTATCCAACTTTTTATTAATGAACGTTCGTCTAATAGGAATCGCCTGTTCGGCTGGAAATCTGGACTCTAGCTCTCTCGATTTTGCAGTTCCACGTTTTAGCAACCGGAGAGATTCTCCAGGAGAGACGGTTTTGCCTGAGAATCAGCACATTAGACTTTTAATAACTTTTCTAAGCCCATACATTCTTTCCAATCCTTGGTAATCTCGTCTAAACTCCGATTTCCAGCTTCCATCTCCACTGTCTCCGAATCTCGTTTACACTGAACGCCAGTTTCACATTTTTCAGTGATTCCAGGAGATTCTTCTTCTGTTAGGTCTTCTGAATCCTCCTCTCCCACTGAAAATAGTGGTTTCCGTTTCGGTTTGTCGATGTAGTTTTCGCCGATGAAACTGGAAAAAATTAAATAACAATTGGTGAAAAAATATAAAATTCTCACTCTTCGATTTTTCGCACTTTCTCTTCTGATAAATCACAAGATTGGAGGAAATCGACGAGCTTTTGCCGATTTTCTATCATTTCTGTTGGTTTTGAACCTGAAACAAAAAATCGTTATTAAAAATACTTCATTTTTCAACAAGAAAAAAGGTTTAGCGACAATAGTGAAAATAAATTCTGATGCAAACTTCAGACCTAGATTTCTATAAAAACTAGACTTGGCACTATGAGTCATGTCTTTAAAGGTCACTAGATGATGAAATATCTCATGAAATTCACAAGTTTTACCCCTTATTTTGATCGCCATGGAATTTTCTACATGAATATGAAAAATTTATCCAAAAATTTCAGCTAGAAATCACTGAAAACGCTGAAAATCTATCAATTCAATATATCGAGTGTTCTTTAAAATAGGCGGAGTCTGTGTTTTGCAACGCGCGGCACGGGATTTCGCAATGGCGCCGCATGGGTTTGCAAGAAGAAGCGCGGAACTTTTGAAAGGCATTTTTCGCATGTTTTCAGTCATTTTTCTTCTAGTTTTCTCAAACATTTCGTTTTCAGAAATGGTTAGAGAGAAGGAGAAGCCCAGAAAAATCACAATCGCTGACTATTTCCAAAAGTCGCCGAAGGAAAATGCCGAAACAGAGGAAAATCAAAGTAAAAAAAAAAGAATTTATAAACCAGGTTTCCCATTCATATTTACAGAACAAAGCACATCGAACGACTTTGCGGACGTGCAAAACCTGAAATGTCCAAAGAGGAAAGTGATCATAGACGATGAGGATGAACCAGAGAAAAGTGAGCGGCAACAAAAAAGATGATATGAATTTGCAAAGAAAAAAAAATTGTTTACAGAAACACCTCGAAAACGCGGCGATGCGATTAAAAAACAGGCGAAAGGGCAGCGAGTGTTGGATGCTGGACAGAAGAAAATTGGAAATATCACCTGTGATATTGTATGTAGGCTACATTCTAGTCTAGGGGAAATTCTGAAAAATCTAATTTTTCAGTGCCAAATGGTGTACTGTGTCGATGATGCTGCCGACGTCGCCATGCATGATAAATACCACGAAGCGATGCGATTCCTATTCGAGATTCCACGGGAATTCTCCTTCCAGATACTGTAAGTTGTGGTCTGAATTTCAGAATCTGAAATTAATCCAAAAAATCTGTGAAATTTTCAGTCAATTTCCCCATCGAGACATGAACGAAGTGCTCCGAGTGTATTATCTGGAACGAGAGAAGGCTGAAGAACCATTCAAGAAACTTATGAATAAGCACATCAAAAATGTCAACAACCTTCTAGGTTATGTAGGCAAGGATGCAGATGATGATATATGGGAGGGCGACAAGCGAATCTTCATTGCTCTAGCCAGAAATGATAGGAGAATGAGGATCGGAGGAATTCTAATTGTTGAAAAGATTGCGAATGCGTGGACTAATCAGTCACAAAGAGAAATTGGAGGCGGCTATGGTAAAAGTGATTGGATCGTTGGAGTGGATCGTATCTATGTGGATCCATTCTGTCGTAGAAACAAGATCGCGTCCCATCTGCTCGATGCCGCCACTACTCAGACTCAAGAAATGCAATTCCGAGATCGTCGTTTGCGAATGGCTATGTCGGATCCATCGGATGATGCTATTAAGCTGGCGAAGGCATTCCTGGAGACCAGATATATGGAGGAGGATCAGTTTGATGGAGAAATTCTAATTTATTGATTGAACTATTCTATCATTTTTCAAGGTTTCTACCTCTAACCATTTTATATTTGTTTAAATTTGATACTTGTCATATTTTTCACAATGTTGATCTCTCTGCAAAAGAAAATACTCATGTCATTTATATAAACTCGTTGTATCTCTTTTTCAAAATTGCAGCTAATTCTGTCTGAAACTGTCTGGAAATTAACAAAAAATGACACAAAAAATTTTGCCACGTCAAAAAGTGTGCATTCTTCCGGTGCGGTGTTTGCAGAACTGTCGTGAAGTCTGGTGTTTTGAACCTGCCGAAATAAACAAAAAGCACTGAAACTGGTGACTTTTCATCTAGAATTCTCAATTATTTCATCATAACTTAGACTATTTAAACAGCTAAATACTAGAAAATGTCACAGGTGACTAGCTGAAATCAAAAACGATTCAAAAAAAAAGAGAAAACTGCCTCGACCAAAAGGGTTTTACAGATGATACCTGTAATTGGGGTGCCACCAGCACCAAATGCTCCAAAAAATCAGAAAAATCCGGTTCAAAATCAGCAAAAACCACCGAAACGAGCATCGAGAATCAAAGCTGCGGCTAGTGTACCCAAAAAAGCAGTAAAGCAACAGAAGGAAAAGTCGAGTGAAGTGTTTGAAGACAATAATATTAAATTGTAAGGTTTTGAAATTAAAAACCATAATTTTAATTCAATTTTCTTTCAGAAAAACCTCGACTGGAATGTCCAAAAGTGAAAATGGAACATTTGCGATGAGGGAGGGCGCGAAATTGACAGCATACGAGAAAAAGGCCTTAGAATTATGGTTGAATGCTAATAAAGTGAATTTTAAGCCTAATTTCTTTCTTTAAATGGTTATTTTTCAGCTTCTCGACCCACATGCCACCGAAAAACAGAAGAAAAAGCATCTGTTTCGGCACCGTTTGATTTGGCTTCTCAACAAACCATTCGTGATGAGGAATACGAAAAATGGAGAATTTTCAAGCATAATGATTGAAAAAATGAAAGAAGCCGTGGAGAAGATAGAGAAGAAATCTACTGTAAACGCTGTGAAAGCTGAGGAAAAATCAGTGCAACTAAAAATTGCGAATTTGATGGATAAAGATTATGGAAGTGATAAAAATGATAGAGATTGTCAAAGAATAGGAAATTCCTATGGAGAAGATTCGATGACACCGATGGGATATCAGTTTTTGAAGGATGATTGGTGAGTTTTGAGAGTTAAAATTGGCAAAATCAGACAAAAACAAGGAATTTAGCATTGGAAAGTTTCAAAAAAAAATCGAGCTAAAAAAGTTAATTTTGCTTCAAAATTTTTGATTTATTCGGCTTAAAAAGTCGAAATCTTGAACTGAAAATCTGAAATTCTTCTCCATAATTTCTAAAAATTTCTGATCCACACCAATCTCGGATCTTCATAATCTTCTTCTAATTATCCTATTTTCACTACTCACCGTAAATCCCAAATACGCATAATTATCCTAACTAGGGGTCAAATAGTTTCTCCTCTATTCCAAAATTTCCGAAATTCCGAAAAACAGAATATCGCTGATCTATGTTTTCTTGGAATGGTTTGACGGCCCCCGCCTCCTCTTCCCCCTGTAATCCAAGTTGTTGCAGACACCGTAATCCTTTAATTTTAGGGTTTTGACCGAGAACGCCTTCTCCTGAAGGTCTGGGTCAGAATTTACTTACTATTAGTCATTTCTGTTCAACTTCTTCTTTCTCAAAATGTATTTTTTTTCCAGGATCGAATCTCAAAAACCGTGGAAAAAGCTTGAGGTGAAGTCTTCTCCAGACATGTTATCTCCAGCTATGATGAGTCAATGGCAAGCTCCGCCCACTTCTCAAATTATGCCACTACAGTATCCAGCTATGGCGTCTTCATATGGAACTTCACAATCTTCATTTCCCTATCAAACGAATTCCGCATTTTTCGCTCCTCCAGCTGCTCCTCAACCTGCATTTTTGACCCCTTCCACTCCTTCGATGGCTCAGACAGCTCCTGTAACTCCACCATCAACTGATTTCTACGGAGCTCCTGAACCTGGCTACGTGAGCCAGTATCGGCAGGCCTTCCCAGCTACATCTCCGCCAGTCGACATCACACAAAACTTCTCGATTCCTCAGCAACCCAGCTATGATCAATTTTCAACGTCATCTGCTCGTTTGGAAGCTTCTGAAGAAGAGCTGATCCGTCAGAAACGTCTTCTGGAGATCGAGGAGGAGTTGTGTAGAATCAATGCGAAGAAGGCACAGATGCAGATGGAAGAGGAGATTCGGATGAGAGAGTATGAGTTGGCGATGAAACAGAAGAGCATGATTGAGAAGGAACGGCAGTTGAGGGATTATGAAGACAGACGATCTGTTGAGAGGGACTATGAGAGGTTTGTTGGATGAATTTTTGGTTTATCAAGAAGGTCCTGAAGAAGGTCCATTGTTCTTGGCATCGGAAGAACGAGATAATTCGGACCGAAATTAACCAGAAAAGGTTAATAATTCGGTGGCCTAATAAGGTGAAGATCCTCAATTCATGCCCGGGTCCATGGATTTTGTATTCTGCGAATAAGACGGTTCTTAGATGTCAGACCCAATGCTCACGATCTTATCAAAAGTACTGAGCTATTGGGATGTCAGAATCTGAAATTCAGTTTGAGATCTGACATGATATGGGATCCTGAAAATAGAATTTTCAGTAGGTTCGGAATCTAATGAATCCTAAAGGTCTATCAGATTTTTAGAACATCTAGATCGTAAGAATCCTATGGATTCCTAGATCTTAAAGCTAATTGATGATGGCCTTCAGGCCGCATCTGAAGCTTCATAGATCCTATAGATCCTATAGGTCTTATAGATCATATGAATTGTACATACTATGGATTCGAGACCCTAGATCCTATAGATCATAAATATCTTCAGGATCCTATAATACACTATATGATACTATAAATCTTATGGATCCTATCATAGATCCTATACATCCAATAGATGATATGATCCTAATGAACCTCATAAGTCATATGGATCCTTCGAATCTTAGATTCCCGGATCCTAAAGATTCTATAGATTCCCAGATTTTATAGATCATATAAATCCCATAGATCCCAGGTCTTATGGATCCTATAGTTCCCATAGTTCTTAGAGATCTTATAGATCGTATTGATCATATGGATTACATATCTAATGGATTCTAGACCCCAGATCCTATAGAACATAAAGATCTTATGAATCCTATACATCATATGAAGCAAATAGATGTTATGGATTGTATAGATCTTATGAACTCCATTTATGGATCCTTTGAAATGAATTCGGATCCTATCATAGATCCCATGAATCTACTAGGTGCCATAAATCTTAAGAGCTTCATAAGTTCTATAGATTATGTGAAGGGGATTCCATGGATCATATTTTACTATAAAAGAGACTCCGACTTGAAGTTAAAGTCGCACATTTTTTTATTTTACTATTCAATTATTTACAGCGCCCCCCATTCACATTTCTGACCATATTTTGCAGCAGTAGCTCACGAAACCGCCGTTCATCGTCTCCACCTTCTCGTCACTATTCTTCATCCTCTTCTTCCCGCCACCGCGAAGACTATTACGACTCCTACCACCGCCGATCCTCTGACCGTCAACGAGACACTTATTTGAATTCCTCTTCCGCAAACCCACGTGGCAGCTATGAGATAGGCATCCCGGACAACGGAGGACGCCGTCTCGGAGGACAACTTCAGCAGCGGCAGCAACAAAAACGAAACGAGATGATGGGGATGATGTTGCCAAGGGGAGAAGCAGAAGGTACAGAGATGAAAAGAGAGAGAGAGAGAGACGAAGACAAGTTTCTTCTTCTTCTTCTTCCCCGCCATTTTTTGTTCCTTTCGGAAAAAATACTTTTCCCCTTCATTCTATTTTCTATGTATCATCTTTTTGGAGATGTTCTAGTGTTGCAAATCGCTCAATTGAAAGTGTCTGTTTTGGAGGAAAAGAGCTTTTATCCACTTATCAATACGGTACAGACTGACCTCCATGTAATTTTTGTGTTAGTCAGTCTGCGACGTGGATTTACAAAGGCTTGTTTCGATGTACAAGACTTAAATCTGAGCCTATATGTGCTACGTAGATTTTCCAGATCTCCGTAAATCTACACAAAGATCGAGTAGATTTACCAAACCTCTGTAAATGAGTTGAGTGAATCTACAAGATCTACAGTAAGATCTACAGTACACTGTGTAGTTTTACGACAATCCTCGTAAATCTACAATTGGCTCTTGTCGATTTACTAGCGCTCTTTCCAAGAGAGTCTCGTTTTGCTCGAAAATCCACGTTTGGCTCTTTTCCAGATGTTATAAATCTACAACCAAAGATAGACACTGAAGTTGAGCGATTTTACAACTACCAAATCTGCTAAAAGTTGTGAATGCGCTCCATTGAGAGTCTTGTGTTCAAAGGAGCGCATTTGCAATTTTTATCCTTTTTTCTTTCGAAAATTACCGTATTCCCTCTAATAGACGCCCAACCAAACGATAGACTTTGAGCTTAATTATCTCGATTCCTATAAGAAATATCAAAAATGGGTCAACTGATAAAATATTGATGATATTGGGATAAATAGTTTATCAGTTGACACATTTTTGAAATCTCTCATAGGAAACGAGATAATTGAGCTCAAAGTTGACGGTTTGGGTGGGCTTATATTCGAGGAAATACGGTAAATCCAACTGTTTCATTTTTTGTACACTTGATTTTAGACCAAGCTTCTTGTTTTGAGATTTCCAAAATTTGAAATTTAGCTCATTTTACCTAAAAATTGTTTTTCTAGAAAAGATTCAATTTTTTCAGATCGCTACGACTCATTGAAGCGATCGGCTGATGGTGGAAGTCATAGAGAAATTCACAATGGAAATCGATCTACGATGAACCATCCGCCAGGTACGGTATTCTTAGAATTTCCTGAAAAAATGAAATTGAATTTGAAAATTTTCAAAGCTTTCAATTTTCAGCAAAAAGGCAAAGAACGCGTACCAGGAAGCGCGCGGATCGAGGAGAAGTTCAAATGGAAGCGATCAGTGATGATGAACAGTGATCTTCAGTATCCTCCGTCTACAGTAACCCCTGTTTTCATCTGGATCTCTTTTTGAAAAGTTAGCTAATTGTTAGTTATTTGTAATGTTTTATATCTAATAAATAATTTTTGCTTCTGGATAATTTTTGAAGAATCTGAATCGTTTATAAAATCGATTTTGCATATTTTGGTTGTTTTTTCTTTAAAATCTCAGCAGATTTTCAGCGAAATTCATCTTCCAGAAAATATGTCAGAAACGTGGGAAGCGCTTCGGAAGAAGGCGCGAAGCACCGAGAATTCGATCGATGTAAAGTTGGTTTCGTTGAATAAATTGACGGCTAGTTCGCATGGTAAGCTAGAACATTCCATAGAACATTTTGCTAAAAATCAATAAAAATTCTGGAAAAAATTTGGCTGAAAATAATTCTGGAATTTTTCCAGGCGGATTCGATATCGACGAGAAAACAGTGTCCTCTCGACAAACGAGTTTTCGAACGGTGACCACTGAAATCGAGGGATTAATTGAGCAATTAACGAATATTAATGATGATGTGAGTTTTTGAATGTTTCCAATTTTTAAATTCTAAGCCCCGCCCCTTTAAAATGGCCCTTTTTCCAGATGAACGACGTTGCCGGCGCTCAATCTTCTGCTTCTTGGGCATCGAATCCAGCAATCCAACACACTCTCCGCCGCCACCGTGAAATCCTTCGGGATTACGGTAGTGAGTACCGTCGGGCCAGGGATAACGTCGATCAGGTTTTGCAGAGGTATGCAAGTGTGCTCTAATCTAGATCCACTAAATTTGAACCGTTTTCAGAGAACTCCTCTTGAGCAGCTCGAATAACGAATCTCGGAATCCGGCGGTCAATAATCGAGCCAGAGGATATGATATGTACTTGAAGGTAAGTTTAAAAAAAACAGACAACCAACCGCCGTCGGTCGATCTGTAGAAAACTTAAAATTGACAAAATTTCCTACAATTCCTTTTAATAATCACACTTCTAGCGCTTCTAGGAACCGAGATAAAGCCACTCCAAAGTTAGGAGGCTAGAGGCGCAGACGACGAGAGACTCTGCGTCTCTAACCTCGAAAATGACCGTATCTTGAGTTCTAAATGAGCTTGGAAGTTGGTTTTTGGGCAGATGGATTTTTAGAATACCAATTTTCAGGAAAACGACCATATTAATACCTGTGATCGTTTACTCGACGAGCAAATCGAGATGGCAATGTCGACTAAAGAGAATGTGGCTAGACAGGGAATCAATCTACGTGGCATCTCGAATCGGCTGCATTATATCACAAGTGGGTTAGAATTAGTTGGAAAATTGAGATTTTCAGCTATTTTTTATAATGGAAAACGGTTCAAAATGAGTATTTTTAAGTCATTTTCAAATGAAAATCCAGCTATTTTAATAATGGAAATTTTTAGAAATTTCCGGGATATCCGGAATTTCGAATTTTCGGAATTTTTAGAGTTTCTGAATTTTGATTTTTCGGATTTTCATTTTCGTAACTTTTGAAGTTTCTGAATTCTGGAATTTCTGAATTTTAGAATTTCCGAATTTTGGCATTTTCTGAATTTTCGGGATTTTTGGAATTTCAGAATTTTCGGGATTTCCGGAATTTACGAATTTTCGGGATTTTCCATTTTTGGAATTTTTGGAACTTCCGAATTTTCGGGATTTTCGGAATTTTCAGAAATTTTTGATAAAACATGGTTCAAAATGAGCTATTTAAAGACATTTTCAACCTAAAAGTCGTCTAATTTTTTCCAGAAAAATATCCGGCAATCAACAATTTGATGCAGAAAATCAAGACAAAGAAACAAAAGAACACAATGATCCTGGCTGGTGTCATCTCCGCATGTCTCATTTTTACGATTTTTTGGATTATTAATTAATTGATTCTCTATTAAATCCTCGATTTTCCCTCTTCTATTTTTGATGAATTAATATGGAAAATTGGATTTTACAAGTCTTTTTTTTTGTAGTTTGTAGTGTCCAATTTTTCATCCAATTTTATTATGATGACCTTTTTTTTTGATAAGAAATCAATTTTTTGTACACTAACAACCCCTTCGCCTCTTTTCAATGTGATATTCCATCCTCCCCTATTTCTCTGCGTCTCTTTCTCTCTGATTTTAAAAAGTGTAAATATGTTTTTTTTTCCCTGGATATTCTCGGTTTTTTGTGTCTCAATTGGGTACTCATATGAATTGTATTAATATTATGATTAGTATTTTTTTTGGATTATTTGAAAATTGGTAAATTTTCTCGAAATTTCCATTGAATTTTCAATTTCTTTTCCTGAAATTCGGGTTTTTAGGCTTTTTCGCTGAATTTTCAGATAAAAATCTGAAATTCAAAACTAGAAAAAGAAATTTGCAGATGCCACTCCGCGCCTACGTTTGCCCATCGATTCTCAACGCCGATTTGGCGGCGTTGGCATCGGAATGCAAGAAATTATTGGCAGCTGGAGCGGATTGGTAAGTGTGTGGACATCCGGACGAACAGACAGACAGATTTAAAAAAAAAGAAAATTGAAGAAAAAAACTCCAAAAAAATTGGGCTCGGTTCAAGAAAATTCCAGAAAAAAACAGTACTTGGCTCATGTAAAAAATGGGGAATTCCGAAAAATCCTGATTTTTTGAGAATTGAAGCTTTTTAGGCTTCATCTGGATGTAATGGACGGTCACTTCGTTCCGAATCTAACATTCGGTCATCCAGTCGTCGAATCTCTTCGCAAATCGCTTGGACCCGATGCATTTTTTGATGTTCATCTGATGGTTTCCAATCCTGGACAATGGGTTGATCCGATGGCTAAAGCAGGTGAAACAATATATTAAAAAACGAAATTTAAAAAAAATTGAAAATTCAAAACCTGAAATTCTTAAAATTGAGCATTTCTCCAAATTTCAAAAATTGAAAATCTTAAAAAATCTTGAAAATAAGAAAATTAGAAATTCAAAATTGCATAAACTAAGCATTTTCAGGCGCCAGCCAATTCACATTCCACTATGAAGCTGTTGATGGTGGTGACGTGGCAGTTGGAGAATTGATTGAGAAAATCAGAAAAAGTGGAATGAAAGTGGGTCTATCGGTAAAGCCAGGCACTTCAGTGGAGCACATTTTGAAGTGAGTTTAGCGGCAACACGGACATCGGGACACACAGACAACAGGAACTTTCAGACACGCTGAGCACATCGACAACGCGTTGATCATGACCGTCGAGCCAGGATTTGGAGGACAGAAGTTCATGGAGAACATGATGGAGAAGGTAGTTTATCAAATATAAATTTCCGTAAAACCTGTATTAGAAGGGCCCCTCTAATAGAAGAGCCCCTGTAATAGAACAGCCCTTATATGCTTTTTGATAGAAAACTCGCTCCGTCTGTTGAAATTGACAGATCTCCATGAATTTTGAACAAGAATTCATCGAATTTATTGCTGAAACATTTTGGGAAAAATGGCCGGAAAAATAGAAGGGCCCCCTCTAATTGAAGGGCCCCTGTAATAGAAGGGCCCTCCGGAGGTATATTTGAAAAATAAAAGGGCCCTTTCGTCTCGTGCAGGTTTTATGGTATCATTCAAATTTCCTAATTTACCAGGTCCGCGCCATCCGCACCGCCCATCCATCCCTGACCGTGCAAGTCGACGGTGGTGTCACTCCGGACAACATTGAAATCTCGGCAAAAGCTGGAGCCAACGCAATTGTCAGTGGAACTGGAATTATCAAGGCCAAAGATCAAGCGGAAGCCATTTCGACCATCAAAACCGCCGTTGAGAATGCGATCGCTGGAAAATCTTGAATTTCGTTTTGCTAAATTTTGAATTCCCTCGCTTTTTGTTCCTCACTTTTTTCTTCACCTTTTTTGAGGTTGTGAACGTATTTAATTTGTGTTGAAATGTAGATTTTTTCTCTATTTTTTGGTTAAAAATTTTGATTTATTAGAAAGAAAAAAGGAAACGGAAAAGTAGGACAAGGAATGGAAGAGAATTTGGCCCAAGAATTTCGAAAATCAAATCTGGAAAATCACAAAAAAAGAAACAAGGCTATGACCTCCTACAGACAGCCAAAGTGACAGTATACCCCTCTAATAGAAGGGCCCTAACTGAGCCATTTTTCTCGTTTCCTGTCAGAGATTTGAAAAAGTTGTCAACTGATAAATTGTTTATCAAAATGTAACCAACATTTTATCAGTTGACACCATTTTCTTATCTTCCACAGGAACCGAGATGAGCTAAATAGCTCAAACTTGACATTGTTGGTGCCCTTGTATTACAGGTTTTACGGTAACTACTGTTTCTAGTTCCCTTTTTTTCGAGTTTTAAAAAATACAACATAACACAAAAGGAGCAAATATTTATGAATTGAAAATCAATTATAGAAGATGGATAAAGCCTTGGTTGAACCGGGAACTTCTGATGTATGGATCTGAAAACATAGATTTTTGGAAATTTTGAATTTCGCGGTCAATCTCACCTCAGCCTTTTCCACACCCAATCCAGTTTCATAGAATTCAATTGGTCCCTCATCCCATTTCACTTTTTCAATTTTCACTTCTTTGGAAACTTTATGATTAGGTTCTAACTGAAATATATAATTCATTTAGGATTTTCAAAATTAGAATACTCACATGAAAATCTCTGGTATTTTGAGTCTGGAATTTGATTGGACCATTATTTTTGTATTTATATTCGAGGGGTGGAACTTTTCCTGGATTCCTTTTTGTAGATGCTACTTGGGTGGAATTCTTGGGCTGAAAATGAAACACTGTCAAGTTCCAGCTCAATTATCTCGGTTTGTATAAGAGATATCAAACATGTATCAACTGATAAAATGTTTGTGACATTATGATAAACAATTTAGCAGTTGACTACTTTTTCATATACTTTGCAAGAATTGAGATAAATTAGCTCAAAGTTGAAAGTTAGGGTAAGGGCCCTTCTAATACAGGTTTTATGGTATATTAATTTTCGAATAGTAGAAAGCTAGGGTTTTCGGAGGACTACTAGACATTACAGTTCTGTGTGTCAGAAACATGAATCTACAGTATCCTTGAACCTCTCGACACACCAAAAAACATACCGTATTCTTTCCAGCGGTAGTCGTCTCAACATTTGGTGTCAATTTGTGTTCATCGCCCATTCCTATCGGACCCTCGATACAATCAAATTCCTCTTCTAGACTATCCCTGAAACATATATTTCTTTGATTTTTTTTTGATTTTTTTTTTGTCGAATTAAAAAAAAACTGGGACCTGAGAATTTGAAAACTTTCGCCTTTTTTGATCTACAAAAAAGCGCGGCAAGATCGTAATAAAATTTTTAATATCAAGAAATCCAAATTTTGTCCAGAAAATCCCACCAAATTCACAGAAATAAGTTTCGTTTACTACTGTAGTGATTTTTTTTGCGATGCCCCGTAAATCGACTCGGAAGCCGCCCGCGAAAATTTCCACATCCCAGTTTTTTTCTTCGACAATAAGGCCGAGATTCTAAATTTAAAAATTCTTACTTTATACCATTCTTTATCACCGGTTTCCCATTCATTGCTTCATTGATTTTCTCATTTGCCTCCTTGATTTCTATTCTTTTAGTCTCCAACTCATTTTTCATCGGTTCCATTTTATAATGATGGATTATTGCGGCAAGAAAAATGGTTAGGAGTACAGGAAAGAAGTGTAAAAAGAATAACATCATGATGATTTCAATGTAGAAGTTTCTGGAAAATTTTTGAAGGAAATTCAAGGATATGCTTTTGGGATACCTGTTCTGAATTTTTGAATATCGAACACTGAATACTGTAGAGTTCGTCGTTTGAGCAGCCGTACCAGTGAAAATCAGTATTATCAGAATTGATAAGAATAGAGCATAATTTTCTGTAAAATTGACTGGGAGGTCTTGTTTTACAAGAAGGCGGAATTTGAATTTTTATATAAAAGTAAGTGACTAGAAAAATCAAAAACTCCAAAAATTCGAAAAAATTCCAAAACTCCAAAAATCGGAAATTCAGAAAATTCAAAAAATCTGAAATTCCAAAATTTCAAAATAGACAAAAAGTATGATTGATACTATTTTGACCTACAACTTTCGAGTGCCACTTTCCAAGCTGTTGTTTCTCGATTTGCTAATTTTCTAATTACCGTAAAACCTGTATTAGAAGGACCCCTTTAATAGAAGAGCCCCCGTTATAGAAGGGCCCCCCGGAGAGACTCTGGAACAATAGAAGAGTCGGCCCTTCTAAATCAGGTCTTACGGTAGTCAATTAAAAGCATACCAATACTCATGATAGCGACTATTCAATGTATACAAACTCTTTCGTTTAATGAGCTTAGGTTAATGAGGAACGATGATCATTCCTTTCCATGTGGCGCTTCTGAAAAAATTAAAGCCAAAAAAAATTATGTCAAAGTTTACTGGGTTTTTAGGGAAATGGGATGTTCTATAATTCCAGCCCTTGATTAGCATGCTTTCTGAAAAACGCTGATCTGATTTCAGTGGTGAAATGCCCTGGGCTTTAAAGCAACTGGTCAGAAACCACGTCCTAGATAATTTTGATACTCAGCCAACGAAGTTCGGCAGCGAATCTTTTGACCAGTTGCTGTGGAACCCTGTGAGAATGTACAAGCTGGTCAATCGTTAGAAAAAAAAACTGTTTTATTGCACACACATTCAAATATTACATAATAGAAGAATGTGTTATAGTTTTCGTAGTACTCGGATGAAATTCTCTGATTGAAGCCGTCAGAATAGTTGAACTGGGAACACCTTTCGAACTTGGAGTATTTAACTGAAAACATATTTCTTGAAAATTTGAATTTCCCGCCCGATTCTTACCTCAACCTCATCCACATCCAATCCAGTTTCATAGAATTCAATTGGTCCTTCATCCCATTTCACTTTTTCGATTTTCACTTCTTTGAAAGCTTTCTGATCGGGCACTAACTGAAATTCATCACTCACTTAATGATTTTCAAAATTAGAATACTCACATGAAAATCTCTGGTATCTTGAGTTTGGAATTTGATCGGACCATTATTCTTGTATTTATATTCGATTGGCGGAATTTCCGGAACTTTCCTTGGAGTCATTTTTGAAGCTGCTTCTGCTGGTGTCGAATTCTTGGGCTAAAGATTAAAGTTCATGAACATCGGGACATCCAGACCTACCGTATTCATCGCTTCCATTACGAGCGATTTCTCCACAATTTTTGGTGTCTCATGATGATTATCAGCTCCCAAGGTACTCAAACTATCATTATCTTCTATTTTGTCAAATTCAATGTTTGTTGCAGGATTTCTACTCGGGGTCCATTGATAACTTGGTTTGGGAAGTTTAGATTTCAGATCTTTTAATTCCTTATTCGCATTTTCCAATTCTTCTTCCATTTTTCTTCTGATATGATTATGAATCGTTAGGGCAATTAGGATGGTAGAGAGGACTGGGAGGATGTGAAAGAAAGCGACACACACGATGACGTCATTGTAGAAGGCTCTGAAAACTTCAGAGGAATTTTAGATTCAGAGATTTTTGAAGATTCTTGAATTTTCATATTACCTAACTTAAATTTCTGGATTCCTTGATTTCCAGAAATTGAAGAATATACAAATTTCCGAATCTTAGAAATTTCTAAAATTCTCACCGATCCAAAACTTCCGAATATTGAACATTGAACCTTGAAACACTCGAATCCGCATGAGCAGTGAATACCAAAACAGTCAGTATTGTTGATAAGAACAGTGCATACTTTTCTGGAAATTTCTTAATTGCTTAATTGACCTAATTAATGATACCTTACCAAGACTCATAATATCGATTAATCTATGTATATAATAGTTATCTTATGTCAGGTACCAGGACCAGATTAGAAGAACATTTGCATCTGCTGTGTGGCTTGGTGAGAAACCCTCAGGTGACATTAAATATATGTCAAGGGGCTCACGGGAAATTGTAATTTCACTGAATTCCTATTTTGTGTCTTAATAATTTTCGATGACCTCCGTGAAGTCCGTATAAAAAAGGTCAAAATTGGGGAGTCTTGAAAGAGAGGGAAAGAATCAGTACTCAGTCTTACAACGTTCAAGTTGCAGGATTTTGCAGATTATTCAGATTTGCAGCAGTTTCGATGAGCAAGGACTTCAAGGATGGTTACAAGGATCGGGAGGATCTTAAAGGTAAGAAACAGGTTATCGATCTAAACAACAATATTCAAGTTTCAGGTTCGTTGGCGTCTAGGATTCAGACGGTTCGAGGACCGAGGACTTCCAGGGCAAGGATGAGCTGGATTTCGAGGATTCACATGCTTGGAATATAGAGTGAGAGGTGAGGAAATTGGATTTAGTCGAAAATTTAACATCAAGTTGCAGAATCTTCTTGGTTTCTTGGTGTTCAGCAGATTCGAGGGACAAGAACTTCAAGAATGGATATAAGGATCGGAAGCATCTAAATTCAACAGCCAGGAATATGGAATGAGAGGTGAGGACATAGGGATTTGTCTCAAAAATGAGAGTCAAGATTCAGGATATCGTTGGTGTCTGGCATCCAGAAGGGTCGAGGAACGAGGACTTCAAGAGCAAGGAATGGCTGGATTTCGAGGATTCACATGCGCTAGGAATATGGAGTGAAAAGTGAGGAAATAGGATTTAATCGAAATTAAACGTCAAGTTGCAGGATCTTCTTTGGTTTCTTTGTGTTCAGCAGATTCGAGGGAACAGGACTTCAAGGATGGATACGAGGATCGGAAGGATCTCCACATTCAAATGTCAGGAATATGAAATCAGAGGTGAGGGATTGGTGATCGATTAAAACAAAAAAAATCAAGTTTCAGGATATTGTTGGCGTCTAGGATTGAGAAGGATCGAGGAAGAACCAGGATTTCAAGCACGTGGACTGGCTGGTTTTCGAGAATTCATTTTTTGGGAATATGGTGTGAGAGGTGAGGAAGTCGGAAAATGATACATTCTAGTAGCCTCTAAAATAAAACTGAAAAATATGGATCCAGTTTCAGGAGCTCGGCGGCGGTTTGAGGAACCTGGATTTCAAGGATGCCGGATACAAGGATCGGAAGCATCTCAATTCAAATGTCAGGAATATGGAAAGAAATGTAAGGGAATGGGGATTGGTCTTACAATTAGCAATAATAGCGATTTCAGGATATCGTTGGCGTCAGGGATCCAGAAGGGTCGAGGAACAAGGAATTCAAGAGCAAGGATTGTCAGGATTTCGAGATATCACATGTCAGGAATATGGTGTGAGAGGTGAGGAAATCTTATATTTGAAAAGTGAAGTCTAGTATTAAGCCTCAAAAAATTTCAAAATAATTTTTTTGACAAAAAAAAATGAAGAAATGAAAAAGTCATTATTTCAAAATGGAAACGAAACGTGAAAATTCCGAAATTCGTGCGATTTTTTTTTTATTTTGACGATATATGTATTAAATTTAGGACGCCCGTGTATGGTTGCGCCAATACCAGGTTCAATTTGGACCTTCAAGAATACAATTTGCCAAGGTAACTGAAAATGAAAAGGAAAATTTCGAAGAAAATCTCAAATTCCAGTTGGTGGTCACGGATTTCGAAAAGACACATCAGGACATCAGGACTCCGCCTGAACATTAGAACTATCTTGAACTTGATTTACTGTGTTATTTTTACATTTTGTCTTTGTTTAGCAGATTGTGGCAACAAAGAATTTGAAGATGGATACAGTAACGGGACGATCTCCACATTCAAATGTCTGGATTATGTAATGAGAGGTGAGGTGATGGGGATTGGTGTTAACAATTAGAGTCAAGTTTCAGGAGATCGTTGGCGTCCAGAATCCAGAAGGTTCGATGGACCATGACTTCAAGGGCAAGGATTGGCTGGAAACTACGTTAGGAATGTGGAAAGGTGAGAATGTTTATATGGAAAAATTGTTGCTAGGATTCAGCCTGAACCCGAAGAAGAAGTTCTAACTTCATGACAATTAACGATTTTTTGAAGTGAAGTCATTTTTAAAAATTCGAATATAAAAGTTTTAAAATAGCGAAAAATTCTCAAATTCAGCGATTTTCTTGAATTTTTAAGATAGAGTTAATTTAGGAAGCTCGTCTATGGTTGCACCAGGACCAATTTGGATCTTCAAGAATAAAATTTGCCAAGGTAACTAAATATGAAAAAAGGATTTTCAAAAACTTCGAATTTCAGATGGTGGCCACGAATTCCAAAACGAAGCGCCTGGACATCAGGACTCCGCCTGGACATCAGAACTATTTTGAACTCGATTTTTTGTGTCATTTTTCCATTTTAGTTTTTTTTTTGCGCGGCGCTTCGGTTCTCGGTGTCTGTCGTATCTGCTGGTCTGTGTTGTCGTGGTAGAGCTTCTTGTTGTCAGATTTGTTGCCAGATTAGGGCTATTTCTGTCGAAGTTGAAGGTTGATATCAGGGTTGCACGGGTATTCTGTTGTCCGTTTACCAGGAAAATTGAAAATTAAAATTTCCGTCTGAGAAGGTATTTAGAATGGTGGATAAGGTCGCATTACTATTTTTCCTCGCTAGTTCGAACCCATTTTCGGAAAATGTTCTGTTGTCTGTAGTCCATAGTCCGGAGTCCGTCCCTTTTTGGCGGTACATTGTCAGTGTCCGTTGTCCGTGAGCTGTCCGTCCATCTCTGATATCATGGTACGATTTGTATGAAATCTGAAAAAGCAAGCTGAACAAAAAGTGGCCGAAACTGAATAAAAATCAAAAACGAAAATACAAACCTGGTTACAAAATAATAAAGTGTTACTAAAAATAAAATGTGGTTCTAAAAAACTAAAAGTGTTCTTTGAAAAAATTAATATCGAATAAATGGTTTAAACTGGATCTCTTGTTAGTTTTTTTTTTTAATGACTGAATTCGTCCGAACAGTGGTCTGGTGGTACTCGCAGAAGAAATTAGGCTCCGCCCTTTTGGTTTTTTTTCCTTGAAAGTTATTTAATCTGTCCAGCTGTTTAAGAATGTTGATCTTTTGAACTAATACAACTTATTGAAGTCCCAAAAACTGAACTTTTTAAGAAAAGAATTTAGAAATTATGTACTTTCAGACAAGATGTAGGAATTTCAGTTTTCAAGAAGCCCTAGTTATTCTTCGACATTTTCAGAATCTGTTTTGTGACGTCTAGACATAAATCTGAAATGTAAATTTTCCAGATCATTCTTGTTCCATTTTTGTACCTCGTCTTTTTTACATTTTCAAAATGTTGGAAATCTCGAATATTGCCCTCAAACAACCCTTAAACAGCCCTCAAACTATTACCCATGATGACAAAGCGCCCGAAACGTAGAGACGCAGACGGTGCCGCCCCTTCCTCTCCCGCAAACTTTAAGTACAGAAAACGCGCTCCACTGAGAAGGTCGGTGCCAATGAGCCATTCTGATCGGCTCAAAGTATGGCAAAACTTCGAGGAGCAAATCTCGGATTTTCGGATTTTTGGTTTGACGTCTTTCGATGGATTTTTGGTTTGGAAAATATGTTTTTCGTACATTTTCGTATATTTTTATGAGGGCTTTTATCGAGCTTTTCTTTTTTAGTTTTTCGTGAAAGTTAGAGATGGTTGATACAATAAAAGTTAAAATTTTTAGTTTCATTTAGATTAAATTAAACAAGGAAAAAAACAGAAATAGATTCTAAATATTTTATTCGTTTTTAAATTAAAGCTATTTCAGTGAAAACATGGTAGCAAAATATGAAGTTTTTCAGAGTAATAAACCGTATATGTAAGGTAGCTAGAAAAATAAATAGTCCAAAAAAGGAAATTTTGAGGTTCTGTATAATGTTTTAAAGTTTGTAAGAAGTTTGTGATTCGTTCTTAATTATTCTATTTTCAAACTTTTTAATACCTTCCTTTGCAACCCTTTTTATTGTTTAATTAAAAAAAACTTCTTCTCTTCTGATAAATACATTTTTTGGGATATTTTGAAATAGGTTTCTTTTACTTTTTAATCCGATTTTCCAAAAATCTGATTCTCCTCTTTTCCCTCGGGAAATCCCCTGTTTTCATAATTACCAACTAATTATCCTCCTAATTACCCAATTAATTAATTTCCCCTTTTTCACATTGCGAAATTCCTTTTCATTATTTTGTACTTCTCGTGGACAAGAGGGGACGAGCGAAAAAGAGGCTCCGTGTGGCCGGCCGACCGTTGGCTCTGCGTCTCTTCTTTTTGTGTGATCTTTCGTCTCACTCTGGTGTAACATGTATTTTTCGTTTTTCCCTCAAAGAAGAAGAAGAAGAGGAATGATGATGATGCGTCGTTTTGTGTGTCTGTGTGTGTTAAGCCGGAAAACTGAAGGGATGAAAATTCTTTCTGGTTGGAAGGGGATAACAGATTTTTATGATTTTGATAAAATTGCTTTTTGTCGTTGTTTTTGATTAAATATTTGTGAACAAAAAAACTTTTTGTAAACGGAAATTGAAAAGGAAATTGAAAAAAATGGGATTAGAGTTTTTATTAAAGAGTTAGCTTCTACAAAATCAACATACTGTGAATCAGGATATCGTCATTGTTTTTCCTTCTTTTCATTTACCAAATACAATTTTTATTCGCTTCTTGTTATTCATATTTTCTCAAAAACTACAAAAAACTTTTCCCTTTTTCTTCATTTTCCTCACTTCCAGCCACTCACTTACCTCATATTCTTTCCTCCTCCTTCCCAATTTTTTCTTGATCCTCATACTTTTTCCTGGTTCTTTGACCCCTATTCTTCTTCTATAATTCTTTGATTCTAATCCCTTTTTTCTATTCAATTGTCTGTTATTTTTCAGGAGATGACTCTCCACGAGCCACCCGCCAAACTCAATAGGCAGACATCGACGCTTTTGAGGCCACCGACACTTAACAAACCGATACTCACTTTTGCAGACAATGATTGTCTTAAAACCCCAACTATGAGTGATATGTTAAAGGTGGGGATTTGAAAGACATAGTTTTTTTAAATGCAAAACTGGATACTTTTAAAAATTCTAGTTACCGTAAGACTCTAATTGGACGCCACCCAAACCGTCTACTTTGAGCCCGTATATCTCATTTCCTGTACAAGATATCAAAAAGTGTTGAACTGGTAAAACATTCTTAGTGTTATGATAAGCATTTCATCCGTTGACCACTTTTTGTTATCTTTCACAGGAACCGAGATATATGGGCTCAAAGTTGAAAATTAGGGTGGCGTTCTATTAGAGTGTTTACGGTATCTCGGTTCCCAATGAAAGTGTTAACATGGAATAAATTAACGAAATTTACAGAATGAAATTTCCAATACTTTATCAGTTGAACTTTTTTATATCTCTTCTCGGGTCTCCGTAAATCTCGGGTCTCCATAAAAGTGTTAGAATGACTATAATTAGATAAGCGATTCTAGTCTTGACTTATGCAAATTTCCTATAGTTTGCACAAATCGAATTTGTGCAATGAGTTATTGCTCAACCAGCTGAAACACCTACTCAATTTAGCTATCTGTAATTTAATTAGACACGTAATCTTCTAGTCATGTAAGAAAACAAATTTCCAAAGAAATAGGTTGTTTGTAGAATTGGAAAAAGAGAATCTGCAAATAAAGGGGTACTGTAAGCATTCTAATAGGGATCTCCTCATATCGCCAACTTTAAGTCTCGCTTCATAAAATGTTTATCA
This sequence comes from Caenorhabditis nigoni, assembly GCA_027920645.1. Lineage (NCBI taxonomy): Eukaryota > Metazoa > Nematoda > Chromadorea > Rhabditida > Rhabditidae > Caenorhabditis > Caenorhabditis nigoni. The sequence goes on from CP115866.1 coordinate 16,387,749, forward strand.
TATTATCAAAAAAATTTTATCAGTTATCTCTTTCTTGGTGTCTGTTACAAGTATCGAGATAAATTGGTTCAAAGTTAAAAAAGAATTCAAAATTAAAAAAAACCGGAAATCTGGACGTCTTACTTGCTCTTGTAGATCGAAAATCGAAACTTTTCGCTTACAAACTTTGTGTGGGAGTCATGAATACATTTTTGGAATTTTTCCCATTGAAAATTTTTTTTGCACATGTCCTGTGAGAATATATAGCTTGCATTCAAAAAATTTTCTGGGAAAAAAGCGAAAAAACTTCACAATTTTGTTTTTTTTTCAATTTCGGATTTTTTTTTTAAATTTAAGTATTCTAAAATTTCATCCAGCTTAATTTGAAATAAACCTCTAATCCTCAAAAACATATTTTGCAGACCCCAACGATCCACTCGCCCAGACACACGCCTATGAGCATGGATGGTTCTAGAAGGCTCAATGGATTTTCCGGATTCACTCCTCAAACTGACCAAACGTTTTTCGGTGAAGACGAGCCGCTGTTCAATCAGTTTGAAATGCGACGAACCATGGGTGCGGCGGCCAGCACCTCTACAGTACCCCCTCCGACAGTACCTCCGATAGCGAATTGTAGTACTAGTAGTAGTAATAATAGGATAATGGACCATCACCCGATAGAAGGTAAGTCGATTCCATAGTCAATAAGAGTCAATAAGAGTTTGTCAATAAGATAATAAATAAGAGTCGATTCCATAAATGAGATCCAAATCCTCACTAAAAGTCGAATTTTCCAGAATTCAAACCCAAAGAGATGCACAGTATCGCCTTTGAAATCCCAAAAATGACCAATGGACTCCATCACAAGCCACGACCAGAAGCTCTGAAACAAGTGAAGCCTATAGAGGAGATGTTGTGTTCGAAAGATGAAGACTCGCCAGGACTCTCTGCGTCAAACTTCCAATTCTCTCCAATGGTCGAGCATTTCCTGCAAACGCTGACTAGTAAACACGCAGCAGCGACAGCCGCCCAACAGAAGCCAACGACGTTTCACCAGGAGCCAGTAAAGGTACGGTAATTCTTAATGGGGGTGACACAATACGAAAAATCTTTGATACTCAAACTTTGAATTCCGAAATATCAATGGACATTTCGAATACAACACACATTTAAATTGCTGTACATATTCCTACGAAAAATTTTAAAAATTCAACTGTAAATTATTCTTATTTCAGACCATCCAACAACGGAGATCATCTGGAGACAAGCCGCGCTTCGCCAATACTCTCCATGTCCCATCACTCCCAAGAAAAGCCAGTGAGCCATCCCTGCTGCACCAACAACATCAACCCCAGCCCCTCCAACCACCTCCTCTTGCTCCGACATCCCGTCCGATGACAGTAGTGATCCCCCGAATAGTTCCACGTGTCACACGAACCAATACAGCCGGCACGCTGACTCTGTCTCACCATTCATCAGTGTCCCCGATTCCCCCACACGTTGATGATCCGTTTTTGAGCAATTCCAATTTTGCGGGCATGAATTCCAATTTCGGGTGAGTATTATGCAATTTTTGGAGAGTTGCGTTTTTTTTTTCATTTTTCAACAATAGCTGCTCTATTATTGGGATCAATAGTAGGCGTTTGCCGGATGACTCCCACTCATAAAAACACTTTTTCCACAAATGTTTATATTGAGAATTTCATCATCGATATTCTAAACTATTCTAAACAGATCCTGTTTATCAAAAAAAAAAAAATGAATTTGGACTTTTTGAAACTTTATCCAATAGTCAAATTTAATGTAAATACAGATGGGTAAGTCTAGGAGAATACCGTAAACACTAATAGAAGGTCCACCCGTACTTACACGTTGAACTCTTACATCTCGGTTACTGTAAGGGATATAAAAAAGTTGTCAACTAACAAAATGTTGCTGATATTAAAATAAACATTTTATCAGTTTGCCCGCTTTTCGATACCTCTTACAGGAACCGAGATACAAGAGCTCAAAGTGCAAGTACGGAGTGTCCTAACTTTCCACAACATTTTTTAAACAGTTTTCTTTTCAGAGACGCTCCCAACTTGTCTCACTTTGAGCCAAAACCCGAACCAATGGATGATTATTCATATGGAGCGGGCGGTGGTAATGGTTATGATGTGAATGGTCAGGATTTTGATTCGTTCGAATTTTCATCAACATCTGAGGAATTGAAGAATATTGGGTGTCAGAAGATGAAGGTTAGTTATCTTTGCACAATTGACACTATTGATTTTTTTTCTTCCAGAAGAACTCCAACATGCCTCTACAGGATCGTCCGTATAAGTGTCCACGGGATGGGTGTGATAGAAGGTTTTCGAGAAGTGATGAGTTAACAAGACACATTAGGATTCATACGGGACAGAAGCCATTCCAGGTAGGTGGGATTTTTGGAATTTATTACCGTGAACTGCAATAGAAGGGCCCCCACTTTTAAACTTTGAGCCAATTTATCTCGGTTCCTGTGAGAGATATACAAAGTCTGTCAATTAACAAAATGTTGCTGATAGCTTGATAAACATTTTGTCAGTTGATCACTTTTTGATATCTTCTACAGAAACTGAGATATACAAGCTTAAAGTTGACGGTTCGGGCGGCCTTCCATTAGAGTGTTAACGGTATGTTCTAAACAAGATAATGTAAGGTTTATAAAAAGTTCAGATTTTCCTTAAATTCAAAACTTCTGATTTTCCAGTGCCGAATCTGTTCTCGTGCCTTCTCTCGATCCGATCATCTGACAACTCATGTTCGTACGCACACTGGTGAAAAACCATTTTCCTGTGATATCTGTGGCCGGAAGTTTGCACGAAGTGATGAACGTAAACGACATGTTAAGGTTCATAAAGTATCGGTGAGTTGGTTTTTTCTATTTTCAGTCAGTTTTCGTAGAATTCAAATCAAAAAATCCCTTTCAATTTTTCAGAGCCATGGCAAGCACAAATATGACTAGGATGCAAAACCTCCTCGAATTATTTCTCTTTTTTTTCCTCCTCCCCGTTTGTATTTCTTCCCGATACAGTACCCCACAAAATTACTGGTAATGTTCCCTCAAATTCCTTTAAAACCTCTCCCACCCAGCACAATTCGATTCTTACACTTTGAACCTCAATTATTTCTAGTCTCATAATTTTTTTGCTTTACTAGAAATTCTAGTTGGTCCATAAATTTTCCTATTTCCCCCTCAATCCGGTTAGAATTTTTCTTAATCTGTTAGTTTCAGTTGTTGTTTCTTACAAAATCCTCTAATTTTCTAGTCTTAATATTCCCCCCTGAAAAATCTCAAAAAATGTTTATTGCAATAATTTGTTTTTTTTTCGTTTCTTCTCAAAACCTCTAGAATATTTTTCTGACTACTTCATATTCAGAGTTTTTTTTTGTCTTTTTGTGATTTTATATTTTTTGTCTGAAACTTTGCTCCTTTTTTGTACTGATTATGAAGTTTTGTTTTTTGCAATTTTGAATTTTTTCTTTTGGATCCACAATGATGAGAGCTGAATATTGTAAAAATAATAAAAATACGAAAATTGTAAAATTGCGGAGGTAGGGAAAAATAACATGAATCATAAAAATATTCATAAAAATTTGTATGTTATTTAAAAAAGAAATACTATACATAGAATTTCTTGGGATACCAAAATCTAAAAATGTTGAGAATCCTTAAATTTCTTTTCAAATATTTAAGATGTTTGGAGAATCAAAAACTTTTAAAATCTGATCAACTACTGTTTCCTCTCATTGATGCCCACATAAACTTTGAGCCAATTTATCTCGATTCTAGTTGAAGATACCAAAATTTTGTTAACTGATAAAATGTTTATCAAAATATCGCCAATATTTTATCAGTTAACAAAACTTTAATATCTTCTATAGGAACCAAGTTATTTGAGCGGCAATCAAAGAGTCGTAGCCGACCATGTATCTCAGCGACGTGCCTATACTTTGAATAGATCTATCGCAATTTCTATAAGAGATATCAAAAAGTTGTCAACTAATAAAATGCTTATCATAATATCACCAACATTTTTTCAGTTGACAAAATTTTGATATCTTTCACAGGACTTGAGATAATTGAGCTCAAAGTTGAAGGTTATAGGTGGAAATGCGGTATCTAACTTTCAAACGAACAAAAAAACAAGAAATTCTCAAAATTCTTTATTCTAAATTCTCAAAAGAAGAAAGCTAATGTTTCAGCTCTGTAGTCGTCGCCGTCGTCTTCAAACTCTTCTTCTTCGATGCTCGATACTCAAAACAGCAGAAGATAATAATCGTGGCAAGTGTTAGGACCACTTCCAACATCAACAATACGAATAATCCTGTCACCAAACCGTTGCTGGAAAAAGTATTTGAATTGCAAATACGCTCTATTGACAATAATTGACAAACTTACCGTTCAATAACGATATAAGACATATCTCTCTCTTTGAAGTTTAGGTGATTATTAGCATCGAGAATGTTCAAGACTTGGAAACTTTTCTGTAATTTTTTTCCTAGAGAAAAAAACGTGGCTGTTTTTTGCCATTTTCCAGCTCGACAAAACCTTTAAAAAGGAAGGTTATAATCTTGAGAAAAATAAAGTTTATTAAATTTTTTTAAAAATCAACAGAGAAAAAAAAAATTATTTATGCACTATTTGTTTGATTGAAGCTGTCATAATTGAAGAAGATCCAGTTCCTTTGGAACTAATTGTTGGTGCCTGGAAATCAAATTTATCAAGTTTTAAATTTTGAAATTTTGAAATCCTCGGGGATCCTTTAAGCACAGCTGGCTGGCGCGCCTTCGGCGCGAATTAACCTATTTTTTGGCTTGTCGTTTCACGTTTCTTATTCAGGACATAACTTTGTACAAACAATAGATTCGGGTTCTACATTTAATTAAGATTTAAGATGATGATTCAAATTTCAGACATTTTTTTTCAGGATCTCTTCTCGATCAGAAGATACGGACAAAATTATGTAATCAAATTTTAGCTTCTTATAGTTAAGATTTTTGACTCTCTTCTAATTTCAAACTGACTCTGAATTTCCAGAAAACTGATTTTCAGAATTTTCAAACACCTTACCTCAACCTCCTCAACCTCCAATCCAATTTCATAGAACTCTATCGGGTTTTCATCAAATTTCACTTTTTTAAGCTTCACTGGTTTTTCATCTTTTTCATCTATCATAATCTGAAAACTTTGAAAATACTTTCTCAATGGAGCGTATTTACTTACATCTCCGTCAGTGATGAATTGTGTTTTGAAATGAATGGTTCCTCGACTCACAGCCTTCGAATCATCCTCTCGATCATCTATTGTTTCCTGATAGTATTACCGTAAACACTCTAATAGAACGCCACCCGGACCGTCCACTTTGAGCCTATATATCTCATTTCTTTTGAAAGATATCAAAAAGTTGTCAACTTATAAAATGTTTATCATAATATCAGCAACATTTTATTAGTTAATTACTTTTTGATATCCCTAACAGAAAATGAGATACATAGGCTCAAATTTGACGATTCGGATGACGTTCTATTAGAGTGTTTACAGTATTTTACTTTGAATTAAAAAAAACCAAGCTTCCAAAAAGCAGAGTTTTTAAAATTACAAAAACTCACTAATGTATCCTCTGTTGTGTCAATGGATAACGCCGTCTGAGTCCTTTCTTTCTTCTTTTTTAGTTTCTCAATCACTTTCCCATCCTTATTCAGATTTTTAGGTCCTTTTTCTTCATTTCCCTTTTCTATTTCATCTACCCAACCGTATTGTTTTGGAGCACTTGGAGCGGAAATCTTGCTCTTCAGTTTGAAACTAAATCCCTTCTTTTGTCCATTATAATATTTATTCAAATGTCGTTTTTCATTGAATTCGATACTTTCACAATAGTCACAGATACCATTGGAATGGACCCGATAACAATGGTCGTCTACTTTCATTTGGGTTCTTCTTTTTAAAAAGTTATGAACTGTTAAACCAATCATACAAGTACTGATTATAGGCAGGATATGGAAGTAGATCACACATTGAATTAAGTTTCCGAAGAATTCTCTAGAAAACTTGTTTTTGGAATTGTTTTTGAGATTCAGAAAACTTTTGCTTTTCCAGTTTTTTATGTTAAAATTTCACAAAAAAAAGTTATACAGACTTTAGGACTTACCGTAAAACCTGTAATAGAAGGGCCCCTCACTGTAAAAGCTCAATTATCTCAGCTCCAATGCCAGATATCAAAAATATGTAAACTGATAAAATGTTGATGATATTATGACAAACAATTTATCCGTTGACAACTTTTTCATATCTTTGACAGTAACCGAGATAAATTGGCTCAAAGCCAAACGTTAGGGAGCCCTTCTTTTATAGAAATTGAAATTCAAAGAATTTTCGAAATCAAAGAATTCAAATTTTTCAAAGATTCCTGTACATCTACTCACGCTTCAAAATGTTCATCATATGTAAAATTTCCATTCAAGTCCTCTGAAAATTCTGGAATTTCTGTTGTCGGATTTCCATTGACCCATTTCGAGTTCAACATAACGAAAATCATTAAAAATGTGTATATTTTGTCTGGAAAATTTTTTTTTTCAAAAAATTATCAATGGAGCAAATTTGCTTTTTGCATACTTACGAAAGTTTTGTAAAATCGTTTTCATGGTGAGCTGAATTTAATTTAAATGAGATTCCTATTTAGCTGGATTCGATGTTTGTAAGTCAGAAAATGGGATCCAATTTTTTTAAAATCACGTAGGACCATTTTTTGGAGGTCAACATTTATTTTCAAAAGTGAATGTAGGACCTAATTTCAAAATTTCTAAAATTCCTGAATCTTTCAGACCAGTCTAAATCCAATTTTCTCAAATTTTTGGTCAATGTCATCGAAGGATGACAAAAATATTTGTTATCAGTGCATCAGAAATTGTAAACATTTTTATTTCTGTGACTGACTACTGATAACAAAAGTTTCTTGTCATTAAATGGACATTGATACACTGCTAGTTTTTGATTTTCTTTCTTTTTTCAGAACTTTTTTTGGCCATGTTCTGACCCACATATTTTGTTAATAACTTCTGAAATTTGTTCCCATTTTCCAACGAAGATTCAATTTGTTTTTCCCTAGAAAATGGTATCCTCTCCAACGATCACCCTCTCCAATGGTCATAAAATGCCCCAAGTGGGTCTAGGAACATGGCAATCGACTCCTGAAGAGGTGATTTCTGCTGTCAAAGCTGCAGTAAATGCTGGATATCGATTGATTGACACCGCATCTGGATACCGTAACGAGGAAGCGATTGGACAAGCAATTAAGGAGTTGATTCAGGAAGGAGTAGTCAAAAGAGAGGAATTGTTTGTTACTACCAAGGTAAGATATTTGTCAGTAGAGCGCATTTGGGTTTTATGGTTTAAAGGGACATGAAAAATTATATTTTTCAATGTTGCTTCGCACTGTTGCACACATCAGAATACATACCGTAATCCAAAAAAAATCTCCGAAAAAACTCATGTAAAAAATCTGGCTCTTTATGACAAGGGGGGGCCCATGAGAAAAGGGGGGGCCCATGGGAAAAGGGGGGGGCCCAAGTCAAAAGGGGGGGGCCCATGAGAATAGGGGGGGCCCAAGTGAGAAGGGGGGGCCCAAGTTGAAAAATGTGGACTAATTTAAGATTTACCAATTTTTCGAAGTTTTTCGGATGTTTCTATGAAAATTTCGTTGTTTCCACAAAAATTCATCACTTTGAAAAAGTTCAGTTTAGACCGGTTTTTTGCATGAACAACACTATTTTTTCCATCGTAACTGTGTAGTTTGAATTTATTCAGCTAGTTTCAGATTTTTTTCAGGCTTAGTAACAAAAAAATAAACAAAAAATATGCAAAAAATGACATGAACTGAAAATTTCAAAAAATTATGAAAAGTGTTCAAAGTTCGAAATTTTAATGGAAACAGTCACAAAACTTAGAAAAATCGGTAAATCTTAACTTAGACATAATTTTTACCCATGGGCCCCCACTTCTGTCTTGGGCCCCCCCCCTATTCTCATGGGCCCCCCCTTTTGACTTGGGCCCCCCCTTTTCCCATGGGCCCCCCCTTTTCTCATGGGCCCCCCCTTGTCATAAAGAGCCAAAAATCTTCCTTCAAAGTCTAGAATTTTTGAAATATCATAATATTTGAACAACTTCAGAATCTTAAAATCTCAAAGCCCAGAATCGACTGTCTAAAAGTCTCAAGTGTTTGGATTATCAGAAATTAAATAATTCAGGCCTGGACCCACGAAATCGCTCCAGGGAAACTCGAAACTGCCCTCCAATCATCTCTCAAAAAGCTCCAACTAGACTATGTGGACCTTTATCTTGCTCATATGCCAACAGCCACTAATGACGATATGAGTCAACAAATCCACGAATCCGTAGAGGACATCTGGAAGCAATTCGACGCCGTCTACAAAGCAGGACTCGCCAAGGCTGTTGGTGTCTCTAACTGGAATAATTCTCAAATTGAGAGAGTGTTGGCCCTAGGAGTGACACCTGTTCATAACTCTCAAGTCGAACTTCACTTGTATTTCCCACAACACGATCATGTGGATTTCTGCAAGAAGCATGGAGTCTCTGTGACTTCTTACTCCACTTTGGGAAGTCCTGGACGTGTGGAGTTTACTCTTCCAAATGGAATGTGAGTTACTCTAACTTTGAGCCCATATATCTCATTTCCTGTAAAAGATATCAAAAAGTGGTTAACTGACGAAATGTTCATTATAATATTTAATATATTTTGTCAGTTAACTACTTTTTGATATCTTTCACAGGAACAGAGATAAATTCCCTCAAAGTTGAAAGTTAGTCGTGGTCATTTTATATGAGTGTGTACGGTAGATGGTCATAACTCGCTTCATAAAAATTTGTTCGACTTGGGATTTGAAAATATAAGGTATGCCAATTTACAGAAAACCCTTCGGTCCAGCTCCATCTGAGCTCCAAGACTCCAACGTCATCTCAATTGCCGAGAAGCATCACAAATCGCCAGCTCAAATTCTGCTCCGCTACGCCGTCGATCGTGGAATCGCAATCATTCCAAAATCGATTCATGCTAATAGAATCAAGGAAAACTTTGACATTTTCGATTTCACTTTGACTCGTGAGGAAATTGAAAAGCTAGAGGAGAGCAAGACTAATAGAAGATTGTTCGCTCAAGACTTGTAAGTTTCATTTTGGAATTTTTGAATGTTATACGGTAGTTTTCAGCATGGCCGGACACCCAGAGGACGCATTCGTCGACGAAAGGAAATAGATTTATACTTTCTTTGTTTTAATAGAATGAAATAAAGATAAAATATTGTGTTTTTGCTTAAACAGCATTTTTATTGTCTGAAAGTGACAAAATTCCCTGAAAACCAGTATTTCGATTGAAATTCTTGAAAAATGGCGCCGCGCAACCGCGCTCCGCTGAGAAAACGTTTGTAGCTTGAAATTGTAATGGTTAGGGAGGTTCGGAATAATCTTAGCATAATTTTTCGGAATGTCGAACATTCCGAGTTCGAAAATATCGGACTTTCGAAATCTCGGAATTTATCGACTTTCGAAAATTCAGATTTTTTAAAAATTCACATTTTAAAATTTTAATGAAGAAATTTCAGTTTTCCATCACACAAAAAAACGCCGAAAATATGTGAAAAATTGGCAAAATTAATCTGGAAAAATATCTCAATCCGTAAAAAAACTTCGGAAAAAATTCCGTTAAAAAAGTGCCGGAAATGTCCCGAAAATTGTCGGAATTTCGTTCCGAAAAATCCCTGTTAATGTCGAATTTCTCATAATCCAATTAGACAACAAAAATCAGAGAAAAATAAGTTTATTTTGTTTCACAAAAAAAATTCAAAAAATTAAATACAAATTTTAAGATCCACACCGTTCGAAAACCTTATACAAATCATGAGAATCAGCTAATTGTACAAAAATATCGGCATTTTTAAAATGCTCCGGAGGAATGAATTTTCGTTTGACAAGTGGCATTAAGACCTGTTTGATTAGTGGCTTCCAGTGCGTTCCACAGAATGCCGACACTTTTTTCTCAGCCGTAATAAATTGAGAGTGCAGTGTGAAGAGTTCGGCGATAGCACGGCAGATTGATTGGAAACATTTTTGTTCCTGAAAAGAAAAATTTCGAATTTCGGGAAAGTGGAAATATGCTCTATTGCTAAAAGCCCCCTAGCAGCTTAAACTCACATCATCATATTCCACATCCAAAATCAGCGAGGCGACTAGAAATGGAAGTTTCTCGAGTTGTGGAACATAATGATGCACTAGTGATGGGATTTCCGTGATGTGGAGTCTGTAAATCATTGTGGCCTAGAAAACCAAACCCCCGGCCTAACTCTTACCTCTTCTCCTCTCTTTCTCCAGCTATCCACTCCATTTTAAACGCAAAATAGTCGTACAGTAGATCCACGTGTTCACCTAATAGAAACTCCGCCTCTTCTCGTGTAGTTGGGTCCCGAAATATCGAGAAAGCCTTATAATTCTCATCAGTCTCACTCAATTCCCCAATCAATTCGAGCATATCGATAATTGATGGAGTCTCCTCTTCTAGACGATAAGACCCATAGTTGCCAAATGAGAAAATGGAAATTTGATAGAAGAATTCTCGAAGAATCTCAGCGAATTTGAGCATATATAGCGAGGTTCCAAATTGAATTAGGACGGTTTCTGGGTCAATTGAGCCCACAAATGTGCTGGTTTTTATTAAATCGCGGAGAGAAAGAGACGCAGACGATGCGATTTGTTGACGTAGAATTTCGAGGGACTCGAATTCAAACTCTCGATGCGTTGTCTGGAAAAACTTCTGATTTAGAATTTCGGAATTTTAGAATTACAGGATTTTAGAAGTTCAAAATATTAGAAATTGTCAGAATTTTCAGATTTTTCGATTCCTAGGATTTCCGAATTTCAGAATTTCAGAATTTCATAAATTCAGATGTTCGGAATTTTCGAATTTTAGGATTTCAGGATTTCAAAATCTCAAAATTTTAGAATTTCGGAGTTTTTGACTTTTAGAATTTTTTCAAATTTAAAAGTTTTTGAATTTCAAAAATTCAAAGAATTCAGAATTTCAAAATTTCGGAACTTCAGCATTTTAGAACTTCGGAATTTTCGATTTTTAGAATTTCGGAATTACAGAATTTCAGAATATCGGTTGTTCGGAATTTTAGAATTTCGTGGTTTTCAATTTGTAGGATTTCAGAATTTCGGAATTTTTTTAATTTTAAGAGCTTCAGGATTCTAGAATTTAAGAAATAGCCAAAATTTCAAACCTAGACCTCATCACCTACCCCATTCTCCATTAAATCCTCATCTTCTCCCAAATCTTGTGATTCATTCAATCTCCGATCTCCACCCAATCCACTAGCCATCGAAACCATCGAAACACCATCATCCAACTCTGTCGTATTCTGTGTCATCTGAATATCCACGTCATCTAGATTCTCAAAAACGTCCTCTTCATCTGAATCATTGCCACGTGGCCGTTTTGTGGGACCACGAACCACGAATTCGTCGATTTTCCTCTCTTTGGCGTCTGTTCGAACTTCCATATGATCTACTCGTTTTTTGGAATTCAAATCAGAAGAAGGTCTTGTTCTGAAGCCTGAAAATCGAATTTTTTGATTTTGATGTGGCCTAGAAATCCTAAATTAGGCCATCAGTTACCATTCTCACTATTCGAAGTGGAAGCCCGTCGAATCGATTCAATTGATTTAATCGATTGAGTCGTTAGAATTGGAATTTGGGAAAACTGGAATTTCAGATTCTCCTCGTTTTCAGCTTCTTTTTCGGCTTTGACAGCTTCTGTTTTATCAGGAAGTCCAAATAAATCATTGATAAATTTCTCAAAATATTCTCGAATTTCCTCAATAATTTCCTCTTTTTCTAGAAAAATCACAGAGGATTTTGTCGGGTGAACATTTACATCAATTCGGGTTTCATCGATTTCCAGGTGCAATGCACAGAATTGAACGCAAAGCGATCGATTCTAGGAAAATCGATAATTGATTGAAAATTCTGTATTTTTACCTGTAAAACATCATCAATCGGATGCTTCAAAATGTCACATCTCACACTTCGCCCATTGATAAAAACACTGAAAAACGATCGATTCGTTTTTCGATTTTGCGCGTTTTTCGATGTTGCCGATGCGATTGGTTTCGAGATTTTTCCAGTGAATTTGAATTTCAGTCGAGTGGATTCCAGTGAAATTGGAATAACTGTCTGCAACATTTGCTTTTGGTGGACTAGAAATTCGAAAAACTAGGCCATATTCAGCTAAAAATGTGCAATTTTCACTGATTTTCGCCAATATCAGTAATTTTTTTTGGCTGAAATTTTGTTTCAGATGTTTTTTAATTATAGCCAAAAACGCCTTGCTTTCTTTCTATTAGAATGTCCGAAAAAAACGGCAAACTCAAAAATTTGGGTTTTTTGGGTTTCAAAGCTGCGATGATGGCCTAATTTTTCAAAATTTTGGATTTCTAGGCCACTCTAGTCCGCTTACATCAGCCACATCTCTTCCCAACAAATTACAAACGACATCTCGAAAATTTCCGTCGCCTTTCGTTCGAAAATCACTTGACTGATTTTGATGGAGCGCAAATGACACATCTCTGAAAATTTAGAGATTTTTCAATAGAGCACTTTTGCAAAAGTGGGCGGAGTCAGGGGGCGGAGCCTAAATTGCAACTTTGGAACGGTTTTGACGTACAGTTCTTCTCATGACCGTTCAAATGTGATAAAAACCGTGCGGCAAAACTGTGCCAATGTTGCAATTTAAGCTCCGCCCCTGACTCCGCCCACTTTTCCAGAAAGTTTAGGAAAAATTCCTGGGAAAGTGGGCGGAGTCAGGGGAGGAGCCTAAATTGCAACTCTGTCACGGTATTTCTTATGATAAATGTGATAAAAACCGTGCGGTGAAACCGCGTCAGGGTTGCAATTTAAGCTCAGCCCCCTGACTTCGCCCCCTTTTCCTATAAATTTTAAAGAAAAAAACCTGGGAAAGTGGGCGGAGTCAGGAAGCGAAGTCTAAATTGCAAGCTGCGCACAGTTTTTCTCGCAGTTTTTTTTTGCAAATTTGCGCAGCTTGCAACTTAAGCTCCGCCCACGTCTCCCGGTAATTTTTTCTTACGGTCGATGAATCGCAAATCTGAGCAATGTATCGTAGACCATTTTGGCTTCTTCTCCATGCGTTGTCATTTTGTTTCTTCGCGTTGGAAGATTATAAAATAGGTCAGTAGCGGTGATACATGTTCCATTTTTACCAGCAGCCGGTTTAGTGGGTGCAAGAAGTTTTCCATCTGGAATATTTTTCTTTATTTTAGGCCCGAAATTTTTTTTTCAAAATCGTACCTAAAAAATTTCCCTGATATGCGCATTTCGCATCCGCCCGTTTCGAAACGATATTAACTTTTGCCACGTGGCTCAGCGATGCTAACGCTTCTCCTCTGAATCCGTACGTCTTCATATGCATCAAATCTTCGAATTTTTGTAGTTTTGATGTGGCGAATCTCTCGCAAACCAATTCGAAATCTTCTCGTTCAATTCCTTTTCCATTATCAGATACTTGAAGTATCTTTAAACCTCCATTCTGCATCATAACCTTTATTTCAGTTGCACCAGCGTCTAGAGAGTTTTCAACAAGTTCTTTTATCGCATTACATGGTCTTGCGAGCACTTCTCCAGCCGCCATTCGATTCACAACGTCTTCAGGAAGACGTTGGATCAGACCCATTTTCTGAAAATCTTATTTTTAGTGTTTTTTAAAAATTTGTTAGTTCAAATATGGTTATTTTCTCTTTTTTCAGGTCTGGAACTGTGAATTTAAGGGAAAACTAATCAGAAAAATCAAAGTTTCAAAATTTGCGATTGGCGCCGATTTTCGGCTGCCGGTGGTTGCGTATATGACACCAAACTTCACGACATTCAATTTTTCGCCGAGAGGCGTAAATACACCATAGTACGGTCACCGTACACCGATCGGAAAGATTGGAAATCCGGGGAAAAAATAGGAAGGAACGGATAAATTTTGCTGAAATCCTGTGCGCAGGCTGCAAATGGGCGGGGCTTATCTGAAACGAAATGGAGATAGCATCCGACCTCAAAAATCTGACATTTTCAAAAATCATGAATCTGACATAAATATACAAAATCTGGCAATATTTAGAAGAGTGAAAAGTTGTCAGACGATTTAGTAAAACTGCAAAAAATGAGGTTTCGCTTCGAAACTTTTACACCTATTTTTTCGAAAAAATAAAATTGTTTCCCCTTTCGTGTCGAAAGATCTTCAAAACTTTCTTGTATGCGCCTTTAAACTACAGTACTCTTGTTCGCATTATTTCCATTCGTTTTTCTCGCCCTTTTTTGCATTTTTCTTCAAGATTTCTTCAAGTTTTCCTTACAGCATGGCACCAAAAATGAAAAAGTTCAAAAAATCATCGAAAAATCCAATTTACGACACGAATTGGTGCGATATGCCACCGGAAATCAAAGTTAAATGTATTGGAAAAATGGAATTCAAGGAGAGGTAGCTAAAAATCTCCATTAAATTTTAAAAACTTTATTTTTTTAGATTAATGCTCCGATGCACTGCAAAAGCGGAAAGATCGCTTGTCGATTCACAGAAAATTGAATTTCAAAACGGCGAATTTTGGGCAGACGATGAAGATATCGTTTTCAAGCTTTATCGTGGCAAAAACAATTTCTTGAAGAGCCCAAAAAATATCAGTATAGCTGTTGGATTTCTGAAATACATTAAGAAAGTGGGAGTTTTCGAAAATCTCAAACTTTCTTTCGGAGATTTATTCACTGATAATGAACAATTCAATGCCGACGATGGGCTGTTCGCAGCGAGAAATGTGGAAATTGAGCAGTGCGACATGGATGATGTCGTCCCGTCCGTTCTTCGGAAACTGGAGGATGGCGTCGAATCGATCAAGATCAATGTCGATAGAAAAGTGTTCCGCCAGTTTGACGAAATTCTTGCAATCTCGAATGTAATGTTATATTAGCTACATAGAATTGTATGAAAATACATGTTTTTAGGTCCAGATTGCCCCCTACTGGCATCTCAAGAGATACGATGAATCGGATAGCCTTCCTAAGGTTGCACAGGTTGAACTAATCAAATTCAATTCTCTTTTAAATCAATTAAAACGATCTTAGATGTGGATCGAAACAAATGCGAAAGTAGGATTCACTTTCCAAGCTTCTGTCAATAAAGAAGGTTCATTCGATGCGTTCTTGGACCGTTTTACCGATTCTGTTGTGTAATAAACATTATTTTCAAAAAAAAAAAAAGCTTAAAACTTTACATTTCAGGTCGAAAAGCGAGAGAAGAGTTAGAATTCGTACAAACAACCCAGATCGTCACATTCTTCTGGAGCGTGGATTAGATGACACCGTCGAAATCAACGATTTCCCTGAATTCTTCCGTCTACAGGTGATTTCTTCTAAAATGAAGAAATCGGAATACGATAACAACTGCAAGGACTGGATTTCCATCATAGAACCGAGGGTTTACGAAATTCACTCATCGGATGAATATGATTGGGAAAGCTCTTTTGAAGAGAGTGACGAATACGACGATGATAGTGACAATAGTGACGAGGATAGTGAAGAATACGACGATGATTACGACTTTTTCGGTTTAGATGGTTACGGAGCTCCCGGTTGGCACCTATTTTATTAAGAGAAGCTGATAATTAAATATTAAATCGATTTCATTGTTGTTTTTGAGCATAATTTGCATTTTTGTTGTTTTTTTTCTGTTAATTTTTGCTGTTATTGTTGACTTTTTCAAATGAAACTGTAGTTGTGTTTAAAGGCGCATTTTGGAAAACTTCAGTTCGTTTCGAGAGAATAAGAGCTCACAAATATAAGAGCACGGCTCGAAGTTTCTTCATATTTGAATTGCGACCGCGACGCAACCGCACGCGTCTGAAGAAATCCTGAAATCTAAATTGGAATTCAAGTGCAAGATAGAAGATTCAAAATCGGCAAACATGTGTTTTTTTTCATCGTTCAATTCCAGAAAAATCCCCAAAACAGTTATTTACAATTCTCTACGGTTTATTTCATTGAAACATACTTTTGCATAGAGTGACTTGTATTGTGGCGATTTTTAGGTGGGGAACACAAATGGAGGCATTTTTCAGGGGGAAATACAAAAAAGCTGCAATTAAAGTGATGGGGGCGGAGCCTTTAATATGGGGAGAGAGAGATGCTAAAACACATCGGGGAGCACAAAAAGTGGGCGGAGACTAGGTGGGATTTGGGTGTGTGACGGGGAAAAACGAGAGAAGAGAGCAAGCGCAAAAATTTTTGATTGATACGGGGGCACCAAAAAATTATAAAAACAAATAAAATCGTCGACTAAAAAATCCCCAGAGGGGGCGGAGCTTATAAATAGAGAAACATGGTACGAAATGGAGAAAGAGAGTGGAGACAAAAGGGTGCTACTATCCGAGAAAATATGAATAAAGCATCAATAAATTTGATAGACAAAAAAAGAGACAAAATAGAGGAGGAGGAGGGAAAACGAAACAATTTTTTACAGTGAACCGTGAGAGCATTGTGTGTGGGGTGTATGGGTAATAAGAGGCGAAATGGATATCATGAGACAGTGAAAAAATTGGAAAAAAGAACATTATAGGAAAGAAGTCTATTGATTCCATTCCGTTTCGTCCACTCCTTCCATCTGGTCCTGTTCAAGCCGAGTGTCCACGTCGATTTTAGTCGACCAGGCGGCAGCGACCTAAAAATTGAAATTACATAATTTTTTAAAGTTGAAAACACGCTCTATTGATAATTCTCATATTTAACATCAGAGCGCTTTTCAGAACCAAGTTTTCGAGGGAAAAAAGAGCACATGGACAATGATAGGGCGAGAGAATCGAAGGAAGAGGATTGGAGAAGCCATAACCAAAAAAAATCTTGCATTTTGATTCCAAAAAAAATTTGCAAAAAAAAAGAAATTCTCAGCATATAGTAATTTCAGCCTGTAGTAGAAGTAGAAAAAAGCCGAAACTATAAAAAGTTTGTGAATCCAAAAAACCAAAAAATTCAAAACTTTTGCGTTACAGAGGTGTGATATGATGGCCGACACAGAGTTACAGTATCTTACCAAAATTGCAAAAATGATTTATAGATATGTTTCAATGACCTGAATTTGTTACAAAATATTTCTAGAAGACCATTGGTCTCTTACATCATAATCCTCTTCCTCCTCCTCTTCCCCGTTCTCATTCGGTGTCAAGAGACACGCTGGAATACGGATTCTGGCCGCTGGCACCGGTGTCTCTGCCACGTGGCATTGCTCAGAATCTGAGCCTAGATCCACAAGAAGCTCTTGAGACGACTGATGATCGTCAGTAAAGTATTCAGAATCTCCTTCCTCTTCTTCGGTGTCATTCATCGAATTCTGATTGCTCACCTGTTGACGATCCGGCGTGTGAGCACTCTCGACGGCACAGCTTTGCATGTTTCGTGCGATTGGCGTCGGATGTGATGGAGTAGATGACGTCTGCTTCTCCGTTGAAGGCGTCGCAGATGACGATGGCGTCGTGGCAGCAGAAGACGTCGGCATCTCAGAGTGACGGACCGATGCGGCGATTGGGCGAGGGACTGGAAATTGAAAGATTAGGAGATGTGTAGAATATCAAGAATGCAAAAATTGCTCATATCTAATTATTCGAAAAATTCTAAATTCTAAAGAAGCCCATTTTTTGACCAAATTTCAGAGTTTTTGGAATTGAAATGTGCATTTTTTGAAGTATTCTAAAGGGTCTAGAAGACCCAGAAATAGTTCCAGACGATTCTAAACGATTCTGAAGACTGATGCCTCTAACTCACTCGACGAGAACACTCCATCGGGCTTCAACGAACGGAACACTGGCGCCGACTCCTGTCCGGACATCCAACGAGCCGCCGTGGTGACTGGCTCCCAAGTGACGAGTGCATCTGGGAATAGATCATCCTGGAAGACGTCCTTCTTGATACGTGGCACACGGAAGACGATTTGCTCGAGATTCTTGTCGGAAAGGCGCCAGCAAACTTGGAATTCCACAGCCATCACGTTGCATCTGGAAGAGAAGGATTTTTAGGGTTTTAAAGATTTTTTAGGTTTCCGATTGCTCATTTTCAGATTTTTTTCAAAACTTCGAAACGATTTTTAGAATTTCTTTGGTTTCAAATCTCATTTTCAGAAGCATCTTCAGGCCTCCAATTGCTCATTTTCCCCTAAAAAAACTCACTTAATCTTATGATGGAAAGCGATTCCTTGACTTCCAACTGGCGACATAAACGGAGCCAACGGCAAGAGATACGGCGAATCGTAGATCACCTCGAACATATTCACGAATCGATCTCCCTTTCCACTCAAAAACAACACATTCGAGTCGTAATCGTAGTGTGGAACGAGTGGTTGAGTGGCCGAATCAATGACTTGCGTGTAGATGTGTCTGAGATCTACCGTAGTCGCATCGTACATCTGAACCTGACGTTGCGAGCTTTTCGTCATTCCAACCACAATCACGATGCGATCGTCGCAGGCGAAGAGGACACGAGCCGCACGCGTTGACTCGACAACTGACTTCCGTTCGTAGACTTTCTGTTCAGCAGTGGCTGGTTCATGGACGAAGAGTGTTGCATCTTTTCCAACAGAAGCGATTCTCCGGCCATCAGCCGACCAAGCGATTCCGAGAATTCCAGATTGGTGTTGAACGAATCGGCTGTATAGTTTGCCTTCAGACACATCCCACAACTCAATGGTACTGTTCGAAAGTGCAACAGCCATAAGATTCGCAGCCAATGGATGCCATCTCAACGATGTAATCTTCTCTCCGCCAATCTTGATCTCTTTCTCCGGCTCCATCTCATTTCGTGGTCCATCTGATTCCGAGAAACGCCACAAATTGATCTGTCCACAATCAGTTCCCACTGCAAGTTGTGACTCATCGAATGGATTCCATTGAAGATCAGTGACAGTCGCCTTATTGAAAATTCCATCCATAACTCCATCGGGAAGTTTTCCGGGAGCATCAACATCATAGATTCCAACAACTCCAAGTCCAGCCAATGGCACCGCTGCGTACTTATTCGAGCAACAAACTCCATTGGATTCTGGAGGCAGACGAGTATTCACATTGCGGAGATTCGAGAACACATGACCAGACTTCGTTCCTTGTTGTCCATCCACGTGGCGGAACTTCGATGTGATCTGTCCAACGACGCAAGACTTTGGACGGACTCTCTGCGAGAGTGGGACTCGATTCGATGCTCCAATTGGCTTCCGGAAGTTGACAGGAGCTTCCTTTGGCTTCTCTCCGTATGCTGGTCCAACAGTGAGTGGAGTGGATACAGATGGAGTCGATGCGGATCCAGTAACTGGTGGTGATGTGGCTTTCGGTGCTCCGACTGCGCTGACTACAGTAATCGGATCCGGTGAGTTGGTGGTGAGAGGAGACGTGTTTCCTTGAGTGCTGTTCGTCTCGGCACTTGGTGTCTTGGCAGTTGATCTAGCAGCACCGTTCTCCTTTTCGTAGACTCCATAGTCCAATTCACGAACTTCCTCCTTCCGTGGAGCTGGCACATGATGATCCTTTCCATTTGGAACATTATTCGATGAGATCGACATTGGTCGAGGAGGGGCAACAGCTGCTTGTTGAGGTGGCATTGGTTCTGGTGGCGGTGGAGAGGCAGAACTTGATGGAGCAAGACTAGTCTTTGGTGGAGCAGCATTCGTTCCACTGAGCCACTCACTGGCAGAGCATCCTGGCTCCGAACCGCGAGTCTCTGGGAACAAATCTGCATGGAAGTCTCTGTATGAACGTCGTGGCACGATGCACGGCGTTGGGACAATCGAGTTTTTGGTGAGCTGGTAGTAAGTGTCCACTTCGCCGTCCATTACATGGACACGTCGCTTCGAGCCAATGGTAGCTCCGAGCGTTTGTTCTGGGAGGGTGAGCTCGAAGACGTGAGAGAGGTATGGTTGACGATCCTGGAGTTCTAGCATGAACAGTTTGTTCGTTCCTTTTCCGGAAAGGAAGACGAGCTTTGTGTCCGGGTCGTAGTGGGGGATGAGGACTCCGGTGGTCGAGACGAACTCCTGAGTGTGAATTGGCGATCCCCATTTTCCAGTATCGTAAGCACGGACTTCTTGAATCCGTTTCTGGAAAAATTGAACTTTGCGGAAATTTTTAGAGAAAATTGTTTTCTTCTAAAGATTCCTAGGAACCTTCAAAATTCTCTTCCGAGTTGGGAGTTCCAACTCAAGCTTACCGTTGTGAATCCAGTGCTGATCAATCGATTTCCAGCAAACAGCACTCTCGCTTCGCGTCCCATTCCACCGTGTCCCTCCAGCGTCTGAATAGGTTCCGTGCTGGCTCGTGGATCGTACACGACAATCTGCCTTCCTTTGTCTCCACTGACAGCCAGGAGACGTCCATCTTCACTCCAATCCATGGCTTGAACCTTATCAGTGATGCCCGTCAACTCAATAGCTACCCGTTTCGTAGAGATATCCGTGATGTAGGCAGAGTTATGCGATCCAACAGCCAGAAGATTGTCGGCTGTCGAGTGGGCCTTCAAGCATTCCGTCAGAATGCCAGCTCCAACGTTGACTTCTGTGGCCAGCTGAGGAGAAGAATCCCGAGCGACTTTCCAAATCTTCACTGGCTCATCACGACTGCACGTGGCGAGGAGTTGGTCAGCGTATGTCATGAATCCGAAATCGGAGACTTGCTCTGAAAATGATTAGGTTTTTTTGCGTTTTGATGATGTGAAACCTATCGAACCCTAAATAATGCGGCTCCTGGACGTTTCAGAACCCGACGTGGTTCCGAAACGTCGTGTTCTAGTGCTTAAAATACTTCTAGAATCTTCCAGAAACCCTTCAAAACCTACCTCCATGAGCCGCAATGATCCAAATATCGTTCCGAGTCCGCCGCCCTTTAGCTCCAATCGGCAGAACTCCAAGCTTCCCGCCTTCGCCCTCAATGTGGAAAGCCAGAAAGTCTGCAGACGCATGGATCCCGTCATTTGTACAAGAGAGGTTTCCAACGGGCAAGTCGAAGATGGTGTCCTGTAAAAAATGGGAATTCATAGCCTAGGAATCCAAAAGTTCGGCTATCTAGGAAAGAAACTAGGGTCAATTTCAGCTATTTTTGTCATTTCTCAGAAAAAAAAACAAGATTTCCGAGTGCAAAGCGGGTAATGCAACAAAAAAATGGAGGACATGGGACAATGGACAAGGCGCGGGAAGATGCAAAAACTTAAAAAAAAATGGAAAAAACGGACCGTGTGGATTTTCAGTTTGCACGTCACCACATGAGTCTCTTCATTGGAATTCTCGAGATTCTGACCTCCTGCCACGTGGCGAAGACTATCATCATGCTGATCATCAACATACATCATCTGACCGACGACGTCTTCTTCACCGTTCTGGAAAAGCAAACCAAGGAGAAAAACGGACAATTTGCAAGGGGTGAAGCGACACAAAAGGGACATGCAAGGGCGCGTCAAAGGTACGCCAGCCAGTTAGAAGTGATAGAAATGGTTAGCTAGAAACATGCGACCCAATTCAAAAAGAGTCTCTTACCTCCTTCTTCGGCAGTTTAGGAGTAGTATTCTTGAATTTCGACGCTGCAAATCTCCAAGCCATCGTCGTCTGTCTGTGTAGTATGTATTTATATATGCAGCGTCTGAAAATAGGGAACTTTTGAAAAATTGTTCAAGAGGAAGAGCGGAAACAATGACAAGAAAATGGTCTCGAATGATATTATTGTCAGTGGGGGGCGGGAGGCGAGCGAGAGAGCAAGGGATGGAGAGACGCAGGCGGTTAATGCTGGAAAAGTGGGCGGGGCTTATGCAGAAATTAGTCATATCTGCTGATCAGTTTTTGATCAGCTAAACGGTCAAAACAATCCTGGAAATTGTGAAATTTCGAAAAAGCTAGGGATCCTGATGATGACGTGGCAAAGAAAATGAGGTCTGGATCAATATGGATTTTTGTCGGGACAAAATTTTGGGATATCATTCTTGTCAGGCGCCAATCAACGTTTGGGTATTTTTTTTTATTTAAAGGCGCATAGCCGGTCCTGAAGAGGGAACGGCTACGGGTTTTACAAGTAACAACAGGCGCCTTTAATACAGTACTTCGGAATTATTGAATTTCGACCCATTTTTGCAACAAAAAAAGAAGAAAAAATAGGGAAATAAGCAAAAATTAATAATTCCGAAGTACTGTATAAAAGGTGTATCAATTTATTTGTAAAACCACAGCCGTCCCCTCTTCATGACCGGCTATGCGCCTTTAAATACAAAATCGGCCACAAGGTTCATTGGCACCCGACAAGAATAATAACAATCAGAGAATTCGAGGCAAGAGAGAACCAGAGTGGTCATCTGGTAAAAGGGAATTTTAGAAAAACTGTTCGAGAGGAAAAGCGGAAACAATGAAAAGAAAATGGTCTCGAATGATATTATTGTCAGTGGGGCGGGAGGCGAGCGAGAGAGCATGGGATGGAGAGACGCAGGCGGTGAATGCTGGAAAAGTGGGCGGGGCTTATGCAAAAATTTGTCATATCTGTTGATCAGTCTTTGATCAGCTAAACGGTCAAAACAAGCCTGGAAATTTTGAAATTTCGAAAAAGCCAGGGTTCGAATGATCATGACAATGACGTGGCAAAGCAAATGAGGTCTGGATCCATATATATGGGACATTTTTTAAAGGGGTTTTGATGATAAAAACACAGTTTATGAGTTTTTCAAGTCGAGCTTTTTGAGCAGTAAAATTTCGGGCAAAACTTGAAAATTTTTAAACATCAAAAACATGAGATTTTTGCGATTTTCGGTCCCAAAAAAGCGGGAAATTCTGGAAGCAGTAAAATCGGGGAAACAAATTATATAATTCAATAAAATTGGGAGGCAAGAGCTGGGACCAGAGTGGTCATCTGGAGTCCAAAAGACATATTTATTTCCAATTTTTCACTCATTTTGACTATCAAAAATTGAGAGCTTTACTAAAAATTTGGGGACACTGCAGACTACAAAAAGAACTTGAAATTCGTTTACACACATCTGCTAGTGATCTGATCAAGAATCTGGTGGAAATTCTGGGGGATCTTTTTGTTGGATGAGGAAAAGCGAAACACAAAAAAAAACGACTAAAAACTAAAATGATAGAGAGAGAATGGATTTCGAAAGTGTGGAAGAAAAAGGGATTGAGAGATTTAGAGAAAAAAGAAAACAACGCATTATGCTTTTTTTTGTTCAATTGGAAGAATGAATTGAAAAGAGAGAGAGAGAGAGAGAGAGAGAGAGAGAGAGAGAGAGAGAGAGAGAGAGAGAGAAAAAGGAAACAATTCATGAACATTTCAAATGAATGGAAGCGAGAAAAAAAAGTGAAAAGTGAATGTGTGTAAAAAAAAGTGGCGGGTGAAGTGGAGACAAAAATTTGTAAAATGCTGGTAGATCAAAAGTTAAAAATTCTTCAAATTGGTTGAAAATGCCTGAAAGTCACTTAAAATGACTGACAATTGCGTTTTTGGGCTTAAAATCGGTTCTAAATGACCCAAAAATGACTGTAAATGGTACAACATTTACCATTTTTGATCTAACATCGATAATTTTGTACCAAAAATGTCCGAAAATAATGAAAAATGACTGAAAAATGATTCAAAATAACTAAAAAACGGTCGAGGAAATTCACTTTTTGGGCCTAAAATTGGTTTTAATTGGACCCCAAATTATCGATTTTAGGCTTAAAATCAATTATTTTGAACTAAAATTCAATGAAAAATGACTGAAAATGACTGAAAAATGGCCCAAAATTATCGATTTTCGACCTAAAAACGATCTATAATTCTCCAAAATTCGGATTTTTTGATTCTTGGATTCCAAAGATCTAGCTATAGTACGAAATGAAAGAATCCGACCAACCCTAGCTATTACTCATTCCTCTGACATTTCTGCTTCAGAAGAAACTACCATTCATCAAAAAATCTTGATATAAGGAGCTCCAGCGAACTACTTTGTATGCATGAGCCGAGCCAATGCTGAGCAATCCGAAGGGGAACATAGAAAGAGAGAAAAATGATACCAAATCGCGGAATTTGGCCAAATCTCACAAGGGGAGGAACTTTTACTCAGAGGGCTTAGATGACTCAGTTTGGCTCCAGAAGAGCCTTTCAAACTGACTGACCAGACAACAACAACAACAAACGAGTGCAAATGAGGAAGAGAGCTCGAGAGCCATATAAATTGCACATAGCTTAACTGACCAGAAGGGCGGCCTAATTCCCTTCTGCTGGTGCTCAAGTCTTCTGAAGTCTTCTAAGCTTTCTCTCGCTCACCAATCGAACGCCTCTAATGAATCCGCGAAAAGCGCGCGGGGAACGTCTGGAGAGTGTGAGAGAGACGCTGAGCAACCCAATTTAGTCATTGTCCCCCTTCGTGCAATAAGAGAAAGCTAACCAGTCAGTCAAGCCAAAACAATTGTGAATTCAATTGTGCGGCAAAATGGAGGAGGGAGGGGATGGAATAAGAAAATGAGCAAGAGAGAAAGGACATATGGTGGAGATCACTATCCGAAGGGTATAATCTTAGAATCTTGTTATATGGAGCCATATAACGTCATCTAATTGAAAAACGTAACAGAGTGCTCTAGCTCCTGATTTTTGTAAATCCCATAGTAAGGGGAAAATCCGTTGAGCTGAAAAATGATTTCCAAACTTGATGTATGGCTAACACAAGCATGAGATATTTTAGCCACTTCTAACCCAAAAAAACTCTGCCAAGACCCCAAAAAGAGACAACGTGGCGTTTTGACAAGAGTGACGACTACGGCAATGATGACCATGCCTAGTGATAAAAACCGTGGGGAAGTGATAAAAATTGATAAGTCAATTATACCAAGAAGAAAGAAAGACGCAGACGACCCAACAAAACTGTTCGAGAGAAAGAGAATTGTGTCACTGGTAAATTAATTGACATTTTTGCCAGCAACACAAAAGACAAACGAACTAAACTACCCCAAAAAAGGGGAGAAGAACCGGAAATCAATGGGGTAGAGAGAGAGAGAGTCGAGTGCTATTGGTTCTCTACTTTTTTGGAATAAATGAAGGTACCACTTGAGGCAGAGGAAAGTAAGGGGAAATCGTTTTTGTCCTGTTCGTTGTGTTTCAGTTTTTCCCCCATTCATGAGTCATTAGGAAACCAAGGGGGCGGAGTCTGTGACTAACGCCATCACATGGTTATCAGCAGAAACCGAAATGGCAAAAACTAATAGTCTTTAAAAATTATTTGTATTTTCAGATAGTGCCTGGATCGTTCTAAAAATGGGAACACCAGAAAAATCGAACAAATTTTCCAGCAGCTGTGTAAACCTGGTTAACCGAATTAGCACCTTTACCAGGCGTGTTTGGGACGGTTGCTAATAAAAATAGATGAAAAAAAAGCAAAATTCCAGAAGCTTCCATTTCAGGACTCTAAATCTGGAAGAGCCATGTTGGACCATACATCTGGAAGGATTCATTAAAATAACTAGATTTTCAGAGAACCTTTAATTGTTCATTAATTCATTCAAGCAGACCGTAATAGAGTTCCAGATTGGCAATACCTTTCATTCACTCTCCCCAAATCTTCAACCCCTTCTCACGAAATTCCCTCTTTCTCCTTCTCTATTCTTCAGAAGCGTTCCCGTGTCCTAATCAAAACGAATCAAAAGGAAACGTCAGGAGGCGACGTCCTCTCTTTGAAGGACCCAAAATAAAAAGAAGGATGGGACAAAGTGCATTACGCAACACACAACCTTTTTGACACATCTCCAACTTTTCACCCCTTTTAGCCTCTCTCTCTCTCCAACTTTCAAATTTCAAGGCGGCGGGACCTCCGAAATTAGATGAACTACTTAGACGCCTGTACTTGAAGCCACATGAATGGGTCAGAGCACAACGAGTTAACGAGATCTTCCGGTACTTCTTCTGAAGACACCACCCGCCCCACTTTTGAAGTCTCCATTCATTTTGCTACACTTGGAGACGAAGACCTAACTTTTTGCTCCTCAGAAGTTTTCAGTGAAAACAACACTTTTTCTCATTTCTATTGTCCAGGTTGAAAAAAAGAAGGAAAAAGGAGAAGACCCATAAAAATGTTCGCATCTTCTCCCCTCTTCTGGACACCATGGTGAAATGTCAGAGAGCTATTGTGTTCATTTTTCTGCTGTCTACCCTATATCCCTTTTTCAATTTTCCCTCATCATGCACAAATTAGAAGATGACTCGTACTAGTACTAATATAAATAGAGACCCCGATCCCTCATTTCTTTTCGGGAATTATTTTGAAAATTCGTAATAGATTCCTTCTTCCAGAAGAACGTCATTTTGTGCTATGAAGATTCTCGAGCCAAGGATAAGGAAGACCAGTGGTTGAACTATCAGGTGAGCTACCATTTCTAGGTCATCTAGAATCCGAAAATGCGTGACAGTGAGAAAAGTGTGTGAGTGTGTGCATTTTCGATGTTGCTATGTATCGTTTGATTAGGCTAGAGTTACACACAGTCTCTTTTTTTATTCCCATTTTCTCTCACTCTCTTTTCTGTGTTGTTCAAATACACGGAAATTTGAATGGAGACGGAGTATGGAATATCGAGAGGGTCAGACAGTTAGATTGTGTAATCAATCACGCAACTGATCTGGTAGCTGCCGGAAAAACGGAGCCTGTAGATTCGGTGGTCAGCGGGTGGGAGGTGATAAGAGACTGAGAGCCGGGATCATAATCCAATCAGCTCTGATCATCGGAACAGGCTGTTTCAAACAGCTGATAGTGAGAGATTGAGTGAGCCAAGCTAGCTAGGAATCATAAGGATGAGAAACAAGGAAACAACCCAAATAGCCATCGACTTGATTATATCAATGTGGATAAGGCAGATAGATAAGATAGAGTCAAGAGAACTAGACTAATTCGAGAAACCTGGGCCGAGGGTTTATAGTATAATATGAATTGGCCTATATAGGCTTAGATCATAGGGTATCTGAATAGCCAATAAATGTTTCTAGACGAGCCTACCCGATAGATTAAGGACAACTCCATATACGATAAGATAGTCGAATCAACTGAGCTGATCCAAGGAGCCTAACTCAAGGGTTAATAAGATAAACTGAATGGATTGAAGGTGAGACTGATTCTAAATAGATCCTAGGGTATCTGGAGGAATAGAGCGTAGATCCTAGGGTATCTGGAGAGTTTCAACTGTGCCCTACCTAGACCACTAACCCTGACAAACATAAAACAGTACAAAACGTTCCAAAATTTTCAGAAATGGTCTCTAAACGTCTTCTACTCGTTCTCCTATTCGTCTTCTTCTACCATCTCCATCCTATTGATTCCCTAACAACGTGCCCCAGACAATGCATTTGCCATGAACACAGTATAGCATGCTCGTGAGTCAGTCAAAAATGGGGGAAACGAACGAACGAACGAAACGAGAAAAAAAACACTGCAACCAAAAACGAAAAAGAGCCATTTTCCACCAGTGCTCGTTGCTGTTGCTGCTGGCCCGCCATTGCCCGAAAAGACAAAGTAAACAAAGAGAGAGAGGGAGAGATGGAAAGGTGGAAATGAAGCAAAAAAAAAGTGAATGTCCACTTCCTACAGGTGGATGGGAGGAGAAGGTGTCATATGTTTAGTAGTGATAACGGCTCAAACATATAAATTTTTGATATTAAAAGCAAAACTGTGGGGGTGGGTCTTATCTCCAAAAAATAGCATTGAAATGGCACATTTTGAACAATGGCCTAGAAATCCGCTAACTGAATTTCTAGGTCATTTTTCTAGAAGCTACAAGAATAATTTTATCCCTTATATTGAAATGGGGCAATAAGAAAACCGAAACAACGCCCATATTCTCTTCTAGTTTCAACAACGACGATGATGGCCAGCAAAGAAAAAAATTTGCATAAAATCAAAAATTCATAGCGGAAGAGAGGGTTGTAATTCGATCTATCTATATGGTGTCCATATAATACAACCGCGGAACTTCAGTTAATACGTAGACCGCCCATCTTTTTTGGAGAAGAGGGTGTCACACACTGGTCAAATATTGGACAATCATGGGGGCAAACGATGGTGATGGCATCGTCTGAAAGCTCTCGAAAACACAAAAAATATGATACGAAAAGTGTGTAAAAATTGATATATTTTTCGTGTATAAACATTCGGGATGATTCATCGAATGGAGGGAGAGAGAAGGAGCGATGATGACCCGGCGGGGCACGATTCAATCAACTAGAAACTTCTAGAACTGTATAGTGCTATTGAGACGGAACCTTCGTCTAGAAAGTCGAGAAGTTCTAGGGACCTAAAGATTTCAAATTTTGGACAGAAAATGAGCACAACTGCAAAATAGGCCTAATCCGTACCTCTCTCTAGGGGGGTGGTTCTCAAGCTAATTACACGAAAAGCGGCGGGAAAAGAGAGAGAGAGAGACACGACAGATGTCCTTCCTGTCCTCTCGCTCGCTTGGTGCTTATTAATTTTTTTGTCCGTGTCCGTTCGGTTTGGGACATTCGGTCACCATAATAACCTCCAGGCCATATGAGGAGAGATACCCTTTAATCATGTATAGGTTTGGGGGTCATGAGAGAAGGAACAACAAAGTTCTCGATAGAGAAATTTGAGGCCTAGATTTTGAGATTTCTAGGCCATCAAAAGTTCTAGGGAGGATTCTAGACCATTGATAAGACCTGGCCTAACTTTGGAGGTTTCTCGGCCATCAAGGATTCTATATCATCCAGCCTTCCGAAGAATTATAGGCCATTGATGATTCCTGGCCTAACTTTTAAGGTTTCTAGGCCACCACGGATTCTAGACCATCTTATGCCAGTCTGACTTGTCAGAATGGACTTTTTCGGTCACCAGGTACAATTTTTGAGTAGAACCAATTTTTCAAAA
Source organism: Caenorhabditis nigoni (assembly GCA_027920645.1). Taxonomy (NCBI): domain Eukaryota; kingdom Metazoa; phylum Nematoda; class Chromadorea; order Rhabditida; family Rhabditidae; genus Caenorhabditis; species Caenorhabditis nigoni. The sequence continues at coordinate 16,416,724 of CP115866.1, forward strand.
GGAATCCATGAAGAATGTGACTGAAAATTCAAAAACCGGTAGAAGTTACTTTACTGCTGCTGCCCATCATTCTCTTTTTCACATAAAAGTTGAACTTTTGCCTCTTCTGTAGGTGAAATATGGCCCTAAACACATTTTTTCGGGTGAAAAAACAAAATTGAAATTGAAATTTTGCCAAAAAATTATTTGCAATGGGGGTAAATTTGTGTATTTACTCAAGGTGTTGGTAGGGAAAAAGAGGCAGGAAGGGGAGGAGGAGGAATATTATAAGACGAAGTGAAAATAAAAGACAGAGTTTTTAAAAAGAGAAAACTTTCAGTAAAAAAGTTAAGATAATAGGTAGGAATCTCGGTTTAGAAATCCCAAAAAAAGCAATTTTTTCAAACAAAAATGACTCACTATCAGAAATTTTGAAATTGTGAGATTTCGAAATTTCTTGAGAAGAAGTTCTTTTTCGAGGGATTTGGTGGTTTCGAAATAGAGGGAAAAATCGTATAATGGGGTTTTTGAACAAAATAGATGAAAATCCCTCCGTAAAACCTCTAATAAAAGGGCCCTCTAAACTTCAACTTTGAGCCTATTTATCTCGATTCCTATCAAAGGTATTGAAAAGTTGTCAACTGATAAATTGTTGATCATATTATGACAAACATTTGATCAGTTAACATATTTTAGATATCTTTTATAGGAGCCGCGATAATTGAGCACAAACTTGGCAGTGTAGGGGGGGGGGGCTCTTCTATTACCGGTTTTACGGTATTTTCGAATCATTATCGCCGAAAAAAACTAATTTTTGAAAGCATCTTCTGAGGAAAATTTTTTTTTGAAGCCGAAATTATCGAAAAAATCAGAAAAATTAAATAAAAAATCAAAAATTTAGGTGGAAATAGGCAAAGTGAGTAGATTCAAGGAGAAAAATGAACACAAGGAATCTCGATTTGTCACCGAAAAAAGACGAAAAAAAAACAGTTTTCCTTGTTTTTCGCCTCTCGAGAATCTCAAGAACATTCTCTTCATTCGAATCACAAAATTCGCGGCGAAATCCTCGGCGAAAAGCAAGCGCGCCCTGTCTCGATCCGAATGTCTGCGTCTCTTGGGCGCCACCCAGTCTCTCGTTCGACCTTGAGCGGCGACTCAAAAAATGATGGACAGATGGGGAGGGAGGGGGACAAGTCGAGTGGTTCGTTTTCTAAGAAGTTGTTGAGAGGAATGGAAGAAAAAGGGAAAAAATAGATGAAAAAGAAGATAGTGACCGAGAAAGTTAATTTTTGAATAAAAAAAAAGAAAACAACGACCGCTTCTTTATTGGAGACCAATTTGAAAAGTTCTAAAAAAATAGAAACTTCAGAAAGTGGGACAAGAAGCCCCTGATGAGGCGACTCATAAATAAAACGTGATGAGCTGGAAATGGGTTGAAAAAATTGCGCGTGAGGTGTGGTGTATTAGGTGTGAGGGCTGGTAACCTAGATTGCGCGGAAATTCAAAAAACCAGGGAAAAAATTATCGAGAAGCTGAATAAAAATAGAAGTAAAAGTAAAACTTCAAAGTTTTCAATTTTAAAGAATTTGGAAAACTTCATAAAGTTAGTTACCTACAGTAGTAACACTTGCCGTCGTAACTCCGTAGTAACTACAGTACTATCTAGACCAAAAATTTCGGAAAAATTTATTTCTGTGGCCTAGAAATCTTGAAAACCAACTCCTAGTCCACTAATTCATCAAAAATCATAAAACAGAAACAAACACTTTCTGTATATGTGTCTTGTGAGGAGTCATTATGGTGCTTGTACGTATTTAGGGATTACAAGCCACCCGAACGGAAAACGGAAAAAGAAAGGAGGCTACTGTAAATAGAAAGAGATAGCGAGACACAGACACAATCAACCGAGAGAGCATTTACAGGTGCGAGACGTCAGAGAAGTCAGAGTTGATCATTTCCTCTTTGGGAAGCACATATATCACTTCACTTGTCGTGCACACTTGTGATAAGGTAGGGGAGAGGATTTATTTATAAACATTTTACGGATATAGGCTTCTGGAATTTTCTGGGAAGTTTGAAAACTTTCAATTACCATAGTTCTTCCATTGGAGCCCATCTGAACCGTCAAGGTGTGAGCTCAATTATCTCGATACCTGTGAAAGATATAAACAATTTGTCAACTGATAAAATGTTGCTGTTATTATGATAAATATTTTAGCAGTCAACCAATTTTTGAACACTTCTCTAGCTGTTGGGATAAACGTCTTCGAAGTTTGCAAGCCAAATAGAGGCACTGCAAACTTTAAAGGCGCATATCTCAATAACTAAAAATCATATCAAAATTTTGTCAACTGATAAAATGTTGCTGATATTATGATGAATATTTTTCCAGTTAACAAATTTTTGATATCTTTCACAGGAATCGAGATAATTGAACTTAAAGTTGACGGTTTGGATAGGCTTCTATTAGAGGAATTACGGTAACTTCAAAATGTGGTCATTTTGCTATCAGAAACATTTTTTGAATACTTTTTTTGAATTTCAAAATGAAGATCCAAAAAAAAACTTTTTTCAGGTTACTGTACAAAATGGAAGCTTTTCGGGAGTGGTGCTGGTGGACCGATTAACATTTGTTGCAATTGGTAAGAATCGAAATTCAGAAAATCTTTAAACCTTAGAAATCATAAAATTTGAACATTTGGAAAACCGAAAAGTTGAACTAGATCAAAAATTTCGGAATTTTCTCCAGAGATTGGAAAATCGGACAAATACAAAAATTCAGGACCTTAACAATTTGAAAATCAGAAACTTCAAAAACTTCAACATAACGTAAAACCTGTATTAGAAGGGCCGGTCCTTCTATTGTTTAAAGGTACCTCCGGAGGGCCTTTCTAATACAGGTTTTACGCTAACAAAATTTCAAAAAATTGAAAACTGATGGTCTAGTAAATGCAATTTTCAGGCCGCCTATATTTCGAACCGCACGCCTTCAAAGACATTCTTCAAAGCCCGAGACAGTTGGTAATTGATGATGTAGGTGGAAAAAAAAAACGATTCCAGAAAAACAAAAAGTGACACAGACACATTTGATTCTATTTCTATTCTATTGAACAGTTAGCTGTATAGAATTTCTCTCTCTCTCTCTCTCTCTCTCTCTCTCTCTCTCTCTCTCTCTCTCTCTCTCTCTCTCTCTCTCTCTCTCTCTCTCTCTCTCTCTCTCTTTCCATCCACACCTATTACCATTCGAAGAGATGAGAGAGTGTGAGAATCGAGGAGGGTGATTAGAGAAAATAGAAAAGTACAACTGGTTTTCCGATGTATGTGTCCCGACTATTAAAAGTACGTTCACATACAGAGAGTTGGAAATGAGAAAGTGTTCCAGAAAGATTTGGAATTTCAGAATTCTCTGGAACATCTGAAATTTGAGTTTCTGATGATCCTCATCTCAGAACTCTAGCTAAAAATAGGCTCAAAATTATTTTTCCTAGAATCATAAGACAAAAAAAACAATACAGAAACCAGGGAAAAAACTGACAGAAATGACAAAAAAAAGAAACAAAACATACAGAAATGATGATGATTCTTCTAGATGAATCATCCAAAAAAGTGTTTCTTCAAAAAAAAAATAGGAATTGCGAAATCCAAACGTAACATAAAGTCAATTAGAGATTACTGTTAGATTACTGTATCTACAGTAATCCCCAAGATCTACATACTTCGATATACAGTACCTACAGTAATCCCAGACAAGAAATTTATGTTTAAAGAAATAGAAAAAAGGTGAATTCTCCTTCTATTTCTAGTACCTAAATTGAAAGTCATTGCCAAGAGAGTTGTAATATTTGTGCACCGAATTGGTAGAATTCGGAGAACACAAAAGTGGCAAAAGGTAAACTTTTGGGGCGGCGAAACCGAGTAAATTGAAAATTTTAAAGGGACAGAAAAAGAGAGCAACTGGTTAAGTGATCGATCAACTATTAGAAAAAACAGAAAATAAAATTGTGTTAAAGGAGGAAGGTCCTCGAGGAGTTGATGACCGTGTAGCTCACCTGGTTTTCTGAAAAAAAAAACAGATAAAAGCTAAAAAGTAAATGTTAAAAATAGAAACAAAGTTTTGTTTTAACAAAGGATTTAATTTAGAAACAAGTAGGTGAAAAATCTTATGGCTCTGGCACAGAAGCTTCTAGGAAGACCAAACTTATCTTTTTCAGGTCACCATACCATCTTTGGCGCCGGTCGCGTTTGCTGGATTATCACATATTGATCATTTTTGGTAAGAACTTGTTATTTTTGAAATTGGAAACTTTTTGAAAATTCTTAAAAAATCTGAAGATCAGAATTCTAAAATGCTAGATATCATGATACCGTAAAACCTGTATTAGAAGGGCCGGCCCTTCTATTGTTCCAAGTTACCTCGAGAGGGCCCTTCTATTACAGGGGCCCTTTTATTTTATAGACCAGTTTTTCCGAAATTTTGCATGGAAAATTTCGACGAAGTTTTGTTCAAAATTTAGCAAGATTTTTATCGAAAAATAGAGTTTCAACAAATTTCTATTAAATTGTGGAGTTCCCGAAATATTTTCCACTGAAAAAGTACGGAAATTTTCTGATTTCAAAACACATTTTGAAGGGGGTCCATTTTCACAGAGGGCCATTCTGTTATAGGGGGCCCTTCTATTAAAGGAGCCCTTCTAATGCAGGTTTCACGGTATACATTTTTGAAGATTCCTGAAAGAATCTGAAGTTCAAAGTTCCAATAAAACTGAATTTTCTGATATTTTGAATTTCTAGGATCCGCAAATCCCAGATCGACGTCATTGCAATGGAAGCTTTCCACTATCTGACCAACATTGATTATATTTATTTTCATCAATCGAAAATCGGACGAATCGAACGAAAAGCGTTCTCGAAAATGTATCAAATCGATCATTTGTATTTTAAAGATTCCGTCGAAATTGGAATGATCGAATCCGAAGCGTTTTCTGAGAGTCAAGTGGACGAATTGATATTTGATGGGATTACTGTAGAATCTGCTCATGACACTTTTCTTTTGAACTTGGATTCTGAGAGTACCATTTTCAAAAACTCCACTATTTTTTTGGTACCAAGACAAGAGGAGAATGTAATTGAGTTCAATGAGGAGCAGAAAATTATTGAGAAGTGAGTCTGAAATTTTTGGATCAGGCGGGAATTTTAATTTTCCCAGATGTCTCATCCATTCTTCCATCTTCAATGTCCTGAGCCCATACAAATTGGGTTGTAATGTTCTAGAAGTTTCCAGTTCCAATATTCAAAGGATTGGTCCAGTTTCAAGGGTATGCCATTTTTTAAAAGAAATTTCCAAAAAATCAAAACTTTTTCAGGACATCGACACTCCAGTATTCCGTCCAGAACCTTTGATCACTTCTTCTCTGAATTCTGTAATCTTCTCAAATTGTTCAATTGGATCTGTGGATTCCTACTCTTTCACCAACTACACATTATCAATTCTATCCTTCGATCACTCCAAGATCACATCTTTCAAATCGAAGGCAATTGAAAAATCGAAAATTCAAAAAATAGGATTTGAAGGATCAAAAATCGAAGTTTTCAACGAATCCAGTATTCATAAATCGAAAATCAGGACTCTAGATTTTGATGGAATGGAAATAGAGAGAATCGAAAAGGAATGGATTCAGAATTCGACAATTTCAAAGATGAGGATATTGAATTCGAAAATTGAGAATATTGAGAAGAATATATTCAAAGATTCGAAATTTGGAGAAATTGAAATAGATGGGAATAGAATTATCATGATGGATTCTGAAGCATTCTATGGGGATAATCAGGTGAGCCTTGAAAGAACAAAGTCAAAGGGATAAATGGAAATTTTAGTAGGAGATGTACAGGGTGTACAAAACAAGTATAAAACAAACTGAATTAGTGCGCTTAGTGTGCATCATGTCAACCCCTCAGTTTCGGTGTCAATAATTATTGCGCACACTGTAGGTGTAACTGAATAGTTAGTCTGCCGTAGACCACAGCAGTTGTAAATTATTCAAATCGTTCTTTGAGATCACAGACCTCGAAAAATTCTTCTGCACCTTAAAGGTGGGGGGACAGGAGATTTTACGGGGGATTTTTGGGGCCAGAGTATGCATTCTACCGTGACGGTGTACAACGCTTAATGTCACTCTGCGTACAGCGGTCGTCCTCGCCTTTATGTATGCAATCGAGTTGCCGCTTTCTCTTTGCCCGCGTAGCTCAGTAGGTAGCGGCGCCGCACCCTCAATCCTTGCCCCCACAAGTTCAACTCCCCGAGGGGTATATTTAAGCGGAATTTGGAGAACATCTTTTTTTCATGTCCCCCCACCTTTAACTAATAAAACACTGCGAATTATTTACAGCTAAAATCATTAACACCTCACAAACTTTCAGATCTCAACCCTCTCGATCACTGCCAACGACTTAACCACCTCCACGCCGTCTCCATCCCTGCTCTCCCCTTCTTCCCATCCAACATCCTTCATCCTTGCCAACAACACCATTGACTGCTCACCTTCTGATTGTTCCACCAACTCATTTCTCCTTAACTCCCCCAAACACTCCCCACTTCTTTATCAAATCTCCAATAATCGATGTCGTCCGCCAAGCCAATCACCATGCGTTGAACCCCGATCAATCACCATCGAAGATCACGGAATCACATGTCGGATATCGAGTCTTATTGCTGATTGTGCCTGCACATCTTCCACCTCATCGATCCCTTCTAGATTCCCAATTGACGCGAATATTTCAATAGTTGTTCTTGGAGATTGTGAGCATCTTACACTCGATCAACGGAAAGCGGAATTTTCACAAATTTATATTTTTCGAACTTCCAAACTTGTTGTCTTGGAACTTCCCAGATCTCTGAAAGTTTTCAAGATTTTCCATTCTACAGTATCCCTAATGCGTCAGGAACGGTACGATCATTCTACAGTAGTCAGCCCTCAATCCTGGGAAATCTCAAATTCCAAAGTAGACCTTATCGGTCCTTTCGGTCTCTCCAACCTTCAAATTTCCACCTTATACCTTCATTTCTCTAGACTCCCTCACATCCCATCCCACTCTACTCGAAATTCTAAAATCCAAAATCTAATTATCCAAAATTGTTTCCTAGAATCCACTCAACCCCTTTTTGAAATCTCAGAAACTCTTCAGATGACTCATTCTGTTATTTTCTCATCGCCACGTGGATTGGGTACCATTTCCAGTGCTCAACTCCAAAATAACACTCTCCTCGAGTGTTGTCGTCACCCATTCGTTCCCACTGACTACCGTAATCCTATGGGTCTTGACACGATTGATATGGATCCACGTTGTGATCTACATTTCTATGGGAGTCGATGTTTCAATTTAGATAGTGTTGATAATGGAGTTTATACAAATCTACCAATTACCTCTTCAATTAATTGTGAATATCATCTCTTGCCGCTTGTTTTCTGTATACTTGTCTATTTTTGGTTTTGAATGAATTATCTCAAGATTTTTCAAAACTTTATTTTCTTGTAATATTGTTAAAATAGCAAACACTACAATATACAAAGACTAAAAACAATTAAAAGTTATTTCAAAAATTATAAGTTCGGGAATTGTTTATAAACCTTAGCCATTCCATCCTTATATTTCAGCCTCAATTGGGGTCGTTTTGCTTTAAGAGTTGGTGTCAAAAGTCCATTTTCCACGGTGAAGGCGTCAGAGGATAGAATCACTTTTTTGACCTGCAAATTAAATTTTTCTAATAGAAATTAAAAAAAAAGTTTTTGGCCGGTTTTTGCTTTTCCAAAAACCAAACTCCTCATAGAAACACTAATAATAGAATGTCACCCGAATCGTAGAATTTGAACCCATGTATCTCATTTTCTGTAAAAGATATCAAAAAGTGGTTAACTAATAAAATGTTGCTGATATTATGATAAACATTTCAATAGTTGACAACTTTTTTGTATCTATCAAAAAAAATGAGATACTTCGGCTCAAAGTGAACGGTCTAGATGGCGTTATATTAGAGTGTTTACGGTAATCAATTTCTTCTAACCTACCTGTTCAATAGAATTCAATTTGTTGGCTTTTCCAATTGCATGTAGCTCACTGAGCACAAATTCTTTTGCTTTCTCATCTTGGCAGATTTCCTCGATCGTTCTTGAACCAGCTCCTTGCTTCTCATTCCACTCCATAATCACATCAGGCTCTGGGACTACTACGGCAATGAGCCATCTGAAAAACAAACCTCGAAATAAAAAATACATAATTTGTTTCATTTTTTAGAACATTCTCAGAACACAATCGAATTTTTGAAGTTGACAACATTTGGGTTACTGTATTGTTCAATCAAAAATGTTCAATTTGAACTCTACCGTACCTCTCCAAGCTATCTCCATCGACATAAACTTGTTGAGCAACTGGTGTTCTAATATAAACCTGTTCAATCTTCTCCGGTGCCACGTATTCTCCTTGTGCCAGTTTGAAAATGTGCTTCTTTCTATCGATAATTCGAATGGTTCCATTTGGAAGCATCTCTCCAATATCTCCGGTTTGCAGGAATCCTTCCTCATCGAAAAGCTCGGCAGTACGTTCTGGATCCTTGTAGTAACCCTTTGTAACACATGGTCCTTTGATGCGAATCTAAAAAATTTCATAAAAAATAATTTAGTCCATCTGAATGTCCCTTACCTCTCCCTTTCCATCCTTAGCATAGTAATTCAAATCTGGAACATCACCCAACTTTACTAATGCACATGGAGCCGGTGCTCCACAATGACCAGTACTTGGGTCACCCATCCAAGTGAACGTGGCTAGAGCAGTACACTCAGTTTGTCCGTATCCCTCAACAATTGTGGCTCCAAGAGTCACACGACAAGTTTCCAGAACTGTCGAGGAGATTGGGGCGGATCCGGTGACCATCAAATCCACTTTTCCTCCGATTTGCTCTTGAATTTTTCTGAAGACGAGACGATCCCAGATTGTGTCTCTTCCAACTTTTCCCGCACGAACTTGTTTGAGTTTTCTAGCGAATGCAATGTTGTAGACAAGTTTTGCCATGAAACCCTGTTGTTGGACTTTGCTCTGAATAATAGAAATTTCAGATTAAAGTTTGTTATGTAAAGAACATACCGTAATCGCATCATAAAGTCTGTTCAAAAGACGTGGTACTACTGGGAATACTGTAGGTTTTAGAGACTTAATATCATCAGTAAGTCCTTGAATACTTCCACGGAAATAACCAATTTTGGATCCGAATCCCAAAAGGGTCCAATGAGTGAGTTGCTCCATCATATGAGACAGTGGGAGGTAGGAGATATGCACCTGGGTTGCATCAATCATCGACGGTTGGAATGCAAATAGAATCTTCAAGAATCCACTGATATTTGCCACAATATTCTCATGGGTCAACATGACTCCTTTCGGGGTTCCAGTGGTTCCAGAAGTGTAGCAGATGATGTAAGTGTCTTCTGGTTTCGGAAGGTTATTTGTGAATTCGTATTGGCTTCCAAGGGCAATGGCGTTGTCGAAAGATTCAACACGGATGGTATCAAAGGTGGTCTGAAACAAATTGAGTTTGAGTGGTATTCACGTCGAGAGTGCAGGTTGGCTACCATTGCCTAGCTCTGTCGGTATAGACAAGGCACACTCAAAAATATCCAAAAATTAAACTCACCATTCCCTCAACCAATTCAGCACTATCAATCACAATCACATGTTTCAACGTTGGAACTTTATCCCGATTCTGGATCAAACACTCTGCTTTCTTGAAATTATCCACAATGACCACTTCGATTTCCGCTTGAGACACAATGAATGATGCTGCCTCTGCACCAAGGGTATCGTATAATGGAACCACTACCATCGATTGTTCAATACATGCCAATGCACTGATTAGCCATTGAGGAGAGTTACGGGCATAGATTCCAATGTTTGTGGTGTTTCCTGGAACATTATAAATTCAAGTTAGGGAACTTTTAGGTATCCATATTCTTTAAATGTTTCCAAAAAGTAGATCTGGAAACCTTCAAAATTAATTGGTCAGAGCTTCAATTAATGAAGTTTTGAGCCAATACAACACATTTTGCTTCTTCCGGGCTCCCAGGAAGGCACCAAAGTCAAGAGCCACTTTTTTGACAATATTGAAAGAAATCTAGAAAATTACACACCTGGTTTGAGTCCAAACTCATGAATCAAAGCCATTGACAACTTTTGGGCTTTATCATGAACCTCATCGTAACTCAAGAAATCATATTCAGAAGTGGCGCTTGCTCTGGTTCCAACACATGCTCCACCTTTGCTCTCCTGAAAAATGGTAAGAAATTTTAAAAAAACACATTTGTGCGAAACTATACATCCTAGATTCCTATACTTTCCATAGTTCCAATATCGAACCAATTTGAAAAACAATTCCCTAGTTTGTAATTCCCAAAATCCCGATGTCCCTACAGTCCAGTCTACCCAGGTTCAATATCTTATCTCTAGACACCTCTCAATTTTGTTATCTCTATTTTTCTTCATTCCAAAAATATGGTGTGATGATGATGCCATGAGAATAATGTCCTCTTTTTTGCTTCCCTCGAATACTTTGTTTTCTTATCTTATCACTTGAAAACTTTATTGTACTTTTTTCTTTTTATAGGGCGGCGCAAATCGGAGAGAGATACAAAGAACGCTTGAAAAAGTTTTAAAATTAGGATTTAAAAAAATGAAAATTTTTGATTCTGGACATCTGGACAGACAGAAGTCAATTTTCAAACCCTTTCAATTTTTTTTAAAGTTTAGGCTCATTTAAAAACTCAGAATCAGTCTCCTACCTTCTTTCCTTTCAAGAAGACATCATGAATCGTGGCAACTTCTGGATAGAATCTCGTCAGCACATCGTCATTCTCATTTTCCATCAACGCACTTTTCCAGACTCCTGGTTGTCCCTGAAAATTGGAAAGCTTTCTTACCAGGTTTTTGAAAATGTTCAGATTAAAAAACTCTTTGAAAGACATTAAAATTTTACTTCCAAAAAGTCAACCGTATTTGAATATTGACAGGTTCATGACTTCAAAAAAAGTGCCGAAATATGAAAAAAAATAGTGGAAGAGGATTATTTTATTTTATTGAAAGTACATCAAACTTTGGAATAGTCAGATTTTGGGTCTCCGGCCAAAGATTGAGCACAATTGTATTACGATTTGAAACTTTTAGAACAATTTCAGAAGATCCTGGAGAATCAAAAATGGAAAATCAGGATTTTTTCAAGATTCTGGATAACATAATTTCTAAAAACCAAAGTGCCTCACCTTAACCTCAACGGCTTGTTTATCCACAGAAAGACCATTTGGAAGTGATAGTTTTTGGGATTTTAACAGTTTACAATACAAAAAATACGAGGAACCGATGAGTGCAGCAGCCAATGTTAGAGCTGTTTCGTTGGTCATTTTCCTGAAAAAATAAAGCTGAGAAGCGTTTTTGAAATTTTAAAAAGGCAGTTGGGAGAAAGCTTCAACAATTCAAAAAAAACCAATGTCAATATTCTAGTCACTCTTCATTAAACCAAATTTATAGTTTACAATGTAATCAATGTAATCACAATCGCGACCAATTATTCCCGCTAATTAGCGGAAAATTCAATTTTTTAGTTAATTGGCACGTCCTTTGAAAATATTGACTGATCTAAACGGAAATTGAAACTATGACAAACGACAAAGTCTTGAAAATATTCCAAATATAACAAAAATATGGGTCAGACAGTATCGCTCGGAACAGCAATCTTTCAATTTTGGAAATCAGGGTTTCTCGGAATTAGAAAACTCAAAAACCTACAGAAATTTTGCGAATCAGAAAAATTCCATGGATTTTGGACTACCATATTTACCAACGAAGGAACTTTGTACCCTGTATAAACTTTGTCTCAATTTTTCTCGCTTCCTGTTAAAACTATCAAAAAGGTGTCAACTGACAAAATGTTTACCATAACATCAAAATTATTTTGCCAATTGTCTTCTTAATGATATCTTTTACATGTACCGAGGTAAATTGGGTCAAAGTTGGCGGACTCTGAGTATCTCGTAGCTCGGTATGTTGCTCACGGAACTTCTATAGACAAAAATTATAAGATAAAGTGTTTTCTTCAAATTTTCCTATAAATTTTAAGACGCCACACCTAAGAACAACTATGAACCATTTCAAACCAGTTGTTCCAAAAAAGCTGAAACTAAAACAAAAAAAATTAGGAGGGCTACTACTATAGGGCATAAAGAACAAAAGAAGAAGAAGACAGAGAGACATACAAATGACACGGGTATTCACTGTCAGATAACCAAATACACTATCTTATCTCTAACCACTCTCTTCAACTTCAACAAACACTATCTCTCCTCTTATCACTAATTTCTCCTACTGTGATGGGCAGAGAATTGAGACCCCCTTCTGTCGTCGTCTTCTTCTTCTTTTTTCTCTACAATCATTTGCTAATTACGACTAGAAAAAAATGGAGAGAAAAAAAAGAAGTTTTTATATATGTACGTAGGAAGTTTCTCTAGAATTATCAGTGATCAGCAGGACACATTTTTTGGTGGGGTTTAAAGTGCAGTCCAAAAATGGTGCGATTCCGTTTCCGTGAAAAGTACACAGAATAAAAATGGAGAAAATGGAGTTTGATTGGAAAGAAACATTATCAGATGACTATCAAAAAGTCCGGAAAAAACAATTCCAGGGAAAAGTGGGCGGAGTCAGGGGGCGGAGCCTGGAGCTAAAATTGCAAGCTGTTAACAGTTTTACCTCGTAGGTTTTCCCATTTTCTGAATTCACAGATTTGATGTTTCCAGAATTTTTGAATTAGAAGTTTTGGAGTTTTGAAATTGGAAGTTTTCGAATTTTGGATTTTTGAAGTGGGCGGAGTCAGGGGGCGGAGCCTAAACTGCAAACTGATAACAGGGATTTTTATCTTTGTGTTCTCGAGTTCCTTAATTCTCGTAATTTCACAATTTCTAGATTTCAAGAATTTTCTGTATGTCTGTGTTTCCAAATATCCAGATGTCCGCATTTCTAAATACTTTATTATAATCTCTATTCAACTGATCTAACTATCTTATGTTACAAGTAAATTACAACTTCTGGAATGTATCAAAAAGGCAAATTTTAAGAAAACCGTATGAGAAAAAAAAGTTACCGTAAGTTAAAATACAACATAATTAGCACTAATTAGCAACAAAAAAATCAATTAACAAGTCTTCAATTTCTCCTCAATTTCCATTTTTGGAATATATTCAGGTGGTGGGGAAATCGTGCGATTTGAGGAGTTCACTGGATAATTAGGTGGATAATTAACAATTCTGAGGTAGATATTTTGAGTGAATTGAAGAATGTAGGCGGTGGCAATCGCACTGACAATGCAGATGACCAGTGAGGGGATGAGGATGAGCATTAGGATTACGGTAGAGACGGCTGGAAAGTATTGGAAAATCATTGGTTTAAGAAAAAAGTCTAAACTCACTCTGAGCAATGAAAGCGATGCCAAAATTGAAAATCGCGGTAACAAGGAAAATGGCGAGGGAGAAGGAGACGGGTAGAACGCAGAAGATCAGAATGATTTGGCCAGTGAACACAGGAAGGGATTTCTGGAAAATTTATATTACTTTAGGATTTTTATGATGACCTAGAAAATTTAGAATTTTTTGAACTTTTTACGTGAATAATTTTACCAAAAAATTTCACGTAATAAATTATACGTAAATTTTTTCACGTTGAAAATTTACCGTGAAGTTTTTCATGTCAAAAATTCTAAGTAATTTTTTTCCACGTAAAAAGTTTCACGTAAAAATTTAATGAAAAAAAATTCACGTAAAAAATTGCACGTAATTTTTCCCCTGAAAATGTTCACGTAAAAATGTAACCTAACAATTTCACGTAAATTTTTTTTCACGTAAAAAATATCAAGCAAAAAATTCGACGTGAATTTTTTTTTCACTTAAAAATTCGTTGTTTTTTTTCACGTAAAATTTTTAATTCAAATTTCCCGCCAAACCAAAAATTTAAGCTTACCATAAACTGATTGACATAAATTACCAAAACTTCAACAAACGTCATTTGCTTCCTTCTGTAAACGTCCGCTTCGTCGTCTTCTGACGACGTCATCTGAATTTTCAGATGATTTTCTCACTTTTTTCCAGAAAGAAAAGGTTTAGAAGTACCTGGATAGATTAGAAACTCGTGTTGTGGATAGAATGAAAATTAGAGAAGCTTTGAAAGAGAGTTGGGGAGGAAGATTCTAGAAATTTATTCCATTTTCAGAGAGAAAAGAGCTTTATACATCTACGAAAAAATTTATTCCAAGTGGGGTGGGAGGGACCAAATGGGAATCATTCTAGTCAGTCAATATATAAGAGCGATCAAATTTCAAAAGTTTCACGTTTGGAGTTTCAAATCAAATTTTTTGAAAAATACTGTGTTTACGCAGAAAAAATTGAAATTCTTTTTTTCTATTCAAAACTGCGTTTTTCACATTTTCGTTCTGCAAAACGATTCTAGGGTTTAATTTTCGCGTCTTATTTTTCTCTCACAGTTGAATGCCTGTGAACGATTCTGTGTTTTTGTTCTTTAATTTCAATTAAAACGTTAAAAATAAATGAATAAAATGTGGATTTTTCATAAAAACCCAGATTTCATAAAGATTTATTTTTACGCTACATTTTCTGAGAAAAACAAGAAAATTCCCACATAAAAATGACGTTTCTGAAATCCGAGTTTTTAATGTGTAAATTCTCATAATTTTTCCCTTTTTTGAATATTTTCACTCAAACGTGAAACTTTTGAAATTTCACCCCTCTTATATAGATAATGAGAAGAAAAAAAATCATTTTACAGAGAAGGGAAATACGCTGAAATTATGGGGGGAAATACGGTATTTGAACAACGGGATGGGGAGGAGGGGAGGTGGAAATCGACTCATAATGGAAAAAATGGAATAAAATGAACTGTTTATGGCATCTGGAGTGTTGGGAGAAGACGTCAGATTGCTCATGTTTATTCGTCGATCTGGAAATAAAAATTTCAAAATTGCCATTTTTTTAATTCGATTTTTCTCTTTACCTCCTGAGTGACCTTCTTCAAAATGTCTCTAACCGCACTTCCATCGACTGGAGCATCTGTGAAAATGGTTCCAACGAATGCGTGAGATCCCCAGCAGGCGTGTTGGAGCACCTTGCAGCATCCCAAATCCTCAATCTTGAATCCCATTTGCTTGTAGGCGTCGTTGGTCTCAAAGAGCGTGTGGTTGGTGTAGTCTCCCATGTATGGGCGGCCTGAAAGAAGCGAAATGGGCGACAACATTCCAAAATCTGTTTTTTTTTGGCTTTGAAATGTCTGGAAGGACTTTTAAAGCCTTTCAAACTAAATTTTCAAAAAGTGTCGTCAAATTTGTTGTTTTCTCAGTGAAAACACCAACCAACCTGAAGAGGGATCAATGAAATCCGCCCAATATCCGAAGCGATGAAGTGTTGAGCAGATGGCGTTGGCAGACATGATGAACGAGGCGGTGAGCTTCTCCCTCTCCTCCTCCATCGACTCACTCCACGCCTTCATGTCGAATTCTGACTTTTGGGTCAAATTGAAAACAGTGACATTGCTCATCTTCTGTGTCTCCATTTGTGGGAACAGGTACTTCATTTCTGGAATAAAACCGGTGTTTTCTCATTTGGAAGTTTCAGTACTAACCCTTCTTGAGCAACTTTGGTGCCTCAATAGCGGAGAGCTCAATCTCCACGTCAGCGGCGTTTGCCTGAATCTCCTCCATCGCTTCCTCTTTCAATTGAGCCAAATGGGTACGGTCAACTTCGATATTGGTATTTGAGAGGAGGTTGATCAGTGAGTGTTCGGTATCATCCATCACACGTTCGATCTTTGAGTTCTCCTTTTGCTGGCGAAGGCTTAGTGGCTGAAAACGGAATATTTTGATGGCCTAGAAAAAGTTGAGAGAATGGAATTTCTACTTTGTAATTGAATTTTTTAAAATTCCGAAATTTTCGACATTCCGAAAAATTCTGAACATCTCTAGATGGCCTAGAATATTGTCGTGCAGACTTTAATGGCCTAGAAACCCCAAAATTAGCTTTCGGATGGCCTAGAACTAAATTTTTCGGCTAGATGGCCTAGGATTCCAAATAGCGAAATCTGAGGGCATAGTACTCCATTTATATGCTCTATTTGTCTATCTGTACCTTATGAGCGAAGGAAACGTCTCCCTGGAACGGATACTGACTGTCGTTTGGTCCCAACAACGAGTTTTGGCGAGCTGGAACTTTTTGGGCGGTTTTTTCTTAATGGAGATCGACAACTTACGAGTAGTGCCCTTTCCAACGAAAACGATCGGTGTTGGATCGATTTGGACCTGGAAAAACGGAAAAATTGGAGAAAACCTATTAAAGAATTATCCGAACCTGAGTGGAGAACGCGGCGATTCGCTGAGTGAACGCGCGCATTTGTGGGCCTTTGGCGGACAACATCCTCCTGAAAATGGGCAATTTATGAGTGAAAATTAGGGAAAATTAAGAAAAAATAAGAATTTCAAAACGAAACAGAAGTGGCAACAGTGAGACGATTCTTCGATAAAGTTGGCGTCGCATGAGGGAGAGACGCAGAGAAAAAGAGAGAGCGAGAGATAGTGGTGCGCAGAAGAGACGGCAGAGAAAGAGAGGGAGCGAGAGGAGGAGAGAGACGTCTCGTCATGTGAACTATGGAAGAGAGGAATCAATGTTTTTGTCTGTGTTGTTGATGGAGAAAAATGAAAAATTAGATAAAAATTAAAGGAAATCAGGAGACAAAATTGAGAAAAATTGTTTATTGTTATGTAAAAAATATCGAGATTTGTGATTCCTAAAATCGGAGAAATTAATGAAACGACATCTTTTTTTATAGATTTTGAAAAATCGGAACTTAAAAACATACATCCGGACACACAGAAGTCCAGATTGACCCAAAATCCAATTTTTTCAATGAAAAAATCAAAATCATGGGACTCTCTCAACCCTTCACGTGCAGTGTCTGTGTGTTGTTCTTCTTCTTTAGAGTCCCTTTTCTTCTTCTTTTCTCCCTCGAAATGTTGCATCTTGCACGTAGAACTTGATGTTTTGAAGTGAATTGACGAAGATTCTGTTGTTTTTGAAAAAAAAAAACTAGAAAAATCTAGACAAAACTTGGAAATTCCAGAAAAATTTTATATTTTCAGCTATTTTTTTCTAAGCTGGAACTTCGAAAATCCTGAATAATACTCCTGAAATCTTGATTTCTAGCAAACAAATCTGAAAAAAATGACGAAAAATCTGAAAATTTGCTATTTATGCAAGCACGCTCAACCGGACAACAAGCTTTTTCCGGCGCCAAGCTCAAAAATTTCAAAATTGTCATCAAAACACTCCAGAGAAAGCAGAAAATTCATTAATTCACAAGCTATGCAAGACTATATTTACAATAAAATCATATTTTCAGTACAAGTATTTAGGATAAGTAGAGTTTTTGAGACACCCGTGCAATATAAAATTGAACAAATCAAAGAGTGAGGAATTGAGGGAAACTGGGATGGAAAATTGGGAAGATGATGTCATAGGGAAGGGATAACACAGATGGAAACATGGAATAAAGCTATAGTACAAGTTTTTCTTTCAGAAATTTCGAAAAATTAATAATTGGGTCACATGTAGGCGTGATTAGTATGGAATCCATTAGGTTCTCCTTTTGGAATATACGGTGGAAGCGGTTCTGGTGATAGGCCATCGGATCGTTTCGGTCGGCGGCCGAGCAGAGAATCGAAAAGGCCGAGCTGAAAATGGTTTATTATGGCCGGGAGTTTTCTAGGCCACCAAAACTTACCGAAAACGCCAAAAACAGAATGCCGAGAAGCAGCAAGATCGCTCCAATGATCATCATAATATTACAAGAAGTGTATGCAATTTGCTCAGTTTCGTATAGCTGAGAACGGATTTGTTCCAACGAGTCATCGTCGATTTCTGAAGTCTCGTGAAGGATGATCACCGGGATCAGCGCGGATTTCATCTTTTTCAGGTTCACTCTGAAAATCAAAACTTTGAATTTTGAGACATTTCGAAGTTTTCTCAATTGAGCGCATTTGTCAAAAAAAAAACTTACGGGAATGTCAAATTTTTGCCTTTCCACATCTCAATGTTCACTTGAGAGACTCGGCGAGCATAGAGGACCGCACCGACTCGCTGAAAAAATATCTTTATGGCCTAACTTTGGATTTCTAGGCCACCAAAACCTAGAAGGTCGTTTTTCTGCAATATAAGACTCCTAGGTCACAGGGATCATTCAAAATTTTTAAAATTTTCCTATGGCCTAACTTTGGTATCCTAGGCCACGGCACTCACCGGCTCAATATCCACAACAATCGAGTCTCGAATATCGTCCGTCTCATTCAGTCCTTTTACACTTTGTCTCACTTCATCCGGTGCAAAAAGAAAGTTGGGAAGGGAAATCGTAATCGGCGGTTGCGATTTTTGACACTTCGAAATTTCTAGAAGACCTTTTGGCATGCAACCGGACGAATCATTTGATTGCGCAGAGAAGAATTGCTTTTCCGATGGATTACAGTAACCCTCGTTTCCCGGATGTCTTATGTCGAATACCTCGGGTGGGACGACGTATCGATACGCTTTTAGGCCACGATATTCAACTTCTTCCTGGAAGAAAAAACGTTGAATTTCATAATTTCGGGATTTCTAGGTTACCGAATTTTGGGTTTCTAAGCCATTATTGAATTTCTAGGCCACTATTTCGATTTTCCAGGTAATCGAATTTCTAGGCCACCTCAATTTTAATCCCTTTTCGGATACCTTGGCCACCAAAGGTTGGGTTTCTAGGCCACCACTTGAAATTTCTAGCTTACCTCAATTTGGGCCTTTTTCAGATTCCTAGGCCACCCATTTGAAATTCTAGGCTACAGAATTTATATTTCGGACTAGTCATACAAACTTGGAGGTTTCTAGGCCATCAAGATAAATGTCCTAGAAATCTTCAAAACTAGGCCATGAGCCGCAAAATACATATGACCTAGAAACCCAATTTTTTTGGTTTTCTAGTCACATGGCCTAGAAATATAAATTTAGGGTTTCTAGGCCATAAAGGCAACCCATGTTCTGATGGCCTAGAAATCCTGAAAACTAGGCCATCTAGACGGGTTCAAGGCCACTAATTGAGCATGACCTAGAAACCCAAATTTTCTGATTTTCTAGTCCCCCTAGCACAAACCTTAAATTCCAGCCAAATCGATCGACACAGCTCAGCGACATAAACCCATAATTTCTCGTCTTTCCTCAAAAATGGATGAAAAAGTGATCCATCGGTGCCTCGAATCTTCAACGACTCCTCCGTACTCCACCACGTTTCATCCAACAATTGCTCATCGTCATACTTCAGAATCTTTCCCAAATTCTCTGGATTCTCAGTGCCATCGTCAATTTCGTACATCTTGCTAGCGGTGTTATTGGCTTCGAAAAACAGCCCAATTCGCTCGGGAACATCCAAAATCGCCTCACAAACAAAATTCATGAATGGAATCTCGCAGACCTTGTCCAGAAATGGGTCTTTGTATCCTTCGAATAGCAATTCTTCGACTTCCACTTCTAGAAATGCCGTTTGGGACAAGAGGGTCGTCGCGGCCGCTTTCATTCCTTCCGTCGACGCTGCTTCGACGAATTTCTGAAAATTTCCGGGAGTTAGTTTTCGAGGAATTGTAAGATGGCCTAGAAATCTAAATAGAGCAATTCTAGGCCATCAAATTCTTTTTTTTTTTGGTTTTTCCCACAAGCTCATGGTTTCTAGGTCAGTTTTAGGTCAATTTCATAAAATTTGTTCAAATTTCGTTTTACAAAACGGAGCAAAGGGTGGCCTAGAAAACCGAAAATTAATTTTCTAGGTCATAGTGGCTTTTTTTTCGGTTTGTCATACAAATTTGGGACGAACTTTCAGCCATTTCTACGAAAATCGCTAATTAAAAAAAAACAAAAAAAACATTTTTAAATTCGTAGGATGGCCTAGAAATCCAAATGTAGAATTCTAGGCCACCAGAGAAAAATTTTTTGGCTTTTTTAGGAAACTTTCCGGATATTTTCATGAAAATTTCACTTAAAAACCCATTTTCTCGACAAAATTAATGAAATATGGCATGAAAACGAAGCATTTGTAGTGGCCTAGAAATCCAAATAATGAACTTCGAGGCCATCGAACAAACCGATTCCAGGCCATTTTCAGCAATTTTCATGAATTTTTCACTCTAAAAATCCTAAAAACCTGAAATTGCCGCTCTCTCACCTGATAAATCATATTGGGAACCCAAATTCGATTGCCCAAAATACACGTTTGACATGATTCGTTTTCGTTAAACTTATAGGACAAGAACCGCTGATATTTGACTGTCCCATTCGATGCCGACACCACCCGATTCTCGAGTTTCTTATCAAAAACGTATGGTCCCGATCCGGAAACTTCTGGAATCGCTCCATTCATAAACTCATCCGGATTTTTCATCGAGTAAACGAATAAATTGAAGCGAATCTTGTACTCGGGCATGGTCCATTTCTGCCAGAGCACTGATCCATTGATTAGGCGCGAATTCTGGAAATTTTGAATTTTGAAACTTCGAAATTTGGGTTACGGTAGTTTTCGTTACTTTTACTTCCTATTACAAATTACCGAAAACGTCATTCTCAAGGGGTACAAAGAGAAAATTGATGACGGGCGGTCAGAAGAATTGTAAACTTTGATCAAAAGAGACACATTCTAGTTCAGCAAGTTCAGATCACAAGATTTGTGTCAGAAAAAAAGAAGGAAAAATGGACAAAAAAAAGGAATTTTCAAGACAAAAATCAATTATCTGGCAGCGGGATGCCGTAAAACCTGTATTAGAAGGGTCCCTAACTTTCAACTTCGAGCCAATTTATCAGTGCGGGGGCCCTTCTATTACAGGTTTTACGGTATTTCGCGAAAGTGATAATACAGACAAATGGATAGATTTACGACTACAAAGATGCTTTGAACGCTTTTTTGATAAAAAGAAACCTAAAATTCGAAATTTTTGAAAAATTGAAAATTTTGAATTTCAGAATGTGTTCTAACTGTCAGAAACCGCCAGCTTTTACGAATTTCAAGCTTTTTCTGATAGAAAAATTCTGAAATTCAAAAATTTCTAATTTTTATTTTTTCAAAAAAAATTTTTTTTTCGAATTTTTGGTAGAATTTTTTAAATTTTCGGTTCGATTTTACAAATTTTTGATCGAATTTTTCAGTTTTTAGATCGAATTTTTCAAAATGTTGGTGGAATTTTCGAATTTTTTGATTGAATTTTTTAAATTTCTGTCTGGCCAGATGTCCGCTCTTACATCTTCAATACTGCTTTTAACAACACTTGGCACTACGACAGTGTGTGTAATTAGACTTCCAAACAGCAAAAATGAGCCAAGACCAATGAGAATCGCCGAAATGATCAATTGCCAACATGTCATTCGTCTGGAATACTTTGATGTGATTGGAGCCGATGAAGAGGTGCCGTTCGATGCATTACTGCCTGAAAAATGGGATTTTTGTCAAAAAATCGCGATTTTTTGGAATTTCTGCTTTGCTTAAGCGCTAAAATCACCTATTTTCTTTCGGAGAACTTTCAGAATTTTTTCTAATTTTAGCGATATTCTCAAACTTTGTGAAACTTACTGGAAGGCATTGGGCCGATGAATTCTCCGATTTCGCTTCTATCCGCCCTTCTTTTCTGGAAAAAATCTAATTTTTTTAAATTCAAAGATTCTGAAAAAATTGAATTTAAGAAACGATAAAAAAAATCAAATTTGATAGATCAAGATGTCATTTTCCACTGTTCTGAAATTTTTCGACAATCGTTGGAATGTGTAATGGGGGGACAAAAAGAGAACAGGTTATCTTCTATTCTCGAGAAAAAATATTCCGCCTCTTTTGTGACGAAAAATTGGGGAAAAAAGTAAGGAGAAAGAAGGTTCTTATCTTCTCTGGAGAGTACTAGAGAGTGTGGGAGATGAGGAGACGCAGAGATATCAAGAAATGGATAATACTTGGAATGGTGTCGATATGATAATTGATTGCTGTTTTTTGGGAATTTTTGTACAAAAAAGTTGGAGAATTCGTTGAATTCGTTGTCCAGTTACACCCTTTATTTCTGTTTACGACGTCATTCGATCGAAAATGGAATCACTTCTTTCTTGGAAATAGATGAGTTTCCAGAAGAAATGTGACAGTGAAATTTGTCTGATTGAGATTTATGTCATGGATTATTTTGGGAATTTTGCACTTTTGTTGTCGAAAAACTGCGAAAAAACGCCAGAAAAAACATTAAAAAATTACGGTAACTTTAAAGGCGCATGGAGAAATTTGTAAGGGCTACTGTAGAAAGTTTGGTTTTTTACTGTAAAAACCTTTTTTCGGCTCGTTTTGGCAAAAATTAAGCAAGAAAAAAGGTTGGAAAATCGAACTAGCCATACAAATTTCGTTTCTAAAAATAAAATACCCAGCGGGGAGTACCCAAGTTCCCTAGTAGATCATAAATTAGCCTTCTGAAAAATAAGGAATCAGATTTTTTTTGTTTCAAAATCAAAAATAATAAAATTAACTATCAGTTAATAGAAGATCGGGGTAATTAATAGTCAACTGACGAATTTTCGAAAAGAAAAGTGATAGAACAATCAGCTGACCATGCATCGAACTTGATCAGAATAACATCCCAAACAAAATAAACCTAAGAAAAACTTTGTAGAGGAAGAAGAATAAGAACTGATCAATGCGCAAGAAAAAAGGATTTTCTGATAATAGCAGCACCTAAATGGACACCTATTACACACTTGGTTTCTTTAAGGTAGGTCACAATTGCATAGTCTTGGGGAAAACAATTTAAAATATTTTTTGTGAAAAGTTTAGCAAAAAAAAGGAAAGACAGAAAGGAATAGAAGGATTAAAGGGTTGCTAATCTGGTAGTTTCACCTTTTCGCCACCGGAACCAAGAGGTTAGAAGAAGAGGAAAACAACTTGGAATAGATTTTGGAAACTATTCCAATATTGTGGTAATTCAAAAAAATCCCTTGAGTTTGCAGGCGCGCTCTACCGACATAATTATTTAAATTTTCACAAAAAAAGTTGTATCGATTCTTATATAACTTTATGAACTAAATTCAGTCGTCTTCTTCGTCTTCTTTTTCTGTCCC
Organism: Caenorhabditis nigoni; assembly: GCA_027920645.1. Taxonomy (NCBI): domain Eukaryota; kingdom Metazoa; phylum Nematoda; class Chromadorea; order Rhabditida; family Rhabditidae; genus Caenorhabditis; species Caenorhabditis nigoni. The sequence continues at coordinate 16,439,931 of CP115866.1, forward strand.
ACCAACAAAAGAACGAACGTAATCGAATGAATAGAAGATTTGGTGGAAGTACATCTATTAGCTTTCGGGATTTGTTGTCCTTGTCCTTGGCCTCCTCTACACAGAAACTTCTACTGGGGGAAATTGAGGAGAATAGGTTTCGGCAACTTATTAGGTTAGCTAATTGAGGTAGGTTGGTAATAATAATTGGGTTCAAAAGGCAAAGGTACACGAGTGTTGAACCACTTGACATGAACTGGAACTTGTACTAGAAATGGATCAATATACCACATTTAATTAGTTAATCACTTTTTGATATTTTTCACAGACATAGGCTCAAATTTGACGATTCGGGTGGCCTTCTATTAGAGCTTTTACAGTATACCGGATTTCCTATAATTCAAGCCAGTCAAAATAGTCAAATTTGAGCTCAATTATCTCAAATCCTGTGAAAGATATCAAATATGTGTCAACTGGTCAAATATTTATCACTAAATCACCAATATTTTATCAGTAGACATATTTTTGATATCTCTTATAGGAACAGAGATAATTCAGCTAAAAATCGACGGTCCGAGTGGGCGTCAATTAGAGGAACTACGGTAATCTTCTAAACAATTTTCATTCCATAGTAACTATTTAAAAATGACAAATCACACTTTTTTTTCGAAAAAGATGAAAAAAGAAGGAAGAAAATGTTAAAAACCGGTAATTCCTTACCACTCAAAGAGGCCCCACAGCAGACATAGGCTACATAGTAGATACAAAGATTCCAATCTATGTCCTTTTTCGATTCCTCCAAAGTTTTAATTTTATGAAGAGTGTAATTGATATAGGAAGGAGATAATAATTTATGACTTTGGAGAGAGACAGATTAACTACAGAAAATACTTTGTATTGTTTTGTGGTTAGTGAAGTGGAAGGAAAAATTAGGAGATCATATCATTTTTTATGGGAAGTGGAAGGAAAGAGAATCTAAAAAATTTTTCAGAACTTATTCGGGAGACAAAGCTAGCCATAATAATAGGAGCCATTTTTTTCCAAATGTGTACAAATTTCAGCTTGAAAAACAAAAAAAAAACAGGCGTATCTTATCACTCACTAGATGATTTCTCATTCTGTAAGCAAACAAGGTTCTAAAAATAATCTGAAAATTCAAAAGTAAGATTTTAAGATCCAATCACTTATGAAATTTGCAAAAAAGAACATTCTAGACTATGGCCAAAACATAACACTTGAGAAGTAGAAATTAATGGGAATTCTAAAAGGCCAGAGTACTTGTCTCTCCAGATGAAGGTGGGAATCAGAGCGGTAAACTAGGGAAAGAAGGCGTGCAAAGCGTTTAAAGGGACATAGGTTATGTCACATAGCCCCAAAATCAAATTGGTCGGAATCAGAAGATCACAGAGAGGTTAAAAGTCAAAAGAGCTAATTTAGGATAAAACTGCAGAGAGTTTTTAGGTCAACAAGAAGAATGTATGATGACATAAAATGAGAAATATATTTTCCTTAAGTTAGCCAACATTGATTATCTCTAATAGGAACTGAGAAAGTCAGTTTCATAGCGACAATCGTAGACACTGAACGGATCTCCACTTGTCTTTATTTAGAAGTATGTATTCAGAATTTCTATGCACTTTTCCGAATCCTCTTGTTCGTAGTAGCATTTCAAGAGAAAAGAGAGAGAGAGAGAGAGAGAGAGAGAGAGAGAGAGAGAGAGAGAGAGAGAGAGAGAGAGAGAGAGAGAGAGAGAGAGAGAGAACCAGCTTTTTTCTACAGTGACTGTATAAATACATCGTACATCAGATGATTCAGAAAAGAACAGTTTCACAAAATAGTAGTATTAGCATTGAAAAAAAAACTTGTTCGCTTTTTCGGTCATGCCAAAGGTAGTGATTATTATACAGGACATGCCAGGGAGCGGCTGCCGTATTTTTTATGCTTTTGAAAAGGTACAGAAGATAAATTACCGTGAAACCTGTATTAGAAGGGCCAGCCCTTCTATTGCTCCAAGGTACCTCCGGAGGGCCCTTCTATTACGGGGGCCGTTCGATTACAAGGGGCCCTTCTATTTTTCCAAGCCCTCTCGAAAGGCCCTCCTATTTGAGGTGCCCTTCTATTAAGGTGGCTCTTCTGATACAGGGTTTTTGGTAGTCATAGCCAAATTGAAGGGAGAAAGTTTAAGTTTAAGTTTAAGTTAAGCAACCAAGATAATTGAGCTCAATATTGACAGTATGAGGGGCCCTTCTATTACAGGTTTTGCGGTAAAATAAATAGAAATTCGACACAGTAACGTTGTAAATAAGCGTTGAACGAATTCGATGCGTGTTGGTATGTATGCAAATTAATGACCAGAGAAAGATAGAAAAGGGAGGATAGGGTTCAATTCAGCGGGCGAATTTATGACACCCAATAAACATTTTGTATGTAGGAATTTTACAGGTGAAAAGACAGCCAAGAAGGTCATGGGCGCGGAATTCTTGAAGTTTGTTTTTGAACTAAAATTGAACAAATTGAAATTGAACAAAGGTTAAAAAGGGAAGTTGGGAAGTTTCTGGAATGTGCCACAGAAATGCAAAAGAAGTGGAACTTCATGAATCGAGAGAGATCAAACAAATCACGACGATCCGGAAGACAAATCAACAGATCAAAAAGGTTAATTCCATGTTGTATACGGAGAAACTGTCTAAGAAACCAGGTTATCCCGTCTTTTGCCGAAAACAAGGTACAACACAAAACATAGAAATTTCGTTTTTTCTCTAAACCTCCTTTTTTGTTAAGCAGATGATGATGATGATCGGTGAAGAAAAGGTTTCAAGGTTTCTTTTCATTTTTTGGTGTATCGAGACTAAAAGAAGACAAATGACATCACACTAAATGATTAGATGTTCAGGGAACAGATTTTTTTCAAAGTTTTGGAATCGTAGTAAAAATTTTTAGGCTTTGAGACAAGTACTGTAAAAGATGTATTAGAAGGGGTCCTCCAATAGAAGAGGCCCATTCCGTTGGAGCAAGAATGCACCGAGTTTTTTGATAATGCCTGAAAAAAAGCACCGAAAAAATAGAAAGGCTCCCTCTAATTGAAGGACCCCCTGTAATGAAAGGGTATGCCCTTTTAATAGAGGTTTTACAGTATTCTCACCTCAAATTTTAAAATGTTACTAGTTAAGAAAGAGAGCGAGACAGAGACAGCTACAGAAAAAAGGAAATTGAGGCATAAAAGAAAAATTGTGACACTAGAATCGAATTGAGTGAAAGGAGGAGGATGAGGAAAATAGGGTCATCATATATACCGCGGAGGAAACAAGCCGGAGAAGTGAAATATCCCAAAAACTGTTGGATTTGTCTGCGTCTCCTTTCTCGTTCGATTTCCGATGACAATTTCTACGGTTTTTATGACCATAAGCGTTTCTCTTTCGGAATGCTTTACCGCGTGCGCGGATTTTTAGAAGCAGGGATGTGGATAAAAAAAGTTTTCAGCAAGAATTCCAATTTTTGGAGTGCCTACAACAAGCCGGGAAGAAGATAAATATTGATAATCTGTAAGGTTCGATTCAGGATCTTGGATTATTCAAATTTTGTGATTTTCAGAATGTACATAAAAAAGCACATTTAGTTGTTAGATTAGTTCCAAGGGTAAGTGGGTCTTCGTGGTACATATGAGTGGAATAAAAAGGAATTATTTATTACAGACTGTTTTCATTTTCGCTCAAAGTTAGAGGCTAAAGTAAGGCTAAACGATTTACAGCCCCAAGATCTCATGTACTCTCTAAAGCAATGTACCATTTTTTTCAATGTACCCGTGATCCTGGGCTTTGTATTTCAGAATCAGAAAATTCGAGTTACGGTAATTATTCAAGATTGTTATTCAAGCAATCAATATGCCAGCGTTTTTCCCCCAGATGCTAAGCAAGAGAACCAAGATTTTCTACTTAAAATGCTTCCAGGATAGGTATGATCCGGCTCTCTACCGATACTCTCAGGTTTTCGATCCAATCAGCTTATTCTTTACAGAACGGTAGCATTGGGTCACGGCAGTCTTCCCCAGAGCACGACTCCAATATTGACAGTCTTCCCCTTCCCAGGAGTCAGATTCATTTACAACCACTTTTGACTCATCTACGCGTTCTCCTCTTCAGTTTGTCTGTATCTCATCACATGGTACTCATGCTGTCTTCAGTTCATCGTATACCAGGTGTGCTCCGACCGCCACGACGCACTGGTTACGCCCACTTTTAGGATCAACTGCCCCTATATAAAGGGTTCCTACCCGGAACGACATAATCATTCCGGCCCCATGTTCGATATCTTTTTTCTCCTTTCGCGCTCATTTTTCAGAAAAACTGTGTTTTTGATCTACAATGTTTTATTGTAAATTCCAACTAGCGCGCAGTGGAGTCTCTATTTTTTCGTTCTCCCTTCCCCCTTTCATGTCATTTTTCGTACCAATTTTTATGAAAACCAAACTGTTCCTTTTCCAGAAATGCCCGTCGAGTACGACGAATTTTCCCGAGTCGCTGAGCTTTCCAAAAAATTGAAGAACGGTCAGGATTGTATCATGACGTTGACATACCTGCACATCATCAATCCTCCCCTTGAATGGATCGATATGTTCGGAATCAAGTCAGATGTTGCTGGGTATCAAAAGTTTAAGGCCACAAAAGTGGCGGCGACTGAAATGATGATGCAGATTCAACTCAAAGAAGCAGCTGCCTCTCTAAAATCTACAGTATCCAAAGAAGAAGTTTATCAAAACCAAAAACTCGAGAAGCAAGAGCAGTCCTTCTCTACACCAGTAATGTGCCAGAAAAGTGTGACCCCTGCCGATCTGGGTCTTGAGCTTTCTGATTCAGAGGATTCGGATGTTGAGGAGGAGACCCAAAAGAGCCAGACAGCTGATCAAAGTACCGGATGTGGAAGGAGTCCATTGGCTCCAAGTAATGGTAAAAAGAGATTAAGAAAAAATAGGAAGATAGTTTAATAAATTTTCAGGTATTGCTCATCAAAAGCCAAAAGCCGATCAGAAGTCACTAAAAGCAGCAGCCAAAAAACGGTACTCGGGCAAGAATCCAAATGCAGAGAAGTGCCGAAAGTTGGCCCGTGGTATCCAATACATGGCCGAGGAAGCTCCACAAACGGTAGTTTTCAAACTCGACGATGATCTTATGAAGCTGGTTAGAATGGATGCAATGAAACAGAAGGAGGAAGAGTTGAAGAAGTTGCAGGCCAAGGAGAATCGTGCTCCACGCAGAAAGAGCAAGGCATATTAATGAATCCTATAGGTGAGTATTTTTTCAGAAAAGGATAAGAAGTTTTTTCTGCAATTTTAAGTTCGAAAATCTTATCTTGTAGATACTTTTAAAGCTGTAATAGAAGGACGCGCTGACTTTCAACTTTGAGCCCATTGATCTCAGTCCCTAATAGAGATATTGAAAAATTGCCAACTGATAAATTGTTGATAATAATATCACAAACATTTTATCAGTTGACACATTTTTAATATCTTTCATAGGAACCGAGATAATTGAGCTCAAACTTGACAGTATGGGGACCCTTCTATTACAGGTTTTACAGTATACTTTTAAAATTGTTTTTATAATTAAAATTTCTAATTATCTCATCTTCCAGATTCCTCCATGGTCAATATCCTTTCTCACCAGCTGTGTATCTCGTCCATTGCTCATCTCAATTCTCAAAATTTCGATCTCCCCAAGCTCCATGTGCCATCGTTCAAATGCTTGTACATCATTCTCTTTTTCTTCAAAAATCCAAAAATCCAAAAAAATCATTTCTTTCTAACACACACAATTAAATTTAGTAAAATTCAAAAAATCCCAAAAAAAAAATCGTCGAAATCTATCAATCTCTGAAATATATACTAAAACTGTTTTTTCTAAAATTTTCAAAGTTCAAAAACTCGACTAAACCTCCTAACTCTCTCCTTCTTTTCATTGTACATTTCTTCTTTTTTAATATCTGATTTTCATTCGAGCTCACATTCAATAAATTTCATTTCATGTGAAACCCTGTTTTTTTTATGTCTGTATCCCAGTACTCAATAGACTGCACCTATCCAAGATTTATTAGAATTCAATTTCCAGAAAAAAGACAAGAGACAAGAAACATTAATCGTTGGGTGCTAGACATTTAACTAAACATCATTTCATCAAGACATTAAATATAGAGAAGAATTGTTTTGAAACAAAAAAATTAGAGAGAGATCGAAGCCATTAAGCCAAGCAATCCCAAAAATTAATAGGCGTGGTTGGCGACGAAGAGGGATTGAGAAGCGGCGGCGTCAGCAGAAGCGTCTCCAGTGTACTTTCCAACGGAAGCCAGGGAGTTGACTTGAGCACGATGGAGAAGGACTTCTTGAGCGGCGGCAATGTTCTCGTCCTTTCCGGCCCATTTGGCAAGGCACGATGCTTGAAGAGCACGTCCGTAAGAGAAGGTCAGAGCCCATGGCTTCTTTCCGGTGACCTAGAAAAAAGGGAGAATTGAGAAGTTGTGAAATTGGTATCTACCTGGTTGATGGCGTTCAAGTTCTTGGTAGCATCCTCCTCGGATTGTCCTCCGGAAAGGAAGACAACTCCTGGCACAGCCGATGGAACTCCACGTTGGAGAGCAGTGACAGTAGCCAATCCGATATCAGCGTTCGATGGCTTCTCACCAGTGAACGATTGTCCAGAAGTGACCATGTTTGGCTTGAGAAGAGTTCCCTCCAAGAAGACGTGATGCTCGTTGAGAGCGTGGTAGACGTACGAGAGAACGGTCTCGGTAATCTTTTGTCCGCGAGCCAAGTCATGCTCACCGTCTGGGAGGATCTGGAAGACTAGATTAGATAAGATAGCTTCTACTTCATTTTCAAACCTCTGGCTCAACAATTGGGACCAATCCATTTTGTTGGCAGATGGAAGCATATCTAGCCAAAACTTGAGCAACCTCCTTCAAGGCAGTGACCGATGGGGTGGTCGACGAGATCTTGTGAACACATCTCCACTTGGCGAATTGAGCTCCGTCCTTCTTGTATTGAGCGCAACGAGCATTCAAGTCATCCAAACCTTGAGTGGTTCCCTCTCCAATGGTTCCAGCCAATGGAATGACACCCTTGTCGACCTTGATTCCTGGAATGATTCCTTGCTCCTGGAGAAGGGCAGTGAATGGTTTTCCGTCGTCGGTCTTCTGGTAGAAGGTCTCGTGGAACATGATGACTCCGGAGATGTATTTGTTGAGGTCGGCTCCAGCGGTGAAGAGGAGCTGACGGTACTTGCGACGGTTCTCCTCGTTGTTCTCGAGTCCGATGCTGGTGAGACGCTTCTCCATGGAACCGGTCGACTCATCGGCAGCTGGAAAGGATTGGATTAGATTATCGGGGAAGTTTAGAAGTTTATCTAGGTAAACTATGATTAGAGAGTTTCAGCGTGTTTTAGGCTGCCTCAACTAGCCATAATAGGTCTTATCCTCAATCAGATCACAAGACTAGCCTGTCTTAAGCTTGCACTAACATGTCTAATCTAATCTTTGTGTGAATTAGTTGGTTTTCTCTAGCTAAGATTAGATTATCTTCTCTAGCTTCAGAATACTTCCAAAAAATCAATCACTAACCCAAGATTCCCTTTCCTGGGGCAACGATGGCGTTGGCGATGGAGCGGAGCTCATCCTCTTGAGCCTTGGTCAAGTATTGCGAGTAGGAAGCCATTGTTCAGAGCGATTACCTGCAAAAAAGAGTTTGAAATTTAGAAGAATTGGGAAAAACGGAGCGAAGAATTAGTTTTGAAAGTGGGAACATTCTAAAATAGTCTGTCTATAGAAACATAGAACCATCGAGAAGTTGAAAAAAAACAAGTGGGGCACCGCCCGAGTTTGTGTGTGCTCCGAGAGCCGCCGCCGCTCACTGATAAAACCCGAGGGCCTTCAGTAGAAAAGAGCCGCAGGGGGCCTCTTTCTCTGTCGCTCTCTTCGTCTGCTCCAGACGAATCGATGGCACGACGCCATCAAGCGAAAGAGTGTTGAAAAGGAAGAGAGTGGCAGAGAAACGAGAGGGACCCTGCTACGTGATTTGCGAGAAATTTTGTGAGAAGAAGGAGCCGGCGGCAGTGGAGTGAGAAGAAGAAGAAGAAGTCCTCAGACTTGCCAAAAAAAACAAGAGAGGAGAGTGTGGAGGATGAAGAGACGCAGACAGAGGGAATTGAACTTTTGGAGTCTTGGAGTTTTGGATAGAGATTTAATTTGGCTCTTTGGACACGTTGACAGAGAGAAGCGAGAGATATGAAAATACACATGTTATGATCTAGAACCTGGAGGTTATAGAATCTACGAGGTTGAAATTTTGAAAATTAGGAATCTGAGAATCTTAGAATTAAGAAATCTAGCAACCTAGGAATCCAGGAATCCAAGGGTCCGTGAACCCAAGAATCAAAATATCGAGATGTCCAGGCAACTTAAAATTTTGGATTCTGGAAATCTAGAAAAATCAAAACCTTGTGACAAATACGAATGACTGAATCTTACAATCTAGTCAACTCACAATCTCAGAAATCGTATACTCTTCAAAAAATCACGTAATCATGTTATCACTAATAACAAATATTTGGAGCTACTTTCATTTTGACCCCAGCTGTATGAAATGAGAAGTTCTGGAAAAAAAAGAGACAGAATGATGCAAAAAAGGGGATGGTGAAATAAAATGGAGGATGCATGAAGAAGGAAGGATGATGCAAAAAAAAGAATAGGCAATTTTCCTGTCACTCACACAGACACATACGAATAAGTGCTAACTGAAAAATTGACTCAAAAATTTAGAAAATAATTTTTAAAACGTTTTGCTATAAAGTTGATAACACAAGGGAGATAGGAACCGCATAGATTTTTCAAAAGTCCGTACTTGTGACCGTGTAGCTCAGAACATGCGTTTTCTGTTTTGTCGAAAAGAAGGAGTGAAGTGAAATAGGATGCATGATGCAATATATTCGAAAAATAAGAGGCGGAGTCTCTTTTGGGATTATGAAACTCGGTTTTTTGTTGAGAGGTTTTTAGAAATTCATAAAATTAACACATTGGGAATATATGAAGTTATAGGATTAGAGAAAAAAAGCTAAAAGGACTGATAAGATTATGAAGGACTGGAAACTGGATTAGTGTGATGTAAGATAAAACCAAAGCTCAAAAACTCGAAAATCCGAAATTTTGAAGTGTTCAGAAGGCTTTGTAATTATGGAATTTCACTTTTTTAAACTTCTAGCCATTAAAAATATAACCTATTGGTTTTTCCTGATTCGCGTTTTCATTTTTACAAGATTTTCGAAGTTGCTCTTCAAAAGCTTGCATTTTTGTAGTTTTTGTTCTACATTATTCATTTTACTCTTATAATGTAGTTCAAAAATATTCCATTTGAAAAATGAGCAAGTCAGTCAGTTGGCTCCGGCCTCTTTTATGAAGCAAAGTATTCCTAAAACTTCCAACAGTTATTATATGATGTTTCTATAGTGGCAAGTGATTTACTATATGATGTTTTATGGGTAAGATAGATTTGGACCACCAGGTTAGAAATAGTTTTAAAAATTTGATTTCTACTGTTTCGACTCTTCAAAATCTAAGAATGTTTAGAATCAGAAATCTCTGAAAATTCTGAAATTCGAAGTCTCAAATTGTAACAGGCTTTCAAAAATGTAAGTAACCCGATTCTTGTCTAGCTCAGTTTAACAAAACCACTCTCTCGGTAAGCTCAAAATGCTCGAAGAAAATGCTCATATGAAATTCTCGTGAAAGAAGAATTTTGTTGACTTGTGTCCGAAACTCATTGGCAATTGTTCCCCCGTTTCAAAAAAAAAACGAGGCGCAGACATTCAAAACGAAAAAAAGTTTAGAAGAAATATTATTTATTTTTCAGAGCGACAAGAGAAATGGATGTGAAAAACTGGGAAAAGGAAAGTGAGAATGTATTTGTGTAGTTTTTGAGCAAAGAGACGGAAAAAAGAGAGAGCTGTGTTCAAAAAGCAGTTCTCTCAACTTGTGATGTTCCTGAATTTCGATTGTTGTCCATTAAAAGAAGGGAATGGGTGGAGCCAATTGAAGAGGAAGAGAGTGTGGTTGATGGAGAGACGCAGAAGATGAAAATTATGAATTGAAGGACGAGAAGAAGAAGAGACGCGACGGCACACCCGTTGAGGAGAACGATTCTGGAATATTCGATTTTTTGAAATTCAGATTCTTGGATTATTGATTCTGAAGATGGCAAAAAAATTTCAGAATCTCAGAATCTGGGAATCTGCAAAATCTCAGAATCTCGGAATTTCGGAATTTCAGAATCTTAGAATCTCAGAATCTCAGAATCTCAGAATCTCAGTATTTCAGAATCTCAGAATCTCAGAATCTCAGAATCTCAGTATTTCAGAATCTCAGAATCTCAGAATCTCAGAATCTCAGAATCTCAGAATCTCAGAATCTCAGAATCTCAGAATCTCAGAATCCCAGAATATTGGGATTCCAGCCTTACCGAAATTTCAGAATTTCAACATTTCGGAACTAAGGAATTTCAGGATCTTAGAATTTCAAAAATTCAGGATCTCAGAATCTCAGAATCTCAAAATCTCGGAACTTCCAAAATTCCGAATTTCAAAACTCACGGTTTCTCAATTGCTCGACTTTTGGATTCAGAATCGCAAAGACTGAGAATCTCAGAATTCAGATTCAAGAATCTTACAATTTTGGTTTATCAGATTCTCAGAATTATAAAACTAGATTTTTAAAATTTCGATTTTTTCAACATCCAGATTCCCACTGCAAAAAAAAACTCACCCAATTTCCACCGTAGACCCTGCAGTTTCGAAACTTTTCAATTCGCTAAAAATCGCTGAGATCCGATCGGATGTGAATATTTCGCTGGATATTGATAGTATGCTTATTCTGAAACAATTTTTCAAAAGTTCAATTTCGAATCGACCGCCAATTAATTGCTCACCCTTGACCAATAATCGCCGCGAGTATTATTTTGGGATTGTGTTGTAAAGTGACAATTAGCGAGAATATGGCAACGATTTCAATGAAAACAAAAACGATTGCTTCTTTCAGACCATACGCGTACATTGTGGAGTTGTCGGATCTGGAAGTTTTGACTTTAAAGAAAATTCAAACTTTTACATTTAAATTTCAAAAGTTTCAAACTTCAAAAATGCAAAATTTCCGAAAAAAAAACTCACAAATTCTTGTCTCCTCCTAAATTCGCTTGTGCCATAAAAACAGCAATGACCAGTGTCGCCAGAGAAAAAAGTACAGTACCCAAAGAAATGGAAATTGCGGTTAATGACTTTTCAACTCTTCTTGCCATCATGTACAAATTATTAACAGTTACAGCCAAAGTGATTGCTGATAAAATGACGGTCGCAAAGTAGACGAAACATCCAATTATCAAATTGATCACGAATTTTTCATCTGAATTCGTGGGCGGAGTCTGGAGAACATGCTCCATGGATACTTTGAAGAATAGATCGTAAATTGCATCGAACCAAAGGACGATAACTATTCCGTTGAAAAAGATGTGAAGGATTTGAGCAGTTTTTCGAAGGAATGAAGGAAATAATGGCCAGAAACCGAAAAAGGAGGAGACGATTTGGAAAAATGCTGGGATTACTGTAGATAGAGCATTTTGGATTGAGAGGGTTCGAATGGCTTCTGAGGCAAGAGTGGAGTCGGAGACGTCGGTTTTTGGGTGGGTCTGGAAGTTTTTTTTAGAATGTTAGGATTAAGAAATTTTAGAATTTCAGAATCTGAGAATCTGAAATCTGAGAATCTGAGAATCTGAGAATCTGAGAATCTGAGAATCTCAGAATCTCAGAATCTCAGAATCTCAGTATCTCAGAATTTCTGAAATTCAGAATTTTGAATCTTCTGAACTCTAGAATCTCAGAATTTTCAGATTTCGAATTTCCAGGTTTTGAAGTTTCTGAGAGTTTAAAAAACTCTGATATTTGGATATTTTCCTGGATTACTACGAAAAATTGAGATTTCGTTGAGTTTCTCAGAATATCAAAATCCCCGAATTCCAGAATTTCAGAATCTACGAATCTTTACCTCCCAATTCCTTCTGTCCGTCAAAAACGACGTCACTAGAATTGCAATGGCTGCTAGTAATTCCAGACAAGGCAGGATACAGTATAAGATCAGAGCCGGTCGTCGGTAATCTCTTCGTTTTCTGGAAATTTAGATTTTAAAGATTCTCAATAGAGCGCACTTTCAGTTCTATGCTGTTTTGTGAATGTCTTTAATGTAGTAATTATTTTGTATAATCCTATCACGCTGTTGTTCTGTAACCGAGTCCCGCGGATTCATTTTCTCAATGGAGCTCATTTTCGCAATTTTTTTTGATGTGCGCTCTAACGATACCCTTCTCCCATGTTCTTTGTTTCCATTTCTCAATAGAGCGCACTTTCCCCTTTGCCCCACCACTAACTTTTTCTGATTCATCGCCATAATCGGTCGTGAACTATTGACAGAAGTGGGTGTCTGTGCGGCAGTAGGAGGCTCTTCCGACTCATCCAAAAACTTGAATTGGTCATAAATCTGCAACATGTATAAATACAAATATGTAGGCAAATTTGTACGCCCGAATTTGCATAACGTGTCTGAATTGTATGCGTCATCGCTTTTTGGGGTCTTCTTACCGTTTCAAGCGCATTCTCTCCGAATGTATCGAATCGGCGAGACGTTGGACGACTACTCTGGAAATTAGAAGATAGGAATAATTAGAGTAATTAAGAAATACTTAAAAATTAGAAAATCTTTAAAAAAATCAACAATTTGAGTCCTCAAGCCGCTTTACCTCTCCCACAGAATTATTGTTTGGTCCTTTTTGGAATGTCTTAATCGGTTTGACACGTGGAATCGCCTGACCGATATAAGGGGGCGGAGCCGGTCGGCTGACTTGCTCAACTTCTTCTTTTCGTCGGATATATCGGATCTGAAAACATTCAATTCATTTTAAATTTTGGGAATTTTGAAAAGTTTGACCTACCGTATCAGAGGGTTCCATACTCGTGCGCATCATAATTTGGGGGTTTGGTGTACTCGAGTCGGGCGAGTATTTTCGATTTTTTGGCTCTCTGATAGGCTCACTTCGTTGGTTTCATTTTTATTGAAATATGGCTCTAGAAGATTTGGAAAATCAAGGTGGATTCTGGTAGAATACGTTCGATGATGCTAAAAAATTTCGAAAGTTCAAAAAGTTTATGAGAATTCAGAATGTTAAAGACGTTGAGAAAAAGATTGTGATCTAAAAATTGGAAGATTCATAATTGAGCGAATTCCAAAGTTACGAAGTTTTGAAACTGAGAAAGTGAGAAGTAAAGAGAAAGAGACGATACAGAGGACATTTTGAGAAATTGAGAAGATTGAAAAAAAAATCCGAAACTCTGAAATTCAGAAGTATCCAACAGTCCAAAGCAGCAAGTCATAAATTTTAGAGATTTAAACATTACAAAAGACTGACATGGAATGACTCCCAAGTGTTACCCTCGAAAAAAATCGAGACCTATATGGTTGAATAGAGCGTAAAAAGTTATCTTAGAATCCAAGAGGAATAGTTGGTAAAAAATTTTTTTTGGGAGTTATGGTGCAAAAAGTACCAAAAAACGGCTAAATTTTTAAAAAATCATAACTTTGTCCGTTTATGTCCATTCGTTGAAATTCAAAAAACAGTAAATAGACAATAAACTGAACATTTGAAAATAATTTTTTTCGATTTTTTTCCTATTGATCGGATTATCGATTTTTTGAAAAAACTAAAAATTTTTACGATATCTCAAAAATTCCAAGTTAACTTTTTTTCTCATTATGACCATTGAATTTAACACATTTAATTTACTATAAAAACATATCATTATCCCGGGGGAAGTCATGCTCACAAAAGTTATGCCGAAAAATATCGATTTTTGGCACTTGGCTGCTTTAAATTCGTTGTCCTAGGTGGCCGGTATGGTGAGGGGCATACTTGTTTTTGTGATTTTTACTTGCGTATCGTTTGCCTAAAATGTTTGAAACACAATTCAGTAACACATGAAGTCGAATATTCAAATGTCGTACCATTTCTAAAAATCAGCACTTGAAAAAAACAAAATTTCGACCTTTCACAGGACACATCTATAGTCAAATTTGATAGAAACAGCTAAATTTTCTTTCTAACATAATCAGAAGAATGTAATCTTATCAACGGCTTGAACAGAATTTTGATTTAGGCCCTAGAATCAAAAATATTTACGATTTTCCGAGCCTGACCCCTATTTTTGGTGAAGTGTGACATGTGAGAGGGCACATCTATAGTTAAACTTGGTGGAAACAGCCAAACTCTTGTTTAAACATGACTAAAATGATAAAATCTTATCAACGGCTTGAACAGAATTTTTTATTAAGCCTTCAAAATGAAAATATTCACTGATGATGGGACACCTTTTGTTTTTGATCATAACTTGAGAACGAAAAAAAATATCAAAAAACTGTTAGTGCCATTCGATTTAAAATTGAAAAATACTATTAGACAAATATTATTGGTCCGTTTCGTCCGGTGAAAGTAGGTTAAATGAACGATTTCTTAAAGATATCCTTCCAGCTTCGGACAGCCGAAGTCGACCTTTTTTCCATTTCACCTACTTTCACTAGACGAAACGTACCAATAATATTTGTCTAACAGTATTTTTCAATTTTAAATCGAATGGCACTAACAGTTTTTTGATATTTTTTTTCGTTCTCAAGTTATGATCAAAAACAAAAGGTGTCCCATCATCAGTGAATATTTTCATTTTTAGGGCCTAACTCAAAATTCTGTTCAAGCCGTTGATAAGATTTTGTCATTTTAGTCATGTTTAAACAAGAGTTTGGCTGTTTCCACCAAGTTTAACTATAGATGTGCCCTCTCACATGTCACACTTCACAAAAAATAGGGGTCAGGCTCGGAAAATCGTAAATATTTTTGATTCTAGGGCCTAAATCAAAATTCTGTTCAAGCCGTTGATAAGATTACATTCTTCTGATTATGTTAGAAAGAAAATTTGGCTGTTTCTATCAAATTTGACTATAGATGTGACCTGTGAAAGGTCGAAATTTTGTTTTTTTCAAGTGCTGATTTTTAGAAATGGTACGACATTTGAATATTCGACTTCATGTGTTACTGAATTGTGTTTCAAACATTCTAGGCAAACCATACGCAAGTAAAAATCACAAAAACAAGTATGCCCCTCACCATACCGGCCACCTAGGACAACGAATTTAAAGCAGCCAAGTGCCAAAAATCGATATTTTTCGGCATAACTTTTGTGAGCATGATTTCCCCCGGGATAATGATATGTTTTTTAAGGTAAATTAAATGTGCTGAATTCAATGGTCATAATGAGAAAAAAAGTTAACTTGGAATTTTTGAGATATCGTAAAAATTTTTGGTTTTTTCAAAAAATCGATAATCCGATCAATAGGAAAAAAATCGAAAAAAATTATTTTCAAATGTTCAGTTTATTGTCTATCTACTGTTTTTTGAATTTCAACGAATGGACATAAACTTACAAAGTTATGATTTTTTACAAATTCAGCCGTTTTTTGGTACTTTTTGGACCATAACTCCCAAAAAAATTTTTTACCAACTATTCCTCTTGGATTCTAAGATAACTTTTTACGCTCTATTCAACCATATAGGTCTCGATTTTTTTCGAGGGTAACACTTGGGAGTCATTCCATGTGAGATGTTCCTAAAAACTCACAAGTGAAAAATTGAAAGTTTCAGAAAACCATTCAACTTGTTGTAATTAAAAATTTGAGAAATGAAACATTCTGAGATTTTGAGATTCTAAAATACCCAGTGTACAAAGTTGTAGGAGAACAACTAATAACCAAAAATTACAAAGATCTCCAATAGCACCATAAAAAACGAAACTAATCGAAAATGAAAACCGATATACATCATACATAGGTGTTCTTGTTGGGAGATTGTATGTCTTGTTTCTAAACAAGACAAAAAAGGTGTCTCCGACTGCTTATTCCCTTTCTCTCTCTCTCTCTCTCTCTCTCTCTCTCTCTCTCTCTCTCTCTCTCTCTCTCCTGCTTTTTCTCCGATCGTGTAAATAGATCGGGTCTTCGAAATTCCGGACAACTAGGAAAAGAGAAATAGAGAGAAAGTGATCGAAAAGACAAATAGAAATAAATATGGGAGGGGGTGGTCCTTTTATAGGAAGGAAGTGTGCTTCATCTCGAAAGTAGGTGCGACCTGGGAGGATTAAGTGACAAGAACATTTTTAGGGAGAAGAACACTTCAGAAACAAAGATTTAGTGAAAAAAGAATGAGAGGAATCCGGAAATGTGTGAAGTCTTTGGACAAGTGGTGAGGTGTAAAATCAGCTGATAGGAAATTGGAAATAGCAGGAAAGAATTTTGGAAAAAAGTACGTTGGAAATTTTGGTCCTTAAAAAATTCTGGTACTCAAAAAGTGTTCGTAGATATATATTTTTCATGACCCAGATTTTTTCTAGGCCATGACCCAATTTGTTCTAGGCCATGATTCAAATTTTCTCTAGGCGATGCCTCTGATTTTTTCTAGGTCATGACCCAATTATTTTTAGATCATGACCTAATTTTTTAGATCAGGACCCAGATTTTTTCTAGGGCATCACAATTTTTTGTAGGTCATGACCTAGATTTTGGTCATGGCCTAGATTAGGACCAGAAGTTTTTCAAGGTCCAGAATTTCATAATAGAGCCAATTTTTCAGATTCCTAAGAATTTTTCCAATTTGGTTTTCTGATTCGCTTCTCACAACCTGCTCGAAATGTTACTTAATTTATTTTCAGATTCTTAACTTTGTAGTTCAATAACTTGAAATTGCCTTTTTCAGCTATTTTTCAAATTTTGAGGTTTTGATCTTTCCATTTTCTAAGATTTGAGATCCTTTGATCTTTTCATTTTCTTTGATTTGGAAATCCTGAAATTTCACAGTTTTGAAAATTGAAATTTCACAGATTCTAAGATTCGGATTGTCGAGTAAGCGATTTTAGTACTTCAAAGTTTTAAAAAATCAAGAAGAGGAAAACATTGAAATGCTAAAACTTGATTTCAAGATTCTGGAATTACAGAGATTCACAACAACGGTTTCTACATAGAATTTAGAACCAAAAAAAAACCTAAATCACTATGCCAAAAGTTCCAAAAGAAAGTCTAGAAGATTGCGACATCCTTTCTAAGCTACTCTACATCTTCTTCTCGATTGTCTAATCGTGTCTCCTAGAAAGGAAAACTTTCAAAAAAAAACGAATGAATCGACAGAAGAAGAAAAAAAAGTTGGTAAAAGTTATTGTAATAGTCATCGAAAACTAGATACAAGTTCACTACTCTTCTCTCGTTTTCCGCAACATTCAGCATCGGATTACGGTATTATTGGCGTCCTCAATTCCACTGCTTTCTGTCTGCGTCTCTTATTCCTCCACACTCTCTCACTCCACACGATTTACATTTTACGCGATGCCCGATTATAACGCATTCTGAAGCAGAAAAATGAAAAGAGAGGATTCTGGTGGTGGTGGAAAAATAATGAATGGAAATCGCCCTGATTCAGAATTCTGTGAGAAGAGAAGAGACGAAAAAGTAAATTGGCTGAAAATTGAAACCTGTCTTTTTACTCTCCCTGGAATTTTTGCATTGTTCGAAAAGAATGACAAGAATTTGCTGAAAAAATACAAAGCTATAAAGGTAACAAAAATAATTCGCCGGTTCAAATGAACCTTTTTGGGGGAAAAAATTAGGACAGACGGACATACAGACAGAAAAATATAATTCCCAATCTAATTGCATCCCTCGGAAATAAAAACTGTTTGTTTCAACATGTAATTATGTTAATCTGATAAAAACATAATTCAGGATGGGCTTCAATTAGAGGACGGACTTCTATTTTTCAATCAACTGTTTTCAAAAAAAATTTTATTCAAAAATTTAGAAATTTCACAATTTGTAAGTTTCAGTGTTTTGGAAAACTCGAACTCTTTTTGAAATTCTAGAAATCTGAAATTCTGAAATTCCGAAATTTGGAAATTGAAACATTTTCCAGTTCTAAAATCAAAGTTTTAAATATAATGGAATTTTGAACTACCGTATTTTCTCTGAGAGTAGCCCATCAGCTTCTATTTTTCAATATTTCCGGTTTCTAAAATTTTAGAATCTAATTGTGAAATGCTAATTTTAAGTAATTTTCAAAAGCAGCCTTGGAAATTCTCGATTTTCAAACTTCGAGGAGACTCCTCCGAGTTTCCATCTCCAAATCTAAAGTTTCTGATTTTTCTGATTCAGTTTTTCGAAATTTTTAATTTATTTAATTTATCTTCCTCATCACTTTCCTCTACGTTTGGTTTTGAAAGTCCAAATTCATGTACGAAGCTCATCACTTTAAATTTTATCTCTTTTTTTTCGGAAAACTCAAGTTCGAGGTCAACTTCGGCGAAGATTTTTTGAGCGATAAGGATATCAACTTTCTACAGGGAATGACCTATTTTTTCGATTATCGAGAAACTGAAGTATCTTCGTCCGGAAAAAGTACAAGCAAAAAACTAGGTCATTTCTCCCTTATCTCTCATGTTCCAAATCTGCCCCTATAAAAGTCGTCTCCTTTTCGTCTTTTAATTCATTGTCTTCTCTGGCGTCGTGTTTTTAGATGCCTTTGCTTGATTTTTCTGATTGTGTTTCCAATTAACTGTATTCTCCATTTTAACTTTGTACTTGCCATGGCACTGAGCCATCAACATTGCTTGTTCCTGAAGAAACGTTCCCGAAACCAGAATCGTAGAAACAATCAAAGCAAAGATAGGTAATCAAACATGGTGTCACTTTAAAAAACCGAAAAAAAAATGCAGATTATTGATAAGGAAGTTCAAACTCCACTGAACCCGATTTAAGTAGCCGCCTAAGCAAGGAATTGGGGCTACATTTTTGGTGCATCGTCGACCAAACGTAAGTTAAAAATCGACCGAACTTGTAACGTTCGAGAAAATTGCCAAAATTTGGTCCTGTCCCGACTATTGAGCTAGCAGGGTCATTGTGGTATCTCCAACATCGGCCCAGTACTTAGCTTCCCAGGGAATCAGTTCAAAATCGAAGAAAAATCTTTAACAAAAAACTTGCAGAGTACCAACAACAGTTGGACAAGGGGCTGATTCTATTCGGTCCAGTCAGCCAACTTGATAACGACAAAAGCGCAGCAAGTAGCTGAGAAAGTCGAGACCGAGGATGAAAAATCAGAAAAGAGGTTAGTGAACTAGAGCAAAAATTACAAGAGACTTCTTCAAATTAACCAGTTTGCAGAAGCAGAGCAACTACAGAAATTGGAGAAGACAACATTCTCACTACGGACCACAGTGTCGCGATCAGTGATCTACGACGACTAGACGAACTGCGTAAAAGGACACCTGCCTTGGCTAGACAGAGACCTGCACTTAAGATAAGGATACGAAAGTGAAAAGAGTCGCCTCTCAGGAAAGCTTGCCGCAGTGGGACCGACTATTTTACTCAATAAATCATATATTCAAATACCACTGAACCACCTACTATTCCTATCCACCAAATAAAGAGTCATATTATCTGTGGCCTTTATATCTTTATTTGACTCAAACTACCTTACTCAATAAACTCATTTATTAAAATCCACTGAACCATCTAGTATTACCCACCAAATAAAGAACCATATTACTTGTGGCCTAATAAAGTAGCAGACATAGTAAATCACGCGGGTAAAGTAATTGTATTAGGCGATATGAATATTAGCGGTATTGATTGGAATCTTGACCTTCCCGTCACCTCATCCAAATTGGGTCAAATCCTTATTGATTTCTGCGTTACCCACAATTTCAAACAAAATATTAAAAGTCCCACCAGAAATCTTAATATCCTTGATGTAGTATTTTCTAATTTTCCCCTTTCAGATATTAGAATTTTGAATCCAGTTGGGTCTAGCGACCACAACAGTATAAAATTCCAATGTGATCTTCTAGGTAAAATCAATCGTTCTGAACAGCTGATATATGACTTTAGAAACATTGATTTAGGAGCATGCGTAAAATACTTTGATGCCGTAGATTGGGCTTCAGTGTTTGATATGAATCTAACTATTAATGAGATCTATGAAAATCTTATAGCTCACTTAAAACAGGCCTTAAAAATTTCAGTTCAGCAAATAATTACACCACTAGGATCAACATCACTACCCACTCATTTGGTTTTGCTGGAAAAAGAAGTAGCCGTAAAATATGATATAGCCCAAATCACTAGAAACATTGATGATTTTAAAATATATGTAGTATTAGCCAGAAAGTTTAGAAAAAATTTAGCCAAATTCAAGGGCAATGAAGAGTTAAAAAAGCTTGAAAAATATGGAACCAGTAAATTCTCTAGATTTTCAAAAAGCCTTCTGAAACCTAAAACAGCCGCTTCTGTGACACTGACTGATGCAACCGGAACTAGTCTAAAATCAGATGAAGACAAATCTAATCTTTTAGCGGATTCATATGAGAAGCAGTACACTAACCCTAGAACAGAGCAATTCAATTTACCTCCTAACTACGTCTCCCACCAGCCATTCATTTATGTGACTGATGATGAAGTGTACAAAAGAATATGTGCAGCTAAAAGTTCTTGTTCCGATACCAGCGATGAAGTGCCTTTTAAATTCATCAAACTCATAGCACCACTGATTTCTAGTGCATTAGCGCAATTTTTTAATCTAACAATGATGAAGGGTTGTGTCCCCAGTAGATGGAAATCCTCCATAATCATTCCGTTACCTAAAAAAAGTAAACCAACGAATCCAGTGGACTATCGTCCAATTTCTCTCACATCGCACTTATGTAGGCTGTATGAACGATGTATCTTAAGTAGACTAGCTTCCTATCTAGATGAGAGACAGTTCTGGAGTATGAATCAGCACGGCTTTAGAGCAAAAAAATCAACTGTTACTAATATGATGGAGACTTTAAATGATTGGACCAATATAATTGAAAATAAGGGACAAGTTGACGTTATTTACCTGGATTTTTCTAAAGCTTTTGATAAGATTCCGCACGATAGGCTCCTTAACAAACTACTACAACTTAAGCTGAATGCTCACTTGTTAATGTGGATTGACAATTTTCTTTCTGATCGAAATTATAGAGTAAAGGTAGGGACGACACTTTCATGTTCAAAACCAGCAACTTGCGGAGTCCCGCAAGGAGCAGTTCTATCCCCTGTGCTTTTTGGGATTTACGTCAATGAAATTTCATCTATTCTCCCTTCTGAAGTTCGCTGTAAACAGTTTGCTGACGATACTAAACTTTACGCCCCGATTTACAAAAATGATTCTGCCAACCCGCTGCAAACAAGCATAGATATAATACAAAATTGGTCAAAAAAATCCAAACTCCCCTTAAACGTGAACAAAACCGTTGCTCTTACACTAGGCAAATCCAACAAATCAGTGGACTACTTCATTGAAGGCCAATCTATCAAAAAAGAGAAAATCACCCGGGACTTGGGATTCATAGTATCTGATAAATTAGATTTTTCTGAGCACTGGAGACTAGCAACCAACAAATCTAAATATCTCTTGTCACAAGTATTTCAACAATTTAACAGTAAAAACACCCGATTAATGGTTCTTTTATACAAAGTTTTTATTAGGCCTGTTCTCGAATATGGTACGGTAATCAGTAGTCCTTTCAAAATGTCAGATATTAAATTAATAGAATCAGTGCAAAACTCTTTTACAAGAAGACTTTATAGTCGCCAACTAGGAAGATATGTTAACCCAAACGATCGGAAATATAAATCTGCGAGCGAGCGCAACCTACTCTTTGGTCTTAATTCACTACACTCTAGACGCCTAGAAATAGACAGGAAAATGGTATCAAAAATGATATCGGAAAAAATAGGTCTTAACGTAACTGAATTTTTCGCGTCAACTGAAACACGTACTAGAAGAAAAACACGGTTTCTCTGGCCTATTCCTAAAACAAAACTAAGGAGAAACTTTTTTGTCAACCGCACTCTGAGTTTAATTGAGAAACCTAAGCCCCCCTCTCTCTGATTTGTAAGATAATTTATTTTCACTGTTAATCATTCATTGCAGGTATAATTTTTTCTTTTCTGTATGTATGTGTGTGTTGATGATTATTTATGTATTTGTGTTATTTATGTATTTGTGTCTGATTGTATTGTATTGCTGTTCTCTTTTTTTTCTTTTCCACGACGGAAGGTCGTAATCAATAAATAAATAAATGTTGCATCGACCGACTCAAAAGGACGAGGCCCGTCTAACACGTAAGCGAATCTTATCCTCTCTGTCGAACCAAGTGAGATATTCTATCCATCGGCCATCAACAACTTTGCAGACCCAAAAAACATTTGCACTGCGCACCAGTTCTCGTCTCTCTCTCAATTTACCACAATGTATTTTGTCTGAATAAAAAGTTGTTTTTTAATATCAATATCACCTTACCTATGTTCATCTTATTTCAATATTCAATAAATCTTCATTGTAACACTGAACCGCCTATTGTCCACCATATCGAAATACCTAATAACCACTAGATGTTATCATTCTAAAGAAACCGCCACCCAATTGTCCAGCCATATATGCCCTGTGAAAGGTGTCAAAAATCCTAGAAGTTTTTAAAATGTGCTCTAATGAACAAGGCGCAAATTCAAGTTGAGAAATCGCAAAATCAGCATTTTAGAATGGTTTTTTCTCTATTTCCCTTTTTCAAAGAACCATTCCAAAGATCGGAGAAAGTGTCTAAAATTCAACTTGTTTTTTTTTCGGAATTTCAATTTCCAGGCCCATATCTGATTTTACAAAAACCTTCTATCGTTTGACGCCATCATCAATTTCAACACTTTTCAATGTGCTTCCATTTCTTAAAAAAGTAATTAGTTTTTTTTTTTCCATTTTTCGTTATTCTTTAAGAGTAGTCTACTATACTCTGCTTCCTGTCTTTTTCTATCTCTAATTAGTGTCATTTTACATGCTTTTTCTAGTGCTCTTCGACCACCCATTTTCTTTTTAGTTATTATATATTTCTGAATATTTGATGAGCAAGAGTTGTGGTTCTAAAAACGGATTTTTGGATTTGCAGAGGAATTTTTCGAATTTAAAATTTCTGAGATTGTTGAACTCTCAATGCGGTAAAATTCATTGAATTTGGGAGGTTTCGAGTTTTGTACACTTCTGAGACTTTCCGAATTTCCTGAAATTCCTCCAACTGGTTTTCCGAGAACTCCTAAATTTCGTGGAATAAAAAACTTTTGAAATTGACAAATTTCTGACAATTTCAAATTTAGATTAGATTCTAAAGTTTCATATTCAGAATATCAGTGTGATTTTTTGATTTTTTGAGAAATACTGAATTCTAAACTTCTTGGAGTTTTGAACTTTGAATTTTTTTTCCAATTTCTGACAATTTTCATTTGGAATTCTCAAACGAAACCAATTGTCTTCGTGCAATGTCTTTCAAGACAACATCATCTGAAATTCTAGAAAATTGTATTTTCTTTCAGTTCCAGAGTCAGAAATTCCTCTTTCATGTCTAGCCCCAAAAATCCTTTTCCTCTCTTTTTTCCTTTTTTCAAAAATCCAATTGGTGAAAAGAAGCGAAAAAAAGAGAGAGTGTGTCTCTCCTCCAGGCCGTCCGTACATATATTTGTATCCCAGAAAAGTATTTCTTTTTTTTTTTCGGGGAAGAAAAAAGAAACTACCAGATGGACAAGACAAGACATCCCACCCCTAATTTGTGCCTTTTGGCTAACTGAATTGGGATTCTGGGTGGAAGTTTTGGTTTCTTCTGGTCCATTTTGGTTAGTTTCAAGAAGTTAAAGTTATCAAATATTATTCCGGTTTTTAAAATTTTATTTTTTTTGTAATTTCTCAAACTGGGATTTTTTTCTCCAACTTCCAGGTCTCTAGGCACGCACTTTTTTCGATGTCTCCTGAATTTTTGAATTTCGCGCTCGTTTATTTTTCATGAGCTCATACTCATGGCATTTTAAAACACCATAGGCTGGTACATATAAATTTTTGTGAACAACACATTTTTTTGTATCTTTAGAATGTGAAAATAGTTTGAATTTCAAAAATTCCAAAAAATTCGAAAATTAGGTATTTTCAAATTTGGAATTCCGTGTTTCAGAGAACTGATAAAAACTGATTTTCTGATTTCCATAGTCCTCATGGGTTTCCTTTTCGAAAACTCTTCTCGAAAATATTTTTTCGTATTCAGAAAAAAATTTTCACATCATCAAAAAAAAATTCCCACAGTTGTAATCAATTCTGTTGACTCCCCATCTTCACATTATTTTTACTTTTTTCCTTAACATTTTTTTTTGAGAATTCCCAATAAGGATTTTTGACTCCGCGCCACCTCGAAACCGCGACATTCCGAAACCAGTCATTTCGAAACTACTAAATTTGCAATCTGCAAGTTTTTCTTATATTTTATGTCTTTTTTCCAGTTTCCAGTTTCCAACTTCTTTTTTGGTTTTTTTTTCGGTTTCGAACTGACTGGTTTAAAAATGACAATCATGTAAATGACAATCATGTAAAAACGAAGTGGCTGGTTTCGAAGTGTCACATACTTTCGAAATGACCGGTTTCGAAGTGACGCGGAGCCGGATTTATAAAAAATTTTGTGAAAAAAATTATAATTTTGACTAAAATTTCAAAAATATATCCTTTTTCATCTCTCAAAATCAAAAATTCCGTACTCTCTCCCCTCTTTTTGGGCCTAGAAAACGTAAAAATCTGCATTTCGGAATATCTTCTTCGTTTTTCGGGGAGGATGGACCCCCTTTTTTCTCTGTCTATCCTTCCCCATCTTCTTCTCCTTTTTCTTCTTTCTTTTCTTCAGAATTCGTGCTCCGTGAGCTTCTTTTGGTTTCCCCGGGGAACACGAGAAGAAGAAGAAGGAAATGGAGAAGAAGAAGACTCTTCCTCTTTTTTTCCGTTATTTCTTGATTCCTATTGTCTCCTCTTCTCTCTAGATTTTATTTTATTTTATTATAGTTTTGTATTTCTAGAATATCGAAATTGGGCTTTGAAAAACTGAATTAAAAATTTTTCAGATCTCCTAGTCGACAACTTGGCCCCGCCCCTTTCAAGAAATCATGGGTCAGCAGTAAGAAGATGAGATACGTGGCAATTTTCCTCTGTTTCCTAGTGACTACAGTAGGAACACTACTCAGGAGTTTGGATGATGATAGTCACGAATGGTAAGAATTTTAGGATCTCTGAAAGTTAGGTTTTTCGGAATTTAAGATTCTCAGATTTTCAGAATCTTAGAATTTCAGATTCCTAGAATACAGTAATTTTTTCAGCCTCTTCAATTGTCCGAAAAGAGCACGAAATGTCAGTATACCAAAAACAGAAAAAGCTTGTATGGGAGACGACGCAATTATAGGTTTGTATGTTTTTTGAATTCCCTCTTTTTTTCTGACTGACAAGATAATTATTGGATACATTTTCTCTTCAAAACTTCAAACCGAAAATCTCAAATTCAAAACATTTTCAGCTCAAATTCTGGATGGATACAACAAATTGGATCTTCCGGGTGGTGGACATGTTGAAGTTTCAATTGAGGTCAGATTTTAGAATTTTGCTCAATTTCGGACCTAATAAAATTGGAAGTTCCGAAATTCCCATGTTCAATAATTCATAAATTCAGAAAAATCTAGAATTCTGGAATTCCTGAAAAGAATTTCTGAAGTTCAAAGATTCGAAGATCTATTTAAAGTTTTCAGATCTGGGTCCAAGAAGTCTCAAAGATCATCGAAATCACATCAGAATTCGAGTTAGACATCTACGTAACCGAACGATGGACAGATCCATCACTAGCCTACGCTCATCTGAATCCATGTAAAAGGTACAGTAATCCTGGAAACTTTTTTCCAAAGATTTCAATTCCAGTAACATGTCCGTCGACGGAGCAACAATTCTGAACAAAATCTGGAATCCGCATGCTTGTTTTGTGAACAGCAAGCTGGCGAATATTCACGAGTCTCCGTTCAAAAATATTTTTCTACAAATCTACAGTAACGGATCTATTTGGCACAACTACCGTATTAAATTGACAGGACCGTGTTCTAGTACATTGAGGTGAGAAATTGAATGGAAATGTCAAAATTCGAAAAATAAGATTCCAGAACTTTCCCTATTGACCAACAACGATGTATGCTGTTCTACGAGAGTTTCACTCATAATAGTGATCAAGTGAAAATGGATTGGATAACTACAGTACCCCCGATTACAATCCTCAAAGGGAATATCACATTACCGGATTACGTTTTGGTGGATTTCTCGGCCAGCAGTGAATTAAGGGTAAGGTTTATGAGTTACGGTACCTGATAGGCACTTTATCAGTCTATGTGTCGGTTACTGTAGCTACGGGATGCCTGCATATCTAAAAAAAGACTACTGTACTTTCAGCTCTACCCTCCTGGGATATTCAACGAACTAATCGCCACATTTACATTTCAACGATTATATGGATTTTATATTTTACAAGTTTATGTGCCAGCCTACATTTCTGTATTCATTTCATGGGTTTCTTTTACACTGGGTGCTGAACAAATACCATCAAGGACTACTGTAGGAGTCAACTCGCTGCTGGCGTTGACGTAAGTTTTTTTTTGAAATTTCGGTTGAGAAGAGCGGGAAATTCGAAATTTGGAGAAACTGTAAATACGCTATTTTTGTGTAACCTGATTATCTCGGTAATTATAGTTGATGTCAAAAACCTTTAAAAAGGAGATTCGGACTTTAAAAATTTGGGCCATAACCAAAAAAGCAATTTTTCCAAATTACAAAAAAATTGTTTTAAAAATGTGCTAAAAACCTCACATTTCAGACCGGAATATCTCCTCAGCCACAACAGACTAAAGTTTATTCTGGAAAAAATCTTTCATACAAAAAAGTTTTTCATGATAAAATTTATTGAAAATTTGAATTTCACTAATCACAATCAAAACTAATATTCCAGGTTTCAATTCGGTGCAGTCGTCAACAATCTACCAAAAACTTCCGATGTCAAAGCCATCGATGTTTGGATTTTGAGTTCCATGGCTTTTATTTTTGCCTCTTTAATCGAATTGGCTGTGGTGGGGTACTTATCAAGAGACGGGCAGCACGGATCTATAAAGTTTGTCTGAATTTTCGTGTAGTTTGTAGTAATCTAATTTTTCAGATTCTCTAGATGCCGCTGCTCTTGGTTGTGTATGAATTGTAAAGATTGGACGGCACTGAAAATTGATCAGGTTTGGGTTTTTTGTTCTAGTTTTTCAAAATTTCCATATTTCCAGATGTCCTCTATCGTGTTTCCAGTCAGTTTCTTTGCATTCAATATCTGGTACTGGTTCATTTTTCTCGGGTAAGAAATTTTAACATTTTGGGAAATTGCCCATGTTTCAGACGCCTTCTTTCCTTTAGAAAATGTCCTGTCATGGCATGTTATGTTTCAGAAAATCTTTAATTTTTGAAAAAAAAAATGTTTGTAAATGTTTTTTTTTCAAAAATCTTTTACAGTTTTCTTTTCTCCAAAAATGTGTCGGACGATGGGATTTCGAAATGAAATCGCTGGAATAAATGAGCATGTGTAGATGAAGATTCCCGGAAGAAAAAAAAAAGAGTATGAAAAACTGAAACTTTCTGTTCTTGGGGACTCTTTTTTTGGTTTTTTTTTCAAAATTTTCAGTTTCGCGCTTCTTTCACATTTTTGGTTCAAATTTATGTGTTTCTGTTGGGGAAAAGTGTCTTTTTGCATTAAAGTACTTTTTTGTAAAATTCAAAAAGATTCAGAAATTTAGAATTTCAGAAGTTTCAAGGCGTTCCAAAAGATTCAGAATCGGAAAAATTCAGAAGGCTGAAACTTCGAAATTTTATAAATTCAATAAAAAACTTGAAAAACAATGTTTCCAGCTTTTTCAATTTTTCAGCAAACTGTTGGTTAGAACGATCTGAAAAGTGTCCTTTGTCCTGCCACTTCTACTGTGTTGTGTCTACTTCTCTGTGTCCTCTCTGTCCTCCATACTATTTCTTCTTCTTCTTCTCCTATCGCTTATTAAATGCCACGTCACCACACCCACAAAAAGCCACGTCGTCACAATTCATACACCCGCACCGCTTCTTCTATGTGTTCTCTGCTTCTTCGGGCAAGGCTTTTACACCCTTTTTTTATTTTTAAAAATTACCAAAAAACATTTTTTGTCAAGTGCGCTCTACTGAACTACTCGCAAACTTGTGATGAAGTTGCGGTAGAGCGCACTTTCTGAGAAAATTTCGCGAAAAATTTAGTTCAGAATAACTTCAGATCAAATTTAACCAACATCCTGAGTTTCAGCTTTTTTTAAGCTGCAAGTTTGCTCTATTGGACTTCGTCCAGTAGAGCGAACTTGCTAAAAAGCTTTCAAGTTTTTGTTTTCATTGACCTAATATTAGTAATTTTCAGGAAAGTCACACGGACTCACAATTGGTGAAAACAAGTGTTTTCTGTTTAATTTATTTGTAAATTTTAATTTTGGTTTGAAAAGCAATAACATTTTTTGAATTTGAAACATTCTGAATTTGACATGACAAATCGTTATTATCATGAGATAATTTTTCTAAAATTTAGAATTTCAAAAAGCCGAAAAAATTATAAAATTCAAATTCAGAATCTCATACTTCCGGATCTAAAAAACCAATAGAATTCAAAAAAAAAAGTTTTCCGGTCCAAGGTTTCATTTCACATGAAATTCACAGGCAGCGTAAATCAAATAACAAAAAATAGGTCAAAAATAAACAAATAAATATTTGAGGTAATTGGAGAATCATCACTATTGGTCATCCTCTTGATTCTGACGATTACGCTTGTTGGCTGGCTCATCTGGCATGTTTGATCTAGCTGAAAATTGGAAGTTACAATTGGAACATTTTCAGAATTCAGAACTTCCGAAAGAAATTTATCATACCTGCTCCTCTCTTTTTACTCGGGCTCGGCTCTTCGGATCCTCTCATCTCCTGCTCTCCACTTCCTCCTTCGCCTGACATCTTCTCGGTTGTCGGATCCTTGACCACTTCGCTCGGATGCTTAGCCGCCGCAGACGAGGGTGGCCTATCAGCAACTCCAGCTTCGGAAACAGCATGATCAATGACACTGGCCTCGAACATAGCGCCCTGAATAATGCTGGCCGAATACGCCGTGGCCATAATATCTACAGTATCTCGATTTCCTTGTGGTCCTGGTTCTGGATTATTATCCTCAACATCAGTATCACTTTCTTGAGCTGGTGCATTTGGTGACAAATTTGGTGGCGGGGTATACGGTACCGATTGGGAGATACTCGAGTTGTTTGATGATAAAGCAGGGGGAAGAGTAGCTGCTTGGCTGACAGTAGAGGATCCGCTGCTCATGTGTTGGTCTTCTTGTTGAGCAGCTTGCCCTTGTCCTTGTGGGGCAGCTTGTACTTGTTGGGCAGGTTGCTCTTGCTGTGCAGACCCTTGACCAGTTGACGATCCTTGCCCGGCGCTACTGGAAGCTTCTTGACTTGTTCCGTGACTAGATTCTCCTCCCTGGTTGGTGGTGGATTCTTGACCAGCCGATGAAGATTCTCCTTGTCCTCCACTTGCCGAAGACGTGCCCTTCTCATCGGAATCCGTCTGTTGAGCAGCTTGTCTTGAGCCTGGAGCTCCTGATGCTTTTGGTGTCTCTTGCTGCTCCGCGGCCAGCTTTCCCATCTTGCGTTCAGCTGGTCCTCCATAATTCGGGTCGTCCTGAAACTGGAATAAGAAAATTTTCAGACTTACTAACAAGTAATGAATTTGAATCAAAATTGAAAGTTGTGGAAATCAAAAAATGACAATTTCCAGTTACAAAACAAAAAGGTAAACTAACCAATCTCTCAGCCAACGCATCATTCAATTGCTCATGAAATCGTTCAGCCAAGTCATCATTCGGATCATCATCCTCATTTTGGAGCCAGAACGCCAGACAACTCTCAATTCCCATATCCAAATTTTTGACGATAAAAGTCTTTCCGTCGTCATGTTTAACTTTTTTGAATGTCACTTCGTGTGGAAACACAAAATCGTCCTTCTTAATTGTTCCAGTCAATCGACTAGCCCATCTCAAGCGTGGCACATTGTCACGATCCAAAATCAGGTACAGTACTCCTTTTTCGGGCTGAGCAATCACTTTTCGAACGTTTGGATCGGCGGATCCGTCGATGGGACTCAGTTTGCAACGGCCCATTCTTGCACTGATCAACATATCCTTGACATTATCGATTTTCAGAGAGACATCTGGTGGTTGGAAGTTGAACATTTTCAACATATTATCTGGAAATATTAGCATTTTAGTTTCAGGATTATACAGTTTCGAAAAAAATGAGAGGACTTGAGAGAAAACTGAGTTGTTGTTTTAGGGTCAATTTGAGAATCAATAAGAGTTTTTCCCGGGAGAATCCTTCAAAAACAACAAAAATATTTTTTGATCTGCAAAAAAAAAACAATTTTTGGAAGAAAATTTTTTGATGTTATATGAGGTCTATAGTTTTTTGAAAAACTTAAATACCAAGTTGTAGTTAGAAATTTGAAAATTTTTTCTGAAAGTCAACCTTTTCCAGTTCAATTTTTGAATTCATAATTTAAGATTTAATGATTTTTCAAAAGGAAAGTTTTAAAAAATGAGGAAAAAAGATGAAACATAAAAAAAAGGAAAAACATTGGAAACTGATAGAAAGGCTTTTGAAACTCCAATCACATTTCTTCCCGCGAAATTCTTCCGGAACAACAAGAACATTTTTGATCTACCAAAAAAATTTCCTTTAAAAAAATGAGTCTATTTTTTTGATCGAATTTTCAATTAGTAAAAATTATTCGAGACTATTTGTCTCAAATTCAAAAAGATATGAAATTTCTGACTTTCAAAAGTCAGATTTTCTCAATTCATTTGAAATTTGATTTCAAAAAATTGACGTCAATCTTTTTTGTCTATAAACTTTCACCTAAAACTTTTTCCATCTGAATTTCTAGGACACCAACACTCACTACGTGTCACCTCGGCTCTCCTCGAGTAGCTCAAACGTTCACATGCTTCTCCATTAAGAGAAAATGGTCCAATCAAAGGCAGGAATCCTCGGAGCAGTTGCTCATCAAGTTCAAAAAAAGAAGACCGGTCCAGAACCGCCAAAAAAGTCCAACCGTCCACAAGCAACACAAGCACCCAAAAAACAATCAAAGAAAAATGAAAAAGTGGAAACGAGAGCGCAGACTAGGAAGAACAATGAGCTGTTCTTGTTGCAGAAGGAGATGGAGGTGATTTTTTAGGTGTCTAAAATAGGTTTTTCAAAAATGTAGATCTGAAATTTTGTACTTTTCGGAAGTCCCGATAGAAATACCGTAAACACTCTAATAGAAAGGCACCCGAATCGTCAAATTTGAGCCTATGTATCTTATTTTCTGTGACAGATATCAAAAAGTGGTTAACTGACAAATTGTTGCTGATATCATTATAAACATTTTATTAGTTGACATCTTTTTGATATCTTCTAAAAGAAATGAGATATACAGATTCAAAGTAAACGGCCGGGTGGCGTTCTAAGAGAGTGTTTACGGTAAGTAGTAAAGCTTAATCAGTTGGCCCATTTTGGAAGTGTTTTAAAATCTGAAAACACTAACTCTTAGAAACCGTTTGCAAAATTTTGTAACTATAATATGAAAATCAAGGAAACTCAAATTCTTAGATAGATGTAAATATGAAATCTCTTTGAGAATTTCATCTTGAACGTTTCCAGAAAGGCACCAATGTCGAAGATATGGCTATTGGGAAATGGGATAAAAAATTGACAAAGATGGAAACGGATGAGTACTCGGATGAGGAAGAATCTGATGAACCCGAGAAACCTGATGACTTGAAAACGAAAGAGGCGAAAGCAAAAGAGCCGATTACCGACAAAAAGAAGCTTAAAAGATATAAAGTGGACCGAGAGGATTACATGTTACAGATGGCTAAAGCTAATGAAGAACCACTGTATTTTGAGGAATATCAACCTCGAAACTATGACTGTTTTGAAAAAGTGCCTACTGTCGAATGGACGAATATGGGTTGGTGAAAATGAGAAAATTTAAAATTATTTTTTTACCTAAATATAATTTTTGAAAAGTCGAAAAAATTTTCTTGCAGTACTCGACACATTCAAACGCCTTCTGAAATACACGAACGAAATTCTTCAAAATCATACGCCACCGAATACGAATCACCTCCCTTCACCGCTTCTGAAATCCAAGAGTTTTCGGCATACTGTACCCTACACGAACTTCTGTTTCAGTCCGTTACAGGCTATGCGCGCATGGGCATTACTGTATAGTATTGCTCAGAATAAAACGGCTGAAGATTTGAAAACGTTTGTTGAGCAATGTGAGTTTTTTATGATGTATTTTCAAAATTCAAAAATATAATTGCCACAAATGGCAATCGTAGACCTAAAAGTTAGAGAAAAATTTTGAGGCTAATCAGATTCCGTTTCTAAAATTCAAATTTTTAGACCTACTAGCTCAACTCCAAACCTCCCGACCTAGAAATTTTCAGACACCAGAGAATCTACCACAACTCCGGATGAATTCCATCAACAGCTTCTTTCTCTCCATCGTGACTCTGAATATCTGTTTGAAGGATGCGTCAGATTGTTCACAGAAATGCCACGTCATCTACCTCACAACGCAACGCTGCGTCGTCAGACAAATGTACTTTATGGTGGTCGTAGTAGACGGGCCAGTATTCAACATCACAGTTTTGCCACGGATTCGGATGGATTCTATTCTTGTTACCGTATTAATGAAGAAATTGCAGTGAGTGAAACTTTTAGTGCTTTTGACCTACCTGTTCCAACTCTAATTCTTGTCCCTATCCTAACTAAAAGCTGAAATTTCCAGCGCTCCACACGCGGCTCGGTTCGTTACGTGGTTCCAGAGAATTGTGCTCCGAACTGGAGAGCATCCATCGCGTTGGCATCTGCTCAGGACTGTACTTTCTATTGGAAAGCCACAGATTCAGAAGAGGCGTCGAGTTATCGATTCAATGGTGGATCAACTGTTCCGAATTCGAAATGTTCGGTTTTATCCGGAAAAGCAAACGTTTGGATAAAAAAAGCTGCAAGCGGACAGGATGTTTACAAATTGGAAAGTCATGTTCCGAATGTTCAGTTGTTCATTTTTATGTGAGTTTACTGAATTTTTAAATATTTTTCAAATAAGGAAGTTTCGAAATTTCGAAGCTCTGGGAATTGAGATTCTATATTTCAGGGAGGACCTCTCACAAGCGTCTAAACCCAAAGCTCTGCCATCTGACGTTTTATCCATCGTATCGTCTTTTGATGATTCCTGGATCCTCAAACCAGATCAACACATTTGCATTCCAAAATGCACAACTTCCACTCCGATTTCTCTCTACGATCATGCCAAACGAAATGGGTTATCTCGACTTTTCTCCAGTGAAAAATCAGAATTACGTCACATAAAGGCGTCACAACTCGATTATTCTGGATCACCGCAATTCCAGACACTTTTTGACCACTATCACAAAACAGTCTTTCAAATTTGTCCCCATCCACCGAACAATGAAATTCGCAGACGATTCGATCATTTGGCACCAGAGAAAGCACATCAGTGTATTGAGGAATCGACGGCAAAGTTGTTCGCCAACTATCAGGTTGGAGCAGGTGAGTTCCAATTTTTTGAAATGCTCCAAGTTCAGAAGAATTAGATTTGAAGACTTCAAATTGTTTGAGACTGTATTTAAAAAGTTTCAGTTGAAAATCACGACGTCTTCTTCACCTATCATGAGGACCATCTCGATCAATCGACGGGACCACTTTTATTAATCCCAGGCGATTTTGAATACGATAAGACACGGTGTACGGTATTCCTGAAAATATAGTATTTTTGTTCCTGTATTCCAAATTACTGTAGCTCGCTTACTGTAGTTCCAAAACAAAACACACAAAATATATAAATTTCAGATTGCGACCTGGATATTGCAAAACCATTCTACTACGTCATGACTCGTCAATTTGCCGGAGCCCCAATGATTGTGTGTGCTGGATATTTTGTAAGAATTTCGGAATTTCAGGTCTTTGAAAGAAAATTTTGAAACTTTCAGAACAACACAATTTGGGCTTTGTGATCCCGAAAATTCATCATAGAAGTACTCGAGAAACAAAAATGAATCGATCGGAATTGTGAACTAAAAAGTGCCTAATGAATTTTTTACAGTTTTGTTTGTGTATTTTTTCAGAAAACTACTGACGAAATAGATTTTAGGTTACGCAACATAACAATTCTAAACCTGTAATAGAAGGGCCTAACTTTAACTTTTGGGTCAATTGATTTCGGTAACAAAGAGGCCTCGCTGGTGCGCCTACGGCCCGTGTTCGTCCTTCGCTCCTCACTTTTTAAAAACTAATCAAAATCTCTGATTTTTCTTTTGTTCTTCAGACCTGAAAACTTTAAAAGTTCATTTTATGGTAGATCAAATTTGGTCTGTCGGATTTTTCCTTTAGAAAACATCCCTTCTGGGAAAAACGGAACACATTTCTGATATCTTGCATAGGAGGCAAAAAATTAGCTCTAACTTGAAACCTTTTATTACAGGTTTTACGATAAGTTCAATTTCCAAGCTAAACTGAAACTTGATAGATTTTGAATTTGATTTTTATAATAATTATCTCAATACTCAAAAAAAGTTCACTATTTGACAGTTTTCATCACCGACGGCGGATTCTGTCTTTTATCTGTCGTGATATCTCGTTTGAGCATGAAAACCAAAAACTCGTCTTCTGTGAATAGAGTGTACATTTTGTCCGGGTCGTTTTTGTAAATGGTCAAGTCGATCTGGAAAAAATTTAAATTGTTCTGAAATTCCAGAAAGTCCTACCGTTCCATCATGAATCAAAAAAAGAGGTCCTAGATGAGCATGAAGGTATGGATGAGAGGTTTTGTTGAAATTTTGTTTCATCGGAAATGTAGTCATCATCGTTCCACCATGCGCTTCCACAAGATTCGATAGAAGAGATACTGAAAAAATAGAAATAGGGGGTTAATGTCCAAAAAAAAAATTCTCAAACTCACAATTTGCACACTCTTTCATCACCACACCCACATAGACTCCAATCAAATACGGCATTTTGCCTTTAGCCATAGCTTCACTCCAAGCGAGTACTCCTTGATAGATGGTCCCTTTGAATTTCACTTTCTCCACCAAATAGTTGGAATCCTTTTCTATCAATTTCTCATCATTCAAACAGGCAGCCATCCACTGTTCTTTCACTATAATCACTCCATTGAAAATCCAGATCAAGTTGTCCAATCGATCTGTTTCCCAGACGCCATCCTTATCAGTTTTCACCACAAAATGCGTAGTCGTTGGCATTGGCTCATCAGAAGTTATCGATTGAAATTGATCCATAAATTTGTCGGTTAATTCGTTATCCGTTTGATCTTCCATGTAAATATGAAACGAGGTTGATGGAAATTTCTGGGGCACACTGATCCGGAATTTCGATTTACTGTACTTTTTGTAAATTTGATCGATTCTTGAGAATTCGGTGGCTTTGTCGCTATTTTGATATTTGGTTGGAATCATTTGTTGAGCCGTTCTATTCTCTGTATTCAGAAGAGATCTGTCGGCTCCGTAACGAATTAGGAGCTCGACAAGTTCAGGGTAGGCTAGTTTAGTGGCCAAGTGAAGTGGAGTGTTACCGAATTCTGGAAAGAAGATTAAAGATTTTCTGAAATTTTTTGGGGAAGATTAAAAATGAACATTTTAGAATTTTTAGAACCCTATAAAATCATAAAACCCCTATCCTAACTCACTATTATAAGCATTCACATATGCTCCATTTTTGAGTGCCAACAACAAGTTTGTGCGATTCACTTCTCGAACAGCGTCTTGAATCGAGTTTTTCATATTGGTCTGGTCCATGAATAGCTGGAAAACACAGTTGAAAATCTCAAACTTTATATAATAAAAGTTTAAACTCACCGAATACCTCCATCTTTTCTCAAAA
The DNA here is from genome assembly GCA_027920645.1 of Caenorhabditis nigoni. Classification (NCBI taxonomy): domain Eukaryota; kingdom Metazoa; phylum Nematoda; class Chromadorea; order Rhabditida; family Rhabditidae; genus Caenorhabditis; species Caenorhabditis nigoni. Next base: position 16,475,985 of record CP115866.1, read on the forward strand.
TCTTGAGGTTTTCCAAAATAATACAACCACCAGTTTGTATAGGTTTTCTTGCCGTTTTTCGTCAATCCAAATGTCACAACCGTTGCCAGGAGAATCACAAAAATCATCCCGATGCAAATCCCAAGAATCATGGCCAGAGAAGCAGTTTCCACGTGCTTTTCGATAGTTACAGTTTTGGGTTTTGAGTGTCCGAAAATTTCATCAAAGTACTGTACAAGGGACAAAACAATGCTTCTGGAAGTTCTCAAACGAGTCTGGTAGTTGGAAAATTCGAGGTCTACACCCAGTGAAACGACATCAGAGAAATAGTTCATCGATGCGTTTTTGTCCTTAAGATGAGATTCACGGAGAGACTCTGAAAAGCGAGAATAGTTAGAGGGTCTTCTTATTTTGGACACTCACTAGACAACTGATTCAGGGATGTCCAACTTCCAGAAATTCCAGTTATATCGGCCGCTTCTTCAAATATCTTCGTCATTTCCAAAACACTTTCGTTTCGAATTTTTCCAGAAATTCTTTCAAGTTTCTCTATTTTCCCCAGCATTTCCTTCAATTGTAACGATGGATCCGCCCACTGCGCCACCCCTGCTCTGTAGATCAAAAATTTTATCTCTTCCGGAAACTGTGGGATATTCGTTAAGAGACTTCGTTTCTGACGTATTCTTTCAGCATCTTCTAGGATTTTAACGTTTGCTCCGATGTCTTGGGATAGCGTTTTGGCTTCTTTGAGTGATAAAATCAGATTTTTAGAATCTTTGGAATAGGCAGAGTTGGAAATTTGTTTTATGTTCTTCTCAACAGGAGCCATTTGGGTTTTTACCTGAAAAATGACAAAATTCAGATTTCAACGGAATCGTGCAATTCCAATTTCAAAGACTCACCTTTTCCAATGAATCCAACCATTGATTCATTTCGTCTATAAGAGATTTTCCAGGTAGACCAAATATGGTTTCAAGAAGATTCAACCGTCTGATCATGTTCGATGCATTTAATTTTTTCTTTCTGGAAAATTGAGAATTTTAATTTCTCTGGATAAAAGATTTCAGTTCAAAAATAATTTAGGTCAGAAATTCACTATTTTCGAATCTGAATCAAGTTATTTTCCGACTTCTCTTTTTATTCTTCTAATCTAAAATTTATTTTTTTTTCAGTTTCAGATTGCTCAGATATAAATTCAGCATATTCGGGTCAAAATCTAACGTGTTTTTCTCAATAAGCCGAATTTTCTTTTTTAGTTGCGAATAGAGATCATTTTCATACCCTTTTGGTCCATTTTGACAGTTTCCAGGTTTGAAATTGACTAGTTACCGTAACCACTCAAATAGAATTCCTTCCCAAACCTTCAACTTTGAGCATGTAAATCTCGCTTCCTGAGAGAGATAACGAAAAGTTTTTAATTGGCGAAATGTTTACCATAACATCAAACATATTTTGTTAGTTTACCATTTTTTGATACTTTTTACAGGAAGCGAACTATATCGGTTCAAAGTTGAAAGTTAGGTTTGCCAGTCTATTTGAGTGATACGGTATTTGGCATTTTTCTGTCCAAAAACTCACTTCAGACAATTTGCAATATTAACTAGGTCCATTTCTTTAATTATTTCATTTTCATCTGTTTTCAAGTTTCCTTTAATCCTTTTTGTTCCTTTCTTCATTTCTTTCATCTTCTCCACCAATTTTGCAACGTTTTCTAAAGTCTCAAAAAAGTCCAAATTAGCTAGAGGCTCCAAATCTTGAACTCGTTTTTGCACTTCGTCTACTCTGTTTCTTATCCAATTGAAAATTTCCAAAGCTGGCAATTTTTGTTTCGTACCGTAGTCGATCTCATCTGTTACATCATTTAAAAGATCCATGTAATATCTCAATGCATTATTGTTAGGTGTCGCCTTGGAAAGTAAATGATCATTGAGATGTGAGAGGTCTATAGAAACTTCGAAAAACTTTCGAATCACTCTTTCAGTTGCAGACATCCCGTCTTGATATGTGCTGAAATGTGACAAATCCAGTTTTGATTTTTGAAAACATTCTTTGATTTCACTTTTCCATTTTCCCAGAATCGTTAGGTCTTGATCTTTGAAACGAGCAACCTCGGCCATTTTTTCAACGCCTAGATAAAACTCAATGTGTACACTTTTCGAATTCATCAATTCTCGCCATTTTCCTAACAGAACCAGAGCGCTTTTCATGATTTTTTGAAATGGTTTGAGTGCATTTTCGAGATTTTCGGTGCTCGCTCCCTTTGCAATCTTTCCCTTGAACCACGACGAATTGAGGTCGCTGAAAATAAGCGAATTTAAAAAAGGGTTATTGGAGAAATCTTGAAAAAACAGATTCCAATAAGCTGGAACTTTTAAACATATGAATTTCAAAGAATTTTCTCAAAATACTCACTCGAATACTTTTAAATAATCGTCTGTCCCTTTAAATCCAATGAAATTCTGAGTATCCGACGCACTCCTATCATACATCAGTTCAACTGCGTCAAAGAGACTGTTCATCGTGGATTCCAAACTTTTCGGACGATTTTTTTGGTCCCATATTGTTTTAGTCTGTCCAAAAATGACCGATGCCTGGTTGATATATTCAGGGATCCCATTGTAAGTTGAATCGTAAGAACCAGCAAATTGAAAAGCGAATTCCAACAAGTTTCTGACCGGCTGGTATTGCTTGCTCATTTCCAGAAGTTTCTGATTCTCCAGAATCTTCTTTTCCAGAACTTCAGATCCATTGAGACAATTTCGAATGGTACTTGCTTGCTTAGAGAATTCCTCGATTATAGGTTTTATTTTATTGTCATCGGGAATAGACAGAGAGAAGAATTTTCGAAATTCCAGAAGATTCTTATGATCTATTTCAGCGCATTTCGTCTCGAAAATCGGATGGCTTTTTATAAGCTTTGCTTCATTGATCAGTGTCGAAGAATGGATTCTGCTTGAATTTTCAATTTCAGAATTTTGAAGCCTTTCCAGAAGAACGAATGGATGTCGAATTCTGACTACATCTTTTCGTGCATTCGCTCTCTTTTTAAGGATAGGGAACAGTTTCGAATGCTCCAGATGAATTCGATTGATTTCATTTTTCGCCGTTGTGATATTAAAACTCATCAGCTGATTGAATTCTTCGGTTGGAATATGAAGAAAATCGGCTAGAAAATCTCGAACTTTCATCGATTTTTTAATGGTTTCAGATTGGAGATAAATTGCATTAGTGATACGTGAGAGAATCCGGAAGTCTTCGGAAATAAGATGAAGAGAAGAAGACGGTGGAGGTGTTGGTCGGGTTGTGGCTGAAATTGTTTAAATTCCCAATAAACGTTATTGTCAATTTAGTAGATCAATGTGATCAGCTATCGTAAACACTTCGATAGAAAAAATGTCTCAATTTGGGTTCATTTTGACACTTTCAGAAATCTACTATTTGCCGTTGACACTCTAATAGAATGCCCTCCCAAACCTTATAATAGTCAAACCTTATAAACCTTACGATAATACCTAAAATCATGAAATCGGGTTTTCAAAGCTCAACATTGAAAAAACAAAAAATATCTGAATCAACAAATTCCGATTTTCGGAACCAAAAATTACGAATTTCCGACAAGGAGATAGTTTTAACATGAAAATATGAAATTTAGAACTTGAAATTCAAGATTGTTGATCTAGAAAACATCATTTCTCTCAAACCAGAAAAAATAAAAGGGCTCTCGCACTGTCCAGTTTGAGCTGATTTTTCTTGGCTACTGTGCCATATATCAAAAATTTGTCAACTGATAAAATATTTATCTTAAAATCAGTAATGTTCTATCAGTTGACAACTAAATACCTTTGACAGAGGCCGAGATAAACTGGCTCAAAGTAAAAAGTTACGAGTATTACAGGTGTTACAGTAAGAATCATTTTTCCGGAAAACTCACCGGTTTCCACAGTAGCTCCCAGCAAAACTGCCATCCAAAACGCGCGAAAAATCAGACGACCCATAGTTGAATTCGGATTATTTTTCTTGAATCTTATGCTCTGAAAACTTGAACTGTTCAAAATTTTAAAAAAAGAAGGCACCAGAAAATTTAGGTTTTTAAAAGTCTTCTCTGTATACTGAGTGCCAGCTACCGTCTCTTCCACATAACAAGAAGAAGGCGCATCACATCTGACCTAGAAGATCACGCGGGAAATTCAAAAAATCGCGCTGAGCTTTCAAAATTCTTTATTTTACGCATCTTATTGATCTCTCACTGGGATCTCTCTCTCTCTCTCTCTCTCTCTCTCTCTCTCTCTCTCTCTCTCTCTCTCTCTCTCTCTCTCTCTCTCTCTCTCTCTCTCTCTCTATTTTTTTATCTGTAATGCCGCGTTCAAAGTGCCTCCAGGAACTGGAAATTGCGTCCAAAGCTGCAAATTTTTCCAGATTTTCCTGGGACTTAAAACATCGATTTTCCTCGTTGTAGTTGTGTTATTTTTCCGAGATCTGCTGTAAATCAACAGGAAACTTTCTTTTTTGGACCTCTCAATGAATTCGAAGAAAAAACCACAGCAACAACGAGGAAAGTTGAAGTTTTAAGTCCCTGGAAAATCTGTAAAAATTTGCAGCTTTGGACGCAATTTCCAGTTCCTGGAGGCACTTTGAACGCGGCATAATGAGACTATTATTAGTGGATTTTTTTAAAATTTTCATAAAATTCGAAATTGTGATTTTATTAAAAACAACGGTATTACAAAAATCATATAAAAGAAAAACCAAACAAATTCAGAAAAAAACAGAACAAATTAGTGAACAAAATCAGTGTCGTTTCGGTGTCAGATACTCTTCGCGCTTCTTGATGACGTCGTCCTTCAGAATTCCCAAATTCTCGTGTGACGACTCCAAATAGCACAGACGACGTCGTCCTTTGACGAGAACACGGGCAGTGGGGCCGAAGTTTTCGGCGTACCATGTTGAGGCGAGGATACAGAAGATTGTGCCGATTATCTGAAAAAAGTCATTTTTGAAACATTTCAGAGGAATGCGGACATCTGGACTAACAGATAGACCTCCTAAAGAGGAAGCTTCGGCTAAAAACTTGACATGTTTAGAATCAAATTTCGAAAATTCAGCGAAAAATCATACTTTCAAGACTTGAAACTCACAATAGCCGCAATCCAAAGTGCTAAGTTCCAGACGTTGGTTTTCGCGAACACATCGCCACCACATTTGACACAAATCGCCAATTCGAGGACACAAATCACGACGAACACCCAGGATTGCATTCCGACTCGACGCGTCAGAGGATCCGTTGAGAACACGTAGAATTGTCTGGAAAAGGGATGTGTTGGAGGTGGTCTAGAGAATGGGAGAAAAGTTAGGCCACTAGAATGATGACCTGGAAATCCTTGTGGAGAAATCCAGGTCGCGATGGTAGTCTGGAATGCTGACGGGTTAAATTAAGCCTTCCTGGCCTAGAATCCCAAAACAGCGGATCTTGAATTTCTCTTCCATTTTAGAAGGATCATTCACCTAATAGTGGGAGCGGCGATGACAGCAATCAGTATAATCCTCCAAAAAACCACCGGATGCTTCGTATCGATAGCGAAGATGTGCTTGATGAAGAATGTGTTCAGTTCGGCGAGCTGCATAGGATTACTGTAGTTTCATTGGACAAATTCAATCTTACCAGCCAAAACGACACCAAAAACGTGAGAAGAAACGTTCGACGGAGCGCTTTCGAGAACGATCGACTGTAGAACCAATCGTATCCACTCCAGCTGGCGGGTGTGAATTGAAGAGCGAATCGCTTCATTTTTCCACGACGCGTTTTGATGTTCCTGGAAAAAAGCGGGATTTTCAGCTATTTTATGCGAAAAGAACGCCCAATTTTCAACATAAAATCTCAAAGTTTGGGGGTTTTCGGTTCAAAAAAATCCAGAAAACTAACCTGATACTTTCCCAGTGAAACTGTCGCATTTGAAGGAATTCGCACAGCTTCATTCCGACGTAAATTCCAATTCCGTTGCACAGAAGGACATCGAGAATCAGTGAATCCCACCAGCACTCGGCGAAGTTCGGTAGAAGATCGATGAACATTAACTGAAAAAAAAATCCAAAAATTCAAATTTCCCGCCGAAAACCCCCTACCTCTGTGAATTCCCATATAATCGAAATGAACCAGCACAAGACCCAGTGTCTCAACAACAACGTCTTCATGATCCATCCCGTAAAATGGGAGAATGCGAAAAAATCCACGTGGCTCCAGATTTTGTCGAACGACAAATCCCAACAATCCGATGCATACTCCTTTTCCTCAAGCGATTTTTGACCGAGACCTTCTGGATCCAACCATGTTAGAATCTGGATAAAAATAGGAGACGTTTCAATTTTTCGATAGTCAAAAATGTTTTTGATACATCAAAATTTGTAGAAAATATGTAGATTCCTATATCATCAAATAAATACATCAAAAAATTCGCAAAATTTCGAAAAATCACTTCAAAAAGCAAAAAAACCGTAGTTCTCGTCACTTTCTGGAACTATCTGGAAGATTCTCGAATTTGCTTTTTGAATTCCCACCAATACTGAAAACTAGGAAAAGTTCGCGATTTTTCGAAAGAAAAATTGATTTTTTCTTCGATAATTTGCTAAATTTTTAGACCTTTTTAGGTTTTTCAGCTATTTTCAAAAGCTATTTTTCGATTTTTCCGAAGTTTTTGTCTGAAATTTGACTCGATGGTGTTCTTGACAAGACGATTACTGTAGATTACTGTAGAAAATCTTGAAGTTTGTAGTTTTATTGCCCACACAATCACGTCAAAAAATAACTACAGAAGGAGGAAATATGTTTCCTACAGTAATCTACAGTAATCGTCTTGTCAAGAACACCATCGAGTCAAATTTCAGACAAGAAATTCGGAAAAATCGAAAGAGAGCCTTTGAAAATAGCTAAAAACCTAAAAATGTTTTAGTTTTGCAAAAAATTTAACAGAAATCGCAAATTTTCAGTCTAAACTCGAGAACCTTCTAGAAATATCGAGAAAGGGACGAGAATTGAGATTTTTCGCTTTTTTAGGTGATTTTTCGAGGTTTTGCGAAGTTTTTTGAATGTAAATTCACCTTCTTCAAGTCCTCATAATTCTGAAATAGTGCGAATTGCAGTACAATGACATAAATGACAGATAATCCAAAAATGACACGCCAAAGAATTGGATGCGGACGAATGAACGGTCCGTTTGGGAATGTGAGAGCACTTATCAACAGGAAAAGAGCCCCGGCGCCCAAGAATCCCTCGTAGTAGTTTGTTTCGGTCGAGTTGTCGGTTTTTCTGAAATAAAAACGGTGTTTTTTCGAATTTTTAGCTGTTCTGTTGGTCAGTTTGTCCAGATGTCTGTTTTTTTTGGGATTTCAACGATTCTAGGGCTAAATACTTTCAATTTCAGCGACATTCTCACAGAAAAATTATTTGACATGGTTTTTGCCCTCATTCTGGTTGTCCGGAAGTCCGTGTTTTGGAATGTTTCAGCAATTTCAGTTCTACTAACCCAGCCGCGGCCTTATAAATGAGACAGGCGATGACCAGGACAAGAACAGTGATACTATGCGGTTTGTAGAATTGATCCATCGTGACGTCATCGACAATCCGCTCGTTGATCATATCGAAATGCTTCTTTTCCAGCTCCACACGATCCAGACATGTCGAAATTTTCCGTTCGCTGAAAATTTGACACTTTTGGGATTTATAACTAGATTTTTGAATATTTGGGTGATTTTTAACAGGAAAATGAGTGCAAATAAGCTAAAAAGCACGAAAATTAATCTAAATTAATTGTTTTGAATGAAAAACAGTTCGAATTCCAAATTTCGAGAAAAAATTCCGTACGGCGCATGACGATTGTTTTCGCCATCAGTCGTGAATCCCAGCGTTTCATCGTAATACAGAATATCCTTTGTTTGATCTTCACCGCTCATCGACGTTGAGCGTTGCCTGAAAATTTGAAAAATCGAAAAATATAAGTTTTCGCAGAAAAATGGTACCCAGAGTGCATGCGAGGCAGTTCAAGGATTGAATCGTCGCTGTCATCGGAATCTGACATCTGAAAATTAAAAAAAATGCGATAAAGTAGCGAAAATAGAGCGAAATTTGAAGAAAATCGAGTGAAAAAATTGAAAATTTTTTCAATGCATTTTAACTTCCGCACAAATGCACAACTTTTCCGGTTACTGTAGGCCCGTTTTATAAATGATTGACCAGGCTGATTTTCAGCATTGACTGCTATAATTTTAATGAAAAAAGTATTATTAGATATTTAACTGATTGTTTCTATTAAATTTAAAAAAAACATTCACTTGCAAAAACTTTGTTTTCAATAAAAATTGAAGAATACGACAAAATGCACAACTTTCTACCGTACCACTAAACGAACTTTACAACGAAATATGGGGTTTTCAGCTGAAAAAAATACTTTCATTCAGTGTTTAATGAAGAAGAATGCAAAAATATCGGTAATCCTTGACTAATCCTTTTTTCAAAAGCAAACAAATTTCCACATTATTCCCCCTTGTTGTCCGTAGCAACCATGTGAATCACCTGCTTTCTTTTCAAAAAAGAATCCAGTAAAAAAAATAATTTTATTGCCAAAAAAAATGTTTATACCCAGAAATTTCACAAATAGAAGAGAAAAAGAGCCAAAATAAATACATTGAGAACGAGAATCTAAGAAACCTGTATTCTATAGGAATTGAGCAGAAGATGTGTGTTCTTAAAAGAGGTTCGTCGATTTCCCGGGCGGCACAAAACGGATTTTACGGTTGCTCGATAGGTGGTGCTCATTACACAATAAACGATGAATGAAGTCAGACAGTTAATTAGAGACATCAGATCGAGAACCTGTAATTTTTTCAATGTCAAATTTGAATTTCCCGGGGTCGTTTAGATTTTTGTGGACTTTGAGAAATTGAAAATTTTGTCAGATTCAGAATCTTTATCAAAACTCAGTCTAGATGCACAAAAAATGTCCCTCTAGCGCCAATCAGAGTGTTCCGGGTTACTGTAGCGTCAATAGTACGCAATCACCCTACCAAACATCAAACCCGACGACACTTTGGAAACCGACTCTGTTGAATTTCAAAAACTGTATTCTCACCTCTCCAACATTTACGTATATCATAGTATGTACATGTGTAGGATAGATAGCTGATAGGATAGCGAGTAGACCTTGTGGCATTTCGGTGCATAGAAAAACGACAAGCATAATGATGAGCATCAATGTGGTACGGTCGATAGACACGTTTCGGCATTGGGACACTTTTCGGATCCTTCTGGAAACTCTGAACATTAGCAATAGAGCGGGTTTTCTAAAATAACAACTTACGGTGATGATTCATCCCTAGTGGTATTTGTGGGCGTGGCTGATGTTGCTAGAAGTTGAAATTCCTCTTTTTCCCGTTTTTCGCCTCTCAGGATTTTTCGTTTTTCACTCATTTGAACTAGTTTGTAGATTAAAGCAATTGTGAACCAGAGGATTAGAAGACATGGGAGAGCCTTAAAGAAGTTCTGTGTGTCGGTTTGTCTGGATGTCCTTAGATTACCTTGAACATAACTCCAGTGATCCATAAATTGACTCTAAACAGTGCACACCCGTTGATTGATGTCTCATCCAGTTGAACAGTGTAGAGTCCTTCGAGCTGGAAAAATCAAGTTTTGAAATTGATAATGTTAAGTCTTAATACAAAGATGTGTTAAGTCTAGATGCAAAATTGGAGTTTCTAGCTCTGTGTTGAGTTTCTCGGGTTACTGTAGGTTCCAGGAGTCAATTCCATTTTTTCGTACCTTCAACTATAAAAATTTTTGTCAGTGTCGTAATCTACACAACATTTTACTCTTGGTGCAAAAAAGTTTGGCTCTCTAGCTCAATTTCGAAGATGTTAAGATTACTGTAGCTCCGAAAGTCCGGAAGCCCCAAGTTTCACGACACTTTGGGTAGATCAAATTGGCTATAGGGATCTCTAATCTGGCATTCAAATTCCATCAAAACCACAACTAACCTTTAACTCTCCACCAATTGCTTCTGTTTCATTGATTCCTATCACATCCTTCACGGGCACAATTTTATGGACCATTACTGTTGGAATAGAGATAATTGACACAATTAGTGCCGTAAAAATCAAGATCTGTTTCAATGCTCCATGATTAATCCATTTGGCATCCAGACGGTCCAAAGCGGTCCATCTTATGTAAGCCATAATTACAGATAAATAAAGAGCAGTTGTATGAAGAGCAATTGATGATGTGACATGGGTGATAAGAAATATCAGCCAAGGATACGAATATCCTATTGTAGTTGCTGGAGAATCGAAAATTCGGAATCGTAGAATGTAGATGAAATAGGAAGTCATTGTGATAATGTCACATATTGACATGGCACACAGTAATGCATTGATTATGTACACTCGCATTGCTTTTCTCCTGCAAAAATTGGGTTTTATTCGTTTTAAGCTCCTAATTCGGATTCCCCATAATTTTTTTGGTCTAGTTGCGGAATTTGAGCTTTCTAGCTCAAAGTGTCGTAAGGTTTGTTGTTTGGGAAAGTGCTTGCGTACTTTTGAGGCTACAGTATCCCACAAAATCTCAAATCGACGCTAGAGAGTCAAACTTTTTTAGTTCTAGGCGGAATTTTTGTGGGTAATCCGAATCTGATATTCAAATTCTGAATTTTAAGTTCTTAAACCCGAAAAGCTTACGTCAACACATAAAAGTGTAGACTGTTGAGGAGGACGCCGACAAAACACACGAAAAGACATAGGTACCGGTGAAGGACTGTGTATACTCTGGAAGATAAACATGGTTTAGAATTTTAAATTGAGTTATCAATAGAGCGCATATTCAAAAACCCACCGACTAAATGCGACCAACTGATCAAAGAAGAAAATGGTATTGTTGTTCTCCAAATCGAACAATGGTAGATCTTGAGTGCACATTTGACACTTTTAGGGCATTCCTGGAAAATTGAAGATTTTGGAAAACGAGAAAAACGGACGAAAAGGAGTGAAGCCTTGAGATTATAAGATTTTTATTAGCAAATTCAAAGTCCTCACAAAATTTGAGTCTAGACTTTAAAAAGTTACAGTGTCTAGCGTCATTTTGGTTTTTTCGGGTTACTGTAGTTTCGAAAGTACGCAGACACAGAGGTTTTGTTGAGCTAGAAAACTGGAAACTTTGTGCTAGACTGAAATCAAAATGAGCAATTTGGGTATCTTAATTGAATTTAATGAAAATCATTTATGAGAGCAAAAAATGAAGATAAACCGTATTTGCTCTATTGAGCTCAATTTATCTTGATTCCTATGAAAGACATCAAGAATCTGTCAATTGATAAAATAATGGTGATATTATGATAAATATTTTGTCAGTTGACATATTTTTGATATCTTTCGAATGAACCGAGATAATTGAGCTCAAAGTTCGCGTATAGGGGAGCAAGTACCGTAATCACTAGGAAAGGTCACAAAACCAAGAAAAGAACAAGTGACGAAAAAAATGAGAAATCCTAAAAAGGATGTATAAGTGGAATGGAGGAAGAATGTTCCAGGAGGTACTAAAGAGGGGAAACATGAGAGAAAATGGAGAGAAAAGTAGGCGGAATAGGGGGAAGGAGCATTTCAAAGTTAAACGATGTTTCGCAATGACAACTTGACAGCAATGGAACACGAAAAACTCACTATTTTGTAGATTTTAGGCACTTGAAATTTTTTTTGCAAGAGAGTATTAATTCAATTAGGTTAGAATTCATATTTCAATTCGGAAGCACTTTTTCTAGATGTTATAAAACTCTACGTATCAAAAAGAACTATATTCTTGTTTAGATTTGGCTTTTGATTTTCGAAAAGTTCGATCAAAAGCAATTTCGAATTATTATCTAAAATTCTGAAAGTTTTCCAAAGTTCATTTCACAAAATTCTATGCAATTTAAACCAGGAAATAACTATGCATTGCTGCTGCTATTTAGCAAAACTTTCAAATGCAAAACATAAGAAGAAAAAACTTCCAGTAATTTCAAAATTCAAAAATCAGAAGAACCGGAAATGCTATTTCCTTAGCTTTTTAATCCTCAAAGTTCTTAGAGATTTTTTGGAGTGGGCGTATGCGTAAGAACAGACTGACATGGCAGGTGGAAATTTTTCAGGTGGAGTAGAATGGAAAAAGTTCAAATTTGGGGAAAACTAAATATGAATTCAGATTCCTCTTAGAATTCTAGTCTAGAACCAAAAAAGTAGAATTTTCTAGCGTTGATTTCAGATTTTTGGGTTACTGTAGTTCCAAAAGGTTCGCAAGTATTAGATTTTACGACACGTCGAGCGAGCTGTTTGAAAATTTCAGATTAGACCAAATAAGGGATGGGAATTCTGAATTCGCTAATTAAAATACTTCAAAAAGAGGGCTTTATGATATTCTGAGGGTCGGAAAAAAATAATTCAAACGTTCAGATTGGATATTCGGGACAAAAATTCAAATGGTCACAAATCATGTTTTTTTTTTCATTCATTGTTAGATCACGATATTACTCATAAGGCCTGAAAATTTTAGAACTTCCCCACGGACAGCTGAATTTTTCATACGTTTTAAGGGGAACTTATGAACTGTAAATGTCTGGAATCAAAGAATGTTATTATTAGAAGTACTAGGAGAATTATAGAATGGTATTTCAGATTTTTTTGAAACGAAAAAGTATAAATTTCTTTTTCAAAATAGACCAAAAAGAAAATGATTTTCTAGGGATCCAAATGTTTATTTCACTTTCCCCTTTGTCTGTTTTGCCGAAAAGAAGAAAAAGAGTCCTAAAATAAAAATAAGCAATAACTCAAAGTTTTACGACTTTCCCCTTTTTATTTTGAAAATAACAAAGAGAGCAAGGGACCTCATTTATGAAAAAAAAAGTAGTAAAAAATACGGAGTCTAGAAAGTAATATTTTGGTTGGAAAAAGTTTCCAAAAAAGATTTATGGATCATAAATTATAGTTTGGGTTATAAGAAATCGAAAGGCAATTTCCAAAGACTCCGCCCACTTTTCAAATAGGAGGAGACTTCCCAAAAAATGTAACGATTCAGATTAGATATCACTTTCAAACGTCTCAATTATCACATTTTCAAATTTCTTGGAAAATTTCAGTCTAAAATTTGAAAATTTGGAGTGTCTAGCGTTATTTTAAGTTTCTCAGAGTACTGTAGCGCCAATAGTACGCAAGCATTGGATTTGACGACAAGATTGGAATTTTCACATAAAACAGTTTTTTAAAGACTCTGATAATAAAACTAGTTTCCGAAACTTTCGAATTAAAAAAAAACAGCTAAACCAATAAATCACAGACATATGTTCTCTTTCTGTTTGTAATTTGACCAATTTGAAGGTTATATTTCAGAAAAATGTGTACATGTGTTTGAAAACAGAGAAACAAAGTTTTTTTCTGCAGAAAAAATGATGAAAGATGGGATAAGTGAATATGAGAACATATGTTTTTCCTTGGAACCAAAGTTCAGAATTTTCTGAAAATTGGCACGTTAGACAGCAAAAATTCGAAGCCTTTGTTATCAAATTCAGCTTTCCCACAAAAATTTAGTCTGTAATCAAAAAAATTAAGCTCTCTAGCTCTATTTTCAGTTTATCGGGTTACTGTAGCGCCAAAAGTACGCAAACACAGAACATCCGAATTTACGACACTTTGAGCTAGAGAGCTGAAAATTTGGAATCAGACTAACAAAGGGATGAGAAATTCAAATTTGCTAACGCAAAATCATGAAAATCACAAATTCTAGATGATTCTGAAACTACACGTTTTAAGGTCAAAAAAACATTCTAAGTGGGTGAGTCTCTTGTGCAAGACAAGAACCTAATAAAGTTTGCAAACAAGCAATAAAAGGGGAGGAAAAAAGTTTTTTTTTTCATTTTTTCTTCAGAAAAAGAAGGAGAAGAAGAAGACGTGTTCATCTTTTTCCTGTCCTTTTCCTTCCTATATTTTCTGGAGAAGAACAAGTCCAAAGTTTGAAAAAAAGGGCAAAAGAATGGAGGTTAGAAAAGCAGGGACGTCTATTTTAATAGCTTATTCTTTTCCTATTTATTCCGAAAAAATTGGAAGAAAGGGATATAATTGAACGAGTGGAATATGAGAAGAGCCCAGAGAAATGGAGTCAATTAAATATATTCTTCGAACCTTCTTTTTTTTGTAGAAGCATCAAAACTCAAATTTCTGCTTTTTCAGATTTCCAGCTTATCTAAAAGTTCATTAATTGAGATTAGCGGGTTCGGATATCCCATCCCACAGGTCTAAATGTAAAAATTTCAAAGCGCAAGCTCAACGTGTCGTAAAATTCAATGCTTGCGTACTTTTGGAGCTACACTAATTCTCTAAAAATGTGAAAAATAGCTAGAGAGCTCAATTTTTCGATTTAATACAGAAATTCTGTGAGAAAGTCAAATTTAAGATCAAAATAAGATTTTTCAAGATTAGAAATGTTTTTTTTTGTAAAATTATAATTTCCATCATGTAGCTTTTTTCTGAGATCTTCTAAATCCTCGAAAACCAAAAACCCATTAAATAATATTTTTTGGCTCCGCCCCTTTTGTGTTCTGTTCTCCTGAAAATAAGTACCCAAGAAATAAGGAAGCACCTGTCTTTAACAAGAAATATTTTGACATTTTTAGAAAATTCTTGAATTACGAACTTCTTTTTGTATGTTATAGTCTTTATGTACCTGAATGGAAATCTAACAAAGTGGGTGTAGTCAAAAAAGAAAAAATTACACATATGAAAACTTCAAAATTCATAATTCCTATCCATATAAATATTTTTAAGTTATGCAAAAAGTGGGCGGAGCTTTAAAAATACCAGAAATAGAACATTTTAGCAAAAATTAAGTGTAGCAAAAAATTACGAATTTACGCAATTTCAAGGCTCAAAGAGTGAGAAAAATGTCAAGTTTCGAGCAAAAAAACGACAGACGGCGTCATTCGAAATTAATTTGAAAAATGAGAGGGGGAGAAAGTAGGCGGGGCCCAATTTTAGACATTCACATCAAAAAACAGGAAAATGTCGGAGAACATGAGAATTTCTAAATTTTTAATGAAATATTTTTTGGTTCAGTGATTTTAGACAATTGTATAAATTTTTCTGGATTTGCAGAAAAAATCAGACTTTCGTGAAATTTTGATTTCTCTGAACTTCTGATATTCTGTAATTTTCTGAAATAACTCCAAAAAGCTTGAAATTTCTGAACCTTTGAATTTATGGATTCTCAGTATTCAGAACTCAAAAAATAGGAATTTCAGGTTTTCCAAGTCTTAAAAATTCTTGAAATTATTTTTAGCAGCTCAATTTTGTTTTGTTTTCTTCCAGACTGAAAATTTTAATCTAGTCTGAAACGGAAGAAAAAATAAGGAAGTTTTCAGGGATGAGTAGTTCTTGGAACTTTTTCTGACGGATTTTGTAGGGCGTTTTGAAAAAATTTAATTGAAAAAACCAGGTAAACAAAAGTACCGGGAAGTTTTTTTGAAACTAGAAAATTTTGAAATTGGAATGTCTCTTCCAACTTCCAACTTGCAATTTTAAGTTGAAAAGGAAAAAATTAGGACTTCTCTAGAAAATTGAATCTTTGAAAATTCTGAGAAAAAATTTAGAGTGGTTCGTACTTTTCTGGAATAGGGTAGGAGAGAAATACTTGAGATTAATCAAATTTTCTGGATTTTTTGTAAAAAAAAAAGAAAAAATTCCAAAATTAGAATCGAAAGATCCTTCTGTCAGAATCTGGAAACTTCAGAATTCCACAGTCTTGGAACTTCAGAAACTCATGGATTCGAGAATTCGGAATCTTAGAATCTTAGAATCTCAAAACCTTGGAGTACAAGAAACCAGAATCTCAAAAATTCAGAAATTCAAAATCTTGAAATCTCAGAATCTTAAAATCTCAGAATCTCAGAATCTCAGAATCTCAGAACCTCAAAATCTCAGAATCTAGATATCCAAAAAATCAAAAAATCAGAATTTCAGAAATTTCAAGAAAATGTGACAAAGTGATTGACACATTTATCTTCTTTTTTTTCCTAGTAACTAAAAGAACAATAAAAAGTAAAAAGAAGAAAAAAAAGAAAGTGTCAGGTGTACTTGTGTTGGGCTCGCCCGGAGCAACATAGGATACAATTACTTCTTCTCCTTCTTCTTTTTTTGAGGAATCCGCAACTTTTTCTTTCCCGAACAGAAGAAGAAAAAGAAAAAAAGATGATATGCGGGTGAGGGTGGGAAAAAATAAGAAAACTTTTTTTTGGAGCATAACACAAAAAATATGGGAACCTAATAGATGCTCTGATTGGCTCTAAGGATGGGGTTTTTGCTGGAAATAAGGAAAAAACTGGAAAATGGGAAGATGTCAGAAAAATTCAAGATTTTTAACATCATGAAAACAATTAAAAAACTTTCGCAGTTTTTTTTTGCAGTCCGCGGTAGCAACTTTCAGATTTTTTCAGAAAAAAATAATTTTAGAGTTTTTGAACTAGATTCCCGAAAAAAAAAACAAAAATTCTGAAATTTCAAAATCCTTGAAAAAACAAGGATTTCTCTTAATTTATATATGTTTTCGCTACGTGCGATTCTCAAGAAAAGCCCCCAAAAATTTCTAGTGTAGACCTCATAAAAATAGTCATTTTTCTTTCAAAACGGAAAAAAAATTGGGAACAAAGAAACAATTGTTCTTCTTCTTTAGTCACATGTATGAATATACTTTTTTTCTCTGTAAAAATTTACATAAAACGGAAAAAAAACTGTATAGAGAACTTTAGAGAACACTCACTTTTGAAAAATATGGCAGCCTAGAAAACCTGTATTTTTTAATGAGAAACTTGCTCAGTTCTGGTAAAATTGACAGATTTTCATAAATTTTAAACAAAAATGTGTCGATTTTTTTAATGAAACAATTACTGAAAAATATCCGGAAAATAGAAGCCCCTCTAATTGAAGGACCCCTGTAATAGAAGGGCCCTCCGGAGGTACCTTGGAAAAGTAGAAAGGCCGGGCCTTCAAATACAGGTTTTACGGTATCTAGACCACATCATCTACAAAAAGAGTTAATCTAGAATTCAGGAACAAAAAGCGTTTTGTTCTTCTTTCAAAATATTTTATTCTATGAAAAAAAAACGTTTTCAACCCGAAGCTAAAATAAAATAAACTTTTAGAGCAACGACGGAAAAAAGTTTGGTCCCGAAAAATTCGAAATTCCGGATACCCCCATTTTTTTCCAAAATTCCCATCATTCTTTTTTCCACATAGTTTCGAATCATTCATGTGGAAGAAAAGGAGAAAAGGCTTCTTTTTATATGGAAACTGGAGGGAAAATCGGAAAAATTCGAAAGTTTGGAATTTTGTATTTTGTATGGGACTTCAGATTTTTCTTAAACTTAAAATGTCCTATAGCTATTGAAAGCCTATTTTCAGGTTTTTTAATTGAACGTTTCGATATTGAAGTATCAATACAAGTATAGTATACTCTTCAACATCAACTGGACTTCAATAATTTTGATTTTCCGACTTTAAAGGCGCATGAAGGGGTCAAAATTCAAACAAAAATTGAGGAAGTGGGTCATGATTATACTCATTTCAAAGCTCTTTACGTAAAAAACTCGAAAATTGAAATTTAATGTGAATGTATACAAAAGTAAGAAAGTTATGAGCTAAAAAATATTTGGAACAATTTTTAATCTAAATTTTCAAAATGTTGAGTTTTTTTTTTCTCTCCCAAAAAAACTATACGATTTTTTCCAGACAGGGAACCCAAAAAAATAATAATGGCTACTACGTTTTTTTCCGTCTAAAAATAGAAAGATGAGAGAAAAAAGAGGAAAGGTAAACAGAAGTAAAGAATGGGGAAGTGAACGGAAAAAATTGGTTCACAAATTGGATAATGGATTGATGGAGAGGGAAAGGGGCGGAGCTTACATACTCTTATAATTAAACCTAGGGGCATCGAGAGACTAGTCAATATTTATTGTTGTATAGTTTAACGACTTGATTGTGACAAAAGGGGCGGAGCTTATTCTAACAACTAGCTCTAAATGTCAGAGGGCGGAGTCTAATAGCACTTAAAATAATTGGTGTTTTTTGACCGGATATTTGTAGGGCGAGTTTTTATTCAATTAGACCCATTTTGTTTTTTTTCTATTTTCGAAATTTTAGGGCATTAGTGTTAGGACATCAGAAGTCAAAATCTGGAAGTTTATAAACAACTGAAAAATTGGATAATTTCGAAATGTTCCAGAAATTCCAAAAAATTCGAATATTCCGAAGAATTCAGACGTTCAAGTTCAGAAACAGAAACAATTTTTCAAGTTTTAAGGAAAAAAAAAATTGCAGAATTCAGAATGTTTTTTTTTCGATTCTCGGAAGTTCTAAATTTTCGAAATTTTGGTTTGTGTAACACCATCTCAAGACTACTTGAAAATGTTCCCAACTAGAGTATCTTCTAGAAATTTTGTTTGGATTTTTGGTCCCAACTTCTTATTCTCGTCTACCAAATCTAATTTTTTTTTCCTGTGGACCCGTTTTTGAAGAAGAAGTATGTTCTTATTCATTTTTTTGGAGTGATAGAAAACTATGTATACTGAACTGACAACAAACTTTTTCTCTGAAAATCTAGAAAATTCGAAAATTTCGCGATTTCATCAAAAAGCAAAAAGCAAAAACCAAGTAATTATAGGTATTTTCCCTAGAAAATTCTCGAAACTTATGATGTATTTATGATATAAAATTGTATAGAATCAACTAACATGGAATGACTCCCAAGTGTTACCCTCGAAAAAAATCGAGACCTATATGGTTGAATAGAGCGTAAAAAGTTATCTTAGAATCCAAGAGGAATAGTTGATAAAAATTTTTTTGGGAACCTATGGTCCAAAAAGTACCAAAAAATGGCTGTATTTTCAAAAAATCGTAACTTTGTCGGTTTAAGTCCGATTGTAAAAATTCAAAAAACAGTAGATAGACAAACGACTAAACTTTTGAGTAAAAATTTTTTTGATTTTTTTCCTATCGATTGGATTATTGATTTTTTGGAAAAACCAAAAATTTTTTCAATATCTCAAAAATCCCAAGTTAACTTTTTTCCTCAATATAAACTATGGAAAAAATAATATTAGGTTGGTCCGCCCGGTGAAAGTAGGTGTAAAAGATAATGATCGAATTCGATAATCCAAAACTGATAGGATACCTTTCGAAAATCGTTCATTTCGCCTACATCCACCATATGGACCAAATTAATAACATTTGTTTTTAGTCAGTTTTCAATTTTGAATCGAATGGCACTCACGGTTTTTCGAAATTTGGTCTCGTTCTTGAGTTATGGTCCAAATCAAGAGGTGTCCCATCATCAGTGAATATTTTTATTACTAGGGCCTAATTCAAAATTCTGTTCAAGCCGTTGATAAGATTTTGTCATTTTAAGTATGTTAAAACAAAAGTTTGGCTGTTTCCATCAAGTTTGACTATAGATGTGCCTGTTTACATGTCACACCTCGCCAAAGCAAGGAGTCAGGCTCTAATAATCGTAAATATTTTTATTTCTAGGACCTAAATCAAAATCTTCTGTACAGGCCGTTGATAGAATTAGGTTCTTCTGATTATGTTAAAAAAAGAGTTTGACTGTTTCCGTCAAGTTTGAAGATAGATATGCTTGTTTACATGTCAAAATTTTGATTTTTTTCAAAGTGACGATTTTAAGAAATGGGACGGCATTCGCATAATTGGTGTTAAATGTTGCACAATTTCGTTCCAAACGTTTTAGACAAACAATATACATATAAAAATCACAAAAACAAGTATGCCCCTCATCATACCGGCCGCCGAGGACAACGAATTCAAAGCAGCCAAGTGCCAAAAATCGATATTTTTCGGCACAACTTGTGTGAGCATGATTTCCCCCGGGGTATTGACGAGTGTTTATAGTAAACCAAATATGCTGAATTCGACGGTCATATTGAGAAAAAAAGTTAACTTGGGATTTTTGAGATATTGAAAAAATTTTTGGTTTTTCCAAAAAATCAATAATCCAATCAATAGGAAAAAAATCAAAAAAATTTTTACTCAAAAGTTAAGTCGTTTGTCTATCTACTGTTTTTTGAATTTTTACAATCGGACTTAAACCGACAAAGTTACGATTTTTTGAAAATACAGCCATTTTTTGGTACTTTTTGGACCATAGGTCCCAGAAAAAAATTTTTATCAATTATTCCTCTTGGATTCTAAGATAACTTTTTACGCTCTATTCAACCATATAGGTCTCGATTTTTTTCGAGGGTAACACTTGGGAGTCATTCCATGTAAACAATTTTCTCCAAAAATCAAAAACCTAAAAATCAATTTTTCTAGCTTATCTCAAAATTTCGAAGCAGATAAATATAGAAAAAAAAGTTGTTTCATCATCAACATGATTAGTTTTAAATAGAAGAAACATGAAATGAACCTAATTAGTTTTTTCTGTGGTCAAAAAATTGTGAATAAGAGAAAACACAAAAAAAACGGTCAGATTATTCATATTTTCGGAAATGAAGAATTCAGAAAACTGAATTTTTAATCATTTCTCTGGAAAGACAATTCTGCGAATTTTCCTGTAAAATTGATGACTTAAGAAAGATACAAGGATTTTGAGAATTTGAAACAAAAATCAGGGATAACTACTAAACACTCTAATAGAATGCCCGTCAACTTTGAGCCCATATATCTTGTTTCCTGTGAAAGATATCAAAAATTGGTCAACTGACAAAATGTTTGCCATAATATCAGCTACATTTTATCAGTTAACAACTTTTTAGTAGCTTTCACAATAAACGAGATAAATTGGCTCAAAGTTGAAATTGTAAACCTTTGTTCTACCAGAGTGTATACGGTAACCCCGAATTATCTCGATTTCTAGAAAATTTTTTTCTCAAAAATTCCGTTCTTTTTCGGATTGTTCTAGAAGAAAGGAAAAAACGAGAACGAAGGGGTTATCATTCATGCATAGATGATGTATGTGTAATCTTGGGATCCTCTCCTGACCCTTTCCGGAAAAGAACGAATGGTCCCATGGGACAATATTTTTGGAGGTTTTGCCTGAATCACAGATGTGTACGTTTAAAAAAGTAGGAAAAGTGCTAAAAGAAAGTCTTCCTTTTATCTTTTTTGTTTATTTGAAGATCAAAAAACAATAGAACCATCTTATAGGCGCTTATGGGATCATATGATCTTTCTGAAAAATCTGATGGAGGAAAAAGCGAAAATAGAAAAAGAAAAGTGTAAAATCTAGGACACCATCAATTTTAAATTTTGCTTTGGTTTTTTGTTTTTCGATTTCAAAAACTTTTTCGAGAATAGGAACTTTTTAAGTTTTGAAATTTCAGACTTCAAGCTTCTGGAAGTTTGTGAAAACTACTCTCATGAAAGTTGAATGAAACCACATGCTTTAATCATACTAAAACGTTTTATACGACTGGAAAACTTTTTCTTGTAAAATATATGATTTATTTAATGAAATTGGGGTCAGAAAATCAAATTTTGGATTTTCCCTTCATACCGTAGAACCTGTAATAGAAGGGCTCTCTCACTGCCGAGTTTGAGCTCATTTATCTCGGTATCTGTAAGAGATATAAAAAATGTTTCAACTGAAAAAATGTTTGTATTATTATTCTTAACAATTTATCAGTTGACAACTTTTTCATATCTTTAGCAAGAATCGAGATGAATTGGCTCAAATTTATGAATTAGAGGGCCCTTCTATTACAGGTTTTTTGGCATTTTTTTTTTGGAAAAATAAAAAAAAACCTAATACTGACGAAATATAATTGAAATATGATATTTTAGGATCCGGGTAGTCTCCCGGATACTGAATTATTCAAATTTGGTCCCCCGGAAAATGTGTATTTTGATTTCTTGAATATTTCGAAAAATGGTCCAAATAACTCGTGGGAGGAAAACCAGAAAACTTCGAGAAACAACGATTAGGGTACCAAAAAATAATGAGGGGGATAGAGAAAGAGGTGATGTGGGAAGTGAACTTTTCCAACTACTAATTTGCATATAGAGAAGTTTTTCGCTGTGCTCTTTTTTTTCGTTTGGTGCTCATAAATCACCGGATCTAAAGGAAGTCTGGGATCCCGAAAAAAATAGGCGGTGTGAAGGAAAAAAGATATAAACCCTGGGGAATATATCGATATAATGGAGAAGGAAGTTTTTTGAGACACCTGAAAATTGGATTTATAAAAAATTGGGAGAAGTGTCGAAAAAATGGGGCTAAAGAGTTTTATATAGGTTTGGGAGGAGTATAAACGCAAAAAGACATATTGGCCCTTGGAAGATTTGAACCTATGGCCAATAGATCAACTGCCAAACTCACTAGCCACTAGGCCATCCGAGCGCAAACACCTCCAAAACAAATGGTCCCGGGTTCAATTTCTATCACATTTCAATAGTTTTTTGTATACCGTGAAACCTGTATCAGAAGGGCTGGCCCTTCTATTGTTCAAAGGTACTTCCGGAGCCCTTCTGTTATAGGGGCCCTTCAATTAGAGGGGGGTCCTTCTATTTTTTTGGTAAGTTTTTTCCGAAATTTAGCATCGAAAAACTCGACAAAGTTTTGTTCAAAATTCATGAAAATCTGCCAATTTTCGCCAAAATTTAGCAAGATTTTCATCGAAAAATAGAGTTTCAACAAATTTCTATCAAATTGTGGAGTTTCCGGAATATTTTCCACTGAAAAAATACGGAATTTTGCCCTTCTATTAAAAGGGACCTTCTAACACAGATTTTACGGTATTACGATATACTCAATTTCAAAACCTTCTAGAAAAGTTTTTGGCAGAAGGAGATGAGCAATCCGGAATGTGTCAAAGATTGATGTTTTTGGTGTATGTATACACGCCCACCTAGAAAGATAAATGAAAAGTCACAGGGGAAATAAAACGAAGAAAAACCAGATGTTTTCTTTTTGTCTTTTTGGGGTATTCTTTCTGCTGGACATACATTTTCAATGATTACAGTGGAACATTCCAGAAGAAAACAAAAAGAATGTTTGGGATAAAAAAGATGGAATAGGGGTGGGGAGGGCAACAATCTAAACATAAATTATTCATTGAAACTTGTATGCCAAATACTGGAAAATGGGAGAAAAGAGGACGGGGAGTAAGAACCAATTTGGGGACCAAGGGACCCTCTTTTTTTCGAAATGGGGTCACACACTGTCTGGAGTCGAGACTAATTGGATTATGACTAATTTTGGACTTTTTCAAGAGCTGGAATTCAAATTTAAAGACAAAACATATCACGAATCATGTTTTCAAGTTTTTTGTATTGAAAATTTTTCAGAAGTTTGGAATCCTTTTGTTCAGTACTATTGAGAAAGTTTTTGTTTTTCCGGGAAACAAATAAGATGGAAAAAAACGTTTTCAGAGAAAAACAATTCTGGAACAAAACAATAGATTATTTTTTATGAATTTTAAAAAAAAGTTGTTTTTTTCTGAAACGAATTATTGAGAGAGATCTATGTAAGACCTGTAATAGAAGGGCCCCTTGACTTTAAAATTTGAGCCACTGTTTGGGGGGGGGGTTCCCCTCTCGGTTCCTGTCAAAGATCAAAGATATGAAAAGTCAAAGATATGAAAAGATTTCAACTGATAAATAGTAATCATAATATCACATAGATTTAGTTGACACGTTTTAGATATCTATCATAGGAACCGAGATAAGCGAGCTCAAACTTGACAGTATGGAGGCCCTTCTAATACAGGTTTTACGGTAGTTCAATATTTAGTTGTTGGGTTACAAATTTGATAAAACAAGAACCTTTGAAAAGTTTTGATTTTTAAAAAATGCAAAAATCTCAGAAAAAATATTTTGCACAACAACTTTCGAAGACCAGGTGATTTTTGAAATCCTTTCCTAGACCATCTGCTTTTCAAAATTGACCCCGTGGGACCAAAGTGCTCATTTCAAAACTTCGAAATTTTCGTTTTCCTGAAATATTCCTTTTTCAAAACACCGAAAGCATTTCCCCCCACGGGACCATTCATTCAAAATCGGACCTCGAAATCTCTTGGACTTTTTGTCTAATAAATGGGGTCATAAGATTTTTTCGAAAAGATATGAATTGGGAAAATGTCTACGTAGGCAAAACACTAGCTTTTTTTTCTAATCCAAAAAATGGACCAAAAAGATGAAATTGAAAATTTTCCATCTCCATAAAAAATAAGTGAATTTTCTTCGGTGTGAGTGGAAAAAAAATGAAAAGATGAGCACGTCCCAAAATTCGATTCAGTCGTCACACAATGGAGACAGGAATTCAGGAGACCCCTTTCTAGAATCTTCAGATGACGTCCCCCGTGAAGATGAAGGTTCAGAATACGTGACAACAAAACATGACACGAAAACTCAAAGAGATTCTGAAAATATGAAAAATTGATAGAAAAATCAGAAAAGATAATTTCTTGGAATTTACCAGTTTTGAGAATTACTTTTCCGTTGCTTTTACAAAAGCAAAAAAAGTTCACACTACGAAGAACTGAACACGGGACCATCAGATTCAAAGTCAACACTACTTACCACTAGGCCAATCGAGAGGGGCGCTTTCCGCTAGGCTTACAGCCGCCGCAGCGCCTTGATGGTGTAGTGGATAGTATGGATGAATATGAACCAGAAGGTCCCGAGTTCGAATCTTTCGAAAGCGAAACTTTTTTGGCTTATTTTTTGTGGGTATCTGTGAACTAAATTTCACAGTTTTAAATCTATTAATAAAAACTGTTAAACAAAAAACTTAAGATCTTCGATTTCCAACCACTTCCGGAACCCGATGAATCATGCAAAAAACGAAAAAGCTACTAAAATATTCATATCGAAAAAACTTTGTGTGACAATAGCAAAACCGAAAATTCTATTATTCAAAGCTTTCAAAAAAAAGTTTTTAGGTGAAAAAAGTTCAGAACAACCAAACTCTTTCTTCAAATTCTCGCGTAAACATCCAGCAAGCATAGTGACCTGAACTTGAAAATTCCGAGGTGACAAAGGTGCTGGAGATAAGGATCTCCAGCACAGGGAAAAGCCGAAAGTTGAAAGAGCCTAAATTTATTTTATCAAAGTTCAAAAATCAGTTTCTATCGAGAGTCAACATCGTCCAAATTGTCTCATCAGTGATAATGGACGTAAATTGCAGTGATCAGAATGGAAAACCACCGATTAACGCGTGGGTTTGACAGAAATCATAGGCAAAACTGTTTGACCCAAAAAGGAATTGAACATGAGACGCTCGGATTCAAAGTCATTCCTACTGGCCACTGAGCCGTCGCCCGCCTTTTTAGTGAACGCCAATAGAAACGCCCCCGCACGAGTGACCCGGTTGTTAGTCGCATTGTCTATGAATCTAGAGGTCCCAGGTTCAATTACAGTACTTCCCCCTAAACACTCTGAAACTTCATAAAAACAAAACGCATTTTGAAAAATTTTCGCAATAATTGTTTTAGTTCTGCTGAAGACCCCAAAGACGCCAAAGAGAAAAACGAGTTGCCGCCAATTCTGCGTCCGAAATTCTCGAAATATCGTCATCGACGACGTCGCAACAAAAATAAGTCAACTTCGAAGGAAACCTCAAAAGAAACATCTCGAGAGCAATCGAAAGATGACGATACTACAGCCACA
The DNA here is from genome assembly GCA_027920645.1 of Caenorhabditis nigoni. NCBI lineage: Eukaryota > Metazoa > Nematoda > Chromadorea > Rhabditida > Rhabditidae > Caenorhabditis > Caenorhabditis nigoni. Next base: position 16,501,632 of record CP115866.1, read on the forward strand.
GTAGAGTTCAAGCACGACGGATTGGATAAGAATTCAGAAGACAAGGATGATGAGAAACCGTCAGTCGAGAAACCGGACAAACGCTCGAAAGAAAAATTGGAACCAGAGGATGGTGGACACCGGGATATGCGGAATGAAAGGGAACGAGAACCAAGGGAGAGGGAGGCTGAAGAACCAGAGTGTCGAGAATCTGAGATTCGAATTATAACAGTGGAGCCTGTTGGAAGTGACACGGATGTTCGAAAACCCACAACACCTATAGTAGTCAATCAGGATGATAAAAGTGATGAAAAGAAGAAAAAGAAGGCAGATAAGGCGGATTCGTTGGATGAGGGAGAGAAGAAAAGGTCAAAAGAGTCGAAGAATCCATCGAGAAGAAAAAGATCTGGTGATCAAAAGGTGAAGAGGAATAGTGGAAGAAATCAGCCGTCGGAAGAAAGAAAACGGAGAAAAAGGGCACCAAATCTTTCGGTGAGCTGTTTTTACAACCTCTTAAAAAATTAAAATGTTCTGAGTTTTTAGAAAGAAAGTGTCAATCAAAGTCCTCGCGCTTCCCTTGCGATTCCAGTAAAGCAGAATTCCAAAGAAAATGTGGTCCAGAAAAAATCCAAAGTACCAGCCAACAAAATTTCGGATTCGGCTTCAAAAGTTCAGCCAATTGTGAAGTATCAACAAGCACCACCCAAGAAAAAGTCATTTTTCAAGTCTATTTTCGATAAGACCAAATTCTGGATGCGTAAATCTGATGACGTCGCACAGCCGTGAGTCTGTCTGTCCCAATATCCAGATGTCCCGAAATTTTCAGAACCAAAGAAATGTTGTTCAAGTCATATGTCAATCCGGAATACGATATGAACAATCCTGCTGATTTTGTGCCAGATCCCAGACCTCTTTTCTCAAAAATCGATTGGGAAATTCGTTTGAGAAATTCGAGATGCGAACCGGATTTGGTTTTTATCAATAACCGTCCATTCTGGATTCATCGAACGAATGAGGATGTGATTCCGAAGGTGAAGCTTCTCGGTTTCAATGGATTGGTTGCTCAGCATGAACAAACAAATGGAACATGCTATCTGAAAGTAGGTCAAACGGTTTTTGATCTAGCATATGATTCGAAATGTTTAGGAACTTCCAAAACGAACGTTCTATGATCCCAAAAAAGCGCCGATTGAAAAACTTATTGCTATGGATAAGATGATTGGTGTGGATCCGACAGATCCGAACAAGGAGAAGGAATTACAGAGAGTCACATCTAATACGTTTTTTGGGACATGCCATATGCAGGCGTATAGGATCAGTGTGGAGGGGAAGAAAAAATTGGTAAGGATTTTTCAAAATGGTCTAGGGGACAGCAGCGATGAATGTGGATCTGAATCTCAAAAAGTTCAATTCCATCAGATTGCCAACTCTTTTTCTCTTTTTGCATTTGTGAGAACCCAGAATTTCTACTTCTCGAATCCTCATACTTTCTAGAAAAAATTTTTCCGACTAAAAATTTTGAATTTTTCAGGAAGAGTTTGAAGCCAAGTACGCGAAAGAGGCTCAACAAACCAACGATGCTCCAAAAGTGACCTTTCAGCTATCGATCACCCCACCACCGAGTGTTATTCACCAGCCTAAAGATCCGAGTGTAGTCGAGAAAAGTCTACGTGGAAGTCACCCACAAATGGCTACATATAACAGGTACAGTGGAGCGAACTTGTATTTTTCCAATTCTTAAAATTTTCAGAAAAGAGCGTCCAACCCCAGGATACAGTCGTGTGTTTGTAGCTCGTGACATGGTCCTAGAAATTACTAAAAAACAGTCAAAAATGCAAATTTCCGCATCACCATCCCCAGATTCTCCGAACCCTCCGATCGCCAAAAAAGTGAACTAAAATAATTTTTTTCCGTCATCCCTAAATTTTCTTATGACTCTTTCCCTGATAATAAAGATTTCTTTTCCTTATAAAATTTGTCATAAATTATCTGACGTTTTTTTTTCACTTGACCTGGATTCGGATTTTCAGATTTTCAGATATCCGGATTCCTGTGTGCGTCAATCGAAGTTTGCAAATAGAAAAAATTAAATCATTTTTTGTTTGATCTGGATTTCAATAAACATTTGATCTGGATTTTAGATTACAACCCGAAAACAATTTCAGATTTTCGTCTCGTGCGTCAATGGCAGACTTAGAAGTACGGATTTTGAAAAAAAAGAAGATTGAAAACGTTTTATTTTGATTTGGTGTGTATTTTTGGATTTTCAGAGGATTTCAGAAAGATTTGCAACAATGATCTTGATACGTGCGATGAACCGAAACGCTGGGAGTCTGAAAAAAAACTAAAATCTTTTGAGTTTTCAATGAGAATTCGTGTGAGAGAACACTCGCAAAAAGATTATGACACATTCAGGAAGTTGAACTTGTGACCTTTGATTCATAGAAAACGTTACTAACCATTAGACCATCAGGGAGCGAAAGCAAGGAGTCTACCGCTTGCCTTCTATGTCAAAATACTATCCGTAAAACCTGTATTCGAAGAGCCCCCTTGAATAGAAGGAGGGACCCTCTAGGAGGGCCCCTCTAATAGAAGGGCCCTCCTGAAGGGGCTTGGAAAAATAGAACCCCTTGTAATAGAAGGACTACCGTAGTAGAAGGGTCCCCTGTAAAAAAAAGTAACTACTTCAAAATGTATCTTGACACTATTTTTTGATAAAAAAACTTGCTCAACTTTAGTGAAATTAAGAGAGTTTTCATGACTTTTGAACGAAAGTTCGTAAACTTTTCCCGAAAAAATAGAAGCTCTAATTGAAAGGCCCCTGTAATAGAAGGGCCCTTCCGAGCTACATACCTTGGAAAAATAGAAGGGCTGACCCTTCTAATACAGGTTTTACGGTAAGCAGCCATGGTGGATCAGAAGGTCCCTGGTTTGACTCTTCGACAGTCCTATTATATTTTGAATGTGTTTTTTTGTCGAATTTCGAAATTCAAGCTCGCATAGTTTATTTTGTATTATCATTTAAATTGCACAATTAATTAAGTAATCAAGCAAAAAGCAAAGGAAAAAAGCACTGAGAAATTGAGGGGTGGAAAAGAGACACAAGACTGATAGAATACTTCGAAAATTCAGAAAAAAATTGATTTCAAAATGTTTGAATTTCATGAGGAGGGAAAATAGAGCACAGGAGCCCGTCGGGGTTTTCAAAAAAACTGGGTTCGAGGGTGAAGATGTGAAGGCAATAAATTATAATTTGCTACAGTTGGGGAAAAATGCACACTAAAAAGCACACACAGGATTTTCAGGAATCTATATACAGTATACATTGTGAATTGGGTAGAAAAAGGGAAATAAAGCTCGGATGTATGGAAGTTTTGTTTTGAGGGGGATTGCTAGATTTTGAAAAATTTTCAAGAATTTGTTTTATGGATTTGTGATGATTGTGCAGTTGATGAGAGCGTTGAGGAAGTTGGTGACTTCTACTGGGTTATCCAATTTAGCAGATTGAAGGAAACGCACAGATTCGGTCTGAAAATTTACCATTGAAAATCTTATACCTTAAAATCTGGAGTTTCCGGATTTCTTTCGAATCCAAAAGATTCTTTCTACTCACCTGGCATTTGAGAAGCTTCTCCTGGAACATCGCGTTGTGCTCCCGTAGTGCTGCAGCTTGCTGCTTGAGCTTACAGACAGTCTGCTGAAGTCCTTCCATCTGAGCAATCGACTCCAACCGTTCCTGACACATCATAGTCATCTGTGAATGGATGATACTGCACTGAGCATCAGCCACAGACGCTCTAGTCTTGTGTACGTGGCAATCAAAGCACTCATGACGTGGACTGATTCTGGATGATGACGATGATGATGATGGAGAAGAGGTATCTATGATTGGAGAGGAAATCAAGGTCCGATCAGAGCTGAGTTGATGGAAAGCGCTGTGGTCAGATTTAAAGGAGCATGTTGGGAATTGAGAACTGTAGACTTCTTTTTCCTCCTTCTTTGGGGAGTCGGCAATGAACATTGGAACGGTTGCTGTAAAGAACTTCATAGAATATTGAAAATTCATATTTCTTTGAACTCACTTGGAATCGGTTTCGGTAGTGCTGCCAACCAAGATGGGGTCTCTGGAGGAGTCTGGAATACAGATGGAGACTGAAGAGGAAGGGTCCCAATTGGAAGGGATGGAATAGTGGCATCCGGACTTTTAAGATTTAGCAATGGGCTTCGGATCACTGAAACTGGAAATTATTCATCAAAAGCTTCTATAGTGAAACGACATACGTTGAAATGAATCCGAAATGCCGTGACAGCTTCTATTGATCACTGAATGTGGGATAACATCTAGGTTATTGTTATTGTTTCCTGATTGGAGGTGGATATGAAGAAGTGACTTGTCAGGAAAAGCCCAATTGCAGCAGCGGCACATGTACATTCGGGAAATGTGATGTTGTTTGAACATGTGAGCACGGAGAGACTCGCTGCCTGGAAAATTATAGATTTGGGAATGGGATATGTGTTCCTTGGCATTTGGAGATAGTACCAGCTAAGCATATCCTAGTTAGTTCAATTCTTCTCAATGTGGTGCTCTTTGGTGTTCTGTCTAATGGTTTTTTTCTATCCCCACCCAAAAAACACTCATCAATTTTCGTCTTCTTCCTATTACCCCATCATCCCCATTGCGCAATCTCATTTCTCGAAATCCCCGTAGAAGAAAAGTGAGAATTTTCTCCTTCTCCTCCGCGGCGCTTCTTCTTCTTCACGCCGAAAAAAGATTCATTGTCTCCGGATGACCTCAATGCGCCACTGAAGTTGTTGTCTGCTGTCCGGAGAGGAAGCGGAGGGTGTGTGTGTGCGGAAGAAGAAACAGTAGTGAAAATGAAGGAATCGAGATCAAGAGAATCGGTAAACAACCATCCCTTATTATTGATGCTTAATGAAATTTCTATGAACAGTGTGTGTGAACAACAACAACAACCTGAGAAACAGGAGGAACAGGTTTTATGGAAGGGAACGGTCCTAAAAATGGATCCCGAGCGATTTTAGATAGTGCAGAGGGGAAAGTACAGGAATAAACAAATATTGGGAGTAATTTGAAATGAAATCTGGACCTTGGTAGTGGAGCTAATTAAGACTAGGCCATTCGGACACAGGCGCCAGGGCGCCATCTACACCTTTTTGAAATTCATGATTGTCTAATGGCTAGTGAGGTTGACAATGGATCTGAAGGTACTAAGTTAAGTTCTTTAGAAGTTCCAACATCGACAGTTCCAATGTATACGTGATTTTTCAAACTTTCAGTTTCAACATCCTCATTCCTGTCCCTCGGATTATCCCAAAGTTTTATGCTTCTATTTCAGCTCATGATCTGGTGATCGTACCACGTTTTTTTTTCTTTTCAGATCCTCTTCGTTTCCTTATCCTTCCAGCAGCTCACTTTCATTCAGACACTCAGGGGATAATCACAATTTGTTTTCCTTAAATCCCCAAAAAAGCTGTTCCCGATAAGTCAGCTTGAAAGATCACCCTAGAAAAGCCGGATTTTCCTGCATAACTCACTGGAAATGTCTTTGCGGCATACTGTACATTTGTAGCTTTTGAAATGGGCTTGCATGCGGTGACGGGAAAGGCTGGAGGAGTGACAGAAGATTTTGGAGCAGATTGAGCAACGGAATTGGCCTGAAAAAATGGGTTGAATTGTAAACGATTCATAGGATGTTCTAGACGATATGAAACAGTTTTAGGAGGAAGTACAGATGGTGGCACTCACCAAGTGAGGACCCAGTCATCCTTAAAAATGCTGCCAATAACCCAGTGGTCAAGTGGTTAGTAGCGTTGGCTACTAATCTAGAGGTCCTGGGTTCAAACCTTTCCCCTACTAATATCTTTTTAGATCTTTGATTCCCCCTTCGAAGTGCCTAAAACTGCTCAACTCGCTTTCTGGCAAAACTCACCCTTCAAATCGGGTCTTTTCAACTCTCCACTCTTTCCAGAACCATGACTCTCATTCCCAGAGTGCATCTCATCTCCACTACCGTAACCCTCCTCTTCAGTGTTGGTCGGCGAGAGCACTTTGCTCTCGGCGGTATCTTCGACTTTTATGCAGATTGTGTCGAGATGCATTCTTGAAGAATCTGAAGGAAAAAAAGAAGAATGAGGAAGTAAGAGGCAAGAAAAAAGATGAAAGAAGAAGAAGAAGCCACCAGAGCGATGTGTGAGCAGCAGGAGCAGCAGAAGCACATTTCGAACGCTGGGGGGTTTAAGAAAAATGAAAAAAAGAGCAAAAAAGAGAGCCATTATTATGACGAAACACTGAGAGGGATGGAATAGAAAAAACGATGCAGCGAAAAGTAATAAAGATTTTGTCCTTTATGACGTGGCAAAGTTTTATAGGTTCGAAGGAATTCAAAGATCTAGAATTGTCTTCTGGTGGAAAAAATCCAGATCTCTGAGAAGAATTGTTGGTATGTGTCTCAAGGGCACTGGAAATCTGAAAATCTGAAAATACCGAAATCTTTTGGGGTGATATGACTGGATTATCCGATGGCCAAATCTAGATCAGTGACGCCAGGATTGTTTTATTTTTGGGATGAAATGGGACAGAATCCGCCGAGAAAAAAATTGTAAATCTTTAAGACAAAATCCAGATCATAGAGAGAGATAGGAGAAAGTATAGTGAATCATTTGAACGAGAAAAAAAAATTGAGCTGCAAAAAAAAAATTTTTTTCGAAAAGAATGGATAATGGAAGATAAGATGGTGGAATGATTGGGGGATGAAGTTGAAAATGAGAAAAAAAAACAAAATTTTTTCTGAGCTTGATAAGAAGAGGCGGTGCTCAAATCAGTACAGGACTTGAACTTTGTCTTATCAGCTTATGGTAGTACATCTAGAAGATTGGAGGAAAGGAAGCACGCTCTCAGAGGAAGCTTTGGGATTATGGTATGTTGGAAACATTCGGATAGCAGAAGCGCAAAAGAAGACTTTTGGGAAAGAACCTGCTACTAACCATCAGAAAATCTAGGCACGGGTCCTCCTGCGAAGCTAGAGGGGATGCCACCCAAGGCGTCCGAGCTCAGGTGGCTTAGTGGGTAGTAGTGTTGGCTATAGATTTAAAGATCCCGGTAGAACAAAAAGTGGTTTATGACGATTTCCATAGGAACTCACTTGGAATGAATCCATTGACCTACCGCTAATTATAATAAGCATGGCGCGGGGGTTAAGATGTTGCATCTCTTCTGACATCTGAACTATCCTCCCGCCTCCAATTTTCTACTGACAAGGTCATCTCTCCCAATGTTTTCTTCATCTTCTTCTTATTTCTTCCCGCTAATTATCCTCTTTTCTCTCCTCCTCCCCATCATCCTTTTCTCACAACACCGTCCGTTTTCTTGGCTAGGCCTCACGGCGATTTGCGGCAAAACGGAGCGGTGTGGAGAATAAGAAGAAGAAGAAGATGATGAAGAAAGTGTCAATAGGCAAAGACTAGGTCAAATCGGAAAATCGGAGAGTTAAAGAGTATGTGAAATTGAGAGAAGCCCAGAGACATGGGATGACGTAAGGATTTTGATTTTAGGGGGGTGCACAGGAAGGAAGGGCGGAGGAAGCTAAGTGTGAGATGAAGTGGAAAGAAAAATTTGGAAGGGTTTTTTATAGCTTGAGGAAAGAGCAAAATTGTGCAAAAGTCAAACTTCAGAATAGACTGCTACAGTCTGTTTAAATCCCACTTCGAAAACCTGCGGCAATTCTGAAAGTATCAAGTCCAGGACCTTCAGATCCATAGCCAACGCTACCATCCACAAAGCCGTTGGCTCCATGGCGGCTCTAGAGCGTGTAAGCGGGTGTAAGCTCGCTTATCACAGTAACCTAGAACGCCAAAAAACTTGCGCCCGGATGGACTAGTGCTTGGTAGCGTTACCTGAAGATTCCTTCGAAGTATTATTAGACTTTTCTGGGTGTGCTTTCACTATAAAATGTTTTTGGAGCACCTAGAAACTCATTTCGAGCTGTAAATGACTCTAACGAAGTGCTGTCCCGTGGAAACTACCTAAAACCTTAGAACTTGTCTCAACTCACCTCTCACTGAACACAATTGCATAATAAGAAGCAAAATGGAAGACTGGAGCTCTTAGGACGGATATGAATGGCTATAGCCCCTCCCATTTCCCTCTCTCTCTTTATCCAAGACAACGGATGATCCTCGTTTCAATTGGTTTTGAGCCGTCCCAGAATCCCCGGGATTTGGTGAGCACATAAGGCGATGAACGATATGAGGCTCCGCCTTTTTCATGTGTTATATGTGTGTTTATATGTGCAAAAGCAATGTGTTTGGTTTTGTGACGGAGATTTTGTGGAGACAAGGGGCGGAGCCTAGCTGAGCACCTGCGTCAAAATTGCTAAGAATGAAAGGATTGGAGAGGATCGTCGACTGTGGAGATATTTTGAACTTGGCGGTCTAGTGTGCTAGTAGAGATTATGTTTCTACTACGTCAATTGGGAATGGTTTTGGGACAAAAATATGTGTCGAAAGTCAACGTTTTTTTCAGTCAATTCTTTACAGAATCTTTTTAGAATGGTTCGGATCAAAAGAACGATTTGGCATAATATGTTCCAGAGCTTAGGCCCACCACAAGCTGCTCATTGAGCATCGAAGTTTTCTAGCACGTATTTTTAATTTTTTTACCACCAAACGCGTCAGAGCTAGGTAACCGATTAACCATAAGTATCCAATTACTCACTAGTTTAATCTAGCCATCTACGTAACAGTAATCTCTGATTAGCAGGGGTCGAGGTCTAGCAGAAGCGTATAACTCTGAAATCGCGGCTGCTTTGGGAGCTTTGGAAGCGTTTTAAGGCTAAACCAGCACATGTGCGAAATCACAACGAAGCTTCCAGAGAATGTAGCCTAGTGGTTAGCAACGTTAGCTAAGGATCTGCTGCTCACAGGTTCGATTCCTTGCTTTCGTTCTAAACCACTCTCAAAAAAGTCTCACGAAACTAGTTATTCTAAAATTTAACCTTAATCCGAGTCTCAACCACGCCTCAGGTATCCAACAAGTATCTTATGATCAAAAAGCCCAAGGTTAGCCGCCCCGTCCAAAACCACTGACCGATTAGAATCAAACCCGCGAAAAAAAAAACCGCCCATTATCTTCTTTTTTACTGCTAAACTAACGAGAGAACCGAGAGATTTGTTGCACTTTTCCGGTGACCTCTGAATTGGGAAACAAGACAAATTTTGGTTAGAGATAACAGTGTTCTCCTGTACGGGAAAAAGATAGAAGTAGTGAGATGTGAGGAAAAAGTGTCAAGAAGCCCAATTGCACATTCAAAGAATCGAACAAGGACCCTGAGATCCATAGCGATCTATCTTACCTACTGAGCCATCCTGGCGCCGCCAGCAGTTGAAGGGTGTACAGGTACAGGGTCTCCACGACGACTTCATAGACAACACTAGATTATCCAAGATGATTTAGTGGTTAGGGGAAGTTACTATGAATCTGAAGATCTGGGCTCAATTCTACTTAACTGTCAATAATGTGGAATCGTGCCTAAAGTATATTCAGAGCCTCTTAAAAGGATACACCTGGCAGAAGAAGGAAATTTAAGGTTCAGTCGAGAAAATGAGATAATAAGCCAAGATGACGTGACCGCTCAAAGTATCTCTCCGGGTGATCCTCTCCGCTCGGGAAGAGAGGCGTCGAAATGCGGAAATGGGGCCAACAGGTCAGCTTCTCGCGCAATCGTAGCCATCGCAATAGCCATAGGGTCGTTGAAAATAAACATAGAGCGAAACGACGAGACGAGCGAATAGAAAAGATCCGCCGATTCCGAGGATTGCGCAACTCTCGATTTAACCTAGTTGGAAGAAGAGGGAATCCTAGACCGCCGCCGAAAAACGATTACGGCATGTGTCTGGAGAAGACGCAACCGATCCAATGGAATAAGAATTCTCGGGAATAAGAAAAAGATGAAATGGCTAGGATGGATAGCAGAAGACCCGCGGAAAAGGGCGCTAGAGATGGTAACTGATGATAGCGGTTTTTGGAAAGTGGTGGAATTTTTAGGCAGAATTAACTAGAGAGCTAAGGGACGTTGTCAGATTTTTGTGAAATTTTGAACTTTGGCATTTTCAGTTCCATGAGTTTGTATCCCGATTTTCGGAATTATAAAAGTCTCAATTATTTTCCCAAACACCTGAAACTCATTGGGGCTACATGAGGGTTCATATGTTTTTGTTTCCGAGAGGAAAACTTTTTTCCAGAAAATCCTGGGATAAGCATCTTATACACACTCCGCAAGCTTTTACAGAAACTAATCAAGGTTATGAATCTCAAATAGCCGCAGAGGCTTATGCACCATTTTCGGAAAGCGCTTTCGAAATCTTTGATGCTCTTTTGGATTTCGAAACGATCCTTCTGACTTTGAAACTTTTGAAAATCCATGGCTTGGTGTTAGAGGGATTTAAAAATATAAAAATAAAGAAAGAGTTAGACTAAAGGGACATGAGAGACAGAAGACACTCAGCGTTCTGCTTTCAGCAACTTCCACAAAAGACGTCACATATGCCAGTTGACTGTAATTGTTAGTTGCCTATTCAAAAAGTTTCGAATTCCCTCGCAAATTCTATGGAATTAAATTGAACACAAATAGAAGCAACTTTTTGGTAATAGCTTCCTGGAATCCTCTGCCTCAGACCCTAGATGTTGTACTCTTGCCAAATCTAGTTCCGGGTCAAAATTATATGCCACGTATTGCTGCTTTGACTCATCGGGTCAATGCTAATAGGATATCGGGGATCTGGAGGATAACCTAAACTTTTAATCTGTCTTTCTATGAGGTACCGTATTTCCTCTAATATAAGCCCACCTCTATTTGAAGCCCACCTCCAATAGAAGCCCACCCCCTGACGTGCCTAAAAAAATAGAAACGCACCCTCTAACAGAAGTCCAGGCTCTTCAGTTAGTGCAGTTTGAACAGTTCAGTTCGTCTATTCGGTTATTGTAGAAATTATCTTTCTATTTCAAAAAATATCTGGTAATTTCAGTTTTAGATAATTTCATGAAAAGGAGGTTGAAAAATAGAAGCCCATGGGCTTCTAATAGAGGAAATACGTTAATCGCTAAATTTATTGCTCATAGGTGTGCTTGGAAAGGCTTCGCTGGATTTATTTGAAAGCAAATTTCTGGAAGGCTTAACAGCTATTATCCGTACTGTCAATGCCTGATTTCTCTTTTTTTAAGAACTTAATTGTAGCAGGAAACTTACGGACATGATGTACCGTAAAACCTGTAATAGCAGGGCTCCCTAATTGTTAACTTTGAGCCAATTTATCTCGGTTCCTGATCAAGATATAAAAAATTTGCCAACTGATAAATTGTTTATCATAATGTCCTATACATTTTATCAGTTGACATATTTTTGACATCTCTTATAGGAGCCGAGATAATTGAGATCAAAATTGACAGTGTCTGTGCTCTTCTGTTACAGGTTTTTCGGTATCTAGGTCCGTTTTTGACGGTCAGGGTATTCACCGGAAAATTGTGAAGCGACACCAATGGCTGGTAAACAATTTATCAGTTGGCAACTTTTTTAATTCTTTGGCAGGAATCGAACAAAAATTTGACTCAAAGTTAAACTTCTATTACATGTGGTTTTGGGCTATGGTTCAGGATAGATGACATCTCGAAAAGCAAAACTATGAACATCCTCTGAAACTGACCCAGTATTGATAGGACTCTCAAATACCACCCATTAAGAAAATGATGCCAGAAGCTCCACCCTTTCTTCTCTCAACCTTTTACCCATAAACTCAAATATTTTCTTTCGATTCTCTGTAACCTCTTCAGCATCAGTTTGTGCCTCATACATACAATTTTTGTTAAAATTCAAATACAAAATAGAGATTAAAATATTTTTGTAGTACTAAATCGCTGAAAACTCTGAAAACATGTCCTTCGTTTGGATTGTGACGTTGGCAACGGGTAGAGAACAAAAAGATGTTTGAAAATATACTTATCAATGGATCTCAGACCAGTTCTTTTGAGAATAGATCAATAACTCCTATGAGCCACCCCTAAGCCGCCCAAGGAAAATTCTTGATGATAACTAGAGTTAAACTCTAAATTTTTGATGGGAACAAACATGATAACGCATATTTTGAATTGTTCTACAGGCTGAGCACGAAACTTTGGAGGGAAAGCATTCAAGTTTTTTGTAGGTCAAATTTGGGAACAATGAAATTTTGAGTGGTTTCAAACAACTTTTTTCTTGGCGAAAGGGCTCCAAAGTCAAATTGTAAATCACTTTGTGGATATATTTTTGCGTTCTACATTGCCCAATTTGTTTGAGCCCAAAATAAGGATCTGAAGCAAGTTAAAGAAAATTTTCCAGAAATTGTTAAATTACCGTAAACACTCTAATGGAACGCCGTCCACTTTGATCCTATATATCTCACTTCTTTCTAAACATATCAAAAAGTTGTCAATGATATCAGAACCATCTCATTGGTTAATCACTTTTAGATATCTTTTACAAAAAGTTAGGTACATGGGCTCAAAATTGACGATTCCGGTGTCGTTCTATTAGAGTTTTTACGGAATACAAAACCAAAAAGGCCATAACGATGTTGGAACGTTTTGGTTTTTAAGACAGGAGCTTTTGAAATCAGTTGAACTAGTTAGTTCCAATATCCGTTCCCTAAATTTTCTTATCCAAAAATGTGTTTTTTAGTTTGTTCTAAAAATCATCTTTGATTGTAGTTCGCTTTATTCCATTTTTAAAACTTTGGTTGGAGGGGGGAGATGTGTTTGGTGAAATAAAATGTTTTGGGGAATCAAATGGGGAGAAATGGTAGGTGAGAGTGCACCTAGCAGTGGGGAATTGAGAGTTGGGATTACAGTCTGGAAGGGTTTTCAAGAACCTCACAAACGATATTCCTGAGATAATGCAAAATGATTGATCAGAGTACAATTTGGACAATGAGGATGAGAGATTATGCATTGCTGCTCGATGGCTGGTTGGCTGCTGGAACTTGAACATATCCCGAAGACTCATCGAAGTAGTTGGCATTCGGATCGTGTGGGACACCGAAGAACGCGGCGCACTCCTCGACGGTGCACTTCTCCAATTTCTTGGCGATGACGAATCCCATGCAGTGCATGAAATCGATTGCCTCCAAGTAGTTGGCCAATTCGAGGCATGGTCTGAGTTGGTCGAGTGACAGAGCATTGGCCTCCGGGAATCTCTCAGCTGGGTTGACGCTCGAAGCCTCTTCATGGGAGACACGCTTGTATTTGTCGAGATGGGCCAACAGGAAATCTCCGGCGTGTTTCGGGAAGTCTAACCCGGTAGGTTCTTCCATTTTGACGTCTCTTTCCTCCCAGTCGAAGCCCTGGAATTTCAGAAATTATTAAAATAGACTGGAATAGTTGAAAATATTTTGGCCTACAAATGATCTAACATGACCCCAGGCATTTTGACATGGTGGCCTAACTTTTGCAAGTTGGGGTTGCTAGGTCACCAGCTCTTTGGTTTAGAAATTGATAACCCTGGTGAATTTCCTAGGTCATTTTGACTTGGTGGCCTAACTTTCGCAAGTAGAGTTTTCCAGGCCACCATGTAGAAATGGCCTAAAAATGATCTGATATTCATCTAATGTGTTTTCTAACTCATTTGAACGTAGTGACCTAGAAACCCGAACTTGCAAAAGTTAGGCCACCATGATAAAATGGCCTAGAATGTACTGAGCCCAGTTCAGTGGTTCGAACGAAAATTCCGAAATTCGTTCGAGCGAATTTTCGAAAACTGTTCGAATTCATCCGTTTTCAAAAAATATCTTTCGAAAAACACATACTGCTGCTTGGTGAGACCAGTAGTGATTTTCGTTACGTTCGAAAGGATTTTCGAAAGTTTTCGAAAAGAATCTTTCGAAAAAATTCTGAATTGGGACATTTACTTACACTGCACGAGATAGCTCTCTCGATCACTGGCAACTTCTTGATGACCTCCGCATCTGTGAGAGTGATTAGCTCATTGCTGTCATTGAACTTGATCTTGATCTCACACGACGGCATGGTTCTGGAATACTGGTTGGTGAAAAGAAGTATTACGAGAGAGGAGACAACAAGAAAATCGTATTATCGGAAAAAAAACCATTCTAAAAGTTCTAAAAATCAATTGCAACAACATGCGGAGGAAGGGGAGAAAAATGCCTAGCAGGGGGGACGATGGGTAAGGCAAGCGCGCGCGGAGTGCCAAACGTTGCTGTTCTCTATCCTCCTACGTCTCTGCCTCTACTCTCGTCCATTATGTCTGCTCACTCTCGAATGACCCGATCTCTAGTTCACCACCGCTGCCTTATCTACGAGGACCACGTCTACATTGGCTGTGTCGTTGTATGATGCGAGCCTACATTTATAATTGAAGAGATTATGGGTAACCAAGAGAGACCAGACAAGATTTAGGAAGGCAGACAAAGAAGACATGGTGCAAATGACTATTGGTGCACAGGGGGAGATGGCAGAGAAGGAACAAGAACAGAGGTCAGCAGATGGTGACCTCTCCTTATGATGAGAGGTTCTAGATAGTGAGGCATAAGACAGGAATACAGTACCTGGCAAAGATCGATAGACTATTAGATTTTTTTTGACAATCAACTTTGATGGCCTTGACAGGGTTTTCTAAAATTCTCAATTGCTCTGGAGAGGAATTGAAAAATAAAGATTGTAGTTAGTAACTTTTAGAAAATTCGGAAAAGGACCCTCGGAGCATAACGGATCTGGAGATCCTTTGTTTTTGAACAGTACTGTATGGTTTGCCTTTCAGCCAATTTTGATTGAACACCCTTATCCGGAAAAACCCTGATAGAACGTCACCTAAACTTTTGAGACTATATATCTCATTTTCTGTGGAAGATATCAAAAAGTAATCAATTAATAAATGGTTGCTGATATTATGGTGAACATTTTCTTAGTTAACCATTTTTTGATATCTTTCATAGGAACTGAGATACACGGGCTCAAAGCGGTCGGTTCGGTTGGCATTCTATTAGAGTGTTCACGGTATGTACCTCATCGATATGACCCTCACCCAATTAAAAAACGTCTAATGCAATTATGCAAATGCGCCCCACTGTGATGTGAACTCATTAATCCCCTCGACCGATCTTCCCCGCCCCTACTGTGCGAGATTCACAAAATTGTGGGGATGGTCCTTAGTCTATTAATTTAGTCTATCCTCCTTCTAACATTTCTTGAGTCTCTCCTCGCTCTATCGATTTTCGCATATTCTTGGGCAGGGGTATGGTACCATGCTCCTTGATCCTAAATTTCATTGACTTCTACTTTAACGACTAATATTCAGGAGTTATTGAGTTCTTTATCACATTGTAGCTCTTGTTAAATCCCACATGTTACACTTTAGGTCAGTCAAAACTATTGGGTTTGAAGCGAGTTACAGTACCCGCTGAGAGTTAAATTTTCTTAAAAATGGCAACTATCAAAGGGATACTGTAACTTGTTTCCAGCTTAAAATTTTTATATTCCCCGGTTCAGTGAGATCTGTTGAAACAGATAGAAGAGAATTTGGTACTTTCCAGTTGTAATTAGATATTCAAATCTGATTGTAAAATGTCTCAAAAATTATTTTAGGTGAATTATGAAATTGTTAGGTGCATTAGTCCACGTTGCTTAACCTATAAAAGTAGTTTCCTCACTATAAAAATGTTCTAGCGTTACTGTACATTTTCATTTACTCCAAGGATCCTGCTCATCATATCCTAGTTTCTGACTCATACCAAATCTTTATTGGATCTTCCTCTTCTCTAACCCTCTCACTCTCTTCTTCCGTTCCCTGTATTTTTCCGTCATTTCCCTCCTCAAACCGTTCAAAACTGCTTTCTAGAACAAACAAACATGAAAAAAGGTGTGTTTGCTTTTCTTCTCACCTATCTTTTCATTTTTTTCTTCTTCGTCAAAATAACTGACCACCATTATTTTTCAACAAAAAAAGATTGATAAGGAAGAAAAATGAATAGAGTTTCGCAACAATTTTTTGAGTGATTGAGTTGAGGAGAACAGATTCTAAAGGACCCTCAAGTTTTAGCTGATTCATCTCTTTTCCTATGACAGATATGAAAAAGTTGACAACTGATAAAATAATTTTCATAGAATCAGAAGTATTTTGTCAGTTGACCACTTTTTGATATCTTTTAAAGGAACCGAGATAACTCAGCTCCAAATTACGGTACTTCGTAAATTACAATATTGTTGCAAAAACGATTACGATTCATTGTTCCTTTTGTTCTCATGAATATTCAGATCGTTCTCTTCCTTTTTTATTCGTTGGCTTTTCCTCTTCTCCGTTCTGTTTTATGTATTTTATCACCCACCGCTTTTCCGTTTCCCTTTCATCTTCTTTGCGAAACATTCTAATTCCCACCAAATTTTCAGCCAACCATCAAAAATGGCAGCCATTCTCGCTACACTTGAAGCCAAGATCAACGGCTATCTCAAGCCGAAAAACAAGGAGGACTGGAAGGAGAAGACGTTCACTCAGGCGGAAAAATTCTCTGGAATTCCGAGAGAAAGGGTTGGTAATTTTGCGGGTGGATTACTGTAGCTTCCAATGTTGTCAGTTCAACCTTGATTATCTTGGGTTCCGTTACAGACATCAACAAATTGTCAACTAAGAAAATATGTCATTTTGAATTTCAGACATTTTAGTAGTTTATAAAATTTTTGCAATTCATAGTGGAACCGAGAATATAGAGCATCCTTGCAGATTGTGTCCATGTCGATCCTCATGCTCTCCATCTATGTTCTTCTTGGCAACTTTTTGCCACTGTTCTCCCACATCATCTGCGTCTTCTGGCCAGTCAAGGAGAGCTTCAAGGTGAGTAAATAAGACTTTTTATTTTATTTTTGTAACTGAAAATTGCAGATTCTCCGACAACAAAAAGCTCCAACCGACAACATTCTTCTCTACTGGATCCTCTACGCCATCGTCTCACTTTTCGACTTCTCAGCTCTTCCCGGTGTTCCATTCTACTACTTCGCCAAGACCGGACTCTTCTTGTCGATCACAACCAACGGAATGGATAAACTCAAAGAATGGTCTGAGCCAGCACTTCGTTTCACTGAATCCTGGGTTCTGGTGACACCACAGCCGGATGTTGTCGTTGAAAATCAATAATTGATTGGATAACTATTTTTAAAGTTCTAGACAATTCAGTTTGCTTTAAAATTGTGATTTACCCCACCCCCAAATTCCTCACTTTCCCCTCCCATGTCCCATTGGTTTTCTTTTACGGGATCCCTCTTCTTTTTAAAGTTTCAATTTTCTTTTCCCCCAAAAATTTGCAATATTTATGTGCAAATTTAAATTATCTTTTCCAACATGTGAAAAATAATAAATTGTTTGATTGTGCTTCATCTTTTTCTGCAATTTGTCGTAATTGTGATTACAGTAGTGAAGCGGCGCGAATTAAAACTTTACCAGTGGCTCTTGCTAATGCTAAATTCAATAGATTTCCACAGCGATTTTTGCAGTAATTCTTTGAACTAATCGATTCTCTAAAAATGTCGGATTCTCAGCCAGAAGAGAAGATGTCAGACGAGCAGAATAAGGTGAGCTTTAAATTTGTTGAGCCAGTAGCAATGAAATGGTTGTTTTATGTAACCAATTTTGTGAAGAATTTGTAACTCGAAATTCTAGGTCACAAGCTGCACTTATAGCTATTCTATTTTTTTCGGTTTTCAGGACAAGAATATTCTGAATCACGCTGTTGAGGGCGGAGCAGCTGGAGCTGCAAGCAATGCAATGCACTATGCAGTACAAGTCGGTGGTCGTCGTACGAATATTGTCAATGTCTTTGATAAGACCGTCAAGTCATCTCGCGGAAATCCAAAATGGTTTGCCAGAGTCGATGCGCCACATGGAAATGTTCCTTATCACCATATCAATGTGAACAAGGCAATCACTGGAGTCAAAGATCCCCATATTCCAATTTCCGGAGCCTCTGCACAAGCTGCTGGAGCCGCTGGCCACGTTCTTGATGTGGTTAACAAAGCCGCTCCAGTGGTTATGGTCGCTTCTTTGGCTTATGATGCTTATCAAATCGGATGTGAAGTCAAAAAAGACATCGAGAACCATTCGAGCCGTAACACAATTGAAAAAACGGTTTCGACGGTGGCAGCGACTGCTGCAGGATTTGCTGGATGTGGAGCTGGTGAGAATTTGTCTTTTTTTCAAAACATCAAAGACGTGTTTTTCCAGGTGCCGCCATCGGAACTGCCATCTTCCCTGGTGTTGGGACTCTCATTGGTGGATTGATCGGCGGAATCTTCGGAGGAGTTGGAGGCGGAGTCGGCGGACAAGTGGCGTCAGAAGCCGTTCTGGAGGCCATCACTTACGATATCGATGACTGCTGGTGCAAAAAGTGCGGTCAATACTTCCAGCACCGCCGCTATCAAGAAGGACCGAGCCAGGAATATTGTCATTCTTGCCGTTAATTGTTATTTTGTTGTACTTGTTAATTTTTTATCAATAAAATTGTTGTTTTAATCTGAAAAATGAATATAAAATTAAAAAATGGTCTAAAAACCATCTAATTTCAAACTCGCGCCGTAAAGAGACATGCAGTGGGGCGCGCTTGCATTCCTGTTGATTTTTTGCGATTTTATTTTTCAGCCTTTTTCTCGCTTTTCTCGCCTTGAATTCCGCCGATTTTTTCTTATTTTTACTCTGAAAAATTCCAGAAAACATGGGAAAACGAAAAACAAAACAAGAGGACTCCGGAGACGAGTATGACGCGAATGAGTTGATGATTATTCCAGGTAACAAGAAAAAATGAGGAATGTGCAAAAATTATACACTTTTATAGGTGAAAAACGGAAGAAAATCGAAAAAAGTGGTGAGAAATCGGCTACCGGTGGGAAAAAGAATCGAAACTTCACAAAAGAAAAAGAAGAGGCCAAGTTAACGAAGCAGGCGAAAAGAAAATTGGCGGCGGTGCAAGCTAGAAAGGCTTTGAAGCAAACTGTAAGTTTTCAGTGGTAAAAAACAAGAGAAATCATGAATTTTTGTTAGAAAAATTGCAATTTTCAACTATTAAATAATATTTTTCGAATTTTTCAGCAAGAAGAATTATTCGCCGGACTTGCCGAAGTCCAGTTGGACCCTTCAAAATTGAATCAGCTCACTTCTAGCACCAAAATCTCGCAGAAAGAAGAAAAGTGAGTTTTTTAGTCGATTTTCCTCCTGAAAATAGATTTTTAAAAACCATTTTTCGCCAAAAAATTCCATATTCAAACCCTAACAAATAAATATTTTCAGAGCTCCGAATTTTCCCGAAAAGCTGAAAGTGTTCTCTGGAAAAAAGAAGCCCGATGAAAAACGCGTTCAGCAGGACTACTATCCAACCGATGATGAGCAATCCACGTCATCTGAGGAGGAAGCAGAAGAAGACGTTCCTGAAGTTGTTCAAGAAATCAAGATTGAACCGATTGATGTGTATGATGACGTGGAAGAAGTGAGAATTCCGGAAAATTCTGGAAATGTGGAGGATTTCGTAGTGAAGCGAGAGGATGATAAGGAGTCCGATGATGAGGATATTTTGGCGGTAAGGCTTTGAAAATGTGGATCTTAAGCCTAGGAATCATCAATTTTCACCCTAAAAATCCCTTCAGAAAATGCTCAAAATCTAATTTCCAGCTTCCCACGACCACTGTGATCAGTCGAAAGAAAGTTCTCGTTGAACGAAGCGAAGAAATTCAAAAATCCAGAGCAGAATTGCCGATTTTCGCCGAAGAGATGCGTATTGTGGAGGCGATCAATGAGAATTTGGTAAGACATTTTTCAGAATTTTTTCAGAAATTTATGAAAAAATGAATTTGAAATAGCTTCAAAACGAATTTCAGAGTT
Organism: Caenorhabditis nigoni; assembly: GCA_027920645.1. Lineage (NCBI taxonomy): Eukaryota > Metazoa > Nematoda > Chromadorea > Rhabditida > Rhabditidae > Caenorhabditis > Caenorhabditis nigoni. Next base: position 16,521,530 of record CP115866.1, read on the forward strand.
TAGAGTGTCAGCTTTTCGAAAACTTTGAAATTTAAAATTTTCAGATTCCTGGATTTCTAAATCTCTAACCTGTGAATTTTCACTTTTCCAGGTTACGGTAGTCTGCGGAGAAACTGGTTCTGGTAAAACAACTCAAATTCCACAATTCCTTTACGAGGCTGGATATGCATCAGAAGGAGAATTGATTGGAATCACTGAGCCACGACGTGTGGCGGCGATTGCGATGGCTCAGCGAGTTGGTGTGGAGTTGGGAAAACCCGAAAATGTATCCTATCAAATTCGATACGAAGGAACACGATCCAAAGAGACCAATATTCTTTTTATGACTGATGGAGTGTTGATGAAGGAAATGGAACAGGATGTTATGTTGAAAAAGTGAGCTATAGTGTTGAAATATTGCTCTAAATGCGCTGAAAATAGCTGGAAATAAGCTTGAATTTATTCTAAAATGACATAGGAAGATTGAAACATGCGAAAATTGATTTAAAATGATTTAAAATACCGTAAACTTGTATTTGAAGAGCCTGAGCTTCTTTGGAGGGACCTTCACCTAATGGGGCCCTTCTAATACAGGTTTTCCGGAGAGTCTGAAGCGGTCAAACTGAAAAATATAGCTTCAAAGACTTTAAAAATTCCCTAAATTTGCAGATACTCGGTCATTCTAATCGACGAGGCTCACGAACGCTCAATGTACAGTGATGTGTTGATTGGAATGCTCTCGAGAATCGTACCACTTCGTGCCAATACTCCACGTCCATTGCGTCTGGTTATCATGTCCGCTACACTCAGATTGGACGATTTTACACATAAAAAGTGAGAAAAATGGTTTGAATTGATTTTCAGCCAAACTATAACCCATTTTTCAGACTCTTCCCTCTTCTAACCCCAAAAGTTATCAAAGTCGACGCTCGTCAATTCCCTGTATCCATCCATTTCGAGAAACGAACTCCTGACGACTACATCTCCTCGGCATTCCGAAAAACGTGTCGAATCCATGAAACCCTTCCTCCAGGAGCCATTTTGATCTTCGTCACCGGTCAAAACGAGGTCCGACAGTTGATGACAAAACTCAAGAAGCGATATCCAGTGGTTTATGAAATGGATAAGAACGGAGAGGTTTTGGTGAAAGGGACCAAGGAATGGAAGGAGAAAAAGGCAGAGGCAGCGAAGAATATCAAATTGGAGGATTTCAAAGGTGAGCGAGAATTTTGAATTCCCTATAAATAAGAGGTTTCCAGAAGAAACGCCAGAAAACGATCTGCCTGAAGACGAAGATAATGTGCTGGATGGAGATGATATGAACGAGAGAGGAGCTGCGGAGGCTTTCGATGATTATGAGGAGTTTGAGAATGGCGATGGGGATTTGGAGGATGGCAGAGTCGAGGTAATAATTGAAAAAACTTAGAAGTGTCTGAAACGAGATACCCTAAAACCTGTTATAAAAGGGCTCCCTTACTGTTAAGCTTGAGCCAATTTATCTCGGTTTCTGTTGAAAATATGAGAAAATTGTCAACTGATAAATTTGTTATCATACAATCAGAAGTGTTTTATCAGTTGACACATTTTAGATATCTTGTAAAGGATATGAAATAATTGAGCTCAAACATGGCATCGTGGGGCCCGTCTATTACAGGTTTTATGGTAACTAGATTCTAATAGAGATTTTTCCAGAACCTCGTCGGACCACCACCAGCCGATTGTGAACCTCTCTACTGTCTTCCACTTTACTCTCTCCTCTCCATGGGAAAACAACGACGAGTATTCGATGAAACTCCAGCTGGAATGCGTCTCTGTGTCATCTCTACAAACGTCGCTGAGACCTCCCTGACTATCCCAGGCGTCAAGTATGTCATCGACGGTGGCTTCGAGAAGCGTCGTCTTTACGATTCTATCACCGGAGTTTCTCGATTCGCCGTCTGCCGAATCTCTCAAGCATCAGCCGATCAACGAGCGGGACGTGCTGGAAGAATCTCAGCTGGCCATGCTTATCGTCTCTACTCATCGGCAGTTTATCAGGATTTTGTGAAATTCGCGGATCCAGAGATTCTATCGAAGCCTGCAGATCAACTAGTGCTCCATTTGAAATCGATGAATATCGTGAAAGTTGTCAATTTTCCATTCCCATCTGCTCCAGATGAGCAAATGCTTGAAGCGGCTGAAAAACGATTGATTCGTCTTGGAGCCCTTTCGGAAAGTACTGCAACAAATGGGAGTACTGTAGCTCGGATTACGAAGTTGGGAAAGACGCTGGCAGTTTTTCCATTGGCACCGTCCTATGCTAAATTCATCGCAATGGCCGATCAACACGATTTGATGAATCATGCGATTCTGTTGATTTCAATGCTTTCGGGTAGGGTTTTTTAATCCTCCTAAATGTATTTTAAATCTAAAGCTGCTTCATTTTCAGTTCGCGAACCGTTGATCCCAGTATCATCACTACGTGGATCGACTCCAGAAGAAACCAAGGAATTAATGAAGACCGTACTAAAAGAGAGAAGAAAATGGTGCTTACAAACAGGAGCTCGTCGATTGGGAGATCTGAAAGTGCTGATGCACGCGGCGACGGTAGCTGAACATGTTAAGGTGAGCAATTGTGGACATCTTGACAAATCGACACACAGAGAAAATAGAGTATTACGAAATTTTCCACAACATTGCGCCTAACAAAATGACATCTATTCTTTTCAGTATAACGCTCGAGAATGTGAAAAAGTCGGTCTACGAGTGAAGGCTCTTGTCGAAGCGCGAAAGCTCCGTCAACAGCTCACGAATATCGTCAATGCGTCGTGTAAAAAGGAGCAAGTCGCTGTGTTGGACGCCGATCTTCCACCACCCACAGATCAGCAGGCACAGTTGTTGAGGTGAGTTGAAATGAAGAAATATTATGTAGAAATTGTCCGAAAACTTTTAAAAGTCCCAAACAACTCTCCAAGATCGTCCAAAATTAACCTAAATCAGTTCATACGTGCTGAAAATTGGCTTAGAATACCGTAAAACCTGTATTAAAAAAAGCCGGCCCTTCTATGGTTCCAAAGTACCTCCGGAGGGCCCTTCTATTAGAGGGGCCCTTCTAATACAGGTTTCACGTTATCTCAGAATCACTTTAAACGGATCGAAAATCGATAACTGAAACTATCTTCTTATTTCCAGACAAATGGTCGTCGCCAGCTTCTCGGATCGTCTTGCTCGTCGTGTCGATCGTTCGGTTGGCCAGGAGGAAGTACAGAAAGGCGCCTACGAGACGACACTCATCACAGAGCACGTTTTCATTGATCCATGCTCCGTTCTGTTCACTGAAGAGCCTGAATTTGTGATTTATCAGGAATTGGTTCAGGTTCGTTTTTAGTGAAGTCAAAAAATTCAAAAAATCCTATTGATTTCAGGTAAACGAGAAGAAGCTGATGACATCGGTTTGCGCTGTGGACAAGGAATGGATCAGTCGTCTCGCAGAATCATGGTGTCGATTTGGAGAGCAAGACAAGAATCAGGAGCCGATTTATGATTCTGAGAAGGACGCCGTCGTGAAAACCGTAAAAGTTGCATTTGGTCCGTTGGACTGGGAACTGCCCAACGAGAATCGTCCCGTACCCCATGATATCATGAAGTACCGATATTTTGCGCTATTCCTTCTGGATGGACAGGTTTTTGAGAAATTGAAAGAGTTCACACCGAAACTCCTGGCTCCGCCCTCCACGATGGTCAAATCATGGGCGAAATTGCAGAAACGAACGGAGTCATTGTTGAATAAGTTGATTGATAAGGAGGTGAGCATTTTGTTATAGCTTATCATTGATAAGGAACTAGAACACTTGTCTACATAGCTTGTGAAAATTCAGAGATTTGAAAAAAACGAATCTTCATTTCCTTCAATTTTACCTTATCAAACGCCACAAAATAATCATCAATATCAAATAAATCTGTAAATTCTCAGTCGAAAGCTCCTGAATTGTAATCAGTTACGTAGACGAGTGATATAGCTCGTTATCGCTGATAAGCTATAATAATCTGAATATGATCTTGTCATATTATCCAGGTTTATCAATTTATGCTGAGCAATCCAAATGCTTCATCTGAAGATCGGCCTTCGAGTCGTCTGATCTAGATGAAGCTCAATTCTGCATGAATTATTCAGCATAAACTCATCCTGAATAATTTGTCAGGATCATATCCAGATTGTTATAGATTAACACTGATAAGAAACCAGATCACTTGTGTACGTAGCTGGTGAAAATTCAGAGATTAGAAATAAAGCGAATCACCTTATCAAACTCCAGAAAATAATCATCAATATCATCCTCAGTGATGGTTCTTGTGTCCAATGCTTTTTTGAAAATTTCCTTCGCTTCTTCAGTCTCTCCAATCAACGAAAACGAATCAATCAAAGCGAATTTCTGATAATCCGGACTCTTTTTCCATCCGTTTTCCATCAAAATCTGCATTACTTTCAACAAATTCGCCAAAAGATTCTGATGAGCAGTCTTCAACGAATCCTTCTATTTGGATCAAAAATTTTTCAAAAAGAAAATTCCAGGTCACCACACGTGCGTCGCTGAAAGAGCAATGGCTGAAAAATGAGGATTGGTTGCTGGAAGAGTATTTGGAATGGGTTCCAGAATCCATCCATCAGACTGTTACAATGATGTGGCCACCATTGGAGGAACATGAGAAAACGCATAAGATGGGAAGAAACAAGAAATATTGAACCTGAAATCCAACTGCCGTTTTGTTTCTCTTAAATTGTTGATTTTAGCTCATTTTTACACCCAAATTGTTGTCTTTTTGTTGTTATTTCTCTCTTGTTTTTTTGTTACTTATAATCTTTGAAAAATGAATTTTTTTGAGTTCTCAGATTTTAAACTGTGCTTCTGTATCGGTTTTCACCATTGGCTTTCTTATAATTTTTATTTAGAATTCAGTTAATTGATTTTCAGCTATTTTCAGCCCAACATGCGTCTAATCGAAATCTGTGCTCTCCCCGATGATAATGATCTCTCGTTATGGGAAGCCAGCGTCGATACAGTAACCCATCAAATATCTCTGAAATTGGCACGAAAAGAAGGCGGACTCATGGAAATCTTCAACGCCGTCGTCGCGTCGTTGCCTCGAAAATCTGACGTCTTCAGATTTTCAGCAATCGAATCGAAGGATTCGTTGAAGGTTGCTCATCAGAATCTATTGGCAAATTTGTTGAAAATAATGCCGATTTTGATGGAAAACGGATGGAAGAAGAGTCCGGATTATCAGAAATTCGCTTTGATTGATTCGTTTTCGTTGATTGGAGAGACTGAAGAAGCGAAGGTAATCTTCAAAAAAGCATTGGACACAAGAACCATCACTGAGGATGATATTGATGATTATTTTGTGGAGTTTGATAAGGTGATTCGCTTTATTTCTAATCTCTGAATTTTCACTAGCTACGTAGGCAAGTGATCTGGTTCCTCATCAGTGATAAGCTATAACAATCTGGATATGATCCTGCCAAATTATCCAGGATCAGTTAATGCTGAGCAATCCATGCAGAATTAAGCTTCATCTGGATCAGAAGAATAGATAAAGCCGCTTCTCAGACGAAAACATTTGCATTGCTCAGCACTGATCCGGGATAATGTGACAGGATCATATCCAGATTGTTATAGCTTATCAGCGAAAAGAGCTATATCACTTGTCTACGTAACTGATAAAAATTCAGGGGCTTTCGAATGGAAATTTGCAGATAATAATGACCATAAGAGTTAGAAAAGTCCAAAAATAAATCAAATTTCCAGAAATTCGAACGTCTTCTCAACTACGGAAAACCTCAATTCGAACTATCGGATTCTGATTCTCCACGTCGTCCGAAATACGCGAATCTCTGTATTGAAGTGCTCGTGGCAATCGGAGCAGCGGTGAAAAATGCTCAAAAGATCACAGAATTTCTGGAAAAGAACAGTCAACTGAAAGTCTCCAAAATCTGGATGACTCGAATTCCGGAGGTGTTCGAAAAAGTCACCAATTCGTATGACTATCCAACAATGTTCGATGTGGCAATGGCACTGGATGGATTCCCATTGAGGTTGGTGGTTTTGGATTGGCGGGAATTCGAAAAGGAGCATACTTGCGAAGCGTGTCTTGCCATAGTTTCTTTTGGTGTCAGTATTTTCAGACCAACTAAGTCATAGAACTCGACGAGAACTACAAAATGATACTATTTGGAGAATTGTGTCTTGTCTATGAATAAAGTTACAAGTCATTAAGTGGCCGGGCCGGGCCTCTTTTTTCGTCTGTAACTTTGTTCATAAACAAGACACAGTTATTCAAATAAGATCATCTTGTAGTACTCGTCGAGATCTATCATTTATGACTTAGTTAGTCTAAAAATATTGATTCTTAAAGAAACTATGGCAAGACCCGGTCGCAAGTATGAAAAGAAGCTAAAACCTTGAAATATCCTTTTTCAGAAAAGTATTAATGGCCCGGCGATATGCTCTTCAATCAATGATTGAAGTGTTCGTGGAAATGGCACCGACTACAAAGTACAAAGTTAGAGAACGAGTCAGACAGGAATTGGAAAAGGCTTCAAGGCGAGATCTTTTATCTTCAAAAAATCATTCAAATTTCTGAAAATTCTGTGTAAAGGGACCTAATTTCAACATTGCAAAATATGTTTTATAGATTTGTCGGTTACGCTGCCGAACTGGGTCACACTGAAGTGCTCACCGAATTCTCTCCAAAACTCATCTCAACGTCAATCGAAGATTCCAGAAGACGTCTGGAAGTGGAAACAATCGAACGTCTCCGGAAATGTGGATATTTGGAAAATTTGGGAAATCCATTAGATGATCTAGTCAAAGCTCAAATTGCATCGATTCGAGAAATATTGCCTGATTTTTCGCCGGAAATTGTTCATGTAAGGGATCTAACTAGAGAATGGTGTAAATCGGGTGTCGAATTGCGACACAAGACTTATATAATTGGAAAGCTGAGAAAAAAGATATCTACGAATGTGCAATTAGAATTTGTTAAACGGCGACCAGCTCGGAGAAATTTAGATCCAAAGCTGTGGATTCTCTATTGAAACTATTGAAAATTCTATTGGAATTGAGAGAAAAAAGAAGAGAATCCAGGGCTTTGGACCTAAATTTCTCCGAGTTGGTCAACGTTTAGAAAATTCTAATTGCGCATTCCTAGATAACTTTTTCTCATCTTTTCGATGAAATAGGTCATGTGTCATAACTCCACACCCGATTTACACCATTCCCTGGTAAGATTATCATTATCTTATGATATTTTTCATTATCACTGATATTCTTTAGCTTGCCCTCCGTCACTTCTCCTACGACTCAGAAGCCACTCTTGGCAGTCTTCTATCTCGTGAGAATCTTCCAATTGAACTGATCCGTTTGGAAAATGTGGAACTAAAATCTGGAGTTGGGTCTGGAGAATGGCCACCGTTGGATTTTACGGCATCTGATGAAATTGAAAAATCAGTGAGATTGGAGAAGAAGAAGAGAGACGAGGAGATGAGAAAGTCGCAGGAAAAGAAACAGTCGATGAGCCTTTTCTCGCTGGCTCCGATTCTCTCTGATCGTCCTCCATCGCCACCAATCGATCAACAAGCCGAACTTCGTGCTCGTGCTATTGCCTACCGTACCTCGGTTCTCACGAAACTGGAAAAGCTCAAAAATTCCTCGAAAAACGCTGAAAATTCTGGCGAAAAAATCGCGGTTGATGCTGAAAATTTGGTGCCATTGGCCACTTCGAAGAAATATTCAGCACTGAATTCGTTGAAAATTTCTGAGGCGGATCGAGTTGCAATTCGACCGACATATGATAAATATCGATATGAAACGATGGGGTCAGATGAAGAAAGGGGCGGAGTCTATGATGACGAATATGATGATGAGTATGATCGGAGAGAATTCAATGTGGAAAGATTGAAGTGAGTTTCGGGAGAGAGAAAAAACAGAAGACTTTTAACTTGATCAATATTTAGCCAAGAACTGGAAACGTCATCAGAAGAGGAAGACAACACCGGACCCCAATCCTCTTCCATTCCAGGCGGCCCTCCACCCGGACTCTCGAATCCACGTGGCGGATCTTCTGGAGGCTATCGGGGAAGCCGTGGTGGTCAGAACCGTGGATCCGGTGGACGAGGAGGTGGAGGAGGATCACGTGGCGGTGGTAGTGCTGACGGCTATACGGGTGGTCGGGATCGTCAGATGAAAGAACGACATAAGGCGGATCAGAAGCAACGTGGAGCGGATCGAAAGAAAAGGGGCGGAGCTTATTGATAAACTTCTTCGGTTTTCGGTTTTTTGGGATCGTTTTGTGATAGTCTTTTCTGGAATAAATTATTTTGTTTTTTGTGGGTTTTGATTCCCAGAAAAAAAAACAGAGTATTTACAAACGAACAGAGAAAAAGACACAACTTCATTTATTTATTATAAGAATGAAAAATAACAAGTTTCAAAAGTGTACTGATTAGCCAGACTAGAAAGTCTGTTGATCCCTTTCGCCACGTAGAGGCTCAGTACATGAAAGGGAAACAAGGTTTTTTACCAATGGGATCACCTTCTAAAACTCATAGGGGTGGAGGGAGGGGTCCCCCACCCTAACAAAAAAAACAAGAAGTCAGCCGAAAAACCCCTCTTTTCGGAGACCATTGTCGGTTAATTTTCAAAAGCGCTTTCCCCTGATAAGAAGCAACATTGCATACCGCTTTTCATTGTTGTCTCAATTTTTTAATCTTTGATAAAATCTTCTGCTACTCGGGGACGTTCAGTGAGATATCACCTAGCCATGAACCCGAACATGGCGACCCTTAGGGCCTTTTAGTACTTTTCTTCGCATCGGACCAATCGACAGAAAAAAGCAAAAGAGACAACAACAAGCAGCGTAATGTAAAGAGCTTCTTACCAGTGAGAAAGTGCCAGTGAAAAGTATCCAACAATAAAATTCAAAGAGTGAGATTTCATAGAGAACTGATTTTTTCAATACGTGGAATTTTTTAGGGGGGGGGGGGTGTTACCTAATATTCCACTGTATGCTTTTAACTTCAAGCCAATTCATCTCGGTCCTTGTTAAAGATATGAAAAAATTGTCAAGTGTAAAATTGTTTCTCATCATATCCCTAACATTTTATCAGTTGACACATTTTTGATATCTTGAATAGAAAGTGAGATAATTGAACTCAAACTTAACGGGATGGGTCCTTCTATTTTAGGTTTTATAGAGACAAAATTAACTTCGAGCTCAATTATCTCTATTCCTATGAGAGGTATCAAAGTATTGAAAACAGATAAAACGTTTATCATATTATTGCCGACATTTTATTAGTTGACAAAATTTTGATATCTCTTATAGGGACCGATATAACTGAGCTCAAAGAACAATTATAACGGGCCCAGAAAATTTGAGAAAAAAAAACTTTCTCAACCTCCAACTTTCGGCCCTCTCAAAACAATCCCATTTATATATTTTTGTTTTTTTCAAAAGTCATTTAAAAAATTTTCTCGATTTTTTGTTATGAAAATGTTCCAAATTCAATTTTAAATGTGTCTGTTTTAATTTCAGACCAGGATCTCTACACTGTCGGAAGTTATGGACCAAATTCTGAAACCAAATTTTTGATAACATCTTTTATTTTTAGGTCTTAGCGTTGTACACATTCTTTTTAATTTGTTTATTCAAATACTCTTTTTTTCAACTTCTAGACATACATTTTGGAATTCCCGGTCCCTTTTTGACCAAATCATGACTAGACCCATTTTGATCTACCTGGGCGCCAAGGATTCTACTATTATTTTTTCCCGTTTTTTAACTCTTTTTTCTTCTTTTTTTTTTAAATTTTCAGAGAATAAAATGCTGAAAGGGAAAGCTTTTGCAACAGTTAAACTTGTTCCGAAATCTCTTCCATCGTTTCTCATATTTTTCAAGTTGCTTCTTTAATTGATTCAAAAAAATTTTAGAGCACAATCTGCGCCCAACCGTCCGTCTTCATTGGAAATTTCAAAATCTCCAAAAACCCCAAAATCTCCAATGATGTCTCCGAAGATCACTTGGAGTGAGTTAAAAAAAAAATACCGTACTTGCTCTAATGGAAGACCATCTTATTCGTCCACGTTGAGCTTAATTATCTTGGTTCCCGTGATAGATATCAAAAATTGGTCAACTGATAAAATGTTTGTGATATCATGATAAACATTTTATTAGGTGACACAATTTTGATATCTCTCACAGGAACCGAGATAATTGAGCATAAAGTGCATGTATAGGATGGGCTTCTTTTAGAGAAAATACTGTAATAGAAAAACTGCATGATTCTGGCTTCGCATGGAGACCCGGATCATCTGATTACATTTCGGATCATCTGATTTCCAAGAAGACCCGGTAGATCAAATGTATATTTTTTAATTGATCTCTAGGAAAGGGGAAATGTTTTCCTCTAGGTAAAATCCCTCCTGGGAAACGGGATGACATACAAAGAAGAAGACAGGCACCCCTCCATTCATTGATTATTAGATCGATGCCCAATTCTCTATTTTTTTACTTTTTGAACACATTTTTTCCCAATTCGCGAAGTTTGATCTACTCTAGAGGACAAGAATCCCATTATCGATCTTTTAAAATTAACATAAGTTTTCCTTTTTTCTCTTTTTTTACTTTTTTTTGCAGAGTGCCTTTTTGAAAGAATTTGAAAATAGACGGACTGTTTTAAAATTTAACATTTTTTTTCGGAGAAATATGTATAAGTCCAATATTGGTTTGACATCTTTGAAAATCATTAAGAAACGGACCAATTGCTTTTGAAGTAGACTAATTTTTAGACAAAAACCTCTTTTTTGTGCTTCTTTCTATGAAAATTTTCAGATTTTTGTAGATTTATGAAACTTCAAATTCAAAAAAGATTTGATTTTTCAGGCCCAATCCTATCGTCAGCATCGAAAACCCATCCAGCTGATTCCCTGTCTCAAAGCCGAAGGAATGGTCCAGAGAGCAAAAAATGAGAAACGGTAGATGATACTGCTAAATATAAGTTTATAACTATGTATAATTTTCAGCTCAGAAACCGACCACTCGTCATCCCCTTCCCGGCGCGACCGACCAGACACCAAGGGATCATTCTCTTCGATCACCAAAGGTTTGGACCGCCGCTGGTCCGTCGATGAGCCACCAGCTCGGCAGGCTCTAGTCTCAGAAGGTGAGTTGGTTCTACAGTACCAGATAGAAAAGATTTTGACCTCCTCGAGTTTCTGATCAAAAAATTATTACTATAAAACCTGTGATAGAAGGGCCCGTTTACTCTTAACTTTGAGCCATTTTTTCTCGGTTCCTGTGAACGATATAAAAAAGTTGTGAACTAATAAAATGTTTGCCATATTATCACAATCATTTTATCAATTGATCACTTTTTGATGTTTTTCACAGGAGTCGAGATAACTGAGTTCAAAGTTGAGAGTGTGGGGCCCATTCCACCACTCCATTCATTCTTTATAAGAATGATGATAAGTTAAAAATCAATATATAATTTGCTTTGTTTCCAGCAGATGGATCGAACACTGGAACGCCGAAGTAACTGGAGAAGATGAAGAAGAGAAGAAGAAGAAGGACACCTGGATGTGGATGGAGAGAAGAGAATAGCTTGCTAAATAATCTTAATATATGTTCATTTTGTTCTTTTCACTTTTCTTTTAGACTGATATCACTATCTCTGTTTTTAGTCCTAGAATGTTATCATTGTCTCTCTTTTGTCCGTCCGATGACTGCCGAGGAGGTATCTCTGAATTACGAAACGTCGTAGATGGGACTTCGGTCTCGCTATGGCAGTCCACTGGTTCAGAGTAGCTGAGAAAGTTATCAATCTCTGTTTTTAGCCTTATCATGTTATCACTAACTCTCTTTTGTCCGTCCGATGACTGCCGAGGAGGTATCTCTGAATTACGAAACGTCGTAGATGGGACTTCGGTCTCGCTATGGCAGTCCACTGGTTCAGAGTAGCTGAGAAAGTTATCAATCTCTGTTTTTAGCCTTATCATGTTATCACTAACTCTCTTTTGTCCGTCCGATGACTGCCGAGGAGGTATCTCTGAATTACGAAACGTCGTAGATGGGGCTTCGGTCTCGCTATGGCAGTCCACTGGTTCAGAGTAGCTGAGAAAGTTATCAATCTCTGTTTTTAGCCTTATCATGTTATCACTAACTCTCTTTTGTCCGTCCGATGACTGCCGAGGAGGTATCTCTGAATTACGAAACGTCGTAGATGGGACTTCGGTCTCGCTATGGCAGTCCACTGGTTCAGAGTAGCTGAGAAAGTTATCAATCTCTGTTTTTAGCCTTATCATGTTATCACTAACTCTCTTTTGTCCGTCCGATGACTGCCGAGGAGGTATCTCTGAATTACGAAACGTCGTAGATGGGGCTTCGGTCTCGCTATGGCAGTCCACTGGTTCAGAGTAGCTGAGAAAGTTATCAATCTCTGTTTTTAGCCTTATCATGTTATCACTAACTCTCTTTTGTCCGTCCGATGACTGCCGAGGAGGTATCTCTGAATTACGAAACGTCGTAGATGGGGCTTCGGTCTCGCTATGGCAGTCCACTGGTTCAGAGTAGCTGAGAAAGTTATCAACCTTTGTTTTCAGTCTTATCATTTTGTCACTATCTTTCCTGTTTACCTGTCTCTCTCTCTCCATCCACAATAGTCTTCTGAAGCAACGGTTACCAATCAAAGCAGCAGTCGAAGATGGAACGGATAAGAATCGTTATTTTGTTGAATTTTCAAGGTACGACTTTTTTTCCTATAATAACTTTTAGGGTCACCAACTGATGGTCTTTTATCAATTGAGCAAAAATGAGAATTTCCAGAAAATCAAGTGCTAAGTGACAAAGATGGGATTCCCAGAAGGAGTTCAAGCGGTGCGATCCAGGGACATTATGGTGTTTAATCCTCGCCCCATGGTCCGTCTCTATCAGTTGTTTGGAGATTACCAAGATCCCTTGGAGTGAGTTTTTAAATACCGTACTTTCTCTAATAGAAGCCCACCTTATGAGTGCACTCTGAGCTCAAATATCTCTGCTCCTGTGAATTGTATCTAAAAATTGTTAACTGATAAATTGTTCATCATGATATCACCCACATTTTATCAGTTAACAGATTTTGGATATCTCTCACAGAAACCTAGATAATTGAGCTCAAAGTAGATGGTTTGGGTGGGCTATAATTAGAGAAAATAAAATAGATTATTGAAATTTTCGAGCCATCGAATTCACAACCACTTTTTTAACTATGATTTTATTTTTGCTATTCTATTCTTTTTGCTATTCTATAACTTTTATCTTTCAGCCCAGAATCTATTCGATCCACGTTATACCCTCCTGGCGCAACCCATCAAAGGCCAAGGACCATTCTCTTCCATCCTCAAGCACTTGGGCCGGAGCAGCTCTGTGGGTGAGCCACCAGCCGTGCAACCTCCAGACTCAAAAGGTAAGTTTGTTGTGCAGTAGAAAAGAAACCGGATAGAAAAGATTTAGAAAAATTTCAAAAAAAACCGGATAGAAAAGATTTAGAAAATTTCAAATTTCCTATTAAAAGTTAACTACTGTAAAAATTAATAGAAGGGGCCCTTACTTTTAACTTTGAGCCTTCTTTTCTCGGTTCCTGTGAATGGTATAAGAAAGTTGTCAACTAATAAAATGTTTATCATAATATCACCACCATTTCATCAGTTGATTGCTGTTTAATATGTCCGATAGGAACCGAGATAAATCAGCTCAACGTTGACAGTTCGGCTGCGCTTTTATTAAAGGGAATACGGTAGTTTTCAGGATTTTGGAAATATAGCACATTTGACTAGCACATTGACTTTACTACTGTTTTGTTTCCAGAGAATGGATCAAAAGAAGAGGTCCCTGAACCATTGAGACGGAGACATGGATATTACTGGAATTGGTCTTTCAGCAGTTGGTAAGTCATTATATAGTGTTATAAATTTCAATTCTCTCATTTCAGAAAGCAAATCGATTCGAGGAATTCCAAAGGATATGGAGAAGAAAACGAAGCACATCTGGAGATGGATGGAGAGAAGAGAATCGATAATTGAATGTTCTTAATGTTATTTATTTTATTTCTTTTATCTTTTTTCTTTTCTGTTACCTTTTTCATGTTTCTGGTCCCGCTCTCTCTCTCTCTCTCTCTCTCTCTCTCTCTCTCTCTCTCTCTCTCTCTCTCTCTCTCTCTCTCTCTCTCTCTCTCTCTCTCTCTCTCTCTCTCTCTCTCTCTCTCTCTCTCTCTCTCTCTCTCTCTCTCTCCATCCATCTATCAACGTCTTCTGGAGCAACGGAGACGATTCGAAGCCCCAATGGAAAGACCCAACCTATAATTTCAATTTATTAACTAATTTTATTTACTATTTTCTAATAATGAAAGTTTCGAACGGGGCGGTCTGGAACCCTATAAAGGGGGTCCGGACTGCAATATGTTGTTTTGAAGCTTCGCTGTGATTGCGAAGCTCTTCCGAAAATCGGAAAATTTTCTCTCAAAAATAAGTCAGCCGAGGATGTTTTTTCTGAAGGAAGGTCATGGAATCAGAGTCCGAATCGAAGAAGGAAGAATAACAATCGATACTTTGTGGAATCTTTGAGGTTCGACTTTTTTCCAATAATAATTTTCAGAGTGACCAACTGATGGTCTTTTATCAATTGCCCAAAAATGAGAATTTTCAGAAAACCAAGTGCTAAGTGGACAAGATGGGATTCCCAGAAGGAGGTCAAGAGACGGGATCCTGCTCATTATGGCAATTTTTCTTTGCCACACCATCTGTCTTTATCAGTTGTTCAGAGATCACCAAGATCACTTAAAGTGAGTTTTTTTATACCGTCCTTGCTCTAATAGAAGCCCTCCCTATGAGTGCACTTTGAGCTCAAATATCTCTGTTCCTGTGAAAAGTATCTAAAAATTGTTAACTGATAAACCACTTATCATGATATCACCCACATTTTATCAATTGACAGATTTTTGATATCTCTCACAGAGACCTATCTAATTGAGCTCAAAGTGGACTCATAAGGAGGGCTTCTATTAGAGCAAGCGGGCTTCAATTACAGGAAATAAGATACCGTATTTCCTCTAATAGAAGCCCATGGGCTTCTATTTTTCAACCTCTCTCCGGGTGGGCTTCTATTAGAGGTGGGCTTCAATTAGAGGGTGGGCTTCTATTTTTCAACCCATCATTTTCGAAAAAATTTTTGTTTAAAAAATTAGAAATTTGACAATTCGGACGTTTAGAATAGTGAGCTTCGGTGTTTTTTTCCAATTCGAAGTTTTAGTTCTGCCATTCTAAACTCCAAATTGCGAATTTATGAAATTCTGAGATTCCAGAAACTCAAAATTCAAAATTCAGGAGTTCAACTCAGAAATTGGGAAAATTTTGATTGAAAAATTGAGAAATAGAAGCCCATGGGCTTCTTTTAGAGGGTGGGCTTCTATTTTTTGAAGCACCTCGCAGGGTAAGCTTCTATTAGAGGTGGGCTTCAAATAGAGGTGGGCTTCTATTAGAGGAAATACGGTAATTGAAATATTCGGGCCATCGAATTCATAACTACTTTTTTTTATCTCTTGGAATTACCTATTTTTTAAATGAAAATGAGAACTGCGCTTTTCTGTTTTAACAAGCTTTCTTTTCCAGTTCAAAAGCTACTGGATCCACGTTATCCCTTCCCGGCGCTACCCAGCAGAGACCAGTCTCTTCCATCCCCAAGGGCTTGGACCGCCACTGCTCCGTGGATGAGCCACCAGTTCTGCAGGCCCCAGACTCAAAAGGTGAGTTGGTTCTTAATTTGTAATTCTACTAATTAATGAAATTCTGAAATTCTGAAATTCTGAAATTCTGAAATTCTGAAATTCTGAAATTCTGAAATTCTGAAATTCTGAAATTCTGAAATTCTAAAGTTCAAAAATTCTAAACTCCTAAAATTCGATAATTTTAAAGTTTCGAATTTCTGAAAATCCAAAATTTCTGAAATTCTGAAAATCCAATATTTCTGAAATACTGAAAATCCAATTTTCAATTCGGAAATGTTAAAACTTCAAGATTCTAACATTCTGAAATGAAGGGATTTTGAGATTCTGTAATTTTGAAATTGGGAAATTCTGAAAAAAATTTTAAACAGTTTTTTTTTTCAAAAATTTTAATGTAAGAATTATAGAATAAACTGTGTTAAGATTAGGATAACAGAATTTTCTAAAATTCTAAAGTTTTTTTTTCCAGAAGTCATCGGTCCGTCAAATTGATGTGTCCACCGGATCCAACGGAGATTGGGCTGTTTCGATGGAGTTCAAAGTGAGGAGAAGAAACATTTAATTTAAAAGGTTTAGAATTTTTTTCCGAGAAAAAATAGGAAAAAAATTAAAATGATAATTTAGAACCCCTTTTAAAACCACCTTTTCTGAAAATATCATAATTTCAGAACGCCCCAGCAGCTCCATCAGACAATTTCACGAATTCAAAAAAATTGGGACCAAAAAATTCAGCAGGATTTTCCGCATTTCTCGAGGTGTGGACTTCGTCAGGAAAATTATGATCACTTTATTGATTTTTTGTGATCTTTTTCTTTCTTTCTTTTCTTTCTCAGGTTTCAGGTATTTGGTGTCGGATTTTCTCGTAAAAGCAGACAATTGGACTAATTAGGAAAAAAATGGACTGAATAGTAGAAAAAATGGACTAAAAGGGAAAAATATTGACTAAACAGTGTGAAATTGAATTAAAAAGTGTGAAAATGGACTAAAAAGTGTAAAATTGGACTAAAAAGTGTGAAGTTAGACTAAACAGTGTAGAATTGGACTGAACAGTGTGAAATTGGACTATACATTGTGATATTCGACTAAAAAGTGTGAAATTGGACTACAAAATGTGAAAATGGACTAAAAAGTGTGAAATTGGACTAAAAAGTGTAAAATTGGACTAAAAAGTGTAAAATTGGACTTCAAAGTGTAAAATTGGACTAAAAAGTGTAAAACTGGACTGAACAGTGTAAAATTGGACTAAATAGTAGAAGTAGGTCAGTGTTCTACGGTTCACTGGAAGGCAGCATCACTAGAACAGGGCTTGCCACTCATGCTGAGGATCAAGCTGCAAACATTGGGTTTGGAAGGTGTCCCATTGGTAAATAAACCTTTTTCCCTTTCTATGTACTGAGCCTCTACGTGGCGAAAGGGATCAACAGACTATATTTGTCTGGCTGATCCAGTACACAAAATACGAAAAAAATCCTGTTTTTTATCTTCATATCAATACAGCTTTTTTAACTATGAATCTTGTATTAGCTTTGGCGCAAAAAAATCATATCTTCGTTATATGAAAAACTTATTCAGTCTGGCTTATCAGTAACAAAGTTTTTTTCAAAATATGCTATAATTTTGACAATTTATAGTTTTGAAACGTAACTTCTCAATAGGCCTGAATTCACCTGCTTCATGGTTTTTTTTGTGAATTTTAGATTGAAGGTTTCAAAATCATTCATCGTTTTCAGAAATTTAGGAAAATGTTTAGACATTTGGGTTCTTTATGATTTAACAAGAGGTTAATTATTTAAAAGACGGGGATTTTCAAAAGGTCCAAAAAATATTGAAACAAAACCAATTTTGGCCTAAAAAAGTCCTTATTCACCCTTAGCTTTTTCATCAAAAAATGATTGCAACATTTTTGGATTTGACGATAGTCTACATCCAGTTTCAAGACATGTTTGTAAGTTTCAGTCCCGGATTTCTATTCTGCCACAAGTCATGGACAAAATTCTGAACCCAAAATTTGCCTTCGCACATTTTTTTAATTTAGGCCAAAGTTCAAGATCTCTTTTCTGTCAGAAGTTATGGACGAAAGCCTGAAACCGAATTTTGGCTTAAATAGGCTAAGAAAAATCCTTGATAACTTTGTTCAAAAAAGAGATTTGGGCCTGAAATTTTAGGAAATACCTTTAAATTGAATGTAAAACGTTTTTATAGCAAAAAAAGCAGAAATCTTTTTTTTTTGGGATTTCGAAAAAAAATGCCTTATGTTAGACTTAGCTTTTTTTTCGACCAAAAAGTTTTTTGTAAATTTTTTGAGCTTTTTTGTTATGAAAACGTGCTAAATTCTATTTTAGGTAGCGGATTAAAATTGCAGATCAAGATCTCCTTTTTCTCAGAAGTTATGGACGAAAGCCTGAAACCGAATTTTGGCTTAAGTATGGGCTTAGAAAAATCCTTAATAACTTTGTTCAAATAAGAGATTTGGGCCTGAAATTTAGTAAATACCTTTAAATTGAATGTAGAACGTTTTTATAGCAAAAAAAGCATAAATCTTTTTTTTGGGATTTCGAAAAAAAATGCCTTATGTTAGACTTAGATTTTTTTTCGACCAAAAAGTTTTTTGTAAATTTTTTGAGCTTTTTTGTTATGAAAACGTGCTAAATTCTATTTTAGGTAGCGGATTGAAATTGCAGATCAATATCTCCTTTTTCTCAGAAGTTATGGACGAAAGCCTGGAACCGAATTTTGGCTTAAGTATGGGCTTAGAAAAATCCTCAATAACTATGTTCAAATAAGAGATTTGGGCCTGAAATTTTAGGAAATACCTTTAAATTGAATGTAGAACGTTTTTGTAGCAAAAAAATCAGAAATCTTTTTTTTTGGGATTTCGAAAAAAAAATGCCTTATGTTAGACTTAGATTTTTTTTCGACCAAAAAGTTTTTTGTAAATTTTTTGAGCTTTTTTGTTATGAAAACGTTCTAAATTCTATTTTAGGTAGCGGATTAAAATTGCAGATCAAGATCTCCTTTTTCTCAGAAGTTATGGACGAAAGCCTGAAACCGAATTTTGGCTTAAGTATGGGCTTAGAAAAATCCTTAATAACTTTGTTCAAATAAGAGATTTGGGCCTGAAATTTAGTAAATACCTTTAAATTGAATGTAGAACGTTTTTATAGCAAAAAAAGCATAAATCTTTTTTTTGGGATTTCGAAAAAAAATGCCTTATGTTAGACTTAGCTTTTTTTTCGACCAAAAAGTTTTTTGTAAATTTTTTGAGCTTTTTTGTTATGAAAACGTTCTAAATTCTATTTTAGGTAGTTGATTAAAATTGCAGATCAAGATCTCTTTTTTCTCAGAAGTTATGGACGAAAGCCTGAAACCGAATTTTGGCTTAAGTATGGGCTTAGAAAAATCCTTAATAACTTTGTTCAAATAAGAGATTTGGGCCTGAAATTTCAGTAAATACCTTTAAATTGAATGTAGAACGTTTTTATAGCAAAAAAAGCATAAATCTTTTTTTTGGGATTTCGAAAAAAAATGCCTTATGTTAGACTTAGATTTTTTTTCGACCAAAAAGTTTTTTGTAAATTTTTTGAGCTTTTTTGTTATGAAAACGTTCTAAATTCTATTTTAGGTAGTTGATTAAAATTGCAGATCAAGATCTC
This sequence comes from Caenorhabditis nigoni, assembly GCA_027920645.1. NCBI lineage: Eukaryota > Metazoa > Nematoda > Chromadorea > Rhabditida > Rhabditidae > Caenorhabditis > Caenorhabditis nigoni. The sequence goes on from CP115866.1 coordinate 16,540,955, forward strand.
TTTTTTCTCAGAAGTTATGGACGAAAGCCTGAAACCGAATTTTGGCTTAAGTATGGGCTTAGAAAAATCCTTAATAACTTTGTTCAAATAAGAGATTTGGGCCTGAAATTTCAGTAAATACCTTTAAATTGAATGTAGAACGTTTTTATAGCAAAAAAAGCATAAATCTTTTTTTTGGGATTTCGAAAAAAAATGCCTTATGTTAGACTTAGCTTTTTTTTTCGACCAAAAAGTTTTTTGTAAATTTTTTGAGCTTTTTTGTTATGAAAACGTTCTAAATTCTATTTTAGGTAGCGGATTAAAATTGCAGATCAAGATCTCTTTTTTCTCAGAAGTTATGGACGAAAGCCTGAAACAGAATTTTGGCTTAAGTATGGGCTTAGAAAAATCCTTAATAACTTTGTTCAAATAAGAGATTTGGGCCTGAAATTTCAGTAAATACCTTTAAATTGAATGTAGAACGTTTTTATAGCAAAAAAAGCATAAATCTTTTTTTTGGGATTTCGAAAAAAAATGCCTTATGTTAGACTTAGCTTTTTTTTCGACCAAAAAGTTTTTTGTAAATTTTTTGAGCTTTTTTGTTATGAAAACGTTCTAAATTCTATTTTAGGTAGCGGATTAAAATTGCAGATCAAGATCTCTTTTTTCTCAGAAGTTATGGACGAAAGCCTGAAACCGAATTTAGGCTTAAGTATGGGCTTAGAAAAATCCTTAATAACTTTGTTCAGATAAGAGATTTGGGCCTGAAATTTTAGGAAATACCTTTAAATTGAATGTAGAACGTTTTTATAGCTAGAAAATCAGAAATCTTTTTTTTTGGGATTTCGAAAAAAATGCCTTATGTTAGACTTAGCTTTTTTTTCGACCAAAAAGTTTTTTGTAAATTTTTTGAGCTTTTTTGTTATGAAAACGTTCTAAATTCTATTTTAGGTAGTTGATTAAAATTGCAGATCAAGATCTCTTTTTTCTCAGAAGTTATGGACGAAAGCCTGAAACCGAATTTTGGCTTAAGTATGGGCTTAGAAAAATCCTTAATAACTTTGTTCAAATAAGAGATTTGGGCCTGAAATTTAGTAAATACCTTTAAATTGAATGTAGAACGTTTTTATAGCAAAAAAAGCATAAATCTTTTTTTTGGGATTTCGAAAAAAATGCCTTATGTTAGACTTAGCTTTTTTTTCGACCAAAAAGTTTTTTGTAAATTTTTTGAGCTTTTTTGTTATGAAAACGTTCTAAATTCTATTTTAGGTAGCGGATTAAAATTGCAGATCAAGATCTCTTTTTTCTCAGAAGTTATGGACGAAAGCCTGAAACCGAATTTAGGCTTAAGTATGGGCTTAGAAAAATCCTTAATAACTTTGTTCAAATAAGAGATTTGGGCCTGAAATTTAGTAAATACCTTTAAATTGAATGTAGAACGTTTTTGTAGCAAAAAATTCAGAAATCTTTTTTTTTGGGATTTCGAAAAAAATGCCTTATGTTAGACTTAGCTTTTTTTTCGACCAAAAAGTTTTTTGTAAATTTTTTGAGCTTTTTTGTTATGAAAACGTTCTAAATTCTATTTTAGGTAGCGGATTGAAATTGCAGATCAAGATCTCTTTTTTCTCAGAAGTTATGGACGAAAGCCTGAAACCGAATTTAGGCTTAAGTATGGGCTTAGAAAAATCCTTAATAACTTTGTTCAGATAAGAGATTTGGGCCTGAAATTTTAGGAAATACCTTTAAATTGAATGTAGAACGTTTTTGTAGCAAAAAAAGCATAAATCTTTTTTTTGGGATTTCGAAAAAAAATGCCTTATGTTAGACTTAGCTTTTTTTTCGACCAAAAAGTTTTTTGTAAATTTTTTGAGCTTTTTTGTTATGAAAACGTTCTAAATTCTATTTTAGGTAGCGGATTAAAATTGCAGATCAAGATCTCTTTTTTCTCAGAAGTTATGGACGAAAGCCTGAAACAGAATTTTGGCTTAAGTATGGGCTTAGAAAAATCCTTAATAACTTTGTTCAAATAAGAGATTTGGGCCTGAAATTTAGTAAATACCTTTAAATTGAATGTAGAACGTTTTTATAGCAAAAAAAGCATAAATCTTTTTTTTGGGATTTCGAAAAAAAATGCCTTATGTTAGACTTAGCTTTTTTTTCGACCAAAAAGTTTTTTGTAAATTTTTTGAGCTTTTTTGTTATGAAAACGTTCTAAATTCTATTTTAGGTAGCGGATTAAAATTGCAGATCAAGATCTCTTTTTTCTCAGAAGTTATGGACGAAAGCCTGAAACAGAATTTTGGCTTAAGTATGGGCTTAGAAAAATCCTTAATAACTTTGTTCAAATAAGAGATTTGGGCCTGAAATTTCAGTAAATACCTTTAAATTGAATGTAGAACGTTTTTATAGCAAAAAAAGCATAAATCTTTTTTTTGGGATTTCGAAAAAAAATGCCTTATGTTAGACTTAGCTTTTTTTTCGACCAAAAAGTTTTTTGTAAATTTTTTGAGCTTTTTTGTTATGAAAACGTTCTAAATTCTATTTTAGGTAGCGGATTAAAATTGCAGATCAAGATCTCTTTTTTCTCAGAAGTTATGGACGAAAGCCTGAAACAGAATTTTGGCTTAAGTATGGGCTTAGAAAAATCCTTAATAACTTTGTTCAAATAAGAGATTTGGGCCTGAAATTTAGTAAATACCTTTAAATTGAATGTAGAACGTTTTTATAGCAAAAAAAGCATAAATCTTTTTTTTGGGATTTCGAAAAAAAATGCCTTATGTTAGACTTAGCTTTTTTTTCGACCAAAAAGTTTTTTGTAAATTTTTTGAGCTTTTTTGTTATGAAAACGTTCTAAATTCTATTTTAGGTAGCGGATTAAAATTGCAGATCAAGATCTCTTTTTTCTCAGAAGTTATGGACGAAAGCCTGAAACCGAATTTAGGCTTAAGTATGGGCTTAGAAAAATCCTTAATAACTTTGTTCAGATAAGAGATTTGGGCCTGAAATTTTAGGAAATACCTTTAAATTGAATGTAGAACGTTTTTATAGCTAGAAAATCAGAAATCTTTTTTTTTGGGATTTCGAAAAAAATGCCTTATGTTAGACTTCGCTTTTTTTTCGACCAAAAAGTTTTTTGTAAATTTTTTGAGCTTTTTTGTTATGAAAACGTTCTAAATTCTATTTTAGGTAGTTGATTAAAATTGCAGATCAAGATCTCTTTTTTCTCAGAAGTTATGGACGAAAGCCTGAAACCGAATTTTGGCTTAAGTATGGGCTTAGAAAAATCCTTAATAACTTTGTTCAAATAAGAGATTTGGGCCTGAAATTTAGTAAATACCTTTAAATTGAATGTAGAACGTTTTTATAGCAAAAAAAGCATAAATCTTTTTTTTGGGATTTCGAAAAAAAATGCCTTATGTTAGACTTAGCTTTTTTTTCGACCAAAAAGTTTTTTGTAAATTTTTTGAGCTTTTTTGTTATGAAAACGTTCTAAATTCTATTTTAGGTAGCGGATTAAAATTGCAGATCAAGATCTCTTTTTTCTCAGAAGTTATGGACGAAAGCCTGAAACCGAATTTAGGCTTAAGTATGGGCTTAGAAAAATCCTTAATAACTTTGTTCAAATAAGAGATTTGGGCCTGAAATTTAGTAAATACCTTTAAATTGAATGTAGAACGTTTTTGTAGCAAAAAATTCAGAAATCTTTTTTTTTGGGATTTCGAAAAAAATGCCTTATGTTAGACTTAGCTTTTTTTTCGACCAAAAAGTTTTTTGTAAATTTTTTGAGCTTTTTTGTTATGAAAACGTTCTAAATTCTATTTTAGGTAGCGGATTGAAATTGCAGATCAAGATCTCTTTTTTCTCAGAAGTTATGGACGAAAGCCTGAAACCGAATTTAGGCTTAAGTATGGGCTTAGAAAAATCCTTAATAACTTTGTTCAGATAAGAGATTTGGGCCTGAAATTTTAGGAAATACCTTTAAATTGAATGTAGAACGTTTTTATAGCTAGAAAATCAGAAATCTTTTTTTTTTGGGATTTCGAAAAAATGCCTTATGTTAGACTTAGCTTTTTTTTCGACCAAAAAGTTTTTTGTAAATTTTTTGAGCTTTTTTGTTATGAAAACGTTCTAAATTCTATTTTAGGTAGTTGATTAAAATTGCAGATCAAGATCTCTTTTTTCTCAGAAGTTATGGACGAAAGCCTGAAACCGAATTTTGGCTTAAGTATGGGCTTAGAAAAATCCTTAATAACTTTGTTCAAATAAGAGATTTGGGCCTGAAATTTAGTAAATACCTTTAAATTGAATGTAGAACGTTTTTATAGCAAAAAAAGCATAAATCTTTTTTTTGGGATTTCGAAAAAAAATGCCTTATGTTAGACTTAGCTTTTTTTTCGACCAAAAAGTTTTTTGTAAATTTTTTGAGCTTTTTTGTTATGAAAACGTTCTAAATTCTATTTTAGGTAGCGGATTAAAATTGCAGATCAAGATCTCTTTTTTCTCAGAAGTTATGGACGAAAGCCTGAAACCGAATTTAGGCTTAAGTATGGGCTTAGAAAAATCCTTAATAACTTTGTTCAAATAAGAGATTTGGGCCTGAAATTTAGTAAATACCTTTAAATTGAATGTAGAACGTTTTTGTAGCAAAAAATTCAGAAATCTTTTTTTTTGGGATTTCGAAAAAAATGCCTTATGTTAGACTTAGCTTTTTTTTCGACCAAAAAGTTTTTTGTAAATTTTTTGAGCTTTTTTGTTATGAAAACGTTCTAAATTCTATTTTAGGTAGCGGATTGAAATTGCAGATCAAGATCTCTTTTTTCTCAGAAGTTATGGACGAAAGCCTGAAACCGAATTTAGGCTTAAGTATGGGCTTAGAAAAATCCTTAATAACTTTGTTCAAATAAGAGATTTGGGCCTGAAATTGTAGTAAATACCTTTAAATTGAATGTAGAACGTTTTTGTAGCAAGAAAATCAGAAATCTTTTTTTTGGGATTTCGAAAAAAAAAATGCCTTATGTTAGACTTAGCTTTTTTTTCGACCAAAAAGTTTTTTGTTAATTTTTTGAGCTTTTTCTTCATGAAAACGTTCTAAATTCTGTTTTAGGTAGCGGATTAAAATTGCAGATCAAGATCTCTTTTTTCGTTATGGACGAAAGCCTGAAATTATCTAGCGAGAAAAAATTTGGTGTGACCACAATTTCAGGTCTAGAGCGAAATTTTCAGCATTTTTTACCTGATTTCGTGGAGATTCATGATGATTCAAATAATTTGGAAAGATTAATTAGTAATTATAGAATCCTTCATGGTTGTTTTCCGGAAGAAAATATTTCAGGAATGGTCCATTTTCAAGTCTTACAGAAAAATGAAGCTCCTCTCACAATTCTAAAAACTTCTAGGAGTTCTATAACTCAAATAAACCGCAATAATTTATTCTTCGTTTTGTATGAATGAACTTTTGATTCATCGGATTTTGTAATCAAAAACACCACAAAAATGTGATTTTTTCAATTACAGGGGATCTTCAATTTTGAGGGGCCCTTCTATTGTTCCGGCCTTTTTCCCGAAATTTTTTATAGAACAATTCGACGAATTTTTGTTCTAAAATTGCCAATTTTACCGAAATTCAGCAAGATTTTCATAAATAAATAGTGTTTCAACAAAGTTCTTTTGAATTTTGGTATTCCCGGAATGTTTTTTTCACTGAAAAATGAACGGAAAATTATAAATTTCAAGACATTGCAGATTTTGCAGGTAGCCTTTCTATAATGGGGAGCTTTTCAATTACAGAGGGTCCCTATATTTTTCCAAACCCTTCTTGGAGGGCACTTCTATTAAAGAGGCTCTTCTAATAAAGGTTTTACGGTATCCTTTGAAATAATGACAGGAATGTTCAAACAGCTTCCTATAGTGACCCTGCATCTAATTTCAGCGACACTCCACACTCCCAATTTCCGCAATTTTCAGAATTCCCATTCCATCTTGAACCGTTGAACCGAAAATTTGCAGTGAAGAAGAACTGGAAAAAAGCTTCTGTAAACCGAAATACAGTTTGCAATTTTTATATCCCCCGCATAAAACATCAGCAGAAAGAGCGCAGGCAGCTGCTATAAAAATGAAAAAGCCTTAAAAACTGCGGGCAGTGTAGCATTGAGCGCTGTGAAGAGGTTTCCGTTCCATTTTGAAACCTTTTTTTCCCCAAAACTTGTTTCTTCTGATTTTCTGATGTTTGAATTTCCATATAATTTTTTGCAGGATGAAGCAGAGACTTTCATTCCTCTTACTTTTTGCGCTGGTAATTCATCATGGCGTACTAGCCACCACGAGGCCAGGTAGGGAAGATACTTCAAACTTAACCATTAAACTAATTGTTTTCAGATCGTCACAGACATGCAAAGCATACAAAGGCGCATTCACATCCAAAAGCACACCCAAAGGCACATCCGGCTGCACACCATCATCACGTAAAAACTCATTCAAATCAAAAACCACAAAACGATAATCCAACCGGTATGTTAATTTCCTATTTATCGAAACAAGAATTATGATTATTAGGACACACCAGTCCTGAAACCAATACTCCAAAACCAGAAGATTGCCACGGATGCAATCACTATCCTGGATTCCCGCCAACTCCGCCAGGAGTCGACTGGGATTGCCATAACAAAACCACTGTAGATCCTCGGATAACTACAACACCAAGATATCCACCAACTGGTGAGACAACCGATACTGTAAAAATTGTTCGAATTTATTTTCAGGTCCCGATATGACTGAAACACCACCAACTCGTGATCCAACTGGAACCACACCAGAGAATCCAGAAACATCAGGAACAACATTGACTCCTCCAACTGGAACTACCGAGACTCCAGAAACTCCAGAGACTCCAGAAACAGCAGGAACTACCTTGACTCCACCAACAGGAACTACCGAGACTCCAGAAACTCCAGAGACTCCAGAGACTGCAGGAACTACCTTGACTCCTCCAACCGGAACTACAGAGACTCCAGAAACTCCAGAGACTCCAGAGACTGCAGGAACTACCTTGACTCCTCCAACCGGAACTACAGAGACTCCAGAAACTCCAGAGACTCCAGAGACTGCAGGAACTACCTTGACTCCTCCAACCGGAACTACAGAGACTCCAGAAACTCCAGAGACTCCAGAGACTGCAGGAACCACCTTGACTCCTCCAACAGGAACTACCGAGACTCCAGAAACTCCAGAGACTCCAGAGACTGCAGGAACTACCTTGACTCCTCCAACCGGAACTACCGAGACTCCAGAAACTCCAGAGACTCCAGAGACTGCAGGAACCACCTTGACTCCTCCAACAGGAACTACCGAGACTCCAGAAACTCCAGAGACTCCAGAGACTGCAGGAACTACCTTGACTCCTCCAACCGGAACTACAGAGACTCCAGAAACTCCAGAGACTCCAGAGACTGCAGGAACTACCTTGACTCCTCCAACCGGAACTACAGAGACTCCAGAAACTCCAGAGACTCCAGAGACTGCAGGAACCACCTTGACTCCTCCAACAGGAACTACCGAGACTCCAGAAACTCCAGAGACTCCAGAGACTGCAGGAACTACCTTGACTCCTCCAACCGGAACTACCGAGACTCCAGAAACTCCAGAGACTCCAGAGACTGCAGGAACCACCTTGACTCCTCCAACAGGAACTACCGAGACTCCAGAAACTCCAGAGACTCCAGAGACTGCAGGAACCACCTTGACTCCTCCAACAGGAACTACCGAGACTCCAGAAACTCCAGAGACTCCAGAGACTGCAGGAACCACCTTGACTCCTCCAACAGGAACTACCGAGACTCCAGAAACTCCAGAGACTCCAGAGACTGCAGGAACTACCTTGACTCCTCCAACCGGAACTACCGAGACTCCAGAAACTCCAGAGACTCCAGAGACTGCAGGAACCACCTTGACTCCTCCAACAGGAACTACCGAGACTCCAGAAACTCCAGAGACTCCAGAGACTGCAGGAACCACCTTGACTCCTCCAACAGGAACTACCGAGACTCCAGAAACTCCAGAGACTCCAGAGACTGCAGGAACCACCTTGACTCCTCCAACAGGAACTACCGAGACTCCAGAAACTCCAGAGACTCCAGAGACTGCAGGAACCACCTTGACTCCTCCAACAGGAACTACCGAGACTCCAGAAACTCCAGAGACTCCAGAGACTGCAGGAACCACCTTGACTCCTCCAACAGGAACTACCGAGACTCCAGAAACTCCAGAGACTCCAGAGACTGCAGGAACCACCTTGACTCCTCCAACAGGAACTACCGAGACTCCAGAAACTCCAGAGACTCCAGAGACTGCAGGAACTACCTTGACTCCTCCAACCGGAACTACCGAGACTCCAGAAACTCCAGAGACTCCAGAGACTGCAGGAACCACCTTGACTCCTCCAACAGGAACTACCGAGACTCCAGAAACTCCAGAGACTCCAGAGACTGCAGGAACTACCTTGACTCCTCCAACCGGAACTACAGAGACTCCAGAAACTCCAGAGACTCCAGAGACTGCAGGAACTACCTTGACTCCTCCAACCGGAACTACAGAGACTCCAGAAACTCCAGAGACTCCAGAGACTGCAGGAACTACCTGGACTCCTCCAACCGGAACTACAGAGACTCCAGAAACTCCAGAGACTCCAGAGACTGCAGGAACCACCTTGACTCCTCCAACAGGAACTACCGAGACTCCAGAAACTCCAGAGACTCCAGAGACTGCAGGAACTACCTTGACTCCTCCAACCGGAACTACCGAGACTCCAGAAACTCCAGAGACTCCAGAGACTGCAGGAACTACCTTGACTCCTCCAACCGGAACTACCGAGACTCCAGAAACTCCAGAGACTCCAGAGACTGCAGGAACCACCTTGACTCCTCCAACAGGAACTACCGAGACTCCAGAAACTCCAGAGACTCCAGAGACAGCAGGAACTACCTTGACTCCTCCAACCGGAACTACCGAGACTCCAGAAACTCCAGAGACTCCAGAGACTGCAGGAACTACCTTGACTCCTCCAACCGGAACTACCGAGACTCCAGAAACTCCAGAGACTCCAGAGACTGCAGGAACTACCTTGACTCCTCCAACCGGAACTACAGAGACTCCAGAAACTCCAGAGACTCCAGAGACTGCAGGAACTACCTTGACTCCTCCAACCGGAACTACAGAGACTCCAGAAACTCCAGAGACTCCAGAGACTGCAGGAACCACCTTGACTCCTCCAACCGGAACTACAGAGACTCCAGAAACTCCAGAGACTCCAGAGACTGCAGGAACCACCTTGACTCCTCCAACCGGAACTACAGAGACTCCAGAAACTCCAGAGACTCCAGAGACTGCAGGAACCACCTTGACTCCTCCAACAGGAACTACCGAGACTCCAGAAACTCCAGAGACTCCAGAGACTGCAGGAACTACCTTGACTCCTCCAACCGGAACTACCGAGACTCCAGAAACTCCAGAAACTCCAGAGACTGCAGGAACTACCTTGACTCCACCAACCGGAACTACCGAGACTCCAGAAACTCCAGAGACTCCAGAGACTGCAGGAACCACCTTGACTCCACCAACCGGAACTACCGAGACTCCAGAAACTCCAGAGACTCCAGAGACTGCAGGAACTACCTTGACTCCTCCAACCGGAACTACCGAGACTCCAGAAACTCCAGAGACTCCAGAGACTGCAGGAACTACCTTGACTCCACCAACCGGAACTACCGAGACTCCAGAAACTCCAGAGACTCCAGAGACTGCAGGAACCACCTTGACTCCACCAACCGGAACTACCGAGACTCCAGAAACTCCAGAGACTCCAGAGACTGCAGGAACTACCTTGACTCCACCAACCGGAACTACCGAGACTCCAGAAACTCCAGAGACTCCAGAGACTGCAGGAACTACCTTGACTCCTCCAACCGGAACTACCGAGACTCCAGAAACTCCAGAGACTCCAGAAACAGCAGGAACTACCTTGACTCCTCCAACCGGAACTACCGAGACTCCAGAAACTCCAGAGACTCCAGAGACTGCAGGAACTACCTTGACTCCTCCAACCGGAACTACCGAGACTCCAGAAACTCCAGAGACTCCAGAGACTGCAGGAACCACCTTGACTCCTCCAACAGGAACTACCGAGACTCCAGAAACTCCAGAGACTCCAGAGACTGCAGGAACCACCTTGACTCCTCCAACAGGAACTACCGAGACTCCAGAAACTCCAGAGACTCCAGAGACTGCAGGAACTACCTTGACTCCTCCAACCGGAACTACCGAGACTCCAGAAACTCCAGAGACTCCAGAGACTGCAGGAACCACCTTGACTCCTCCAACAGGAACTACCGAGACTCCAGAAACTCCAGAGACTCCAGAGACTGCAGGAACCACCTTGACTCCTCCAACAGGAACTACCGAGACTCCAGAAACTCCAGAGACTCCAGAGACTGCAGGAACCACCTTGACTCCTCCAACAGGAACTACCGAGACTCCAGAAACTCCAGAGACTCCAGAGACTGCAGGAACCACCTTGACTCCTCCAACAGGAACTACCGAGACTCCAGAAACTCCAGAGACTCCAGAGACTGCAGGAACCACCTTGACTCCTCCAACAGGAACTACCGAGACTCCAGAAACTCCAGAGACTCCAGAGACTCCAGAGACTCCAGAGACTCCAGAGACTGCAGGAACTACCTTGACTCCACCAACCGGAACTACCGAGACTCCAGAAACTCCAGAGACTCCAGAGACTGCAGGAACCACCTTGACTCCTCCAACAGGAACTACCGAGACTCCAGAAACTCCAGAGACTCCAGAGACTGCAGGAACTACCTTGACTCCTCCAACCGGAACTACCGAGACTCCAGAAACTCCAGAGACTCCAGAGACTGCAGGAACTACCTTGACTCCTCCAACCGGAACTACCGAGACTCCAGAAACTCCAGAGACTCCAGAGACTGCAGGAACTACCTTGACTCCTCCAACCGGAACTACAGAGACTCCAGAAACTCCAGAGACTCCAGAGACTGCAGGAACTACCTTGACTCCTCCAACCGGAACTACAGAGACTCCAGAAACTCCAGAGACTCCAGAGACTGCAGGAACTACCTTGACTCCTCCAACCGGAACTACCGAGACTCCAGAAACTCCAGAGACTCCAGAGACTGCAGGAACTACCTTGACTCCTCCAACCGGAACTACCGAGACTCCAGAAACTCCAGAGACTCCAGAGACTGCAGGAACTACCTTGACTCCTCCAACCGGAACTACAGAGACTCCAGAAACTCCAGAGACTCCAGAGACTGCAGGAACTACCTTGACTCCTCCAACCGGAACTACAGAGACTCCAGAAACTCCAGAGACTCCAGAGACTGCAGGAACTACCTTGACTCCTCCAACCGGAACTACCGAGACTCCAGAAACTCCAGAGACTCCAGAAACAGCAGGAACTACCTTGACTCCTCCAACCGGAACTACCGAGACTCCAGAAACTCCAGAGACTCCAGAGACTGCAGGAACTACCTTGACTCCTCCAACCGGAACTACCGAGACTCCAGAAACTCCAGAGACTCCAGAAACAGCAGGAACTACCTTGACTCCTCCAACCGGAACTACAGAGACTCCAGAAACTCCAGAGACTCCAGAGACTGCAGGAACTACCTTGACTCCTCCAACCGGAACTACCGAGACTCCAGAAACTCCAGAGACTCCAGAGACTGCAGGAACTACCTTGACTCCTCCAACCGGAACTACCGAGACTCCAGAAACTCCAGAGACTCCAGAAACAGCAGGAACTACCTTGACTCCTCCAACCGGAACTACCGAGACTCCAGAAACTCCAGAGACTCCAGAGACTGCAGGAACTACCTTGACTCCTCCAACCGGAACTACCGAGACTCCAGAAACTCCAGAGACTCCAGAGACTGCAGGAACTACCTTGACTCCTCCAACCGGAACTACCGAGACTCCAGAAACTCCAGAGACTCCAGAAACAGCAGGAACTACCTTGACTCCTCCAACCGGAACTACCGAGACTCCAGAAACTCCAGAGACTCCAGAAACAGCAGGAACTACCTTGACTCCTCCAACCGGAACTACCGAGACTCCAGAAACTCCAGAGACTCCAGAGACTGCAGGAACTACCTTGACTCCTCCAACCGGAACTACCGAGACTCCAGAAACTCCAGAGACTCCAGAAACAGCAGGAACTACCTTGACTCCTCCAACCGGAACTACCGAGACTCCAGAAACTCCAGAGACTCCAGAAACAGCAGGAACTACCTTGACTCCACCAACGGGAACTACAGAGACTCCAGAAACTCCAGAGACTCCAGAGACTGCAGGAACTACCTTGATTCCACCAACCGGAACCACAGCCGAGACTCCAGAGACTCCAGTCACTCCACCAACCGGAACTACAGAGACTCCAGAAACTCAAGAGACTCCAGAGACAGCAGGAACTACCTTGACTCCTCCAACCGGAACTACCGAGACTCCAGAAACTCCAGAGACTCCAGAGACTGCAGGAACTACCTTGACTCCACCAACGGGAACTACAGAGACTCCAGAAACTCCAGAGACTCCAGAGACTGCAGGAACTACCTTGACTCCACCAACCGGAACCACAGCCGAGACTCCAGAGACTCCAGTCACTCCACCAACCGGAACTTCAGAGACTCCAGAAACTCCAGAGACTCCAGAGACAGCAGGAACTACCTTGACTCCTCCAACCGGAACTACCGGGACTCCAGAAACTCCAGAGACTCCAGAGACTGCAGGAACTACCTTGACTCCTCCAACCGGAACTACCGAGACTCCAGAAACTCCAGAGACTCCAGAGACTGCAGGAACTACCTTGACTCCTCCAACCGGAACTACCGAGACTCCAGAAACTCCAGAGACTCCAGAAACAGCAGGAACTACCTTGACTCCTCCAACCGGAACTACCGAGACTCCAGAAACTCCAGAGACTCCAGAAACAGCAGGAACTACCTTGACTCCTCCAACCGGAACTACCGAGACTCCAGAAACTCCAGAGACTCCAGAGACTGCAGGAACTACCTTGACTCCTCCAACCGGAACTACCGAGACTCCAGAAACTCCAGAGACTCCAGAGACTGCAGGAACTACCTTGACTCCTCCAACCGGAACTACCGAGACTCCAGAAACTCCAGAGACTCCAGAAACAGCAGGAACTACCTTGACTCCTCCAACTGGAACTACCGAGACTCCAGAAACTCCAGAGACTCCAGAGACTGCAGGAACTACCTTGACTCCTCCAACCGGAACTACCGAGACTCCAGAAACTCCAGAGACTCCAGAGACTGCAGGAACTACCTTGACTCCTCCAACCGGAACTACCGAGACTCCAGAAACTCCAGAGACTCCAGGAACAGCAGGAACCACAGCCGAGACTCCAGAGACTCCAGTCACTCCACCAACCGGAACCACAGCCGAAACTCCTGAGACTCCAGTTACTCCAGCAACCGGAACCACAGCCGAGACTCCAGAGACTCCAGTCACTCCACCAACCGGAACCACAGCCGAAACTCCTGAGACTCCAGTTACTCCAGCAACCGGAACCACAGCCGAAACTCCTGAGACTCCAGTTACTCCAGCAACCGGAACCACAGCCGAGACTCCTGAGACTCCAGTTACTCCACCAACCGGAACCACAGCCGAGACTCCTGAGACTCCAGTCACTCCACCAACCGGAACCACAGCCGAAACTCCTGAGACTCCAGTTACTCCAGCAACCGGAACCACAGCCGAGACTCCTGAGACTCCAGTTACTCCACCAACCGGAACCACAGCCGAGACTCCTGAGACTCCAGTCACTCCACCAACCGGAACCACAGCCGAGACTCCTGAGACTCCAGTCACTCCACCAACCGGAACCACAGCCGAGACTCCTGAGACTCCAGTCACTCCACCAACCGGAACCACAGCCGAGACTCCAGAGACCCCAGTCACTCCACCAACCGGAACCACAGCCGAGACCCCCGAGACTCCAGTCACTCCAACAACCGGAACCACAGCCGAGACTCCAGAGACTCCAGTCACTCCACCAACCGGAACCACAGCCGAGACTCCAGAGACCCCAGTCACTCCACCAACCGGAACCACAGCCGAGACTCCAGAGACCCCAGTCACTCCACCAACCGGAACCACAGCCGAGACTCCAGAGACCCCAGTCACTCCACCAACCGGAACCACAGCCGAGACTCCAGAGACCCCAGTCACTCCACCAACCGGAACCACAGCCGAGACTCCTGAGACTCCAGTCACTCCACCAACCGGAACCACAGCCGAGACTCCAGAGACCCCAGTCACTCCACCAACCGGAACCACAGCCGAGACCCCCGAGACTCCAGTCACTCCAACAACCGGAACCACAGCCGAGACTCCAGAGACTCCAGTCACTCCACCAACCGGAACCACAGCCGAGACTCCAGAGACCCCAGTCACTCCACCAACCGGAACCACAGCCGAGACTCCAGAGACTCCAGTCACCCCACCTACCGGAACCACAGCCGAGACTCCAGAGACCCCAGTCACTCCACCAACCGGAACCACAGCCGAGACCCCCGAGACTCCAGTCACTCCAACAACCGGAACCACAGCCGAGACCCCAGAGACTCCAGTCACTCCACCAACCGGAACCACAGCCGAGACTCCAGAGACCCCAGTCACTCCACCAACCGGAACCACAGCCGAGACCCCCGAGACTCCAGTCACTCCAACAACCGGAACCACAGCCGAGACTCCAGAGACCCCAGTCACTCCACCAACCGGAACCACAGCCGAGACTTCCGAGACTCCAGTCACTCCACCAACCGGAACCACAGCCGAGACTCCAGAGACTCCAGTCACTCCACCAACCGGAACCACAGCCGAGACTCCAGGGACTCCAGTCACTCCACCATCCGGAACCACAGCCGAGACTCCAGGGGCTTCAGTCACCCCAGTAACTGAGGAGACCACTCCAGATTCCTCTGCCACGTCGCTGACTCCATCCACTGGACCAACTGAATCTTCAGCATCTCCAGAATCTACCACAGCTGGACCATCTGGACCAACTGAGTCATCTACCACTGAAGAACCATTGTCAACATCAGAAGGAACACCAGGAACAACGGAATCAACGAAGAAGCCAACGACAACGTCGCCAGGAGAATGTGTGCCAAATCCTCCAGATCCGATTGATCCAGATTGTATATACGATCCAGAATGGCCACCATGCATCACTGATGAGAAATGGTTCTTGTGTCTTGAGCCAAGTAATTACGACTACGGTTACGGCAACATCATACAGTACGGAAGTGGTTATAGTGGCGGTGGAGCTGGAATTGATATGAATGCGTTGCTCATTGGGGCGGCTCGTCCGACACAGAAGCCAAACTAATCAATTTCTCATTATTTGTAATAAAGATGAACGAAAGTCTAATAAAATTTTAGATTGTGTTAGCTTGGTTTCATTTGAAGATTTATAGGTTTTTGTGATTTCACAACATCATCGGCTCTTACAAAAACGATTGGATGATTTCTAAGTTCTATTATCTAGAATCTCTGTAAAACTTGATCTAAAACGAGAGAAAATCACATGCCGTAAAACCTGTGATCGAAGAATCCCCTAACTTCCAACTTTGAGTGAATTTATCTCACTCTCTGGTAAACATATCAAAAAGTTGTCCACTGATAAAACGTTTATCATGAAATCAGAAGTGATTTATTAGTTGACACATTTTTGATATCTTATAGGAGCCAAGATAGTAGAGCTCAAACTTGACAGTGTCGTGGGGTGGGTCTTTATTACAGTCTCCGTATACGGCACTTCAGGAAAAACCATTCTGCATTGAATCTACTAAACCAGCTGCCGTTCATGCAAGTTCTGAACTTCAGAACTTTACCATTTATTGGGTAGGAATGTTGCTACGTTTTCCAGAGCTGCTCGTGGCCAACTTTGGAAAGTTCTATCTCAGGATATCTTTTCTGCTAACCTGCAAAGTTGTCCGATTCTTACTTAAGCCCAAATTGGCATTTTAGGATATCCGTGGTCCTGGGTAATTGGGATCGTGTTTTTTCTAGATGAAAATTGTTTGCTAGTCAATTTAAGCAAAAAAAATCGTTCAAATTTCTTCCGGAAACAATCATTTTCAACCTCTCAAAGCTTAGGACCCAATATGGCAATTTTGGGATTCCCAAGGGATGTAAAATCGGAAAATTTACTCCTGATTTCCATTTCACATTTCTCCAAAAAAAACTTTCAATTTCCTTTTTTATCACTCAAGCTTCCCTCCCGATTCTTCTTCTCTAATCTCATTTCGTCGCCACCAACCAATTTCTTAATCAATTGATAAGAAGGAGGAAAAACGAGTTGTTGGCAGCAGTGGGGTGAGTTCCGGGGAGGTCAGACATTGCTGTAAAGTTCTGCTCCGCTGAGACGAAGCAGGGACACCGTTTGTGTAAAAGTACAACGAGAAAGGCACCTTGTGTTGTAATGTTGGATCAAAGACTGAATGCATAGAACCGAAGACTCAGCTGAAAAAGGAATACGCATCTAAAAATTACCAATTATTCTTAACAAATTGGATATCTCGAATCGTTCGGCTTTCAACTAATGATCTCAACAACATTGCGGCAGCGTATTGTTTAGAATCATGTCGAAAGCTGAGCGAAAGAGTGTCCAAGTAGAGAGGGCAAGACCTCAATAGAATTGGAATATAGCTAACCAGCCGAACAGTCGAATGTTCGAATGAATGAATAGGAGGGGTGAGTGATGGAATGGAGAGGAGGGGTTGGGTCGAAAAAAAAGGGGCTGGCCTTTGAGAGATCGAGAGGGTACAGACACAAGTGACCGCCCGTTTTTCCGACCGGGGAAGAAGAGAGACACGTAGAGCGAGAGGGGTATGAATTCGATGCCTGTGCCGGGCGCCTTTTATACGGCCAAAAGACTCGAGAAATAGTATGGGTGATTAGGAGAGCAGTGAGACATTCAGCCCAACACATTTTGGGACGATTCGCTCCGCCCACTTTTCTCTGTGCAGCAATACACTCTGCTTCTCTCGTTGCTTCTCGTTGTGATCGATCCATCAGTGACCCCGAACGTTTTGGAATCGAGAGAAAAGAAATGGGATAGGAGAAAAAAGTGAAGAAGAAGAAGAAGACAAGGAAGAGGAGGGGAAAAAAGTATTGGAAAGGGAAATCGGGAATAATGATGATAAGATCCTGGAATCGGCAAGACCTATCGACGGAAAAAAAAAACGCCTTTGCGATTAGATACCGACTGGGGAGAGAGATAGAGGGATTAGCAATGGATTTAGACAGGATAGATATCGTAATTCTTTGAGGTATGAGAAATGAAGAGGACCTTGAAAAGTACGGTAAAGGCGGAAGCAGTAAAGGATCAAGGTTAGAAAAAGGCTAATTAATTAGCTAAGAATAGTCTTAGTTCACTGCCAGTGCCTACTCGGAAAAATACTCAAAATTACAGTTTTTCATGACAATTCGGGATAATTCCGATTTGATCTCTTGATCTATTTTTTGATCTTCATTTTTGAAAAAAGTTTCTCTTATGAAATTCTCTATTGAAAAATCTTCAAGAGTAGATCAACATTTGAATTTCTGAAAATATGGTGGCGTTCAAGATATTCCAGAAGACCTAATCTGAAATAGCTATTCAGCTTTATGTCGCTATTTTTCGAACTGTCAGAAGTTTTTTGGAGACATTTTGATCTTTTGATCTCAAAGATGGTGCATTCAAATTTTACGTTTTAACCCCAAGCTTCTTTGAGAAATGGGCTTATAGCTGTCGGACAGATCTGGGATGTTTTGTACCGATATTCATTTTTAGCTCAAGCCAGCTTTCACCTCTTCCGCTGTCTTCCATTTCAAAGCCACGTCACTGTTTCGATGTTTCCAGAACGTTCTCTTCTTCAAAAACAGAAACGTCATAAGTGTCGAGCCATTCATCACGACCCACAAAATGTGTATATTTTCGTCTGGTACCTCGTTTCGTAATAGTATCTGTGACACGTGGCACACATCTGGTACTAAACATATTTTCTAGCAGTTTTTAACCATAACAAAGAATTTCTCGATGAATCATGAGAGTGTTTTGGGGGGAAGAGTGTGGAAATCTCCAGAAAGAATTCAACGATGGGTTAGAATCCACGTGGCGAATTGGAGCGCATCTAGTAACTAGTTCGAGATTCTTAAACTTTTCGGAGTTCCGAAATTCGGCAAAAGCATGCTTGATTTTTTCCGATTTCTGATCAGTATGTGTCCTCAGTTTGACCTTTAGGCTAAATATCGCTTGTCTAGCTTTCATCCAGAAAACACATAGTTTTCCATCTTTTGATCTCAAATATCGATGTGATGAAAGTGTCAAATTCAAATTCTGATTTTGAATTCTTCTTCGACTGTAACCGAATATACCTATAGGTTCTATAGAACTATTGTATTCCTTTCTGCCAAAGTGCATAAAAAGGAAACGATTGTCTGTGTGAAATGAAATTCTTCGCGAATCCGATGACCCACATAATTTACTTTTTTGTATTAGATATCATCATCATTATTATATGCCGAATCGAATCTCCCCAAACCATAGGGTACTCTCCTAGTCGTCTCCTCCTATGAGAGAAGTTCTCATCTTTCAAAAAGTATATATCAATTTGCAGTTTTTGCAAGAAACCAGACAGATGGCAAGACGCAGAGAAGGGACGGTGTTCTTTGTGCGCCATTCCGATGAAACAGAGGGAAAAATGGAATTAGGTAGTTGGAGAGAAAGAGAAAGAGAGAGAGAGAGAGAGAGAGAGAGAGAGAGAGAGAGAGAGAGAGAGAGAGAGAGAGAGAGAGAGAGAGAGAGAGAGAAAGAGAGAGAGAACATCTCAAAAAGGTTAGCCGACACTTTTTTCTGTGTCATTCGAAAAGAGAAGAGAACCGATTGGAATTTGTTACCAAAAAAACGAGTGAAACAACGGGAGATTAGAGGAGATGGTGGTGGTGGAGAGAGAGAACATTTGAATCGAGATCGGGAGGGAAATAACGACGTCACAAAAGTTATTCGAGATTTAACCGTTTTATTAGTCATACTGTATACAGATTTTGTGTGAAATTGAGAATTTTCACACATCAAGATTATAAAGGATGTTCCAGACAACTGCACTGCAACTTAACGGATTTCTAATACCTGGATGACCCCGTCCTACCTAAATGGTGCCCAAAGCTGACAAAACGAGTCTTCAACATCCCCAGAATCTACCGCAACTAACCCAACTGGGTCATCAACAACTGAAGAGCCATTGACAACATCAGAAGAAACTACAAGGTCCCGGCATACCTGAATCGTGCTCAGAACTTTTTTTAGTTAATGCAAAACCCTCGAAAACAATTTTAATGAGAAAAAGAAGTTTCGTACTACTTTGAAGTTATAAGAACTTCGAGAACGTATAAGGATATTTAGTTTGATAGCCAATTTCGCAATATCTGACTCCAACGGATACTTTTAACATTTTCGACAAATTTTGCCTAGATCCAGACTTCCAGAATTCCCCAAATGCATTCTTTCCATTCCATTCGCTCATTCTTCTATTGCCACCCACACCTGACTCATGCCCAACGATTCTCTTGAGTTCCTACTTTTGTAGAAAATTCTAAACTCTCACTCGATTGTTCTATCTCTCAAAACCACGAATCATTCCCATCGAATATGACTCATCCCTCTCTCCATCAATCCATCTCTCCTTCTTCCAAAAAAACTTTCGAAAAAAATCGTATAGTAGTGATTTTCTCCGCTCTTCCCCTCGATGACCTCCAATTGGCAGCTGTGTGAACTTTTCGTCGTCTTCTTCTTCTTCTTCTCGTCCGTCCCGGGTGCTCTTCTGTCCTCTTACAACACATGTGTGTGTGCGATGATTAAGGATGGATGGCGGTGCTCGGCCGTCGGTTGGAGCTGAGTGGTACCGATTGGAGCAGAAAGTTGAGAGCCAGCTGCAGGGAACGAAACGGGAGATCGCACTTTTTAGTTGGGAAGATTTGGTCTTCGGGAGGGGTCTTAGCAGGAATGATGGAAGAATGAACAGATAGATTTTACGTAACACTAAAAGAATGTAATGAGATTGATCACATCAATCTGAAAAGGGTAGACATGTTTCTGTCTTGTGCTCAATTTAACAGGAACTCCGGAATTCAAGTCAGCGGGCGTCCGTAGAAAGTCGTGAGCGGAGAAAATGCAAAATTGTGAATCTAACTGATCGAAAACTAATTAGGAGGAAATAATGAAGCACAAGGCGGTAAAGAAAGAAAACCAGCTACTGTATTTTCTCTAGTTGAAGCCCATGGGCTCTTATTTTTCAATCTCGTTTTTAGGAAATTTCCAAAAATTTAAATCACCAGAACATTTTCGAAAAAGAAAGCAGATTTCTGCGATACCCAAATGAACAAACTGCCCTAACTGAACTGCAAAAACTCTTGTTAGCGGGTGAGCTTCTAAGTTTCTGAGCAAGTGGAAGGGTAGGATTCTATTACAGGTGGGCTTCAAATAGAGGTGAACTTCTATTAGAGGAAATAGGTCATTAATCCTTTTTCTGATTTTTTGTTCTAACTGTTGCCTAGCAAGCCTATCTAACATATTAAATTTAGAATGATCGTGAAGCTGATGACCGCGAATCCAAGATTCTGAAAGAAAGACTTTAAGACGTTTTATTAGATTTATGATCAAGTGGTAAAAGAGGTGAAGAGGTAAGGAACCTGTTTGAATTTGTCGAAAAAATATAGTCCAAAGTTGGCAATCGCAGTTATTGGCTTAACTTTCCAATCCGCGAATTGCATTCACTGTCAAGTTTGAGCTCAATTATCTCCACTCTCATCCAAGATATCAAAAATGGGTTAACTGTGAAACACTTCTGATATGATGATAGGCAATTCATCAGTTGACATCGTTTTTATATCTTCGATGGGAATTGAGAAAAAAGGCTTAAAGTTAAAAGTAAGGAGCCCTTTTATTACAGGTTTCATGGTAGAAAATGCCTAGGAGAAGTTCCGAAAAATTTTGATGAATATTTGTTTCGAAAGATTCTCGATCTGGATGATCCGAAAAAGTAGAATATCGAAACTCCTTCTACCTAAAACCCGCTAGAAAAAATCTATCTGAAAATTCGTTGCATCTTTAACTCTTTTGTCGTCTTCTGTTTCAAACTTACCGTATTTCCATATCCTCTTGTCTTTAGACCATGTGGATGGCATCGGAGTACAAAGCAATCTTAACAGATTTATAGCTTTTTACATCCAAGGACACCCAAACAGTCATATTCAAGATGACAAGAAGAAGTTTTGGAAGTATATAGAATAGAGAATATCAGGAAATAATAGAGAATATAGCTTCAAAGAATATAGACTTTCTTGAAGTCGAGGAACTGAACAACACTACCCGACAAAGCATATATAGGACTCCAGAAGTTTCTGCCTCTTCTCTAAACTGAAAAGCAAGTGATGGAGGTGTGGGAGTGTTGATATAATAACCCGTGTGATTGTTAGCACCCCCGAGTGATACCTTATAGGTAATACAGGTGGAGAGAAAGGGAGGAAAAAAGAAAAAAAAGTCATGTATTGGAGGGCGGGGTGTCCCACCGCTGACTGACATTCAGCGGACACCGATGACGCAGAGGCGCTTCTTGACGTCATTTGTTCTTTTTGAAACAAAGTTTGAAAAAAGGAGAGTTAAAAAGCACAGGAAGAAAAATCGGATTTGAATCTGACATATTCATAATTTCAGGTGTTTTGCACCAACAGGAGGAGCACAGAATGGGCAGATACACAAGATTTCTAACATCGAAAATGTTTAAAACACGCATAGCTCTCAAAGCAGTCCTAGATTGAAGCCAGAGCTCGGATATCCGACCCGCCTGCTTGACTTATAGTACTTCTCAAATTTTCAATCAAATAAAACTTGCTGAAAGTTATTAATAACAAGCTTCTTTTACTGTAGGAGAAAGTTGATAGCGAATACTTTTCCTATGAATCATAACAATGGAAAATAGCAACACGACACCGACTTATATAGAACATCATTATGGGGGGGGGGGGGCTAGTTATAGTCTAGCGTATTCTCACATCATCTATTAATAGAATCAAAGAGGCGATTTACATATACACACTCTGAAACAGTATGGTGATCTATATCTGATTGGAAATGTGTTAAGCCTAAACGTTCACAAAGAGGATAAACACAAAAGAAATGACTCATGATGATTTTGATGATCACGAAGATTAACAAAACAAAAATCACTGATTGCTGAACATTAGATCATCAAAAATGAAAAATCGGGAATATCATATTATCAAGGTGTCAAAAAATACCGAATTCAGAATTCTAAAGCAATATTTCAAAGTTTCCTAAGTCAAACGATAACAAAATAGTTTTCTACAATTTCAGGCAAAGTTCCGTGAAGGGAGTGATATGAAAACCCAGAGAAAACTCCAACAACCGTCTTTAGTTTTTACTACAATAAAAATCTAACTACGACTTGGCTTTTTATAGTATACTTGAAAAATAATGAGAGAGAACTAGAGAAAAAAAATGACCAATGATGATAGTAAAAAAAGGTAATCTGATAACTGAATGATGTATCACAAGACACAGTTTAATGCCGGAATGAAGACTGTAAACACCCCATTTTTTGTGTTTAAATACACTTATTTTGTGTTGCCTCTGAAGCTTATTCAAAAATTAAACGAAAAAATAGCGAGTGTTTCGTTTTGGCTTCCCACGGAATACATTTGTTGCTTAGGAGACATGGCACACAAACACTCTATGGTTGAATAGAAACACAACGACGTCTGGATAAACCTGACCGACAAGCGAACACCAAAAATGAACTCCAGATTACCAGATTCCCAAATACTTTCTATTTCAGCGTTTCAGAAACCCAAAATTTCAGATACCTGAATGTTTCCGATGTCTTCACCTCGCCCGTCATTATCGTGCCTCAGCCTATCCGTGTCCAAATGCTTTCTGTTCTACTAGGTGTTCAAATGTCTTCTGTACGATTCCAGATCCAAGCTTCTTCTTTTATTTGTGTACCTTTTTTTCCAGATTCCTCCATTCTGAATTCTCTGCGTCCTCTCCCTTCTCGCATCTTCTGTTCTCTATAAAACCATGTATTGTTAGCACGATGCAACAATAATATATTCTGTTTTTGCAATAATACTTTTTCTACATTTCTCTGCTTCTCCAACCTCTCTCTACATTGTCCTTTGCACTCCCCTCCATACACCGGGCACCTGTTGGCACCGGGCAGGGAGCGAAGGATGTCCCTCTTCGAGAAACAAAAAGGGAAAGAGTATGGGAAAAGGAGAGAGTGGTTAGTGAAAAAATGAGAGAAATGGAGAAGTGATTGGGAGAGGACGATGGAAAAAAAAAGTTCTAATACATTATCTCTGGGCTCTCTCTTTCATTTGTTCTCTCTACTTTTTTATGAATGCACAATTCATAAAAAAGGGGAAAATGGTATGGTAATGTTATATGAAGGATGAGAATGGAGAGAGAGAGGGACAATGGGAAAATAGAATAGAGACGATTGAATGATTAGAACAGACTAGGAAAATGCCATGAGTGAGCGTTGGGAGAACAAATGGGAATGAAGAAGGGGACTGAGATTCGTGATTTTGAGAATTCAGAAAACTTGGAATTCAGAGAAACAATAAGAAAAGGTTTTGATTTTTCAGAAGGTAACAAACAAGAATTCAGAAACTCAGGATGCAGAAATTCTAAATATATCAAACTCAGGAAACCATGAAAATCTAATATTTCCAAAACGCTTTCGGAAACTCGCAAATTTCGAGAACCATTATGAGAGACTGTGGGGAATTCAAGATTTTAAGATTCTTAGAATTATAATTTTGGAGATAAGATAATTAAATCACAAAACTTCCAATGCCCACAGTATTGCCAAATTCTGAAATTTCCTACTTACTATTAGATCCAATGACTAATTGATCTGAAATTATCGTAAACACTTCAATAGAATGTCCTCCAAATTGTCACCTTTGAGCGCATTTATCTTGGTTTCTGTGAAAGATATCAAAAATTATACAACTAACAAAATGTTCATTATAATGTCAAACATATTTTATCAGTTGACCGCTTTTTGATATCTTTTACAGAAACCGAGATATATTGGCTCGAAGCTTACAGTTTGATTTTTAAATTATCGAAACTTTATACGGTTTCTTACTAAAATTTTAAACCACCTACATTCTGAATCTTTAAAGGATATTCTAAATATTGAATACTTGGAAGTTTAGAACTTATGAAACGCAAAGTTTTAGAACCATTTTAGAATTCAACAAATACTTACCGTTAAATATTAGAATCTGCTCCACTATCCTCCGGCCGGCCTATTGTCGGTGCAGCAGCTTGTCTGAAGAAATAAGTTTTTTGACTGAAGTTCTAAATAAGTTTTTTGACTGAAAAAAAAGTTTTTTGACTGAAGTTCTCAGTTCTCAAGTCAACAGTATGGTAAAACTAACCTGTTTTAGAACGGTCTAAAACCATCTCCCGTTCTCTATTAGTGAGCAAATTCTGTTTCGCAATGATAGGAAGAGCTGACATCGAAGGATCAAAAAGCGACGTCGCTTGGCTGCCACAAGCCTGTGGTAACTTTTCTGACACCTTTTACCTGAAATAATCAGGATTAAAAGGATCGATAAGCTAAGCTTTTGTGGTCTGTACTCCTACTGAAAGTCAAGATAAATTTCTCAAATATCAAGAAAATTGGCGATCGGAAATAAGCGAAATTAGAATCGATGATGCGAAAAATGAACAAGAAACAATTAGGATTGTAAATCATCCTGAATCAATAAACGGACAAGATTGTGCCCTCTGGGAAAAATATGAGAAATTCAGACAAAACGTAAGAATGCACAGAACTATCTTTGAAAATGGATCTCAAAAATTGCATGATCAGGTAGAAATGTTGATTCTAAAACTTTCTTTTGCTGAAAATCCATTTTTTTTAAATTGAAATTAGAAAGTTGAATAGTTCAAAATTGATGAAGAAACATTTTTCCACAGAAGGTCTGCAATTCCAAATTTGATCTACCATTAATTTTTGTTTTCTAAAAGCGAGAAATGCTCGATCAATGAACGACAAGAATGTAAACACTGGTAAAGATTCGAAGTCAGCAAATTTGAAGAAGAACTCAAAAAAAATTATAACGAACAAACATATGATTAAGTGTTCAAAGACTTCTGAGCTTGAAATATTTCGATTTTTGAATTGACAAAAAACCGAATTTAAAAAATACTAGAACCTTAAACCCGTCCACTTTGAGATCAATTATCTTGATTCCTGTGAAAGATATCAGAAACTTGTCAACTGATAAATCATTTATCATAACATCACCAATATTTCATTAGTTGACAAATGTTCGGTATCTTTTACAGAAATAGAGATAATTGAGCTCAGACTCGACAGTTTCGGTGGGCTTCTATTAGAGCCTTAACAGCATCTCTGAAGTTTGCTCTCAACAAAGTTTCAAACAAATCTAATACCGGAATTTTTTAAATTACAGTTTTCTTCTGAGTTTCTATAAGTATAACTCCATTAAAATTCCTAATAAAATTTAAAGTTTCCTTTTCCAAAATTTAACGTTTCTTTTTTTGCATGCTGTGTGATTGATAACAGTTTTTGCTTACAACTGATAATTGGAAAGTTTGAACTAAACTATGAATTCAAAAAAAGGTATTTTTAAAAAGTAACTCATTTCAAGTCTACCTATCATTCTTATAATAAATAAATGGAGTGGTATCTATCCTCTTTTTTGTATGTCATTCCGTTTTTTCCCAGAAGGGAAGTTTCCCCCAGGAAAAATCCGCCAGACCAAATTTGATCTATCATAAATGTTTGGGTTTTCAAGTCTAAAAGACAATGAGAAAAAAAGAATCCATTCAGAGTAGAGGCGCGAAGCGACGATCTCGCGCCGTAGGCGCACCAGCCAGCCATTTGAAACGCCGGAGGCGCGGCAAGCAGGCTGGTAAAACAAAAAAAACAGTAGTAAAATCACCTAGATTGGAATTGAGCAAAAAACTAAACCACTTCCCAGAGGAAATATATTGATTCCGTAAATTGGTGTAGATCAAAAAAAGATCAGAAGTTGATGTAAAACTGTGTAATTGTCAGACCTGCCTAAACCAAATCTGATTATCTTTTTTATCCTTTCTGCTTCTGGAATTTCGATTTCTATGATTTTCAGAGAAGAAGCCCTGACCTGAAGCGACGGTACATGATCATCGAAATTTGGTAAAGTGATTGTCCGAGATAAACAATTACGTATGTGTTATTAAGTTTTACTAACAAGGTAGCCGAAAGAAAGAAACCCAAAAAAAACCCAGAGTTTGTAAACTGTTCTATTAACTAGATGCTATAGCTGGGCCCAGTAATATCAAGTTTGAACTCACTTATCTCGGTTCCTGTGAGAGATATGAAAAATGTACAAGCTTTTAAAAATTTATGTGATTTTATGATAAACAATTTATTAGTTGACAACTTTTTTTAAATAAATTTGATAGAAACCGAGATATATTGGCTCAAACTTGAAGGTTAGGGACTCTTCTGTTACAGATTTGACGGTAGAAGTTGTAAAATCTCATTTTAGAATTTTATTTTTCAGACAATTCTTCATTCATAATTAATTTTACTGCAAGGCACCATATAATTTTCTAGAAGAATCCGACACTAGCTGCATGGTGATGTTTAATCTCTTAATCGGTTTTTTGCTCTACCAAGTACTAAATAATTATCCTAGATCATAGTTCTGATCATCAATTTTGCATAATTCATGCACTTTTTTCCCAGTAGTTTGAATATTCATCAGACCCCGTTTTTTTGTTCTTATTTATTCTGGTGAGTCCATTTGCAAAATTGAGTTTTCCTTCTAAATACAATAGATACAACGCTAGAGACGTTTTTTAAAATGTGATCTCCACTTCGAAAAAAAAGCAGCTTTCGTTTATTTATAAGTAGTTGCCATATGAAAAAATATAAAATGAGAGAGAGAAAGAAGAGGAGAGCCCAAAAAATAATAATATCAGTTCAAGAAGTCATGAGAGAAATAGATAATTATCAGACAGATGAAGAAATGGCACGGTTAAGTACATGGAGATTGGCGATCAATTGAGAGAATGAACTCGAGATTAGACTTGTTTTGCGTGATGGTGTTGACATATTCGCTGTCATTGTTTGTGTGTCGAGTTTTGAAACGAATGAGATTAGTGAGATGAACACCTGTAAGCAAGTTGTTTATAGTTGAGGAGGTTTTTGATTTTCGTTGAGTTGTCGCCTCGGATTTTCAGAAATTACAGATTTATATTACCGTATTTTTTGTAAGTAGAAACCAACTCTATACGTTCCGTTTGAGATTAATTATCTGGGTTCTTTCGAAAGATACCAAAAAATTTTAACTGATAGATTATTTATCAGAAGATCACCTATAATTTATAAGTTGAAAAATTTTCAGTATCTCTCATAGGAATGAAGATAATTCAGCTCAAAGTTCAAGTGTAGGGATGGCTTCTATTAGAGCATTTACGGAATAATTTTTTGTAAACGTTCTCCTTCAAAAATATTCTCAAGAATATCTGTATTTTTAAAAGGAATCAAGTGCTAAAAATTGGGTTATTTAAATTAATTGTTTTTTTTTTATATTTCAGTAGATCTACGCTTAGTCTAGGCCAATGTGAGCTGAAAATTCTAGAATGCTGAAGTTTTTAATCTCGAAATTTTCATTCTGAAAACCTAGCTAAAACTTAAGATTTTTTTTTGAAAGGTTTAGCTTACATACTAATTTTCAATGGTATTTACGTTTCTCTAATACAGTAGCCTTGAAATTTTACACATTCGCCCATTTTTCTGATTTCAAACGAACCTGTGGGAGTTCCTTGCTGAGTAATTCGGCATTATAAACCAGGCTGCTGGATTTTAATTGATGAATGGAAGCGGAGAGAGAATGAGAAGCTGCGACGATTTCCGAGAGAAGAGAACGGACAGTTGGACATGATTCTGAGTACGTTGGCAGTCTGAAAATAGGCTTTTGTGGAGATTTTAAATATATTTTTTCGTATAAATATAGAATTTTCATACTGTTCGATAACGATATCGATGCTTGATCCATTGTTTTCTTTTTAAG
Source organism: Caenorhabditis nigoni (assembly GCA_027920645.1). Lineage (NCBI taxonomy): Eukaryota > Metazoa > Nematoda > Chromadorea > Rhabditida > Rhabditidae > Caenorhabditis > Caenorhabditis nigoni. Next base: position 16,569,155 of record CP115866.1, read on the forward strand.
AGATTATGAATTCTTTTTTATGTTTTTTGATTTTCAGACTCATTTTCTTTAATTGGTGCCTATCTAGAAAGTGTATCGTGACTAGACTTCTACATAGACTTCAATTTCCAGTCATAAACACAGCTGAAACGTTTTTTGTCTGGCGTTCTGATGATTGGTTTTTGGACTTGCGTTCTATTAGTCACAGTTTCAGAATCCAGAACCTGAGAAGTTCAAAAATTTTCCGGCGATCAGAACCTCAAAAATCCAAAATATAAATTTTTAGAATTCGATCTAAAACATTTTTCTATTGCTTTGTCATTTTCTCTTTTCTCGATGGAGAATACAAAAAAAATCCAGCTTTTGTTATCCCTACAAACCAGAAAAGTTTCTAAATTTTTCCTTTTCTTTTTCTTTCCCTTGATTCTTATCCATTTATCCCACACAGGAAAAAACAAAGGATCCCAGAAGCTGTGCACCCATTTTATTGAATTTATTCAAACCATAAAACTGCCTAAAAGTGTTTCTTTTCTTATTTTTTTTCTTATGATTCAAAATACAAAGAAACCGAATGGAGAAGACGTTCAGGGTCCTTTTTGTGGCGTTTAGGATCCCAAAAATATCTTTATTTCTAGTTTTCAATATTACGATTCAAGATACGGAGAAGAAGAAGGGCAACATCTAAAAATCGTTTTTAGAATTTTCCCTTAAAAAGAGTAAAACGTCTTCTGTTCTACATTTTCCCCTTTTTCTTCTTTTCCATGTTCTCGATGATTTTATTCAATATAAGCAGAAGACAACAGAAAAATGATTGATCGTCGTTTTCCCTTCTTCATCTTCCCAAAACACCCCTTCTTCTTTTTCTTATTCTTCGTCTGGCTTTTCCTATTTTCCATACCCCCAAATGCTGTCCCATCTGCTCTTCCCCACTCGGAAGCCATCTTCTTCTTCTTCCATCCCAATGGACCCCTCTATTTCCATTTTTCTCTGCGTCTCTGCACTCTATTTTCTCTAACGCCATCTGCCCGCGCGCGCGGCCAGAATAAAGTGTGGGAGAGTTGTAGAGAGTATTGAGAGTCAGGAGAGATCCATAACTTTCTTTCTCTCTCTTTTCCTTCTAAGCCACGCCCACTGTTTGCTCCCTCCCTGGCTTAGCCCGCCAGCCACCCCACACCATTTTTCTTCTCCTTCCAACAACTCACCCCTGCTACTTCTTCTTCTCCATATTCGGCTACTTTCAATTCTGTACATCTGTTGGTCCACATGTCCGCACTCATTTCAAGCGGCTTTCAACGACTATATCAACCAAATCAAGCTAGATACGTTGATATGTTGTTTGAATGCCCCTTGAGATTTTGGAGTGTGCTTTTTTTTTAGAGATTTAGGAAAGCAATTTCTGATTTTATAGAATCAGATTGTAGCAGGTGAGGATTCTGATTTATTAAGCATGATATCAAAAAATGTATATGAATTTTGAAATCATGATGGTCTCTATTCTAATGACAGATAAAATGGCTCGAAAATTTCAGATGAAGAGGACAATGTACATAAAGAAATTTTAGATTTAAGAATCAGATTGTTCTTAATTTTTGAAAACCCGGAGTTAAAAAAAATTAAAGCGCTGGTTTTCAGAATCTTCAGACGTTTGAAATAATTTCAAACTTGCAGTTATGAGATTTTCAGATTGCTAAACTTTTCAAGTCTTCTCAATATCATGAAAATTCCGTCTATTCTGTGCAATCTAAACCTCGCCGTTCTTCAACCCGGACCGCTTTTACCTACTAAATTGTGTGATTTCTAAAATTTCAAAATGTGAAAGCAGAGGATTTGAATTTCAGATTATTTTCAAAACGATCTCATGAAATCTGGATACAATTATTTCTTGATTTTCAAGTATCAGGATTTCCGAAGGTTCTATACTGTAGATTCTGAATAGCATATTCGTGAAATCAGGAACCTTGCTTCCTTCTTCTTCTGTTTTTTCTCTTGCCCCCCATTTTCTGTCATGTGAGAAAAAGAAAAAGAAAAGGTCCGCGTTTTTTTTTGCCTTTTTGTGCGAAAAAAAGTTGAGCTCAAGGGAATTGCTTCTCCTTTTTCCCTTCTTTTTTTTTGAGGCTACAAAAATTCTTTCTCCAAGAAAAGAAGAAGAAGATGTATGTGCTCGTCGTTTTCTTCTTCTTCTTCAACATCGATTGGGTTTTTGGGGGGGGAAAAGAGAAAGAAGAAGGAGGCACTTTTCTTCTTCTTGTTTCCAAAAGAAGACGACGACGTGATTGGGCTCATTGAGCCGTCCATCTAGCCACTTGGAAAGAGGTCCCCTGTGCTAAGTGTACCTAATGAGGGTGTTATTCAGAAGATGGAGAAGGAGAAGGCCTTCTTCTCCTTCTGTCGTTTTGTTTTGAGGCATCGAATAAATGGTATTATCGGGGATTTGAGAGCACCAGAAATGGCGCGATGGCGGTCATCAATTCGGGAGAGAGGAAAAGAGAACATGCTAATTTTGGAATGAATGGAGTAGAAGAGATGGGATGGAGATAAGAAGAATGATCGATGAATTTTAATATGCAGATCTCTAGATAAGCACATGTTCATGTTTAAAAAATATTCAGATTCTACGGTTTGAGGATTCTGGCCTTCTAAGGCCCTCAGCAGCCCGATTCTGCAGAAACCCGAAATTTTTCTGGTATTCATTGGATTCTTGGATTCTATTGGGGCATTAAACATCGGAACTCTGAAATTTCCAGAATCTCATGAACCTTACTTTGTAAAAACCTGGACACCGAAAATTCTGAATTTTGAAGCATACACTTTTCAATGTTTGAAACTAGAATTTCATTGATTCGAACTCCTAGGTCCAGAACCTTACCTTTTTTCTAAAATTTCAAATTTCAGAAAATTTTGAAAACCAGGATAAAATCCAAAGAAAGCAAAAACCTCAAGTGACATTCAAAACAACATATCAACTCGCGAATCTCGATTCGGTTGATATAGTCGTTGAAGGTCGCTTGAAATGGTGCTGCAGGATCTACAGTAATCCAGAATATCAGAAAGAGAATAGGGAGAACAAGAGGAAGGGGACCCGACCAAGTATGGGAGGCATGAATGACTGAGAAAAGGAGGACCCGGGAACAAATAAAAAAGGGGTGGAGCTTAGAAAGGGGAGGGGTCGTCTTTCGCCCCAGCGGACATCTGCCACACCAATCTGACATCTGGAGAGACAGATGCACAGACAGAAATTGAGAGTCGGGATTTGAGAATCTAGAATTCTTAAAATTAGAGGATAGTACTAAATTTAGGTCAACGTGGAATTCAGAATTCCGAACGTTTCAAAAGGTTCCAAAGACTCTGAATTTCTAGCTTTACAGTAATTATTAGAATAGCTAAGTTCTAAAGATCTCTGAAGATTAAAACATACCGTAAAACCTGTAATAGAAGGGCCCTTATACTGCCGTGTTTGAGCTCAATTATCTTGGTACCTGTAAGAGATTTCAAAAACGTGCTAACTGATAAAATGTTTGTATTATTATGATAAACAACTTATCAGTTGACAACTTTTCACATCTTTAGCAGGATACATTGGCTCAAAGCTAAAAGTTAGAGAGCCCTTCTATCACAGGTTTTACGGTAGATTCAATAATCGCATTTTGGGTGATGTAGATTTTATAGTTTGGTCCAAATTCAGAAACTTCCAGTAACTAATTATTTCAGATGTTCTATTTGTTTTAATCAAAAATTTCAAATTTTCAAGCTGCTATAGCTGAAATGAGAACTCGAATAGGGATCACAAGTTTTAGAATCCAAGATTCTGAAATTTTCTGAGTACCGGAAACTTACAATTAGTTCATAAAGGATTCTTGAGTTAATTTCGAAGTTCATTTCTTTAGATTTTCAATTTTATGAATTTCCAATGTTGCGGAATATATTCAGAGTTTTTAATTCGAAAATGCTTTTTCGATGAAGCAATTTCACTGAAATTCTTCCTTTTTTTCCGAATCCATCTTCTTTTCATTTCATCCGTTCCATTAGACTGAATACATATATCCATACTTGTAACGGGCCGGGCCGGGCCGGGCCGGGCTTTTTCGGAATTTCAAGGCCCGGGCCCGGCCCGGCCCGGCGGGCCCGTCATTTCACTAGTTTTGAAATTTTCAAAAAACACATAAGGGGGGACCCTTATGTGATTTTTTTCGATCAAAATTTTTTTTCGAGTTTTTTCTATCTTTTGTGATCAGACATACAAACAATCCAAAAAAACCGAAAAAAAATGGAGAAAATTATATTTTGAGCTCAAAATTTGGCTCAAAAATACAGGTTTTTTTCTACCGGGCCCTCCGGGCCGGGCCCGGGCCTCGAAAATTTCCTCAGGCCCGGCCCGGTCCGGCCCGGCCCGGCCCTGGCCCGGCCCGGACCCGGGCCCGGGCCCGGGCCTTGGCGGGCTGGCCCGGAATTTTACAAGTATGCATATATCCATTCCCGAATTCATCCCATTCCCATTTTCTTCTCCTTTTTCTGAGCTTTAGATCTCACAAGAAAAAGCGAAAAAAGAGCTTGCGGGAAAAAGAATAAAAAACGAAGGGAAGGAAATGGGGGGAAGTGCTCGGTGCCAGTGCGTACCCGGCTGTCTCCAGAAGACGTCGGGACGTCTTTTGAAGCGATAGTCAGAGACGCAGAGAAAAGTCACTGCTCAGAAGCACTTCCTGAAAAGGAAAATAGAGGTGGGAAAGGTGGAGATTCAGAGAAAATCAGGGGGAGAGAGCATGGAAATCGACCGTTTGTCTTTTGAATAAGCGAGGCGAAAAACGACAGGTGTCCCATTTACGATTTATGAACACACACAGAGAAACAGGGACAGACTGGCTGGTCATTGAATGACGAATTAAGTGTGTGTGTTCGTCTTTCACCACACCACCAACAGCTTGCCGTTTTCAAATTATGTGCCATAGACAGAAGCGGAAGAATAATGGGAAAAATCAGACAACAATGGGAATTATTAGTCTGGATTCATTTTTAACGAACACTCTTTCTCAGGTGCGTCAAACATATGTTATGATGTTATGGTAACATGGATAACGATAATTGAGGTTTTGGATTTGGGGTTTTCGAATTTTCGCGGGAAAGCCACCTTGCATGAAAAACTGCGGATCTAGAATATGAAAACAAAAAATAGCATGCTGGAAATTTCCGCTCTAGTATGGAATTCTGTTCTCAAAAAATTTTTGTAGGTCATGACCCAAATTTTTCTAGGTCATGACATATTTTTTCTAGGTCATGACCCATTTTTTCTAGGTCATGACCCAAATTTTTCTAGGTCATGACCCATTTTTTTCTAGGTCATGACCCATTTTTTTCTAGGGCATGACCCAATTTTTTCTAGGTCACGACCCATTTTTTGTAGGTCATGACCCAATTTTTCTAGGTCACGACCTCATTTTTTCTAGGTCATGACCCAATTTTTCAAGGTCACGACCTCATTTTTTCTAGGTCATGACCTAATTTTTCTAGGTCATGACCTAATTTTTCTAAGGACAAGAATTTCATTCTAGAGCCGAAATTTCAAAGTGCACGTATAGTATGACCTTCTATTAGAGTTGTAGTCGGGGTTTTGGTTTGTATCATGCTCTCTCACGTATCTGAAATTAGCACATCTTGGATTTCTGAACGTCTTCGCCTCCAAAAGCCCAGAAATTTTCTTTTCTGCTTTTTTCTTATTGGCTACTGCAGTATTCGTCTCATAAATCTCCTGTGAGTTCTAGATTCTTTTCCGCCCTCCCATTAAATCTATAGCCTTCTTCCCCAATAGTATCCGGCGTTTTTCGAATCAATCAGATTCATTGCTCATTCTTAAATGGCTCAATTGAGCTCTCTCACAATTGCCCATTTTCTTGGAAAGCTTTTCTCCGGTGAGGCGTGAAAAATGGGAGAATGAGGCGGAAAAAAGTGAAAGTGCAGTCCCATAAAAATGGATGGAGAGCTCAAGAAAAAACGGAGAAAAACGATTACTAATGCACTGGAAAACGCAAAATAGAGAGGCTCAGAAAATACTTAAGGATCTTGTGGATATTCATGGGACCAGTTAAAAATACATAAGATTTTTAGGGATGTGACGAGGGCTTAAACATTATTTCAGAAATAGAAATAGTCCATGGGAGAACTACATAATGAGATCCTAAGACTCATCACTTGAATTCCAAAATATTGGAAAAACTGGAAGTGTAAAGCTTTCAACTGGTTTCTTCGGTGCTATCAACTTCTAATTTTCAAATTCCTAGATTTTCAAATTTTTAGATCTTCAACTTCTCAAAATCTTAGATTTCGAATTCTGCAACATCTTCTAAACTTTCTAATTTATGCTAGATTTCATAACTCGATAAATCCCAAAACCTGTCAGTTATGTAAGCCTCTAAGATATTCAGAATATTCGATGATTTATGTATACTTCTCTATCGTCTCCATATTCTACAGACTATTTGTAAATTTGGAAAGATACACTCTCTCTCGTTCCATCAAAAATTTACATATATTATTCATAGCTTCCTCATCTAACCCCTTTCTCTGTTGCCACCCGAAGATTGCTTAGATTTGTGTGTTTGGGGAAAAGAAAGAGAGAGCTCGGTTTACATAAATTTAGATACATTTGTGGAATACTAGAATTGGAGATCTTGTCTGAACGTTGGGGCCGGCGGTCCCACCTTGGAACCCTTCTTAACGGAAAGAGTCCCTAATTTCCCTGAGCGGTGCGAAGAAAAAAATTTGAACAGGAATTTTGTTCCCCGTTGTACCCATCAGGTTAAATGCCAGAAAATTCAGAATTCAAGAGCCCAAAAAATTAGAAATTTGAATGCAAAAACTCGAAAACGGAAAAATAACATTTCCGATTAATTCAGAAACCCCCGATAGTTCTGCCAAACAGAAATTTTGTTTCCAAAGTTTTTCGAAGATTACAGATTAAGAAATATATACTAACTGGTTCAACTGACGAGCAGCATGTTGTATGCGATGGATGGCGTCGTTGGCTCTCTTCTTCTCAGCTGCCACGTCTTCTGGAGATACTGATGAAGACGCTGACGACGATGGATCAGATGAAGTGACTGGTTTCATCTCAGAATTTTTGGTCTCGATTTGGCGGAGTCTGAAAACCATAAAAACATTGTTTCAGGTGTCCAGGCTGCTGACAGACACTAGCATGACTCTCATTGTCTCTCTTAAATATGAAAAAGTGACATTTTCAAATTCATGTGAAGCTTCTAGAATAAGTTTACTCCTGAATTCAGTTCTTTCAATGCTATAATCCTTACCTCTGAACGGCAGTTTGAACATCCATTTCTTCATCGATTCTTGGCGATAGTCGACGAGATGGTGAATCCAAAATATCATTTGATAATACCGAACGACGGCGAGTTGAAAATGAATTCATTAGAGAAGATTGGGAGCTGGATGATTTCCAAGTTGGTGGTTCGATGTCTCTGGAATTTTGAAATTGAAAAACACAATCTCTAGATCCAAAAAAAAATGAGAAAGTAGCCCAAAAAGTTTTTGGAGAACTACTTAAACAAAAACTTAACAACTCTCAACGTTTTTTTCATACTCCAAACTTGAAAACTTAAATTCAAACTTGAGGATTTTTGGCTCTCAAATATATACCAAGGGGAAAAAATTATCACTTCTCTCAGATTTCAGATCCCAACACATATATTTAAAAAAAAAACGTACGTGATTTTCTGTTGTGGTGCCAAACCAGTGAAGTCTGCCAGGCTCATCCGTCTAACCTGTACATGAAGATTTTCTGGGTCAGATGGAGGATCCTGAAATTTAGACTTGAGTTTTTGAATTTACGAGAACTTGAAAAAAAATGCCAGACATTAATTTCTACCTGATCACAAATCGAGTTGGAACGTCTCCAGAAATCCTCAATGTCCTTTCGATTCAAACTTGAATTCATCTTTGTTCGACTTAAGAAGAAGACGTAGAAAAAAGTGCAAATTGAAGAGATGAAGAAGATGATACTTTTTGAAAAACGAAGAGTCTCTTTTTTTTTCTTCTTCTTCTTCTTGACTTTTCCTTCTTGCGATATCTGCTGAAATTCGATAGAAATAAGACGCAAAGAAAACAATTGAATGAAGGAGAGACGAAAAGTTGAGAATCGAGGACATGACAGGGAAAAATGAAGCTTTTAACGAGTTTTAGAATCTAGATAGTAGTACGAGACTTAAAAATTTAGAATCCTACAAAATATTTTGAAAACTAGGACAGTATTACTTTCAAACCCAATATACCGTAAACACTACTAGAATGCTAATCTAAATCGTCAACTTTTAGCTCATATATATCCATTCCTGTGAAAGATATCAAAAAGAGATTAACTGACAAAATGTTCACCATAACATCTGAAGTATTTTGTCAGTTAGCCACTTTTTGATATCTGTCACGATATTATAGATAAATTGGATCAAAGTTAAAAGGATGTCGTTCCATTTGTGTAGTACATTTGTTTAACTTTGAAATTCGAAAATTTCTCAGAAATATATTTTTCGAACATTTTTGAAACATTATTTTCTTTTAAAAAGTGTAAACAAAGTATGACGATTTTTTTTCTTTTTTGGGACCATGGTCTTTTTTAAGTGCCTCTTCTTCCCCCACTAATCCCTGTTTATATACTTCTTTGTTTTTTTTTTCTTCTAGAATGGTCAATGAAATTTTTCATATTTTAAACATCATCTTGATATAAATCATTTTCTGAACATCACTTTGTCACGGATGACTTTTTGAAAAATGTCAAAAAGATGACGGTTCAGGAAAAAATGTTTTTTATACAAGGATATTGGCTTGCTAGGCAACGGTTACAAGAAAACATCATAAAAAAGAATACCGTAAAAGCTGTATTAGAAGGGCCCATTTTAAAGAATAGCCCCTCTAATAGAAGGGTCTTCCAAAAGATGTTTGGAAAACTAGAATGGCCCCCTCTAATTGAAGGGCCTCTGAAATAGAAGGTTCCCTCAGGAGGTACCTCGGAAAAATAGAAAGACCGACCCTTCAGGTTTTACAGGTTTTACGGTAGTTAATCATTATTTTTTGAAAACTTAAAAAAAGAAAAATAGCGAAAATGTTCTCTATGATTTCTGCTTCCTTTCTCAAAAATCTATATATTTATTTATGTGTTTTTTGGTCCATGTCAGCCTAGTTTCCTTTTTCCAGAATGAATGGCTCAACTATAAATCATGTTTGTTTGGGCCGAAAAATATTTTTTTGAGAAAAGAAAGAGAAATTGTTGGGGACCAAGAAAAAATATAAATGAGAAAAGATTAGTTGGGACTTTTCGAAAAAACAAATTTTCGGAAAAGGAAACGAAAAATGCCCTTTTCGAATTTCCAGACAACACTATTTTCCAGAAAATGTCACCAAAAATTGTTAGTTTTGTTCCAGACAATAACCTTTTTTGAAATGATTTTCTGCTATATAAAATCGAAGGACCAAGAGTAACAATTGAAAAAAAGAGCGCAAAACGTATTCCGAAAATTCTGAAAAGTGTGTAAGTGTGCAATAAAATATTCAAAAAAGATCAGAAAGCGGAAGAACCCAATACCTGGAATAACGATGTCATAAAAAAGGAAAAAGATGCATAAAATGTTTTTTGAAAGCTAAAAGACCACAAAACAAAAGAAAAGGTGGGCGGTGAAAACGGAATAGGAGTCTAGGATTTTTCGGAATTTCAAAATCAGAACTCCAAAAACCTACCAATCTCAACATCTTGAAGCTAAACAATTTGCATATTTCAGAATTTCGTGACTGAAAAAATCGTATAATTCGAAAATACTGAACCTCAGAATTTTATAATCTCAAAACTTGAACATTTAGAAATCTCGAAGCTTTGTAGTTTCAGATGAATTCAAATTGACAATCACCAAATTTTCAGTTGGAATTACCACTGGATTTCTTTACAATACTAAGAATTTCGGATTTTGAATAATTGAATAAAAATGATGAATCTAAACAGTTTGCAAAAAATCAAGTATGAGTTATCAAAAACGACAGTTCCAGTCGGGAAAATTGGACGGAAGAGAATGAAATTGATAACAGAAACTGGAAAAAAAAGAGGGAAAACACCGACTGACCGACTCATGATTGGATTATTTTTTGATTGCTTCACTTTTTTACCCGATTAAGCAAAAAGTAAGTGAGTGCTGACAAAACAAAACTTTGAATTTTTGACCGGAGGGAGTTATGATTCAAAACAAAAGTTGTTTACAATTTCAAAAATTTTAATTACCTGTTTTGGAGAAAGTTATCGAAATTTGAAATTATTCAAAATTTCGAATGCTTTGGTTAGGATGGAAAATGGTTAAGAAGTAAAAATGCAGAACTTCTTGAATTTTAAGTATTTAGAATTTTGAGATTTGGAAAATCAGAAAATTAGAAGTTTGGAAGTTCAAATGATTTTGGGTTGCATAGTTTTGGTCATCAAAAGTCTTCAAAACTTCTCAATATTCAATATTTAGCTTTCCAATTTTTTATATGTACTTCTGTGTCTTAAATACTCAAGTTCCTCGAAACGAATTTCAGAGTATTCGAATTTATAATAAATTTTCCCTTCTGTTTGTAACAGGCTGTCAGTGTTCAAAAAGGAAATTGAAAAATTTCAAGTTTCGAAGTTTTCGTAATTTGAAAAAGTGTTCAGTTCCTTCTTTGCGCAAAATGAACAACAAAAAAGAAGCAAAAATAACAACTTTTTTCGTCTATTCATTCTTCACATCTACCTATTTTCGATAATGGAACTTTTTGTGAGGAACGACAGAAAAAATAATAAATGGATAGACAGGTGTCAAAAATTGAATCATGCTCTGTTATAGAAAACATATTTTTCAGAGGTTTTTGATGTTCAAAAAAGCTAAAGTCATAGTAGAAAACAAGCTAATTAGACAATTACCCAAAGGATCGAAAATCCAAAGAATCAAGTTTCAAGGAACTTCTAAAAATTTCCTCTGTGAATCAAAATAAGGAGAAAAAATCAGAGAAAAACAGGAATGATGAGCCAAAAACCTTAGAATCTTAGAATGAAGACAAACACTATTCTCTACAGAATATTTGGAAGAAAAATGAGAAGAAAGGGGGCGGAGAGAGACATGATGATGACATTTACTCCCTCATTTAGAAAGGGGACTATTTTGAGAAAAGAAAAATGAGTAGTTGAGAAGGCGAATAAGCAAAAAAAAAGACAGATTTAGAACAAATTGACAAGATAGATGACGAAATGAAAGGTGTCAAAATTCAGTTTTAGCAAAGGAAAAGGATGAGAATAGAACGAAAAATGATTCCATATAAGATTGTAAGAAGCTAGGGTTCAAAATTCAAAACATTACTGGTAAAAAAGGAGATGAAGCATCATCTTTTCTTCTTTGTATATCATTCTTTCCCAGAGGAAAAATCTGTCAGACCAAATTTGATTTACCATTAAATGTTTGGGTTTGGCAATTTTTAATTACAATTTGAAAACTAATTATCTCAAGTTAATATTTCAAAAATAGGTTTCAAATTAGTGTCAAAAAACGGAAGAGTGGAGCGACGAAATCGCCTCGCTAGGTGCACCAGCCAGAAGGGAACCTAATTGTCAACCTAATTTTCACTCTTTTTTATTCACGTTACTCAATAAATTAATAAAACAATAAATATTAGGTCACCGCCCCTCCTTCCGTCCACGATTAAAAAGTTCCACGTGTTGGAAAAAATCAGTTCTCTATGAAATCCCACTCTTTGATCTTTATTGTTGGATAATTTTCACTAGCACTTTCTCACTGGTAAGGAGCTCTTTGCATTACGCTGCTTGTTGTTGTCTCTTTTGCTTTTTTCTGTCGATTGGTCCGATGCGAAGAAAAGTACTAAAAGGCCCTCAGGGTCGCCATGTTCGGGTTCATGGCTAGGTGATTTATCACTGAACGTCCCCGAGTAGCAGAAGATTTTATCAAAGATTAAAAAAATCGAGACAACAATGAAAAGCGGTATGCGATGTTGCTTCTTATCAGGGAAAAAGAGCTTTTGAAAATTAACCGGCAATGGTCTCCGAAAAGAGGGGTTTTTCGGCTGACTTCTTGTTTATTTTTTGTTAGGGGTGGGGGACCCCTCTCTCCACCCCCTATGGGTTTTAGAAGGTGATCCCATTGGTAAAAAACCTTGTTTCCCTTTCATGTACTGAGCCTCTACGTGGCGAAAGGGATCAACAGACTAGTTTCTAGTCTGGCTAATCAGTACACTTTTGAAACTTGTTATTTTTCATCAAAAAATTTTTTCAGATGATTTTGACCATTTTCGGGAGTGCAGAGCTCGGCTATCAAGTTCACGACCACTTCGAACATTTTGGAGGGTGTATAATAGACCTAGATTGAAAACTTTGTATTCACAGAATTTTTTGAAAATTCCTGGTCTTTTAACTATTTTCAAAGCCTCTCTTTTTGGCCATTTTAAATGAAAAAAAGAAAAAACAGGTGCCTTCCAGAAATCGGGAATTGTAAACGTGTATTACCAAAAAATATGTGATAACCTATATTATCAATTGAGAAGAAGATTTGTTGGACGACGTCACAAAACTCGTCGGAATCAATTTTCAGAATACACGCATGTAAAATCTGAAAATGTTTTCATTCTGTAGATTACTCCCTAGAAAAAAGTACACAAAAATAGCTATCTATAGCAAAATGGCTAGTTGAATAACATATCATAAGAAAAATGCCCAAGCTATGTCTAAGACAATAATAATGACGAAAAATGAACTATGAGAATGTGAGCCGAAAGTTATAAAAAGCCCAAAAAACAACTTTTCTTGTATTCGTTCTGGTCCCTCGTGGGGTCCATATAGTCACGTTGTTGCACCCATCCTTTTCTTCCCGATGCACACCGCCTTTTTTCCCCTTCTAGGTCCCCCGTATATAATCTTATGCCTTTCTTTCTTTTTGTAATCCATCATCCTCCCGTTTTCTTTTTTTTTCGATTTCCTCCTTCCAAGGAAGGAAATCATCCTTTTTTGCAGAGAATGAATGAATGGATATTACCCTTTTCTGCGAGGATATATTATGAATACCAGTCAAGAAAATAGGGAGATGAAGAAAAAAGATTTGGAAGAGTGAGAAGATAAAAAAAAGAAATTTTTGAGAATCTCGAAGTTTTCGATTTTCAGATATTTAGATTTCAAGCACCTCCGAGCTGAGAACCCAACCAGAAGTTTTATAAAGTTTTGAGATGTTCCGAAATTTTTGAAAAGGAAGCTTGAAAGCTTGGAACATCGGAAGTATCCTTGTTCTGTTGGATTTTCAAATAAAGAAGCCTCCAGAAAAATACCTCTTCCAGATAGCCATGAAAAAACATTCGAAACTTCCAAAACCCGGAAAAAAGCAGCTGACCACCCAAAAAAAAGTTCCTGACCAGAAAAAGAGTCAGAAAATGTTTTGAGCATTCTCTTTTCTTCCATTTTCCGTTTCGAAAAAGGCGGGCGAAAAATGGAGAAGAAGAAGAAGAAGATGGAGAAAAAAGCAATGCAACCACCAAAAAAGAAACCGAACATTTGAAAAAGAGACGTTTGAAAAAAAGAAGAAGAAAAAGAGAAAAATGAGTAGAATATTTTTTTGGGGTAGAAGATGCTCGTGTTTTGTTTTGGATCAGAAAACAAGGGAAAATGAGACTATGAAAGTTTTGTGACCCATATTTTCAGAATACGAGAGTCAGGCCCGGCCCAGTCTGGCCCGCGGGCCAGCCCTTTTTAACTTTTAGAGCCTTCAAAGAGATCGAATTATACTTCAGAATTTTAGTATAGCCGGTTTTTCACAGGTTCCAAATTCTTGAATAAAAAAATTCCCAAAGAAAATTTGTTTTCTACTTTACTAATACTTGTACAAAGAAACCAAGAAATGTGAGAACATTTTTTGTATTTCTAAAATCCCCAAGAGATCAATTAAATCAATGTGTGAAACCGTTTTTCTTTCATAAAGAAACAAGAAAACAGAACCAGGAAGTCGAATAACAAATCGACTGATATATGAATAGCAAAAAAACTGAAAATGAAGAGTATTTGTGTTTCTGACACTAAAATGTGATTCTGAAGGGTAGATGACATGGAAAATTCTAACTAGAAGGTTTCAAAAAGATGATTTCTGAAAACTTTTCCAATTCCAAGATATTAGGTATGAAAGTTGGAGATTCAAGAAAAGTTGGATTTGTTTCATTGGTATTCAGATTCCAAAAAAAAATTATCCTGGAAAAAATGTGTTGAACATCTGCAACTTTTAGTGTTTGATCGCTGTGAAGCTTCTCGTAAATAATCAACATTTTCAAGGCTTTAAAAAATTGTGGGAAAAGTTTGTAAACATAAATTTGAAAACCCAAGAGTGGATAAACCAAAAATAATACGAAAAGTTTTGAGACTGCTCTCTGAAGTCATAATCATTGTAGTGGTGTATCTTTTCTCCTTTGTATGCCACCCCGTTTCCCCAGAAGGAAAATCTATGAGAACTAATTTGATCTACCATAAAATTTTTGGGTCTCGTATTTTAATCACAGTTTTAAAACTTCCTACCAAAATTTTAGAGATCAAAATTAAAGAAAAGCGGAACAACGAAATCGCGCCGTAGGCGCACCAGCCAGCTGTTTGAAAGATTTGCGAAAAGCTATCCATTTTTATACTCAAGTGTCTCTTATAAGGAAAAAAAAGAGTGCACAGAAACTTTCAATTTTCTAAAACAATCGAAAATATTTCGTTTGAAACAAAATGAAAGAAAAAAGTTGAAAGAAAGTGAAAACTAAAAGAAAATTGCTCCGACAATAGAAGAAGGACACAAGAAAGAGAATTGGGGACATTTGAGAAAATAGAAGAAGAGAAAAGGGAATACAATTAAATTTGTCATAAATTAGACGACTTTTGGTGTAAATTTCCTTCGTTTTTCTTCTTAGGCTTTACTCATTTTTTGAACAGAAAACTGGGACATCTAACATGGAATGACTCCCAAGTGTTACCCTCGAAAAAAATCGAGACCTATATGGTTGAATAGAGCGTAAAAAGTCATTTCAGAATCCAAGAGGAATAGTTGATAAAAAATTTTTTTGGGGAGTTATGGTCCAAAACGTACCAAAAAATGGCTAAATTTTCGAAAAATCGTAACTTTGTCAGTTTGAGTCCGATTGCAAAAATTCAAAAAACAGTCGATAGACAAACAACTGAACTTTTGATTAAAATTTTTTTGATTTTTTTCCTATTGATTGGATTATTGATTTTTTGAAAAAACCAAAAATTTTTTCAATATCTCAAAAATCCTGAGTTAACTTTTTTTCTCGTTATGATCATTGAATTCAGCACAATTGATTTACTATAAAAACATGTCAATACCCCGGGGGAAATCATGCTCACAGAAGTTATGCCGAAAAATATCGATTTTTGGCACTTTGCTGCATTGAATTCGTTGTCCTCGGCGGCCGGTATGGTGAGGGGCATACTTATTTTTGTGGTTTTTACATCCGTATCATCTGCCTGGAACGTTCAAAACAAAATTCTACAACATACAACACCAATTATTCAAATGCCGTACCATTTCTTAAAATCATCATTTTCAAAAAAGCTAATTTTTAACATGTCGAAGACCATAACTATAGTTAAACTTGATGGAAACAGACAAAGTTTTGGTTTAAAATGATCAGCATGAGAAAATCTTGTGTTTGGCTTGTACAGAATTTCGAGTTAGGCCCTAGAAATAAAAATATTTACGATTATTTCAGCCTGACCTACATTTTTGGTGAGGTGTGATATGTCGAAGACCATATCTATAGTTAAACTTGATGAAAATTGCCAAACTTTTGTTTTAACATAATTAGAATGACAAAATCTTGTGTTTGGCTTGTACCGAATTTTGAATTAGGTTCTAAAAACAAAAATATTCATTGATGATGGGACACCTCTTGATTTGGACTATAACTCGAGAATGAAATGAAATATCAAAAAACTGTTAATGCCAATCGATCGAAAATCAAAAAATACTACTAGAGAAGTAATATTGGTTTGGTCCGTGTGGTGAAAGTAGGTGAAATGAACGAATTTCTTACGGTATCCTATCAGTTTTGGAATATCAAATTCGACTATTATCTATTTCACCCACTTTCACCACACGGACCAAACCAATATTACTTCTCTAGTAGTATTTTTTGATTTTCGATCGATTGGCATTAACAGTTTTTTGATATTTCATTTCATTCTCGAGTTATAGTCCAAATCAAGAGGTGTCCCATCATCAATGAATATTTTTGTTTTTAGGGCCTAATTCAAAATTCGGTACAAGCCAAACACAAGATTTTGTCATTCTAATTATGTTAAAACAAAAGTTTGGCAATTTTCATCAAGTTTAACTATAGATATGGTCTTCGACATATCACACCTCACCAAAAATGTAGGTCAGGCTGAAATAATCGTAAATATTTTTATTTCTAGGGCCTAACTCGAAATTCTGTACAAGCCAAACACAAGATTTTCTCATGCTGATCATTTTAAACTAAAACTTTGCCTGTTTCCATCAAGTTTAACTATAGTTATGGTCTTCGACATGTTAAAAATTAGCTTTTTTGAAAATGATGATTTTAAGAAATGGTACGGCATTTGAATAATTGGTGTTGTATGTTGTAGAATTTTGTTTTGAACGTTCCAGGCAGATGATACGAATGTAAAAACCACAAAAATAAGTATGCCCCTCACCATACCGGCCGCCGAGGACAACGAATTCAATGCAGCAAAGTGCCAAAAATCGATATTTTTCGGCATAACTTCTGTGAGCATGATTTCCCCCGGGGTATTGACATGTTTTTATAGTAAATCAACTGTGCTGAATTCAATGATCATAACGAGAAAAAAAGTTAACTCAGGATTTTTGAGATATTGAAAAAATTTTTGGTTTTTTCAAAAAATCAATAATCCAATCAATAGGAAAAAAATCAAAAAAATTTTAATCAAAAGTTCAGTTGTTTGTCTATCGACTGTTTTTTGAATTTTTGCAATCGGACTCAAACTGACGAAGTTACGATTTTTCGAAAATTTAGCCATTTTTTGGTACGTTTTGGACCATAACTCCCCAAAAAAAATTTTTATCAACTATTCCTCTTGGATTCTGAAATGACTTTTTACGCTCTATTCAACCATATAGGTCTCGATTTTTTTCGAGGGTAACACTTGGGAGTCATTCCATGTAAATAAATAATAAAATGAAATGACCGAACAATTTGGAGGCTTTTGGAGCGTTTTCTGTGTTAGATTTAGGTTATTATGGTGAAAGATTCTGAAAATTTTACCAAAAACAATCAGAGAATTGGTTTTTCCTCCGCCATTCGTCAAAATCTTCCTATTCTTCGATCGTTCTTCCTTTCAACCCATTTTCTATCCAATTCCCGAAGTTAGTTTTCAAATTCCCGCGCAAAGTATTCCCTGGTGGCCTAGAAAACGGAACACCGGCCACCGCAATTTTTTGTTTATTTTTCTCAATTCACGGCCTCCCGCACGAGAAATGCGCCTTCGAAATGTTACTTTCTCTAGCACTCTCTCCTCTCTCGTTTTCAACATGAATTATTTTTTTATGCAGATTTCGTCAACGAAACTTGATTTTTTCTAAGTTTCAATTGTTTTTCATGTCCATAACTTGAAGTATTCCACCTTTGTCATCTCATATCGCTTTAATGACTTATTTCCTTTAGATTTTCGCGGTTTTATCTCTGTTGTTTGTTTTTGAATCGTCCTTCACATTACTCTAATAAGCTAAAAGTATTTATTTTAGCTGATTTTTCGAACCTCTACTAATTGTAAACTATTCAATTATAACCCAATGGTGAAGATAGAAATATTTTCATTTAGATTTGGCATTTTCTGGTAATTTTTCCAGTTGCGTTATTGTTAAACCCTCTTCGCGTCGTCTCCTTGTAAACGTAACTTGTGAATACTTATCTCAAAAGGTATAATATTGATTTTCAGGTAATTCAAGCAAATTCCCGGAACAGGCGAGCAGAAAGGAGTCGTTACCAGATTTCCAACAACTGATACCGGAACGCATCATAGCGGTTAGTCACCCCAGAGCTCAAAATTCTTCTGTGCCTATATTTTCAGGTTTCCCTGGAGTCAACAGCTACGAGTGGATTCGGTCATCTCTTCATTTATAGCTTTGTTTATTCAACTGTTCTACTTGAGTACGCATCTCTGGAACTGCTCCTGCTTTCATTTTTCCGTCGAGATCAGAGAAAACGTTTTGAGTAATCCGACGCAAAAATGAAGGCAGGAGTTATACTTCCAGGAGTGCGTTCTGTTTTGTTTATTGTACATCTCTTTACCTTTTTTGTTACTTCGTTTTTTTTTCCCGTTTCTCTTTCTTTAAGTATTTCAATAAAAATGTTGACCTTAAACTTTCTGTTGCTTCAGTATTCTTTTTGGGACTTTAGAAAAAAGAAGCTCAGAAACGAGCAAGAGCTAACTTTTCAGGTAACTCGAAAGATACGAAGAATCAGTAGTAGATGCAGAAAGTGAACGTTGATTGATGATTTATTACTTTCAACTATTAACAGGATCGAATAAGTTGACTGGAAAACAGTGCCACCAAAAAGTTATACTTTACTTTTGTGTAAAATATAGCACCCCTTCTTAAGACTGACACTCAACTTGGGTCTCTATCATATCAGTTTCTACGAAAGATTGCTAAAACAGTTGTGGTTGTGAGAAAATTCCACTAAATTAGGTTCTTCCTCCCCATTCGTTTCGGAAGAATCAGTTTTCTTCTGTCATACGCTAAATTCTGGAATTAGTAAAGAACACTTGAAATATTTTACAGGATTTATTTGTTGTGTTTCCGTGTGGGAAAAGTATGGTGACTCAAATATTACAAGTAACGATAATTAGTATAACTCAACAAAAGGAACATTAACTTCTAGTAAAAACAATAAGATCCTACTGTATAGGCAATATCACTATAATCGTGAAATATCGATTATTTTATAATGGAACAGGAGCCTCTCTTGTCAACGACGGTGGACCCTCTTCTTCTTCTTCCGATTCCATCTCTTCCACTCTAATTCCTTGCGCTCTTGGGTTGTCTCTCAAGTATGTGCTCATTCCAGCTGGTGATCTCCATCTTCCAGTCCTCTGTATTTCGTCCAACGAGAATCCTTCAGCTTGTAGATCGTTTGCTCGACCTCTTCGGAGAGCATGGTGAGATCCTTGGACTCCGATTGCGTCGAATTTCGCCTTCACTATTGACGAAATGGAACTTGGGCTCAGCGGTTTTTGGTTGTGCAGATTGTGGAATATGAAATCCGGATTTTTCAGCGAACATCTGACTTTCCATCTTTTCAACAGAAGATCCAAATCCGATCCGGCCTTGCATTGTACAAATGTGGTTCTTCCTTTTCCTAGCTGATCGTTTTTGGCTTCTGCTACGAAGACTTCCAATAGTCCATTTTTCACTCTAACATCCTTCCACTGTAGGTTCGATGCCTCACTTGCTCTCAATAGAGCCGAGTACGAGAGGTGGACCAAAAGAACATCCCTCTCTGACTTCGCGTCGTCCTCAAGGGTGCTCATGATTTTTACAATGACTGGTTCGTTGATACAGACTGGTTGCTTCCTAGTCGTCGCCTCTGCCCTCTTCTTCGAATTTATCAGTTCAGCTACACACTGCGCGCCCGGAATCGACACTTCGTTGTTCACCATTTTGTAGGCTGCCGAAATCTTCGCTAGCGATCCGCTTCCTACTGATTCCGACTTCCATGCGAGATACATCACGGTTGAGACTTCGTTTAGCGGCAATCCTCTTTCTAGTATCCATCTTCGTCTTTGTTCATTCTCCTGTCCGTAAGCTTTCATTGTGGATGCCGCTTTTGCCGACGATAACGCAGTCATCAGAGTCTGTACAATGTCGTCAGAATTTCGATTCCTCACATTCTCCGTTATCTCTTCCAAGAATGCCTGCCGTGGACCTTCTGCAAGATAGCTTTTATGTTTCTCTTTACTTCATTATCCCCTTTCTATTCAGTTTTTTCTATTTTCCCTGGGCTGGGTGGGTGGGCTTCTACCACTCGTAGAATGAGGTCAGACCGCGCGTTGTTGCGCGTCGCGTCTGTTTTCGTTGCGAGACCCCGCGCTCCGCCTCTTGTGTTCCTTTAATGTCTCTCCCTCTCTGCGTCTCTTTATGCGCGGCAGTTCAAATAAACAATTTCTATGCTATTCCAGAGAAAACATACAATTATCTGGAAGACATGTATTTGAAATATCTATCACACCGTATTTCCTCTATGAGCCCAATCGAACCATCAACTTTGAACTCAATTATCTCGATTACTGTGAAAGATATCAAATATTTGTCAACTGAGAAAATATTGTTCATTTTATGGTTAACATTTTGTTAGTTGATCATTTTTTGATATCTTTTACGGGAACCGAGATAATATATGTCAAGGTTGCCAGTGTGGCTATAATGGCTGTGAAACACTGTCACCTTTGATCAAGCTTATCTCGGTTCCTGTGAAAGACATCAAAAAGTTGTCAACTAACAAAATGTTTATTATAATGTTATTCGTGTTTTTACAGTGAAACACTTTTTGATTCCTTTCACAGCAATCGAGATAAATTAGTTGAAAGTTAGTAGCTCTAATAACCTCACTTTGAGCTCAATTATCTCGGCTCCTATAAGAGATATCAAAAAGTGGTCTCCTTATAAAATATTGGCCATGTTATTATAAATATTTTATCAGTTGACCACTTCCTGATATCTCCTACAGCAAATGAGATATATGGGCTCAAAGTTGAAGAAATGTATGGCTCGGCTCATGAGTCACATCTCGTCTGAAAATGATCCAAACTATTTCAAATTTTTAGAGGATGTGTATAATAAGTTGTTAAACAAAATTATAATATTACATTCAAAATTGAAAACAAAACTTTTTCCCAAATTTCACAAAATCTCCAAATAGCTAAAAATCAAGTGCCCATTGAGTGTTTTTTCTCAAAACTTACTGTTTTTTGATAAAAAAAACGTTAATTAACTTATGATTCACATCCTCTAAAAACTTCAATAAGTTTGGACCAATTTCAAGCGAGTTATGGCTCATGAGGCAACACATACCTTCTTTGCTCGGCAAACACATGACAACTCAATAGCCGTTTTTTCAAACATTGTCAAAACTACTTTTTTACACAGATTTAGGTATTGTGATAATAATGGGTACGATCCTGATTCACAAAACGTTCAGAATAACCGCCTGTCTTCATTGTTTGCGAAGCTACAGTACTCCAATAGTAAAAACGGGACCTTTTAAAATGATGATAACTTTGTTCGGACTCAACAAAATTTTTTAGTTTAAAAACCTAAATGATCAGTGATATTTTTACTACAATCGCTTCATTTTCTTTTTTTGAAAAGGCTCTTAGTTTTTCGAAGAGATAGGAAAAACTTCGAAAAAATGGCGTTTTTTCCACATTTTGTACTGAATTTTGTTTCGATGATAACTTTGTTCATTCTGAAGCACATTAAACGAACTAAATTGCAACAAAACACTTAAACAATTCTTAAAAATCGGTTCGTTTCCGATTTTTGATTTTCGCTGTTTCCGGCTCGAAAACGGTAAAACAGTGAAAATCTCGACAACATTAAAGAAAAAGTACAGGAAAGATCCAAAATTCGGAGAATATTTCTACATTACGTCACGTTGTCAACATCGACAAGTGATTCCTTGTTGATTCCAATTCCATTCATGGTCCAGTTTTGTCTGTGTAACGGAAAAAGTACTTCGCACACCTAAATAAGCCCTACTTGTCGGAGACACAACTTTTCACCTAGAAATTAATACGAATTGTAGTCGTGCTCTTCTTTTATTGTTTTTAGTTTCAATCTCTTTAAAAACGTTTCGTTTTCCAGTTTTCCAGTCGATTTTGACGAACGTATCTATTTTCGTCTCAATCGCGCTCCATTAACATGCGTTAGAGAGTGGAAGACGCAGCGCGTCTCCTTTTCGGTGGGCGCAAAGGCGCATTTCTCGTGCGGGAGGCCGTGTCAATTTATAAACAGAAAGTACATTTTCAATGATAAATCGTTTTTTTTTCACCAATTTTCGTATATTTGCCGCTGAATAGAATAAAAAATTAATATTTTTCAGGTATGGCAGCCAATGAAGACCGAGACAACGATGCGGCGGCAATTCTCAACTGGGAAGGAACAGTAAATATTTTGGATTTTCTGAAAAGAAAATATCGAGAAAAATATTTCAGAACGAAATAAAAAGTGCAAATGAGTACAGTCGCGGTCTTTTGTTTTCGGTGCTCGATGCATTGGATGGGAATAAAACGATAGTTTGGGACCGAGACAGAAGTGTAATGCATAGAGTCAATTTGGTTAGTGGAATATGCACAAAATTAACAATTTTGGCCGAAAACAATAAAATCAGCAATAAGAGTTTCTCAGAAATGTCAAATTTTACTCTATAATCAGTTTTGTAATCAATTTTTCTCTCAATTTTCAGTTCGCCGGTGCTTCCGTTCTCAATGCCCACGGAGTTGTCGCCAATCACTCGATTGAAACCAAAAAATCTGTGTCAACACCTCATGTCGTGTTCTTTCTGGCCCCAACAATGGTCTCATTGGATCTTCTTTGCGATTATATTGATACCGTTCGGAATGACCCGGTAAGAAAGAAAAATAAGTGATGATTGGTTAGAAAACACTGAAAATCTACAAAAAATGATTGCAAAACGGTCGAAATCGCTTGAAAATAAATGGAAAACGACCTAAAAAATTCCAGAAAGTCCTCTACCAAGTGTTCTTCATACCCGAAGCGTGGTACGTCGTCAGGGAAAGTCTGAAACTGCGAGCCGAAGGAAAGGTTCGTTTTCCCCCCGAATACTCAACCAAATTCTGATTAATTACAGTACTGGGAGCGTCTCGAATCTGTAAAGGAGATTCCATTGTGTTGGTTGCCACGTGATGGAGAATGTCTGTCGCTTTCCAGCCCGCAAATAGCTTCGAGGTGTGTATTTTTTAAAAGATCACTCGCTGAAGAAGAGACTTTCAGACTCCTCATCAACGGTGACTGGACACATCTTCACAAATGTGCGGTGGCTTTGAATCAGTTAGTCGACATGTGCCGTGGACATTCCCCATCAACTCATCAGAGACCAATGGCGATTTATTCGAAAGGAAAATGGGCAACTGACGTGGCAAGAATGATGCAGAAGGTATACGGCTAACTGCGACTGAAAATAGTCTGATATTTTTAGGTTCGAAACACCACAGAAGCCGATCATTTTCTGAAGACGACAGATCCCATTGAAGGACTTTTAAAAATCAATCGAATCGTCCTAATTGATCGATGGCTGGATCCGCTGACCCCAATGCTCTCTCAATTGACATTTTACGGATTGTTAGACGAGATTTATGGAATCGGGACGGTGAACTCTGTTAAAGTGCCGGAGACCGAATTTTCAAATTCCAAAGATGGAGATCCATTTGCTGAAAAAGAGATTCATTTGAGAGACGAAGTATATCATCGGCTGAAGCATTCTCATATCAATGCGATTAGCAATGAGGCATCGAAAGTGCTGGCGGAGATAAGAGATGATGAACAGGTGAGCATTTTGAATGAGTAGTTCTCTAATTTTTTAATTTTTTCAGTTTGATCGAGACAAAATGTCAGTGGCCGAGTATTCAGTGTTGGTCAAAAAGATGCCAAAAATCATAAATCGAAAAAAGATGATCGAGCAACATATGAGATTGGCTGAAATGATTCAGGGCCATGTCTACTGCAAACTGTCGGATTCGATTAAATTGGAGAGAGGTACGGTAGGAGATCAATCAACAATTAGAGAATTGTTTCTTTCAGAACTTCTCGACTTCTCGGACAGTGACAAAGCGACGCCTTTAATCGAGGATCAAATCTACGACGCCGCTCCGTTGAACACCGTACTCCGTCTGATTTCAGTTCATTCTTTGACATGTGGTGGTCTAAAAGCTTCTGTTCTTCAACACTACCGACGTATCATTAATCAAAGTTATGGTTCATCAGCACTGAACAAAATTTTGAAAATGCAAAAAATGGGATTGATTCGAGAGAAAGGAGGTGCTGGAAAAATGCAATGCGAGTACGCTCCAATGCTCTATCAACAACAAAAGAAGGCGTATGATATGCTACCGGAGAACTTCAGTGAAGCAAGAATGTCAGATATCGCTTATGCCTATAGTGGATTCGCTCCACTGCTCTGTAAAATATTGGATGAAGGAGATCGAGTGAAATGGGTTGGATGGCCAAAGACAGTGTTGGGAGATGATGGAATTGATCCGATTTCTGAAAGAGATCCACGTGGCACATGTATCTTTGTGATTGGAGGATTGACGAGATCGGAGATGGCTCTCATTCGAGAGAATATGCCGAATATATCTTTAATTACTACGAGTGCATTGATAACAGGGGATAAGCTTTTGAACAATATCACCAATATTTGATTTTGACTTCAGTTATGTACATTTTTTGAATTTTTGTCCTTTTTATCCTAATCAATATAATGTGCCTTATTTTTCCCCAAACTGTGATATCTTTCGATGATAATTTATACGTTGTAAATCCCCTTTATGTGCATCCAGTGAAATTATTTGATCCATATTTATTCTTATTTACATCGTCGGGATTTTGCGCTCAAATTATAGGAAAAGCGCTAAAGAGCAAAAATGTCATCGTCGCCCGTAGAAATATCAACAAAGAAAAATATAATTTTGAATAGAGAGAGCACTGTATCAAGAAAAATAGTCATTTTATGGGAATTTCAAGTTCAGCGCGCTCATGGAGACCTGATTTCCACGCACGAGACAAGTGGGCGGGACTTGTTTCGACAGCATATCGATCCATCCCATATAGATTGGAGGAGGAATATCAGCACGTGCAGATGGGAGGGTGCTGAAACAGTTTTGTAAACCTGTGTGTCCGGATGTCCAAATTACTCACCAAATTATCAGATCCGCATCCGAACTGTGCTCTCGAATCAATTCCGATGCTCTCAAAAAGCTCCTCGTTTTCTCTCGCAAATTGAATAATTGATCCTAAAAATAAACAGTTTTTTTGAAGTTCACATTGCAGCAAATGCGCTCCACCGAACTCTCCAATAGAGCGCGCTTACATTATCAAAGGTTCCCTCGATTTTCTCCTTTGCGTTGGTCTCGGCACGATACGGTTCGATTTTCTCACGGAAGTCGTCGTAGCTGAAATTTTAAGATTTTGGGTAAATAAAAATTGTTTTCCTTTCATAAGTTCAAAAAAAACATACGTTTTCTTGCATGGTGGCTTTGCGAATTCTGGTAAAATATGAAGATCCGACGAATCGATGTGGAACTTTCTCAGAATCGCTGTCATACTCTTTTGCTCTTCGTTTATCTTCTTATTATCCTTTCCATCGGTCTTAGTGAACACTCTGATGTGTGCTCCTTCAAGGAAACTTCCAGCATGTGTCAGAAGGTACGGTACCAACATTGTAAGACCACCAGCTTCACGGAGCCAGAAAACGTCTGGAAATTCGAAAATCGAATTCCATCAAATCTCTAGAATGTCAAGAATTGTAGGATGAAGTTTGAACAGTGTTCAAATTCAAATAATTGATTCGAAGTCAAGCTGGAAAGCCCTAGCTTCGGACCGTTAATCAATTTATCTCGATTTCAGTGAAAGATATCAAAAAGATACCAACTGATAAAATGTGGCTGATTTTCTGATAAACATTTTGTCTGTTGACCACTTTTTGATATATTTCACAGGAAATGGGATACAGGACCTCAAAGTTGACATTTTGGGGACCACTCTATTACAGTTCTTACGGTAGTTTATTCATCACTTGAGTTTTTCAGGCCACTTACCGATTCTTCCATGATGAATCCTCTTTCTGAATCTGAACATTTGTTGCATTATAATCTTCTGGTCTGGCTCCGAAATACTGTGTTTGTCGATAACTTGGAACCGAGTCCCACTGCTTGTCGAACGACGACCACCGGATTCTAGATCCTGAAACTTTGGGGTATTTGAAAATTTGATGATGGCCTAGGATCCGATAAACCTTGTTCACAGCCATTGACATCTTTCGGAATGTGTTGAGGAGTTTCCCACGAGGCACTGAAATTGTGTTCTGATATGAGTTGATTTGGAAATGGTAATTAATCAAAAGTCAGTAGAATCCAAAGTTGGCGAAATTTAAGTCAGATGGACCCTGAATTGCCTTGACGACCCAGGACCCTGAGCTTGTTGGATTCTAGGTCTTTCAGAACTTTCCAATTTTGAGAGAACCGTGATCATTACACTTGGACCTAGAAGTTCATAACACACTTACCATCTTTTTTCTGACTGCTATGTTGATCAGCAATTTTTGGAGTAGCACTGAAAGATTAAAAAATTATAGGTGCCATGACATTTCAAAGAACAGAAAAAATCACTTTGGCTGTCTAGATATAATCCCATCAAGAATTTCTGACTCCTCCCACATTTTCGGATACAATTTGTGTGAGACTCCAAAATTCGTCTATAGCGGCCAAAATCAGAATATTTAATATTTTTATTCCACATTTTCAACGAAAATCATGCTAGACTCTCCATTGGAATCCATATACACATGCTCCCAATTCACTGGTTTTGGAGTGTTTCACACATATTTTTTATCATTTTCCTTATCATTCAATTTATCACTAACCAAGGCGTTGTATATAGCTTTTCTCGGTGCAACACTTGTTTATTCAACTGGATATTATCAGTTTGATAATTTGAATTTTGAACCAAAAACTGTAGTTGTTTATGGATTATTTATACAGAGCTTTTGTTCTGCTGCCCTTACTGCCTGCTTTTTTGCAAACAAAAATTACGAGGATGCTTTGGTAGGTCAAATATTTTTCCCAAATCTTTAAACATTCTGAAATCAATCCTAAAAATCTTTCAGATCCTTCGAA
Organism: Caenorhabditis nigoni; assembly: GCA_027920645.1. NCBI lineage: Eukaryota > Metazoa > Nematoda > Chromadorea > Rhabditida > Rhabditidae > Caenorhabditis > Caenorhabditis nigoni. Next base: position 16,596,087 of record CP115866.1, read on the forward strand.
TCCTTCCCAAAATTTCGATTCTTCTATTTTACTCTGCTTTTTATCTAAACCGAGTCGCTTCAATGTTTTATGTGAGGATCATTTCTCGTGCCCAACAACTAACAGACGGAGTCACATTGTTGAGTTGGGTGGTTACAGTAATCCTGTTGGGGTTCAATATAGTAGGGTATGAAGGATATAAAAAGGTGGGTTTTCATTGTCTCGGAAAATAAAATCAGAAAATAATTCTAGAGCCTTGGAATAACAATGGTTGCCTATGGTTTTCTGTACCTCAGCTTAGGACTTTATATCAAAGATAAAGTTCCTGAAGCCCGTGGATTAACGGATCATGAAATCTCAAAACTATTTGGATTCGGAAATTTAGAGACTGTGCTAAAATACGAGGAGCACAGAACATTTAGTTGCAATGAAGGATCAATCTATTACTTTCGAAATTTGACAAATGAGAAAATTGCCATTGATGTGAGTTTACATAAAATCGTTTTAGTTTTCAACAAAGCGCATGTTCAGATATCCTTCTCGAACCCAGAAGACCATGTTAAAAATTTCAACCGGAGATATATCCGAGGACGCGGTCATGTTAAATTTGATATTAAGAGAGGACCAAACAAAATGGGAAATGATCGTTTTTTCGTGTTCTATGCTAAAAAGTTAAAGGATTTGGACGACTACAATAATTGCGGATTTATAACTGTTCAGTTGTAATTAATAACACACTATAAACTTTCCAAACCATATTCTGCGTTTTGAAGTTTTCTAAAGATTACCTGTCAACATAATCCGCCAATTCTTCATCATCATTAATTGGTGCTCCATTTTTACGAATTGAAGAAGTCACATCAAATCCACAAATGTCATTTCGGAATACAATTAGACCGACTTGTTTATCGAAAGCATTTGATAACATCCCATAATATTCTGATATCACTTCCTTGCTTTGTTTTTCCCATCCCGTTTTGAATCCGACCATAAGAATGTTTGGACGGAGACGGCCTAGGCCAGCTGTCTGAAATTGAAGGAGCATTAACAACTTATCACTGACAATAAACTCCTTACCTGCAATAAGATATTAGCTCCCTGTGCTTGTTTGGTACAACAAATGGCTGCTCCAAATGCGTTGACTTCTCTCGCTCTCAACCAATCGTTGATTTGTTTGTCGATTTTCAATTGGAGTAGGTAGCTTCGGCCGCATGGATTTTGCTGGAACGAGAAACTTGTCTTGGGTTAGATAAGGTTAGTTAGTTGAAGCTCATTGGGCCATGTTAGATGGAGAGGGGGGTCTTGGGTTTCAATATTCGTATTTTCCGTTTGTAGTTTGGTCAGCAAAATAAAAATACAATGTGATATAGTATAATTATAGACAAGCAGACAAATAAGAAACTTGGATAGTACAACGAAAGCAAAATTGGAAAAATAGTGAGAACATTGGACAAACATACAAACAGATTGACGAAACCGCGGTTTTATCATTGAACAGTTACATAGTTGTGACAAAACATAACTTTCCAAATTTTCTATTTCACACCGTACCTCATTAATCAGATATTCTCGCCAAGTCATTGGCCTACACACTTCTTCTTTAACTTTCTGAAATTGTGTACAAAATGTGGCAGTGTCCCCATTCTTGCAGATTGCATATGTTCAAACAAACCAATACAATGCTCATTTTTCGAAGATAGACAGGTTTCAAAACTTTTGTATCTCCCTCACCGGTATGATATAGCCACAAATGAGAAGAGACTTCCCACGTGTAATGGAATGCGCAAAATCAACAAGGCCCGGTCTGGCAGCTGGACTTCCAGAGAGCAATAGGATCTGCGGATGGTAGTGTCTACGAGAATCTGGCTCCTGTTGAAGCTCATGCATTTGTTCTAGAACGGTTGGATACATCGATTTGGCACACTCCTCACCGTCTTCGTTGGTTTCTTCTGGAAAGAAAATCAGATTACTTTTGAATCGTTGGATTCTGTTTAATCACTCACGACGAATAACATAGAGTAAGAAACAATAGGAGATTCCAAAAATAGAAGCAATGAGTAGTGCTAGGTGTCGATTTGTGTAGATCGATGCCAAGAAGCAAGCTCCAGAAATTGCAAGAGATAACAAGGTTGGTGGAGATGGAATGTCTGAAATACGTAGGCTAGGATTCCAATAAAAAACTGACAGTGGTTACCAGGATCGGATAGCTTCACTAGGAACACATAGAAATTGAAAAGAGCATACGCAAACAAGTAGAATACAGTGGTCGGGATACACAGAAGGTCGTAGGATCCTGAAGAATAAAAATTTAAAAAAAGAAAAACATCAAGAATCGCTCACCAATAGCCGAAATTAGAATTTGAATGGTGGATAGAATAAAGAGACATCTGATAGGAATATCTCGTTTACTGTATCCCTTGGACAACCACAAAATACATCTACATTGGCTGGATCGTCCTAGCGATTGGAGGATGACTGCGGTGTATTTGAGAGTTGTGACTGCAGATAGAACACATGCCAATGAGACTACGATTGCCACTGGGATGGTAGTGTACATGTAGGAGAGGAACTTAACGATTTTCAAATTTAGAATGGTACATTCGTTCTTGGGGCTTTGGAGAAGCTCCTTAAGCTAGTTTGTCATAGCTCACCTCATTATACTCATTCGTACCATGCATATTGGTTGCATTGGTTGTTCTCGCAAAAAACTCCACATAGTCTAGCATTGCAGCAGCTCCATAGAAACAAGCACTGACTGCTATCGCTATCAAAGCTCCACGTGGAGCAGTATTCTGAAGTTTCGAGCCAATATTCAGAATTGTTAATCCACACATTGCAGCTGGAAACAGTTGAGAGAAAATTGTAGAAATCTCGTCATTAGGTGGTGATGGAATCATTGCATTTCGATCGGAAACTCTTCGTAATTGATATTCTCCATAACGGAACATAACAGAGGAGAGGTGGAGGGCAATTGCAATGCAGGTAAGAGCGAAGATGAAGGATCGAGCGTAACGGGCGTTTCGGGAACGGACGAGGCACAATCCAAGGGTCACAAGGGAAAGAACTGGAAGACAAAATATATGAAGCTACAGTAGCCTTTGCTTACCAGATGATACCAATCTCAAATCATGAGTTGCTCCATCCAATAATTCCAGAGAGAATGTCGAAAAAATATGCAATACAGCTTCAGCGGCAGATGTCAGAAATGTACTGGTCGCTACCAAAAGACAAATCATATAGACTATTGAGAATGAGAGCGCAAACTCTGTACTCGAATAAGCCAGCATCTGAAAATCTTGCAGTTTGAACCGTAACTAGAAAATTTCTTACCGTTTTCACAAACCCAACTTCTGAACTTTTCCGACTGACTACTGTACACGCTGACCATCCAGTAACCAGACTCACTAGGAATGTGAAAAATACCAGTAGGATCGTGGTGGCTGAAATGTATTTTTATAAAAAGATCTTCGAACAAATACTCATTACTAAATCCAGCTTCATCCACAATACTCGAGAATCTGAGTAGAAGAACAACGGCGATCATTGGCTGTACACATTGCAGGAAGACATCTTTCCAATTCATCCATCCTGTTGACACCGGCACGGACACCTCCGACGATGCCGAGGAGCTCTGGAAAGTCCACAAGTTTGCTATTCTCACTTTCTTTTATCAACTTTTTCACACGTCTCTCGGCCATAATCTGTTTTGTTTCAAGGTCACCGTCATTCCTACACAGTCATACATTTTGTGTGTTTTTCAACGCATTCGGTCACATATTCCATGCTATCCCCCTATCATATCAAAGGTGTTGACCAGTCCCTTCTGATCTTTTCCCTCTTCTGATTCTCTTCATCCTTTCACTTTTCTCTCAACACCCCAAATGTTTTCTTTTCTTGTCTTTTCTCAATGGGTACAACAGTTCTCATATTGTCCCGTGCAGTGTGAAAAGTTTAGATTTTTCCTTTTTCTATTTCGCCAAACTCACCGCCATTTTTTCTTGGAGAATACCACGGAGAAAGACCTAATTTTTAAACGAACAAAGTTATTGAAACTGATCTTGTCACGTCACCAAACGGATGGAGATAAGATGGTTGGTATCACACTGAAACATACTAATTGATATTGCGAAAAAAAATAGAGTAAGGAGAGATGATTGCTAGGGAAACGGATAGAAAAAAAGAACTCTATGATCTGATATTTAAAAAAAAGAGAAAATGGAGAGAACTGCAAACTAAAGAAACAAAAAGACACGGACTGGTTTTGGTAATTTGGTATTGAAGATGATAAGGATTGGAATTTTTAAAAGACAATAAGCTCCGCCCCAAAGTTCAAAATGAGTAAATATCTGGGTGATTAGAAATCCTCACTTTAAAAGAAAAAACTCATATGATAGTAAGAACAGAATTAGGCTATTGCCTGATAATAGCAATAGTAGACATCTAGACACACAGATTCACAGATATCGAAAAATATTAAGAGTGAAATTTCTTTATTCAAAAGCGAAGGAAGTCTAAATCACTGGAAATACCTATGAGGAACCTTGCTTCAAGATGAAACATTTAAAACTGAAGAAAAACACGAGGTACCTTTCTCAGTCAGTCATGTAATAAGATTGAGAAAAACCAAAGTTGAATGAGTAAAAAAGAAGAAAAAAAGTGATAAAATGAAGAAGAAGACGATAAACGGAATGGTTTTTTCTTGATCTAATGACACAACTGGTCAGAAAATGTAAAAGGAAAAAAGGGGACATCTTGTTATGAAACTGATATTTTTGCAAAGTTCTGAAATTCGATAACGCTGAAATTCTAAACTTCAGAGGTTTACTAGGATTGCAATCAGATTTTGAAATTTCAAACATCTCTTTAAAAGTCGCTGAACCTCTCTTGAAAATTTATTTAAAGCTTAAAGCTCCATGGTCAAACTTCTGTTAATTGTAAATTTAAAAAAGAGAGAATTAGAGAAAAGAAAAGATGAGTTGAAAAAACTGAAAGAGGAAAATGGAGGCAATTTGAGTGAAAGCTCTCGTTTTTTTTTCTCTCATCATCCCTTTAGAAGTTTTGGTGAAAAACCAATATCTAAAGGACAAAAAAAGAAAAACAGATGAAGAAAAAGAGGAAATGAGAAGAAATCTATTTCATTATTCAACTCTCTTTTTTTCCCCTTTGAAGCATTTATTTCAAAATAACCCAATCCATCAAAAAAACAAAAAAAGTCGTAAAGGAGACTAATTTGTTAAGATATTTTCAATTTTTACTCTGGATACCGGGCAATCTGTATTAGAAGGCTTGCACTTTTCAAGGAACCTCCGGAGGGCCTTTCTATTACAGGGACTCTTCAATTAGAGGGAGCCCTTCAAATACAGAAACTAATGCGAGATTTTTGTTTTGTAATAGAACTAGGTTGGGTAAATACCAGACACACAGAAACAGCTGCAGAGAGATAAAAAGGGGAAAATGGGAAAATGAGAAATTGTTGTTGTGGAAAAATAAAAGAATGTCTGTTCAAAAATTTTTAGATGGTTGTGTTCACAGGGAAAACCAGATGTGTATTGTCTGGAGACCAAAAACTGAGAAACAAAAAGAACGCAGATATCCGGGTGCATACGATTGGTTATTAGGAAATTTCTGAATTGGGAAGTCAAAATTAGAGAATGTATGATTATTAGAACATAAATTACGGGATTCACAATTGAATCCCTAATTTCGACAGTTCAAAATGTTTTATTTAGTTGCCAAAAATTCTAGGTTCGAATCCTTTCAATTTTCCCCATAGTTTTGAATCTAGGAATTTCGATTTTTTTTTAAATACTGAATAGTGGTAAATCTCTATAAAAATGTCTAATTTTCTCTTGTGATGAGAAGCGAGAAAAAAGTTTTGATAAGAAGGAGAATAGAGGTGATAAAAGAATCGAATGATATCTTTTCTCTCTTCTTTTTCTCGCCCGTGTCCTTCGTCACACCTTCTTACCGTATTCTGTCTATTTTTCTTTTTTTAATTTTTTATCTTTATTTCTCTGCGTTTCCTTCTTTTCCGCTTGTTATTTTAACGATAATGATTAGAAAAAGGACAAGGAAATTGAAAGAGATGAAGAGAAAAACCTAGATGTAACAAATTATGAATTGTGTGTGTGTAGATACAATGGAGATCAAATTCGAAAGTTCAAGTTGAGGAGAATCAAAAATTCAGAATCATTGTCATAGTTGAAATATTTTTTTTTTACTTTTCAAATTCAGGAGACTCGGAATCTTATAAGTTTAGAGTTTTTCAAGTTTTGGAATTGTCGAATTCATAGTTTGGGATTCTTAAATTTTCAAGAGAATTTCGAAAATTAGATACGAAAAGAAAAAAAAATTAGATTTCTAATTTTGAATTTTGAATCTGAAAAACTGAAAACTATGAAGATCAAAATTTTTCTGGTGTCAAAAAATTAGATATTCATCTGAATCTCGTGACGTCGTCAGGGAAAAAAATCATGACATTTCCATGGAAAACGTAGAGGAAAAAAAAAGAATAAGAGAGAATTTTTGAATTCAATAGAATGAAAAAAGTTAAGACGATTTGGATTAGGTGTCTCTGCGTTTTGTGGGTTACTGGTTTTGTATAGCAATGAAGAAAAAAATCAAAAAGAAATCAAAGAGTATATTGAGAAATGATTTTTTTTCTCAGATTTTAAAATTAAAAAAATAAAGCTTTTGTATATTTTTTGAAGATTTTGAGATTTTTGGAGAATTCAGATTCAATTTTTCAGAATGGAAATTTTTTGGAAGTTTAATTTTTACTCTTTTTGTATTATGGCCAACTTTTATTGTTCTTCGATCACAAAATAAACTAGTAGAGGACAGGGAGAAAATTTACAAAGAGGGAGATAAAGTGGAGAGATTTAGACAGGAAAAAACAATTTGAATGATACCATTTTCAAAAAAAAAGTCAATAGAAGGACAGACAATAGGTGCAAAAAAGGGAATGAAAAAACATGAAAAAAAAACTATCACAATGAATCTGTGAGTTGCAGTATTCGAAACTACAGTAATCCTTGCTTTCGAAATCTAAAGAATTAAATTTGGATTATTGGTTTAAGGACTGCTGGTAAAAGTTGAAAGAGGAAAATGGGGAGAGTTTGGAAAATGAGAATCATTTCAGAGATTTTTAAAGTAGTAATTACTAAATCCAATTAATTATTCTCTTCTTCAGGGACAGTCTGTACTCCAGCATGTTTAATGCCGACCTGTCGATGTTTCGTCCATTGACTCATTTGGATGAAAGTATCCAATAGTCGCGCCTTCACATCTCCTGTCAAATTTGGATTATGGGTGATTGACGGTTTTATACACTGATATATTTCATCAGTTAATGACATCCAATTGACCCATAATTGTTTTTGAGCGGTGTCACAGAGATCGGAAAGAGCCAACGCGCAGAGATTCACCATTTCTGGCTCTTCGATTATTTTCTCTTTTGTGGGAGATTCCGGTATTTCCTCCTTGTCTTCAGATGTTTGGTTTTGCAGATCCTCACGAGTTTGGTATTTTGGTTTGGGCTCTTCTTTGTGATATCTCTGGAAAATCAATTTTACAAGGGGACATTGTACTGTCAAAAGGAGAAACCAACCTCCGTATCCTCTCCAACGACTTCAATCCATCCTTTAACTATACAAACAACAGTATACAAAATTGGATTGACATTATCGAATGCTTTTGCATACTGTCTTGGCCAATGAGCACACAAAATTGCAGATAAAAGAGCTGGGATTGGTTTCTCGTCGTCTTCCATTATATGCTTCGATGAGGCAGACATCAATTCATCCGACATTACAGCAGAGAAAATATGGTTTGCTGAAAAAAAGGTATTTGATTTTTTTTTCAATTCTTCATTGGAAATTCGTGTCAATGTCTTAGAAAATCTTTCAGTAAAAAAAGCATTTCCTTTCTTAGAAATCCTTTGAAACTTCAAACTCATGACTTAAGACTTACCGAAAAGTGCCACAATTAAATCAGAAATGAATTCCGGTTCTCCTTGATCCAGAGCAGTTGAAATCATCGATTGACACACTTCTTCCCAATCAGATTCTTCCATTGTATCAACCAAATCATTGCTTCCCATTATATTTCGTTCTGCAAATTACAGATATTTTGAAACTTACAAGGAATTTCGAAAATCAAAGAATCTAGAGAAACTCACTAATCTGTGCTGCTGATCTATCATTTCTGACATTCAAATCACTAATCTGAGCAATGATATCCTCAACTTCTAAAAGTTCTTCGAAAGGCATCGCATCTTCTATTTTCTTTGTTGGAGGCCGATTAGATGGCTTTTGATCTTCATGATCTTCATGGTCATTTTCTGGTCTTCTTGAATTTTCATATCTTCCTCCTCGGCCACCACCTCTTCGGAAGTTTCCAGAAGAATTCCCATATCTTCTGGAAGGGTTTTCATATCTTTCAGAATCGAATCCAGATCTTTCTGTTCTATTTTGAAATCTCTCTGATCCTTGCGATCTTCCATAATTATTGTCGTGTCTTTCAGAATCATGTCCATATCCTTCGTTCCTTGATTGAAATCCGTCATTTCTATTTTGGAATCTTCTAGAATTATTTTCGAACCTCTCTGATCTTTGACCATTTCGATCATAAGAATCTTGACCTCTTCTAGAAGAGTTTTCAGCATTTCCTTCATTCTCAAATTTGTTACTGTATGTCCCTTGATACCTCACATTCCCCTTCCCACGTGGCTTCGGTTTCTCTTCTTGGTTCGATCGGTAGGCTTCCTTTGGATTACGGTAGCTTCGGGAATTTTCTTGAGTAGACGTTTGAGCATCCTCTTGCTCATTTTCTTCATTTTTTCCTGGGAAAGTAACTCTTCCGGCGAGACGAGACATCTTTGATTCTGAAAGGATATTTATGGCCTTAAAATTCAAAGTTTTTAAATTCTAGGTCACTAACATAGGAGGGACTAAAAGTCTTGAGCTTAGGGGACTTTTCAGGAATTTCGGAATTGGGAACTTTAAATTTAAATAAAATAAATATTTTCAGATGTCTTAAAACTCTAAACCTTGAATATTTCGGATTTTCAGAGTGTCAGGATTAACAAACTTCTAAATCACAGTCAACCCAAAATTTATGGATTTCGTATCCTCAATTTTGAAAATTCGTAATTCTGAACTTTCAAAAAATCTGAATCTTTGAACACCAATGATTTCAACATCATGAATCGAAAATACAGAACTAGAACTATAAAATTGAAAAACGACGATTTCAAAGTTTTGAATCCAAGCTGTAAAAAATCAATGGAATTCATAATTTTTAATCTATCACATTTTGCCAAAGTCACATTTTGTTTTCTTATCTTCTGTGTCGTTTTTTTATCAGCAGGGCAAGCTTGCAATTTTTTTTTGCATGATTGTGTAATTTTCAGAAGGAATGTTCAAAGAATATATTGATGCATATTTAGATTGTTACAAAAACTGGGGGAGGGAATGAAAAAGAAACATGTTATCCTTGTGATTGTTGTGTTTTATTAAATTAGTTATAGTTATAGATAAAATATTATGTCTAGTTTCCATTCAAATAATAACTGTTAAATGTGTTACATGTTTTTCTATTGTAAAAATCCATATATTCGCTTTTCTATCGTAAAAATCCATATATTTGCCTTCAGACTTGCCGCTCAAATAATTTTTCGGCTCTGCTAAACAACGCGCAGTACGACACTCCGCAATCCCGCTAAGCTCCGCCCCGTTTTTCAGCAATTTTCTTTGTTTTTCACACCGTTTTTACATCTGAAAATGCTCAAAACAACAACAAAATCTTGTATAGAACATTTGCAAATGAACAAATTTCAGTTGAGCAAAATATGGCAAGCAAAGGAGCCGCCCGTGTCCGGAAGAAGGAGATCGTGAAGGTGGTGCACGGAGCTCTTCTTCGCACTAATATCAAGTGAGTTTTTCGATCAGAATTGAAATGAAATTGGAAAAAAAAATTGAAATATTCCGAAAAATTTTGATTCTAGCTAAAATTTTGAATGCGGAACGTCCATTCAGGCTTATTAGACCAAACATAGCCGAGTTCGCTTTCATCTTTGAATAACTGCGACAAAATAAAATTGTGTTCTCATTAACCTGGCTTCACCAAAGTTTCTCTAATTCTTCCCATTTTCAGAGCCCAAATGGCATCAGCTGCGCCTCCACTAGGCCCTCAACTAGGTCAGCGAGGTTTAAACGTCGCAAATTTCTGTAAAGAATTCAATAAAGAAACGGGACACTTCAAGCAGGGAGTTCCACTTCCCACACGAATCACTGTTAAACCAGATCGAACGTATGATCTGGAAATTTGTACCCCGACGACTACATGGATGCTGAAACAGGCAGCTGGAATTGGAAGGGGAAAATCTAGTAAAGGTAAGGTTTCGATCTCTAAAGCTACTCGAATATTCAATAGTTTTTCAGACGAAATCGTTGGAAAATTAACAGTGAAGCATCTGTACGAAATCGCGAAAGTGAAATCTCGTGATAAGGCTCTTCAACACGTCGAGTTGGAACATATCTGTCGAATGCTAATCAAAACATGCAGAACATTGGGAATCGAAGTACAATATCACGATTTGAATCCAGATGAATTGAAGGAATTCCTAGTGGCGAGAAAAGAAAAAGTGGATGCTCAGTTAAAGGAACTAGCTGATAAAAAGGCGGCGAAAATGCTCAGAACTACATAATTCTTCACTTTTTCGTAGTTTTTTTCATTGCTATATACTTTTTTCCGATTTCTAGGGTTGTAGTTCTTGTTATTTTCTTGTTTTCTCCAAGTTTTTTTTGTTCTAAAGATATATTTCTTTTTAAAAGTTGAAAGTTTTTTTCAAGATCCGTAAAAACGGTTATTGAAATATTTCTTTACGAATTCAAGAAAAGAAGCGGTTTCTAGAGTATTTTAATTAGAATTTTCTATATTTTCATTGGGCAAGTGACATTTTAATCAACGCTATTTCTTTCCCTATTTCCCTCAAAAATGAGAGAAAGAGGAAGAGAGCCAGAAAGATTTAATATGCAATCCATTCTATTTCTCTTCCTTCAGGATTCTTTTTTTTTTGAGTTCTTCCATAAAATAGGTTAAAATTATGCAAGGAAAACGAAAAAAAAACTTCTGATGAACCTAATTTTTGCGAAAATAAGTTAATTTCAGTCAATTTTCAAGTTTTAGTTTTGTCGTTTACTGAGCCTTCCGAAAAATATCCTAGCTCCGATTCAAGAAAAATTCTAATAAAAATTGTGCATTTTTCTCCCCCTCTATTTACTTTTCTTCCCATTTTTTCTCCTTTTTCTGCAGTTCGGGACACAGTAAAAAGGGCAAAATTTCTGCCATATAAAGATGGCTTCTTATCAGTTTCGCTTTTCTAAACTTTCAAATTTTCAACCAATTTTGATGTCATTTGAGATTTTTTTTGGAATTTGGCGACAGAGAAATAAAGAAACAAACATATTTTTGCCTTTGAAGAAGAATTTTAGTCGGATTGTTCTCTTTTTGAATGTTTAAGTTTTAAAAACAAAAATTAAATTGTACTTCCGATGTTAATATTGATTTTAAGCCAAAAAAGTTTTTTCCTCAATTTTCTAGGCTCTTAGCTTTTTTTAGTTTTCAGGTTTTAGTCTCTTCGATTCCTAGCTCCGCCCACTTGTCCCTTATTCAGGCCTAAACCACTATGCAAATTGACACGAGGGAATACTCTCTCCATTTTCGAAATTCGAAACCTTTTCCCTCTATTTCATCCTCCGTTTTGTGTCTTCAGTTCCATACGTCATCTTTCCGAATGCTGTTGTTTTCATTCTCTCTCTAGTTCTCTATTTCTCTCCATTCTCTATACTATTTCGATGTTCTCTCGAAAACTCCCGTTTTACGGAAATTGAGAAAATTGAGTGAAGAATACAGAAAGTAGTGAAAATGTTCGAAAGTTGTAGTGTTTGCTTGTATTTCGATTTTGACAGCTTTTTTGTATTTGCACAAGTTTCTGGAAATGTAAAAACGCAGTAGTTCGTGCATTTTGGTGATAGAACATTTCAAGGTTTATTTTCCACCAAAGGTAGGAATCTGAAAGCTTACTACAGGAAGACCCCCTGCAGCTGTTTCAATTGTCTGAATCTCCAGCTGTTTTATGAGAACAGGGAGAAAAAAGATTTGTACTTTGTGTACTAAATGACACATCTTGTTCTTCTCTCGTGTCTGACACGAACACACCAGCTGTAACAGATGTTCGTTTAATAGGAAGTAAATTAGAATGAATTCGGTATTATACACCTTTGCCAGTAGACCAAATACAGCTTATTTCGAAAAATCTAATATTGAGAACTATGAGATGGAACTTATAGGTAGAATACAATTTTGGAAAGTATAGAAGCTGGTATATCAAGAGTTCCATGTTTCATCTCTACAAACGTTAGGATCCATTGACCCAGAATCCATTATGGTTGAAATCGGTGTCAACCAAAATTTTTATGACCTCCGATTGTCAAATTCGTCACTTTTCTGACCATTCTATGTTCATGTTCAACGAACAAATCACACACACCCTTCCGAAATCCTCGAGCGCATATCGTCTTTCGTCTTCCTCTCGATCCATCTATTCCTCCAATTTCGCTCTGCTGTTTTTCCGCATATTTCTAGGTGAGTCACTAGTTTTGCCTTCATCTCCTCTGTCTTAATACAAACACACTTTCACGTACAAACACAAACAGACACAGCACTACTCGCTTCCTCCATACTCACTGCGCAGGAGAACCGGCTGACTTGCCAAGGAATAGAGATGGAAATGCTAACTGTGTGTGTGTGTGTTTATATGTCTTATTATGAAATTAGCTTCTGGTTACTTTCTCTGACTTCCTCTTGTTCTCTGTGGTTTCACAGGTTTCAAAGTAAGCCTATTGTAGTCATTCTGCAGGAACCTTCTGCTTCTTATAGGCTTACGGTATTTTAATTCTTCAATGATAGTTAGCCTTGCCAAGTGTTAGACATAAAATGTCTAGAATTCTTGGGTGTAAGGGTTAAAGCATCCCTTATTGAATTCTAAGAAATGTCAAGATCCCTAGATCCTTCTGCCTAGGATTCCTATTTTCTTCCAAAAATTGAAATCTGACTCATCTTCTAATTTCCGATTTATATTAATATTATGGTCTCCTCGAAGACCCTTTCTCCTCTCAACTAGTTTTTTTTCTATATCTCTGCGTCTCTCTATGGCTCGTCACTCTCGCTCTGCGAGGTTCCTATGGATATTAAAAGAGGAACGAGAGCGTAGAATTGAAAAAGGAAATCGATGATTCAGTATTTTTCTAAATAGAGAGGAATTTTCGTTCTGGAAGATTCTAAATCTTCAATTCGTTCGAATTACAAATTTTTAGTTTTATCACTAATTCTCTCTTCATGTTATCCTTTCTAAACTGACCAAACTACTTTGCAGTATGGACCATCGTGCCCAACTGCGCGAAGCCTTCGTGCGTGGTCAACTGGAAGCTGTTCAGAAGGCAATCACCAAAAACGAGGTTCCGTTGAAGCCGAAACATGCGAGAACAATTATAGTCGGAACTCACAAAGAGAAATCGTCTGGAATATTCTGGCATACTGTCGGGCGGATTCAATTGGAGAAGCATCCGGTGTTGACATGGAAATTCTGTCATTTGGTTCATAAAATGTTGAGAGATGGATATCGAAAAGTGCCAGAGGAGACTTATCGGTGAGTTATGTACTACAGTGATCCTCGCCATGTCCAATTTCCAGATTCGTCAACCGTTTCACGCAACTATCTCAATTCTGGAAGCATCTGAATACATCCGGCTATGGTCCTTGCATTGAAGCATACTGTAAACTTCTCCACGACCGTGTCGTCTTCCATAACAAGTATCCAGTAGTTCCTGGAAAACTAGATGTCAATGATTCTCAATTAAAGACTTTGGAAGGAGATTTGGATAATATGTTCGAGATGACAATAGATATGTTGGATCAAATGGATGCATTGCTCATGCTACAAGATAGAGTGTTCGAAATGATGAATTCTCTCCGCTGGAACTCTCTAATCCCACAAGGACAATGTATGCTCTCTCCTCTGATTATTGCTATTTTGGACACTAGCAAATTCTACGATTATCTTGTCAAAATGATCTTCAAGCTGCATAGCCAAGTGCCACCGGATGCTTTGGAAGGACATCGTTCTCGATTCAGAAGGATTTTTGAGCGGACTAAGAAATTCTACGAAGAGGCGTCTGCCTTGCAATACTTCAAGTATTTGGTGTCGATTCCGACGCTTCCATCGGTGAGAATTTTACTAAAAATAAGCCTGAGATTTCAATTAATATACGATGAACACGAAAGCTAAAAAATTCCAAAAATCTAAAAACCCGACTGTTTCAGAAAGCACCAAACTTCCTCCAACAATCCGACCTCGAATCCTACCGCACCCCACATGCCTATCTTCATTCTGAGGGTTCAGAAGACGGAACTTCCCTGAATGGACATGACGGAGAACTTTTGAATCTAGCGGAAGAGGAACCACAGCAAGCAAGTCCCTCTAGTCAACCAGATCCACGAGAAGAGCAAATTGTCATGTTGACAAGGGCTGTGGAGGATGAGAAGTTTGCTAAGGAAAGACTCTTGCAGGAGGTGATTAAATCCTTAGAATTTGAAGGTTATTCTTATTTTCAGGCCCGTAACCGCATCGAACAGTACGAAAATCGCCTGCTTCAAATGCAAGGAGATCTAGATCACGCAAAAAGAGAAGCTGATGAGAATCGGGAGGAGTCGACGAGAATTAAGAGTGAGTACCCTTAACATCTCTATTTAGACTACAATTCACTAAATTTTCAGACGAACTCGCTCTCCGTGACGCCTCTAAAATTCAATCTGACGATGCACAAGTCAAACAAGCCGAAGCCAAAGCCACAGCGGCAGAGGAGCGATTCCAGAAGATGAAGGGAGTCTACGATAAATTCAGAAGTGAACACGTCGTAGCACTGACGAAGTTGGGAGATCTCCAGAAGCAATTGGATGCTAGTGAAAAGGCGAAATTTGATAAAGAAGAAGAGATTACCGCGTTGAATAGGAAGGTAGAAGAAGCGCAGAGAGAAACTGGAAGAGCCTTGTCGAAAGCAGAAGGAGATGCTGGAGCTGTGGATGAGATGAGAACACAGCTGGCTAAAGCTGATATAGAAGTCGAGGAGTTGAAGAGGGTAAGGGTTAGAAAGATAGAAGCTCAAGAAGCAAAAATAATCAAAAATCAATAGAAACCAGCCATCCGTATATATCATGTGTGCATATATAAAAGTGTAAAAGTAGCAAAATGTCAAATGATTCATATTCGCTTCTTGCCTATGTTTTTGTGATACTTTTGGCACCTCTTCGCGTCTTCAAATATACTGAAATTCAGAATCTTTTTCCAGACAATCGACCATCTTCGCGAGAAACACGCCAATCAGCTGGTCCAATCGTCTGCCGAGGAAGCCAATAAAATCACTGTTGCCCGGCTAGAAGTAGCGAGTGCGTTAATAGTTTTTTTTTTAAATTGAAAGAACAAAAATGTATTTTTCAGAAGAGTCCGGTGTCGGAATCACGAAGATGTTCGATCACTGTGAGGAGGAGCTTCAGAATGCCACATCGATCACTTATCCGCCACGTGAGTTTTGATAAGGAACATCTGGATACATTGATTTTGAGCATCAAAGTTTCTGAACCACCTCATATTCAGATCTGGCCCAAGCTGCCATGACCAATCTCGTCTCAATCATTTCCTCGGATCGTCTCGACGAACCCCTGGCCGCCCGTGAAAACGTCTTCGCTGGTCATCTCCTATCCACTACTCTCTCGTCCGCTGCTTCAGCTGCCTATACTGCCAGCATTGAGAGTTATGAAGGAGTCAATGATCAGTGTAAGAAAATTCTCGCGGCTGCTAAAATTGCATTCGCGGATGATAGTGCACTATCGAGAGCTGAGAAAATGAACGTACTCAGGGAGGATGTGAAGGTAATAGATCTGAAAATATGTACATTACTAAAAATGTCATTTCTTTCAGATCCTCAACAGTCTGATAGTCTCTCTCCCCTTGGCAACAGATATCGATAAAGAAGTGGTTGGAAGTGAGCTGGAACAAGAAATGCGGCGAATGGATGATGCCATCCGTCGAGCAGTTCAGGAGATCGAAGCGATTCAGAGGAAAGCACGAGAAAATTCAGATGGAATTCGACTGGAGGTGAATGAATCGATTTTGGCCAATTGCCAGGCATTGATGTCGGTTATCATGCAGTTGGTGGCGGCTTCTCGAGAACTACAGGTAGGAAATATCTCAAATATTCAACTGAAAATCGATTTTTTCCAGATCGAAATCGTTGCGGCTGGAAAACAAGGTGGATCCCCTGCAGAGTTCTACAAACGAAATCATCAATGGACCGAAGGATTACTGTCAGCAGCCAAAGCAGTTGGAGTTGCTGCTCGTGTTTTGGTGGAATCGGCTGATGGAGTTGTCACTGGAAAAGGAAAGTTCGAACATTTGATTGTGGCAGCACAAGAAATCGCAGCATCCACTGCACAACTGTTCGTGTCGAGTAGAGTCAAGGCTGATAAGGATTCTTCCAAGTGAGTTATCCTTTTTTTTTGAAAATTATCCTGAAAAATTATTCCAGACTGGAAGCCCTATCCATCGCCTCCAAAGCTGTCAATCAGAATACAGCTCAAGTCGTGGCAGCAGTCAAAAACGGTCAAACAACGCTGAATGACGATGGGAACTCTCTAGACTTCTCGTATTTGTCTCTGCATGCTGCTAAGAAAGAGGAAATGGAGTCACAAGTGAGAATGTTGGAGTTGGAACAGAGTCTCAATCAGGAGAGAGCGAAATTGGCGGCGCTTCGTAAACAGCATTATCATATGGCACAGCTGGTTGCGAATAAGGTATTTTTTGGAAATTATGGAATGAATATTTTAATCAGAAGAATTGAGCTGAAATTTTCAGCCTGAAATATGAACTTTGAGCTAGTATTGTTTCTCAAATTGAAATTTTTAACAGAGCTGAAAAAATTGCCGAATCAAGGATTAAAAAGGTTTGATTATCACCCTACCGATTACCCAAAAAGAGCCCACTTCTACCTTCCCCGAAAAGTTGGAATTTTAAAACAAACGGTCAAAAGATTGTTGTTGGCCTTTTCAGTTTTAAATTGCTTAAAAATCTTAGTTTGGAATTCTAGGCCATCACCAAAAAGCTCCAATACTACTATTCACATTCCCTTCTTTCTTTCCTCTGTTTGTATGTCCACTGAAAAATCCCAAAACCAATGTTACTACTATCCTGCACATCTTACCTTTACCAGTTTAAAATTTTTTTCATCCAAAATATATTTTCAGGAAGACGAATCCGAGGAATAGAGAACCAGCTGACTTCTTCTAATTCCCATCCTTTCACTGATTGTATAAAATTTGCCATTTTTTATTTTTTGCAAAAGCTTATTTTTCATGTGCAAAAATCTCTCCTCTCCCAGTGCCTGTAAAAAATTTCCAAAACTTCTCAATTTTTCTTATTTTTCAAATCCCCGCTAAAATCTCATTTTCGTACCGATATTTTCAATTGTGCCCCCGAAAAAAAAGAACTTTAAACAGAAAACTAGTCCCCGTCCCAGTGTTTCCCCGTCTCCTTGAAAGCTAATCTATCTATTTTATTGCGATTTGAGATGCTGATTTATTTTGTATTGCACCCTCCCCCTTGAAAGAAAATTGCAACGAGTCACTGAAATATAATTATTATTTTTGTCATCTGAAAAATTCATTCAAGTCGAGAATCGTCAAAGTAAAAATCACAGGTTTAGAAGAAAAAAATGCCGATAAGTTGTTTTGATTTTTGGTTGGAATGTAGGGAAATGAGATATGAAGAAGGGGGTTTGACTAGAAACAAAATTGCACATAAAATAAGAAAAATGTAGAAGAAATTAATAAATACATCAATCACTTTCATCAATGTCGAGCATCGGAACAGTGTCATCACCAAGTCCAGTGAATTTTAGAATGTGCTTCTTTTTGTATTTTTCCAGAAGAAGCATGGTACAGGAACAGATGATTATGATGAGCAGACTCAAGATGATTACTGAAAAAAGGAAGAATTTTCGAAAGTGCCAGAAAATTGGTTTCAGGGCTTTGTTTATAAATTCTGACAGAGAAGAGATCCCGGTCTGAAAATTGGACCCCCACCATGAAATTGGATGTAGAAAATTTTTATAACAAAAAATTGAGAAATTTTTCGGATCTAAATTTCAGTCCTGAATCTCTTTTTTAGATTTTTTACCAACCAAAATAAGCAAAATCCATGTTCCACATGAGTCCACACTCCAATTCCCAATCATCAGGAAAGTATCTACTCAAATCGTTTCCCAACCCCTCAAGTGTACACGGTGCATCACATCCTGGAATCGAGTACTCGATCAGCCTATCAACATCTGTTTCGTTTTTATGGAAAACCCGAATCACTCGAGTCTGATTTTGTAGTTTGTGCATTTCAATGAGAAGACACGTCGCATATTTCGGGTAAATATCGTAGAAGATACCAAGTGTAGCAAGGAGAGCAGCGATCGTTGAGTCGTGCTGAAAAACGAGAGCCTAATCGTCAAAAATCTAACTATTGCTTACTGCAGAATACGCATAAAACTTGGCTTCACTTCCTAGCGATCCATTCGCTTTATCACTGAATCTATGGAAAATTTCTTCTAGAAGAGTGCCACCACGAAGACGTCGGAGGGTTTCTGTGTGGAATTCTAACTGGGAAACTTCGTTGTACAACTGATCGACTCTTTCAAAAATAGAGGAATTCATCCAGGCAGGCCAAGATATGTTGTGTTGTTTCTGGAGAAAAATTGAATTTTTGATGTGAGCTGTCAAGCTTCAACGACTGCTCACCTCACAGAAAAAGTTATCGAAAATTCGCCACGTGGCTTTCAGCTCCATGTTTGGGAGATTGAGTTTTTCGGAAAAGAACTTGAGCTCATTAGCGAATTTCTGACGAATAGCATCCGCTTTCTTTGACTTCCACTGCGCGTTCATCTCGACTTCAGCTGTTGGACATTTCACTTCTTCGTATAGTTCCTGAACACAAAATTTTAAGATTCTGGAAAAGGAGCATCTTCTACCTTATCCATAGGTTTTGGTCGTGTATGTACTGGAATCGGTTGCCACATCAATCCTTCGGCAATCGGCTGTTTCGGTGGGAATAAGCCAGCCATATTGGCCTGCGCTGACATTAATGTACGATTGTAGTCGGAGCTGCGGATATAGATCTGAAAGTTAGAATTCTAGTTTGTGATTTCATGTTTTATTTCATATTTTATGAAAATACCGTATTCCGATTGAATTTCTCATTCAGCCACGCTCCATACCGTTTTCGAAGCCACTGACCCAGTCGATACTGTTGAGCTGGAAAATTCTTTTTCAATAACTTTGAAACAATAAGAACGAGACGAACAGCATTAAAAGGGGTTAGAAAGCAACAAAAAACGGTGGACAAATCAGGGGTTGTGTATTTTGACGTCGCGGTGTTTGCACCAGAAGCACGGAATTCAACGCGCGACTATTTTTTTTCAGAAATTTGACATAAATAAAACTGAATTTCAGATACTCTCATACCTGCTCCCTCCTCCGTTAACTCTCCAATCCCTTCTTTCCATTTTTTCAAATCGTCGGGTTCCAAAAATTCGGCAGGCGTTCGATCTCCATGTCTCCAGATGGCGTGGACGTATTCCAGAGTCGATGTGTCTGCCAGGAGAGGAACTTCTACAGATGGAGCAACTTCTGATGACGTGGCATGATTCAGAAGTGTGAGGATGAGAAGGAGGATATGGAGCATTCAATGGTGGTACCCTGGGAACTTTTTTTGAAGTTTTCTGAATTTGGTATTCTAGAAGAATCTATAAAAGGACATCTCCTATTTGAGCTTCTACTAAGAAAAGTTTTAAGAAAAATAAATTTATTTAAATTTTAAATGGGGAAAAATTTGATGATTCTTTCGGAAAAAAAGAAGACAGAAAAATACATATTCTCGGATAGAAAAGGTTTTGGCACCTTTTTTTTCAATTTTCTAGAAAAATTGCGTATTTTGTAGAGAAAAAGAGCGAATTTTCAGGGGGAATGATAGAGAGAAATAGGGAAGAAAAATGGAGAAAAGGGAAATGTGTGAAGCGAGAATTTACAAACAAACGGACACAGGAAAATAAAGGAAAGATTTGAGAAAGAAAAAGATAATGACTGTTATCGGATAGGTGGAAGCTAATCGAAATTTTATGGGGAAAAAAAAGTAATGGGGGAAGTTTGTTGGGTTACTGTAGACTTCACTACAGTAATCTTCCCACAAAATTCCACCAAAACACTAATAAAACATTTAGACATAATTGCAGCACTTGTTCATCTTTCTTGCCGACGTGTAGAACATTTTCGACTGATCCGATAGATTTTCCGATTTCTTGACCAAGTCGTCCAACTTCTCTCCACGATCCAGAACCGATTGAATTGTGTTGTGCATCACCATCTTCGTCTCCTCGACTTCTTCTTGAACACGTGTCATTGGGTCGGCTTCGCGTGGATTCTGCCATCTCTCCAGAAGCTCGCGGAGACCAACGTATGAGCAGTCCTTCTCTTTTTGGATTCCTGCCTGAAACGTTTCAGAATGAGCAATCATTGAAAAATGCGTAAAGATGGGAGTATTCTAGTGATTGGAACCCCAATAATTTAGCAAAGTTTGGCTTTTCTATAGAATTGCAGAAACTTTTCAAAAGTTTTTAAGCTTACCCATTGCGCGGCTGGAACTTTGTTAGTGAAATCATCGAGAACTCGTCCCAAGAAGCTCATTGCCACACGTTGTTGATATTCCAAATCGGCTACACAGACTGCTGATAGACCGTCGTTTCGGACGTAACAGTGGAGCAGATACTCGTTTTCCTGTAATAAGAGAGATAATCAGGAAAGGCTTTTTGCTCAATCTAACTCACCTTGACAGAACTTCTTGTTCCCAGACCACTTCTCTCAACAATCAATTTCGAACTGAATGTCATGAATTCCTGAACGGACGATCGTTGGAAGTAACTGAAAGACGACAAGTCAGATTCCGATTTGAAGATTCGAACGTTGGCAGTGGTGGGATCCTTGTGAAGAACGTGAATCGAGTACAACTTCATTTTCCGGCGTTTTTTGTACCTGAAGATTGGGAAAATTTGGAGAAGAAAACGCGATTAAATGTTTTCGAAAATCGGAAGAATATGAGAGGAAAAAAGAGGGAAATCCGTTGAAAAAAAGGGGGGAAACTGGAAAATTCTAGAAGGAAATCAGTGTTTCAAAGTAAAAATCTTTAAAATTAGCAAGAATGGAACTGGAGAAATGCGAGAAAAAATGAAGAAAATAAAGAAAAATCTGGTATAAAACCATCGATGAATCGGCAAATAATGTTTTTCACACAAACTTCTGAAAAAAAGAACAATTTCATTGAAATAACCTGACTATAAAGCGAGAAAAAAAGACCCATAAAAATAGAAGAAATCTATCCGTTAAAAAAGGCTTAGACCCTGAAGATGATACTCTATAGGACCTTTTCGATTTGCTTGTTCCAGTGAGTCTGAAAAAAAAATATATTTTCTATTAGAAATTGTTGTCTATTCCAAGCTTTGTATATACCTCAAACGCCGAATCACTGAATCTACTCAATGATTTTCTGGCTTGCTCTCGAATCTTATCCCTCTGACTTCGCCCCTCGTCCACAATTTTCAGAACTGTCTCCGCGTATTCTTCTCTTGTAATCGATAGATATCCAACACATTTTCCATCGAAATCCTTGACAATGTCCATTTTCGGACCGCCCGAATCGTTGGAAAGGATTACTGTAGACGCGGCCATCGCTTCGACGACCGAGATTCCAAAGTGCTCATTGTGCATTGTATGAATGGAGATTAGAGCCTTCTGGAATTCAATATTTTTCTATTCAAAGTTTTCCTGTTCCAAAATACTAACCGATAACTCATCGATTAAATTTTCATATGGAATATTCAATTCGAATCGTAATTCTTTCTCTATTCCTAAATCCTTTGCTTCTTTCTTCAACGTCTTCACCCGTTGCTCATCTTCTTCATTCCTACATCCACCAGCAATACACAATTCCACGTTGTATCCCTTCTTTTTAAGAGGTTGTTTAATATCATGAAGTACTTCTAACTGGAGCTTGTGATTCTTTTCTGGACGGATTTGACCAACCGACAGGAGGCGAACCGTTTTCTTCTCTTCTAGACTGAAAATATTGGGAATTTGAACATATTCTGAATAAATTGTTGTCTTACATTCTCTCAGCCGCCGACTCAATCTTCATAAATTCCTCAACATCACATGGCGGATAGACGATACTCACATCGCGGCGAGACCAAATGGCGGTGATGTGGCGTTGCGTCCAACTGTCAATTTCAGATTCATTAGAAAGTTGATATTTATAGAAATCTAATAAAGAACAAAAATTACCTTCCATTGACCATCACGACATGAGCAGTTTTTCCCGCTAGCCAGTAAAGGCATGCAAACAGACGGTAGTAGGCAAGCTGAAACGTTTTGGCTGTCAGATTTGAAGGTTTAAAGAAAAAGACCAACTTTTGCCCATGACAAGAAATTGCTTTGAGCAATAGTACTAGAGTTATTGAATGTTTGCTGCCGTGACTCGACAACATCTAACATATCGCAAGAGATCGTCGGATAATGAACATAAGCGACAACTTTGGATCCAGCCAAACGGAACGTCGGAAGTGACAACGGATATCCCATCGAATCAATGAATATTTCAGGTACCATTCGAATCCAAGCTTCAAGCGAGAGAACTAATCCAGCGAGGGCTTGGAACAACATTGTGAAATGCGGATAGTGACGGGCTTCGACGAGAGTTCGCCAGCTGAAAAAATTTGTAGTGGAAGCGTTCTTGAAACGTAAGAGACTCACTGCAAATAGATAAAATGAACATTCGTTGGGTCCAACTCAATTCCGAATCGTTGTCTTGCTTTCAGTAGAATCTGCTCCTTTGTCGCATCGGTATCTCCGGAGTATACATAGAATTTGCGATCAGGGAACTTCTTCTGCATCGTCCGAATCGCCGCCCATAGTACTCGTTCACCACCGCCGCCAGCATTACAATATGGATGGAAGAACGCGACAGTTTTTGATTTTCTGAAAGAAAAATGTATGCTTTTTGTTGCTTTTTCAGCGGATAATAACTCGAACCTCCTTGTATCTGAAATCAGACGAAATGGGATAACGATGAGGGCGAAAAGCAAAGGAATCAAGTAGAGAATCGTTGTGATGGAACTACAAATCGAACAGTCCGACGACATTTCATTTGGGAGATATTTTTCCTGAATAAAAGAGGAATTTGAACGTTTTGAGAGAAAAAAATATCCAAAGGGAGACAGACCTTTGAAAAGAAATACAGTAAGAATGAAATTAAAGGCGCATAGGCTTTTGAGAACGGGATCTCGAAAGGAATGTCGGGAAAAAATGCAATTTTCTAGATAAGACTTTTAGAATCCAGGATTTTAAGCACGGGCTATAACTTGCTGATAATAAAATATTCCGCTTCAATTTCTGGTATTTTTCAGATAAATATTTGAGAATCGCGAGCCATTGTTATCAGTGAAAAATCTCAAGAGATTCATCAAAAAATAATATATTCTCTTTGTTTTTGAAAACAACGAAGATTGTTCTGTGAATAACATAGACATCTATAATCAGTCGTTGCTATACTAACTGATATTTTTCTTATTTCGTAATGCGGAAAGTCTCTAGAGAAATAAAAAAAATTCAAAAACTCAAGTCTGCGAGTTACAGGGAAATAAGTAAAATTCTGCATATCAAGCTAATTCCATGGAGCTCCGCTAGTTTGATTAGAGCGTCATTGCATGGCTCAGAATTTCAAATCTTGGGAATTCCGGAGTATTTTAAGCATTTTCAACCTTCTTCGGTGATTTTCAGATTCAGAACTACTATGAAGCTGTTCTTAAATAAGCCGATACTATAGTCCTAGGGTCTCGAATGTAAGCAAAAGAGGAAATGACTCTGCATCAATTTACGTCATTCCCCTCTCTCTCTCTCTCTCTGTCCAAAAAAGCCAATCTGGCTCAGGAAAAATGGGATTTTTCTTTTTTTTCCAGCAGGGAGTGAATGTTCGAGAAGAAGAAGATATACATAGAGAATGTTTGTGTGGGAAGAAGAAGGAGACGTTTGTATGTGGTGTGTGCTCTGCTTCTAGACTTCAAATGGAGATGGATAGGAGAGAAGAAGACGTGCGGAGGAGGTTTGCTTAAAAAACTAGAAAAGCAAGACGCAGAGAAAATGGGAGAGAGTGAAGAGGAGAAGCTAGCGGGGCAGTTAATTAGACAAATCAATTTTGAGTGGGCTCTGAAAAATAGGGGAGAAATCTTTAGGGAGTATATAGAAATCTATATAGTTTTTGTTTGAGTCTAATATCACTGGTATTACGAAATTTCGCTTTGATTCAAAGCTTTTGAAAAAATTTTCGTGGGAATTGTGAAATTTGGTTGATTCAAGAATTCCAAGAAAGACTAAAGTTTTTTTTTTAGATTTTTCACTTTGATGAAAATTAAAGTTTAGTCTGAAATTCGAAAAGGTTTTTCTCAGTTAAACTTCATAACTTTTCAAAAAAATTGTCTATATTTGGTGACACCGGAGAAATGACCACAGATTATGGGGTAGTAAACAAAAATGGTTTCTGGTGGTCTCTGGAAATATTGGAGAAGGGAAAATAAAGAGTGTGGGAGAATAGATGTGATGTATTCAGAAGAAGAGAGGCTCGCTTCTGAAGACTGAGTCAGTTTGAGGCTATTTTTAAAATGGGTAGGATGACGATATTGTCTAGAAGAGGGGATACAATTAGGATTATTAGGACGATGATGACTAGGATATAGTGATGACGTCTGGAATTCTAGTTGGGATGTATCAGGTGACTAAAAAAGTACATTTTCTTGACTTTTACAGAAAGAATCGATTTTTTTGTCTATCGAAAACTGATAAATCATCCTTAATAACACTGAAAATATATTACGAAACACATAAAACAAAAACACTATCTAGATTTTGTTGTGTATGTTTGTTAGTGTTCTCTATATTAGAGAAATGGAAAGAGAGAGAAAGAGAAAAGTCATTCTTGTGACAAGAGAGAAAAATAGTGAAAACAAGCTTAATTAAAGTGAAAATATATAGAGCTTTTTGTGAGTGAAGGAAAATAAGCTTAAAATTATGTATATAGCCTCTCTCTATATCGAGATCTAGGCTTCATCTATGTAGATTTTTACGATAGACAATTTTGAGAAAATTTTGGAAAGAAGGGGGAATTTATTGTAAAACACTATGGAATTCGAAGAGAGAGGAGAGATACACAATGCGACGTGGAGGGAGAAAAGAAGAAAGGGAAAGCATAGGAGACACTGAACATGTGGAAGGAATTGGATGGAAGAGAAATTGAAAAAGTTCGGCCGGCTATGGAGAAATTCGGCTGTTTTTGGAAATGTCGGGTTTTTCGAATTTTGGAGCTAGATTTTAGATTTTGTTCAATTTTTTGCCAATAATATTAACTATTTGACTTTTTGAGTACTTCTTGTCAACATTTCGAAAACAATGATTTTCTATGAGCAATTCTATTTATATCTATTTTTATAAATCATATTTTTAAGGCTGAAAATATTTGAAGTTTCAATATTTCAGTTTTTTTTTAATTTCAAAGTTTTGCTATTTAGTCCTGCCGATTATTAGGCATTTTTTCTATTAATATCTGAATTATACAGCGATTACATTTTTGTTCGACCGTATTTTTCTATTTCCTATTTATGATGTCATATTTTCTATCGGCTGAAGGCTAATGAACAACTTGTTATTTGAAAATTTAGAACAACTTAACATCCAATGAGATTAATAAATTTTAGATTCTCTATTTTCAGTCAAAAAACATATAAAAATCAAAGAAAAATAGAAATTTCGAAATTTCTGAAAACTTGAAAAAAATCACAAATAAAATTTTTTTGATACATTCTAACCTACGAAAAAATGCACAGAAAGTACTGTATTTAATTAGCTTTCAAGTTAAAAAAACAAATAATTGTAGGTTTTTTCTGCTCTTTTTGTGTTAAAATAATAATATCTCTATTTAGAGAATTCTCAACATAAAAATTTTGCTGAAAATACTTTTCAAGTTTCTGAAAATAAAAAAAAAACATCTGAAACAGTTTCGTACACCATTACGCAAAACTGCAGAATGATTACTGTATTTTTCTCTTTTTTTTGCAATTTTTTCACCCAATTCCACTAAATATTGCATATTTTCCAGATAAATAATGTTCCGGCGTCCCGACGACGACGATGATGATTATAGTGGTCGAAAGGTGGTGAAACCAAAAGCGATTCCGGAGAAATATGCGAAGAAATTGGGTGCCGAGTTTGCCACTGGAAAAGTAAGGGTTTATAAGTTTTTGAGGTGAAAGATCTTGAAATAAAATATCCAAAAATGTCCAGAGAATTTGAGATTTTGAACTTTTCAGACATTTGTAACTGGAAGCGATAAATCTCAAAAGGATTTCTATGGAAGCCAACAGGTCAGAAACGACGTTATGGAGTCATCTGGAGGAAGATCAGCGCCACTGACTGAGGATGAGAAAAACAAATTGTCAGCAAAAATTTTGAAAGCCGAGCTCAAAGGAGATATGGTAAGGAAACTTATTTTTATGAATAGAATTAGCTGAATTCCCAGCTTAAGTGAAAGTTTCAGAATAGCAAGTTTTAAAACTTTCAGGACCTAGTGAAGAAGCTGAAACGCAAATTGGAATCAGGTGTGTCTGGTGAAGATGATGAGCCGCCAAAATCTAGATCGAAAGAAGTGACAATGATGAGAAGGGATAGAGAAGGCAATATTCTACCTGCGAGTAGCAAAAAATCCGATGATAGACATGCCGAGGTTAATTTTAAAATTCCAATAAAAAAAGTGAAATAAGAACCGATCAATTACGTTACAAGCCATGTAGTTTCCGATCGGGGCCCGTTTTGTCTATAAATTTTTTATAGACAAGACATAGTTGTTCAAATAATGTCATTATGAAGTACTTGTTGAGTTCTCTCGTATCACTTTTATTTGGTTGAAAAATATAAAAAAAGAAATTATGGGACGGCAAGTTGAAAGCTGAAAATTTCAATTTTTCCCGCTGTAATCTTAAGCTTTTACCGCTTATTGTGAGTCAGATATTGTACAAAAAGCAACAATTTTAAGATAATTTTTTTTAACCTGAAAATTCGAATTTTGAAAACATCGGAATTTTTTGAAGTAATTTTTTCTATTTTTTATTCCAGGGCTCCTCCCGAATGCGTTGTGAGTACGAGAAACGACAGGATTTGGATTCGATGGTTCGAGAAGAGAAAACCGGAACAGCTGGTGATCAATTGCGACTTTTCGAGAAACAATTAATTGTGAGTGAGCAGTTTTTGAACCAGTTATAAAACTCTGAAAGTCTGAAACATTTTATATTTAACAGAGCCAGGGCCGAAGGCCCTGCATCTGATTCCACCTAATTGCGCGGCATAGCCGTGCCTAGCGGAGTCGGCCGTAGGCCAAGGACGCTAGTCTGAAACATTTTATATTTAACAAGTCCGAAAATTCCAGAAAAGTTCGAAAATCCGACGTCACGACGATGAGAGTGTGGATGATATCGCTGAAATGCAGAAGGGAAGGAAGAAAACTGATGAAAAGGACAGGAGAAAGAAGGAGAAAGAGGCAATTAAAGGTGAGCTTTTCTTTATTGATATACGGCAGCAACATCTAAAATTCTAAACCTTCAAATTTCTAAATTTGGTACATAATGTACTTCTGAATCCACACGTACATTCTCTCAACATGTCTATTCGTATTTCAACTGATATTTCCGGGGGACACAATTCTCTATCTTTTCTTCTAATTTTTTATCAAAAAGAAATGAGAAAAAAAGAGAACGATCAGAAATCAGGAACTTTGAAAGACATCTGGACAACAGACATACAGAATTCGGTTGCCTAGAATCAACTAAACAATCCCTTGATAGATGAATCAAATCTCAAAAGGTGTCATCACTAACACCTCATCCATCTATCCATGTATTCGTCAAAGAAACACGCTTCTTCTTCTTCTTTTTCGCTTATTCGAGGCGCTGGCTATTTATGTGGTTTGATGAGACATCTGCTGTGATCTGAACTGAATCAGCTTTTGTGGTTTAGTTTCGCAAGTCAATAGTGCTTCATTTTCTGTGATTTGAGTTCTGACAGAATGCCTGGCGCCTATTACAGAAAACTGTTTTCAAATCTCCGTATTTCAATTCTTCCTTACTTTCCAAAAACAGGATCCTTTGCACTTGGCACGGTGCCAATTCTCGCTGTACGTGTATCTATCTACATGTTTACCACCACCATCTTGACTTCTGTTCTCCCCTTATGGATTCCAAAAAAAAACTTCCAAGTGTTCATTTCACTTCTTCTGTCTTCTCGATGATCGACGAACCGTGACCATTGGGGGAACCCATTCAAAATCGAATTCAGAAACGATCCTTCCCTCATCATGATGTCCAGAAGAGACACACGTGAAAAGGAGAAGAGAAGACGATATTCGAAATGACCATGAAATGTGTTTGTGACACAACCACTATACCACCACCGGACAATCGACCACATAAATTGACAAGTTTCCTTTCCTCGTCTTCTTGAGACGCTCTTATACATATATTGAGAAGAGAGATGGGTAGAACAAGAAGTTGAATAAAGACGAAGGACATTGATCAGACTAGATACACAAGAAAGGTCTGAAAATGTGCGTACTAAAATTTAAAAATTGTATTTCGAAGGTTGAAGTTCATGATTCCTTCAGTGGCTCACATGATCTCAACTTAATCCAGTCTGCTTGGGTACTCCTGACTCCGAAAGTCTAACCTGGCCTAATGCTTCTCACGTTCTTCGAAACCAATCCGTCCACTCGACTAGTTTGGATTCTTGATCAACTAACACACAGATTCGATGAAAATTTATTGCCTTTTGATCTTTTTTTCTGGAGAGAGAAATTCCTTTTGAGATCATGAAAACGAGCGTAATCTCCTGAACTCCCTTTTCGAACTGATCAAGTGTGATACGAGGTTTTTGGATTTTCGAACTGATCAAGTGTGATACGAGGAAGTTATCACACTCTTCATGTATTACTACAGAGGAGATTGACGAACTATACTTACTGTGTAATAAGAGTGTGAAGATATAAAAAAGGACAGTCAGTAGAAATGGCTATGTCGACTAGGTTCTAGTTGGGACATAAACTGAAACCTATAAACATCGGAGCCGAAGGCTAAAAGTCAAGTCTAGCAGAGACTGGCTTACGTTCTGACTGAGCTTACCTATGCTAACATAGATCATTTTGACCAGAGCCAATCCAGCTAGTGATGTCGTACTGATCTAGACCAGAAAGGACTAGCTAGGACTCTGTAAAATCAATGTAACGAATTCACAAAGATCCTCTCAAAAAGTGTGTGATAAATCAATTAACACCACTTATAATCAGACCATTCCTGCAAATAGGCCTCTTGCCTATTTTTAGACACACCCAAAGCGACATAAAAAAGAAACACACACTGCGACCACCGTCAATCTTCGGCGGCTTCTTGGCGATGCTTCAAAGGCGGATAATGAATCAGTGAAAAGAACACATTGGGTGTCGAGGAGAGACTTCCTTGATGATGGACATTCTCTATCCCTTATCCTCTTCTTCTCTCTTTTTCCAACCCAATTAATCACTTGTGGTGTGGAATGTGAAAAAGTTTTCAGAAGAAGAAGAAGAAGAAGATGTACAAAAGTACCGCCCGAGATACAGACACTTTTCTTCTTCCCTGCTGATCACAGACCAATGCAATCTTTTTCTATCTGCGTTTCTTGTTCTCTAATTGGAAGAGTCTTCTGACAATTTAGATGGTAAACAGACATTTTTTGCTGAAAATTGAAAAAAATGTCAATGCCTCGAGAAATGTTTTGTTATTCTTGTCTCTTATTACACATTACATTTTGGGCAGGTCAAAGATTCTTTCTCAAAAAACGAGAAAAATGAAATCTTTGGTTGTAGAAAAGTGTCATAAAGAAGACAAGTCCCACGAGAGAGACCATAGGGACAAATCATAGGAAGGTAAAGGTGGAAAAGGATGAGCAACAGTAGGAGTTTTTGAATCGAACTAGAATCAAAGTTCTGAATTGTAATTCTTCGGATTTTTGAAGTTCTGGAATTCTTGAAGTACGGAATCCGTGTTTGGAACATATCTAACAAGTTATGCAGATTGAGATTTTTTTTGAATCTTGAACCCTCTAAGAATCAGACTCCTGATCCCGAGTGTGTTTTCATCGAATCGATAAGGAACCAAGAATCAGTTTGATAGTACACAAATAACACTGATTAACGAGTGATCCTGATCATTCCAGTCGATTGATCAGATCAAGACCATCAAAAGCACGCAAAACACAAAAATCGAAATTCGACTTCTTGCAACTCAAAAAAAAACACATCAATTTGTCTGTTTACGCTGAAAAGTGGCCCCTGAAAAGGGGACAAGAGTGTCCAGGCCCAAAATCGGCCAGGAATGCTGATGTACTACTTAAAAAGAAAAAGAAGACGTCATCAAGAAGAATCGGAAGACTTTTGGTTTGTATCGGAAGAGATTAGATAAAGGCGAAAAAGGGTTTATTCCTCCTTTTTTTCTCTCTCGTTTTTGCAGGAGCGGCGGCGTAGTATCAAATACAATACACGTAAAACGACACGGGCGGTTTCGGGGTGAAGGGTTTCGGAATTTGGGTAAGAAGACAAGAGATAGATATCACTAGGGATATGAAAATGACTAGGAAGGGTTTTCTAGAACAACGGGGAACAAGTGTTGGGTGAAAAATGAATGTGAAGGGACCCGAAAGGAAGGCAGAGTTTGAACCGAGATCATGTAATGGGGACCGAGAGGCTGAGGAAGACATGTAAAAATGAATGAGAAAAAGAGAAAAAAAGATATGATACAGACAGAAAACAACAAGGAAGGAAGGGGTACCAATGGCTTAACGAGCTGCACGGAATCCACCAGAGGCCCCGTTGAACTCCTTGACTTTAGCCGAGAGCTTCTTCATCAGCTTGCTCATGTCGATTTTCTTCTCACGGACAACGTCTTCCGGAAGTTCTGGAATAATTGATGAATTGAAATTGAACAATTCATTGAAAAAAAAACTCACTCTCAGTAATGTCTGATCCGGAAGCAGTTGCAACTGGAGTCTCTTCAACATCCTCGACGTCATCCAACTCACGGCATCGAATCTTCTCGTAGTAGGTAGCCTTACGGAATGGACGCATCAGAGATGGGTTGTCGAGTTGTCCCTCAGTGAGCAACTCGCAGAATCCTTTCTCCTGATAGGCGAATGGATGGAAGAAGTTGACTGCCTTGCAGCGTGGCTTCTCAGCGCACTTTTGAAGACATTGGTCGTGCTCGTCGACGGTCATTGTAGCGAGCATGGTACCGAAGTAGACGTATTCGGGAATGGCGTCGGCATGGAGACCTTGTGGACAGACGTTTACTGGAAAATAGGAAAAGGTTAAGAAGATAGATTTAAGACATTTCTAGTTTTCTAGATTCTAGATCTCTGAAAAGCCAGGATCTAGGAGCTGAAGCCTGGGGATACTTTCCCAGAAAATGGCTCACCTTTCTCATCATAAGTCACATCATAGAATGGCGCTTGACGTGCTGGATTCAGATGTGCACGCAGATCACCCCACCATTCAGTGGTGGCACTGCACACTGTCACCAAAGACAAAATCAAAGTGGAAAAGAGCATTTTGTTGAAAAATAATTATATCAGTTTTGTCACCACACTAGACGGTGTCGACAAATACGGAATGAGTAGTAGAAGGGATAGAGAGGGAGAATTTGAAAAGGGAAGGAAGGAATTCTCCAAAAAGGGGAAGGACGTTTCTTCTTATTCGTCTGCTTCTCTAATACTTGATGGTGTTAAAAGCGACAATTTCTTCGGTAGACATGGCTGATTTGGGGGAGACGCAGTCGAAAGGAATGCGAATCGAAGCTCCGCCCACTTAACTTCGTTTACGGGGAGCGACCGAGAGAGAGATGAATCTTTGGGAGGGAGAGACTCAGTGAAAAACAAACACTAATTAGCACTAGAAATCAAAGATGGTCATGTATGTTTGTGATGAAGGAGGATGGAGAGAGAATTCAAGGAATCCCTGGATTCGAGGAGAGAAATAGAGATCAGAGATTACAACTGAACATTGGTCTTTTGGTTCTGATTCTGGTTTTGTTTTAGGTGCAAGATGTCCCCGTTGTCCCTATTTGAAGGTTCACGACTTGCCCTTCTGGAACTTCGTTCTCATGGAAACTGAACTTCGAGCGCTTTTCGTGATCTGAGCAGTTCGAGAAAATTTGCAGCATCCTGAGGTGTGAAATTGGAAAATTCTGAAAATGAAGATATAAGGAGCACATTTGAATACAGTGCGTTTCAAAATTATACGTCCACTTATATTTTGGGTCATAACTTTTTAACCGTTTAAGTTATCAATCTAATGTTTTGAAAATCGGATTTGGGATCACAAGATACATCTAATTGCAAATTTTCGTAACGGAAACTTAAAAACTACCCGAGTTATCTGAAAAAAATCTGATAATATGTCATTTGCAACCGTTTCAAAATTATACGTCCACTCCAAAGATCGGGTAGATCATGACCTCCAGGAAAGACGGAGGGGTCTGATTTTGAGTTTGTATCATTGATAGCACTGTCAAAAAATGTTTTCATGATGTATGTTCTTTTTTTCTGTCACCTTGACATTATGCCCGTGGTCGTTTGCTGATTGATGCTGGAAAATCTTCAATCGGTGCGTTCGGATAAGCTGGAAGGATCAAAAAAGCCAATTCAAAGTAACTAAATCATTCACACTCTTTATTTATCCAACTCGTTTTGATTTGGAAGCCAGAAAACGAGCGAAAAACGACTGGATCAGTTCAAATCTTGAACTCAAGGGATCCATTATTGTCCCTCCGAACGCTTTGAAGCCGAATCTTGATATGATACGGTAGTTGAATCTTGGTGTCTGCATGTGAAAAGTTTGGACAGCTTGTGGAGATGATAAAAACATTGAAAGAACAGTCGTGCGCCCTGATCCGAAACTTTCCGACGGTCCCAAAGTATGTCGTCTCGACGTCTCCTGAGAGAGTATGGGAACGGACTGGAAGATTGCGGAAAAGCTCAAAAAATCTTCCAAAATCATCTTTCTCTGATTTTTTTTCATCAGAGAAAATAATTTGAAAATGGAATGCGTTTTTTTATCTTTTCACAGTTCGTTCCCATACTCTCTCAGGAGACGTCGAGACGACATACTTTGGGACCGTCGGAAAGCTTCGGATCAGGCCGCACGACTGTTCTTTTAATGTTTTTATCATCTCCACGAGCTGTCCAAACTTTTCACATGCAGACACCAAAATTCAACTACCGTATCATATCAAGATTCGGCTTCGAAGCGTTCGGAGGGACAATAATGGATCCCTTGAGTTCAAGATTTGAACTGATCCAGTCGTTTTTCGCTCGTTTTCTGGCTTCCAAATCAAAACGAGTTGGATAAATAAAGAGTGTGAA
The DNA here is from genome assembly GCA_027920645.1 of Caenorhabditis nigoni. Classification (NCBI taxonomy): domain Eukaryota; kingdom Metazoa; phylum Nematoda; class Chromadorea; order Rhabditida; family Rhabditidae; genus Caenorhabditis; species Caenorhabditis nigoni. Next base: position 16,629,753 of record CP115866.1, read on the forward strand.
TGATTTAGTTACTTTGAATTGGCTTTTTTTGATCCTTCCAGCTTATCCGAACGCGCCGATTAAAGCTTTTTCAGCATCAATCAGCAAACGACCACGGGCATAATGTCAAGGTGACAGAAAAAAAGAACATACATCATGAAAACATTTTTTGACAGTGCTATCAATGATACAAACTCAAAATCAGACCCCTCCGTCTTTCCTGGAGGTCATGATCTACCCGATCTTTGGAGTGGACGTATAATTTTGAAACGGTTGCAAATGACATATTTTCAGATTTTTTCAGATAACTCGGGTAGTTTTTAAGTTTCCATTACGAAAATTTGCAATTAGATGTATCTTGTGATCCCAAATCCGATTTTCAAAACATTAGATTGATAACTTAAACGGTTAAAAAGTTATGACCCAAAACATAAGTGGACGTATAATTTTGAAACGCACTGTATGAGCCGACAATTTTCATGCTCCTAAATTTCCCGGCTTCTACTAGAGAACCCAGATGACAAAATTCCTAAAAATTTAGGAATTAGCCGGAGATCACAGAGACCTCCAGCTAATAAACCAGCCATCACAATTTCGTCTGATCCCGAACACAGACTAGACCAACGGTCATTTCCATTAACCCCCACCACTTCTAAACGATCTCATCCATAGATCAAGTGGATTCCGAGAAAATCAATTTTCACCAACACCAACACGTGATGCGAGTATTATTGAACAACTACTGCACCACTTCAAAAAACCTCCAAAAAATGGAAGGCGACCTCAAGATTCTCATACTCTCGATTTTCATAAGTAGAGTACTTTTGTGATCGTTTTGTGTTCTTTTTCTAGTACTCCAGTCGGTGGCTAGAAACAACAAAAAGAACGATTCTGACAACGTTTCCTGTCAGAAGTTCTAGCAAGGCGACCCTTGGAATTCCACCGGAAATTCACAGGCAACTGTTTCCACTTGAATCGGTTTTTGCGAAAAAATGGAAACACTGTTGCGAACAGTTAGTTTTGGAAAAAAATCTGTTGGAGATGAATTCAAGCGGAAAAATTGAGAAGGATCAGAACACAGCTGATCTGAAGAGCATACTTTTAGAATCGATAGTTCAGGGATCCCTAAATAGAGATTGGGAGAATCAGAAGAGGTCCTAACAATCTAGATCCATCCAATCGAAACTTCTAGAAACAAGATTCTAAATGCCCGAAAGAAGTTTCAGCATCCAACTTCTTGGCTCATTTAAAAAATTTTTATTTTGAAAACTCTATTTTCTAGATTCCGACCTTCCACCTTCACAATTTTTTCATCTGAATTCTCACAACTCTTTGAAGCGTGAAACATCAGTAACTCCTTCTTCTGAACACACCCTAATCAACACATTCCCCAATCACCTCAGAAGACGTCACGGTGTCTGATGTTTCGGTCTTCCCAATAAAACAAGGTTACAAACACACAAACAACTCGAGAATCGCTAATGACTCACGATTTCTCGGAGATGTTATTGTGTTGCAAGCGAATTCCTATTGAACTCTTCTTTGACCAAGAAAATAAAATCATGTGAAAACGATTGGAATTGTGCGAAAAATAACAGATGTGTTGAAGATGAAAAAGAAGAAGAAGAAGATGATGATGGATGATCGTCGGTCAGTTTCTTGGAATCACGAGGGGACAAGAAGAGGACATGGAACAACGCTCTATCTATCTGATATCCTTTTTTCGAGTAGAAAGAGATCACAAATCAGAAGGAAGCTATTTTGGGACAAGGGCATAAGACATACAGTATCCATAGATTAGCTTGGCACTACTAGACTAGCTTAACATTGGTTCTCCCGCTTGCTCGGTAGGCTTAAAGAGAACCTCTTTCCTACCGTAACCCATTTCAAAAACTTTAAATTTCCTCTTTTTTAGAACACAAACGCATCGAACGCTCATTTGACGATTGCTCCAGATGCATCGACAGTTCCCGTCTCGCCAAACACAATATCATCGCTGTCGGCATTAATGTGAGCATTTTTGAAAAGTTTCTGTTTGCAAGTGCGCTCCATTGAGAATATTCTTGAAATCGCCCTAAAGATTCAATTGAAAATAGTCCGATTTGGACACCTGAAAAATGACCCTTTGGAAACAAGGAAGAGATTCTAGATAATTTTTTTTTCGAAATTGGAATTTGTCCTCCTCTCTTCTCCTTCACCTTTTCTTTCTTTTCCCTCCGAGAAATTTAGATAAAAATCTCGAAAATTCTAGAGATTCAAATCTAAAGAGAGGGAGGGGGTGATTTGTTTCGAAACCACCCTCATAGGGGTCATCGAAGAGAAAATGTACTAATTCCTCGATTTTATTTTTTCTAGAATGATCAGAAATCGGGTCTAGAATTGAAAGAAGACTTGAGAATTTCGAGAAAATGACTATATAGTAATTTTGGGCGGAGCTTCCAGGGGCAATATTGATCCAGAACGAACTCGAAAGGTATAGAAGACGTGAGAATTCTGAATGAATCTTCCACTGGTGTTTGATTTACTATATATGTAAAGTGTTCTTGAACGCAAACAATTCAGAAGATGCGTGATTCAGAAAACGAGGAAGACCCTAGAGACCGAACATAGAAAAGAAGGAAAAATTAACATAAACCGTCTAGAATACTTGATAAATTTGAATATGGAATAGAGAAATGAGGATGAAGGTTTTTTGATTCAGGGTAGTTTGTATTGCGAACTCTTTCAATATGCTTGAAGATATCTCAAACCAAGTCCATTTCCACCAGTAGGAGCCTTGCGTTGGCCTCAAAAAATAGAGCCAATAGGGCCAGAGAAAAAATCTGAAAACTGCCATTGATACTCAATTTTTTCCAGACCTACCTAGCCGTTGTGGAATGGGACGGATTGGATGATGAGCATGTGATCATTGTGCCAACCCAACACTGCTCCAGCTCTATCCAACTAGACGAGAACGTTTGGGACGAGATGAGACTGTGGAGAAAGGGACTCGTCGCACTGTGGAAGGAGCAAGGAAAGGATTGTGTGTTCTTCGAGATGGCTCGCCACGTGGATTCGAATCCTCACTTGTATGTAGAGTGTGTGCCATTGGAGCAGGAGATTGGAGATATGGCTCCCATTTATTTCAAGGTAACGAATTCTAGGTGGCGCTCTGTTATGTTTCGAAAGTGTGAAAAGCGAGCGCGTCCAAGGCACCCCAGCCCCTTCTCCAATCAACGCAAAAATGTTTGGTATGCGTTCTTTTCGTTTAAAACCTTCCAAGAATGTGTAAAAATTGGATCAATCAGTCTGGTCGCCACCAGTGTCCGAAATTGCTCGTAATTAACGGGACGGGGAAACCGATTTGTTTTGGGGGAAGACGTAGAAGACACTGTGGCGACACAACAAGTGAGGAAAAGGAAAGGAATGTTAGGGGGAGAAAAAACGCAAACAGAGATTTCTTGGTTTGTACTCCTTGACTTAAGTGTTCTAAATCCTCGAAGCTGTTAAACCGAATCTTTAATTCACTACCATCAGATATTCGACACGAGGAAGTAATCTCTACGAACCATGGAAAAAAGTTCACTACGGCTGTCAACAGTGTCGAAAACACAAGAAGCCGCGAATCACGCGCCTTCTGTCTAAAGACTTCAGATGAAGTCGAATCCATCCATCTCTATCATTATTCTTTCTATCACCCTCTCTGATTGACGAAAAAAAAAGCAGCGCCATGAGATAAAAGTTGTCGTTATCAATTTTTGTCAGTTTTTTCGTGTGGTGGTCGAAGTCATCTGATCTGATCGTCGGAATGCATTCGGAACGAATCGAACATCTTCTGAAGGAAGGGATTCTTTTATTAAACCCTTCTTTCGTACAGCAACTTTCACTGATTTGTACTTCCAGAGAAAAAGAAAAAATGGGATAAGAGGATTAATAGAAACCTGACTGATGATTTACGATGATCTCTGAGATGCATTACCATTGTCAAGTTAGATTTTCTTTGGGTTCTAGATTCAAGGCGTTAGCAGGGATTCTTTAGCTTGATGCTGTCCTGTTGGAATCAAACTCAAGCATGCAGTTCTTCGAAATTCTTAAATTTCAAAATTTCACGTCTCCATCGAAACGATTTCCGATCATCGAGACCCATCACTCGTGTGTGCATGTTCTCCTAATTCGAGTTGGCATTCCATCTAATCTCTTTTCTCTTTTTGAGATGCAAACCGTCGATACTCTTCTTGATCGTCTCCCCACACGACTCGTCGCATCTCGAAAGTTCACATTCCAAGAGAATCGGAACCCGAAGAGAGATGGGTTTGGTGTGTTCAGAAGGATACACTATCACACAAAATTCCTTCTTGGAGAAAAAAAAGATAGAGAAAGAGACCCCCTTTTGGAGTGATTAATTACTTGCGGTTTTCGACGCATTTTTGTTTTTATCTTTTTTCCATCATCGTCATCAGATATGGGTTTCTTTGCACCTCTTGCCTTGAACCAGACGATTTGGCGCCTTCAAGTTACTAGCGGATGGAAAGGGATTAGTAGAAATTCAGGGGAAACCGTTAGGACGCTGCACTAGCAGGCATATTTGAAATACAGTGGAGCCACAGTTTAGAACCACAAGATTCGAACTGCTGTAGTATGCGGATGCGCTCTAATGAGAAAATCCCAATTTTGCAATATTGGGATTTTATAAATTGAATAATCAACAAACAGACGAAATTATTTTTTCAGAAAGCCATCAACGAGTGTGAAGGCGAGTATATGGACAATAAGAAGCTGATCGAGACCAAAGATCTTCGTCGTCAGATTCCAAAGGGATTCAGTTATTTTGCTGTGGATTTCGGATTGTCAAACGGTTATGCTCATGTCATCGAAAGTCACGACCACTTCCCAGCCACGTTTGCAACGGTAAGTCATGGCCTAGAATTCTTAAACCGGTGGTTGCTAGGTCATATGTTTTATTAGAATTTAACTCAGATGTTTAAAACTGTCATTTCAGGAAATCATCGCCGGAATGTTGGATCTTCCTCCGAAAAAGTGGAGAAAACGCGAAACAGACGAGATGTCAAAACAGAAATCACGCGCTGAGAAATTCAAGCAGCTCTGGGAGCCATTCGATTGGACGAAGAGGCTCAGGAGCCAGGAGGGACCATCCACGTCTTCTGGATCATCTACGTCATCAAGAAGAGAGTGATTGCTTATTTGACCTGTTCTTATTCTGATTGCTTTTTCTCTCCTAAACATCTTCCCCCATTCCATCTCGTTTTCTCATAATCTGTCATTTTATTCCAAAACCTTATTTACACAAAAAAAAGTTCAGAAAGTAATCGAATGTCCATTCACTGTCACCGTCTCCCCCTCGAATCCTTTGACAGTCGTTCGACCCAAATTCTCAAAATGAGCACGTAACTCATTTTGTTTCGGAAGCAAATCAGCAATCTTCGGATCGTTGAGGAAATTCATCAGATCGTGTTCTGCTTCCGCTTTGTCGCACTGCAAAATTCGAAGGATGCCTAGGTTGTCAACTTTTCGGTTCCCAGGCCACCCGACTAACCAACTCCAACATCTTCTCGACATATCTCGCTTTGGCATCAGTCTTCTCCAACTGACCCAACTCGTTCCACGCATTCCATTTGAGTCGTTCCTCGATTTTGAAGAAATACGGTTGTGCCGTATTGCACGGACCAACTGTTGCTTGCTTATACAAACAGTACATGAGCAATTGATCAGTTACAGTGGTTTTGATGGGTCCTAGAATAAATGAAAAACAAAACTAGAAGATTAGAGATAATACCGTCTTTCGGCAGAGCCTGAATAATCCAGACAGCCGATTCGAACTTCTCGTCAAGTGTTTTTCCCATTTTTATTGCTCGCTGGAGCTCTGTTTCGGCCGCTTTTGGCTCTAACTATGAAGGCGACGCCGTTGCTACGTGGGAGAATCATGTGACGTGGATGAGCGAGCAGTGGGTCACTAGAGAGAAGTACAGAAAAATAGGACACAAGTTCTATAAAACAAAAACATTTTTCATCAATTGAGAAAACATCAAAAAGCTCCGAATATCCTATAGCGAGTTAATAGAACACTCTAAAACAACAAAAAAAACAATTTGGATAGGGGGGACGGGGGCAACAGAAATCACTAGTTAACAAAAACTACGAGAAAAAAGAAATGATTGGCGGGATGGTGGTGTTGGTGTTTTGATCAGAATCGTCGTAGCGGTGTCTCCGTTTGTCGAACTGTTTTTCTGGAAGAATTTGGGCTTTACATGGCTTCGCATAGATTACTTACTCAATTCTCTGTGCAATTCTCTCTTCTTGTGTGGCTCCGTATAGTTCGATATGATAGTAGTTATGATTGAGATGCTTCGGTTGAGATGGTAGCTCTGGAAAATTCCGATAGAACAGTGGAAGTTTGATCAGCAACTCACGAGGAATATTATCAGGCCTTTTCGGATATCTTTGTCCAAAACGTCCCGACGGTGTTGAGGAGATGTGCTGGAAAGGAGCGAATCCAGGAGCAACCGTGGCGGGTAACTTCGCTGGAGTGGTTGAATGGGTGCAGGGAACAGCGCCTAGCGGATTGTAATTGAAGCGGAAATTCGGTGTGATTTTTCCGTTGTACGCAGTTTCGGGGTTGAAATGATGTTTAGCTGGTACTTCAGGTGGGGGTGACGCATCACGGTCATTTCGATTCAGAAGATTCAATCGAGAAGATTCGAAACGACGTGGGGATTGGAATGCAAGAACACGTTCATGCTCTTCGAGTTTTGTCGGTGTTGGTCCGAAACGAGTAGTGTGAGTTGGATTTCTGTTGAGTGACTGGAATAATGAATAATTGCCATTGGTTCTTTTCAATATATGTTCACCGGTTTCTGAAAGTTGTTGTTGTTTTGGTAGGCGTCAGCGATCACAGCGGAGTTGGTGGAGTTAGGGAAATTTTGCGTTGATGGTCCAGTGGGCGAGACACAGTCTTCAAAATCCTGAAAATTTTGAGATTGATGCGAAAGGAAAACATTCTATCACTAACAGCACTGCGAAGCCTTCCAAAGCAATCTCCTCGCCCTCGTTTCGGTATATTCTGACAAGAAGTCCCAAGCACTTCCCTTTGGTTTGCCGTTGTCTCCTGATGCACTTCTCTTCCACTTTTCAACTGCTCTTCTTCTGCAATTTGGAAATTAGGGTCCAGCTGCTTCCAGACTTTCTCCGCACCGAATGCGATTCTTCTGCCAGTCATCACTCTCCGATCGATCGTCTTGTTGTAGTGCTGCGAACGTTCGACGAGTCCCTTCAACATAAACGTGTTTGTGAGTCTCGGGCGGCTGTTGCACTGCAATGAGTACCGTCGCCGCGAGTTGCTCTTGGGTGAGAAGTTCCAGAATATTCCTCACCTGATCAACGGAAATATTTGGCACTTCAGCGAATCTCCGTGCTCCTGCTGGTGCTTGAGTCGAGTTGAATCTATCGAGATGATCTGAAAAAGTTTTTCATCAACTAGAGAAAACAAAATTCTCACCGTCGTCGTCATCCAGATTAGCTTCCAGCTCGCCGATAAATTCCTCGTCGGTGAAGTATTTCTGAAAATTGACGATTTTTCGACACGAATTTTCCCTTCATTGGTTTTTTTTTATTTTCAGTTTTACCTGATCCTGATGCAAGTTGTGCATTTGGCCTCGTCTTGTCTGAAATTAGAAAAAAAACATATTTTTCATAAACCTGAAATTTTACGTTTGTCATCTCTGTAATCCTTCGGAAACGACAATGATTCTAAGAATTCGTTGCTCTTTTTCCTGTAAAACAGACAGAAAATGTAAAATTGAGACAAAAAACCGAAAAATCCGGTTAGATTCAATGAAAATTGGCTAAAAAATAAAATAATTCGGCTCATATTTCGAATAAAATGAAAAATCGCGCTTCTACAGTAGCCCGACAGTAGAAATTCGTTGCGAGACCCAATACATTTTTCTAAAAGTTTTCCTTTAATTTTTCGATTTTTTTCACTTCTAAAAAATGTGTTTTGTTTTGAAATAAGCTGAAATTCCTTCAAAATTTGAAGTCTTTTTTCTTATTGTACCTTTTTTTTCGATTTTTACAAATTTCCCCACACTTCTTAGCATTTTTAAAATCCTAATAAATTATCTGTGCCGTAACATAACATTTTTGCCGACAAAGTGTATTGTCTAATTACAAAATTTTGATAGGAGACTGTGTAATAAATCACAGGAACGCGTTGGCTCGCGCATTGTGTGGTAATAAACAACAGAATCGGCCGAAAGCACATGTTTTTGTATTGATTTTGCACGAATTTCCATGAAAACATTTGCACAGGAATGAGAGCTAACTGTATTTTCAAATTTCCCTTCAGAATTTTGAACTCTGCTTAACACTATCCTTTTTAAGAGACCAGCATTTCGCTATTTCAGCGTTTCTCTTTCATCTTGCCAACTAGGCTCCGCCCCTTTTCTTAATCTCCTCTTCTTCTCTTCTTTCTCCTAACTAATATTCAACAGAAATGTTCCCGAAGATTCCCAATTTTTTTAGACGATCTCCAGATTCGTCCAAAAGAATCGTTCGAATAACGGTTTGGAGAATGTCAGATTCCGGACGGTTAGAGCCTCAAAATCCGGATGCTAGGTAGGAAAAAATTGGTGTCTTGTCTAAAATTATTATTTTTCTTTAGCACGGAGAGCAGCTCAGAAACGACGACGACGAATTCCGAAGAGGAGAAGCTGGTGAATTTGGTAGGTATCAATAATCAGGTCACAAGTATTTACAGTTCGTTTATTTCAGGCCCACGCCGCCAAAAAGAATCTCGATGAGTACTACAAAAAACAAAACGAGATACTGGATCACTATAAACACGACAGTGAACAAATAGAAGCAGCTCGACGGAAACGTCGTCAAAGTGCAAAGTCATCTGGATCTGAGTCTTCTGATGGAAATGGGCCTGAGATGGAACGAAAAGCCTCGACGATCTCCATGAAATCTGCGGATTCTCTATTAAAAAGAGCCGAGCACTCGGAAATGAAGGAGAAAGAGTTGGCTAAAGCCGCCGCCAGATTGGCCAATGTCACATTGCTTGTGAATTTGTGTATGTCAAAATATCAAAAATCTCATAGTAACCTAAACCAAATTTTCAGTGCTAATGCTTGCAAAAATGACTGCTTCCTATCTATCCGGATCCATGTCGATCATCTCATCGATGGTTGATTCGATTGTCGATCTAACTTCTGGAGCAGTCCTATCCATTTCCTCCCGCATGATTCGCGTTCGGGACCCATATCAGTACCCACGTGGACGTACTCGCGTTGAGCCACTTTCATTAATTCTGATCAGTGTCATCATGGGAATGGCCAGTGTCCAATTGATCATCTCCTCGGTTACTAGGATTCATGCTGCTGGTTAGTGAAAGGTTTTTTTCAAGTTCTTTTGACACATAATATTGACTTTCTCAGTGTTTGATCTTTATTCTCTACAGTGATCTAGATAAAAATCTGATCAGTAACACGAACGTAGTAACCTTCCCCCGAGAAGATTGAATTTCGCAACACTTGACAGAAGCTGCCCTTGCGGACATTTCCGCGTCACATGAATAAGAAGTGGCCAACATAGCTATGTTACGACAGAAGCTAGAAAAATCTCTAACGAGAACACACAAACTAAACTAGAGGGCCGTTAAATTTAAACTAAAACTACAGCAATCCTTCTAAAAAAAGTTAAATGGAGTACTGTATTGTTAAGTACTGTAGTATAAAAAAAACATACTGTAACTGATTAAGATATCTTTGCAGCTGCTGATGGTGAAAAGGACGAGATCAATGTTAGCTGGCCGACTATTGGAATCATGGGGTCCACCATTATCGTCAAGCTCACCCTCTATCTAATATGTCAGAAGTAAGTGGGAATTCAGTAATCCACAATTTTAATATTGCAATTTCAGATACAAATCCAACTCATCAATCAAAGTACTATCTCTGGATCATCGTAACGATTGTATCTCAATCACAATGGCTCTCGCATGTGCCTGGTTGGCCTACTACTATGGTATTCGTACTGATCAACCATCTTCTGGAGTCTCCTTTTTCGGAATGTGCCCCAAGGAAGGATGTGATTTGTACTATCTGGATCCCATCGGAGCAATCATCGTCTCATTTTACATTCTCTACACGTGGATTCGTACAGGATATGCGCATTTTGTGATGCTCAGTGGAAAATCAGCACATCCGGAACTTATCAATCGAATCATTCATCAGTGTATCGAACATGATCCACGGATTAGTCACATTGACACCGTCTATGTCTATCATTACGGTACTAAATTTCTTGTCGAGGTAAGGATCTTCAAAATATTGAAAATTCTGAAAAAAAGTCTCAAGATTGAATTCCAAAGTTTTAGAACTTTAGAATTTTCAGAATTCACAATTTTCTGAAATTGATTTTCCAGGTACATATAGTCCTTGATCAAAGCATGTCCCTCAAAGTGACACATGATATCGCGGAATCACTTCAAACTGGAATCGAAGCAATGTCAGAAATTGAAAGAGCATTCGTCCATTGTGATTACGAGTTCGAGCACCATCCCCATGACGAACACAAAGCTGTTTAGAGATACAAAATTTTTGCATTCTGAAACATAATATTCCTTCGTCCACCAATTCATTCATTTTTATTTGCTTCCCAAAATCACATTTATCTCTCCAATTGCGTTTTTTATCTCTCAAATCAAACTTCCCGTTGTTTTCTCTGTTTTTTTCCAAACTTCCATTCTCATCTCACACATCTCAATCAGATCTTCATCTCATACAATTTTCAATATATCTACAATTTTAGCCAATCTCATAAGAAATAAAGTTAATGGATTCGAAACCTTCATTCAAACATTTAAATCACAAAAGATCAGCAAACGCGCTCCAATGAGAAACAGTCAAACTTCCACTAACACTTCAATCCATAGCAATCGTAGGCGAAACCGATTCTCTCCAACTCGCACTGCATCCATCCAACATATGGATTACATTCCTGAGTGAAGAAGTCTCCAATGCATCCGATGAACGATTCAGTCGCATCACAGAATCTATTTGGATTCGCGTTGACGGTGGCGTTGAATTTGTAGAAACACGCGCGGTACTGATTTCCGTCGGTGGTTTCTCCCTTTCGGATACAATCGATGTTGTTTTGATAGACTGCAAGTTTGCTCTTTTGAAAAATTTCGAACGGTTATAGAGCACGCTCTATTGATAATGTTATTATTAATGTCACAGGAACCTGAGTCAGCGCAGCAAAAGTAACATTTCAGACTTTCACCTCGTTCGGGTAATTTTCATATTTTACCAAAAAATCTAACTTCGGTTCGGAAAGTCCAACTCACATGATTCGACCTACTATGGAATGTGGATGCGCTCTAATGAGAAAGGACGTAGCAAAGATTTAGTGCAATTGCATACTACAGTAGATCGAACCTTGTGCTCACTTATTTAACAATACCTCGTTTTGGGGCGGGGTCTTGTAAATCGGCACAAGCTTCACCCACAAGATTGTCAGGGGCCAGTTTTTTTTTTCAATTCGACAATATTTTTTTGAATTCATTCGAGAATTTCCCTATTTAAATGAAAACCCAGAGATAACACAAATCCCTTACCATCAAATCCAGTACTGCAAATGAATTCGAGATGTTTCATGAGATGTGTGTATTGCATAACATTCCACCAATTAGTATTTCCGAGAGAGATCAAATAGAAACGATCGATACATGTGTCGTAGGTGAAGCCAAGAGTCTGGACGAACAATTGACGGGCACTGGAAAGATCGAAAAGTTGTTAGTTGACCTATATCGAAAATTTTTATAGTGGAGCATGTTAGATAAAGGTAACAAATAAAACATACGCGCACACAGAAGCCAACTGATCGATTCCTTGATCGATCATTGAGATGGTAGCGTTAGTCAAAACGTCGGCATTGCGCCAAGTTGTGGTTGATGGGAGACCAACAGCACTCGCGAATCCAGCCTAAACCATATCAAATTGGAGTGGTCCGAATTTTCTAGGCCATCAGTAACTTTTCAATGTTCAGAAGGTCCTGGTGGTGTTAAATGACTTATTCACTGAACCATCACTAATACCTGATGATGTTTCAGTTTATTAACATTTTAGTTGTTGAATTGAAAATTAGGAGTTTGAGAAAAATGTCTTGAATTTTTGTAAAATATTAATCTAGTTTTATCAAAGGTATTGGAGTTTCAAATTACTGTCAATACTCTAATAGGGTGGTCCCTAAACCAATGAATTTGGGCCCACATATATCATTCCCTGTATCAAAGATATCAAAAAGTGGTTGACAAACAATATGTTTATGATAATATTTAAAACATTTTATCAGCCAACTACCTTTCGATATCTTTTACAAAAACTGAGATTCTGTACTCACAATTGCCGGCTTGGGGGGGGGCAATTCAATTAGAGTGTTTGAGGTAGCGGAATAAGCATTATTAACTGAGCATTACCTGAGCAGAGGCAAATGGAACACTATTGCAAGTTCCCAATGCTAGGTCCTTGTTTCCAGTGGAGAAGAATGTTTTGATTTGAGACTCGGTGAGCATGTAATCTCCGATTGACGGAAGAAGAGGGTTGAACAGTCCGGAGATAAGGACCACGGACGAGAGTCCGATGAGAAAACGGAGCATGGCTGGAATGTGATAAAATACACTTTAGAACTGATATCTTTGATTTTGAAAAGATGGAAACTGAACAGGTGCATTATCTAAAGTACCGTAACCAAAAAAACTTATAGGGTGTTACTAGAAGTAACCAGTTGTGAGACAAAATCCAGAAACTAAAGCAAATTCTGGTTTTTTGTTTGCATTAAAAATCAAGAGGCAGAATTCGGTGACGTGGAAAAGGAAAAGGCGGTGGCTGTGTCTTCGGTGATAAGAAGAACGAGGATGATAGTGAGTGCCACATTTCGCGACGATGGCCAAAGGCAGGCAGTAAAAAAGCTGCGTACACATTAGAAATACTGGCATTTATTAGTTTTCACACCATTTTTAGTGCAGACACAGGTTAGACAAGGCGATGATGGTTGAGATGTGAAGTATGGAAGTTTACAAGGGTAAATGTAATTTTAAAGAGTGTATTTTAAAATTCAGGTATATATGTCGATCCGGAAAAGGGGTCTGACTCCGAGAACGGCATTAGATTGAATTGCTGGAAAATGCTAACCAGAGATGTCAGACATTTTTACTACGAGTTAAAAAAATTTCGCTTCCTGAAATCTCCGATGCTCACCAAATATATTTTTTAAATTGATTAATTGTCTTAGAATGCTGTATGGTCCATTTTACAGGAGAAAATATTCCGAAAAATGTCTATGGTTTGTTACAGAAAAAGTAGAACTCTTCTCTCAATTTTCAACACTCCTTGTAGTTTTCTTTGTTTTCTCCTGGAAAAGCACACAGGATCCTGAAACCTTTTTCTATTTTTAAGACATATTTGAATCATCTTGAATCTTTATATTCCAGATCTGCGACACCAATTGTCTTCATGGAAGATCAAAGTCAAATTTGCAGTTCGTAATTTTTCTTTGGGCGAACGTGTGCTGTGAATCTTCTTTTATGGTTAGACGAGGTGTGTTATGAGGAACAATCTGAAGATATCGATCGTCGTCAAAGGATTCAAATAGGCAGAATCGTCTTAGGGATATTTATTCCATATTTTCTGATTGCATTGGAAATCCACTTTTCTCTTTTTCTCTCCTATTTTTTATCACTTTTTTCTGACTCATTCTTCTTTTTAAAAAAAGAAACGAATATGAGTCAGTGCATCCCAGAATGTTCTTCCATCTTATTGCTCATTTTTATTGTAGAAACCATACACAATGGGAAAATTTTTTCATAATATGATGGACGCTTGCCACAGTATGTTGCTCAAAAAAAAACCCAAGATTCTCGATTTTAGTATGTGGGAATGATACATTTTTGTAGGATTTTTGAAGGCTTGCTCAAAAATTCAAAATTCGATTTAAAAACAAAAGTTTTAAAATTTTTTTTTCCAATTTTCATTAGTATGTCACTGATTTTTCTTATCTTTAGCTTGTTAGTCATGTTTTCTGAAATTGATAGTCTTCTTTTCTTGCACAATTTTTAAAAGTTGCACATTTGTTCAGTGTGTCAATTTTATTTTTTATGTACAAATTCTGAATCATCTGTTTCATAAAAAATGATATCGAAACATTATAAAAACAGATGGAGATGTTTGGTGTTGGTCAGTAATGATTACTGTATCCAAATGCTTTGAATTTCAAGTGGAAACATTTTAATTGGTTTTATGATTTACCAGGATTAACTTGGTCCTCTGAAAAAATATGATGAATTTTTTTTAAAACTTTGTTTCTTACTATTCCATATAATGTTTAACCAACAACAGTGTTGTTTTTCACAGTTTTAACGATAGAGCACTTTTTCCCCAACTCAGATTTTGAAATTCGATTTGTCCAAAGACAACCATCATATTGATTCAACTGAATCTGCATATTTTTCCACAATTTTTCCCTAGTTATTTTTCTTTTCCCTCTCTCTTTATGTCATTTATGTATACCAGCTATCACTCTTCTCGAAATCACATAAACACTTTTTTTAACCGCTGATAAGAAAAAATAAGTTGTGCTGGTTTGGATGGTTTCTCTTGTTTTTTGCTACACATGGCCAACTTAGCTTCATTTCACTTCTTATTGTTAGATATAATGTTTTATATGTGGCTGAAAGTTATAATGTGGGCGGAGCTTAACCCTGGCAACAATAACCTTCAAAAGTGAATTTATACGATTTACAAAAAGTTACGGTCGAAAATGGAGCAAAATCAACTTTTTATAAATCGTATAAATATATAAGGATTCTGGCGGAGTAGAGCTCAGCACACACTCGAATTTTTGACATGATGAGTTTATACCAGAGTAATAGCATTTCTTCGATAATATTCTGATTTTTGTGCACACGACTACTTATCAGGTAGTCGTTTCCAAAACCGATTCCAGAGTATTAAAAAATTAATAACTTCCAAAAATAGAAGATTCTAATTCGGGTGCTGGTCGGTGCTTAACATTGGTGATAAAATTATTTTCGGTCAATTCTCTGAAACTTGCTTCGCAGTGTCTATTTTCGTGTCTATATAAGACATCGACGGTGCCAATATTGAAATTGATATTTTCAGCTTATCAGTGACAAAAATTTCTTGTGATGCTGATTTAAAGACGGTTTTTTTCCTTTCAGGCGATTTTTTTCAGTTGGTCACAAGATGTTTTTGGTGTTAGAAAAGTAGTATGTTAGCTTTTGATTGATAGATCATCAGATCTTCAAGATGAATCTTCAAATTTATTCAAAAGGAAACTATAGTTTTATTCACAATCCTTGTACCCTAAAACATGTATTAGAAGGGCGGCGATTTCTATTCTGTCAGGGGTGCGGTCTTTCTATTACAGAGATCCCTCTGGTTTTTTCTAAAAACCCTGTTCTTCTATTAGAGGGGTCTTTTGTTGAAGGGACCCTCCTAATAAAGGCTTTCTTAGTTCTCATATTTCTGTGGTTAGATCCAGGAAGAATTTCGTAAATTGAAACCCCTAGGCTTTCCAACATTTCCAACTGAAAGTTTCCAATTCGTCATTCTCCCGAAAAGTGTCTCAAAATTTACGACATCGGTAGCGGAGAACCAGTGATAAAATTCTGCTTCTCGATTCTCTTTTTCCACCCAAAAAAGCCATAAAAATATTGTTGATATATTTGTATGCAATCACTCAATATACATATTTGGTTTGATTTTCCTTTTTTTGCCGGTCTTTCGGGTGAAATCGGAATTTTCGAAATTTCAAAATTTCAAAAAAGTACTTCTAAAATTCAAAACTCCTCCATTTTTAGACTCTTACTCATAACTTACTCTCAACTTATTTCCCCGCATATTCTGACTCATCATTTCTCCATTTTCTGACCATTCTTGCTCTTCTGATTCATCAATCCTTTCACCCCTATTTCTTCCCACCTTTCCCCCCATATTGTAATCAAAAATGCTCTTACCTCCCATTTTGATTTTTTTTCCGATTTCCTTTTTCATTTTTCCCCTCATAAGACAGTATTATTTGCGAATTATCAACACACTATCAGACTGTTTTTATGTTCTTGTGTGTGCTCACAAGGGTGGGGAAGAAAGAAGGGGTTTTAAGAATTTTTAGGTAAGTATCAGTGTGACGTATTATTTTGATTTTTTTTGTGAGTTGACTCGAAGTGAATTAGAGAGTTTGAACCTAAATCGAAGAAGACAAAGAAGATTGAGACCTGAAGAAATCCACCACTCGGAAGCCTTTACCCTTGACAGCATACCAGATCAAGGGCCTGAACCAAAAAGCCGCGATCTTGTTTTCGACCGCCTTGGTCATGACCAAATTGCCAAAAATTTTGGTTCAGTTTATAGAAATTGCAAAGATCTGGACCGAATTAAAGGTTCTTTGAATTTTCAAATCACCTGGAATATTTGATTTTTCAATAGGACTTTTACAATAGAAAAGTTATCCATTCCCCAAGTTCCAATTTGTAATTTTTCCTGATTTCTACAAAAATTTACATATTTTTGCCCAATGGAAGAGACCAAACACCCCAAAAATAAATAAATACAATGCATTCTTTTTTTCATATTTTTTCATGTGTGTACTTTTTTTCTTCTTCCTGCCATCGTTTTTTCTGTGTATTTCTGTTTGTTTGGTTAGCCTTTTTTCCTTACAATCCAGTCTTCTATATTTTTGCCATTTTCTGTTTTTTGACTCCATGTGACTTTTGAAAATCAGTAAACTAGAAAACAGAATATTCCAGAAATTTAGATGCCTTTAGCTTTAAAGTTTACCCAGACCTAAAATATGTTATCACTAATGATTACGTTATGCACAAGCGTAATACGTGATTTTCCAAACACACAAACTATTGTCCTATTTGTACAAATGGGAGTCTACATCTAAAATTTTGAAAATGAGGGAAAATGAAGAGAATAGAAAAGAGAGAGAGAGAGAGAGAGAGAGAGAGAGAGAGAGAAAAGTATTGCTCAGGGAGGAGAAATTCGAAGAAAACGTGATGATTGTTTGCATTTATGTTCACTTGGGGCGGTAGAACCTGAATCCTCCCAATACCCGTATGTTAGTACGCATTATAATATTACTTGTTGCGTAAAATGTTTGTATGTTTCTGTTATGTTTACCTACCTATTGATTTTCGTAGATTAAGCTTGAAGATGTTTTAGAACAGTTTGTGATTTCAAGTTCCTCAAAAATGGGATTTTCAGTTTTTTTTTCATCACTACACAAGCTCTGCTCTTTGAAAATATATGAATAGCATACTGTGACTAACTCAAAAAAGCAGTTGAATAGCATACTTTCTATGACTCACCGACCTATATTTTTACCACTTTTGTATATTTATACCTTCAACTCCTCCATTTTTTCTCCCCTTCTGTCGGTGAGTTAATTTACAACTTATATTCGTTTAGCTTTTTTAAAGTTCATTTTATACACATTTTCTAAAATTTTCAGTCTGTTAATTTCTCTTATCAACAGCGGTGTAGTGTTATGATTGTTCTAATGAGTGTTATTGTTATTGAATTTTAATTCAAGTTTGAATTCATTTGCTCCCAAAAAATCGTCCTGTTTTTTTTTTAAATTCTTTATAGACTTCCACTTTTGTACAGAATGAACAGTAATCTATCTCACAATCAGTTCAGCTTAACTTTACCCAACATAGCTTCTGAGAAGGTAAACATTTTTATAAAAAGTTCCTTGTCTGAAAAATATCTCAAAAAAGTAAGTCGAACTTCCTTCTATTGTAACTCAATGCCAGGCAAAAAACGTGACACTGAAAGTATACATAGAGACAGGCCAAGACATACAAACAAACAAAACCACCCATCTGACTTTTTTTCGAGTATACTCGGTTTTCCCGATAGTTTTTTTTCATTTTCTCAGCTTTTCATAATATCTGGAGATATTCTTAAAATCGTTTCTCCTAAATATGCATTTGAAGCGCTTGAATTCTCTGGTATCATATCTCCCGGAAAATTTAGTGTCTAAACATTCAAAGGAGACCCCCAACAACATTTGATTGATTTTTGTTCAAGTTGGGCTCTTAGAAGGAATCGAAGTACTCTTGAAAAGCCGATCGACCGGAAATTGGCGGAAAATGGACAAAATGGTCATTGAGAACGGGTTGTTAATTGATAAGGAAATTTACAAAAGTTAATTTTTTGAAACCGTACAGATATTGCCAATACTCTAAAGGTTTAATCCCAGTTTAGTCTAAATTGAACCTTTCCGTCTGTTAACTTTAAAAGTCAATTTTCATGACTAGAGTAAAATGTTGTGAAGCTATCGAGTTTAATGTTCAAAAAAAGCAGAGTGCTCAAGATAGCGTCCACAAAGTTCAATATTTTGAACCTGGTGTGTTGTTCATTTTTCTCATGACTCTTCCTTCCCCATGTTTTGTTCATTCCTGTGCCTTTAAAACTTTCCAATATTGACTCAGTCAATCCTCCTCCTCCTCCAAAATTTTCTGTATTTTTCTCTCTACCGTCTCCTCCTCTTCTTTCTTATTTTCTTTTCTTTTCCTTTTTCCGATTCTTTTCCCGACTTGCTGCTCTCTGTTGCATGACGGAGTAGAGGAATAAGAAATTTCTAATTATTATCATTTTGAAGGAAAAAAGAAGATCGAAGTGACTAATCGAACATGTCGTACAACCACAACCAGTACAACTACCAGGTATGTTTTTTAATGAAAAAAATTTGATGGGACCGAAAATTTTGAATTCCCGCTAAAATTTTATTGAAGATCGAAAATATAAAACCACCCTGTAAAGCGGATTTTAGTGTAAAATCTCAATAATGTTGTTACCCAGGTTGTGATCTTAAAAGTCCGATTTTGGTTTTCTAGGCCGCCTAGGAAACTTTTTGCCGTATTTGATTTTGTATTGAAAAAGTTTTAAGTACCTTACAGTTATAAGTTCTAAAATTGAAAAGTTTTTTTTTCTGGAAAATCGAAATTTTGATTTTTAGATTTTTTTTCGATTCATCTGACAACTTTTAAATCTTCAAACATCATGAACTTTAACTTCTAACCTCTCAAAATATGTGACTCTTATCAATTTTCCGCATCATGTCATTTTTTGAGATTTTTCAACAAAAAAAATGGTTCGATAGGGAAAACTATTGGATGACATAAATAATATCGAATGTTTTACTAAAATTCCTAGAGGTTCTCAAGAAAAATGTGAAAAATGAGTTTTGGCACTTTTCTATCAAACACCGAGTAAAACTAGGCCACCAACTCCAGAACTCCCATACTAGGTAACCCTATCCGATTTCCATTTTCGGAAATTTAGTCCTCCCCCATTCTCTTCTCCCAAAAGTCAAGGTGTCCAAACATTGGACCCTCTCTCTTGCCGGAAAATTCAAACCGAAAATTGATTTTATTCTCAAAAATTTCTAAAAGTTCGGAAAATCTTCTAAATGAACGTTCGACGCCATCCGTCATACACTTTTGATGAACCATTTGCTGGAAACGGGCCACAGGTATAAGACGGTGGTTACTGTAGAAAAATACGAGCCTTTTTTGCGCCAAGAATTTTTTTTTCTAATTTTCAGATCGCTGTGGTCTTTGCTATAGTCATCGGAGGTGTCCTTTTGTTGGCTGGTGTCGTTTATGCCATCTATATCGTTGTTGTCAAAAGTGTAAGTTGATTTTGGCTAATTCGCTCTATGGAAGTTTTGGCTTAAATGTGTAACTTGACTTTTTTCTCGATCCTGAGAGCATCTTTAGAACCCTATTTGAAAAATGCATGGGTCAAACATCCAAAATCAGATTCATAGAAAAAAAAAACCTAACAGAAAAATCTGAAGGTGTCAGTGGCTTGCCAAACTCTGCAACTTTGTGAAATCTTCAAATACAAATTTCTGAAACATTTTTTCATATGCCCCTATTTTCCAATCTATACGATTTTTGTATGCATTTTGTGTTTCCGTTTCCACCTTCTTCTTCTTCTTGCGGGAAAGAAAGATGGTCGGCTCAGAGAAGAAGAATTTCGTATGTGCTTTTGAGAAGACGGAAAGAAAAAGACGAAAGGAATCATCCATATGTACATGTAATATTTGTATTTGCATGAGAACGGAACAGAACTCCCCGAGAGAAAGAGAGTACAGTATGATGTCTAGACGCAGACAGAAACAGAAGCATTTGACAAATAAACCCAAAGGAAGGTCAAGCTCTTTCTGTGTAGACAAAGCGGGAAACTTGAATTGCGACTTTCTGACTAATTTGAGGGGACAAAATTATGGAAAAAAGGAGAGAAAATAGAAAAAAACAGAAGAAATAACCAGCAATAGGGGTTGAACCCGGGAAGTGAACTGGTGACATTACCGAATAGTCATTTTGAAAGATAACCTATTATAGCTTCCAGTCAGAAGACAAAAAATGGGAGGGTCAGAAACGGTTTTTTCGTGATAGAAAATTATTATTACCTTCAATTTATGCCATTTTTCCAGATGAGAGGAGACGACAAACAACGGTTGCATTCTGGTCGAAACTCTGCGCAATGGACGCAAGCACCACAACAGTTCAAGTAAGAATTTCTAACCTGAAACGGTTTGAAAAAGAGACAGGGACTAACTACAGAAATTTCTGAAGCTTTTCCAGTTGAAAATTTCATGGGTTCAGACATAAAATAAAAACGTTTCAGTCAACAACCAGCTTCCGAATTCGCCTACAACCCAGCTCCAACCCAAGGCTTTGAGTAAGTTGACCTACATTTATTGATACTTGTTATAGTTTAAAAAAACATTAGAGATGATGGCTTAAAACTCCGAGCACTTGAAGTTTCTGTACTTCATGTTTGACTATTTCCAGGTACCCAGCCCAAATTCGTACTCCAGTGAATGCCACATCATACACACCAGTTCCATCTGTGACTCCATACAATCCACAACAATACTCGAATGTTCCATTGGCCACGCCCACAACTCAACAATACATTCAAGCTCAAGCCATTCCACAGTATGCTCCAGATGTGATTTACACCCAAGGACCACAAGGATACGTTCAACAGCAACCAATCGAATACAGCGTTCAACGTCAGTCGCCTGGCGCCAACTTTGTGCAGTCATCGGTTTAAGAGAAAAATGTTCTTTTTTCCAAAACAAAAAGTTGAGGAAAAATCCAAAAAGTTTATTCCCACAACATTCGATGTTTAAAAATTTCAGCTCTTTTATCTCCCATTTCAGTACAATAACCTCTCTATCCTTTCCGATGCAAATGCAATCCAATGAAAAAATTCATTAGAGCACATTTGCATCATTTCTTAGGTCTTTTCACCCCGATTTTCTTTCTTATCTCGGCCATAAACCCCCAAATGTTTTACTTTATATTTTCCTATTTTTCTTATCATCACAAAAATTTAAAATGTTCACACCTTTTTGCTATATTACGACCCCCTTTTATTAGCCCCGATTCTATTTGTTTATGCCATGCATCGACAAAAAATGTTCTTTTTTTTTGAAAAGGGACTTTTTGGCAAGCGCGCCCTAGTGCAAGATTTTTCGCTAGAGCACGCTTTCCAAGAAGACTACCCGATTATCCGACATGCAGTAAGAACAAAGATACTTCTACGCATAATTTATTGTACTTTTTTAAAAAAAAAGTTTATCTACAAATTGTTTGTGATATTCTCTGCTCATCCCTTTTTTCGACTCTTTAGTGTTTTTTTTAAATTCAAATTGAAACAAATCTCATGTACTTATGCCTTTTCATGTTTTGAATACAGCATTTTTGAATACAAACTCTAAAGTTAAGAATCTGAAAGAGGCATTTTCAGGCATTTGCGACCTCTCTGGTTTGACTAGAAACAAGATGCTCAACAATTTTCAGCAGAAATACAATTATACACTACTTTTCCAGACCATCAAAGTTAATATTTCAACTGGTAAAAAAAGACTTTACATCTTGCTACACGGTACCACATTGTACCGTAATCCTCTTGGACCATACGATCCACTTTCTCTCCTTCACCTCCGATGTCAAAACTTGATAATGATGTAGAATGTTTCCCAGGAGCTAAGAAAAGAAGCAGGTGGTCGTAAATCAGAACATTGACTCAAAGATGTACCATGTGAAAAAATACTGAACAGTTAAGCAAACTGAACAGCAAAGGAATGGATCTGAAATAGAATTGAGATTCTATAATAAAAACTCAGGAATTCTACAGAATTACTAGGGAATGGTACAACATGGAGTAATGGCACATGACCTACATATATCATTGGATAGCTGAGAACTCGTTATTTACGAATATGTAATTAGAACCTGCGGTAAACAGCTTGGAGAAAATTAGGTCCTACGCTCTGGATTCACAACTTATTTCCTCAATTTCAATAGAAATTTCATATCGCGCAAACACTAAATGAATAAATCCCAGGTCTCTATTAAAACTGAGGAAAATTGTGTCAAATCCAGATCTTTAGAACTTCTGTCGTTTCCCGAAATGTCAAATACTAGGTCATAATCTTGAATGACCGTAACCTCAAAACGCATAGTAATCATAATTTGATTGTAAATCCATCACATTGACCATATTGTATTGTGATCATGTGCAGACACATCGTTACATCCACACTTTTGCCAGGAGCACAATTTCCAGATAGCGATAGAGTGTGTCGCTTGAGGAGGCACACAGAGAAAATACAGGTGGACCATTCAGCTCCGCCCCTTTTGTCCATGTGTATCTTCCTATTTCATTCTTAGGTACCCTCGATTGAGTTCTCTCGACTGTTAGTTTATATTCGATTCCCTATTCTGTATTGTGAGAATGTGCGGTATCTCTGCCAAAACATCTTCCTCTACTTCTACTTCTTCTTCTATTTCTCGGAAGTATCCCCATCTCCCGGGCTTCAAATGGACAAAGGAAGAGGAAGAAGAACTTTGTATCTGGATGCAAATTCAAAGTGAGCAAAAGAGCTATCGGCCACTCACGGACCAAGAGCAATTGGAATTGGACAGCCGTACGGTCTTCGTCGGAAACATCGATGCCAACACTTCGGCCAGTGAGATCAAGAAGCATTTCGATGTTTGTGGACCAGTCAAAGTTAGATTCGTCATCGACCGTAACACTGGATTCCAGAAGAAGTGAGTTTTGTTTTTGATTCTTTAATAATTCAAAAAAATTTCTTGAAACTAATTGACCAAATTTTCAGCCATTGCTTCGTGGAGGTCGAGAATGCCCTTTTCTTCGAGTTCGCTTTCGATTTGGATGGAACCAGTCTCAACCACCGTTACATCACCGTCCGACCAAAGAAGACCCAGAAGGCACACTCGGAAAATCAACCACCAATCCACCACGTAGCAGCAGCAACTGTCTACAACAACAACACCGCTAGCCCATACCGCAAGGATAACCGCCGAGTTTTTCCCAATCGTCAGCCACTGAAACAAGTCACTAGATTCGCCCCATATTGATTAGATTACTGTATGTTTTATCTTTTAATACTTGTTCCATCTTTTCTCATAATAATTCTGTAACTTCAACTGTGCTATAACTTTTCTTTGTGTCATAATTCCTTCCATCTCTTGTCAAATGAAATAAATCCAGTTCTTTTTCTAAAATTTCTTTTTTATTGAATAGGGGAAAAGCCAGAAAGGGATAAAACAGTCAAATACCAGTAGATAAGAATTATGCGATAAATTATTAGGGAACCCTCTGGAAATCATATTCGCTCTGTTTATAACTAACTGTGCAAAAATAGGCAATAAAAAGAGCCAGTAAAAATACAATAGAGAAAACCATAATGGTTAGAAATCGTTGAATTTTTTGGATTTCTGACTGATTGGAGTGTTAAAATGAGCAATTTTGGGTGGAGGAGGAGAACAGGCACCAGACAAGGTATCGTCTGCTTCTTCGGAAAATTCCCGTTTTCTATTGTTATTATTCAAGTTATCGATTTGACGATCTAGCTGCTCCGCCATTTCAAACATTGATTCCCGTAGGTCCTCGTTTCGAAGATTCTGGAATTTAGATTTTAGTATATTCAAACTTCCAGAAAAAAAAAAACTCACTAACCTGAACAGCTTCATTGAACGCTTCTTTATATTTTTTGTAGATCGTCTCAATAGTAAAAGTCTCTTGTAGAACTTTGTCGAAATACAGAAGAATCTCGTTTTTCACGATTTCCATTCGAAATCCGTCTATGGCTTTGTAGGTGTCTTTTCGGAGAATACTGGAAAAGAACATTTATTTTCAATTTCCTTTTTTTAAAATTTCTTCAGCTTTTCCTTACTTTAAAACTTTGTGCAACGTAGTTAGAATCGCCTCGAATCTCGTTCCTTGATATCTTTTCAGCACCACAAATTTCGATTCCTCCTCATCTTCTCCCAACGTCTCCCGATTCCATTTTTTGATTCGCCTCGAAATGCCACGTTGTTGTTCCCAGATCTCCAGAGCTGATGGCTGATCCACGTGGAATGTTGCCCAGTACCGATTCTCATGAACCGAAGCATCATCTGGCATGTAACCGTAGCGTTTGAAAGTGATTTCAAGGCCGTGCAGATCAAATCTGAATAGGATTTCTCTATTTTTTGGTTCAAACAGTTTCTCAGCAGAAAAGCGAGTTAATTGTAGCAAGTAATTTTTAGAATTCCTTTTTAGCTTATAGTCAAATTTTCCAATTTATCCCCTCATTGCTCATCACTAATTACCCAATTTCCTTGAAAAAGTCTCGAATGGCCACTGCCACGCGTTGCTCAGTGGCTCGTCCTGTCAGCTCGTCACCCGGAATTCTCAAATTTGCAACCATAAATTTTCGTTCGGGTAGTTTTGCCATCTGTTTTTGTAAAGATAGGTTTTCAGTCGAGAAGAGATAAGACAGAGATTCCATAAAATATTGATCCAGAGTATTCAGGCACTGGTTTCTTCTTTGTTGAAGTTTCAGATTTTCTTTGTTTTCTACAAATTTGTTCATGTAAAAAAAAGAAAAGGAGATATACAATTGTTAGTGAAGAAAAATGAATAAAATAGGGGCGGAGTCTAGGATTGAAGATTTTCAGAAAAACAATTCTTGAAAAACTCAATATTGTGAAATCTATCCTTTTCTAAAAACATAGGACCAAAGAGTACAAAATTAGGGCATACATATCTCAAGTATACATAATAAGGCAATTGGCTAGGGGTGACCTAGTTTTCCAAACTACTAGGCCACCAAAAAGCAGTTGTTTAGAAAGAGAGAAATTTTTGGGACCGTAATATTTTTTTGTTGATTTTTCACATGTTTTCAGAGAGGTTGATGAGGGAAAAAGGCAATTGTAAAAGTGATTAAACGAAATTTTAAAAAAGTGAGTGAAATTCTAGAAAAAATAGAACCAGCCAGTGGTCAAAAAAAGGGGAAAGGGAAATTGAAAAAATAGAAAAAGGGAAAACTTTTTACAAAAATTACATATTGAAATTTAGAAAAAAAACATCAATTTTCATACAAATCGTCCATATCAAACGTTCCAAAATCGTCCGGTGGACTGGCAGTTTTTGAAGAAGACGTCGTCGCCGGTCTAGAAGGCGTTGCTGGCATTGGAGCAGAAGTTGGTGGAGCCTTCTTCTTTTTCGTGGACTTTCCATTTGATGTGCCATTTGTGGATCCATTTCTGGCGAATGGTGCAGATGATTCTGTGTCGAAGAACTCATCGTCGTCATTTCGTGGAGATTTCTTCTTCATGAGAGCTTCTTCTTCTCCAGACAAATCGCGCATCGCGTCGGCGAGAAGGCCAGTGAACTGAAAATTTTGAATTTGAGTTTTTAGGACTGGTTGAAAAGTTACTGCTTAAAATTAGAATATATACATTAGCGATCTAGAATTCCATAAATTAGTTTTCCTAGGCCACTTTGGAACTTTTATGAAATCACAATGACTTACATCTCCATTAACGGAAACATTGTATCCTCCGATTGTCTGATCGTCTCCCGGATTTAAACTGTACGAGTTAGACTGATAGCTTCCACATTCGATCCGCGTGGCGTCGGCGGGGATGGTTTTTTTGGCTGTAAACAGGGGAAGTTTGAAAGGGCGAACTAGTAACCGAGGTTTCTCTTAAACTCGGTCAAAGAGGTCCATAACTCACTAATATTCATAGCTTCGGATCCAACCATAACTGGAATCGATTTGAAGCTAGCATTGGATCCCTTATTTCCAGGAGACATCAAACTTGGCTGATCGTCTTCTTGATACACATACAACGTGAATTGGGGTCCCTGGCAAAGCCAACGCGGCGGATGACTGTAGGTTCTTGTCTCAACATGTGGTGTCCACATTTCTTCTCCTTCTCTACGACTCTCTTCAGTCTCCACAGTTGCGAACGCCATGATTGGAGAGTTTGGAGGCATTGGAGCATGCATATCTGTGTTGTTCTTGGTCCTTTGTAGTTGCCATCCTCCTACTGGAGTGATTGTGATTTGGGGCGGAGCTTCATGGTTATTAGTTGTGACTTCTCCTTCTTTTCGGACGGGTTTTATGTCCTGCTGAATGACCATAACTCCGTTAGAAGGGTCAACCTTTGCGATGATAATTGACATGGAGGTCAAGAGTTTAGTGGTCTTAGCCGTCTTGGTGCTGGTGGTACTATTAGAACTTCTCATTCTGAACACGACTGACATTCTATTAACCTCCAATCGTTTCCTTGCAGTCAAAGCAAGCGAAGTGGCTGCCGTATTTCCGAGGTAAGAAAAACTAGCAAGATCAGTTGCCCACGCTTGTAGATCCTCCTTCGTATACTTCGAATCCTTGATCTTCTCGGTAGCAGTGAGAAGAAGAGGAGGTGGGAAAGGACCAACTCTCGTATTTCCATTGGTTTTGGCAAGAACTGGAGAATTCACAGCGATTGGATGATCCTTGGTGTAGTTGCAAGAATCAGTCATGGCTCTGTGGCGGCTGGGTCCGATGAGAGCGACTACATCAGCAGCGTCAGTTAGACCAGCAGATCTATGGAATCTCGATTCCTTGTTCACGAAAGTGTCGCCATGGGTTCTTTGATTTGGCTTTCCTCCGAATGGACAAATTGCGAATAAATGGGTTGTTCCATGATTCGATGTGATACCCAACCAACGACAGTCTTCTGAGAAAGCAGTGGAGATTACTTTGGCAGTTGTATTTCCACGATTCAGTTTGTATAGATGTTGTACACTGGCCAAAGAAGACGTGGTTGGGTGCGGCATCAGAAGGAAGATATTGAAGACGTTGGCATTTGCATCAGCCGAAAGAACCAATCGTTGATCAGGACTGAATGAGATATAGGAAATTGGATCCACGTGAGCCACATAGTGACACATAACACCATCTGAAGAGTCGTCTTCTGGTTTATGAGCCAAATTTAGAACTGTGATGATTCCCTGTGGTTGATTTGTCTTTGTCGTGCTTCCAGATCCACCACCGGTCATTGAGTCACTGATTGTTTTGACACCCTTCGTGAAGAACTGAAAACAATGGTTCAGAATAATTAGGACGGTGATTAATAGTGATTAACTCACAGACACAGCACTGTAGAGTTGATCCGTGTACTTTTCGGTAGTCGCTGGCTCCACTTCGGCGGCAAGTCCTCCGCTGCTCTGAATACTGGAGTCTAGCGTCTTATCCGCATAAGCCAACAACTGGCACGACAACGCTAACGATGGTGGATTATGGTCGCATGGTGGAGCTGTCACAATTTTTCGAACTGGCTTGAAATCAATGATACTGTAGACGACGGCATTGTTGCACAGAGAAACCACAAGGAATTGATCGGAAGCGTTCACAGCAACTACCGGTTCCTCGAATTTGATTTTATGAACTTCTTTTCCAGTGAGCAGTGAGATTATTGTGACTGAGCAATACTGACGATCGGGGTGGTGAGAGGAAGCGTCAACGACAGCGATGAGGGGTCGGGCATCTGCGAAAGGATCAGTTTTCCCGCGAAGTTTGATGTTGTTGGGAAGGATTTTGAGAGCGCGGACAGGCCCTTGACGTTCAGAGAGGACTTCTTCGAAATCACCAGACGGCTAAAAATAGCAATATGATATATTTTTCAAACCGATTATTGTCACAACTAAATTCAAACTCACACTCATTGTCCAAATCTGGTATCCTCTACACAATCCAATCACCAAAACCTCCAACCGTTGATTTGGTTCTCCTGCCTTCTCAACAGTTGACAATTGAACCCATTCAGCCTTCTCTGCGGTAATCTGTGTACTTTGTGATTGTGTCTTTGAAGAAATCCCATAAGCCACTAGATCAATCACTTGATTCGCAAATGTCTGTTGTTCTACAGCCGACTGTTTCACCACTTGTCCCTTCGCATAATTCACCGGAGCTCCACGTGGCTTCGAAATAATCGTATTCATCGATGGAATCGGTGGTGGTTGTTGCCTCTGTTGTGCCGAATTCTGATGAGTTTTCCGTGGTGGTGCTGCTGGTTTCTCATCGTCTAGACTCATATCCACCAACATATCGTCAACAGATGCTCGGACAGTCCGTTTTGATGTTGATGTGGATGATGGTGGAGATGGTGGTGGTGATGCTGGTCTCTTGGTGGAGTTCAGTGTACGAACTACCTCCTCTTCGTCCTCTTCCGGCGAATCCTTCACGAGCTCAATAATGAAAATTAGAGGGGAGTACAATATTAATCAAATCTGATTCTAACCAAACTAATTAGTTTGAAAAGTACCGTTATATAATCCAGATAGCTTGAAAAAACTGTTAAGGACTCGAAAAACAACTTCCAACAAGGGAAAAGTGTTTGGCATGTGATTCTTTTTAATAGACAGTCACTAGCTATAGGAGAGAAATTGACATGTGATGAAATACACCGACAAGCTATTATGGATTCAGAATTGAATTTAGAAAAAAACGCTTTTCAGCTCTTTCAGCTCAATTTCAGGTTTTCTGTTTTTTTAGCAATTTTTGAACACAAACTCACCGGTCTACTACTCAAACTACTTCTATCGTCGGACGAGCTGAAGTCCAACAGATCCCCGCTAATTTTTTCGTCTTTCTCGGCGGTCTGTGCCACCGTTTCTTTTACTTCTTCCTTCGTTTTCTCTTCTACTTCTTCCTCAACTACTGGAACAACTTCTTCTGATTTCTCTACTTGTTCTTCTTCTGGAACTTCTGATAGATCCTTCTTATCCTCTAATTGCTCTTCTGGAACTTCTTCTTCTTCTACTTTTGTCACGGGATCGTCTTTTTCAGACTCTTCTGATTCTCTTTCTTCCTTTTCTTGAGGTTTCGGTTCCTCCTGTAAAACCGAGAAATGAGTTGAAATCAAGACCACACAAAGCAGAATTAGTAAAACTTTGGGTTCTATCGAATGTTAACCTATTTAAAATGGGGTTTAAAATTTTTTAAAATCCGTTAGAGAAGGTCAAAGCATCTTCAACATACAAAAAGGTATGTTGGTCACCTGATGAAGGGGAAAACGAGGGAAAAGAGAAAGATAGTGAGAGAAAGAGAGAGAGAGGTCGAGAAAGTGTGTGCCAATCAGAGAGACATGAGAGAAACATGTGAAAGAGAAAAACACGTAATTTTCAGTTGAAATCGAAATTTCGTCTATTGTCTGAGACTTTTTGGTTGTAAGAACGATGGTGAGAGAGCGTAACAAATCAAGAGACACAGACATGCAATGGTGTCAACTCGTTTGGAGGGGCTTCGTAGTTCCTAGGAGATTGATTTTTTTTCTTGGTAAAATCAAGACAAAAAATAGTAATGACGTTGATTTTTCTGTTTGTTGACCCAAATTGGTCAAAGAGCATCAGAGGGTCAACACATCGATTTCTATTCGGCCGTATGGTCGTGTAGGAGGGGGAGGGGGCCACACGAGGAGAGGAGAACAACACCATGTGCCTGTTCTGTTCGGAAGAGCACATTTACATTTTTTTTGAATTACTTTTCTTATTGTTAAAGAATATGAGTTGAACGTTGTTGAAAAGACTTGTTTTATGAATGGCAGTATTGTCTTGTGACTTCAGCTAGACTCCGCCCACTTTTGATTTTATCGGGAGACCTGCGGATTTTCTTGATATGAGAATAAACTGTTAAAATAGTAATAGTTGCCAAGTGAAACTAGTGATTTAGACTATGAAATTCGAAAAGTAAGAAAACTTTAGAAAACCAATATTATGATATGAGAATTGCCTGTTGGTCTTTTTGAAAATTTTTCTTTAACCCATAAAAAACTCAGATTGGAAAGCTGAAAAAAACTAAATTTCAAAAGAAAATATGGTTGATTTTAAAGAAATTTTGAATGTTAATAAGCTAGAAAAATGAGGTGCATTTTTCGAACATTTCATAATTTTGCGTCATTGATTTTTGTGTTCCTTTCCTCTCCTATTTTCCCTCGTTCCTCTAGTCGGCTGAATAGACTCTACTCCTCCTCCAAACGAGTTGACACTAATAATAAATATTTTTGTTGTTGACTCTGATATCTCAATTTTTAATTCAAAAAACACCACAAAAAGAAACACTAAACACTATACCGGTGGTGGTTGCCGAACGCTCAGATCCTCTTCAGCATCTTCTCCATCCGGTCGAACGTCTTCTGGTGGTCCAGCAGCCGCTGCGTTGGTTCTCGACGCAATCACCTGATTTTGATGTTGTCGTTGACGTTGCTTCTTCTTCTTCGACGATCCTCCACCTCCATGGCTTGGATTGTTGGGAAGTGGTGGCATTTTTGGGGAACCTAATAGGGGAAAATGATGGAAAAGTTGGAAGAAGAATTAAGAAAAGTGGCAGGAAAGATGATAGAAAAACCAAAAAAAACGCCTCGAAGGATCATCGATCTCTTCTCCTCCTACATCCTAGGGGCAGCGCCTTCTTCTCACGTGTGTTGTCTGTCTGCACTCTCTCCATTTCGCACACTCTCACGCATTGCGCCAAGTCACGAGGGAGCGGAGACGCAGAGAAGTATCTTCTTCTTCAGAGTGAGCAGAAGCTTCTTTTTCTTCTTCATTTTTCCCTCGATTTTTTTTTTATTTTTCCTCGTCAAGTCTCCGAGAAGGCTCTGAGGAGCAAAAATTTGTCAAAAATCAATAGGGAAAATTGTGGTTCTAATTTTTTTCAATTGTTTACACATTTTTTAAAAAGAAGAAGAATCGTCGGCCAGAAAAAAAACACAACAATTCGCACATGATTTGATCATCTTTCTCCCTTTTTCACTTTCCATTTGTCGGCGCGAACGCGATTCTATACACACCGCGCATCCCTGTCTTTCTTCTTATTCCTCTTTCTCCTTATCGGTTTCGCTTTCTGTGGTTTTTTTCTATCTAATTGGTTAATTATCGCAACATGGGGACAAACCAAAAGTTTGAACAGTAAATAAGAAAGGTGGTTCATTGAGCGAGTAAAATTGACTTTTTGCATATTTCCGCACATTTCGGACAGTTCAAAAAATCAGCTTTGTCCAAAAAAAAAACCAATGATTCCAAAAATCGAACCTCGAGCTAAAGTGATTTTCTCACGGTTCTTTGGCGAATTTAGACTGAAAATCAAGCTTTCAATAGACCTATTGTCATCGTTGTTGTAAAAAAAGGGGACATTTTCAGCCAAGTTGAAAAAGAAAACAGACTATCTGATCTATTATCGCCACGTTTTGGAAACTTATCAGTCAACCATTTTAGGCAGATAAGAAAATTCTTCGTAGCTGTTAAAGCGTTTTTCTCATTCTTCAATGAATTTCATGGCAAATCGGAATTCCGGGTTTTTCCGAAGCTCTGCATTTTAATTTTTTTTCCCAAATTCTGCATTTTTGGACCCGAAAACTTTATTATTGATCTTAGAATGATCCGGAATTCACGGCTAGGAACCATTGTCTTAACTATATCTTCGCTGCTCGCTGCTCGCCTCTCCCACACACTTCTTCTTTCCCAAAACGCGTAAAAAATTGGCTTGGAAACGGAAAAAAAACGTTTGATTCCGAAACTAATTATCCGACTCAGAGATTATCAATTTTCCCCCGCAAATTCAACCCAATTTTGACTTTCCGCCGAAAAAATTGGTCAAATCCCGCCTTTGGCGACGCAAGTTCGCTCCACGGGCCACCGTAGTCGGCGTGTGGTCGCGTTTTCGCGGCGAGACCAGCCCGCTCGCTCAGTCGTTTCGACCCTATTGCCTCCAAATATCTTTCGATTTTTGACATGTTTGCTGCTGTTTTTATCAATTTTCGAAGTAATCATGCGATCAAATGACGTAATTTTTCAAGTTTTTCGGTCGAATTTTTGGAGTTTACACCCGGAAAATTGTTTTATCCTCTCTAAATATCCAATAATTCCTCCCGAAAATAAACATTTGAAGTTCAGATCTTATTGGGTTGTTCGAGTGATTTCTCGCAACAAATGGAAGGAGAAAAGCTGAATCTGGACAACATCATTTCCAGATTATTGGAAGGTTTGGGAAAATTTTGCTTTTTATCCATTTTCACCTCGTTCTTTTCAGTTAGAGGATCCAAACCAGGGAAAAATGTGCAACTCACGGAGAGCGAAATTAAAGGATTGTGTCAGAAGTCGCGGGAAATTTTCCTGAGCCAGCCTATTCTGCTCGAGTTGGAAGCTCCGTTGAAGATTTGCGGTTCGTTTATTTTTAGACCTTTACCAAAGATGGTGACTCATCAGTCTTAGAAGACACTTCCTTACACAGGAAATTGATATTTCTCAGTTTCTTGTTCTTGTAAATTTCATAATTAAAAAATTCCAGGTGATGTGCACGGACAGTACTACGATCTGTTGAGATTGTTCGAATACGGAGGCTTCCCACCAGAGTCGAACTACCTCTTTCTCGGAGATTATGTTGATAGAGGAAAGCAGTCTTTGGAGACTATCTGCCTTCTGTTGGCCTACAAAATCAAGTATCCAGAAAACTTCTTCCTGTTGAGAGGAAATCACGAGTGTGCGTCGATCAACAGAATTTACGGCTTCTATGACGAATGTACGGGACTTACAGCCTTTAATCCTAACAGCTAATCTTTGTAATTTTTTTAGGCAAACGACGATACAACATCAAATTGTGGAAGACGTTCACTGACTGCTTCAACTGCCTTCCTGTTGCCGCCATAATCGACGAGAAGATCTTCTGCTGCCACGGAGGTCTCTCACCAGATCTTCAGTCCATGGAGCAGATCCGCCGTATTATGCGGCCGACGGACGTGCCAGATCAAGGATTGTTGTGTGATCTTCTGTGGTCGGATCCGGACAAGGTTTGTGGTTTATGCGTTGTTTACACGATGGTGTGGTAACCGTATTTTTTGCAAATTTCGAACAAATATTGACACTTTTTTGTGCTCTTTACAGGATGTCACCGGATGGGGAGAGAACGATCGAGGAGTTTCGTTCACCTTCGGACCAGAAGTTGTGGCCAAGTTTTTGCACAAGCACGACTTGGACTTAATTTGCAGAGCACATCAGGTAAGGAAAATAATTACTGTAGCAAGAGAAAGTAATCGCTAGGAGGGTTCAACTAAAATGTTGAGGTAGCCAGAATTATTTGTAAAGTTTGGCTTCCAAAACGTTAGTTTGGGTACATGGAGAGTGTTGAACATAATCCGCAAGACGAAATTTCATTAATTTTCTTTTTTTCAGGTCGTAGAAGATGGCTACGAGTTCTTCGCCAAACGACAACTCGTCACACTTTTCAGTGCTCCAAACTATTGCGGAGAATTCGATAACGCCGGATCGATGATGACTGTCGACGAGACGCTAATGTGCTCATTCCAGGTGAGAAAGTTATCTGAAATTGGGAAATGTTTGACGTAAAAAATTCACCGGTGATGCAATGGTTAAGTCAGACGAGTCTAAATTGGCGATTGATTCGAGTTCTTCGAAGACATCGCCGCTTAAAGCGGGGTGATAATGAGGCATTTGTCTGAGGTGATATTAGAAACATTTCTAGGACTTTTTCGCTCTTTCGAAAAAGTACAGATGAACATTATTGATTTATTTTTCAGATTCTGAAACCAGCCGACAAGAAGAAGTACCCATATGGAGCAGGAGGTGTCGGCTCAAACCGCCCAGTCACACCACCACGGAACGCGCCTGCCGCGCAACCAAAGAAAGGCGCCAAGAAGTGATATAATAATACTATATCTTTTGTGTCGATTTTCTCTATTATTTTCTATCCATCTGTAAATACTTCTCTAACACCGTTCCATTTTGTTCCCACACCTTGATCGCCCCATTCGCTTCTCGGTCATCTCCTCCCGTTTCAGCTTTGATCGAAGAATCTTGTAGTTGTCTGTGTGTGTACATTCTCCCATCATTTTCAAAAGAGAATTCTTTCCATTCTTTTCCTAACAAAATTTCGAAATGATCTGACGCCGGCTGACATACGTGCGAGAAGATGCCCGCCGTCGCGAGGCGAATCTCCCCCACACTCCCCAATTCTCAAATTCAAGCTTTCGTTGTCACCGTCCCACCCCTCCTACCCCATTATCTCTGCGGACCATTCTGTTTTTTTTTACTTTTTAAACAATAAAATTCCCCGTCCTACTTTAGAGTTAGTTGATTACTCCGGATCCCCTCTCTCCCCAATTGCTGGCTCAATTTTTCAATCCATCCCATTTTAAAGTTCGTCTCTCTTGTTTCTTTTTTTGTCTTAATTTTCGTTCTATCCCTAAAAATAATTTAAGCGGCCATCTCTCTAATTATATATATTTTTAATTAAGACACAAATTTTTATGATAATTTTCTCTCCCGTCCCCATCCATTCTAAAATTCCCTTCTCGTTCCTAATTTTGTAATGTAAAAGTCGTATTGTCGAATGTTCGAACAAGAAACAAAAAGTGAAAAATAAGAATAAAATAGAACACTGGTCCTTCTTTTGCTCTGCATCTCCTCTCTTCTCGTTTTCTCTAACTCTCCTCTCTTCCCGAATAAATGAGTGTAGTTGTATCTCCTAGGAGAGCGCGCAGAGAACCCCTTCCTACACAACAACAGCTCCTTTATCGATTTTTGCTCCTGCCTCGTTAAAATTCCCTAGAGACTTCTTCCCCTTCCTTCTTACTCACAATGCTCCGCCCCGGCTCATCGGTCAGCTATAATAGGTAATAGAGAAACAGAGTGCGAAAACTTTGAAATCTTGCTTTCCCACTTTTTTAGCGCGATGCATCAAGTAACGATAGACGCTCATCCAACGGAACAGGCAATTGTGGTGCGCTTTGATCAGTCGTCGGGTAAGCAACGGGTTAATAAACTTCGAGAAAAATAGTGAAACTGGCGGGAGAGCTCCAGTTTTTGAATATAGAAGTCGTTGTTTAGAATGTATCGAGTCGAAAATCTTATTCGCCTTCTTTCTCCAGAGCTGAAATCTATAAAGAGAACTCCAGATCTGAATTACGAGAAATAGCCAACACCTGTTCCAGGTTCACCATCAAACACACTCAAAAAGCGTGCATCATCTGCCAACGTGGAATCACTAGGTCATCAGAAAGTGTAAGTGCGCTCTATTGGTGATTAGACGTACAAAAATGTTCAATAGAGCAAACTTGCTTCAGTCCTAAAAGTCTTCTGGTAAAATCTATAAAAATTTACAAAAGAAAAAACACCCGAGGAATCAATCGAAAACTTTAAGAATTCAAATTAATTCAATTAAAAACTATGAAGAACGCACTCCACAGCGAACCCATTGTTTTTTTCCTCCAGAATAAACTTGAAAGAGTTGTCTCCCGATGTGGACATTCGTGCTCTATCGAACGTTATCCTTCAAAAATGCCTATTCATTCCTGCCACGTCACGAAGTCAACTGGAGCAGGTTTTATATTTCCTCCAAAAAAGAGGCACCCCGAGAATGAGTTCTTCGAGATCCCGAAGTTCATCAGCTGTCTCTTTTGACCGAAGATCAAGTCAGGCTGCAGTTTTGAATGTGGATTTGGATAAAGTCGATGTGAGTTTTTTTAATTGGAGATTTGAAGATTTTATTTGTAAAATGTGATTTCACCCTAACCACCTCACAAAATGACCCCAACTAACTTTCAACTTTGAGCCAGACTATCGCGGTTCCTGTGAAAGATACCAAAAAGTGATCAACTTACAAAATATTTCTGAACATATGGTAAACATTTTGTTAGTTGACCATTTTTTGATATCTCTAACAGGAATCGAGATATATAGAGTTGTGTGAGGTAGCCGCTCAAGCTTCTGGCCTTCAAGGGTACCGGAGGCTGAGCGGCGGGCCACCGGCGTCTCCAGATCTCTATCCACTTTGAGCAAATTTATCTCGGTTCTTCTGAACGATATCAAAAGGTAATCAGTTGATAAAATGTTTCATATCATTATAAACATTTTGTCAGTTGACCACTTTTCGATATCCTTCACAGTAGATGGGATTTATGGGCTCAAAGTTGACTAGTCCTTACGGTATCTGTAATGTTGGCGGAGCTTGTGCTTGTGCTTGTGCTAGATATCATAAAACTAGTTCTAGTAAACCTTGAGAAATTAAATTGACCGAAACATTTATATTACCTAAAAACTATTTTCAGGAATACATTGAATGTTTCTATGGAGAGACATCAGCGGAGAAAAACAAAGGAGCCATGGCACTTCACGAGCTCTCAAAAACACCCCAGAATCTGACTCCACTCGTGAATAACGGTATGCCTGTGCGTCAAAAATGTCCTAATGTTCCTTTTTCAGAGACTCTCATGATGGCATTGGCTCGAGTTTTCAGAGAGGATTGGAAGAAACATTTTGATGTTGCCACAAATATTATGAATCTATTTGTGAATATGTCAAAGTTTTCTATTTTTCATGGAATATTGCTTCATCATAAGGTACCGTAACCCGCTGAAATTACATTAATTTCATTAAAGGGGCAATGACTGAAACTCCTAGAAATTCGATTGTTCCAGATCGGTTCCCTATGTGTCAATGCAATTGAGCACGAGACGAAACGATATGATTTATGGATAACAGAAATGAAAAAAGCAGATCAGGAGACGCAGAGAAAACTTAAAAATGCTATAAGAAAACAAGCTATTTTGCTGGCAGGTTTGTGGCCGTGGTCGAACATTTTCTAGGCCAACAATTTAAATATTTTCAGCCTGTATCACAATGCTCACCAACTTGGCAACCGATATCAGTGTGGAGTTGAAAATGGTCAGACGAAATCTAGTGGTTCTGCTTGTCAAGTTAGTGGACTAGATTCCTAGGTCACCTCCGATTAATTTTCTGATTTCTAGATGTCTTCAAATGTCATCAGACTCTCCGAACCCATTAACCACTTCTACTGTCAAATTCCTGCTGAAATTGAGCATTTTTGAAGAGAACAAAATAGTAATGGAACAAAATGGAACGATTGAAAAATTGCTGAAATTATTCCCAATTCATGATCTGGAACTTCGAAAAGCCACCATCCAACTACTCTTCAATTTCTCTTTCGACCCAAAAAATGTGCCAAAAATGGTTAACGGAGGATTGGTACCACATATGTCATCACTGATTGAAAGTGATAATAAGGCATTGAATATGTTGTATTTGTTGAGCTGTAATGATGATGCCAAAGCGATGTTGGCTTATACGGATGCGATACAGTCGGTGAGCATGGTGGCCTAGAAAAACTTATTACCAAAAAAAAGCATTATTCAAATTTCGGATTACTGTAACATATTTCAGTTGATGCGTGATGTGCTCAGTGGAAGAGGAAGTGAAGTGACGAAAGCAGTCCTTTTGAATATCTGTCTAGAGAAACGGAATGCTCAATTGGTATGTGGTGCTGGTGGACAAGGACTAGATCTTTTGATGGAAATGTCAATGGAATCGAGAGATTTGATGCTCATCAAAGTGATAAGAGCCATTTCTAGTCATGATGGACCGACGCAGAATATGTTTTTGGTAAGTCAATGTTTTTTCTGCTTACTGTAATCAGATGATTTTTAGAAATGGATTGATAAACTTTTGGATGTTGCGAAAAGCGAGGGAGCCGATAATTCTGAATCAAAATCGTCATTTGGTTTGGAGTGCATGGGAGCTGTGGCCGAGATTAAAGTTGCGCCATGGGCAAAGTATGTTGAACGTTTTTTTGGGATTTCTTTAGGATTTCCAGTTTTTTAGATGATTTCTGTGGTTTCTAGGTCTTATTAAAATTTATTGCTTTTCAGTTTTTTTTTTCAAGAATCGAAGGATTTTGAAAAATCTCTGTATGCAGATCTTGTTCTAGACTTTTTAGGGTTTAAGGGCTTTTTTTGGACTTTACAATTTTTTGAAAAATGAATCTTTCTAAACTATTCAAGAATTGATGGTTTCTAGGTTCATTGAAAATATCATATTTCAGAATAATCCAATCTCATTCGTTGGTTCCTTGGATGAAAGATCAGTTACAAGAAGGAATCGATGAATCACAAGAAGTCACAGTACTTCGAGAAATTAAACCGTTGCAATTACAAATTGTAATCACTTGTGGAACGATGGCAAGACAACTCGATGCTGCAAGACTTTTGGTTCCACTCATTGACACTTTTGTGCATTTGC
Organism: Caenorhabditis nigoni; assembly: GCA_027920645.1. NCBI lineage: Eukaryota > Metazoa > Nematoda > Chromadorea > Rhabditida > Rhabditidae > Caenorhabditis > Caenorhabditis nigoni. Next base: position 16,668,227 of record CP115866.1, read on the forward strand.
TTCAATGTAAGAGAACAACCTATATGAATTTTCTTTGATTCATTTAAAACTGAAGAATTTGAACTTTCCTCGTCAAAAGCTTCAAAATAAGTATAAACATGACCTAGTTTTCATTTGTTTGGGATTACTGTAGTTTTCGAGGTGAGACCCCCACGTAACCAAATTAGGTCATATTTATACTCATTTATTAGCTTTTCACACGGAGAATTGAGATTTCAAGTTTTCAGTTAGTTTGAAAGCGAAAAAAGAAAATTACAGTACCCCGAAAAAATTTTCAGCTTGCCAAATTGATGATGAGTTTGTCGTTCAGCTACTCTACGTATTCTTGCAACTATTGAAACACAAAGTGAGTAACTATAAACCATGAACTGCAAATTTCAAACTACAAAAGTTTCCAGGACCTTTCGGCTCGTCTGATGACCCAAGATTCAGAACTCGGAGCCCATATGATTGATTTGATGCATGATGCCAACGCAGCAGTCCGTGAAGTGTGCGACAACGCTCTATTGATAATGGGAGAGCACTCAGAAGACTGGGCAAAACGAATCGCTGGGGAAAGGTTTAAATGGCACAATGCGCAGTGGCTGGAAATGGTTGAGGTGAATTGAAATAGGTTTCCGAGTCTTTTTTGGAATCGGCATGTTATTATCTTAAAAATGAGGACAATCATACATTTTAAATACACTTTTGTTCTCATATCAAAAACTACAGTAATCTCAATGTCAAGAGAAGCAGGATATGTTTACACTCATTTTAAAGCTTTTTAGTTTAAAATTTTTGACATTACTCGAATAGAAAAAAATGTGCAAATTTTAGACCCAGAACATTTTCAGCGAGACGATCACGAGTTCAACAACTATGACAACGAAGATTTCGGAGCAGATTTCAATTTCGATAACTTTGATGATGACTTCGACATGAACGAGAAGTTGTTTTAATTACGAGTCAAATAAAACTAAAAAATAGTGAAGCCAAAATTAAGTTTTACTAGGGCTACTATTATTGGGTGAAAAGTTCTGGGTATTCTCAGGAAGTGTTTCTAAAAAACAATAGAAAAACATGAATTTATTCATAGAACACAATAAATCAAGTTCAGATCGGCTCGGCAGTTCCCATCTTTGGTGGCAATGCCTAAAAGAGTTACATTTCAAATTATCAACGTTCAATAGGACACACTTACTTTTTTACTCTTGCTTTTACTATTATTTTCTCTACTGGGTGTTCTTTTATCTGCAGTACCTCCTCCACCACCACCAGAAATTTGTTCTCTACTCGGTAGTTCTCTACTTTTCTTCTCGTCAAATGCTCCCATTTCATCCCAATCTTTTTTACTACGTCTTCCACCTCCAGACGATCCTCCAGATGATGGTGTCACTGGTTCTCGACTCTTCTTTGCAACTACCAATTGCTCAACAGATGCAGTTTTCCGTGTTCCTTCGTTCGCAGTTTTTAGAGACTGTTTCGGAGTGAGAAGGATTTCACGGGATAGTTGTTTTTGGAATGGATTGTTGGTTGGTGTACGAGCAGCGGATGGGATAACCGGTTTTCTCTGAAAATTTATTTTTGGTAACCCAGAAATGGAATTCCAGCTTTCTAGATATTTTTGTGTAATCGTTTAAAAACTGATATAGAAATTAGTGTTTTCGAATTTTGCACAATTGTTTTTACCTTATCACTTTCACTGTTCTTTGGCGGTTTCTCCTCCAAACTGCCCTCGTCTAACGACACCAATGTCATTGTTTTCGACTTTCGAGCGTCCTCGTCTAAACATTTTAATTAGGCCACTCCCACTTTTTGGCTTCCCCTACCTCCCATCACATCATACACCTTTTCGATATCAGACGGTGGAAATGTGACATCTTCTGGATATCGATTGTCCCGAGTGCCTGGTTTGACGTCTTCTGAAAAAAAAGGTGTCATTAAAATTTTGTATTTTCATGTTTTTAGGATATTTTTTCTAGAACTTTTTCGGTCAGACTTACGCTTTTGTCCTTTGATTCCGTAATTGGCGTTGACTGTCCCAATGTGGTGAGGATGACAAATCTGTTTGCACACTCCAATGGGAAGAAGAATTTGGCAAGCCTAAAAACTAGATTGTCTGGGAAGGCTAAAAAAGTAGACTTAGAAAAATAAACACGACAAACTACAAACTACAAACTTCATCAATTAAATCAATAATTGCATTTTCGACATCCTGAATTGTTGCCCAAAGCTGATAGGCGTTGAATAAGGTCCACAGAGTTGATAAGAGTGCCAGAAAACACGTGGCAGTTGCTCCAATCCATAAATAACGAGCCAGCATGTGATGGAGGAAAAAACTGCATCCCTCTTTAAAAGGTCCATGACTGGTGCTCTGAATTATTATTTTACTTCATCGTCCCTTTCCCAGTGTGTTTTGTTTTGTGTTCAACCTTGCATTTTAACCCTATCCACGCAAAGAGCTTCAAAATAAGCATGATCTACTTTGGTCGAATTTGGGTGTCACAGCGAATTTCGCGGGTTACTGTAGTTTTTTTTTTGAAATGTAACCGAACCTAGACTTTGTTACACTAATTTTGAATTTCTCAACGCGGGGATTTAAGATGAACGAATTTTAAGCAGGCCAGAGAAAAATGTAGTAACATGCCTCCAGAAACAGTGCAGCATTTGAAGAATTCGCCATTTGTCGCCAGAAATTTTGTGATCAATTAATTAACAAAAGTTGATTTGTGGTAATGCTTAAAGAGAACTTACTATCGAAAACGAAACAGCATACACGTTTCGAGCAAATTATTTAGGTGAGTTTTTCTAGCCAAATGTTAAATAGAGCCCTAACAGAACGGGGTTGCACTCAATTTTTTAAAGTTCGGATCCGTACTCTGAAACTGAAACAGAACATTTCAGTAGGTCTATTCTGATCAGTTTAACATTTTTTGGGATATTTGAAAAAAATCCCCCTTAGCTTTTTTGCCAAAATCTGGAAAAACATTTGTTTTTCATATTCTTATTCTAAAATGTTTTCTGTCCAATTTCATACCATTCAGCAGGTTTTTCATGTACGAAACTAAAAATTAACAAAAAACTTTTTGGTCGAAAAAAAAAAGCTAAGTCTAACATAAGGCATTTTTTTCGAAATCCAAAAAAAAAAGAATTTTGATTTTTTGCTATATAAACGTTCTACATTCAATTTAAAGGTTTTTCCAAAAATTTCAGGCCCAAATCTCTTATTTGAACAAAGTTATTGAGGATTTTTCTTAGCCCATACTTAAGCCAAAATTCGGTTTCAGGCTTTCGTCCATAACTTCTGACAGAAAAGAGATTTTGATCTGCAATTTCAATCCGCTACCTGAAATAGAATTTAGAACGTTTTCATAGAGAGAAAGCTCAAAAAATTAACAAAAAACGTTTTGGTCGAAAAAAAAGCTAAGTCTAACATAAGGCATTTTTTTCGAAATCCAAAAAAAAAGATTTTTGATTTTTTGTTATATAAACGTTCTACATTCAATTTAAAGGTTTTTCCGAAAATTTCAGGCCCAAATCTCTTATTTGAACAAAGTTATTGAGGATTTTTCTTAGCCCATACTTAAGCCAAAATTCGGTTTCAGGCTTTCGTCCATAACTTCTGACAGAAAAGAGATTTTGATCTGCAATTTCAATCCGCTACCTGAAATAGAATTTAGAACGTTTTCATAGAGAGAAAGCTCAAAAAATTAACAAAAAACGTTTTGGTCGAAAAAAAGCTAAGTCTAACATAAGGCATTTTTTTCGAAATCCAAAAAAAAAAGATTTTTGATTTTTTGCTATATAAACGTTCTACATTCAATTTAAAGGTTTTTCCGAAAATTTCAGGCCCAAATCTCTTATTTGAACAAAGTTATTGAGGATTTTTCTTAGCCCATACTTAAGCCAAAATTCGGTTTCAGGCTTTCGTCCATAACTTCTGACAGAAAAGAGATTTTGATCTGCAATTTCAATCCGCTACCTGAAATAGAATTTAAAACGTTTTCTTTGAGAGAAAGCTCAAAAAATTAACAAAAAACTTTTTGGTCGAAAAAAAGCTAAGTCTAACATAAGGCATTTTTTTCGAAATCCAAAAAAAAAAGATTTTCGATTTTTTGCTATATAAACGTTCTACATTCAATTTAAAGGTTTTTCCAAAAATTTCAGGCCCAAATCTCTTATTTGAACAAAGTTATTGAGGATTTTTCTTAGCCCATACTTAAGCCAAAATTCGGTTTCAGGCTTTCGTCCATAACTTCTGACAGAAAAGAGATTTTGATCTGCAATTTCAATCCGCTACCTGAAATAGAATTTAGAACGTTTTCATAGAGAGAAAGCTCAAAAAATTAACAAAAAACTTTTTGGTCGAAAAAAAAGCTAAGTCTAACATAAGGCATTTTTTTCGAAATCCAAAAAAAAAAGATTTTTGATTTTTTGCTATATAAACGTTCTACATTCAATTTAAAGGTTTTTCCGGAAATTTCAGGCCCAAATCTCTTATTTGAACAAAGTTATTGAGGATTTTTCTTAGCCCATACTTAAGCCAAAATTCGGTTTCAGGCTTTCGTCCATAACTTCTGACAGAAAAGAGATTTTGATCTGCAATTTCAATCCGCTACCTGAAATAGAATTTAAAACGTTTTCTTTGAGAGAAAGCTCAAAAAATTAACAAAAAACTTTTTGGTCGAAAAAAAAGCTAAGTCTAACATAAGGCATTTTTTTCGAAATCCAAAAAAAAAAAAGATTTTCGATTTTTTGCTATATAAACGTTCTACATTCAATTTAAAGGTTTTTCCAAAAATTTCAGGCCCAAATCTCTTATTTGAACAAAGTTATTGAGGATTTTTCTTAGCCCATACTTAAGCCAAAATTCGGTTTCAGGCTTTCGTCCATAACTTCTGACAGAAAAGAGATTTTGATCTGCAATTTCAATCCGCTACCTGAAATAGAATTTAGAACGTTTTCATAGAGAGAAAGCTCAAAAAATTAACAAAAAACTTTTTGGTCGAAAAAAAAGCTAAGTCTAACATAAGGCATTTTTTTCGAAATCCAAAAAAAAAAGATTTTTGATTTTTTGCTATATAAACGTTCTACATTCAATTTAAAGGTTTTTCCGGAAATTTCAGGCCCAAATCTCTTATTTGAACAAAGTTATTGAGGATTTTTCTTAGCCCATACTTAAGCCAAAATTCGGTTTCAGGCTTTCGTCCATAACTTCTGAGAAAAAAGAGATCTTGATCTGCAGTTTCAATCCGCTACCTGAAATAGAATTTAGAACGTTTTCATAGAGAGAAAGCTCAAAAAATTAACAAAAAACTTTTTGGTCGAAAAAAAAGCTAAGTCTAACATAAGGCATTTTTTTCGAAATCCAAAAAAAAAAAGATTTTTGATTTTTTGCTATATAAACGTTCTACATTCAATTTAAAGGTTTTTCCGAAAATTTCAGGCCCAAATCTCTTATTTGAACAAAGTTATTGAGGATTTTTCTTAGCCCATACTTAAGCCAAAATTCGGTTTCAGGCTTTCGTCCATAACTTCTGACAGAAAAGAGATTTTGATCTGCAATTTCAATCCGCTACCTGAAATAGAATTTAAAACGTTTTCTTTGAGAGAAAGCTCAAAAAATTAACAAAAAACTTTTTGGTCGAAAAAAAAGCTAAGTCTAACATAAGGCATTTTTTTCGAAATCCAAAAAAAAAAAAGATTTTCGATTTTTTGCTATATAAACGTTCTACATTCAATTTAAAGGTTTTTCCAAAAATTTCAGGCCCAAATCTCTTATTTGAACAAAGTTATTGAGGATTTTTCTTAGCCCATACTTAAGCCAAAATTCGGTTTCAGGCTTTCGTCCATAACTTCTGAGAAAAAAGAGATTTTGATCTGCAATTTCAATCCGCTACCTGAAATAGAATTTAGAACGTTTTCATAGAGAGAAAGCTCAAAAAATTAACAAAAAACTTTTTGGTCGAAAAAAAAGCTAAGTCTAACATAAGGCATTTTTTTCGAAATCCAAAAAAAAAAGATTTTTGATTTTTTGCTATATAAACGTTCTACATTCAATTTAAAGGTTTTTCCAAAAATTTCAGGCCCAAATCTCTTATTTGAACAAAGTTATTGAGGATTTTTCTTAGCCCATACTTAAGCCAAAATTCGGTTTCAGGCTTTCGTCCATAACTTCTGAGAAAAAAGAGATTTTGATCTGCAATTTCAATCCGCTACCTGAAATAGAATTTAGAACGTTTTCATAGAGAGAAAGCTCAAAAAATTAACAAAAAACTTTTTGGTCGAAAAAAAAGCTAAGTCTAACATAAGGCATTTTTTTCGAAATCCAAAAAAAAAAAAGATTTTTGATTTTTTGCTATATAAACGTTCTACATTCAATTTAAAGGTTTTTCCGGAAATTTCAGGCCCAAATCTCTTATTTGAACAAAGTTATTGAGGATTTTTCTTAGCCCATACTTAAGCCAAAATTCGGTTTCAGGCTTTCGTCCATAACTTCTGAGAAAAAAGAGATCTTGATCTGCAGTTTCAATCCGCTACCTGAAATAGAATTTAGAACGTTTTCATAGAGAGAAAGCTCAAAAAATTAACAAAAAACTTTTTGGTCGAAAAAAAAGCTAAGTCTAACATAAGGCATTTTTTTCGAAATCCAAAAAAAAAAAAGATTTTCGATTTTTTGCTATATAAACGTTCTACATTCAATTTAAAGGTTTTTCCGGAAATTTCAGGCCCAAATCTCTTATTTGAACAAAGTTATTGAGGATTTTTCTTAGCCCATACTTAAGCCAAAATTCGGTTTCAGGCTTTCGTCCATAACTTCTGACAGAAAAGAGATTTTGATCTGCAATTTCAATCCGCTACCTGAAATAGAATTTAGAACGTTTTCATAGAGAGAAAGCTCAAAAAATTAACAAAAAACTTTTTGGTCGAAAAAAAAGCTAAGTCTAACATAAGGCATTTTTTTCGAAATCCAAAAAAAAAAAAGATTTTCGATTTTTTGCTATATAAACGTTCTACATTCAATTTAAAGGTTTTTCCGGAAATTTCAGGCCCAAATCTCTTATTTGAACAAAGTTATTGAGGATTTTTCTTAGCCCATACTTAAGCCAAAATTCGGTTTCAGGCTTTCGTCCATAACTTCTGACAGAAAAGAGATTTTGATCTGCAATTTCAATCCGCTACCTGAAATAGAAATTAAATTGTTTTCTTTGAGAGAAAGCTCAAAAAATTAACAAAAAACTTTTTGGTCGAAAAAAAAGCTAAGTCTAACATAAGGCATTTTTTTCGAAATCCAAAAAAAAAAAGATTTTCGATTTTTTGCTATATAAACGTTCTACATTCAATTTAAAGGTTTTTCCGAAAATTTCAGGCCCAAATCTCTTATTTGAACAAAGTTATTGAGGATTTTTCTTAGCCCATACTTAAGCCAAAATTCGGTTTCAGGCTTTCGTCCATAACTTCTGACAGAAAAGAGATTTTGATCTGCAATTTCAATCCGCTACCTGAAATAGAATTTAGAACGTTTTCATAGAGAGAAAGCTCAAAAAATTAACAAAAAACTTTTTGGTCGAAAAAAAAGCTAAGTCTAACATAAGGCATTTTTTTCGAAATCCAAAAAAAAAAAGATTTTCGATTTTTTGCTATATAAACGTTCTACATTCAATTTAAAGGTTTTTCCGAAAATTTCAGGCCCAAATCTCTTATTTGAACAAAGTTATTGAGGATTTTTCTTAGCCCATACTTAAGCCAAAATTCGGTTTCAGGCTTTCGTCCATAACTTCTGACAGAAAAGAGATTTTGATCTGCAATTTCAATCCGCTACCTGAAATAGAATTTAGAACGTTTTCATAGAGAGAAAGCTCAAAAAATTAACAAAAAACTTTTTGGTCGAAAAAAAAGCTAAGTCTAACATAAGGCATTTTTTTCGAAATCCAAAAAAAAAAAGATTTTTGATTTTTTGCTATATAAACGTTCTACATTCAATTTAAAGGTTTTTCCGGAAATTTCAGGCCCAAATCTCTTATTTGAACAAAGTTATTGAGGATTTTTCTTAGCCCATACTTAAGCCAAAATTCGGTTTCAGGCTTTCGTCCATAACTTCTGAGAAAAAAGAGATCTTGATCTGCAGTTTCAATCCGCTACCTGAAATAGAATTTAGAACGTTTTCATAGAGAGAAAGCTCAAAAAATTAACAAAAAACTTTTTGGTCGAAAAAAAAGCTAAGTCTAACATAAGGCATTTTTTTCGAAATCCAAAAAAAAAAAAGATTTTTGATTTTTTGCTATATAAACGTTCTACATTCAATTTAAAGGTTTTTCCGAAAATTTCAGGCCCAAATCTCTTATTTGAACAAAGTTATTGAGGATTTTTCTTAGCCCATACTTAAGCCAAAATTCGGTTTCAGGCTTTCGTCCATAACTTCTGACAGAAAAGAGATTTTGATCTGCAATTTCAATCCGCTACCTGAAATAGAATTTAAAACGTTTTCTTTGAGAGAAAGCTCAAAAAATTAACAAAAAACTTTTTGGTCGAAAAAAAAGCTAAGTCTAACATAAGGCATTTTTTTCGAAATCCAAAAAAAAAAAAGATTTTCGATTTTTTGCTATATAAACGTTCTACATTCAATTTAAAGGTTTTTCCAAAAATTTCAGGCCCAAATCTCTTATTTGAACAAAGTTATTGAGGATTTTTCTTAGCCCATACTTAAGCCAAAATTCGGTTTCAGGCTTTCGTCCATAACTTCTGAGAAAAAAGAGATTTTGATCTGCAATTTCAATCCGCTACCTGAAATAGAATTTAGAACGTTTTCATAGAGAGAAAGCTCAAAAAATTAACAAAAAACTTTTTGGTCGAAAAAAAAGCTAAGTCTAACATAAGGCATTTTTTTCGAAATCCAAAAAAAAAAAAGATTTTTGATTTTTTGCTATATAAACGTTCTACATTCAATTTAAAGGTTTTTCCAAAAATTTCAGGCCCAAATCTCTTATTTGAACAAAGTTATTGAGGATTTTTCTTAGCCCATACTTAAGCCAAAATTCGGTTTCAGGCTTTCGTCCATAACTTCTGAGAAAAAAGAGATTTTGATCTGCAATTTCAATCCGCTACCTGAAATAGAATTTAGAACGTTTTCATAGAGAGAAAGCTCAAAAAATTAACAAAAAACTTTTTGGTCGAAAAAAAAGCTAAGTCTAACATAAGGCATTTTTTTCGAAATCCAAAAAAAAAAAAGATTTTTGATTTTTTGCTATATAAACGTTCTACATTCAATTTAAAGGTTTTTCCGGAAATTTCAGGCCCAAATCTCTTATTTGAACAAAGTTATTGAGGATTTTTCTTAGCCCATACTTAAGCCAAAATTCGGTTTCAGGCTTTCGTCCATAACTTCTGAGAAAAAAGAGATCTTGATCTGCAGTTTCAATCCGCTACCTGAAATAGAATTTAGAACGTTTTCATAGAGAGAAAGCTCAAAAAATTAACAAAAAACTTTTTGGTCGAAAAAAAAGCTAAGTCTAACATAAGGCATTTTTTTCGAAATCCAAAAAAAAAAAAGATTTTCGATTTTTTGCTATATAAACGTTCTACATTCAATTTAAAGGTTTTTCCGGAAATTTCAGGCCCAAATCTCTTATTTGAACAAAGTTATTGAGGATTTTTCTTAGCCCATACTTAAGCCAAAATTCGGTTTCAGGCTTTCGTCCATAACTTCTGACAGAAAAGAGATTTTGATCTGCAATTTCAATCCGCTACCTGAAATAGAATTTAGAACGTTTTCATAGAGAGAAAGCTCAAAAAATTAACAAAAAACTTTTTGGTCGAAAAAAAAGCTAAGTCTAACATAAGGCATTTTTTTCGAAATCCAAAAAAAAAAAAGATTTTCGATTTTTTGCTATATAAACGTTCTACATTCAATTTAAAGGTTTTTCCGGAAATTTCAGGCCCAAATCTCTTATTTGAACAAAGTTATTGAGGATTTTTCTTAGCCCATACTTAAGCCAAAATTCGGTTTCAGGCTTTCGTCCATAACTTCTGACAGAAAAGAGATTTTGATCTGCAATTTCAATCCGCTACCTGAAATAGAAATTAAATTGTTTTCTTTGAGAGAAAGCTCAAAAAATTAACAAAAAACTTTTTGGTCGAAAAAAAAGCTAAGTCTAACATAAGGCATTTTTTTCGAAATCCAAAAAAAAAAGATTTTCGATTTTTTGCTATATAAACGTTCTACATTCAATTTAAAGGTTTTTCCGAAAATTTCAGGCCCAAATCTCTTATTTGAACAAAGTTATTGAGGATTTTTCTTAGCCCATACTTAAGCCAAAATTCGGTTTCAGGCTTTCGTCCATAACTTCTGACAGAAAAGAGATTTTGATCTGCAATTTCAATCCGCTACCTGAAATAGAATTTAGAACGTTTTCATAGAGAGAAAGCTCAAAAAATTAACAAAAAACTTTTTGGTCGAAAAAAAAGCTAAGTCTAACATAAGGCATTTTTTTCGAAATCCAAAAAAAAAAGATTTTCGATTTTTTGCTATATAAACGTTCTACATTCAATTTAAAGGTTTTTCCGAAAATTTCAGGCCCAAATCTCTTATTTGAACAAAGTTATTGAGGATTTTTCTTAGCCCATACTTAAGCCAAAATTCGGTTTCAGGCTTTCGTCCATAACTTCTGACAGAAAAGAGATTTTGATCTGCAATTTCAATCCGCTACCTGAAATAGAATTTAGAACGTTTTCTTTGAGAGAAAGCTCAAAAAATTAACAAAAAACTTTTTGGTCGAAAAAAAAGCTAAGTCTAACATAAGGCATTTTTTTCGAAATCCAAAAAAAAAAAAGATTTTCGATTTTTTGCTATATAAACGTTCTACATTCAATTTAAAGGTTTTTCCGGAAATTTCAGGCCCAAATCTCTTATTTGAACAAAGTTAGTGAGGATTTTTCTTAGCCCATACACTAGCCAAAATTCGGTTTCAGGCTTTCGTCCATAACTTCTGACAGAAAAGAGATTTTGATCTGCAATTTCAATCCGCTACCTGAAATAGAATTTAGAACGTTTTCATGAAGAAAAAGCTCAAAAAATTAACAAAAAACTTTTTTGTCGAAAAAAAAGCTAAGTCTAACATAAGGCATTTTTTTCGAAATCCAAAAAAAAAGATTTTTGGTTTTTTGCTATATAAACGTTCTACATTCAATTTAAAGGTTTTTCCGGAAATTTCAGGCCCAAATCTCTTATTTGAACAAAGTTATTGAGGATTTTTCTTAGCCCATACTTAAGCCAAAATTCGGTTTCAGGCTTTCGTCCATAACTTCTGACAGAAAAGAGATTTTAATCTGCAATTTCAATCCGCTACCTGAAATAGAATTTAGAACGTTTTCATGAAGAAAAAGCTCAAAAAATTAACAAAAAACTTTTTTGTCGAAAAAAAAGCTAAGTCTAACATAAGGCATTTTTTTCGAAATCCAAAAAAAAAAAAGATTTTCGATTTTTTGCTATATAAACGTTCTACATTCAATTTAAAGGTTTTTCCGAAAATTTCAGGCCCAAATCTCTTATTTGAACAAAGTTATTGAGGATTTTTCTTAGCCCATACTTAAGCCAAAATTCGGTTTCAGGCTTTCGTCCATAACTTCTGACAGAAAAGAGATTTTGATCTGCAATTTCAATCCGCTACCTGAAATAGAATTTAGAACGTTTTCATAGAGAGAAAGCTCAAAAAATTAACAAAAAACTTTTTGGTCGAAAAAAAAGCTAAGTCTAACATAAGGCATTTTTTTCGAAATCCAAAAAAAAAAAAGATTTTCGATTTTTTGCTATATAAACGTTCTACATTCAATTTAAAGGTTTTTCCGGAAATTTCAGGCCCAAATCTCTTATTTGAACAAAGTTAGTGAGGATTTTTCTTAGCCCATACACTAGCCAAAATTCGGTTTCAGGCTTTCGTCCATAACTTCTGACAGAAAAGAGATTTTGATCTGCAATTTCAATCCGCTACCTGAAATAGAATTTAAAACGTTTTCTTTGAGAGAAAGCTCAAAAAATTAACAAAAAACTTTTTGGTCGAAAAAAAAGCTAAGTCTAACATAAGGCATTTTTTTCGAAATCCAAAAAAAAAGATTTTTGGTTTTTTGCTATATAAACGTTCTACATTCAATTTAAAGGTTTTTCCGGAAATTTCAGGCCCAAATCTCTTATTTGAACAAAGTTAGTGAGGATTTTTCTTAGCCCATACTTAAGCCAAAATTCGGTTTCAGGCTTTCGTCCATAACTTCTGACAGAAAAGAGATTTTGATCTGCAATTTCAATCCGCTACCTGAAATAGAATTTAGAACGTTTTCTTTGAGAGAAAGCTCAAAAAATTAACAAAAAACTTTTTGGTCGAAAAAAAAGCTAAGTCTAACATAAGGCATTTTTTTCGAAATCCAAAAAAAAAAAAGATTTTCGATTTTTTGCTATATAAACGTTCTACATTCAATTTAAAGGTTTTTCCGGAAATTTCAGGCCCAAATCTCTTATTTGAACAAAGTTAGTGAGGATTTTTCTTAGCCCATACACTAGCCAAAATTCGGTTTCAGGCTTTCGTCCATAACTTCTGACAGAAAAGAGATTTTGATCTGCAATTTCAATCCGCTACCTGAAATAGAATTTAGAACGTTTTCATGAAGAAAAAGCTCAAAAAATTAACAAAAAACTTTTTTGTCGAAAAAAAAGCTAAGTCTAACATAAGGCATTTTTTTCGAAATCCAAAAAAAAAGATTTTTGGTTTTTTGCTATATAAACGTTCTACATTCAATTTAAAGGTTTTTCCGGAAATTTCAGGCCCAAATCTCTTATTTGAACAAAGTTATTGAGGATTTTTCTTAGCCCATACTTAAGCCAAAATTCGGTTTCAGGCTTTCGTCCATAACTTCTGACAGAAAAGAGATTTTAATCTGCAATTTCAATCCGCTACCTGAAATAGAATTTAGAACGTTTTCATGAAGAAAAAGCTCAAAAAATTAACAAAAAACTTTTTTGTCGAAAAAAAAGCTAAGTCTAACATAAGGCATTTTTTTCGAAATCCAAAAAAAAAGATTTTTGGTTTTTTGCTATATAAACGTTCTACATTCAATTTAAAGGTTTTTCCGGAAATTTCAGGCCCAAATCTCTTATTTGAACAAAGTTATTGAGGATTTTTCTTAGCCCATACTTAAGCCAAAATTCGGTTTCAGGCTTTCGTCCATAACTTCTGACAGAAAAGAGATTTTGATCTGCAATTTCAATCCGCTACCTGAAATAGAATTTAGAACGTTTTCATAAAGAGAAAGCTCAAAAAATTAACAAAAAACTTTTTGGTCGAAAAAAAAGCTAAGTCTAACATAAGGCATTTTTTTCGAAATCCAAAAAAAAAAAAAGATTTTTGATTTTTTGCTATATAAACGTTCTACATTCAATTTAAAGGTTTTTCCGGAAATTTCAGGCCCAAATCTCTTATTTGAACAAAGTTATTGAGGATTTTTCTAAGCCCATACTTAAGCCAAAATTCGGTTTCAGGCTTTCGTCCATAACTTCTGAGAAAAAAGAGATCTTGATCTGCGATTTCAATCCGCTACCTAAATTAGAATTTAGAACGTTTTCATAGAGAAAAAGCTCAAAAAATTAACAAAAAACTTTTTGGTCGAAAAAAAAGCTAAGTCTAACATAAGGCATTTTTTTCGAAATCCAAAAAAAAAAAAGATTTTCGATTTTTTGCTATATAAACGTTCTACATTCAATTTAAAGGTTTTTCCGGAAATTTCAGGCCCAAATCTCTTATTTGAACAAAGTTAGTGAGGATTTTTCTTAGCCCATACTTAAGCCAAAATTCGGTTTCAGGCTTTCGTCCATAACTTCTGAGAAAAAAGAGATCTTGATCTGCGATTTCAATCTGGTACCTGAAATACAATTTAGAACGTTTTCATAGAGAAAAAGCTCAAAAAATTAACAAAAAACTTTTTGGTAGAAAAAAATGCTAAGTCTAACATAAGCATTTTTTTCGAAATCCAAAAAAAAAGATTTTTGGTTTTTTGCTATATAAACGTTCTACATTCAATTTAAAGGTTTTTCCGGAAATTTCAGGCCCAAATCTCTTATTTGAACAAAGTTATTGAGGATTTTTCTAAGCCCATACTTAAGCCAAAATTCGGTTTCAGGCTTTCGTCCATAACTTCTGAGAAAAAAGAGATCTTGATCTGCGATTTCAATCCGCTACCTAAATTAGAATTTAGAACGTTTTCATAGAGAAAAAGCTCAAAAAATTAACAAAAAACTTTTTGGTCGAAAAAAAAGCTAAGTCTAACATAAGCATTTTTTTCGAAATCCAAAAAAAAAGATTTTTGGTTTTTTGCTATATAAACGTTCTACATTCAATTTAAAGGTTTTTCCGGAAATTTCAGGCCCAAATCTCTTATTTGAACAAAGTTATTGAGGATTTTTCTTAGCCCATGCTTAAGCCAAAATTCGGTTTCAGGCTTTCGTCCATAACTTCTGAGAAAAAAGAGATCTTGATCTGCGATTTCAATCCGCTACCTAAATTAGAATTTAGAACGTTTTCATAGAGAAAAAGCTCAAAAAATTAACAAAAAACTTTTTGGTAGAAAAAAATGCTAAGTCTAACATAAGCATTTTTTTCGAAATCCAAAAAAAAAAAAGATTTTCGATTTTTTGCTATATAAACGTTCTACATTCAATTTAAAGGTTTTTCCGGAAATTTCAGGCCCAAATCTCTTATTTGAACAAAGTTATTGAGGATTTTTCTTAGCCCATGCTTAAGCCAAAATTCGGTTTCAGGCTTTCGTCCATAACTTCTGAGAAAAAAGAGATCTTGATCTGCGATTTCAATCTGGTACCTGAAATACAATTTAGAACGTTTTCATAGAGAAAAAGCTCAAAAAGTTAACAAAAAACTTTTTGGTAGAAAAAAATGCTAAGTCTAACATAAGCATTTTTTTCGAAATCCAAAAAAAAAGATTTTTGGTTTTTTGCTATATAAACGTTCTACATTCAATTTAAAGGTTTTTCCGAAAATTTCAGGCCCAAATCTCTTATTTGAACAAAGTTATTGAGGATTTTTCTTAGCCCATACTTAAGCCAAAATTCGGTTTCAGGCTTTCGTCCATAACTTCTGACAGAAAAGAGATTTTGATCTGCAATTTCAATCCGCTACTGTGCCGTCCCAGATATAGATCAGTGAGACCTATTCAGGACGGTCTTTCGAGCATGTTGGACAGAGTCAATAATTAACGATTTATTAGGACTTATATATAGGATTGGAGAGTTCTGAGTGACGGTGCTGCAGCCATCGCAGGTGATCGGTCTGCAGGTGGTGAAGGCATCGGTAGAGATGATCGGTCCGCTGGTGATGCTTCAGTGGTTGATGCTGCTCCAGTGTTGGGGTTCGTCAGAAGTTGATCCTCATATTGGGTTGATCCTTTGAATTGTGATACTATTGATACTGATTGTTCGGCTCCATCCTCTTCCTTATATAGTGAATTCCGTTGAGTGCCACGTGGATGTCCAGGAGGCCAGGGTAGATCTTGGCGGCGATAGTAGCAGTGGTCACGTTTCTTCCTCCAGAAATGTCCTTTTATATATTCATCGTCAATTATGTATCAGTCAGAGTGGTTGTTGGGTACTGCTGATATAAGGTCGTGCAATAGGTCAACCTATGGTCGCGACACTGGGGGGCGGGGGAGAGAACCGCTCCTGTGGGACATAATTGACTGACTTGAATGGGTCAGATGAATTTTATTCTCCAATATTTTCCTGCTGATTATGTCAGCTGTGTCAGTTGGCTCATTGTACGGTCAACTGCTGTGTATTCGATGAATACCGAATTGATGTTGCTGATTTTTTGTTGTGTTTAAGAAGCTGTCAGCATCTTGGATCTGGTATTGGATACGATATAGGTCGGATATGGTTTGATATTGCACTCAAAACGACATGTTTGAGTTTTGGTTGAAAATCAAGCAAGATGGCTTAGTTTTGTAGTTGTGGAGAAATACTTTGAAGTTTTCTCCTCTGATTATGTCACTTTGAAATGATTAGTCTCGAATCTTTTTTATTATTCGACTTTTTTGCCAGGTGGCTTTGATCCTTTTTAGTGTTTAGGAAAATATGATTGTTGCTCAAAGAACGTTTCTTGATTGTTTCAACAATTTAAACATTTTCTGTTGTTGATTAATTAGAAATTTTGTTTTCCAATCACACAATACTGGTGATTTCTTTGTATTGTTCATTGTGCTGGATGTATATTTTCTGAGGCACTTGTTTCTCGTAATTTTGCCTATCGGTATAGATAGATCGAATTAGATATGTTCATTCTCGTGTTGGGGATGAATCGGTACTATGTTGCTTGAGAGTTCTACTTCGAGAATAAGTTATTGGATTGATGAGATATCGTTGGATTGATTTTGTCATTTGCTATTCGGATATTGCAAGTGGTGATTGGCACTAAACAAGAAAATGAGATGTCTTCATTCAGACTATCATATTTGTGATCTTTCAGATGATCAGACTATCGATCAGAGTGAAAGTGATTGGCTTTGAGAATCTCTGAATTGAGGAGAGCGTATGATGTAGTTTATTGAACATCATAGTCTTATTATCCGCAATGGCGAGAAGCTGATGAACTCCTGGAGTTTCTGGGAACAATATTTTGTGTTCATAACTAACTCTGGATGATTTTTTTTTTATGAAAGGTCACCTTCTGTGAGGTGAAGATTTTTTGAGCTTTTTTGTTCTTTTGGTGAACCTTGGCCACTGTTCAAGTGTGGTCCATGTGCCATTTTTGTGGTTTTTGAATAAGTGCTATTGAGCCTTTTATAGGTGTTTGTATGACCTCTTTCTTGAATTGTTTTATTGAAAAACACATCTTGTAATGTTGGATGATTTGGTGCTAGAATAGTTCGATAGATCACTGATAGTGATTTCGTTATCGAAAATCATCTAAAGATGTTATGCTAATTAATGCTAGTTATGCTATGCTAGTTAATTTGGTGCTATAATCGATCGATTTGGTGCTAGTTTAATTCGATGTGGTGCTAGAATTTTAAATCACTGAGTGACTTTTTTTTTATCGAATATCGAGTTAGGTAATATTCTTCGTGGACGTTGTTATCGAAGCATCGCAATGAGAGGCCAGTCAAAATTTTATCTTCATGGACGTAGTTATCGAAGCATCGCAATGAGAGGCCAGTCAAATTTTATCTTCGTGCTATGTTACTGTGTTGGCCTTGTTATCGAAGCTTCACAATGAGAGGCTAGCCGAATTATCAAAAAGAACTGAGTTGGCCTTGTTATCGAAGCTTCACAATGAGAGGCTAGCCGAATTATCAAAAAAGAACTGAGTTGGCCTTGTTATCGAAGCTTCACAATGAGAGGCTAGCCGAATTATCAAAAAAGAACTGAGTTGGCCTTGTTATCGAAGCTTCACAATGAGAGGCTAGCCGAATTATCAAAAAAGAACTGAGTTGGCCTTGTTATCGAAGCTTCACAATGAGAGGCTAGCCACATTATCAAAAAAGAACTGAGTTGGCCTTGTTATCGAAGCTTCACAATGAGAGGCTAGCCGAATTATCAAAAATACTCTTTTCAGAGTTAATTGGCATTTTTTGCAGCTGTTACAGATGCCGTTGGGCCCTTGGCAGTTTGCTCTAGTTAACAAAATATGCTTCATAACTTGCTGGGTCCGAGCTTAGAACCTTAATAGTTCATACTGTGAAGTTGTGGATGTTTCCAATGGTCACAGCTTGTGATGGATTCTGTACATCCGTTTGTGGAAAAGTTCATTTCTCCATATGTTTTCATCCCTATTATGATATGGAATTTCGTGAGGGATTCTTATTTTCGTTTTTTTTCGTAGCCACCGTTCTCTGCCACGTCTACTCTTTTCAAGTAGCCAATTAGAACGGGGACTATTGAGGATCAACAGATCCATAGTATCTGGATGTCGAGCGGCTTTTCTATTTTGGATTATGTTATCGTCACTTGTTTCGACTGTTCTTGATTTAGAACGCGATATTTCCAATTTAAAATCATTTGTTAAGCAGTTAAATACTCTATACATGGATAGAGCTAGTAGGAATCTCGAGGAAGTGTGCGTTGCTTCCTATCCGATGAGACCGATATTTATATTAGCCACATGGCGTTGATACGAAACAAGCTCAATGAGTGATGCTCAGACACCTAAGGATAGCTTTTAATAATGATAGCTGATAATGGATTTACACTGAGTTGGAACTATGATAATGCTTGTTCGTTATAACTATCAAGATACTCAGCATCTGGAACCTTTTCTTCTGCACCTTTGCAGTTACTCAATTCACAAACAATGCTTTCGTATCTTCCTGATTAGTTTACTTTTCCTCGGCTAGTTCCCCAGAAACCGGGTAAGTTCATCTTGCTAAACTGTAATTTAGTTGTTAATTATCTCGTCTAATCTTTCTTTAACATACTCCATAACAATTGACATTGAGTTCGAGCAAAAGGAAAGTCGGGTTGTGACAAATGTCAATCGTGTCAGCTGTGACGTTGACTTTCTCTGTTAGTTTTTTTTTTTTTTCGAAGATCTTTTTTTTTTTTCGAAAATTATTTTCGGTGGTTCAGATTTTATATTCTGTATTCATGTCGAGTTTCAGCCCTGTGCCACATCTACTACTGGGTAGTAGCCTATCAGAGCTCCGACTATGGAGTATCAATATTTGAGGACTTTATGAAAGCCTAATTGCATTTTCCGTATGGAAATGCATGTGAATCTATTAATCACTAACTCTTGAACAACTAGCTCTGATCGCCGGGCATGTAACCTCGGTCGATGCACCATGTGCCGTCCCAGATATAGATCAGTGAGACCTATTCAGGACGGTCTTTCGAGCATGTTGGACAGAGTCAATAATTAACGATTTATTAGGACTTATATATAGGATTGGAGAGTTCTGAGTGACGGTGCTGCAGCCATCGCAGGTGATCGGTCTGCAGGTGGTGAAGGCATCGGTAGAGATGATCGGTCCGCTGGTGATGCTTCAGTGGTTGATGCTGCTCCAGTGTTGGGGTTCGTCAGAAGTTGATCCTCATATTGGGTTGATCCTTTGAATTGTGATACTATTGATACTGATTGTTCGGCTCCATCCTCTTCCTTATATAGTGAATTCCGTTGAGTGCCACGTGGATGTCCAGGAGGCCAGGGTAGATCTTGGCGGCGATAGTAGCAGTGGTCACGTTTCTTCCTCCAGAAATGTCCTTTTATATATTCATCGTCAATTATGTATCAGTCAGAGTGGTTGTTGGGTACTGCTGATATAAGGTCGTGCAATAGGTCAACCTATGGTCGCGACAGCTACCTAAAATAGAATTTAGAACGTTTTCATAAAGAAAAAGCTCAAAAAATTAACAAAAAACTTTTTGGTCGAAAAAAAAGCTAAGTCTAACATAAGGCATTTTTTTCGAAATCCAAAAAAAAAAAAAGATTTTCGATTTTTTGCTATATAAACGTTCTACATTCAATTTAAAGGTTTTTCCGGAAATTTCAGGCCCAAATCTCTTATTTGAACAAAGTTATTGATGATTTTTCTTAGCCCATACTTAAGCCAAAATTCGGTTTCAGGCTTTCGTCCATAACTTCTGACAGAAAAGAGATTTTGATCTGCAATTTCAATCCGCTACCTGAAATAGAATTTAGAACGTTTTCATAGAGAGAAAGCTCAAAAAATTAACAAAAAACTTTTTGGTCGAAAAAAAAGCTAAGTCTAACATAAGGCATTTTTTTCGAAATCCAAAAAAAAAAGATTTTCGATTTTTTGCTATATAAACGTTCTACATTCAATTTAAAGGTTTTTCCGAAAATTTCAGGCCCAAATCTCTTATTTGAACAAAGTTATTGAGGATTTTTCTTAGCCCATACTTAAGCCAAAATTCGGTTTCAGGCTTTCGTCCATAACTTCTGACAGAAAAGAGATTTTGATCTGCAATTTCAATCCGCTACCTAAAATAGAATTTAGAACGTTTTCATAAAGAAAAAGCTCAAAAAATTAACAAAAAACTTTTTGGTCGAAAAAAAGCTAAGTCTAACATAAGGCATTTTTTTCGAAATCCAAAAAAAAAGATTTTTGATTTTTTGCTATATAAACGTTCTACATTAAAGTAAAGTACTAGGACTAAATTTATTGGGTGGAAAGTTCTGGGTATTCTCAGGAAGTGTTTCTGAAAAACAATAGAAAAGCATGTATTTATTCATAGAACACAATAAATCAAGTTCAGATCGGCTCGGCAGTTCCCATCTTTGGTGGCAATGTCTAAAAGAGTTACATTTCAAAATATCAACGTTCAATAGGACACACTTACCTTCTTACTCTTGCTTTTACTATTATTTTCTCTGCTGGGTGTTCTTTTATCTGCAGTACCACCTCCTCCACCACCAGAAATTTGTTCTCTACTCGGTAGTTCTCTACTTTTCTTCTCATCAAATGCTCCCATTTGATCCCAATCCTTCTTACTACGTCTCCCACCCCCAGACGATCCTCCAGATGATGGTGTCACTGGTTCTCGACTCTTCTTCGCAACTACCAATTGTTCAACAGATGCAGTTTTCCGTGTTCCTTCGTTTGCAGTTTTTAAAGACTGTTTCGGAGTGAGAAGGATTTCACGGGATAGTTGTTTTTGGAAGGGATTGTTGTTGGTTGGTGTACGAGCAGCCGATGGGATAACCGGTTTTCTCTGAAAATGTATTTTTGGTAACCCAGAAATGGAATTTCGACTTTCTAGATATTTTTGTGTGATCATTTAAAAACTGCTTTAGAAATTAGTGTTTTCGAATTTTGCACAATTGTTTTTACCTTATCACTTTCACTGTTCTTTGGCGGTTTCTCCTCCAAACTGCCCTCGTCTAACGACACCAATGTCATTGTTTTCGACTTTCGAGCATCCTCGTCTAAACATTTTTATTAGGCCCCGCCCATTTTTTGGCTTCCCCTACCTCCCATCACATCATACACCTTTTCGATATCAGACGGTGGAAATGTGACATCTTCTGGATATCGATTGTCCCGAGTGCCTGGTTTGACGTCTTCTGAAAAAAAAGGTGCCATTAAAATTTTGTATTTTCATGTTTTTAGGATATTCTAGAAATCTTTCGGTCAGCCTTACGTTTTTGTCCTTTGATTCCGTAATTGGCGTTGACTGTCCCAATGTGGTGAGGATGACAAATCTGTTTGCACACTCCAATGGGAAGAAGAATTTGGCAAGCCTAAAAACTAGATTGCCTAGGAAGACTAAAAAATTAGACCTAGAAAAATAAACAGGACAAACTACAAACTACACACTTCATCAATTAAATCAATAATCGCATTTTCGACATCCTGAATTGTTGCCCAAAGCTGATAGGCGTTGAATAAGGTCCACAGAGTTGATAAAAGTGCCAGAAAACACGTGGCAGTTGCTCCAATCCATAAATAACGAGCCAGCATGTGATGGAGGAAAAAACTGCATCCCTCTTTAAAAGGTCCATGACTGGTGCTCTGAATTATTATTTTACTTCATTGTCCCTTTCTCAATGTATTTTGTTTTGTGTTGAACCTTGCATTGTGACCCTATCCACGCAAAGAGCTTCAAAATAAGCATGACCTACTTTGGTCGAATTTGGGTCTCATATCCAATTTTGGGGATTACTGTAGTTTTTCAAATGCAACCGAACCTAGACTTTGTTAAACTAATTTTGAATTTCTCGACTCGGAGAATTGAGACGAACGAATTGTAAGCGGATAAGAGAGAAATGTAGTAACATGCCTCTAGAAACAGTGCAGCATTTGAAGAATTCGCCATTTGTCGCCAGAAATTTTGTGATCAATTAATTAACAAAAGTTGATTTGTGGTAATGCTTAAAGAGAACTTACTATCGAAAACGAAACAGCATACACGTTGTGAGCAAATTATTTAGGTCAGTTTTTCTAACCAAATGTTATGTAGCGGCCTAACAGAACGGGGTGCACTCAATTGTATACCATACATCAGGTTTTTAATGTACGAAACTATCTCACGGAAACAAGTTTTCCGGTCAGAAAACGTCAACAACAATAATTTATTGCGAATTCAAAAAAAAAAGAAGTGGGATAAAGTTTCGAGTTTGAGAGAATGAAATGAAAGCATGCAGAAGAGAAAACAAATTGAAGTCAGGAGAAAAACAATGCTCGAGCTTAATTAAATGAAAAAAAAACCACACAAGTAAAAACATAGAAATTCGTAGACAGATCACTGATTGGTATTCTTCTCTGGATGAACCATTCTCTCCGAGAATTTAAGAATTTCAGGTCCTCCTCTAACTTCAGATTCCAGAAGCGGCAACTTGACGACGTGGAAGTCTTCGTATAGTTCATCGATTTCACTGAGATATTTCGATTGGATCGCTTGACGAGATCCACACTTTCGACATGTTATTTTTCCAGATTCATCTGTATCTGGGAATAACAGTTGATTGACGATAATGTTGTGCGTATCGATTCCTTGTTTTGTCAATTCTTGAATCAACCGTTCCGTTTCGTAGAGAGACAAGAATTCCGCGATGCAAACGCAAACGAAAGTTGTGCAATTCTGGAAAAATTATCGAATTTCTTTGTCAATGTGTATGTTTGTATGATGAATCAAGTGTTAATTCAAGGTTCTATTCTCCATTAATTTTTTATTCCTTCTCCCGTGAAATTCCTTACCGGATCCTTGAATTGTCCATTCATTTTCTTGACACTTTCCAATGTAGTTGTCATTTTTTCAATCATTTCATTCATTGATCCTCCGCCCATTCCGAACATTCCACCGAACTGATTCAACATTGGTCCAAACATTCCCTGAAGAGAGAGAATCTTCGTGAATACTTTTTCCAATAGTGTTGGAAATTGGAGAAGACGAAGAGTATGTCCAGTTGGAGCTGTGTCAAAAACGACTACGTCGAAATCGAGAGAATCTATCAGTCTGTAATTTTTTAAGTCAATGTTTTATTTAGGTATCAAAAGACTTACTTGATCATCTCTCCAAAGCTCATTGCCTCATCAATTCCTGGTAGTCCTCCAGCGAATTGTTGCAAGAAATCTTTTCCCATTGCGAACCCATTTCCACTTCCACCTTCGTTTTGTGCAGCATTTTGGAGCATTTCTTCGATATTTGCCATTTCTACACCTTCTCCAGATGGATTCGAATCAATTTCCATTGCAAAAAGATTTGTGAAACCTTCGACGAGCGTTGGAGTTTTCGTAAATTTCTGACAAAATGCGTCCGAAATATTATGGGCGGGATCCGTGGAAATCAGAAGAACGCGTCCTCTGACTTTCGATAGCTGTGCAGCCAGAGAGCAACTGCATGTAGTTTTTCCTACTCCTCCTTTTCCACCGACGAAAATCCATTTCAGTGACTTTTGTTCCAAGATGTTTTTAATAGAACCTTCAAGTTGATCGTCGGCCATAGTTTGTTGTTGCTGAAACTGATTAATGTTGACTAGGGTTCAAAACTGTCGAAAATTCGAAAACCCCTTAATTCAAAGATAAAGAACATAAAAACAGAAAGTAGTGAAATTTCGGTAGAAAACCGGAGAAAAATTAATGAAAAACTGAAAAAGTTCAAATAATTTATTATGCGACACAAAAAAGTTCAAATTTTTTCATCAGTCCGCCGGATTTTTCTGCACAATTCTAATCAGTCGATCGACAATTGCATCCGGTTCGGCACGTGGAATCACTTGAACTCCGCTTGCTTTCAGTCTGAAAATCGACAAAATTTGAAAAATCCATGAGTCAAGTAGAGCGAAAATGCTCACTGGAACGTGGCTCACCTCAATTTACGATTATCCCACAATCCATCGGGCATCGGGTACGAGAAGAGATATCTGGAATTATAAAAGCTTGCAGAAGTTCGTAAACTCATAATATCAGCGGAAAACATCAAAAGCTCACAATTTCAGCGGTCCGAAATAGTAGTCGAGAAACTCCAAGAATCGCTCTTTCAGTGTATTTGTGGGAGTCTGAAAAAACGTTTTTCGTCTAACTGAAAAAAATTCAAGAAACTCACATAAATCAATTGAGGCTTGGCCTGCTTCTCGACATCCATAATTCTGGAATAGCGGACAGAAGATAAACACTTAGACATAAAAAATAATAAAATATTGTATCCGAATAACCAGTCGAGGAAAAAAAACATTCATTTCAATTAAATGTGCAAAAAATCGGGGCGGAGGGAAATTCGAAAAAAAAGAGCTTCGAAATCTTTTTGAAAAGTGTACACAATAATATAAATTAAAGCTGAGTAGTAAATGAAAGAGGCATCACAGCTAATTTAAAAAAAAACCGAGGAAATCTTGAAAAAAATTATGGGGGTCCGATAGAAGAAAAGGGATAAAGAAATATGCTTAATACCCGTTTAGAAAATGTTTTTTTGATGGAAGAAGAGAAAAGATATGATATCTAGGACATATAAAGTGTCGAATGAATAATACATTGTTTTTCGATAGAGCAATTTTTCTACATTGCATCGAAATGGAATCGATGCGATTGTTGTTGTCGCTCGTAGCGATCTTCTTTTTTCTCCCGATAGTGCAAAAATACAACAACCATCAGAAGCATACAACATACCAGGGCAATCACGGCGAGACTCTGAAATTGGCATTATACAGGCTGGAAAACCGAGAGATTTCCGAGCTGGAGTGAAATTTGAGCATGGAACTTTGAGATTTTCACCATTTTTTTAGTTTTAAAATTTTACTAACCTGTACAATAAGTGCTGATGGTGTCACATAGAGTCGACTAGTCCAGTGTGGATACTCAGGAGACGGTGGTAGAACGATAATACGGGAATTCGGAACAATTTGTTTCAAACTGTGCTTCCAGTCCTCTTTGCGATCCGCGTATTTCGGAATAGCGATGTTGAGCTGGAAACATATTAGTAATTTTAATTATCTTCTTTTTTGCTTACCTCATCAACAAAATTGGGACTTCTTCCAAGACCGTAAAGCAAGAATGGTAGATAAAGTGCTCGATTCGAAGAGGCTGGAACTTGACACGCTACACTTTGAGTACTTCCACCCCATCCATCGGTCATTGAGAATGATGCACAGGCACCAGTCATTGAGATACTTGAACCAATTTCATTTGATTTTGGATTGCAACGATTATCACTGCAAACGCCTGTGAAGACTTGGACCTGGAAAATAAATGAAATTGAGAAAAAAGGCCGAGAAATTAATAACCTTCAAAAACGTAGTATCTCCTTTATCAGGACAATACACAAATCCAAATCGTGTCTCGTTTCCCAAATCATATTCAACCAACAAATCGAGTGATCCATCTTCTAATAAATCGAAAAATGTTCCCATTTTAATAATTCCCAATGCCATATTTTTGGGTTGAATGAATTCTCCTTTCCGGATATCGAATCGACGAGTTCCGTTCTTTTCACAATTCTTACATTCTTCATTTTCTATTACTTTGATTGCTGGGCGATTGTTGGTCTACAAAAATTAGAATTTTTAGAAGAACTCTGTCCCTATTCTTACCCTGGTTCCTTGTACAATTGTCACCAAATCCGGGAAAGAATTCAATGAGAATTCTCCAACTCTGAACACAACCAACGAGTGTGGTTCTGGTTTCACAAGATAATCCTGCATGTCTAATGTAACTGACGCCCATAGTCTTGATTTACAGAACGATGCCAATTGAATTAACTGAACGCATGATGCCTCTTTACATATCGGTACAATTATATCAATTTCTCCATCTGAATCCATATCCATCACTACTGGTGCAGCTACGGCTGGATATTGAGCATATGTCAGAGTTGGAATCCAATCACGATACTGCCATCCGATCTTCGTGTGTTGCCATACCTAGAAAGGGGGATATCTGGGATGATTTAGATTATTTCAGAAGCTCACCATCATTTTCAGTCCATTCTGTTCTTTTGTCATGAAAACAATGTCGGCAATAAGATCAGCTGAAAACAAACATGTTACTACATCGCAATACAGTAACCTACTCACAATTAATATCCACAAATAGGTGTGGCATTCCTGCATAGATATCTATAGTATCTGGAAAATTTGAAAACTCGTTGTTACACGAATCAACAATTGGGAACATTGATCCATCCTTCTGAACTTTTGAACAAAACATCGATCCATTCGGATAGAAACCTAGAATATCAGTCAATCCATCGTTTGTGACATCAATTGTCATGGCATGTTGCATTAGAAAATCCACGTGGAACGGACGGAACACTTCTTTATCGCCTTCGAGGAAAGATGTCCACAGAGTATGGTTGTAGAGACCATCGGAGTCGCGAATTGAAACCTGAACAAAGCTTGGGTTAATCTCGGTTGTTTAGTTGACAATTCAGTTGAAAAAAAAAACGAAGAAATCGTCATTTTCGCACAATTTTTCTGGCTCAATTTCTCTAATGTTGATATTTCTCTAAACTTACCAGCACATCCAATCTAGAATCTCCATTAAAATCTCCAACTGAACATTCAACTGATTCTGGCTTCAAACTATTACTTCCAATGACAAAACTGGTTCCTTGGGTGAATTTCGAAGCTTCTAAAACATCCAATAATTTCGTTTCTTGGTAATTCACAGTCAGTGATCCATTTCCAAAAACCAGAATATCTGTATTCCGATCTGCATTGAAATCTCCGAATGCACACACTTTTCCCGGAAGATCCGGAGCCGTCTTATCCAGTGAGCGGACAAAGTTTATTAGAAATATCCATATTAAAATGGAGAATGGTTTTAACATGGTACCTGGAAAAGGGAATTTTTGTGGGATTCAAGATATTTCCACACGACAAGAAAAACTTTAATCAGCTGATTTTCAAATTTCCCTGTATGTCGAGTCAAACAGAGATACGATAATTTACGAAAAGAACGTTAAGAAAGAGTCTTTAAAAATGCACAAACTGAAATTCATCATTCCGGGGGAAAAAGGAAAAAAAAAGAAGTATGAGCAATAATATGAAAGGTATAAAAGATAATATATTATTGAAAGAGTAACACAACAAAGGATGAGCCTAAATGGAAGAGGATTTTCGGGGAAAAAATCACCTAAATTATTCTAAAAAATGACAGAAAATCCTCGACTTTCAAAATTGATTTAAAAATCAGAGAGGGGAAAGAGGGAGATATGGCAACAAAAAAGGAATAGAAAAATCTCAAATATTTTTGGCGAAACGTTTCTTGATAGCTGGAATAAGTTTGATGTGATCGTCGGCACAAACTGAGACACAGGAATCGAGTTTTTCGTTGAAACTGAGCTTCTGAAACAAAATTTACGGGAATTGGGGGATTTGATGATTTTTTTAAATGAACAACTTCCGGAGGAAATTTGAATTTTCAGGTGCGAGGATTTCGATTTTCAGTAAAATTAAGTTATTTTCACAAGATAATTTCCAGAGGTTTCTATCAAAGCCATAAGAATGAAGTTCTTGAATTTCAACTAATAACCACGATTCTTCCCGATTCCCCACAATTACATCATTATTATTATGACGAAATTTCGGTTAAAAATCCATTGAAAAATGAAACTGAAATCAATTCCACGATTGAGGCATGATTCATTCGGAGACCATTCACCAACAAGAGACTTCCCACATGTGTGCTGAATAAAGAGAGACGCAGAGAAAAGAGTTGAGTCCGCAAACACTCTCGCTGAAAAATGCATGCCCCGGGAACTTTTCTCGCCAGCGCGGCAACTTTGTCACCATTCCTGGGCATTCCGCTTCGTTTCACATTGATTTTCGATATTTTCGTCTTTCCACCCATTTTTTTTCTTGTTTTTTTCAAGCTTTCCGACAATTTCAGAAAATGTCCGGTTCCATCGCCGATTCCGAGTATTCTCGTGTCATCGAAGAGATTTTCCAAAGTGAGTAGCTTTTTCTATGCAGTTTCTCAACCAAAAAGGGACGGAATCTTTAGGAATTCGCGCCACTGGTGATACCGTAGCAAATCGTGCTCTGTTTCTCGAATGGATCGATATTTTCCAACGTCCGGGACATGTCGTAGCCAGTAAATCATTCAAAGCGCTCGCTGAGATGAAGAAGGAATCAGTTACTAGCCAAGGCGAAACCGGTAAGGAAAAGTTTTAAAAAGAGAAAAAGATTCAGTATTAACAACTCGCTTATTTTAGAGCCATAATTCTAAAACAGCCATAATTCCAGAAATTTGCGCAGTGTGCTACGACAAGCTGTGCAATCCAGTAGACTTGCCAGAAACATTCGTTCTCCATGCAGAATACAAAATCGATAAGGATGAATTCAAGAACTCGGTGACTATAATGCCATGTAACCATCGGTTTCATTTTCTGTGCCTTGTTATGTGGTTGGACCAGTCTCAGACATGCCCAACGTGCCGGAATCCAGTCAAAAGTGACAGTCAATACGACAAAGATCAACAACAAGCACGTGTCGACGAACTTCACAACTCCATGTATTCCTAATTACAAGGTTAATTAGCAATGTCAATTGGCTAATTATAGGCAATTTTTCTTCTCATCCAATGTCTTTTTCTCCCCGGTTCATCTTTGATTCCAATGACTTTCTTTTAATTCCTACTATTTTTGGTTTGTTCTGTGTATTTATATTCCTGTATATCTAGTCAGTTAATTTTTACTAACTCTAATAAAGCAGTGACCTACTATTAGAGAAGTTTTTAGTTGAAATTTTAGATTTTCCAGATCAAAGCCTTTAGTTCGAAATTTGAAAAATTTTAGGCTCCGCCTTCCAGACAAACCTGTTGCTCGGAATAGTTGTTGACATTTGGTCCAAACTGCTGAACAAGTTTATCATAGCATGTCATTGCGCATCGAGAGAGTTGATCCTGTAGACCGCCCAACTCTTTTTCCAGATATCCTTGAGCATTTTTCATTCCGTCGTTACATTTCTCCACACAATTCTCAACGCTCTCGCGTGTCACTTTTTTGTTGTCACAGCATCTGAAAACAGAGGAAATTTCGAATTTTTAGAGAGTTAGCCAATTTTGGTGCTTTTTTTCCAATTTGAAGCTTTCACAAACCTTGCAGAGCACTGAAACATGGCTTTCTGCATATCCCTGAGATAATTCTTGTCCAAATCGTCAATCATCTCGTCGACCGCCAATTTCACCTTCATTTGAGTATTCTCCATTGTCGAATTGGACATATTTTTACCCTCTGAAGCGTAAAAAAATTGACGAAAAAGACGAACGATTTTAGAAAACACCATAGAAAATCAAGAGAAAATATGCAAAAATTAGGCCGAAATTGGAATGCTAAAGAAATTCACACAAAAGTCAATTTTCGTATGCATAAAAATATTGAAAAAATGAAGAAAATTTCCGGAAAAAGTATTAGAGATAAGAGAAAAATGATGCAAGAGGAAAGAAGAAAAAAATATGCTAATCTCCGGATTTCCGGATTTTTTCGGTCTTTTTTTGTATAGGAATGACGGATTATATTTTTAAAAATTTAAATTTTTTACTGATTTTTTGATGAACAATTAGAGATGAAAAACTTAATATTAATCGCACAATGAACGATCAAAAAATGGGGGAAAAGATGGAAAAATGTTTTCACCTGCACGAGAAACGCGCAAAGAGATAAGCTTGCGCAGAACTTGATACCTGGTCGCAGGTCTTTATGCATTGGGTGGGTAATTAAATATGGGTAATGAACGGAATAATTATTATTTGAAAATAGCTAGAAGGGCCAGGAATGGAACAGTTAGACGGGATATTCAAAGGATGATACATGAGTTGAGATTTTGTTTAAGTTCCATAACTTTTGTAGTTCTGAAAAATTTGGAAATGTGTTAGTTTCTGAATATCCAATTTTGTTTTCGAGTTCCTGGATTCCAAAATTCATTATTCACTATCTTGAACATACAAAAAAAGAAACAAAAAATTTGGAGCACAAAAACATCACAAGAAAATAACATTCAAAATGTTTGGATTTCCCAGTTTTCTTTGAATTTCAGGCATTTCAGTTTTGTGAATTCTCAATATACCGAATCATCAGAATTTCCGGATCTCCTGACCCCCATACCACTGGACAGATGCAAATAAAAATCGCAGAGTGTGAACTGCTACTTAAGAGACTGTAGAAAGGTCTCAAAGTTCACCAAAGTTCCAGAAATCATGTGTTACAATGTCTCGGAATTTCAGGATTTTATAGTTATCAAAGTCAGAATACAGAGCTGTTCATAATTTTTTTTCAGTGCATGTACAGTAATCCACTTGTTAAAATTTCAGAAACTACTGAAACATTCCATTCAAGATAACTTTTTTGTAACTAGATCCCAGTCTTTTTTTTCCAAAAATGTCATCTCTCGCCAGTGTTTTTGTTTGCTCATTTCTCTGCGCTCTTTCATTTTCAAAATCTCTCATCTCTTCTCCTTCGTCCCACCTACATTTCCATTTTCTCTTGTCTCTTCCCCCTTATTTTTCCCCTTTGGCTCCTTAAAATTGCGCGAGAAACTGCTCAAAGCTTCAGAGAGTAAGATAAAGACAATGGAATATAAAGAGACCCAGAGAGAAGAAAAGGAGGAGCGAGTGGAGGAGCCCGGAGAGACGCCGAGAAATACTAACCCCTTTTCCGATTCATCTGAATCTCTTCTTGTTTTGGAGTCGTTTGGTGGTGTCATATATACGTCACTTTTACATTATTGGATTTTTATTTTATGATTGCAAAACTGATTTTCAGACTTTTCATATACAGTGTAATTTCGAAGTGTATAGAACAAGAAGTATTTCCCATTTTTTCAGCCGATTTCCAGCTTTTGAAAACCTCCAATTTTGACATTTTTTGGAATCTGTATTATGAATTTTCTAAAATTATTAGTTTTGAATGTGCTTTTCGTATTTAAGTTTTCAGTCAGTTTTTTTTTTATTTTTGTTGCTCATACTCTCAGATATCTGACTTCAAACAAAATTTAAATAAGAAAATTTGGAACTCTTTTTTGGAATATCAATCCTTCCAGTTTCTTGAAGAATTTTGAATGTTTTTGAAACAAAATTCATCGATTTCCCAGAATGGCTCACTCTAGGTTTTCAATTTCCTTCCAAATATTGTTTGTTTGAAAAAAAAAACTAGGAATTTCGTAATCCCTCTTTCCATTTTTGATTCTCCTTTTCCACCCATTTGGTTTTTCAAATCCGATTTCATTTTTCTCTTTTGTTTTGTTTGGTGTCTATTTTTTTGAAATTTGTAAAACTGACAAATAGGACTTGTGACCTCTTAACAGAATGAAAATTGCAAGAATCAAATTTATAAGTCTTCCCATTGATTAAATTTTTTTGATGTTTTCCAAATTTAAGAATTGTTTTGAACCCTCTATTTTTTCAGAATTAGGTATCGGAATTCCAGACTTTCAAAAACTTCCAAACTTTGAGATCCTTTTTGTTCTACTAATTTTGTTCTTCCTTTTGTCTTATTTACCTTTTGTTTCAAACTTAAAAAAAAAACAAAAAAAGTTTCAGCGAAATGGGAGACAAAGCTATCCTAACAGAGGTTCTAGAAGCATCAAATCTTACTGAAGCATATGTTGATTTAACAGCAAAACAGTTGATCAAAGAGTAATTTTTTGTCAAATATTTGCTCACATTTCTCGAAACTTTGAAAAATCGTACCTTTAGGATTCGTCATGTTGGAGATGATTTCTCTGTGAGATATTCGAACTTGGATGATCGAAATGAACTGGGAGAACCTTCAGATCAAATATCACCTGACCAGGAAAAGACATTTACTGTTGATGAAGCTGTAGAGGCATTGGGATTTGGAAGGTTTCAGTTGAAGTTGTCGATTTTGACTGGAATGGCATGGGTGATTAATTTGAAAATCAACTTTCAAATTTGACTCTAATTTATCAAGGCTACTGCAAAGGATAGCAAAAAGTGGTTCACTGACAAAATGTTTTTGGTATCATAATAAACACTATGTCAGTAGACCACTTTTTGATATCTTTTACGAGAAACGAGATATATGGATTCAAAGTTGACGGTTTGGGGGAGGGGCTTTCTACAATGATTACGGTAGATTTGAGTATAACCTAATTTTTTTGAAATTAATTTTTAAAAAGGCTTCGATTGATAGAAAACAACATAGTTTCGAATGCCAAAACAAGGGAAAAAACTGCTTCATGGAAAATCTCATGCAAATCAAATATTTCATGCAAATCAAAAGCAAACTTCAGATGGCCGATGCAATGGAAATGATGCTTCTCTCTTTGATTTCTCCAGCCCTCGCATGCCAGTGGCAAATTTCTTCCGTTCAGCAGGTGATTACCCAGTTGCTTTTTTTAATTACATAAACATTTCAGGCTCTCGTCACAACTTGTGTCTTTAGTGGAATGATGCTGTCTAGTACATTTTGGGGAAAGATTTGTGATCGATTTGGGAGACGGAAAGTGGGTTAAAAACAAATGTGCATACGTTCCATAAAATTTTTTCTTTACAGGGTCTCACCTTTTCTACTCTTGTTGCTTGTGTTATGGGTGTCTTATCAGGAATGTCCCCTCATTTTTATGTTCTTCTATTTTTCCGAGGTCTTACTGGATTCGGAATTGGAGGAGTCCCACAATCGTGAGTTTCTTGTTATTGAATCAAAATTTCCACAGTTTCAAGATTCCTAAGTTTATCCATTAATCGGAAACGGTTCCAGAGTAACACTTTACGCTGAATTCCTTCCCACTGCTCAACGTGCCAAATGTGTAGTCCTCATTGAGTCTTTCTGGGCAATCGGTGCTGTTTTTGAAGCACTTTTAGCTTATTTTGTGATGGAATCTTTCGGATGGAGAGCTCTAATGTTCTTGTCTTCATTGCCACTTGGAATTTTTGCAGTCGCAAGCTTTGTAAGTGAACTTAAGAAGAATACAAGTATTCCTCTTATTTCAGTGGTTACCCGAATCTGCTCGTTTTGATATGGCCTCTGGGCATCCTGAGCGGGCACTGGAGACTCTTCAAGCAGCGGCTAGAATGAACAGAGTGCAATTACCTACTGGAAGATTGGTATCCTCTACAAAAGCAGGATCAGATAGTAGAGGAGATATTGGGAATTTGTTGTCTCCAGACCTTCGAAAGACCACATTACTCTTGTGGTGTATTTGGTGAGTTAACAAAAGTTAGTCACTAAAGATTCGTATAAGTATTATATTACGGTAGTTAGAACATTCCAGGGCGATTACCGCATTTTCCTACTACGGAATGGTCCTTTTCACAACTGTTCTCTTCCAATCTCACGATGAATGCCACGGAGGCCTATTCTCAAATGGAACTGCTTTAGAAGTATGCCAACCGTTAACAAGATCCGACTACTTTGATTTATTATCAACTACACTTGCCGAATTCCCCGGACTCATTATCACAGTTCTGATAATTGAGTGGTTTGGAAGAAAGAAAACCATGGCACTCGAATATGCTATTTTTGCGGTCTTTACTTTCATGTTATACTTTTGTTTGGATCGGTAAGACTCGGTAACTAGGATTAAATATAGTGAGCAAATAATTTTAGATTCACAGTTACGGTACTGATCTTTGTGGCCCGCGCATTCATCTCTGGTGCCTTCCAGTGTGCTTATGTCTATACTCCAGAAGTATATCCAACCACTCTACGAGCAGTAGGTCTAGGCACATGTTCAGCGATGGCTAGGATTGGAGCAATTGTGACACCGTTTGTGGCACAGGTAAGTAAAACTAGTTAATGGGATTTCGGATTTCGACATTTTGTTCTTAACAAGTATGATTTGATAAATTAATGAACTAACCTGACATTTTTCAAGGTTGCCTCTGAACAGTCCCTTTCACTTCCTATTGGTATTTATGGAGTTGCTGCTGTGTTTGGGCTCATAGCTTCTTTAAGTCTACCGATTGAGACCAAAGGAAGGCAAATGATGATGAGTATTTTTTTGACCTGAGAAAAAATGTGAAGTTTATGCCGGAGTGTATGCCAAAGTGCATAAGAAGATATCTCCCTGCAAAATACAAAATAACACATATAAGATGGAGACGCAGACACATTTTCTCTGTTTCTCAATCTTTTTTTCAGACACCGATAATAATTAGTTCACTAATTGCCCTAGTTAATCACTATCAATGTGTTTTTCAGGATTCTCATTAGTCACTGCTATATGTGTCAACTTTTCAACTGATCTCCAAATTTCACTTTTAAAGAAAACCGATGGAACTCAATAAAGTATTTTTTTAACATCTATTTTCGTAGACACTTGATTCATCTTTTTTGTATATAAAAAATGCCATATCGAAAACTAGTGGTGTTTTTCTCAAAATCAACATCAAAACGATTTACAGACTATTTTTTCTCCTGCTCACATTTCCAAGCGAAACTCCGCCCCTTTTCTATACGAACAAAAATTATTCCGGCCCCATTTTAGGTGATTCAAAAAACATTGTTTCGGAAGTTTTCAGAACATTTATCCAAGACAACAGAATAATGTTTATATGAGTGAGAAGAAAAAGGAAATGAAAGCAACTGGTTAGCTACAGTAATATGCATTATGAGAATTATAAAAAACGCCCCATTACAGAACCAGTGTGTTCTAAAATCAAATAAGTTGAAGTTGAATAAAAAAAAAATATATTTAACAAATGAAAAAGTGGTATTTTTGAGAAAAACGAACAAGTTACAATTATGAGAAAATTATGAGAGAACCCTACATATTCCGTTTTTTTCAGAATATATACTATATGCTTTTTGATTTACTCGTTCAGAAAGGGGACCTAGAAATTATATTTCACAAAAAAATCAACAAAGATTATAATTAGAGAGATAATTGGGGGGGGGGGGAGAGAGATGGGAATTCCCTACCAAGAATTAAAGAAAATGGCGAAATTTTTGTTTTTCATGGTTAGAAACGGGGGTTTGCGTATATTTGAAAAGGGGTGTGGCTTAGGAAAAAGATGAGCAAATGGTTTTTGGGGTTGGGAGACAAATAAATTAGTACCTTTTGGGGGAGAACAGAAAAAAAAGGAATTTGATTATTTTAGAACAAAAAAGTGCAATAAAATTCAGAAAATTTGTGAGCAAATATACTTAGAAAAACAGAACAAAAAAACGACTAGAAAAAGAAGAGATTCGTTATCAGATTACTTGTATTTTGAGGAAGATTTGAAAAGTTTATCCCATTGGTTCCTGAAATAAATAAGTTTGAACACCGAGACTTGAGAACTTTCAAATTTCAGACTTAGAAAATTTTGTACAATTATGTTTAAATTTTTGATTAATGATAATTGCTCACCTTCATTTTGGACCAAGCATGGAAACACTTTCGGAATCGACAACTTTCATGTCCTCTAACTGCCAACATGAATTTTCGTGGCTTTTCATTCGCTTTCATTCTTAACGATGCATGATAAACCTGAGCAGCTTGATAAGACAATTTGGCTTCGATGTCCGATGCTCGGGCTCCAATCCACAAGAAAACTGCGTCGCCATTGTCCAGAATCATGATATCATCGTCGTCGAGATCATCCTGAAAAAAATATTCAATTGCCCAGCATTAGAAATACGAGTTCAGATTTTTAGTCTAAAATGTTCCGTTCACTTACCTGGCAAAAATCAACGGTCTTCTCGGAAACAGCGAAATAACCCTTTTCATTAGTACATCTGAACAGTCTCGTGTGTTTGACAAATGAACTGTCCGTTTCATATTTCTTCTTTCCACCAAGGACTCTCCAGAATTCTTCATTCTCTTCTCCTTCTTTCACTTCAACAATTCTAAAGTCGTCGTCATCGTCTCGAACGACCAAATCAGATGCCACTTGACGAGCGAATTCATGTTCACGGGGTTCCGAGTATTTTCCTAGCCAAACATAAACAACTCCACGATGATTTGACTCATCCAATTCTTTGAATGGGATTCTGAGCATATGACAGAATGCAGAGCACAGTTGATTGGATCTAAAAAAAGGGACTGATGATTTATAGGACTCATGGGAATAATCAAAGATACTCCAGGAAGTTCGAAAAAACTCACTGGCACTCGACTTGAATTGTCCTGTTGCAGACACTTGATCCATTGGCTCTCATTTGGAATAGCTCTGGCCACTTTCCTCCTAAATTCTTTGTCAAACCACGACGACCACGTTTGATAAGGAACTTCCGCTTGAAGTGAGACAGGAACTTGTGATTCTCTTGCTGTTGGTACATACGGACAACCTGAACATTGAGCAAATTGAGAAGACGAATTTTCAAAACTTCAGAATCTATTCAAAACTATTTCAGATGTGAAACTAAGTTTGATAATTCTCAACATCATTCTTAATTCTTCTTACCTCCAACTTATCCTTGAAAATCTCCTCGAAATTGGGTTGCAATTGGAACGTAAAATTCAACCATCCCATATTAGAAGCATCTCGTCCTTGCCAGAAATAAACAACACACTTGAAGTCCATCTCTGGTTTCTCATCGGTTTCTTCTATTTCTTCATCTTCTTCTTCCTCTGGTAGTACTGCATATCTACACAAGAACACATAACAATCCATTGTATAGAATATTCCAAATTCTTTCTGTGGCAACTTGACAAATTTCTTTCCCTCCAGAACGAATGACTCCATTAATTCTAGATCATAATTGCAGTCTAACATCAACTCTTCTGATTCTTCGTACGTCATTGATGGTTGTCTTTCAAGGAATAATGCTCCAAGATCGGCTCTCATCATATTATCCTTCTTTACGATTACTTTCAGATCTGGAACTCTTTGAACGGATTCTGAGGAGCGAGTGTAGTCAACTGGAACTATTTCATCCCAGCCTGCAAATTTTGATCGGAACATCATAGATTCTTCTCCTTCCGTCTCCCGATAGACTTGTGCATAATCCGGACGATCAATCATTTGATGCAACTCAACAACCAATTTCTGTCCAGCCATTTTCAATAATCTATTGGCTTTCTTTCCAGTCCAAAGGAAGATATCAGAATTTGAATCTAGAATGAAAACTCCTTTCGAATTGAGCATATCTTGTTTCGCGATTCCTTTTGGAAGCTCCACTTGCGGCAATTCCAAAAATCCCATTCCAATATTCACTTTGTACAGCTTCTTTCTCTCCGCCACAAATCCTTCTGGCACGTGCTCTACAATTGCCGATGTCGGCTTGTCCGGTTGTCCAGTGAGTGCTTGCCAAAATTCTGGAGGACAACGAGCTTGACGGCATGTCTCGATTTCGGATTTTCCCTTTCTGTCTCGTTTGTTTAGTCGTTCGGCAAAGAGACGTGCCTTGTTGGAGACAGTGATCTGCAAAGTTTCGACATTTGTTGAGTTTTCCAGGATTGCTGGAATTTTTAGGATCATTATAGATTTCCGAATCTCCGAATCGTGATGTTTGAAAATTTTCATATTCACTGCATGTCTCTTTTTACAATGTCTATTTTCTGGTCAATTGAGAGAGAAAACAAAACCAAGAGACGCCAGGCATACCACTTCCACAACGCTGCGTCTCTTTTCTCTCTTTCTCTCTCATCTCGGCACAACAACTCACAAGATAAACCACTCTCACGCTGTTAGTTTTCATGACTGCTTGGCGCAATGGTAGCGCGTTCGACTCCAGATCGAAAGGTTGGGCGTTCGATCCGCTCAGTGGTCAAAGTTTTTTAATTTTTTGTTTTCACTAAAGTTGAGGTTCTGAGCCTGATTTTAACGATAACAGGGTCCGAAATATATTTTAAACGTTTTAGGATCTTTCAGTGTTCTAAAAATTTCATGAATCATTTAGATCTCAAAGATATTTTTGCAGATCATTTGACTCACTCTACTTTTGAATCCACTCCATATCCAAATGGTTTCTCCAGCATCCAACAAGAAGCAATATCTAGGATCCAACGATTCAACGCTAAGCGGCACTGGTTCCATCTCCACCGCAGTTCCATTAACTCCTGCACGGTAGAGACGAGTTAGATGTGCAGGTTTTTCAGTTGTATAGAATCCAGAAGTCGTTCGTCCACCCTCAATGTACACAATCTCTTCACCGAAAAGTGTCAGGAATTCTTCCGATTCGTCGTTCATTTCTTCTCTTTGTGTTCGACACGTCGCATTCAAATGGTTCCGGAGACCAACTGCATGTACAGCAGAACACATTCCTTTATCGAGAGAGGCGTGCTCACCGAGCCAATAGAAAATTGCGTGT
This sequence comes from Caenorhabditis nigoni, assembly GCA_027920645.1. Classification (NCBI taxonomy): domain Eukaryota; kingdom Metazoa; phylum Nematoda; class Chromadorea; order Rhabditida; family Rhabditidae; genus Caenorhabditis; species Caenorhabditis nigoni. Next base: position 16,706,346 of record CP115866.1, read on the forward strand.
CTCAATTGACCGGAAATCTCTCGAGTTGTCTTTAAAACCAGGTAGGCGTCTGCGTCATAAAACTGTCCATGGAATGCTTCGTCCATAATTGATGGATAGAAATTTTCAATTTCCCATACCCACATGCCCTCATCTGAGCCAACGTCTTCATCAAAGATATCTGAGTAGTCAATGTGTCGCCGATGTTTCTCAATATTCTTTTTCCAGTTCACAGCACTTTTCGCTTCGATTTGACGTTCCTCTTCTTCTTGTTGCTTCTCGGTTAGTGCCGCTCCGACGCCAGCGATTTTTGACATTCCCTGGAAATAGAAATGTATTGGAATTATGATGCAAAACATCAAGCCAAAACAATCGAATCATTCTCATCGTTCGAATTCTCGATTGGTCAGGGGATACTGTCGGCGTTTAATGGACTGGATTTATGCTATATAGACAGGACAATTTATGAGGACAAAAACGATGAAAAAGATGCTACAGGAAGAAGTGTGTGTGATAAATGGGAGAATTATGGTATTGACAGCGTATCTGTTGGTGAAATACGTTTTTCTCTGTTCCTTCGAAATCGTCAGAAGGAATTGAGATAACAGACTCGGAACTTTTATTTTTAAACCAACAACTTTGTAAAGTTCCACTAGACCATTTTAGAAAAACAGAATGATCAATAGCAGCGGTAGCGTATTCCAGAAAAAGTCATAAAATATGAAAAAAGGACAATATGCAAATTGTTTATATACTTTTCTATTTGTTTGTTTTTGTTGGCGCTATGATGAGGGTAATAAAATGCATTTTCTTTAGATCATGTGGTCAAAATGAGCAGAAAAAAAAAGAGAAGATTGTAGTTTAGAAAAGAGAAAAGGAATTTCAGCATAAAATGCCAGAAAGTGTGCATTCTCGAAGAGAAGAAACTTCTATAAACTTTCTCTTCGGATAGTCCTTTTTAGGTATCAAAACACATTTGGTGAAAAACCAAAAAGAAGATAGGTGAGAAAAATCCTCAATTTCACATGACCTCTAAATAACTATTTTTGGTTGTCTATGACAGTTTATAGACCAACAGATTATCAAAATAATCATTATAGTTTGAGAAAGATTTCATAAGCTACAGTATCCCTAGAACAGAACTACTATAATTAACCTTTGAGCGGAATTATCTCGATTCTTGAACTAATAAATTTTATTAAAAATTCACAAAGTGTCGTATTACCTGTATAACTTTGTCAGCACTCTGCTGATCTGCTTGTTGCTTTCGTCGCCTTATGAACTCCTTTTTCCGTGCCAACGCATCTTGACGTGCTCCACCCGAATGAACAGATGAGATTGACGATGATGGACTTGTCATTTGACCCGCAATTTTGCGCTGAAAAAATGAAGAGTGTTGAAAGTAGTTACTGACACACATATTTACTTTACATGAGAAAAATAAGTTCAAAAAAATCAAAACTTTCCTCACAAGTTAAAACAAAGGCCACCTGTTGTGCACTTCTCGAGGTCATCTCTTTACTTTTACACTTACCAAAATGATCAAGTCTGACCGCATTTTTTGAAGGAAACAGGAGATTTGAAGCATTCGTATTTTTTTTTGAATAAAATAAGAAAATATAGAGAAGGAGAAGAAGAAGAGAAAGAAAAAGAGAGGAAATATATATAGATAGAAGACTCTGGCGGAAAAAAGAGCACAATTCTTTGTGCTTTTCTCATACCAAATCTTCCCCTTCCTTCTTTTTTTCACTAAAAATGGGTCGAAAAGAAACGGTCTAGACGACCAATTTTTGAAAATGTGTTTTTTTGCAAAAAAAAAGAAATAGGCGACTTTTGGGAAGAGCTTGCAGAAAAAAGGATCATTTTGGAAAGAATCGACCAATTTTTAGGCCAGGAAAATTAGAAATTCTCGATTTGAGAAAAATGATAAAAACGGCGGGGAAAAACAGACAATTTGTTTTTGAAAAGGATTTGCAGATCAAAAAATTCAAAAGAAAAATTTTAGTTAGGTAGATCAAAATTTTTTGAAAATAGAAATCTTTTTTTATTTTGAGGACTTTTGAAAACAACAGAAAAAAATTTACCTGATGTTCCAATGAAAAATCTATGTTGTAGAACGCCAACTTCTTCCGAGAATCGTTTGGTTTCGGTGGCATCACTAGATTTTCGTTTCTGGAAAAAAAATAATTAGGAAAAAATTTACACCAAAAGAAGCGATTTTCTCCGAAATTTTCCTCAAGCCGGAATAGCATCAAAAAGGCGACTAATTAATGCAAATCTGTTGAGTTCCAAAACGGAAAATATTATGGAAAAATTTCTGAGTCTCTCCAGAAAAATGCTCTCTATCTTTCTTCCTTTTCCATATAACATAATGTTCCAAAAAAATGGGAGAAGAGAGAAAGAGGGAGAACGGAGAAAGGCGGCTTGAGAAAAATCCAAAATAAGAAAGATGAAAAATGGAAGTGTTTGCATTTTTGAACACATTTTGATTCGCAGAAATTTGGATTTCATAAACTCATTCTCCGTCCAAGCTATAGCTAATTTTTTCGTTTCTCTTCAATGTATTTTAAAATTCTTACTCATGTAAATCCAACGTTTTCAAATCGGGTAGCAAATGAATACCCTCTGGCAACGTAATCAGTCGATTATGATCCAGTTTGAGTTTTTGTAATTTGACACATCTTGAAATGCCTTCCGGAACCAACTCCAATCGATTATATGATAGATGTAAAACAGTTAATTGAATCAATTTTCCAATTCCAGATGGTATTCCTTCGAATGTTAATTCGTTATTTGATGCATATAATCTTGATAATCGTGTCAATTTCACCAGACAATCTGGTAACACTGTCAACTGATTATGACTCATATTTAGAGTTTCTAAATTCTCCCATTCTCCTTCTGTGATATTCAACTTCTCGATTCGATTCCCAGAAAGATTCAGTTTTCGGAGAGATCGAAGTTTGAACAAGGCTTCGGGTACTTGGGGAAGCGCGTTTTCCGAGAAGTCGACGTCCTGAAAAAATAGAAATATTAAAATGAAAAGTTTGTGGTTGATTTCGAATCTTACTCTTAAATTGTGCATATCATCCAATGTTGGTGGTATATTATCCAATGTTCTGTTCGTATTGCTCATATGAAGAACACTTAGGGATGTCATGCTGGAATAAAAACATATTTTAGATTTTCAGAAAAAGGATTTTTTAGTAATTGAAATTATTCAAGAATTTGAGTTTTGTTGATGAAATTTCAAGATTTTGGTTTAATTCAAACTCAAATGATTTCCGAGGTTTTAGGATAAAAGTTTCCCTTGTTTGTTAAATCTTTTTAATATATTTTTGTATTTCTTGATCTTTTTTGTTAGTTTGTGACTTCAGTGATGTTGTTTCACACTTACCTTGGTAACTGTTTCAATTGAAAATGATTTAGTGGATTATTCGACAGATTGAGACTTTGCAACATGCTCAATCTCCGAATTTGTGGTGGTAACATGTCCAATTTGTTATTCGACAGATCCAAAAACAACAAATCGATCAAATTCGCACAGACACTGTTTGGAATTGTTTCAATGTTGTTATAACTCAGATTCAAGACTATCGATCCTTTTGCATATTCCAAATTTGTCGGAACTTCTCTTAGTTGGTTTCGTGATAAATCAATGATTGTTAGATCTTTCATTCGGAAAATATCAGTCGGAATTCCGGCGGTTTTAAGCTGAAAATTAGAAATCGTCATTTTTGAAAAATATGTTTGGTTGAAGATATTTCTAGATCGTTAAAAGTTACATTGTTATCTCTGACAATAACCGATCGTAGACGTGGCAAATCTGACAGTTCCCCATGTACAGATGTTAGTTGATTATGGGCCATTTGGAGATGTTCAAGATTTGCACAACGGGATAATTCATCGGGAACCTGAAAGAACAAATTGTTAAGCTTGAATAAAACTTTTAGCTTCTTATTTCATTTTTTGTATACTTTTCAGGATGTTAAACTAGAAATTCGCAATTTCTTTTGATTTTTCCACTAATTGTACCACTAATTTGTATTTTCTTTATATTTTCTGCTAACGAAGTTCGATAGTTCAACAATTCTGACCTGTTCCAGCTTTGAATCGTTCAATTTCAGCCATGTCATTTGTGTCATTTGTTCTACATCGTGCGGAAATCGATCTCCCTGCAAAATTGTGTGTTTTAAATGATGAAATTCTATACAAAATAAGTTAAAACTCACTGAAAAATCATTTCCGGAGAAATCGATTCCCTTGACAAATTGCAGCACACCAGTCGACATTTCTTCTTTATTTTTTATTGCATTTTATGCTAGAAAAGCCCTGAAAACAAAAAAAAATACAGAAAGATTCAGAAGAAGTGAGCAGAACAGAGATTTCAGCAGTATCAAAGCAGCGCGAAAATTAAATTCAGTGGAGGTGGAAGAGAAAGTGGTGGAGGCGGTGGACGAGGTTTCGCAGCGCGGCAGTTCAAGAGAGGGTTTATATTATGATCGGTCCATTGAACGTTTACCTAGATTCTAATTTTCAGAGCAGTTTTCAGCAACATTTTCGAAAATTTATAGAGAAATTTCAATTTCATCAATAGTGAAATGTGACAATTAAAATTGAAGTGTGTCAGGTGACATTTTATCTAACACAAGACACTGGTTAAATAACAAGAGAAAAAGAGCAGTGAAGAACAATTGGAAAGATAATTGGGTGAAATTCAGAACATTGGATAAAATAAGGTGTCGAAAGATAGGAATGGGAAGTCGAATAATAATTGCATAAGTCATTGAAAGCACACCAAAATGTTCTTACACCATTTTATAAAATCATGGAGTTGAATTTCAGATAATCTTTTTTTTCAATTTTTCATATATTAGGGCTGTTCGGATTTCTGGTTTCGCGAAAATTCCCTTTCTCCGGATTACGTATTCCGAAAAAAAAAATTTCAGCCCGGATTCCGTTTTTAATCGGAAAAAAAAAACAACATTTCAGAAACTATTAGATTAGTATGTCTGGAAATTCAGGAAATCAGCAAATTGAAATTTCAGAATTCGGAACCTAAAATACTCGCAATCAGAGAATCTAAAATTTCCACTTTTGCCAATTTAGAAATTCAGAGCAGAATATTAACACTGGTATTACAAATGCCGGTGTTTCTGAAATCTTAAAATACCGGAGCATCAGTTTTCAGGCATGGTTACAAACAGAAAATCAGAAAAGCTATTCAACAAAAAACCATAAATTCAGTTTCGTACCGCCCGGAAAACCAGACAAAACCAAGTGGGAACGTAGCAATTAACAATTTCTTTTTTTTTTCTTTCTCTCTTCTTTTCGTCCCAAAAGATTTGAAGAAACCCAAAGAAACATAAAGAAAGAAGAGGAAGAGCACTATTGATGCTCTATCTTGAGTTCCTCAAAGAAAGAGAGAGTGATCGGAGAAGAGACGCAGAGAATGGAGCAAGTGTTACACTTACCGGAAAGATGAATAGTGTTCAACGGGGGATAGACGCAGAGAAAATAGAAAATCTGGACCGGATATCTCTCGGAGAGGGCAGGAGAGCTCCCGGATCAGTACTACAATTTTTCAACCTTTATCGATTTTTCTCTACTCCTAAATTTGAGAATCCAAGAAAATTTCAGAAAAAAAGTTATGTGAAAATTATTTAGATTTTCTAAAAATTCGAAAAAATTTGAAGACCTTCTGAAGGTTTCTCGAAACTTCTGAAGTCTATTTTCTCAAGTTGTGTCTTATCTGAATTCCCGCATCTTCAGATGTCCTTGATATGTAAATTTTCAATGTATTCAGATGGCCGGAACGGAGGAAAAGAAGAAGGAAGACGATGTGGATACCGGAACAGCAGAAGAAGAAGGGAAACCTAAAGATGAGGAATGTGCGGCTACGGAGCACAGGGATAAGGTAAAGAAGTTATCTACAGTAGTCAAATCCTTATTCAAAATTGTTGGACCTGTATAATTCAATATTTGCAGTTCAACCCAACTGCCTACTTGAACAGTTTCTACAAAACTGCATCGGAGGACACTGCCATGCAAATCGTCTTGTTTTTTCTGCCTGGTATACTGTACCGTCTTCCTCAAAAAGTGCGTACAGTACTTGATTTGGGAGCTGGGCCTACAGTATACCTTCCGATTGCATTGAGAGAAAGGGCTGAAAACATTTATACATCTGATTATGCACCTGCTAATAGAGATGCACTTGTTAGCTGGATTGAAAATAAGTAAGTTTTGAAGTTTTGGAATATTTGAAACATTTAAATTTTGACAAAAAGTCTAGAATTTTTCAATAAAGAATTTGAGCTTTTTTCGGACCATTACGATCTAGCAGAATTTTAGTCTATTTTTATTAAAAATTAGCGTACATTATTTACAGATCAACATTCGATTGGGACAATGTTTGCAAATGGATTGCTAATATCGAGGCCTCCATGGAAACTGGAAAACAGATGCAAGAGAAGACACGAAGTCTAATGCGTGCAGTACTAGATGTGAGTTAGACTTTCTTGGTCACAAGTTCTAGGTAGCCAAGGAACTAATCACTAAATATTCAGGTAAATGTTCACGAATCTCCAGTTGTGCAATCAGTCGTCTGGAAATCTAACCAAGCGACTGAGAATGTTCCGGAAAAATTCCAAGTGGTTTCTACTGTTTTCTGTTTAGAATACTCTTGTGAGACCCTTGATGGTTATTTTCGGGCGGTTCGTAGCGCCTGTTCGCTCATTGAGGATGGAGGATTTTTAATCCAAGGAGGAGTTTTGGATGCTACAACTTATAACTTTGGCGGAAAAACTTTTCGATGTCACCGATTGAAACAAGCTCATATTTTAGAAAGTTTGAAGGTAGGTCTCTGTAGTTTTCTTTATTTAAATAACCATTTTACTATTAAATATTTCTTCTAGGCAAATGGAATGGCTACCACTGCTGAGAAGGGATACAAGTTCATCACTCATGACGATATTTTTTTGTTGGTCTCAAAGAAGATTTAATTTTATTCAATTTGTTGATTTTTAGCTTTGTTTTTTGTACTAGAACAATAATTACGACAATAAAAAGTCTGAAAATACAACCCTCTCTTTGAAACCACCGAAAAGTCTACCGTACTTTAAAGGAACATAGCATCGAATATGTTGCGCTTCTTGTAGCGAACACTCGATGATCTATTTCGAAAACGCGAAATTGCTCAGAATTTCATTAATTTTCTCAGCTTTCTCGGATTTTTCACAGCCATGCTTTGTTTTTTGTTCGAATTTCAGCGAAATTCAATCATTTTTCTTTCATAATTCTCGTTTTTCAGTGATTGAACCCTAAAAATGCCCAGAAAACGGGAGATTGTCGAATTCGGCGGTATTCGCACTTATTTTTTCCCAAATCTGGCTCTCTATGCCGAGCGAAACGGAGACATCATCGTGTCGAAACCAGACAAGGTTATTAAAAATGTTTTTATTGAAAAAAACAAGTTTTCAGGCCAATCCAGTGGCTGCGTACATTTTCGGATCATGCGAGAAAATTCCAGAAGAATCGGAAATTCTGGATATAATATTTCCCGACAATGCGAATCCGGAGACCATTTTGACCGGCATGGACGTCTGTTTGGTGTTGGGAAGCGATTTTGTACGATTTTAGTTGTTTCAAAGTTTAGAAAACTCCCAATTTTTCAGCTTCCGCATTTCAAAAGACTCGAAGAACGTTTGAAACTGCTGAAACATTCTCATGACATTTCCACAGAGGTCTCAGAAGATTCACAATTGAATGAAATTCATCAGAAATCGAGACTACAGAAAGATAAGACTTCCAAAATTTTGACGATTCTCACTAAGCTTATGATGACTGGAAATGATGACAGCAATCAGAAATTCACAGAGATTTGTGAGCTTTGTACGATTGATTTGGATTTCGACGCGTTCGTCTTTTCAAAACTGTTGAGATTGGAATCCGAGGAAACCAGAGAAGACATTGAGATGATTAGAGATAATGTGATCGAAAAATTAGAATTGGTGAATCCGAAATTGGCAGATTTGATGTAAGTAAAAAAGGCAAACAGACACACACACATAGTTACACAAAGTTTTATTCCAACGACATCCGGACTCACCGATATTTAGAATTTTTTAAAGTAGATTTTCAGGAAAAACGGCCCACAGGACGAATTCACTCGTCTCCTCTCGCAACCAATCGATTCGGAAATCGCCAGAAAACTCGTAGAAACCATTTTGGAGACTTACAAACAGAATTTGGATTCTCCACAAGTTCTCGCGCATCTCAATTCTCAAATTCTTTTCTTGATCGTCCGTTGGATATGCTCTTCTTCTGAACCTCGAGATGCCAAATCCATTACCACTTGGATTCCAGAAGACATCAAAAGACGTTGTTTGTTTCCGGAACTACAGAATAATCGAGTTGACTATGCTATCGAAATCGCCGGAATGGTTGTGAACAAATTTATGAAAAGTAAGCAGTGCTGACTTAGGAAATTCCCTATTATATTCTGATTTTCAGCATCTTCCGTCAAATGGGAACTTTCCACGGAAACCCTCGATGTTTTGGAGAATTTGTACTCTAGAATTGCGATTTCTCAAATTTTGGATTCGTTCAAATTTTCGATTGGAAATCCTAAACTGTTCGATGAATTTGTGACTTTGGTGAGTTGATTGATAAGGTTTTCACATAAACTCTCTTTTTTGCAGGTCCCAGAAAGCAATCATCACAACGATGACCTCCTTCAAACTGTCACTAGCGCTCTTCGTTTTGCCATGTGGATTGTAGAGAATTGGAAACGTCTCGAAAACTCTACTGAAATTGACTTTTTGGATCAGAGATCTGCAAAGAATCATTTAAGCAAAATTCATGAAATTCTGAAGACGGTTATCTCTGACGAAGTGGAGATTCAGAAGAATACAAAAGACGTTGTCATGGGAGCTGAAGATAAAAATGTGACTCGTCTTCTGGAGACAGCTGCGGCTAGAATTGAAAGGATGATACAAAGAAACATGAGCAGACCCAGAAATTCGATGGGATTAAGCGCTTATGTGAGTCCAAAACTGGACCATAACAGCGTTTACTATTCCGTTATTTTAGGCTCCATCTGAACAAGTCGACCTGGACAATAACGGAAATGAGCTCGGAAGGAAGCCTGAATCTCTATCTAAATCGTCAAACAAACAGGTACAGTACTCCACGGAGCTCCATAACTTATAAAAATCTGGGCGGAGGCTAATTTTGAAAAAATTATAGATCAAAACTTGACATCTTCCGAACGCGTTGTCGATGTTCACTGCTGATTTTAATATTGTTCCTAACTTGTTTTTTCTGCTAAAACCGAATATCTCTGTTTTTGTTTTGTTTTGTTTTTCGTTTTGTTGCTTATTGCTGAAAATTTATTGCTTTAAAAATTGCGAAAATAATAAAAATGTGAAATTAGCTGTGCCCGCATCACTTTATGATCCGATAATTCCCTATATTCATCCGTTTTCAGTCCATCAACAGTTACTGGGAGGACGAAGATGATAGTGAAAAGTGGGATGAGACGATTCCATTAATTGAACAAGAAGATCCACTGACAATGAGAGAGGTAACATTTGTCCTGCGAACTTTTCCAGAAACGTATTTTTTAAACTTTCAGTCCCACGACATAGAAGAAGTTGAAGAAGTGACTGAAATTAATCCCGAGGAAGAAAAAGAACAATCTCCGGAAGACGACGACTTCTACAAAGAGAATCCAGAAGTCAAGCTATTGGAGATCAAGAAAGAAAAACCGCTGGAAAAGGTGACTGATCAAACGAATAGGCTCCGCCCCCTTTTTACTAGCTTTGTCTTTTTCACTGTTTGTTCTCTTTTCCAGGATTCTGACGACAAGAGCTTCACATTTACTATTGAGCCATGTGTTCTGAAAACACAGTCGGAAGAAGAAAAATCAGTCAGAGAGGAAACTCCGCCTATTGTTGAACCTGTAGTAGTTCAATCCGTTTCCGTTGAGAAAACTTTGGTTAGAATTTGGGCCGAAATATAATTCCACCTTAAATCGAATTTTTTAGGAAGAAGTCTCAGACGAGAAACCCGCGGAAGAGCATAAATCTAGGCCATGGCCACCGCCAAATCGTTTGAGACCAAGAAGAGTCAAAATTCGTCCAGAACCAACGAGCGATTTTGATCAATCAGGTTTCAGTGAAGCACTTTTGTGTTTGAGTTTTGGAAGGGGCGGTGCCAGAATGAAGCGACAATCAAGCAATGTTGACCCAAAATAATCATCCAAACATTTAAGTTTTCTAGGCCGCTGTTTCCCATTTTTCAAGAGATCTCACCCGTTTTATCATTTTTCTTGTTCATTTTTTACAATTTTTTATCTGCACCGCCACCACATTTCTGTTAAGATCCCAATTTGTACGAAGTTTTATCTATGCATGTTCTCTGAACTATTCCCAATTTCTTTGTAATTTTCATACTGAAATTCTGCAGCACTTGTACCTAATAATGAATATGTTTTGGGAATATTTTGAGAACTTTTTTCGAAACATCGACAAAAAAACAAGAGTTATTAGCTTATAGTAGCATAAAAGATGATGATGTTATTGATTTGGATCAATAAATTAGAAAAATAGAAGAAACCCACAAATCCCGTGATTTTCAGAAGAAGACTGAAGAAAAAAAAGTTGGAAAAGGGTTAGAAGAAAACTACTGCACTTTGGAAAAAGAATCAAAAGGCAAGATGTGAGAAGTTTTCAGGAAAATATCGAAATTCACTAAATGCGCTCCGTTCGAATTTTTAGAAGTTTCGAAAGGATCCAAAAGAGCGCATTTGATGACGGAAAAGAATTAGAATTAACACAATTTTCTGAGAAAGAAACCGAAAAAAGATAGAACCCAACACAAATAGACCGAAAATATGGAATGAAAAACTTTAAGGAATCTAAAACGAATTTAAAGATCATCGCGATTCTGTCCATCTTCTTCTTCTTCAACATTCCATTCAAATCCTCCGGGCCTCTGATCTTCAGCCACCGGTTCTGGACGTCTTTCATCAAAAAGATAGCACATCCATTGAGGTGTCTTCAGGAAACGTTTTCCGTGTTCTTGATATGGAAAAACGTCTTCGAGGAAGAAATAGATGTGACCACATGCGATTCCTGGAAAGTCTATTAATTTCAGATAACACTTCACGAAACTTACCCATAAAATCGACAACTGCATTATTTCCGAGAAGAAGCGAGAAAAGAAGAAGAACCCATGGAAGATAAGGAGCCGTAAATGTGAGAACTCCAAAGAAATTCATTTGAATATTCGGGTTTCGACGACTCCAGATATAGACCAGCATGATGGTGAAGGCTTGGCCGAGGAACAAGATTTGAACGAAAGTTCCAGAGATAACCTGAAAAAAATGTTTAGGATTATTTCTCCCAATTCCATTCCTGATAGCCTAGAAAGGATTTCAACGTTACTAACCATCAGAACGGCGCCAAACAAGAACATGTAGACGAAATCGGCACGTCTTCCACGGAACGATCCCTCTTCCAACATCATACAATAACGATAAGTGAATATCATATTGAAGAGAAATGAGAATCCAAATGATCCGAAGAAACAGAATGATGTGATCAGACGCCAGAATTGATATTTTCGAACGATGAGCTCCCAGTTGAAGTATAAATGAAAGGGAGTCACGAACTCGAGATGCTGAAAGAAGGAATAGGAAGATCAGAACGCTTGAATCAGCAAGGCATTTAAAAACTCAAGAGACTTGATGCTCAAAACTGAGAATTTTGTTGAATAGTACAAAAATCTGATTTTCGTACTTACAAAAACTTAGACCATAGAAACGATAACTTTTCTCATTGTTTGATGTCCAAACTTTCCCTTGAATCAAATTCTCTAGATAATAGAGAAGAGAGTGCTTACCACGGCGGTAGTGAGAAGAACACATGCTCCGGTGTAGAACCGTGTCACCGGCGGCATTTCTTCCAGTGCCGCAACTATTCCGTTCATCTGAAAGATAAAAAAACACAGTGAAACAGAAAGTCGGACCATGAGAGAGAAACAGTAGAAGATATTCAAGTTATCTGATTTTCTGTTCGATTGTTTTTTGTAAAATTATTACAATATGGTCGAAAAAAACGACTGGGAGTTCCCCATGGGAATCAGAGACCTAAATTATAATTCTAACAATTTTCAAAAAAAAAACAAAAGACGAAAAAACCCAGAAATTGATAAATACAGCTCTGTTTCCAAAAGTAGATCAAATGATTTTTGAAAACAAAAATTCTTTGTTTTAAAAATTGCAAAAACTAGTCTAAAAACATAAACAAAAAAGTATGAGAAATTCGGCTTGAAAACCGGTAAAGTCTGAGAAACATAGGAATGAGCACTCAAATCACTTTTTTTTGAAAATCAACAGAAAGAAAAAAAACAAATTTCAACAAACATAATTAATCTATCCTCACTACGTTGTCTAGAACAAGAAAACTGGAATTTCCAGCAAAAAGTTATATCGTATAGAAAAATTGACATTTTATGGTGTTAAAATAGTTGAGCTTCCTTTGTTTCCAGCCAAATTGGTCAGCAATTTGTTTAATCGTCCCACCATTCGACTCGTATCTTTGATCAATCCAGCAGTGATCAGAGCGTTGTCATAGATCTGAAAATTGTTTTTAAGTCATAGAAAGAGTACAGAGCGGTCGAAGAGAGACGCAGAGATGAAGACCTGTATAAAGCCACGTTTACATTTTAAAAGTCGAAAGTCAGAAGAACAAAATGACTGGGCAATGTTTCCAAACTTTGCACAACACTTTTGCATTGGTTCAGAACTTTAAGAGATGACCTAGACAACTCAAAATTTCTGTGAAAAAACTCAAAGTCTCTCCGAAAATCGTTACACCTGCATGAAAATTACTGTACCTGTTCAGCTAAAATCGCCGCAGTTTCCTTGTCAGTCTTCCTCATTTTATACATTGATTTGACGAGTGGATGAGTCAAATTGACATGTACATGTGGTTTAAAATAAACCAAATGCTCCATATCCTTGATTTCTCCAGTACGAAGGAAGTGACGGGCGGCGCCCATGTCCAACACGGTTACCATGACGGGATGCTCCGACGGGCGGTGATTGCCTAGAAACGGAAATGGAGATGAGCAACGGATAGAGACATAGACAAAAATTCGTATAGCTGATGTCATTATAGAAAAAGGAAATTCCCACAAGACTCGCAACTAAGGTGGGGAATTAGAAGAATGGATACTGTATATTTGTCTTGCGCAGCCCAATTAGTAAACCAACCTGAAATTTCAGCTACTTTTACACTACCGAGTGTGTCCTTCATCCAATCAAGCAACTCCTTCTTCTCGTTGTCACGGAAATCTTCTGGAAAAAATTGTCAAATATCCCGTTTTATTTTTGAGAAATTGCGATTTTCTAAATCTGCCTCCTAGACTCACTTGTATCTTTCTTATCATCTTTTCCACTCTTCTCCGCTTCTTCCTGTGCCCATTTTTCTACAGGAACCAATTGTTTCATTGCGAATTGTCCCAAGCCCAAGAAAACAACCTCGTCGGCTGGATCATATAAGAAAAGGACTTCCTTGTTTTGCGACTTGATCACCTCGTAGTATGGGGAAGATTCGGCGAGGTGGCGGCTGAAATATTTTTCCGATTAGTTCCTTTTTTAGAAATTGAGCTTTAAATAACTCACTTATTAGCGTACATATAATAAATTTCCTTTTGCTCTTCCTGCATTCTCTTCACATAATCTCCCAAACTTGTCAATTCTCCAGCCTTCTTGGAAGAGGATTCAAACAACAAAAGCTTTGCAACTTCCTCCTTGATGTCTTGATTCTGTTCAGTGACGACTCCTTCTTTGAAATAAATTGAATAATTCTTATAGAATTCCGAATATTTCACCGGATCCTTTTTCATTTCAGATTGGAGGGATCCCAGAATTTTATCGGTGATGATTTTACGGAGCTTTCGGAGAACTGGATTGTTTTGGAGCATTTCACGAGACAGATTCAAGGGGATGTCTTCCGAATCCACGACTCCAATGACAAAACGAAGGTAGCTATAGAAAATAAGAGAACAGGTTATCAAGTGATCTAAGAATCCCACTTTGGAATCAATTCTTGAGCATCTGGTTTGATAAGAACACGTCTAGCATACAGAGACAATCCACACATCTTCTGTTGAGCCATAAACGTTAATTGGTTGAATTCCGATTGGGGAATGTAGATAACTGATCGAAGGGATACTGGGGTGTCTGTCTGAAAATGGGAGAAATTTCCAGACGAAAATGAGAAATCGTTTGATTTTACCTGGAAATGAATAGTGTACAAAGGACGAGTGAACATCTCTTGTTTTCCTTGCGTTTTGACTAGTTGTCTGAAAAAATTACATTTAGTCAAAGGCTTTTAATTTGGTTTCCTCGACTACTGAATCATTCTACCAGAAGTCTTTTTTTCCTATTTGATATGTTTGAACTGTATTGATATTTCATCACTTATTGTTTTTAATATTCGAGTTTCTCGGCCGCGACTTACTTGAAAAAATTTTCATGCATTTCCTTATTGACTTCTCTTGCCTGCATTGTCCAGATGGCATTCAAATTGTTCACTCTCTCTCCATTAACCAAAATTGGAGAAGAAACGAAATACGAGTATTTATTAATGACTTCTCGAATTTTCTCTTCTTCAGAATAACTTGCTGAATCTCCGACTTTTAAACGAATCTCAATCCGAGTTCCAGTTGGTAGACCATCAGTTTCAGCGATTTCATACGAATTATCCCCATTCCATGTCCAACGAAGACCTTCTTCTGGCCCTGATCCTACTTTTCGTGTGGTGACAACAACGGAATCGGCAACCATGAAAGCGGAATAGAAGCCAACACCAAATTGACCAATTACTGCTTCTGCGTTCTCCTTGTTCTGGAAAAAAGGTCCAAAGTTTTAATTCTCGAACTGTTTTCTTACATTCTCAATAAAATCCTTGGATCCCGACTTGGCGATAGTTCCCAAAAACTTGATCAAATCATCTCGATTCATTCCGATTCCAGTATCCTCAAAGATCACTGTCCGCTTCTCTTTATCAGTTGTGATTCGAATTTCACTTGGCCCTTCGGCAACTTCTCCTTTTAGTTCTGCGTATCTTCTCTTTTCTAAAGCATCGCTGGCGTTGGAGATGAGCTCACGAACGAAAACCTGTAAACTTGATTTTTTGGAATCGCATTCATTTACAGTACTTTAAGCTACAAAAACAAGTGTATTACTGTACCTCGCTATGTGAATACAATGATTTGGCAACAATATCCATCAAATTTTTAGTTTCCGCTTGAAACTCATGGCGTTGAGGTTCAGAAGCCAGGAATCGTTTTTGTGGGTTACTGTAGGTTGGTTGGAAGTGGACGGAGCTTGAGATACGTGTGGGAGGAGCTCTTAGAATCCGTGCAAATCTCGGCGCTAGACGAAGCGACATCTGGAATCACAGACGGATAAAATTAGAAAAATATTCGGGGATAAAAAATAAAAAGGTATGAAACATGTTCGGAAACATGAAAAAACCTGAAAGAAAAACATCAAAATAATCAATTTGAGCATCTTATTAAGTGAGTCATTTGCCAAAAAAGTGAAAAAGTGAAGTGAATGGGAGACATAGCATAATTACAAACATTTGGGTCAAATTGTCGAAAACAAAAATCTTCGACAGTCATTTTTTTCTTTTGACACCGTTTTTCTTTCCAAACTGTCCAAAAATGTAGTCATGCGAGTTTTGTGATGACGACATCATATCTTGATAGTGTTGTTGAACTTCTGTAACTGAGAAGTCTAGTGCTGGATTTGAAAGCAGCGATTCGCCATGATCCTTGATGTGCTCATACATCATATCCGTGAAGTCGATCACTGATCTGAAGAAATCGAATATTTATTACAGAGGGGTTCTGTAGACATTCAAAACTTACGCAGAAGTTGTGTCAGCCGGTTGGGAAGCGTGTCGAGTGGAGTTGGGCGACATGGATAGATCGTCTCCGAAGTATTGTTGAAATACGGTTTTCTAGAAAAAGGGATTTAATTCGGAACACTAACAGATTTCAAAATCCTAAATCAGAAAATATTGTCAGTTTTCCTAGGAGTTTAAGTATTCAGTTTTTCTGGGTCAGTTTTTCTGTAACCTACCTTTGGTGTTTGCTGAGGTGTGTGTTGTGGTGTCCTCAACGATGACCAAAAATCTTCTTGTCTCTTCTTCTGAATCTCCGCTTCTGTCAATTTTTTCGCCGGTGATAATCCCATTTTCACTGATGAAAAATCGATTGGGGGCTTTTTGGGAACAGGAGGTCCCGCACTCGTACTTGGCTCTTTATCCGGAACATTATGTTTAACATTCTGGATTACTGGAGTTCTTTTTATAACATTCGGTATCACTGTAGCTTTAGTGATTGTTGCTGTTGGCGCAACTTCTACAAGAGGGGAGATGGGTAATTTCACCACGTTTTTGACAGTCGAAGGTGGAGACTTGTCGCTAACTCTGTTGACAGCCGGAGCACATTTCTTAGGGACTATTGTACATTTTGGCGCCGCGAAAACTTTTTGGATCTGAGAATCAGTGGTGTTTGAAGTTGGAGCATCCACAGAAGGACGAGCGGCAAAATGAGGATTCCCAGTTGCCAAAGAAGGATTTCTTGTAACTTTTTTGGTGATTTGAGTTTTTTTGCGGTTCATTTTACGAAGAGATGCCAATTGAGATTCGAACTCTTCGTTCTCTTGGCGAACAATATTTGACTCGATTGTTATTTGAGGAACAGTTGGTATCGGAACCTTCAATTCACGTAATAGTGGGGATGGCAGAGGTTGTGGCAGTGACAATGGCATTGGAAGTGGTAATGATGGTGGTAGTGGTGGTGGCAGAGGTTGCGGTGGTGGTGTTGGTGGAGCGAGTAGAACGGGTGGAGGATCAACGACGACGGTGGGAATGGTAGCGGGTTTGAGCTTTTTAGCTGGTGGAGCGTCTCTGAAATAAAGGGAGATTTCGTGTATGAGGTAAGAAAGTTGCGATTATATTGAAAATAAAAACTCACACAACACTATTCTTTTTCTTTTCTTTCAAACAATCTCCATATCCTCTTCCCAATAGACCAATCATCAATTTCCATGGTTCTGTGGAACGAGACTCCGGTTTATCACACTGGACTTGATATCGTAATTTTATTGGATTTTTACGCCCACACTAAAAAAAGAGATGCTTTAATTTTTTAATTGCAACATTTGATTTTGTCAAACTCACTACACAATATAGCTCAGCAACGATAGCACTTCGAACATTCCCGAAATTAAGTCCCTCATTGACCACAGAGTCTGTGAGAACAAATGGGCGTGGGAAGACTACGGTAGTTAGAGGTTTGTTCTTTTGAGCTGGAAATGAAGACTTGATAAGTTTCGAAATATAAAACATTTGAAAAATGTGCACCTGTATTCACTTCCACTCCAAACTTCAATCCTGGTTCTGGCTTCTCTGGTTCCAGTTTCTTTTTTAATTCCTCAGCATTTTTAATTAATTTGTTCATCGATAGAGATATAAATGGCGAATTCTCAACTGTTTGCACACTTAAACTCGCCAATTCACAAGACGAATCTGGCCATAAAGTCACTGAAACAGGTGACTGTTCATTTCCTGCCGACCATTTTTTGTGAAGAAATTCTAACAGTTTCATAATTCGATCGTTTGTGTTCAGTTTCACACGAAGATACGGGTTTTGATCTCGATTTCGCATGAAAACGTGATCTCCATTGCTGGTTGGTTCTAGATGAACGTAGACTTCCGATGGGATTTTGTCAGCTTTTTTGACGCCTGCAGAAATAGAAAATGCTTATCTTCGGGACAAAAAAACTATGTTAATTTCAAAACTCACTGAAGTATCGACACAATGCCGGACAGGGAGGTGTTCGAATTGTAACAACCCTTCTTGCAGCTCTCACATTAACAACACCTTCGTGAAGAAGTTCTTTGAATTTCGACGCAGTGACTTTCATACTCGCCGTTCGCTTCTTCCATTCACATGCATTGATTATCAGAAATAGCTCACGAGCATCGCGTGGAATTTGTGGTAGATCATCTGGAAGGAATGACGAGTTGGAGAAGTTGAGATCGGTCTCTCAGAATTTTCAGAATATCTCTTACCGTCTGTCCACTGCAAAATTGCTCGATACGCCCTCACTGAGTTGAAGAAAAATGTTTTTACATGTTCTTTCAATTTGAAGAATTTCCGTTTTGCCATCAGCTTCACGACCGAATCATAGTCCTTTCCAAACTGAAAACAAATAAGCTTTATCAATTTGCTTTTTATAAAATTTTCTTCTTATTCCTTACAAGTTTAATTCCATCATAGAAAGCGTTCACTTCATCGATTCCCCACGGTTTCCTGATACGTGGCACTTGCATGTGAGGCAACATTGGCGGTCCCATCAATGATGAAGTAGACATCCCTTCCAAATTTAGACATTCTGACATCTCCGAGGATTCAGAAAGTGACATAGAGGATTCCTCTTTGATAACAGTTGAAAGTAAAGAGGGAATAGGGATCTGCATTGGTGGAAGAGGGGGTTTAAATGCTCGACGTCTTCTGGAAGGGTTCTGAGGAGTCAGGACGTCTTCTGAATCGTCTGGAACATCGTCGAAGTCATCATCATCGCCTTCTTCTTCGTCCTCTCCTTGAGTTGGGTCTAAATAGTGAATTGCATCTGGAGATGACATCGGGTCAGGTGGTGGTGGTTGTTCAGATTCTTCATCCATTTTTTTTCTAAAAACTAAAAACTTCAAAACAGAATTCGAATAATTAAGTAGGGAAAAGCAGGGAAAATCCATGGAAATCGCAACATTTTTTTAAAGCCAACGATTTTTTGTATGTGAACATGATGAATTGACATAATTTTCCGCAGTTTTGAACTGCTGTCTGTGACCGTGGCCTAGAAACATCGCGCAACTAGGCCAGGGGTTTCTTTTGCATTGTGGTTCTGAATGAAAAGATGTCCACGGCCTCGCGGAGAGGAACCTCAAAAAATCCAAGTTGGCGCCACGTACTTCCAGGTTGGCGCCACGTACTTTAAATGACCGAGAAAATTTAACTTTTTTTGAAAAATACAATGCGTAAATGAGAGACACAGAGAAACAGAGAGAAAACCGCGACGCGGAGCCGTTACGCGTTCAAATTGGCAAGTTGCCAATTTTTCAAATCAAGGTTTCCTTCCGCGAGGCCGTGGATGTCCGAAATAAATCAGAGACTTCTTTATTTAAAACAACTTTTTAAAAGTTTCCTGTTTTTCTCCGTTGTTGAAGTACTTCAACGGTTTATTTTTGCTATTTAATTGGGTGATTTCAAGAATTAATAATTATAGAAAAAGAGAAATATGAATGTTCAGTGTCTCTGCAACACCAAAGAAACAAAAAAGGATATTTTAAAGTATTGACCGAAAAAGGAATATTTTACAGAATCGCATTTTATTGAGAAAAAAAAGAATCACAGAAAAAACCAAAGTGAAAATTGCGAAAAATCGGGGAAAATTAGTACCACAACCGTCAAATAATCATTAAAGAACACAATATTTTCATATGAATTAATCATATGCCGGCAATCCAAAATCCTCTGGCTTGAAATGCTCCAATGAATCCAAAATTAGAGTAACTCGTTTTTTGAATTCTGGATCTTGATCTGGATCATAAATCGATCGTTCTGGGACCATCACACACTGCATTCCGGCATCTAATGCAGATAGTACACCATTGTAAGAGTCCTCGAATACCAACACTTTTCCAGCATTATCTGGAACGTCTGGAAAACGTCTCATGGTGACGAGGAATGGATCTGGATGAGGTTTTCCGTGCTGAAAAACTACAATTTCGGAGATTTATTCATTTTTTTCTTACCTTCACTTCCGGATCATCGCCCGAGAGTACTTGCAACTTGATCATGTCAACCCAATCTCTGTGATTATCCAATTTAGTCGGGAAAGTTCTAGAGCATGATCCAGTACAAAGAGCAATTGGAATATGATGATGGATCAAATGACGGACCAATTTCTCAGCTCCCGGCATTGCAGGACTTTGTTTGAACATTTCAATTAGGATGGCATCATATTGAAGAGAATATTCTTCTGGAGTCACAAGATCTCCGATATTCAGTTCATTGATTAGCCAGCGAATCGATTCATCATGTCGTTTACCCATTTGTCCTGAAAACGGGCATTGGAGCATTTAAAATCCAACAAATTTGAAGTTTTTTTGGTCCATTTATAGAACATTATCTCTATCAGAAAATGAGACTCGGAACAAAATGTCTTCTTTTTTTTGGTTCTTGCAGCAGAATTTTTGACTTTCAAATTTCTGTGCTTTCGGATCTTTTTTCTCACTTCTTTTTAAATCCATTGTGAACACTTTCCCATATTTTTTCAGCAATTCAGAATTCGCTTGAGTATAAGCGGATTCTGTATCGACAAGAAGTCCGTCAAAATCGAAAATCACATGGGTGACAGGAGAAAATGACATCTGAAAATGAAATTTGTCAACGAACTGAAATCAGAGAATTTACAGATAGAAGTAGATGAACACCGCCAGAAAATGAAAAAAAAAACCGAACAAATCCAATAAAATAAATTATTAATTTAAAATTAATAAGGAATGTACACTTTGACAGACAGTAAAAAAATAAAAAGAGGTTTTCAGAATGATACAGAAATAAAAGGAGAAAGTATGATTTTTTCAATTATGAAAATCCGAAAAATGAGATTCTGACATAAAGAGAGAGAGAGAGTGATATAATAATAAATGTATGCTTATTCGGGATTTAAAAAGTACATCAATTTTCAGATTAATTGACATGGAACATTTCGAATTCGCGCGGTTTTTGTTGCCAAATTCCGAGATCTTGGCGACGAAGCCACATGACGAAAGACTTTTTGGCTGCAGAATATTCCAGACATCCAGCTTTCATTTCTTCGTACGTCATGGATTCGTCTAACGGAGTTTTGGTTAGGGAACAGGTCTGAAACATTTCCAGAGTTCAAGAAGAACCTTTCAAACATATGGTCAAAATCCTACCTTTACCATCAACTCGGCTAACGATTTCTTGCACAATCTCGACGGTTTCTCAACATCCGCTCCAGTCATATCCTTCTCATGAACCTTTCCGTCAAATGTTCGAACTATTTCGACTGTTCCATCAGCCAAATTCCAATTCATAGATCCTACAGCTGACCGAGCAGATACTGACGTGGATTGCTCAACATCTTCCTGTTGACATTCTCCAATTTTTACTTGATTTACACGGAATGGAGCAGGTGGTTTGAATGAAGAAGCACGGGTGTACACTGCTTTGTTCATCCGCATGAAATTGTTCTGTTCGGCAACAGCGATGGAAGTGTAGTAGACCTGAAAGCCATTTATCAAATTGCGAGTTTCCTGTCTCAAGTTATTAAACTCGAGAATAGTTCACTGACCGGCTCAATGAAATGCGACAGCAGTGATCCTTGAACTCCCAACACATTGGCTCTCAATAATTTATCTGAGCAAGACATAGTTCTCATTCTCTCTCCTGACATGATTCCATCAAACGTTTGAACGTCTGCGAATTCTTCGGCTCCGCCCAAAACAGTTCCCATTCCTTTGTCTATTTTGAAACGAAGACGTGATAGGGCTTGCTCTTCTTCGGCAGTCCCAGTTCGGACTTTTCGCTGAAAAAAATATTTCAAGAGGTCAACTGCTTTCTCAAACTCACATCAACTCTGGCGGTTCCACACGGTGCTGTGTTGATGAATAAATGGAATGAAATTCCCTGTCTCAACGCCAACTTTCCAATTTTTCCAGTCTCAAATATCGAAGAAGTGGCACTTGCAGAAAATTTCAAGACTTCCGAATACAAGAATCTCAGAAGGCCTCGTCTAGCGAGAATTTCAGCATGACAATCGATTAAAGCACTTCCATCGTTTGTGATTTGATCTCCACGGAGTCCTTTGTTTCCGGTGGCAAGGGAAATTAGTTGTAATTTATCGTTGATTTGAAGGAAAATCGATGCAATCACTTTTTCGTAGCCATAGATTTCAGTTTCCGTTGTGCAGAGTCTGGAAAGGATTGAATCAATTTTCAACACATGATTCTTCTACTCACTCATAAAACTTGGCATAAGTATGCTCTCTCAACAGCTCAAAGAACGTCGTCTGCTCCATAAACTTAACATGTGGAGCTTTCGTATTCTCCACGAGTTTCAGAACAATTTCCAAGCCCTTCCATGAGCATGACATCTTCGCATCTTTCTTTTTCGACATGGCAAGGCCTTCAATTCTTTGTCCATCCAACTCAACAACACAGACAAAGTTTATACGATTTTCTGGTAAATTTCGGACATAGTAATCGAAAACTGGAGTATTTCCGACGAGTTGTTGATAGAGTTCTGTGAATAGAGACATTGGATTCTTTCCTGATCTCTCGACGGCTTCTTTCACTGCTTCTGGAACACCTTCTGGAATTTGAAGAGCGTTGGTAGAAGACTCTACTTTGATATCCGAGATGTCGGCTGCCATTTCATCACTACTACTGGTAGTTTTAGCCATCTGTAAACATGAAAAATAGACGCATCTGAATACTATAATGTTTCTGAGCGACTTCTATCAGAAAAATTTAAAAGACAATAAATATATCAATTCAAAGATATGAAAAAACCACAGCGAGGTAAATAATCTAAGACACAAACTGAGAACCAATTCAGAAAAAGGTCGTATAACAAAAATTCTTGTTCATCTACAATTCGAAAAGGCGAGAAAAAAACTTCAGAAACAGTAAAGAATAAAACGAAATCGACACAAAAAACTACTGAAATAATTACAAAAGAATCATTAGAAAGTCGTTTCTCCCATTTAGCGATAGAGATATTCAGCCTGAAGATTCGATGCCAATTCCGGTTCCCAACGATCCCCATTCAGAAGAAGTTTCTCCTTATTATAGAGCAATTCTTCGTGAGTTTCAGTCGAATACTCGAAATTCGGTCCTTCGACAATAGCATCAACTGGACAAGCCTCTTGACAAAGTCCACAATAGATACACTTGGTCATGTCGATATCATAACGAGTTGTACGACGGGAACCATCTGGACGGGTCTCTGCTTCGATGGTGATCGCTTGAGCGGGGCAAATGGCTTCGCACAATTTGCAGGCGATGCAGCGTTCCTCTCCAGATGGATAACGGCGAAGGGCGTGCTCTCCTCTGGAAAAATATGAGTATTGAAGTTCTTGAATTCTCATATGTTTTAATTTTGAATAAAACATGTATTTGTTCGTAGTTTTTTAATTATTTCTGCAGCCGCTATTCACCTGAATCTCGAGCTGAGAGGTCCCTTTTCGAAAGGGTAATTGATGGTGGCTGGCTCCATGAAGACGTGACCAAGCATCACTCCGAATCCTGAAGAAAAAAAAATCTGATTTCGAACCAAAATTTTGATTCAGAAAACTGATTTGTATAATTTTTGTACTCTTGAAAACGCACCTCGGAAAAGCTCGGTGAAGAACACGGTGTGAAGACCGTAGTTCAAATCGCCTGCCACGGTTCCGTCGGTCTCATTGGGCATTCCGACGAATTTATAGTTGGATCGTCTTTGGATAGTATTTGATGGGACACTGCTGATGGCGAGCTGAAAACCCCGATTTGTATTTATTTCAAGCTCATCGTTAAGAACAAACCTGAGCCGGCATTCTTCCGAACATGCCTTTTGTCAGCACTGCCACTCCTTTCAGCGCCATGTTTTCGACAGGTTAAGTTACTGAAAGCAAACATTCTTTAATTTTTAATGATTTTCGAGAACGATAAAATGGTTCAAAACATGGCGAGCGACAAAAGGAAGCACCCCACGAAACGGCGCAAACGTCCTGAAGATCGAGAACGGCGTCATGAGAAAATACATTGCGCGTTTTCGGTGCGCGTGGAAAGTTCCAACTAGACCTAAATTCCCTTAATGTTTAACTGCGGAATGGATTTGGAGTCTAACTTCATCCAAAAAATTTATTTAGAAATGAATCTATTAAGTATGTCGAAATCTATTTTATAAGATATATAGTGATATGCTTTTCTTTATCGGTTTAAAAGGCGAAATCGGTGATAATCTACAGAGTTCTAAATCAGAGAAATTGAAGATAACCCACAAATCGGATAATTTTGAAAAATTAGAAAAAAAGAAACTTTAAAGGCGCATACTCGCATTTCAACGATTCGCTACGAGACCTAGCTAACAAAAGACATGCGCCTTGAAAATAGGCTACGGTACTTCATGTTCTTCCTTTCATGGAATTTTCAACAATTTTATAGTTTTTGCTCTTTATAGAAGTAGTTGAGAGTTCCTGAATTTTTAATTCTTGTTGTTTTTCGATGTTTCTTGCCAGTTTTTTCTTTTACTAAGCTTCTAATTACCGGTTCTGGCTCTATTTTTTCTCACGAACTTTTAAATGGGAGCTACTGACCTTAGATGTGTTTTGCGGTGACAGTTGCTACCGCGTTTTCCGATATTCCTGTTTTGTTAGCGATTCGGAAGTTCGAAGCTGACTCTCTCTCTCCTCTCTTCATTTTATTTTTCTCTCTATTCTCGTCAGCCTATTCACGGAATCGGGAGAAAATTGTTTCATTCAATCCGACCTCTTTCTGTTTGCTTTCTTTCTTCGATTTCATGTTCCCGTTATGTATTTTTCTTGTTGCTTTTTTAGCCTTACACTGTTCAAAATTTCATCTTAAAAAACATGAAATCTTATTTTTCCTACTCCGTCCTCCCTTTCCTCTAACCGGGTGCAATATTTCGTAACCATGCATTCCTCTATATTGTCGCTCTTTTTTCCTTGTTTTTTTTTTCAGTTTTCACTCACTGTTCGCTCACTCTAACCGGTTCGCTTAACTGTTCTCAGAATTCTTCGTTTTAATATTCCTTTTTTCAGCTTGGGCAATTCAAAAAAAGTCACCATCATGTCGGACGCAATTGTGAAACAGATCGAAGAGCAAGGTAACGAAGTTCGTCGTCTGAAAGGCGACAAAAGCTCTACCGAGGTTTGTAAAATTGAGCTCAAGATTTTACTGAGAACCCAAAAAATTGCAGGATGCCAAAAACGAGGCAATCCAGAAGCTTCTTGCGCTGAAACTGGCTTACAAAGAGGCCACTGGTCAGGACTACGCCGCTCCAAACGCCCGCCAGTCGAAACCAAAGAAAGAAGAAAAGCCAAAGGAAAAGAAACAACAACAGGAGAAGAAGCCAGATGGGAAAAAACAAACTCTTCTGGGAGTTGGAACGAAGAAAGATGAAAACTATTCGGAATGGTATTCCGAAGTAATCACCAAAGCCGAAATGATTGAATACTATGATGTATCTGGTTGTTACGTCCTTCGTCCATGGTCATTTGCTGTTTGGGAAGCTATCCAAGCCTGGTTTGACTCTGGAATCAAGAAGCTTGGAGTTAAGAACTGTTACTTCCCAATGTTTGTGTCCAATGCTGCTCTTGAGAGAGAAAAGACTCATATTGCTGATTTCGCACCAGAAGTCGCCTGGGTTACAAGAGCCGGACAGTCTGAGATGGCTGAACCAATTGCTATTCGCCCAACATCTGAGACAGTCATGTATCCATCGTACAAGAAATGGGTACAATCTCATCGCGATTTGCCAATCAAATTGAATCAATGGTGTAATGTTGTGGTTAGTGAAAAATCTAGGCAGTTGTGGATAAACTTGAATTTTAATTTTTAGCGCTGGGAATTCAAGCATCCAACTCCATTCCTCCGCACTCGTGAATTCCTCTGGCAAGAAGGCCACACCGCCTTTGCCAATCCATCTGACGCCGAAAAGGAGGTGTTCCAGATTCTGGATCTCTACGCGGGAGTCTACAATGATCTTCTGGCTATTCCAGTTGTCAAGGGAAGAAAATCCGAGAAGGAAAAGTTTGCTGGAGGAGACTTCACCACCACCGTCGAGGCCTACGTTGCATGCAACGGACGTGGAATTCAAGGAGCAACATCACATCATTTGGGTCAAAACTTCTCGAAAATGTTCGATATCTCCTATGAAGACCCAGCGAAGGAGGGAGAGAGGGCGTTTGCTTGGCAGAATTCATGGGGATTGTCTACTAGAACCATTGGAGCAATGGTTATGATTCATGGAGATGACAAAGGATTAGTCCTTCCACCACGTGTTGCTGCTGTTCAAGTTATTGTGGTTCCAGTCGGATTCAAGACTGAGAACAAGGAGTCGTTGTTCGATGCTGTTGATAAGGTCACCAAGGATTTAGTAGCTGGAGGAATTAAGGCTGAGCATGATTTGAGGTGAACATTGGATTTTTAGTGGGAAAAAAATGGGTTTTTAGTGACAAAATGTCTTAAAAACATTCAAATCAGACGAGAATGAAATTATTCTGATTTCCAGAGAAAACTATAACGCTGGCTGGAAATTCAACCATTGGGAGTTGAAAGGAGTTCCAATCCGGTTCGAAGTTGGACCAAACGATTTGGCAAAGAACCAGGTCACCGCTGTGATTCGTCACAATGGAGAGAAGAGACAGATGTCGTTGGATGGGTTGAGTGAGGCTGTGAAAACTCTTTTGGATGAGATTCATGATGCTATGTACCAAAAGTAAGTTGAGCGAGTTAGAGGCTGTCTGGTAATGATGACTTCTCGAATATGTATTTCTTGCCTGCTTTCTAGACTCGCCTTTAATGATTAGAGTCTAATCCATTCGTTTCTTTCAGAGTTCTCGCTCAACGCGACTCTCATCTCAAGACCACTACCTGTATGGAAGAATTCAAGAAGCTTCTCGACGACAAATGCATCATCCTTTCCCCATTCTGTGGTCTTCCAGAGTGCGAAGAAGAAATCAAGAAGGCGTCGACAAGAGAAGACGGAGAAGGTGCCCAAATGGGAGCTAAGACTCTTTGTATTCCATTGGAACAGCCAAAGCAAGAACTTCCATCCAAGTGCATCTTCCCATCGTGCTCCCATGCAGCCAAGGCGTTCGCTCTTTTCGGAAGAAGTTATTAAATTATGTCAGACTAGTGAATTCGGAGAATTCAAAAATGATCGTATTTTCAACTGTTTCTCCCTATTTTTTCATCTGAAATAAGCATAGTATTTATTCTGTTTTGCTATTTATTCCTTCTCTTTTTTTTCTGGTGTTGGTTTTTGTTTCCTCATATTTTCCCCCCAGATATCCTACTATTATGAGCATTGCTCTTTTTTTCGCTTCCATATTTGGTAATAAAACTATAAGAAAAAAAAAATATTTTCCACGTGACACCCTAGAAAAATTACGTAGATTTCATGAATTTTTACGTGACCCATGCCACGCTCGGTGCCACGTGAGAATGGAGCCGCGCGGAACTGTTTGGCTGAGAAGCCGACTCGTGTTGGCTGGAAATAACCGAGCGATATGACGTCATCAACGTCAAGTGATTCTTCGGGTGATGAGAGGTAAATTAAAAAAAACCCTTTTCTACCAAATTGATTATCCCCAACATACTGCAGAAAACTCCCATCCGCATATCGCCTGAGCAACACTCCTTCGAAGGCTTCAAGAAGACGTCGTCGCCACTCTTCTACTTCTTCATCCCACACTTCTGATGCTTATGATTCTGATGTAAACCAGAAGAATCGGGAAAGAAACAGACGACGTGGAGGAAAACATGATGTTAAGGAGAGAAATGAAGCCAAGGGGCGGAGTCAGAAAAGGAGAAAAAAGAGAGATCGACCAATGTGGAGAGAGGAGGGAGAGATTTCAAAGTAGGGAAAATGTTTAGAATTTTTGAGAATTCTCGAGTTTCTAATTTAGATACTCAGATATTCTAAGAGAAACATCGAAAATATGGTGTTTTAAAATGATTTAACGACTAACGAACCAAACAAAAATTAATTCAACGAATCAAGAATTTTCAGTGAATCCGAACCAGAGCACTCATCCTCCAGTAGCACAAATAGCAATTGGAGCAACAACCATTGTCGTCAAAATAGAAGAAGACCAAGAAGCAGAGGAAGAGATTACGGAGTAGATAGATTCAGAAGTCAAGACTATCGGAATTCAGGTGATCGACGAGTCGAAAGATCCAGAAGACGGCGATCACCACCAGAGACATTCAAATGTAACGAGTGTGGATGTACACTTTTTTCAATTAAGGTAAAACTATACCGTATAAGATCTTTTTTGACGAATTTTTAAAAAATGTGTGCTCTGATAACTTTTAATCTGTAATAGAAAGGGCCCCCAAACTGTTAACTTTACCCCGAGTTTACTATTGTTTCTGTATCTTTTCGGTCAAAAATCAGCTATGAAATCTAATTTCCCTAAATGTTGCAAGTTTTCATTAGGTGTTTCTTGGAGGAAAATTGAATTACCGAATGAAAAAACTCAAAATCTCATTATAGTTCTACCTGACACTGCCTGGCACCAGAACTTTCTAGAAATTTTCTATGGAAAAGATATTTTACGGAAAAAGACTGAAAATCAAAAATGAATATAAAGGGACGAAAGTCGTGAAAAATTAAAATTTCAGGCCCTGATTCATCATCAAATGAACGATCACAATCTTGATGCGCAGTGTCATTTGTGCCAGAAGAAATTCGAAACGAAGAATTCGTTCAGAGAGCACTATGAATCGGAGCACACTCAAGAAGTGGTATGAATGCTGAAAGTTTGACTAATCGAAAAAAAATCATCTGAAAATTGAGATTTTCTAGAAAAGTCGTTTTTTTTCGCTGGTTTTTAAAACTGGAAAAAATTCAAATTTGGTAAACTTTCCTCTAAAAATTCGAATACGTTTTCAGGTGAAATGCGTCTTTTGTAAAAGCACATTTGATCAGCCACTAGAGATGAAAGATGAAAAGTGGACCGAATTCTTCGCGCATCTTTATGGGGTTTGTTTTAGAAAAAATTGTGTCGTCTATTAATTTTTTTTCAGGAAATCCTCTACTCCCGTCTTGCCGAGCATGAGGAACGACGAGTTGGCAAATGAATCACTCTAATGGTTCAATTTTTGAACGATGTTAATCCCTAGTTTTATCTTATTCGATTGGTGCCACCAAATCAGCCCAAAATAAATAGTTTTAAAGTGTTTTTTTTCTTAACAACAACAAACAGAAAATTGTACTTCGATTCCAACTTTTGCAAAATGCTCGTATGTTTAGAATTTTCCGAAAATATGAGTAACTCAGAATAAGAAAACTCAATTAATCACCCATGGAGACAGGTGTGCACTTGTGCTCCGGACTGATTTCATTAATTCTTGGGGATTGGAAAAAAGGGGCGGAGCTTCGAAGAATAGTATAAAAGAGAGACAGAAGGGACCAGGATCGAGAATATTCTTAAAAAGTTTGCTCACGAGATTCTGGTTTTCTGATCTGAAAAAAATGTCGTCCAAAGCTGTTCCGCCTGCTCCTGCTGCTCTCAAGGTGAGAAATTCGCATTCTGAATTTAGTAGGGGAACTTTCGAATTTTTACGATTCTACAAAATCTAGGTTCAATTTTTAATTTTAAAATGTTGTGATTTCAATAGTTTGGGAATTTGCAATAATATTCTGAAATTAGATTAGATTGAAATCCCAATTTTCATCCTGTCTGAAATTTCTTTTATTTAGAAAACGTCTCTCCCAGAGGCAAATCATCCAAAAAAGACTGTAATTGAGACCATCACCTCCAAGAAGAGTTCTCTCTTCTCTTGTCCGGATTCCAAGTCTTCTGAGTCTAATGGAGTCTCCAACATGACGTCACATGCAAAGAACGAGATCACCACAACTACAGTAACCACTCAGAAAACTTCTATCTCTTCACTTCCTCCTCGGAAATTGACTTCTCAGGCTTCTAAAGATCTTTCGCCTCCAAAAACTCGAAAATCTCCAAGCCCAAGTCGTGCTGGTTCTGGAGATTCTGGATCCAGAAAGGATTCGTCCAAGACTGAAAAATTGGCAAAGGATTTGGAAAGAGTCAAATTAGAGAAAACGGGTATGTTTCGAATGGGAAAGGGTTTCGAGAAAAAAGAAGCTAAATTAGAAATTTCGAAAATGATTTCTAGATTATTCCCGAGCTTCTGAATTTCCAAAATATTATTTTTTTCCTGTAGGATTTTGATATACCGAAAAATGTCTAGCATTTTCAGATTCCCGTGAATCTGCGACGCTCCCAACACCAAAAGAATATCCGGATTCTGATGATGAGAAGGACAAATCGGTATGTTAACGTTTTCTGTCATATTTCAATTGCCCTGATCTAAAACATGGGAACTACCGTAATCCTGATTCAAATAATACCCCTTCTGACATCAGAAAAAAGTTGATTAAGCTCTCAAAACCTGGGTAGTGTACGTCTGGTTACAGAAAAGTGATTGAATTAATAATTAATTTGATCAAAAAGTACTCGCGACCCATAATTAAATTTTGCGAAATTTCTAGATATGTTAAGAACTTTTAACAATTTTGAGAATCAGATTTCTTTAAGAACAAACGCTCTCTTCGTTTTGGAACCACCACTGAATGGCAATCAGACAATTTAGAGAAGTTCTACAAGGAACAAGGAAGATTTCCAA
Source organism: Caenorhabditis nigoni (assembly GCA_027920645.1). NCBI lineage: Eukaryota > Metazoa > Nematoda > Chromadorea > Rhabditida > Rhabditidae > Caenorhabditis > Caenorhabditis nigoni. The sequence continues at coordinate 16,736,882 of CP115866.1, forward strand.
CGGCTGATGCCGTCAAGAAATTCGGGCAAATGTTTTCAATGACCGAGTTGATTGCTGAGGTATGTGGCCTAGAAAACTGACCCTTAAGCAATACTATTTCGAAGTTTGGGTTTTTGAAACTTTCGTTTTCAGACTTGGCTTGAAGCTCGCCGCCAACAAACATACCAAAAGTATGTGGAGAAGGGACTTCAAACAGACCCATCTGTTATTCAATTTTATTGTGAATCTTTGAAAATTGCTGAGGGGCTTCGTTTGGAAAATCCAAGTGTTCAAAACAAATCATTTTTCACTTTGGATGGAATCAATGCATTGGAACAGAAAAAAGAAGAAGAGGAAAAAATGATGCCTGTTATTTCCACTTCCTCGAATAAGGTTTTCGTGAGTGCCTCAAAAGAAGAAAAGTGTCAACTGGCGATTAAAAACGAAGGAAAAGTCAATGTGGTCTATCAGATTAGTATCATGAATGCAGCCAACTACGTCATGTCACCGATTTGTGCAATTTTGCAACCAAACGAGGAGCTGACATTGAACATTACTAGAAAGGTGTGACAAGTTAAATGTAGTTCAAAAAGTCAAGAAAGATTTTTAGAAGGGTAAACTTCTGGACGAAGAGTTCTTCCGAATCGACTACGGTCTCGCTCCAGAAGGTATCATCGATGCTCGTGTCTCTGCGGACCGCGCAAACTTCACCGAACGCGAAATTATCGAAGTCGTCGAAATTGATGAGAAGGAAATGAAACTTGCTCGTTGATCGTCGAATCCTAAATGGTTTTAACCCAATCAGCTTCTTTTGTTTTCAAACAACATTTAATAGTTTTCGTGCAATGTTACTTCTGTCAAACTCAAATTAATTTTTTTCTCCCGTAATAAGAATTTGATCTCCAATCAACTTTCCTAAAAACTTCTCTGCAACTTATAAATCAAAAAACAAATAAATCATTTATGCATAATGGAAATGTACCCGACATAAAATTTAATTTCACAGAGATCCGGATCGATATTTTAAACGACAAACCAGTCGTTTCGTCTTTGAAAATGCTCGATTGATGGAAGAGGGAATGGAAAGAAGGAATTAGGTGTTGAAGAAGAGGATGTTGACGATTCGAAAGGATCATCTGAAAAAGTCGTTGTCATGAGAATATTCTAAAAAAACATTTGAACGGACTTGAGACAATTTTTTTCGTTTTAGTTTTTTGTCGCTATGGAAACTCTATTCAACAGAAAGTACGGAAATTGTCCTAAATCACGCACGGAGCTAATCTATTGTCGGAATTAAAAAAAACTTTGATTAGTCACGAGACCAAATCAAATTTTTTGCAATGAGAAGGAAGTTTATGGAATGATTAGATTTTTCATCTCTTGTCAATACCTGAAATCTCAGCAAGTGAGAAATCAAAAACATAATAGCGGAAGGGGAGAATAACATTGTGGAATCAGCTATGGTATTGTCTATTATGATGAATAGTCCATATAGTCACAAAAGTCTTCAGATTTTTCTTGGGATCTCTGGGGATTTCGCGATCCTATTATATTATTTGTTGTTTTCAAAGACGATTAGAAACTAACGTTTTTCTTCGTCCAGTTTTTCATCAACCTTCTTCAATACTTTCTTGCTCATTACTACTATATCTTTGAATTCCTGGGATTCCTTAATTCCAGAATTATTGCTTAAACTTTCAGTTGCAGGGTCCGGATCTTTTTGTGGGAACAAGGAACGAATAGCTCGAACATCATCGTCACCTGAAAAAATATTTTCTAAATTTGTCACGATTTTATGAAGTGTCACAATGCATCACATGACCACCGATTTGTGTGAAAAATTAGTTTAACTGAAAGTGAATAATGCAAAAAACAAAAAAAGCATGTGACCAGAAAATTGTGTGTTAGACAAGACAAATTAATCTTGGTTAAATCACCCCAATACGAGTATAAACTTAATTAATTACCCAAAGTGAATGCAGGATCATATGGTCTTTTGGCAGCGAACATTGCCGCCCTCGTATCCACTGAATGCTCCAATCCTAACAAGTGACCAATCTCGTGAACAGCTGTTTGGAACAAATTAACACCTTCTGGAGAATTCAAGCTCCACTGTTCTTCAGCATCAAAATGGAGACGCCCGTCACGAGGATAGAATGCGTGGGCTACTACTCCGTCTGGAAAAGAATGCAGTTGCAAAATGGAAACTAACTCTTATTTTCAAAGATAAAACTACCGTTTTGAAAGTTGGTCAAGACATTAAACTTCTGGAAAATACATCATGGTACAAACTAAAATAGTTTTAATAAGATTCGCAACGAGTAAATTTTTCTCAAAATGAGAATGAAATAAAACAGCATACCCTGCCCATCAAACGAAAAACCATCGGAGTGTTCTCCTTTTTCAAACGCAATATGAATATCAGGAGGGATTCTCGATATCACGTCGGGTGGAATTTCTCGAAAATCGACTGATGAGACAGCTGACCATTCGTTGAATGCACGATGCATGGTGTTTCTGGAAAACAATTTCTGGAAAAATTGATAGTTTAAGAATTTCAGAATACCTGACTATGAAAACATCGGCGTCCATAAGATTCTGCGTTTGAAGTTGCCAAGTTAAAGTGTGTTTCTTCCATCGTTTTGCTCGAATAACTGGAAGCAAAATTACATAATTTCAGAGAATTAGAATTTCAGAATGTCACAGTATTGCATCCTTTTTTTTCTTAGATTATCAGACTTTATGTCTTCAATTTCATTTAAAATTCCCAGCTTAGGAATTCTGAGAACTCTAACATACCGTATCTCTTCCCTCTCACTCCCTGGGGTTTGATAAAATCTCTCTCCTCCAACAGAAAGTCACAGGTAACAATTACAAAACTAGTTGATATTAATAGAAATATTGGACGCATAGATTCAAAAACAGTTTTGGATTAAAGGCTTAAAATTATGAATATAAACAAAGAAAGGGAGAGAAAAAGAAAGGAAGAACTGTACATAAATCGGAAAAGAAACAGAAGCAGCTGATGATAGATAGAGTGAAAAGAAATAGAGACGCAATGGAAAAGAGAAAACTAGTGTGAAAAAAAGAAAGATGTTGGCATTGGCAGAATGATGAACCGCCTTTTCTAGACAAAGGTCAAGAATCGAAAGTATGAAATTTGTTCGCACTTACAACCATGAAAAACTAGCCTTTTTGGAGAGAAAACTGTTCTTGAAGATGTCAAATGGTGTCATGTTGGTGGAACAACTTGTGCTATGTGATTTCAAAAGTGAAAATTGGCATGTTTTCTTATTCGGCTTTGACTTTTCTGTGTGAGGTGTCAGTATCTAAAGACAATATATCTGGATAAACATATATCCTTGTGAGGCCGGCCCGCCACTCTCAAGCTAGTAATTTTACCCGAAGACACGCAGAATCCTTGAACCTAGAAAGTTTTAAGTTTTAATATTCAGATATCACTAAACTGCGTCCTATTGAAGCTAATAACCCAGATATAAGAACCTTGTTGTTCTCAAATGACACATATCATTCAAACGGCTTTGCACAGTTTTTATACCCAATTTCTTACTTTTTTTTTTAATTTAACGACCATACCCGTGTGTCAGGTTATTTGAGAATCGCTGTGTTTAAGTTTGTTTGTAATTTTTCAATCTTTAATTTCCCTGTTTTCCAGACTTGATTCAGATGTTTAGTCCCCATTCTACCCTTCTTCGAATCTGACAATTTTTCACAACATGTTTTGAAACGTCAAAAATCGTGTACATAAAGTTGCATTCGATTTTGAAACATATGATTGACAACGTTTTGGATCAGTGAACACCAACAATATGGAGTGCAAAATTACTGAAATGTAACATTACTTCACTAAAAAAACACATTGCAAATTTAATATTGAGCAAACCAAGAAATGACAGTAACTTGGGTCAATTGTGATTTTTTACCTTTTTTTATTTGTTCAATTATATTTTCCAGAAACCGTTAATCCTAAAAATCATGAAGAAAGACTGAACATGTAGAGATAAGAAAAAAAAAATGTTTAGTTAATTTCCGTATGAATCTTTTTTAATTTCCAAGTCTCTTTTTTATACTGAAAATTTAAACCGTTCCAGCAGAAATACCAAATCTAAAAACTCAAAACCTTAACTCTTCCCATCTGGACAAAAATCTGCCGGTTGACACCCATCGCTTGTTCTCATCATTTCTCACCATTTCCTCCTCTCTGTCTTCCAAAAAATCGAGTTACGCAATGCGACAGTCGGAAGATGAATGGAGATTAGCCGCCTAGTCGTTCATTTCTCTGTCAACCTATTCCTTCTCTGCGTCTCTCTTTTCTCCATAGTCTCTCATCTTGGAGGAAGAGAACATAAAAAACTTTCGCTAACTTATTACAGCTTTTCATGACTTCTTTTTCTTTTCGGGTGACTGCGTTATTTGGATAAACGCAGACAAGGAAAAGAACAAAGTGTGGACTGAAAATCAGAGTGTATCATTTGAGTTTATTAGGTTTTCTGATGGTCATGACCAAGGACATTAGGAGATGAAAAAATGAAATAAACATAGCAAAAAAGTAATAAAAAGATAGAGGAACAGATCACCAGTTGTGTTGGTGATGAAAAAGAGAGTTAGCTAGAAAAGGAACTGAAGATTGAGGACTACAAGAAAGAGATTTAGAGGGCATACTGCAAAAACTGTATTAGAAGACCCCCACACTGTCAATTTTGAGCTCAATTACCTCGGCGAGATATCAAAAATGTGTCCACTGATAAAATGTTTGCGACATTATGATAAACAATTTGTTACTTGACAACTTTTCGACATCTTTGACAGGAAACGAAATAAATTGGCTCAAAGCTAGAAGTTAGGGGCCCTTCTATTACAGGTTTCATGGTAAGTATTTTTTTTGAAAACGGATATGTGAAGGCTTCTGACATTCTAGCTGTTTCAAGAGAACAATTTTGATATGTATTCGCGTTTTTCGTCATATTTAAACTTTCGTGGTCATGATTTCCAATTTTGACCATTTCAGTGAGAAATTGTATATAACTCAAAACCCAAAATTTAATGATGGTCAGAACCCCTCCTAAATATCATGGAAACAGTTGAAGCACATCGAGAAGTGATTTAACCATCAGTTGGTATATACCCGAATTATGAAAACTTTATCTTCTATCTTTCGAAAATCGTGTTCAGCTGAATCTGGATTCTTTGAAATTCCAAATGTCTCTAAAATTATACGCTTACAAAATTTCTGAATTAGCAAATTTATTTCACAGCTTTAACTCGAACAATAATTATTCACTTCCTTCTTTTTTCGATTCAATTGGCAAGTTTTTATTGAAATCGAAATCCATCCTCTCTTTCACGAACGATCTGAAAATTTTTCCATAATGTTATTTTAAAGCCACTGTTTGGCCGGAAAAACAAGGATATTTTGAAATCCTAATTGTAAGTCATTCGAAGTTAATTCACATACTTTTCCGTAATTGATACAATCGCCACTTGATGGTAGAAATATTCTTTGATTCCTGTGCAATTATGAGAGAAATCGAGGAATATCTCAAAGTAATTCTGAAACATCACATTGTGAACAATTATCCATTTATCCACTCACATCCCACAGTCCATCGTCCTTCTGAGTTCCGTTAATATGATATGGCTCTTGAACGGTACCGGGCTCAACACACTTTTCGTGATAGTTCATGTAGTCGTTATCCCTGAAAAAATCCTTGGGTTTTACGATTTTAGTTTAATTTTTTAAATATTCCAGATTTTCAAAACTTCAGGCATTTATAAAACTTAAATCACATTTAAAATTATTGAATTCTTGTAACTGCTATTCTTTTTCCAGGTTTGCTAGAGTCTCATTTCCTTTTTGCTGGTTCGGCATTATCCAGAAATCCCAAAACTCACAAATAATCCGATTCCAACAGTTCAACCGTATAGCACCATTTCTTTGATGATTCGCAGAATATATTTCCAGAAACCTCGAATTCTGTAGCCAAAGCTACAGTAAGAATAACAAAGGAAACGAGGAAAACTTTCATTTCGAAAGGCAACTGATAAAATATTGAAAAATGACGATACTTTTATATCTCAATTTTTCCGTTTTAGAAAAGAAAAATTAAAAACTGAATCATCATTTAAAAAACATAAAAAATGAATCAGAATATTTTTTTTAACCACAAAATGTACGAAATCAACATCAGTTTTGAATACGAATCGCTGTAATCAAAAATATGTTCGAAAACTAGAAAAATGAAAACGTATGAAAAAAATCGGAAATCTTTGAGAAGGTTTTATGAATTCAATTTCGATATACAAAAACTTGAAATTTCGCATTTCTGAAAGTTGTTATTCCCAGAAATAAGAAAAATTCACTTTTCTGTGTCGCGTAATTTGTAAAAAAAAATTTTTGTCGATGTTTCGGAGTCTGAAAACGGAAACTCGAGATTTGAACTTCTGATATTATGAAGAAACAGGTACCGAATTGCGAGGTTTTCTCACTATCAGCTCGAATATTGTCTGAATCTTGGAACTTGAACAATGTCATTCTTTAGAATGTTCTTCTGATCCATTCTGTCTAAATTTATTTTTTGGAATTTGTTTTGACATCAATTTCCGAAACATCAAAGGAAAGGTAAATATCTATTACCTCAAAAAACCAGTTTCCAAAGACCTCCATTGTTATTTTTGTTATTTTTCATGCATTTTTAAAACACCAGAAATTAATTATTGGTCAATCATCCGTTAGAAATGATGTCATCATTTGAAAAAATCCACAAATTATCCAAAAATTTCAGAGTAACTGAAAATGGGATTAATGCTGATATGGTTTCGTAGCTCAAATATTTCTAAGAAAACAAGAGTGGATTCAGAAGATTGCCATGGTCACGAGACTCAAAAAAGTAAATGAACAGATCAAAATCAAGGTCACTGAAAGTTTTTCGTGTTCCCGCCCACTTTTTTCCAAAGAAACAACACTAACAAGTAGATATGAAATCATCCACTATATAAAACCTCAAAAAACTTCTAAACAGCATATTTCCCCTTTCCTGGAAATTTCTTAAGTTTTCTTATTTTTCTTCAAAAAATGAAATTCTTATTCTGCCTTCTCTCTGTCTTGGCTATCGCCTCCGCCACAACTTTCACATTTGATGGACTCATGAAATGTGAATCCAAAGGAATCTGGTGCTTCACAATTCGGGCAATGGAATATGACCTGATGTAAGTTTGCGAATTTGAATTTGTTATGTTATTCGCGGTCAAAGAACGTAGAATCGCCAAAAGTTTGAAGTTGTGGGTATTAGAGGGCGTCTGAAAATTCATCCGGATAATTTTTCAAAGATATGAAGTATCAGATGTTGAAAAGAAGTTTTGAAGTTTGAAACTCGAAGGCTTTATCTCTTTGGAATTCTAAAACTTCTTTTTTTAGTTCCAACGACGAAATTGCCAAATACAAAAAGTGCAATGGTCCAAATATGCTCTTGGACAAAATGCCAACCGAATACAAGATGTCTGGATCTCAAGACAATGATGGTCTTCTTGATGTGAGTTGATTTTTTTTTTGTTTAATTTAGAGATTTCAAAACTTCCCTTTGTATATTCTAAAAAGAAAATTCGGCCTTTCTAGTGATTCTAAATTTTGCAGAATTATTTCGAAGTTGGATTCGAAGTGACCCACAATTGCACAGGAACCGAACAATACATCTACACGGATTACGTAGAGGTGCCAGTCAAAGAGGGGTTTGTGTTATTGTTTTCTAGTTCCTATTCATCCATTCATTTTCAGAGTTTTCTCAATGTCCAAGAACTTTGACTTGAACGCCAACGATGTTATGCCATAAATAAAAATTTTGTGTTTTATGTAATATGAAAATCTTGTAAATAAATCTCAACTTTGAAAAGTTTTTATGGACATAGATATTAATTGCAAGAAAAGTAATTTCGAATACGATCTAGATGACGGCAACAAATCCAGAGGTTACAACCATTCCGGGGTACAAAGGGGTACAGAGTTATTTAGGGGTACAAAACTAAGCCTTTTTCAGGTATGTTGTACCCTCGAATCGAGGATTTTGCACCCCTAAATTACTTTTTCCCGGTTGTACCCCCGAATGTTCGTACCCTCCGACTTATTTATCCTATATTACTTCTACTGAGAATTAGAATGCAATTAATTACAATTCTAATACAATCGGCATATAATTTGGAAGCTAACGTCTACAAAAAATTCGGCAAATTTGTCATGACCGCAAGGGAAAATGATGCAGACTGAGCAAAAGCTGACTGAGTAAAAGGTATTTTGGGGACGGAAAATATAATTTCGTTCTCAGGATTTTGATGTCTTCGAACTGGTAACCACAACCTTGATTTTCTTTCCAAGAGCCAAATTTTTTTAGAGGTTCTTAAAAGAACCCCTTTTCCCCATGACTACTTTCAACCTATTCTCTCTAGAACTGTTTTTTTTTTGAAACTCCGATTCCGGTTTTTATTAGGTGCCAATTTTGGAATAATTGAATAACAACATAGATTTTAATCTGCATTTATTTGAGAAATAATATTGCAATTCTTCCGAAAAAAGATGATATCTGCTGATTCAACGCTTTTTCTTGCATAATAATTTCCGAAGAATTATGTATTCCCTGAAAGATTAAAAAAAAAAGGGGACCAACTATTTTCTGCAAGTTTGAAAACTTGAAACAGTTCCACTTTTGAATATCGAAGCTTTGGAAAACTGAAAAAAATGCTGTACATGAATTGTTTTTGAGCTAAAAATTCTGAAATTCTCAAAATTGTAGGAAGTCTTAAAGTATGAGTTAAATTTTGAGAGAACCCATCAGCAAAAAAAGAGTCTAGTAAGTACTGAAAAAAAAAGAAAAAGGGAAATGAGTATCCCCGTGGGACCCATCAATCGAATCGAACATTTTTCGACAAAAAAAGACCTCTTTTTTATTTTTTTTAGCTAACCACCACATTACTCTGTTAAAACATTGTCTAGAAATGTTTCCATGCCTACTCTATATACTAGTGTCTCATTTCCTTTCCTGAACATCTCTTTGTCGTCTTTTTAAAAACTTTTTCTCCTTTTCGGACATTTGACATTCATTTTTTTGTGTGTTTTGTTCGGAACTTGCTCACTTTTTATTTTTCTGTGTCAAAAAAATTTGAAGCGTTTCTAACGAATTCAACGGAAAAAAAGACTAGGAAGAGTTGTCAGTTGAAACTCAGTTTCTTTTTTTTCTCGTGGAAGATTTGTTTTATGGACTTTTGGTCAGTTTTTAGAATCCGAAAGATCGATGAGAACAATATATAACATGAAAAAACTAAAGAGAGTCAGTGGGTCCCAGAATTCTGAAAAACTGATATTTCGACAAAAAAAGTCACAAGTTATTAAAAAAACAATACAACATCTCGGTAGTAGACAACTCTCGGATTTATGTCAATGCGAAAAAAACCTAAAATCAAAAAAACTGAATTTCCCGGAGCTCAAAAACCACATTTTCTGACCCATAAACACATTCGGTTTTCCGTTTTCCTTTTGTTGAGTGAAAACCGGAAAAAATGAGCAGTCTTGAAAAAGAGTCACTCTTTTTTGTTATCTCTAATTTTTTGGACTTTGAGACTTTTCTCTTTTTTTCAGCTTGGTATGAAACAAGAACTGATTGTTTTTGTCTTGTTTTTTTCAGCTCTGAAAACTCCACAAGTTTTCCTCTACGAACATTTACAAATGTTCGGAATTCCCAAAATTTCCAATACCTTTCTTTCCTTCTATTGACATATTTTTCTTTGTCTTTTCTGTTATGCTGAACACAAAAAGACAAGCGTTATCCTACTGGATTAAAAATGGAAGGGTCATGCATTTCTTTTGGAGGATCGTTGAGATATTTATTTTTGTTTGAAAATTTGAAGATCTCCCCGAAATTCTAATTGCTATTGTGCTCACTTTTTCGATACTATTCAAGTGTTAGGAACTAATTTCAATATCTAAAACAATTTTGAATTGTGTTTCGGGCTTGCAGATTTCTTGATCAGCATGTCTTCACTAAATTTTAGTTTAGAACTTTTAAAACCTAGAATATTGGATATCCTTTACTTCTCTAGGACAAAGTACAGATGTTAAAATTCATATATATGTTTGAAGTTTAAATATATGAAGGACATATTATTTATTAGGATCCCTTTCACTCGTATGGTTTATGACGGGCACTTGTGTCTCGGAACAGACTTTTATTAGTTGCTTTTGATCTCCCGCAGAGTCACTGCAGATTTCCACTTGTAAATAAGACTAATTATCTTCTGGGAAGGTCACCTCGAGTCGTAGCGCCTGCTGATGGCTCGCCACCAACAGACTCAAATTCATTTGCCCCCATTTTTAATGTCAGTCTAAGCATCTGGGTCCAGTCTTCTATTCACCTTTAGAACAAATATAAATTTTAAGTTTCCTCAATACTTCTTCAACTATTCCTCGATATCTTCGAAAAATAACATTTCCATTCTTCCGTTTTTCTCCATGTTTTTAATTCAGCAGACTAATCATGTCGATGGAATAATAGGAAATTCTAGAAAAAAATGATGCAGACAACATGCCATAAACTTTGTCGTCCCTTTCTCTGGCCACCGTTCTCCATTTTCATGACCCAGAGAAGCGAATGGGTATCTTTTTGGTTGATTACTGGCAGAACGCTTCTATTTTTTTTAAAAGATAGAATAATTGTTTTTCAGTTTAGGAACAAAATAAGTACGTAGAATTAAAAGTTTCTAGAAAAGTGTTTCTAATTTTGAAAAAAGGGTTCCAGATAGTACAGGGTGCGCAATAATTATTGACACCAAAATTGAGGGGCTGATATGATGCACACCAAGCGCACTAATTCAGCTTGTTTTATACGTTTTTCATTCCTCTACTCAGTGTTAATATTCCTGCCAAATTTCATAAGAAAACGTTAAGTCTGAAGTGAACGGTGGCTCATTTTCAAACCCTTGTTTCCGTAATCAACGGTTCAATTCAAATTAGCTTCTTGGGTGATGTTACAAAACCCGTCAGTGTGGACCGCATGTTGGTCGACCGTACTGCCAATTATTTTTTCCTTATTCACACTGACATGGACTGTTTAGAAACGTATTTTCGAATATCTGTGACATCAGATACAATCGTTCTAGCCTTGAAAAAGAGGACTTGCTGAAATTCTGACAAGACTCACAGAAAGCTCGCTGTTGGCTTCGAAATGGCTCGATGTTTGATGAAAATGGTTTTCAGAAAAGAAGAGTTTTTGCCCTTTTTAAAATTATCAAATCATCCCTTTGAGAGTAAGAGAACAAAGAATTGAGGCTCAAAAAGCCCGGAATTTTTTAAGCGGCACGCACCTAGCACTCACTCGGGGACACTACTTTCGGGTGGTAATTTTTATAGTCGAAGACAACAAGATCAATCGAAACTGCAGAATTTTATTCAAGAATATGAAATCTGTCTGTCAGATCAAAAAATTCCCAAATAGAGCTTCACATTCCGATTTGTTCATGATTTTTGGTGGAAGCACTGAAAAGTGCGAAAATTCCTTATTTTCTACGATTTCCGAACCAAAATCTAATATCGAACCAGTCGAAGTGATCAAAATGCTGACACAACCTGAATCCTACTCGAAAAGTTACTATAGGGTGATCCGACAAGATCCAGTCACGGTTTACAGGGCAAAAGACACCACAGGGCGGTTCAAACTCAATTTTCCGTAGTTGGACTAGGCACAAGAAAGGATCGCTCTCTCCTCAGACTTGAATCCAATAAATTATTCAATACTAGGATATTGGTCCCAGACAGTTTCCTCGTGAAATTAACAAATTTTCACATATCTGGAGACCACTCTTCAAAAGATATGGGCACACATAGGCGAAAACTACCTGCGTGCAGTCGTCGCCTCCTTTCCGAAGTCTCTGAAGACTGCCATCAGAGCGAACGTAAGTGGATTGGAAAACTTTTGCATTATTATGAAATTTTGCGTCTGAAATTACATATTCCAAAATTACAAAAAAATTCTTTAAGTTTTCGCCAAGTTATGGGGGTCTGAATCGGTGTCAATAATTAATGCGCACCCTGTACAATTAGCTTTGCACTTTTCCATTCATTGTATGAAGAAATTCCCTATTTTATCTACGTTGTTCATATTTCTTTGTACTTTCTTGTATTTTCTATTTTAGATTTTGTGATTTTTGTATCTTTTATCGGATTCCGGTGTCTGCGAGTGTCTTTCAATGAGCTCGTTCTGGACTAAAAATATCTCTGACACAGCGGAATTTAGATCTTCATGTTTTTTAAATACTTTCTAGACTTTTTTTGAAACTCTAAATTGTGATTTGAAAATTTTCGAGAAGGATATGGAAACTGCGTTTTAGGAACAATTTCTTCCATTCTCATTCGATCTTCATGAGAACTATAATATTACGTCTCACAGTAAATACTTATTTTTGTATATTTCGGATTGGATTCCTAGAAAACACCAGAACTGTGAGTTAATGAATGTAAATCCAAATAAGTGAGTACTCTGAAAATTGGGAATGTATTTTTCCTTTTATACTTGATCCTCTTTACTATGTAATTGAATATTGAGTTTATCTCTATATCCTCTCAGATTTGAATCCCAGTTCAGCAAAAACTTTGCTATAGTTTGTACCAATAATGTAAAGAATTCCCAAAATTTCGAGTCTTCATTTTTTTTCGCTTTTCAACATGTCGGTCACTCTTTTATCATTCTTGTGTTCTTTACTCTTAACTGCCCCGCAATTTGTTTCGTTGTATCTGTTCTAAAAAGATGGCAAACAAAACAATTTACGTAGCAGAAAGTACTCAAAATTCTCCCCTTTTTTCTCTATCCTCTTTTAGATTTTTCAAGTTCTCCCAAGTTTTGAAAGTATCGAAATCTGCACGTTTTCTAACTGGAACCTTTTTCCTACTACACTTTTTCAGAAAATAATTGAGTTTTTCAAGAATCTGAAACTCAGAATTTATAGATTTCCTGTAGCAAGATTGCGCTTTCTTTTGAAACTTGTTACCATTTTTTTCCTAATAAGCTCTATTTTGCTTAAACTCACATTTTCTGTGATTTCGCTCATGTTTGTGCTCATATTCTCATTTTTTTTTCCATAATGAGCAACGGCATATCATTTTCACAAATATCAGATTTCAAACGCTATTCGGAAACTCGAATCCATTTTTTCGCTTCTGTTTGAGTAGCTCTTTGATTTATAATTTATAGATTTTCTGAGTTTATTGATATCGTACTTTCTATTTTGTTATTTTAAAACCTAAATTTGGAAAAATAACAAAAATTGGCTAATATCATAACGTTTCCTTTAAATCGGCTGACGGTGAGTTCAGTTACGTCCACCAAGTTAAAAGCTATAAAAATTGGATGAAAAAAACGTTTCTCAAACTCAAAACCACTTGAATCTGTGATGCAGAAAGGGTGTAATGCTCTTAAAGAGACAAGATTCTTCTCAAAAAAAAACTACTAAAACATAGAAAATCGGATTGGGTGAAGTCAAAGTCAAGGTTGATGTCATTCGCATTCTTTACCCTCTTATAAAGTTGTTTTCATGTTTTCTAAAACAATGAAAAATGAAATTGGAGTTCCAGAAAAAACTTAGCTCCAAGCCTGCCCTGCTTTGTCTTGTCTCACTTTCTCATGGAAAACCCACACCCTCATTTTTCGTTTTATTTTTCCCTTTCTTTCTAATTTTTCGAATGATGATCGGTAATTGAATCGAAAGACGAAAGTTTTCTTATTTTCTCTGTCTCGTTTGTTGAGGAAGGAATGGATAACAATGAGCAACAGAGTCTTCGACCAAAAGAAAAGAGACAATTTGATCATCTTGGAACCTTTCGGCCCTTTTCTCTTTTCTCTGCGTATATGTACGTCCTTCTCTTTTTTTAGTTTAGTCACAATCATAGCACGATTCCCATGATATGACCTCTATAACTTAAAAAAACTCAACTCTCCAGAACCAGATCTTTTGATGTTTTTCTGAGTTTCTGAAATAATCCTAGTTCAAGAAGTTTCAGACAAAATGTCACATGTTCTAGTTTTTTTCGTTTTTTGAGCAAATATGGAAAACCAAAAGTATTCTAGAAAAAATAGCCCTGGGCTATAAGTTAAGACTCTCTCGACATTTTCTTGGTTCGAAATGTTGCGGGTTTTAGAAAAAAAAAGACCTCATTAATAAAGATGGGAAAATTATCCTTCTAAATTTTCCACCCTCACATTTTTATAGTAATAATTGGAGGAAATAAAAAATAAGCGATGAATTTTTTTTTTGAAATGAAGGAGCTAACCAATGATGAGATGAAATTAAGAATGGAAAATGGAAAATAGAGATAATTGGAAAATTTTATGAATAATAGAGGTCACAATCCTGTAGGGAAAGGCGGAGTTTAGATGTTTGAAAAAAAATATCAAACAACCTGAAGAAATTCTGTAATCTTGCCTGTTTTTTTCTCTCAATGTTTAAGAAATTTCTAAATAGAAATCAGATTAGAAAATGAACTTTTAAGTTTTTTATCAACTAGAAAAGTTTGTAGATTCTCTGATTATTCCCCAATTTTCACATTTTCGAGCACTAATTACGGACAGCACTAATAACTGGTATCATCTATCTCTTAATCTTGTATTGTATGCGTCTTGCGTATAGATATGTCACATCATTCATCATTTGAAAACCTTTTCTGCCTACGTATGTTTATTTTCTCTTCTTCTTCTTTAAATGATCATGAACTTTTCCTTATTAACTTTCGCTCTCTCTCTTTCCATTTCTTTCCTATTTTCATCCGCCTCCTCTCCTATTTTTGGGACCCTGTTGAATGTCTAAAGCATCGTGGAAAAATAGCCTGGAGGGGTCTGTTTTAAAATCTATGTATATAGACAATCAGAAATCATTTATTCTCTTTCATCCTCCCACCCTTCCCTTTCTTTTTCCTTTTTTTCTCCTTCAGGCTCTTTGAATTTCATTTTTTCTCAGCCTGACTTTTATGTGAAATTCAATTAAATAAAGCAAGGGAGGAGGAAAAATAGAAAATAAATCTTCTTCTCACTTTAAGGAAAGATATCTAGTCTGGAGAATTTAAATGTATCAAATTTCATGTATAATGTCATTTTTGGAGGATGTAGGGAAAGCTTTTTAAAAAAGAATGATCATTCAGTCTCAATAAGCATTGAAATTGGTGGATTTCTTTTTCAACTGAACGGTCAAAGGAACCAAAAACCTGAACTTCTGATTAGGAAATTCTGAAATTATAAAGACCTAGATTTTTTGGAACAGTTTTTTTTAAATAATTGGATATATGATATTCTTTAAAAATCTCAATTCTTTATTGCAATCAAAAATGAGTCACAGAAACTGAGGTTTAAATCTGGTTTTGCTAAACTTGATCCCTGTCTAGTACGTTTTTTTTCATATGGGAATCAATTAGATTGGAACTTTTCAAATCTTATGTTTGTCTGGAAAAAACATCCAAATGATTTGTCTGGACTATTTTTAAAATTTTTTTGGTAGGATTGATTTCTTTGAAAACATTCAAACAATTAAAAAGAAACTCAAACGGTTTTTTGTTTATTGGACTCGGAGATTTGAACGAAAATATGCGCTATTTTCTCGCTTGTTTTTAGAAGATTATATTTTGGTTTTTATAACATATAAGCAAATAAATGTAATAGTCTTCATAGGATAAGATTTTAAATATTTCATAATGAGTTTTTAGATAAATTCTTCAAGAATGTTTACACTTTGTCTGTCGTTTATCTTTTCTCTTCTGCGTTTTCTTTGATCTTGAGATTTGGATCTCGAAAATAAGATTGTGGTCTCTTAAATAAGATTTTAATTTCAACATCAAGGTTTTCCAATACACAAATCTCAAAAGACTGAGAACATTCCAAAAATTTCTCGGATATCTCAACAAAAAAAAACACCTTATCCTCCATATATTTATAACTATTTTTTGAATGTCCATCGACCATTTTTCTCTTCTCCCAAAATTTTCCATTAATATTTCAACACCTTCCTCGTTTTTTCTTATTTTCACTCAAAAATTGTTGCCACCGGTTTTCACTCCGGAAAATTTTCCGTTTACCTAGTATAAAAAACTCCCAGTTTTCTTTCTTCCCGACCATTCAAAATCTCTTCTCGTCTCAAAAAAACAAGAATGCAACTTTTTTTTCAATTTCCGGTTTGAAACTTTGAAGGCCAATTTTCGCTTTTGAAAAAGCATAATCTTGAACTTTCAAGGTCCTGATTTCTGATTCTAAGTTTTCATGAAAACTCTAAATTTTTAGAACGGCAAAAAAAGAAAATTATTTAAAAATTTAATACAGTTAGTTTTCTAAAAATATTTCAACAATTCCCTAAAGATTAAAAAATCAAACCTAAACTATCTAGGAATATGAGTCACGATGTGTAGTCTAGAAATAGTGTACAACACAAAAAAAAACACACAAAAATTTGTACTTCACACGGAGATCTGATTTCCTTTGGTTCCCTATAAATTTAGGGGACTAGATTTTCAACATTTCAGCCAAATTTGATTCTTTCTCTTCTTCTGCTTTTCTTTGCATTTTCATAGACTAAACAAGAATTTTTCTGATTTTCAAATACGTATAAAACGGCGAAAGTGGAGGGAAAGAGAAATTGAGGATTATTTCCTGACGACACATTTTTGTGACGTTGTGAAAAAAGGGGGTTGCTAGGCATAACAGAATAACGAATTTTGAATTTTTTAATGCAGGATTTGTCAATTATTTGTAGGAACAGAAGCTTTGAAATTACGCAGCAAAAAAGAGGTCATATGGAAAAAAAACCACTTTAAGCAATTTAAAGAAAATGAAAATTTCAAAAGTCTAATAACCTTAAAGAGATTTTGGAATTCGAGAATCTCAAAAATCAGTATTTTGATATCACAAAACCACTCGTTTTCAAAAATTCATGTTCAAGATTATTAAAAAAGCTCCTTCTTTTTTTCTCGTTTTCTAATAGTTTCCTTTTTCATTTTTCGATAAATTGAAAACAATAGCGTGCCAGACAGCACTTTTCAAATTTTCTCATGGAATTTTCGATTTCTCTCGCTTCCTGCTCTTGTTCCGAATTTTTTATGCTGTGGTTCTCGGAAACAAAAAAAAAACATGATTTTCTTTTTTTTCGAGAAGTTATTATTACATGAACATATGGGAGAGCCTGAGCCTCTCTCATTCGACTTCATAATTTTTATATGTGCATCATTCAAAATTCAGAAAAGCTTCCGAATTTTAGAAGACGTCATTTTGAAATTGAAACACATGAGATTTCATGTTTCCTAAATTTTTCTGGGAAATTTTCATTTTGTTGTCTTTGATTAGGTCAATGTCAAAAATCAATTTGAATCGTTTTTAACTCCTGAAAATTAGGTTACAAATTCAAACTTTTATGGTACATAAAATTTGATCCTCCTGATTTTTCCAGTTTTTTTCTTAATCATTTTCCAGCTTGTTTATAATTCTGTTGCCTCACTAATCCTTTAAATTGTCTGTCTATTTCGTAGCAAAATTCTTATTTTTTATACTTAGGGGTTTCTCTACTCTTTTATCCACCCACTCTTTTCAAAATTTCTAATGGGTTCCGAAATAAAAAATGAAATGATTTTTCCATATTTCAATATTGAAACAACCCTTTTTCGAATCACTGTGAAACCTGTATTAGAAGGGCCCCTTTAATAGAAGAACCTTTCTTATTCATAGAATGGCCTTCCGTGAGGGGCTTGGAAAGATAGAAGGGTCCCCTGTAATAGAAGGGCCCTCTGTGAAAAAGGACCCCCCTTCAAAATGTGTTTTGAAATCAGAAAATTTCCGTACTTTTTCAGTGGAAAATATTCCGGGAACTCCACAATTTGTTAAAACTCTATTTTTTCGATGAAAATCTTGCTAAATTTTTATCAAATGGGCAGATTTTCATGAATTTTGAACAAAACTTCGTTGAATTTCCGATGCAAAATTTGTGAAAAAAAACTGGCCCGAAAAATAGAAGAGCCCCCTCTAAATGAAAGGCCCCTGTAATAGAAGGGCCCTCCGAAGATATCATAAAACAATGGAAGGGCCGGCCCTTCTAATACAGGTTTTACGGTAGGTATTTTACTTTTGAAATAATTCGGAATCTGAAAACTTATCAGAACATTGCAACAATTTTTTTCTCGAAATTCGCATTAGTGTCTCACTATCCGTTTTTATTATTTTCCAGTTCTCCAATTTTTCGGGATATTTTTTCTAGATTTTTTTTCTGTTTCTGTCTACGGAATTTTCCCACAAGTATCAAATGTGTTCTTCTCTTTTCCGAATTTCATCTGCTGATATTCTGGCTTTCCGATTTGTGGATCACAAAACTTTTAGATACTAATTTAGTCGAAATTCAAAAATTTTGAGTCTCTTCATTTTCAACTTTATTGTTTTTTTTTCATGTTTGTTTTGAATAACCTTATAATTGAATTTTCCGGAAAATATTTCGAGTTTCAGAAAATCGCTCAAAGCAATTCCGAAGCAAAAATGGGAAACGAAAATTCGTCGCTTGTAAAAATCCGGAGAGGCAGCAAAGAGCCGAGTGTGATTATTGAATGTGTGGATGCTAAAAAGTGAGTTATATTGTTTTTTTCTTGAACAGAAAAAGAGGAAAGTCAAAAAAGAGAAGCCAGGTTTTATGTCCAAGTGCACCGCCTTCTTTTTGAGCTCACTGAGATCAATTTTTTTTTCGATCCGTTTAAAATTTATCTGAATAAAAATTCTCTTGTAGAAGTTTTCGAAGAAATTCTGAAGAATTCTGCAAGAAATATGAGAAAATTGTAAAATCAAAGAGAATGATATATGATATTTAGATTTATGTGGGAGTTGTGTCCGATTTCTTAGAATTTCTCAGAATGAAGATTCTTTTTTCACTTCTCACATATTTTTTTTTGAAACACATTTTCTTATTAAATGCCGTTCTCATGAACATTTGCGTCTGAAAAGTTTTTGCTTGTTCTGTTATTTCATGACTTTGAGATGCTGCCATTCGGAGTTTGTGAAATTTTCTCAGATCTAAAATTTGGAATTTCGGTATATCTCAAACCTTATACCCGAACGTCATCCAGAATTTTATGTTCCTTTTCTCTTTGTTCTGTCGAATGACCACATTTCTCCTGGGGCATCCCAGGACTCTCACACACACAAGGGCCACTCCATCATCCCTCAGGCGTGTAGACACTTTTTTTGACGAAAAACAGAAAAAAGTGATGAGTCGTTCGGTTATTTTTTGGGTTTTTTGGGCTTTATTTGATTCTCACCAGTCTTTTCATTTTCTTAATTTCCGGGTTGTTATTGTTTTCTGCAGAGCAGGTCGGCCGCACGCCGTATATTTTCTTTATGACAACTGGCTCCAATTGTATCTGGATTTAATTTTACCTACATATCATTTAGCTTCTTGACCTATTATTCCACGATTCGATTTCCTCCCACTTTAAATGTTTTCATGAGTTTCTTTTGTCAATTTTTAAATTTTTACTTTCTTCCCTAATTGTAAAACTTTTTTGAAAAAAAATCGAAGATTCTTTTTTCCCAAAAAAGGCTGAGGGATAGAAAAAAGATAAAAGGAAACGGGAGGGACAAATTCAATTTCTGTAGAGCCCGATTTGGGAATGAAAAAAAGAAGAGCGAGAGACAAAAAATTCTCTCTTCTCTTACTCAATTTTCAATTCACTAGACCCCGTATTTTTATGCCGCTCCTAGATTTTCGCCTACACTTGAACCATTTTTTTCTGAAAAATATCAAAAACGAAAATAGCGGGTAGAGGGCGTCAAAACAGCTGTTGTATGCATCAAATATTTTGATCGTCGTTCAGATTTTCAGGAACCTTGAATTTTTTTTGACAACTGCGAATGTATCAGTAGGCAAGTATTATAAGTTAAAAGATCTAGGTTTTGTGAGTTGAGACATCCTGGTTCTTTTCAAAAGACTCTTACCAAATTGATAGCATGTACAGGTAAAATGCGAACTGGTCCATTTAGTTATCAGTTAGATTTTCTACCAGTCATGGATCCGTTACGGGTGTTTTGTAAATTTCCCCGCGATCAATTCATCAAAATTGTTTTTCGGATACGGTAGAACCTGTATTGGAGGGGTCGGTTCTTTTTTGTGTGGTTTCTAGGGAGGTCCTTCAATCAGGCGAGCTCTTAAATTTTAGCGGACATTCTAATAAAGGTTTGTGACCTATAGACTATCGTTACAGCATTTAGTCTGCGATAAAATCTACGATCTTTGAAAAATCTGAAAATGTGATGAGCAATGTTCGATTGATGAGTAAATGTGCTCGCGGCACTCTTTCGGGATAGCTTGGCCCCAACTAATCGGCCGTCTGGTCCCCCGATTTTCCGGGGAGAAGAACAAAAACAAAATAATCGTGGTCCGAGAATGGGTGACCAGAGTTCGATGAATATTTTTAGTATATTTATATGTTCAGTGAGGATTAGTTAGGAAAAAAATTGAGAGCATAAAGTTGAAAAAAAAAATTTCAGAACATATTCGAATTTCAAGATTTTTAGAAACATTTTTCGTAGTCTAAAAGTCAGATCCGAACTGTCCTATTTTTCTGTGTTTTGTTTTCTTTCTCAAACATTTTCTTGTCTTAATGAACCACATCTTTCTTATATACTTTAAACCAATCAAGTTGATTAAAGATGGTGGAAAAACGCCCACTCTAATCGGAGAAATGGAAAAAAAGGAGAATATAAATAGTTACTTTTTTCTCGTATTCAAAAAAGTTGGTGTCAGATGAATTATTCCAACCTTTGCTCCCTTCCTTCAGATATCTTCTTCTTTTATTAAAACTTCATCCTTCCACCCCCTACCCCGCCCTTTGAAAAAATTGAAACTTTCAGTATTCTCACATTGTTTTTCAAATGTTTTTCAGAGACCATCACACTCCGGTTTATCGGAAAAAATCGAGGAGGAGTGTGAGTCAATCCCGTCCGACATCAATAATAGAGTCGAAACGATCTACAATTGTACCGCCCATTCCAGCATTAATTAAGGGACAATTGAGTGGAGAAGACTCGATTAGCATTGGATCAAGGAAAAGTTCAGGTTGGTCTTTGAAGTTTTTAAAAATCGGTTTTCTGAAAAACTGCATACACACATGTTTGGCTCTAGCTTTCTGTGAAGTTGAATTTTAGATAGAATATTTTCTGAAGAGGGGATATGTTTCCTCTTGGAATTGATTGTCACCAAATAAACAGGAAAAGGAAAAAACGTTTATTATATTTTTTACGAATCAAAAGAAAGACATAATAATTCTCGTCGTTGATTTTCTTGTTTTTCTTGAGGTTGGTGGCTCAGTTTCCGAATCAAGCCCATGTCCCCAAAAAAGCATATTGTTGTATGATTCCCAGACAAAAAATAATAAAAATGACTCTCAATTACCGGGAAAAAATTGAATGGATATTTAGGTCCCAGAATTTATATTTAAAATATAGATATATATATATATATATATATATATATATATATATATATATATATATATATATATATATATATATATATATATATATATATATATATATATATATATATATATATATATATATATATATATATATATATATATATATATATATATCTTCTTTTTTCCAGTAATAAGCTGTCCACGAAATGCTCACCCCCACATTGCATTTGGTCTTTCTTCTTGTTTTCTCTCGTATTTTATGTTTTTTTTCCTCATCAAATTTCCCTCCCCAATTTTTCTCTCCATTTTTTTAGGTCGTCAATAACATCACATTTTCTAGAATAGATATTTTACATTTTTAGTTTTTTGACTAGAAATCGAAAC
This sequence comes from Caenorhabditis nigoni, assembly GCA_027920645.1. Classification (NCBI taxonomy): domain Eukaryota; kingdom Metazoa; phylum Nematoda; class Chromadorea; order Rhabditida; family Rhabditidae; genus Caenorhabditis; species Caenorhabditis nigoni. The sequence goes on from CP115866.1 coordinate 16,758,723, forward strand.
CAATATAATATCACTTCCAGAAATCTTACTTTCATTTCATAGAAAAGTAAAATTCTTCAATAATTAAGTCATTATCTCATCACAGTTTTCTTTCAGTTTCCAACTTTCGATTATCATCAGACGGTTCTGGAGATTCCCTTCTTAGTCCATTGACGGCGTCATCAAACGATCGGCGACGAAGCAGAAGCCTTTGTTCAACACAAATGAAGGACGACGCACAGGTGAGAATTAGGTTAATGTTGCTGTTTGGGTGACAAAAAAAACGGCACAAATCAGAAAAAATACTTCTGAAAGTGAAGCTAATATAATTCAGAAAAGGAGCCTGAATTTTTTTAAGTTGAAAAAGCCCAAAACTTTTATTTTTAGTACAAGTTCACTGCAGTTTCCTCCATTATTTCCACTTTCTTTCCAAATGAAATGTTTCTCTTTCTTGTGCAGAAAGATAACATTTAAAGCTTCCGAAAATCCCCAGGAGAATCAACAGTTTTCTGTTTCCTTCTTTTTTTTAATTTGTATTATTTTTATTTGATAGTGAGAATGTTTCGAGTGTTAGTGCAGTTATCTGAAAATTCTCTAGAAATACATTGATGATTGTGGTTCTATGTACTCTCCACTTTTCCCGCCGAAAATCTCCGAAAGAAGCTCCACCCTCCAAATCTTCAGATTTTCTGGATTATAGGATAATACTGGAAATCTCAAATACTTTATTCTCAAGAATTTCATGTTTCGATATTTCTGAGATTCCATTTTTTCCGCTAGAGGTTTCTGTAGACAATTAGCAAAATGGCGTTAAATATTAATAGTTTTTCAAAACAAAGGAGAATACATCAATCTATTATTCATGCTATATTTTTTGTGTTCAATTTTAGAAAGGTAGGATTTCAAGAATTTCAGTTTTTAAGGTTTTTTTTTTACATTTTCAAACAGCTTAATTCCAAAGTTAGAGAGATTTGGTGTTTTGATCAAAAAATTCACCAATTGTAAGAGAAAACACTTTTTTCAATACTATTAATTTTCAGGCAGTGGCTGCTCAGCAAAACAAGGAAGACAAAAATGGAGGTAGCGGTGGAAGAAAAGCATCCAGTGGACTGGTTCCATCATTGAATCGACTAAGAATTCAACAATGTTTTAAGGCGGCAAAGTGCGTTTGAATTTTTTGCCTTTCAGTACTCAGAAATTCTTAGATTTTGAAATCATGAGACTCTTATATTGTAAAAAGTGATTCCAACTTATCCTCGTCATTATCTTCAATTTTCAACATTTTCCAGACCTACAATCGGCGATGCAATAATGAAGAGAGCAGCAGCATCTCGGGCCGAAATGAGAGCTTTACTATCGAAAATGAACGAAAAACAAATTGAGTGTTTGGGAAAACAAATGTTCGAACTGATCACAGACGCTGTCGAAAATGCGGATAAATCAGAGAAGGTAGGGGGAAATTGAAAAACAGAAGGCGCTCAATTTTATTATGGTCATATCCTAAAATATGATGGAATTTTGATTACTAATTGTAAGAACTAGTCCATTTAATGAAAAGGAAGATATACTCTCTTTGCTTTCTGATAATAAAAATATCATGGCATTCTGTTAATATCCGAATCCGCCCACAAATGATTTACCAAACATACGAAATCCTCTCAAATATGACCTGCACTTTTTATTGAGTTCAGTGTCAGAGGAGCTTAGTAATCTTGGATTAGGAAAAAACATCTGAAAATTCTAGATTAGCTTCGGCAATGTGCGTCAGATGATTTTTTGAAATCAAACCGCAAAGGACCAATAAATGTACCAAGTTCTTATATTGTAGGTCTTAACCCACGCTCGTCAATTTGGTGGAACATACGCCTCTCTGTGCCCTCTCGGATTCCGCCCGGATCTTTTTTCCCCACTGGCTGACGCTGCAATTGCAGAATGTGTTAAATTGGACGGAGTTCATAAAAGATGTGAGACATTGTCGGCATGGAGTCAGTTATTCTCGGCACTTTTTACGGGAGTTCGAGATGGATATTATCAAAGGGTCAGGCACCAAAGAAGAACTTCTCTTCCCCAGAATACTATCACCAAACAGGTAAGACGGGTTTCATTAGATTGTCAGATTATTTAGGTTTCCTAGAATTTCTCAAAAATATTCTCAAAATTTTTAAATTTTACTTCAGATTTTATGATCTATCAATCCTCAACTTTTCAATTTTGCAGCTCTCTGTCGATTTCTCAAAAACTTGCGACACTAGTTTCGTCCGATGAGGCAATAATTTGTACTCGTCGATTTTCTTAAAACATTCCGTTCCTTCATAATTGGATTCCCGTCTATTTCTATCCAGCGATTTGGAACTTCGACTTCTTGTAACTCAGTTTGTGTGAATTACTTCGATTTTTGATTGTTGGCGAATTGACAGGGAGCCACATAACCTCATCAACTATTTCTCTTCCGGCGTTCCCTCTGGCCTTATAGATTACACACACTCTATTTCCCTCCCATTTCTCACACTCAACAAAAATCTCAAACATTTCCTTTTTGTCTTCTCCTTTTCCTTTTTCCAGGGTCTGTGTATATAGATTAAAATGATCTCTCGTTTCATTTTGTTGTGAAAATCAAACGATCTATATATTCATGTTTTTTCGGTTCTCTTTTATTTTTTGTCAAACTATTTGTGCTAAAACAATAAAACATTCACATATTTTTTTTATTTTCATTCACTAGAAAAAGTAACAGTTCCCAAGCTTTTAGTCATATTCTCATTAGACGATGTTTTTTTGGAAGACTTGGTATTCTTTTTGGATATGCTCGACACAGTGGATGATGAAGTGCTGGAACAATATGCAGCTAGATCAGCAGCTTCAGTTGGATTCGTGAGGCTTTCCACGTCGGTTGGCAGTTTTGTGTTCTAAAAAAGAAATATAGTGAAAAAGTATGTCACATACAGTAAAACCTGTATCAAAGAACTCTGAAACTTGTCCACGGAAAACTTGCTTCGGATTAAAAGGTTTCACAGAATAACAAATTTCTCTTTTAAAAAAACTAATTGAAAGACCCCTATGATAAAAGAACCCTTTGGAAACACATTGAGACAAAAATAGAGAAACCGATATTCCTAATACAGATTTTACAAAAATTAAGCTCCTCGTCACCTTGGTCTCATTCAACATGAATGCCAGTGTGGCTGAGATGAAACTGAACAAGGCAATAACGACGTATGGAAGCCAGTTGGGGGACATGGCCTGAAAACAAGTCAAGATTTTTTAAATCGTTGCTAGTAAAAAGGAACAACTAACAATATGCTTTAGGTATGGGGACATGATGATTCCAAGACTTTGTGGGACATTCATCAGAGAAAAACATAGCGATCTAACAGAAGTTGGGAACTGTTCGTTTGCCCAAATTGGATGAACAGAGTAGATGATTCTGAAAAATGTCGTTTGTGGTATTCTCTGGATTTTCGTATGTTTTGAATCTTTACTTTTTTGAAATTCTCGAATTTCTAGATTTTTCAAAACTCACGTCGCCATAATCTTGGCAATCAGCATCATCAGCAAATTCATTGTATACGAATGCAGGAATACCGTAACTGCAATTAGAGCTAACGTTTGAAAAACCAGGCACCAGATGACAATAGTTTTCCTTCCCATAAACATCATCAAGGGTAACACCGAAAGGCCAGCTGCAAAGAATAATATTTTCCAAAGTACCGTAAAACCTGTATTAAAAACTACTCTTTTTGAAATAAAATGTTCCGGAATGAATGGAAAAAACTAGATAGTCTTGCAAAAACTTAGTTATTGAATCACCTGGAATTTCAACAATTGAAGAGAACAAAAATGCCCGGACATGATCACCTCCCAACTCAGCGCACAAAAATGAGATGGCAAAGTAGACTAAGGAAATGACCATTCTGAAAAACTTTAAATCATATTTTTCGTTTTTCTCTGTTATTCTGACTCAATAAATCCATTTGCAAAAAGTATCCAAATCAGCTTTTTACTTCCTAACAGAGCCTTGAATGATTCGTGTTTCTCCTCGTGATGGGAACTTTGTTGACATTCTGAGAAGTCTGGCGTCTTTTTATTGATTCTGAAATTTGAAAAAAAACTTGAAATATTCATGAAAATGTCATTTTTGACTATAGATCTATATATTTAAAATAACCCTAGAAAGTTAACATAAAAAAAGTGAATTCAAAAACTTCTGATATTATCCAAATCCGAGACTATTTTTTTCTGCTCATAGACTATGAGTCATAGTTGTTTTTTGGTATTCTAGCACACCTATCAACGTTTACCTGTTAGCCGTTTCGATGTATTTCTTCAACTTTTCTGTTCGATTTTTCACAATTAGCCAGTGTGGAGACTCAGGAAGAAAACACCACAATGAAAATGCATAAATTCCAGGAAATACGACTATAAAATATCTCCATCTCCAATCATCAGTCATCAAAGTCACTAAAAGAGTCCACACCATTCCTAAGGACCATGCCACGTTGTAGACTACAGTAATCCATGCACGAGCTTTCTCGGAAATGTATTCACAGGTGGCAACACTTCCAACGGAGAGATAGGTCTGAAAACTCAGAAATTTAGGATATCAAAAACTTCAGAATTCACCCAGAAAAGTCTGAACCCAAAAAACTCACATCGCTACTAGCTCCTACAATAGCTCGTAAACACAAGAAAACAGCATAATTTGGACTGAAAGAAGCTGCTAAATTCGCCAAAAAAGCCAAAATTGCCGAAAACACAATAATCGGTTTTCTTCCGTATTTATCAGCTAACATTGACATAATTGGTACAGCAACTATTGCGGCAGTCGTGAAAATAGTGAGTCCGAATTCTTGAAAAAACCAATGAGAGCATGAAAGGTTGAAATCTATGAGGAGGTTTGTTCGAGCTGTGTGACCATTTGTGATACTGGAAAACGTTGTATTTTTTCAGGCCAAAACTTGCTGTTTGCTCGTTTTAAGGTTTTGGAAGATTTGAAAGATTCTAGAAATACGGAAATTTGTTTTTCTAAAATTTTGAATTTAAAATCCCGAATGGCTAAATTTTTGGTATCGAAAACCAAACATTCTAAGATATCCAGTAGTTCCGGGTCAGTGAATTCTGAAATTATGATTTCCCAAAAAACCATACCAGTTATTAATTTTGTAATTCCCGAAATTCCCAAAATCTTGAATTCTTTTTGTATTAAAATTTTTTTAATTCCAGAAATGAGATTTTTTCAAAACATTATTAGAACTTAGTTTCTTCGATTTCGATATCAAAATGGGAATTCGTAATGATTTTTTTCTCGAAAAGTGAAGTTTCGCCAAGACCATTTCAAAAAGCCTAAATTTGCCGTCTTTGTCTCGAAAACTTTAACTTTCAGGAAAACTTAAAAATTTCTTAATTAATAAATGTTACATAAAACTAACTTAATTTCGGTTCCAGCTACCACACCACATTGCTTACGAAAACCTTTATGTTTTTCATCTTCAATAGAGCAAGTTTGACTCATTGACAAAGTCTGAAATTTTGAAATTTCAGGAGAAAGAGCGCTTCATTGATAGAACTTTATGCTTCGAAAATATCGATGGAGCACAACTCCTACCTCATTCTCATAAAGACACGTCTTCTCCAAATTTAACTGCACGAAACTCATAACATACATCGACGAAGAATAGAAAAAATTGAGAGTTTGTACTAAAATGTAGGTCAAAATTTGATATTTCCCATAGTTTCCGTACGACTGAACAAATTTATCGGGGTCCAATTTCTTCAGATGACCCTCAACGTCTTCTTTCTTTGAAATTCCAAAATTAGAGTATCCTAATGATTACAAATACCTTTTCAGTGTTTTCATCTGAATTTTCTGTCTTCATTGAATTAAACTGTTCATAATTCCGTCTTGAAACCGACATTTATTCATGAAAATTGAATTTTCTGCTTGCTGCTGTCTATTCCCATCCCAAATTCCACACTTTAATTGAGCTAGATTCCGAATTTCTCGTGAAAATCCTTTTTCGAACACCGCGCGCATTCCGGTGTGCAGCAGGGCGCGCTTGCAATATTTCGCAATTTTCCGATTTTTCTGATTGTTTTTCACCCACATTCATTCAAAATAACATATTTCCTTTATTTTCCTCAGATTTTTTGCGAACAATTGTGAATAATTTTCGAAATTTGTAGGAAATGCATCCCGAGCAAAAGAAAACGTTCAAGGAGAAGAACGACATTCGAAACAAGCTTTTCAAGTCGACGAATGCGGATAGGCAAGATTGGAGAAAAAGTGAGTAGTTTTATAGGCTTCTAGGAAGGAGAATATAATCTTTTTATAAAATTTCATCCGAAAATTATTGAAATTTGCAGTAAAAGACGAGAAAAAGCGAAAAAACGAGGAAAAAATCATCAGAGAAGCTGAAGAAGCGAAAAAGGCGAAAATCGAGGCTGTCGATCATAGTGAGTGGTTTAAAGGCGTAACTTTCATGTAAAAAAGATTTCAGCACCTCCATTCACAATTTCTATCGCTGTACCCGGTCAATTTCTGAATAATGCACAATCCAGCGAACTTCGCACTTATATGGCTGGACAAATCGCACGGGCGGCCACTTTGTATCGTGTTGATGAAATTATCATTTACGATGAATCGTGTCGAATGACAAATGAGTGAGTTTTTTTTATTTTTATTTCGAACTTGTCATATTCAGAAATGTGCTTTTATTCGAAAATTGATAATTTTCTCATTAGTTTACTAAAAATCTTTGTTTGAGCTAAAACAAGCTTCCTTAGAGAGTTTTCTGTGAAGAATAGAAAAAAACAACTATTTCATGTCACAGATTTATTGATGAGTAGATACTGTTCGATAGTGATTTAATTGATAAAAATTTTACTTTAGAATGAAGTTAGAGATTAGAGGTTTCGAGAGAAAAATAATTAGAAGGTTAATTAGGTGAGTGTTTCGTGAGAGAGATCTGAAACTTTCAAACGCGTGAGAATGATGAATAGTACAAGTAAACTAGGGAATCAATAAGCATTTTGGTGTGTAGAATAGCCGATTATATACTGGAATCAAGTTATTTGTGCCGCTGAGAAATTGAAATACTGGAAGTGTGGCTCCGCTGGCGGCATCGGTAATTCGCCATATGGAGTATTTGGAGCAATGTAAAATTCAGGCGAAGTCGTTGATTTCGGAGTGAAATGGGCTGGAGCGTGGAACACTTCCTCTGGTCTTCCGAATGTTGCAGTTCCGTTTGATCTCTTAATGTTTGGAATTTTAACTTTCTTGAATCTCGGCACCAAATAGACTTCTGTGGCTTTAGCAGGAACGTTTTCATTCTGAAAATTAGATCTTGAAATATTTTGTAAATCTTAGAAGTTTTACCTTGAAATTGGAGAATGATTGCAATCTAGGGGCTTTCCATTTTTTCTCCATCTTAACTGGCCGTCTCGGTGAGCATCTAGTGAGTATTTTAACCGGAAACTTATTATAACTGATCGGTTTTACTGTATCGAAAGGAAGCAAACGATAAGGAGCGCCCAGAGCGAAAGTAGATGCTGATTCCGAAGACGTCTGTCCTGCTACTCCCAATTTAATATTATTTGCAAATTTGAAGTTTTCGTAGGTTCCTTTCTCAGCGACACTATTCGGATTGACCTCCCGAAGCCAAGAAGTTGGGAAATATTTTGATGGTGGCATTTCCATAGTCTCAGTCTCCGAGCATGTGGTCTGGAGATTTCGTGTCTTCGAAAATTGAGAATTCCGGAATGAATTCTGACAGTTCGAACTTTGAATCATATCGTTTTGAGCTGCAGAGTTTTGGCTTGACGATGGAATATATTCATTCATGTTCTGTCCTTTGTAAGGTTTCTCGATAAGATTCTGCATTTGATATTCTTCTCCAGCAATGTTTTTGTCAAGATTGGCTGATTTGAACACCTCTATTTGCGCTCCTGATTCCAACAATTGCTCTTCTGTGAAGTACGGGGTATTTTCCGTTTCCTGTAGATAGAGAAATTCAGCTTTCTCCTGCTTTTCACGCTGCCATGGTCGGTTGACAGGACTGCTCATTTTGGGTCTGAAAATAATCGATTTAGAGCTAAGTTATCGAAATGAGAGCAATGCAACATAACATTTGAAAAAGGCTACTCAGAGAGATAACCACTGTGAGTAATGAGAAAACAGAGTAGAATTATTGGAAGGACTAACAAGCGGGCCTTCACATACCCAGGTGGGTCGGGCCAACCCACCAATTCGTCCATACTTTGGGCTCCTGGGAATGAGAATCGTATATACGTGTGTGTGCAAGACAATTGTTTTACTGCATACAGTTATTGGGTCCCCATAAAAAACATAATCGTTGTGGCGACGTGGTAATGACAATGTGAAGATGCATCAAACTTTTGAACTAATACTTTGAACTTGGACTGAGAGTAATAAATATCTAACCAAAATAGTTTAAAGGAGGCCAGACATGAAAATTTTCAAAATTCTAGTTTTATGATATATGACAGAGTACAGTCAGAAAATAACAATGGACACGAAACCATAACTCCCTGTTACTGTACAAGCGTGAACGCGACTGTTCTTCCAAGAGGCGCCCACTCCTCGTTTCATAATCGTTTTAGCGGCAATAGCCGACAGGCGCCGTGTGGTGTAGAGGAGAGCGCGCTTGTCTATCAGTCGCAGGTCCCGGGTTCGATTCCCATCAGTCCGTTTTCGTTTTTCTTTTCTGTGTTCATGCGGCGACATAAGAGAATGGCCGAATAACTAGAAAAAGTTCGGAATAATTGCCAAACATTGAAGGAATCTAGTGTTTTCTAAAAAAAATAAATGCTCGTCAAGTAGTGCGCATTGGGTCGCAATCGCGCGATTTTCCGTCAGATTGCATGATCTCGCCCCGAGAAAGCCCCGTAGACTTTCGTGTCTGGGCTCCTTTAATCTACTAGATAAGCCGGAGACTGAATTTTGACAAACATAGGAAATCAAGCTTCCTAAATATTTCCTAGCTTTCACAAAAATATGGTTTCGACCAAATGTCGATTTGATTTGAAAATTCAAATATTTTATTTCTAGATCCGTCAACGCCTACTACAATGGAACCTGGGAAGGTAGTCTCCTCCCTGCTGAATCCAACTACGAAGGATGTTTCTATTTGGCAAAAATTCTCGAATACCTGGAATGCCCTCAATACCTCCGTCGTGATCTTTTCCCTATCCAGAAACCATTGAAATACGCCGGTCTTCTGAATCCTCTCGATGCTCAACATCACCTGAAATCCGACGAAAAAACGTTCAAATTCCGTGAGGGAGTCGTGTTGAAAAAGAGATCTAAAGAAGGACGAGGACCAATTTGTAACATTGGATTGGATAAGGAATTCGAAATTGACACTGATACAATCACATTACCACCATACACAAGGGTTACTGTAGAAATCAAGAATCTGAATGAGCGTGAGTTTCCACCTAGAATATTCTAATAACTTTTCCAGATTTCATTTACAGTAAGGTTTTCTATTGTCCTTTTTTCAGAATGCAAACTCTACCGTGGAAGCATTACCAGCGGAACCAAGGTCACTCGAGAAACTGGACAATATTGGGGATATTCGGTTCGATTAATGACTGGATTGCAGAAGGTTCTCGAAGGGTAAGCATTTTTATCGTTCCACATTTGCGACTGTCCGCAGTGTGACATAGTTAAAAACTTGAAAAATATTTTGTAATCTTTGAAGTCAAATTAGTCAAATTGATTTTTCATATTTTCAGAAAGAAGTTCGACATCGTCGCTGGTGTCTCGCCACGCGGAAAGCTTGCCTCCCAGGTGGACGTCTGTATCCTCAATAAACCGTGAGTTTGAAAAATGATGGGTGTCGAGATCTAAAATTTATAGTATTCCTAACTTTTCAATCAGAGTAACCCAATATTTTTCCAGAAAAATTCTTCTCGTGTTCGGTGGAGTATCTGGAGTGGATGCAGCAGTGGAATCGGAGGAATTGGCTGAATGGCGTCGTGCCGAAGATGCATTCGACGTGCTAATCAGAACGACATCACTTCCAAATGGATCTCGAAGCGAAAGAGTTGAGGAGAACGTGTTGTCTGTGTTGGCACAGATGCAGTGCCGGTTGGAGACGTTGAATCAGCTGTAAAATCAAATCAACTGTTGAGCTGAAATTCTATTTTTGTTACCAATTGTTTCTTTGAATTGACCCAACATATTACAAATGCTGTTACCCTCTCCGTTGTTTCCCTCACTATCAGTGTTTCTTTAAGTTAGTCGATAGACTCATTTTTTAAACAAATCTCCCAAATTATTTTTTTCTTAAAGCTTTCCCTCCAATTTGTTGTTGAATTTCATTGTTTTTTTTTGTTATTCCAGTTATACTTTTTCTTTTTATCCGCTTCCTGATTTTCAACATTTGTTCGGAACATGAAAATTTCTTTTCAAAAATCTCCCAAAATTTTCTTTCCCTTTCCTTTTTCATTTGTTTGTTTCTGGGTCATCGACCTTGATTTTTTATTGAAATCTTGTTGATCCCTTCCTCTCACTTTCAGAATATAATTTCGGTCAGGAAAAAATGCGGTTCTTCAACATGCTCCGAACGGTCAACATGCTTCCAGCCGTCTCTAAAAAGGTAGACAACAGTAGAGGATTCTAGTGAAAATTTTGGAATAAGTGGCACAAGAAAAAAAAATCAGTGGTTTTTATTCGAAAGTTTCATCTCATCGTTTTTTTCTCCCAATCGTTTTTTCTTCTGACAGTTCAAAAAAAGTTTCTGTACAAAATTAATTTTTATCCTGAATTATCATCCAGAATTCGATCACTTTTCTGTGTGTAATTCTATAAAAAATTCGTCCTGAACGTTTTCTTTAACTTCTAGTATTCCAGATCACGGCTCCATCCTCGTCGAATTTCCTCCGAACCAATATTCGCGAATTGACGACTCAATCGAAACATGTGTATGCGACACAGGAAGTTATCATTGGTGCACAAAAGAAGAAAAGTGAGTTTTTTTTTGTTTTCGACAAAACACTCAAAAAAGTGGAGTTAAAAATTGAAAAAATTGAAAAGCTTAAAAAATGTCAGTTTTCACATATTGTTCTCTGTAGTTTAGTCTTTTGCTCATTCTTCTTCTGTTTCCCTTTTTTATCCATCGTATCTAAGACTTCCTACCTTTTTCTCTGTCAATATTTCGATCTGTTTGCTTTTTTCATTTTTGTTTCTCAACAGCTGCAGCTTCTTTTTCTCTTTTTTCTCTATTCCGACTCAAAACCATGTTCGAAATCGACTGACAAACAAACAAGGACACGAAACACACAGTGAAATTCCTCTCGACCTCTTTTTTGAAATGAGGTTTGAGCCTTTTTCAATGTATGTATTTATTTGCGGTTTCCATCAAATCTCATTAGATGATACCGAACTAACACAACATCTTCTTTTTCCTCCGAACCAATTTAGATCAGAAAATCAAAATCACGCCATATGCCCGCATCATCATGTTAACTCTCGTACTTTAGCTTTTTTTGTCTTGCAACACCGGTTATTCGTTCTTTGAACATTGCTGAAGTTCAAATTGAGTCAGTAACTACATTCTATTCATTGAGAAAATCGAACAGTCGATCTCGAAGAAAATCTCGACGAAAAAAACAAATTGTCTAATTTAGTTTGAGATTAACGCTAACTATACATTTTCACAGTAGGCACTTTCGCGATCAAGCGTATTTACATTATGCACGAAACGTTCACCAAGAGTCCTTCCATGAGTTCTCAGATTTCTCTACGTGCGTCATAAGAATTTTTAATACTCTGATCCTGATGACCAACTTCTCCTTACTGCATAGGGAAAGTAATATGGTTTTTCGATTACCAAAAAAACAGAGCTGGAAGTCTACCCATTATTTTTCGCTTCTCACTGGGAACTGGAAAAATTATAAAATCTATCTGAAGGTTGTCATGACTTTCGAAAACTTTTAGAAGTATCTAAAAATTGGAAGCGATATTTTCATCGTAATTATAGACTGTATTGATTTCCGTTCTCTGTACCGAACATGAAAAAGGCATCCGAAGATCACGTGTTGTTTAGAATGCCGGGAGTATGTACTTCATCTTTCTTCTCCTTTAGACCTTATTTTCACTTGTTCTCGCCTGATGATGTGATGGAAAAGATAAATAATGGGTCGATTTATTTGCATTGTGTCTTCCGATAATGAAAATGGTGGAGAAAGACGTCACGTGCGGATGAAGGTTCCATGACATTGGGATGGACGGTATAGAAGAAGTAAAATAGATGCAACGCAGAGAAATGAACTGGCTTAGAGCATTTATAGAATCCACAATCTTATAATTCAAATTCGACGAATTTGAGATATTGCATGAGCTAGATGTACACATGTTTATAATTTCGAATCCTCATACTCTGGATGTTTCTCAGATGCTTTCGAAATAGTGAAAAAGGAATATTCCAGAAATTCTAAACAAAAATAGCTTGAGAGACACGAGACATGAAATTGGATATTCCTCCCTTGTTTACTCATAGTTCTCCAGCTCACTGCTTCTAGAGGAAAAAAAGAACTGTATCCCTTCTGTATTTGAGCACATAATGCATGAAGAAGCACATGACCATCTCGGCACATGTTCTGTTCTTCTATCCCTCTTCACCGCCTGCGTCTCTTCAATTTCTGTTGTCCTTCTTAGCATAAAGAATGGGGTCCTCTTTTCTCATCAGAATCACATGACTCATCTTTTAGAGGAGGTCCAATTCGCGCGACTTGTTTACCGGGGGCGAATTCGTCCTTTTTCATTCTTTTTCTCTCTATACAGTAGCTGTGGCGTTCGTCTTTTCATATGTGAATTCTTCTTTTCCTTTCGGTGTCTTCGTCTCTATCTCTCTTTCTCTCTTGTTGAATTTATTGTTCAACACTATGAACTTTTTTAATTGGTGTCCATTTATCTAGGTATTTTTCTCTCAACCCCTGTCATCTCTGTCAGATTTCCTTTTTTTCGAATGTGATGACAGTTTGAACCTCCTTCTCTTCCTTCTCCCTCTAGTACTTTGAAATGTGTTATGATTTGAAACTAGGATATTGAGTCAATAGTGTGGAATCCAATTAAAAAATCCCAAGTCTTCATTTTCGGAAAACTTGTGAATGTTGAAACAAACAAAAACTTCAACGATCCAGTCCCTATCATTTTTAACATCATCTCTAAAAAAACGGAACTTATATATGTTTTCTTTGTCTATCGTTTTCTTTATCCTCTTTGATTGCCTCAATTTATTAAAAAAATCTTTTAGCTCCGCCTACTCCAAGCTCCGCCCACTTCAGTTTTTCTCAACGAAAGAAAAATCTCGCTTATCTTCAAAGACCTTTGGAAAAGTTTTTAAATTCACACCGAAACGATATGTGAATAATTCTTCTTGTTGATAGGCGTTTCCCTTTGTGTGCCTGTTTGTCAGATTTTGAAAAATGCTGGATATCTATTCGGGTGGCTTCCTTCATCCCGATTCGGTTATGTCTATCAATCCTTTCCTGCTAGTTGTGGCTGTTTGTAAGTAGAGAAGATGATATCATACAAAAGAAAATCACCGAAATTAAATTTGAAAAAAAAACGTCCTGCTTAGTCTCCTAAATAATTCATGGAAACAATCACATAAATAACATTTCTTTCATACAGAAACTTATGATTCATCTTGATTTTTTTCTTTTATTTTTTCCAGAAGTTTCTGGCAGTGCTGCAAATGTCTTTTTGGTATTCTAAAAATATGTAATGTACAGGAGTTGAGCAATAGAAACGTTTTGAGTTTTTCTAGAATTCTGAAAAAAATTGAAGAAAATAAAACAATTCTAAAGCAATTAGTACAAAATGACTCATATTGGATGAAAGTATGCAAAAAAAAAATCATGGAAAGCTACTCTATTACATTCTGAATTTTCAGGGAGCTGGTTAAAATGGCTATCCTTATCGACGTTGATCATTGGAGGCGGAGCTTATATTGGGTACCTTTTTACTCCCGATTGGAGAGAAATTGTCGATAGCAAGCATTACTATAGTAATTGGAAGGTGAGTTTAAAGAAAAGTTTCCGTTGAAAATTTGTTTAAAAAATCGACAAACTTTTATTAGAAACTTTATGACTTTAAAGGTGGGGGGACAGGAGATTTTTTGGAGTTCTGTTGGAGCTAGGGTATGCATTCTGACGTGACGGTGTACAACGCTTAATGTCACACTGCGTACAGCTGTCGTCCTCGCCTTTATGTATGCAATCGGGCGACAGCTTTCTCTTTGCCCGCGTGGCTCAGTCGGTAGCGGCGCCGCACCCTCAATCCTCGCCTCCACAAGTTCAACTCCTCGAGGGGCATATTTAAACGGAATTTCGGGAACATTTATTTTTTCATGTCCCCCCACCTTTAAGATATTGTATTGAGGAGATCGAGAAAATTGAAGAAACACCTTGTTATTCAAGTATAGCACCCAGTTTGTAGACGAACTGAAGTTCGGAAGTCCCCGCATATTTTATTCGAAGTTGGCGGAAACCTTTAGAAGGGACGATTCTTAGTTTTTGGGTTTTAGACATCTGAATTCAGCGAATGTCGCATTTAAACAATTTTTCCAGATCCGTGTATATCTCTCTCTCCCTTTCAACACTGCTTCTCGTGTCATTGGTGGTCTAGCCAATCAAGAAATTCCCGTTTGGCTCCGTGAGTATCTACTTGGTGGATTCGCTCGAATGTACGATTGTCGAATGGAAGAATGCGTCGACCCAGACTTCAAGAACTATTCATCATTTGCTGCATTCTTCAACAGGAAACTTCGAGAATCAACTCGTCCGATCTCAGCTTCTCCATTAGTTTCTCCAGCTGATGGAACCGTTTTGCATTTTGGGAAAGTAGAAGAGAATAAAATTGAATATGTCAAGGGACACGATTACGACGTCGATAAGTTTTTGGGAAACGTCGAATTGCCGGAAAAGGAGGAATTAGACTTGTATCAAGTTGTGATTTATCTTGCACCCGGAGACTATCACGCATTCCATTCGCCGGCTCGTTGGGTAGCCAATCAATGTCGACATGTACCTGGATTACTGTTGTCGGTCAGACCAACACTGCTGAGCCACGTGCCTCATTTGTTTTGCTTGAATGAGAGGTGAGTAGTTGGTTTCAAAACTTAAGGGACCTTAAAAAACGGTTCTCCATAATCAGAAAAATTCGACGATATCGCATTGTTAAAATTCATTTATAAAGTTTTAAAATCTTTTTTCCAGGGTAGTCCTCAACGGCTCATGGCGTCACGGTTTCTTTTCAATGTCCGCAGTAGCTGCAACCAATGTCGGTGACATTGTTGTTGACGCAGAACCCTCCCTTCGAACGAATATCGTCCGCCGAAAAACTCAAAAAATCATGAATACGGAAACAGAAATCCATGCTCCGTATCTTCCTGGAGAGCGTGTGGGAGAATTTCGTCTCGGATCAACGATAGTTTTGGTCTTCCAAGCTCCGCCCACGATCAAGTTTGCAATTAAAGCGGGCGATCCGTTGAGATATGGACAAAGTCTAGTTGCTGATGGTGTCTAATCTTTTACATGTTCAAAATCTGTATATGTTCACTTTGCTTTAGTTGTTTTCATTTTTATTTTTCCCTTCCAATTAGTAATTTGTTGCTACTTTTTCTTCGGGTACAACGCCACTCTCTTTTTTTTCAATTACTACATGGTCTACTACAAAAAATAAATTGCAGAACCAAATTTGATATGCTTTTACATATGAGAGGATGGCTGGCCTCAACTTGAGACTCTCAAGCACAATTTCAGATCTACAATCTAATTATTAGAGATTATACAGTGCGGACAATTTCTTTAGGACCCCCTCGATTTTGAAAGGGATCAGAAACTTGACAGCCGAGTTACAGACTCCCGAAAATAGTCAAAAGGACCGTAAGTCATCTGGAAAATACGTTGTGTAATTCATACTGACGAGTATTGTATATCTGATTCAACCTTAATTTTGATTTGTATCGACAACTGGAACATCTGAATAACAAAATCATCTCGTTCGTTGCTCCATATTCAAACTGGAATGTCCAGATTGTTCTGAACTTCACAAGGTAAAATTATCTTCAAAAAATTTTGAAAACTTTTCGTAATCTTTTTTAGAAACCGATTTTCTCGAAACTTCGAAGACTTCCATACTTCAGATATTTACAGATTTCTCAAGACATCTTCAATCACCATACCAATCGAACTCTTTTTTTGAAATATTATCCAACGTGGGAATTCTGAATTCTAGAAAACCTTGAACATGAATTTTAAGAATTACATGAATTTCTTATTTGTACAAAGTTATGGCTAAAAAATTATTGGAACTTAAAAATAGCTGAAAATTATGAACTCTTGTCTTGCTAATATATTTGTGATCTTCAGAAAATTTAACTGGAAAACAGTCTAGTATGTTTGATCTACGGAAGATTAAACAAAGAATTCATAAACAATTTGAGTTTTTATATGATTTTCGGTACTGAAATCCATTTCTAACAGTTTTCAACTAACTTCCCTAGATTTTTTTTGGTTTCTTTTTCTTTTGTTGGTTTCCCACTAAAAATTTTTATTAGAAGTTAAAATCGACCTTTCCCCGAAATTACCACTTTTGGTACGAAAAGTTAACTTCGATTTCAATTATTTTGCCCAAAGTTTGAGCTTACAGGGTTTCAGAGAATTATGCTTCGAGCTCAAAAAATGTGGACTAAGGACTTATCAACTCTACACGTTCTAATACACTTTTTGATCTACCGAAGATGTTAGATATACTAACCTTGGAAAATAATTATTCGATCTCTGAATAACTTGAACTTATGATCTGTGGTCTTGCTAATACATTTTTGATCTATCGAAGAAATTCTGGAAGAAAATGTCGATTTCTAATACTTCATACATTTTTGAAATCAATTTCGCTTGAGGGATTTCGATTTTTTGTTTTTGTTTTGTTCGCAAATCTTTTTCTCTAACTGATCTTGTTTTCAATCGTATTCTTGCTTATCGCACGTTAATTTTCAGTTTAGTTCGGTGAACAGGAACATTCAAAAAATGTAAATTATTATCTCTAGGGTTGCTGATATGCTTTTGAATAGAAGGGGTTGCTGATATGCTTTTGAATAGAAGGGGTTGCTGATATGCTTCTGAACAGGAAAGGTCGATCTCACTTTTTGTGTAATCTAAGATCTTGAATAACGCGTATGCCAACATCTTGAATTACGCGTAATCTAAGATCTTGAATTACGCGTAGGCCAAGATCTTGAATTACGCGTATGCCAAGATCTTGAATTACGCGTATGCCATGATCTTGAATTACGCGTAATCTAAGATCTTGAATTACGCGTATGCCATGATCTTGAATTACGCGTAATCCAAGATCTTGAATTACACGTAATCTAAGATCTTGTATTACGCGTAATCTAAGACCTTGAATTACGCGTAATCTAAGATCTTGAATTACGCGTATGCCATGATCTTGAATTACGCGTATGCCAAGATCTTGAATTACGCGTAATCTAAGATCTTGAATTACGCGTAATCTAAGATCTTGAATTACGCGTAATCTAAGATCTTGAATTACGCGTATGCCAAGATCTTGAATTACGCGTATGCCATGATCTTGAATTACGCGTATGCCAAGATCTTGAATTACGCGTATGCCAAGATCTTGAATTACGCGTATGCCAAGATCTTGAATTACGAGTAATCTAAGATCTTGAATTACGCGTAATCTAAGATCTTGAATTACGCGTATGCCAAGATCTTGAATTACGCGTAATCTAAGATCTTGAATTACGCGTAATCTAAGATCTTGAATAACGCTTATGCCAAGATCTTGAATTACGCGTAATCTAAGATCTTGAATTACGCATAATCTAAGATCTTGAATTACGCGTAATCTAAGATCTTGAATTACGCGTAATCTAAGATCTTGAATTACGCGTAATCTAAGATCTTGAACTACGCGTAATCTAAGATCTTGAATTACGCGTAATCTAAGATCTTGAATTACGCGTAATCTAAGATCTTGAATTACGCGTAATCTAAGATCTTGAATTACGCGTATGCCAAGATCTTGAATTACGCGTAATCTAAGATCTTGAATTACGCGTAATCTAAGATCTTGAATTACGCGTATGCCAAGATCTTGAATTACACGTAATCTAAGATCTTGTATTACGCGTAATCTAAGACCTTGAATTACGCGTAATCTAAGATCTTGAACTACGCGTAATCTAAGATCTTGAATTACACGTAATCTAAGAACTTGAATTACGCGTAATCTAAGATCTTGAATTACGCGTATGCCAAGATCTTGAATTACGCGTATGCCATGATCTTGAATTACGCGTATGCCAAGATCTTGAATTACGCGTAATCTAAGATCTTGAATTACGCGTAATCCAAGATCTTGAATTACACGTAATCTAAGATCTTGTATTACGCGTAATCTAAGACCTTGAATTACGCGTAATCTAAGATCTTGAATTACGCGTATGCCAAGGTCTTGAATTACGCGTATGCCAAGATCTTGAATTACGCGTAATCTAAGATCTTGAATTGCACGTAATCTAAGATCTTAAATTACACGTAATCTAAGATCTTGAATTACGCGTAACCTAAGAAATTGAATTACGCGTAATCTAAGATCTTGAATTACACGTAATCTAAGATCTTAAATTACACGTAATCTAAGATCTTGTATTACGCGTAATCTAAGACCTTGAATTACGCGTAATCTAAGATCTTGAATTACGCGTATGCCAAGGTCTTGAATTACGCGTATGCCAAGATCTTGAATTAGGCGTAATCTAAGATCTTGAATTGCACGTAATCTAAGATCTTGAATTACGCGTAATCTAAGATCTTGTATTACGCGTAATCTAAGATCTTGAATTACACGTAACCTAAGAAATTGAATTACACGTAATCTAAGATCTTGTATTACGCGTAATCTAAGATCTTGAATTACACGTAACCTAAGAAATTGAATTACACGTAATCTAAGATCTTGAATTACGCGTAACCTAAGAAATTGAATTACGCGTAATCTAAGATCTTGAATTACGCGTAATCCAAGATCTTGAATTACACGTAATCTAAGATCTTGTATTACGCGTAATCTAAGACCTTGAATTACGCGTAATCTAAGATCTTGAATTACGCGTATGCCAAGGTCTTGAATTACGCGTATGCCAAGATCTTGAATTACGCGTAATCTAAGATCTTGAATTGCACGTAATCTAAGATCTTAAATTACACGTAATCTAAGATCTTGAATTACGCGTAACCTAAGAAATTGAATTACGCGTAATCTAAGATCTTGAATTACACGTAATCTAAGATCTTAAATTACACGTAATCTAAGATCTTGTATTACGCGTAATCTAAGACCTTGAATTACGCGTAATCTAAGATCTTGAATTACGCGTATGCCAAGGTCTTGAATTACGCGTATGCCAAGATCTTGAATTACGCGTAATCTAAGATCTTGAATTGCACGTAATCTAAGATCTTGAATTACGCGTAATCTAAGATCTTGTATTACGCGTAATCTAAGATCTTGAATTACACGTAACCTAAGAAATTGAATTACACGTAATCTAAGATCTTGTATTACGCGTAATCTAAGATCTTGAATTACACGTAACCTAAGAAATTGAATTACACGTAATCTAAGATCTTGAATTACGCGTAACCTAAGAAATTGAATTACGCGTAATCTAAGATCTTGAATTACACGTAATCTAAGATCTTAAATTACACGTAATCTAAGATCTTGTATTACGCGTATGCCAAGATCTTGAATTACGCGTATGCCAAGATCTTGAATTACGCGTAATCTAAGATCTTGAATTGCACGTAATCTAAGATCTTAAATTACACGTAATCTAAGATCTTGAATTACGCGTAACCTAAGAAATTGAATTACGCGTAATCTAAGATCTTGAATTACACGTAATCTAAGATCTTAAATTACACGTAATCTAAGATCTTGTATTACGCGTAATCTAAGACCTTGAATTACGCGTAATCTAAGATCTTGAATTACGCGTATGCCAAGGTCTTGAATTACGCGTATGCCAAGATCTTGAATTAGGCGTAATCTAAGATCTTGAATTGCACGTAATCTAAGATCTTGAATTACGCGTAATCTAAGATCTTGTATTACGCGTAATCTAAGATCTTGAATTACGCGTAACCTAAGAAATTGAATTACGCGTAATCTAAGATCTTGAATTACACGTAATCTAAGATCTTAAATTACACGTAATCTAAGATCTTGAATTACGCGTATGCCAAGATCTTGAATTACGCGTAATCTAAAATCTTGAATTACGCGTAATCCAAGATCTTGAATTACACGTAATCTAAGATCTTGTATTACGCGTAATCTAAGACCTTGAATTACGCGTAATCTAAGATCTTGAACTACGCGTAATCTAAGATCTTGAATTACACGTAATCTAAGAACTTGAATTACGCGTAATCTAAGATCTTGAATTACGCGTATGCCAAGATCTTGAATTACGCGTATGCCATGATCTTGAATTACGCGTATGCCAAGATCTTGAATTACGCGTAATCTAAGATCTTGAATTACGCGTAATCCAAGATCTTGAATTACACGTAATCTAAGATCTTGTATTACGCGTAATCTAAGACCTTGAATTACGCGTAATCTAAGATCTTGAATTACGCGTATGCCAAGGTCTTGAATTACGCGTATGCCAAGATCTTGAATTACGCGTAATCTAAGATCTTGAATTGCACGTAATCTAAGATCTTAAATTACACGTAATCTAAGATCTTGAATTACGCGTAACCTAAGAAATTGAATTACGCGTAATCTAAGATCTTGAATTACACGTAATCTAAGATCTTAAATTACACGTAATCTAAGATCTTGTATTACGCGTAATCTAAGACCTTGAATTACGCGTAATCTAAGATCTTGAATTACGCGTATGCCAAGGTCTTGAATTACGCGTATGCCAAGATCTTGAATTAGGCGTAATCTAAGATCTTGAATTGCACGTAATCTAAGATCTTGAATTACGCGTAATCTAAGATCTTGTATTACGCGTAATCTAAGATCTTGAATTACACGTAACCTAAGAAATTGAATTACACGTAATCTAAGATCTTGTATTACGCGTAATCTAAGATCTTGAATTACACGTAACCTAAGAAATTGAATTACACGTAATCTAAGATCTTGAATTACGCGTAACCTAAGAAATTGAATTACGCGTAATCTAAGATCTTGAATTACGCGTAATCCAAGATCTTGAATTACACGTAATCTAAGATCTTGTATTACGCGTAATCTAAGACCTTGAATTACGCGTAATCTAAGATCTTGAATTACGCGTATGCCAAGGTCTTGAATTACGCGTATGCCAAGATCTTGAATTACGCGTAATCTAAGATCTTGAATTGCACGTAATCTAAGATCTTAAATTACACGTAATCTAAGATCTTGAATTACGCGTAACCTAAGAAATTGAATTACGCGTAATCTAAGATCTTGAATTACACGTAATCTAAGATCTTAAATTACACGTAATCTAAGATCTTGTATTACGCGTAATCTAAGACCTTGAATTACGCGTAATCTAAGATCTTGAATTACGCGTATGCCAAGGTCTTGAATTACGCGTATGCCAAGATCTTGAATTACGCGTAATCTAAGATCTTGAATTGCACGTAATCTAAGATCTTGAATTACGCGTAATCTAAGATCTTGTATTACGCGTAATCTAAGATCTTGAATTACACGTAACCTAAGAAATTGAATTACACGTAATCTAAGATCTTGTATTACGCGTAATCTAAGATCTTGAATTACACGTAACCTAAGAAATTGAATTACACGTAATCTAAGATCTTGAATTACGCGTAACCTAAGAAATTGAATTACGCGTAATCTAAGATCTTGAATTACACGTAATCTAAGATCTTAAATTACACGTAATCTAAGATCTTGTATTACGCGTAATCTAAGACCTCGAATTACGCGTAATCTAAGATCTTGAATTACGCGTAATCTAAGATCTTGAATTACG
The DNA here is from genome assembly GCA_027920645.1 of Caenorhabditis nigoni. Taxonomy (NCBI): domain Eukaryota; kingdom Metazoa; phylum Nematoda; class Chromadorea; order Rhabditida; family Rhabditidae; genus Caenorhabditis; species Caenorhabditis nigoni. The sequence goes on from CP115866.1 coordinate 16,780,778, forward strand.
CGTATGCCAAGGTCTTGAATTACGCGTATGCCAAGATCTTGAATTACGCGTAATCTAAGATCTTGAATTACACGTAATCTAAGATCTTGTATTACGCGTAATCTAAGATCTTGAATTACACGTAACCTAAGAAACTGAATTACACGTAATCTAAGATCTTGAATTACGCGTAATCTAAGATCTTAAATTACACGTAATCTAAGAAATTGAATTACGCGTAATCTAAGATCTTGAATTACACGTAATCTAAGATCTTGAATTACACGTAATCTAAGATCTTAAATTACGCGTAATCTAAGATCTTGAATTACACGTAATCTAGGATCTTGAATTACGCGTAATCTAAGATCTTGAATTACGCGTAATCTAAGATCTTGAATTAAACGTAATCTAAGATCTTGAATTACGCGTAGTCTAAGATCTTGAATTACGCGTAATCTAAGACCTTGAATTACGCGTAATCTAAGATCTTGAATTACGCGTATGCCAAGATCTTGAATTACGCGTATGCCAAGATCTTGAATTACGCGTAATCTAAGATCTTGAATTACGCGTAATCTAAGATCTTGAATTACGCGTAATCTAAGATCTTGAATTACACGTAATCTAAGATCTTGAATTACGCGTAATCTAAGATCTTGAATTACACGTAATCTAAGATCTTGTATTACGCGTAATCTAAGATCTTGAATTACACGTAACCTAAGAAATTGAATTACACGTAATCTAAGATCTTGAATTACACGTAACCTAAGAAATTGAATTATTGTCGGATTAAAAAAAGTGGGACTTGAGAATTGCGGACGCGCCGCTGGTGTCGATTTACGAGGGGGCGTGGCGAAAACGCAATATCGCGGCGCGGTCGAATTGCAACCCCCCGCACACCGATAATTTCTGTCTTTTTTCTACACATTTTATGCAATAAAATGGTTTTTAAAGCAGATTTTTGCTGTTTAAAAGATGTTTTTTGGGAAAAACGTTTTTGAGTGGGGATTGTGCTCGGTGGATGTTTGTGAGACCCACTCAAATGTTGATTCATGTTCACTTTTGAATTGTACCCTTCAATTTTTTACATATTTATATACTTCCATTAAAAAATCTGCTTTAAAAACCATTTTATTGCATAAAATGTGTAGAAAAAAGACAGAAATTATCGGTGTGCGGGGGGTTGCAATTCGACCGCGCCGCGATATTGCGTTTTCGCCGCGCCCCCTCGTAAATCGACACCAGCGGCGCGTCCGCAATTCTCAAGTCCCACTTTTTTTAATCCGACAATACACGTAATCTAAGATCTTGAATTACGCGTAATCTAAGATCTTAAATTACACGTAATCTAAGAAATTGAATTACGCGTAATCTAAGATCTTGAATTACACGTAATCTAAGATCTTGAATTACACGTAATCTAAGATCTTAAATTACGCGTAATCTAAGATCTTGAATTACGCGTAATCCAAGATCTTGAATTACACGTAATCTAAGATCTTGAATTACGCGTAATCTAAGATCTTAAATTACACGTAATCTAAGAAATTGAATTACGCGTAATATAAGATCTTGAATTACACGTAATCTAAGATCTTGAATTACACGTAATCTAAGATCTTAAATTACGCGTAATCTAAGATCTTGAATTACACGTAATCTAGGATCTTGAATTACGCGTAATCTAAGATCTTGAATTACGCGTAATCTAAGATCTTGAATTAAACGTAATCTAAGATCTTGAATTACGCGTAATCTAAGATCTTGAATTACGCGTAATCTAAGACCTTGAATTACGCGTAATCTAAGATCTTGAATTACGCGTATGCCAAGATCTTGAATTACGCGTATGCCAAGATCTTGAATTACGCGTAATCTAAGATCTTGAATTACGCGTAATCTAAGATCTTGAATTACGCGTAATCTAAGATCTTGAATTACACGTAATCTAAAATCTTGAATTACGCGTAATCTAAGATCTTGAATATTACGTAATCTAAGATCTTGTATTACGCGTAATCTAAGATCTTGAATTACACGTAACCTAAGAAATTGAATTACACGTAATCTAAGATCTCGAATTACGCGTAATCTAAGATCTTAAATTACACGTAATCTAAGAAATTGAATTACGCGTAATCTAAGATCTTGAATTACACGTAATCTAAGATCTTGAATTACACGTAATCTAAGATCTTAAATTACGCGTAATCTAAGATCTTGAATTACACGTAATCTAGGATCTTGAATTACGCGTAATCTAAGATCTTGAATTACGCGTAATCTAAGATCTTGAATTAAACGTAATCTAAGATCTTGAATTACGCGTAATCTAAGATCTTGAATTACGCGTAATCTAAGACCTTGAATTACGCGTATGCCAAGATCTTGAATTACGCGTAATCTAAGATCTTGAATTACACGTAATCTAAGATCTTAAATTACGCGTAATCTAAGATCTTGAATTACACGTAATCTAAGATCTTGAATTACACGTAATCCAAGATCTTAAATTACGCGTAATCTAAGATCTTGAATTACACGTAATCTAAGATCTTGTATTACGCGTAATCTAAGACCTCGAATTACGCGTAATCTAAGATCTTGAATTACGCGTAATCTAAGATCTTGAATTACGCGTATGCCAAGGTCTTGAATTACGCGTATGCCAAGATCTTGAATTACGCGTAATCTAAGATCTTGAATTACACGTAATCTAAGATCTTGTATTACGCGTAATCTAAGATCTTGAATTACACGTAACCTAAGAAATTGAATTACACGTAATCTAAGATCTTGAATTACGCGTAATCTAAGATCTTAAATTACACGTAATCTAAGAAATTGAATTACGCGTAATCTAAGATCTTGAATTACACGTAATCTAAGATCTTGAATTACACGTAATCTAAGATCTTAAATTACGCGTAATCTAAGATCTTGAATTACGCGTATGCCAAGATCTTGAATTACGCGTATGCCAAGATCTTGAATTACGCGTAATCTAAGATCTTGAATTACGCGTAATCTAAGATCTTGAATTACGCGTAATCTAAGACCTTGAATTACGCGTAATCTAAGATCTTGAATTACACGTAATCTAAGATCTTGAATTACGCGTATGCCAAGATCTTGAATTACGCGTAATCTAAGATCTTGAATTACGCGTAATCTAAGATCTTGAATTACGCGTATGCCAAGATCTTGAATTACGCGTAATCTAAGATCTTGAATTACACGTAATCTAAGATCTTGAATTACGCGTAATCTAAGATCTTGAATTACGCGTAATCTAAGATCTTGAACTGCACGTAATCTAAGATCTTGAATTACGCGTAATCTAAGATCTTGAATTACGCGTAATCTAAGATCTTGAATTACGCGTAATCCAAGATCGTGAATTACACGTAATCTAAGATCTTGTATTACGCGTAATCTAAGACCTTGAATTACGCGTAATCTAAGATCTTGAATTACGCGTATGCCAAGGTCTTGAATTACGCGTATGCCAAGATCTTGAATTACGCGTAATCTAAGATCTTGAATTGCTTAGATTACGTGTAATTCAAGATCTTAGATTACGTGTAATTCAAGATCTTAGATTACGTGTTATTCAAGATCTTAGATTACGTGTAATTCAAGATCTTAGATTACGTGTAATTCAAGATCTTAGATTACGTGTAATTCAAGATCTTAGATTACGTGTAATTCAAGATCTTAGATTACGTGTAATTCAAGATCTTAGATTACGTGTAATTCAAGATCTTAGATTACGTGTAATTCAAGATCTTCGATTACGTGTAATTCAAGATCTTAGATTACGTGTAATTCAAGTTCTTAGATTACGTGTAATTCAAGATCTTAGATTACGTGTGATTCAAGATCTTAGATTACGTGTAATTCAAGATCTTAGATTACGTGTAGGTCAAGATCTTAGATTACGTGTAATTCAAGATCTTAGATTACGTGTGATTCAAGATCTTAGATTACGTGTAATTCAAGATCTTAGATTACGCGTAGTCCAAGATCTTAGATTACGTGTAATTCAAGATCTTAGATTACGCGTAATTCAAGATCTTAGATTACGTGTAATTCAAGATCTTAGATTACGCGTAATTCAAGATCTTAGATTACGTGTAATTCAAGATCTTAGATTACGCGTAATTCAAGATCTTAGATTACGTGTGATTCAAGATCTTAGATTACGTGTAGGTCAAGATCTTAGATTACGTGTAATTCAAGATCTTAGATTACGTGTGATTCAAGATCTTAGATTACGTGTAGGTCAAGATCTTAGATTACGTGTAATTCAAGATCTTAGATTACGTGTAATTCAAGATCTTAGATTACGTGTAATTCAAGATCTTAGATTACGTGTAATTCAAGATCTTAGATTACGTGTAATTCAAGATCTTACATTACGTGTAATTCAAGATCTTAGATTACGTGTAATTCAAGATCTTAGATTACGTGTAATTCAAGATCTTAGATTACGTGTAATTCAAGATCTTAGATTACGTGTAATTCAAGATCTTAGATTACGCGTAATTCAAGATCTTAGATTACGCGTAATTCAAGATCTTAGATTACGTGTAATTCAAGATCTTAGATTACGTGTAATTCAAGATCTTAGATTACGCGTAATTCAAGATCTTAGATTACGTGTAATTCAAGATCTTAGATTACGCGTAATTCAAGATCTTAGATTACGTGTAATTCAAGATCTTAGATTACGTGTAATTCAAGATCTTAGATTACGTGTAATTCAAGATCTTAGATTACGTGTAATTCAAGATCTTCGATTACGTGTAATTCAAGATCTTAGATTACGTGTAATTCAAGATCTTCGATTACGTGTAATTCAAGATCTTAGATTACGTGTAATTCAAGATCTTAGATTACGTGTAATTCAAGATCTTAGATTACGTGTGATTCAAGATCTTAGATTACGCGTAATTCAAGATCTTAGATTACGTGTAATTCAAGATCTTAGATTACGTGTAATTCAAGATCTTACATTACGTGTAATTCAAGATCTTAGATTACGTGTAATTCAAGATCTTACATTACGTGTAATTCAAGATCTTAGATTACGTGTAATTCAAGATCTTAGATTACGTGTAATTCAAGATCTTAGATTACGCGTAATTCAAGATCTTAGATTACGCGTAATTCAAGATCTTAGATTACGTGTAATTCAAGATCTTAGATTACGCGTAATTCAAGATCTTAGATTACGTGTAATTCAAGATCTTAGATTACGTGTAATTCAAGATCTTAGATTACGCGTAATTCAAGATCTTAGATTACGTGTAATTCAAGATCTTAGATTACGCGTAATTCAAGATCTTAGATTACGTGTAATTCAAGATCTTAGATTACGTGTAATTCAAGATCTTAGATTACGTGTAATTCAAGATCTTAGATTACGTGTAATTCAAGATCTTAGATTACGTGTAATTCAAGATCTTAGATTACGTGTAATTCAAGATCTTAGATTACGTGTAATTCAAGATCTTAGATTACGCGTAATCCAAGATCTTAGATTACGCGTAATTCAAGATCTTAGATTACGCGTAATCCAAGATCTTAGATTACGTGTAATTCAAGATCTTAGATTACGTGTAATTCAAGATCTTAGATTACGTGTAATTCAAGATCTTACATTACGTGTAATTCAAGATCTTAGATTACGTGTAATTCAAGATCTTAGATTACGTGTAATTCAAGATCTTAGATTACGCGTAATTCAAGATCTTAGATTACGTGTAATTCAAGATCTTAGATTACGCGTAATTCAAGATCTTAGATTACGTGTAATTCAAGATCTTAGATTACGTGTAATTCAAGATCTTAGATTACGCGTAATTCAAGATCTTAGATTACGTGTAATTCAAGATCTTAGATTACGCGTAATTCAAGATCTTAGATTACGTGTAATTCAAGATCTTAGATTACGTGTAATTCAAGATCTTAGATTACGTGTAATTCAAGATCTTAGATTACGTGTAATTCAAGATCTTAGATTACGTGTAATTCAAGATCTTAGATTACGTGTAATTCAAGATCTTAGATTACGTGTAATTCAAGATCTTAGATTACGTGTAATTCAAGATCTTAGATTACGTGTAATTCAAGATCTTAGATTACGTGTAATTCAAGATCTTAGATTACGTGTAATTCAAGATCTTAGATTACGTGTAATTCAAGATCTTAGATTACGTGTAATTCAAGATCTTAGATTACGTGTAATTCAAGATCTTAGATTACGCGTAATTCAAGATCTTTGATTACGTGTAATTCAAGATCTTAGATTACGTGTAATTCAAGATCTTAGATTACGTGTAATTCAAGATCTTCGATTACGTGTAATTCAAGATCTTAGATTACGTGTAATTCAAGATCTTAGATTACGTGTAATTCAAGATCTTAGATTACGTGTAATTCAAGATCTTAGATTACGTGTAATTCAAGATCTTAGATTACGTGTAATTCAAGATCTTAGATTACGTGTAATTCAAGATCTTAGATTACGTGTAATTCAAGATCTTAGATTACGTGTAATTCAAGATCTTAGATTACGTGTAATTCAAGATCTTAGATTACGTGTAATTCAAGATCTTAGATTACGTGTAATTCAAGATCTTAGATTACGTGTAATTCAAGATCTTAGATTACGTGTAATTCAAGATCTTAGATTACGTGTAATTCAAGATCTTAGATTACGTGTAATTCAAGATCTTAGATTACGTGTAATTCAAGATCTTAGATTACGCGTAATTCAAGATCTTAGATTACGTGTAATTCAAGATCTTATATTACGTGTAATTCAAGATCTTAGATTACGTGTAATTCAAGATCTTAGATTACGTGTAATTCAAGATCTTAGATTACGTGTAATTCAAGATCTTAGATTACGTGTAATTCAAGATCTTAGATTACGTGTAATTCAAGATCTTAGATTACGTGTAATTCAAGATCTTAGATTACGCGTAATTCAAGATCTTAGATTACGTGTAATTCAAGATCTTAGATTACGTGTAATTCAAGATCTTAGATTACGTGTAATTCAAGATCTTAGATTACGTGTAATTCAAGATCTTATATTACGTGTAATCTAAGATCTTGAATTACGCGTAATCTAAGATCTTGAATTACGCGTAATCTAAGATCTTGAATTACGCGTAATCCAAGATCGTGAATTACACGTAATCTAAGATCTTGTATTACGCGTAATCTAAGACCTTGAATTACGCGTAATCTAAGATCTTGAATTACGCGTATGCCAAGGTCTTGAATTACGCGTATGCCAAGATCTTGAATTACGCGTAATCTAAGATCTTGAATTGCTTAGATTACGTGTAATTCAAGATCTTAGATTACGTGTAATTCAAGATCTTAGATTACGTGTTATTCAAGATCTTAGATTACGTGTAATTCAAGATCTTAGATTACGTGTAATTCAAGATCTTAGATTACGTGTAATTCAAGATCTTAGATTACGTGTAATTCAAGATCTTAGATTACGTGTAATTCAAGATCTTAGATTACGTGTAATTCAAGATCTTAGATTACGTGTAATTCAAGATCTTCGATTACGTGTAATTCAAGATCTTAGATTACGTGTAATTCAAGTTCTTAGATTACGTGTAATTCAAGATCTTAGATTACGTGTGATTCAAGATCTTAGATTACGTGTAATTCAAGATCTTAGATTACGTGTAGGTCAAGATCTTAGATTACGTGTAATTCAAGATCTTAGATTACGTGTGATTCAAGATCTTAGATTACGTGTAATTCAAGATCTTAGATTACGCGTAGTCCAAGATCTTAGATTACGTGTAATTCAAGATCTTAGATTACGCGTAATTCAAGATCTTAGATTACGTGTAATTCAAGATCTTAGATTACGCGTAATTCAAGATCTTAGATTACGTGTAATTCAAGATCTTAGATTACGCGTAATTCAAGATCTTAGATTACGTGTGATTCAAGATCTTAGATTACGTGTAGGTCAAGATCTTAGATTACGTGTAATTCAAGATCTTAGATTACGTGTGATTCAAGATCTTAGATTACGTGTAGGTCAAGATCTTAGATTACGTGTAATTCAAGATCTTAGATTACGTGTAATTCAAGATCTTAGATTACGTGTAATTCAAGATCTTAGATTACGTGTAATTCAAGATCTTAGATTACGTGTAATTCAAGATCTTACATTACGTGTAATTCAAGATCTTAGATTACGTGTAATTCAAGATCTTAGATTACGTGTAATTCAAGATCTTAGATTACGTGTAATTCAAGATCTTAGATTACGTGTAATTCAAGATCTTAGATTACGCGTAATTCAAGATCTTAGATTACGCGTAATTCAAGATCTTAGATTACGTGTAATTCAAGATCTTAGATTACGTGTAATTCAAGATCTTAGATTACGTGTAATTCAAGATCTTAGATTACGTGTAATTCAAGATCTTAGATTACGTGTAATTCAAGATCTTAGATTACGTGTAATTCAAGATCTTAGATTACGTGTAATTCAAGATCTTACATTACGTGTAATTCAAGATCTTAGATTACGTGTAATTCAAGATCTTAGATTACGCGTAATTCAAGATCTTAGATTACGTGTAATTCAAGATCTTAGATTACGTGTAATTCAAGATCTTAGATTACGTGTAATTCAAGATCTTAGATTACGTGTAATTCAAGATCTTCGATTACGTGTAATTCAAGATCTTAGATTACGTGTAATTCAAGATCTTCGATTACGTGTAATTCAAGATCTTAGATTACGTGTAATTCAAGATCTTAGATTACGTGTAATTCAAGATCTTAGATTACGTGTGATTCAAGATCTTAGATTACGCGTAATTCAAGATCTTAGATTACGTGTAATTCAAGATCTTAGATTACGTGTAATTCAAGATCTTACATTACGTGTAATTCAAGATCTTAGATTACGTGTAATTCAAGATCTTACATTACGTGTAATTCAAGATCTTAGATTACGTGTAATTCAAGATCTTAGATTACGTGTAATTCAAGATCTTAGATTACGCGTAATTCAAGATCTTAGATTACGCGTAATTCAAGATCTTAGATTACGTGTAATTCAAGATCTTAGATTACGCGTAATTCAAGATCTTAGATTACGTGTAATTCAAGATCTTAGATTACGTGTAATTCAAGATCTTAGATTACGCGTAATTCAAGATCTTAGATTACGTGTAATTCAAGATCTTAGATTACGCGTAATTCAAGATCTTAGATTACGCGTAATCCAAGATCTTAGATTACGTGTAATTCAAGATCTTAGATTACGTGTAATTCAAGATCTTAGATTACGTGTAATTCAAGATCTTAGATTACGTGTAATTCAAGATCTTAGATTACGTGTAATTCAAGATCTTAGATTACGTGTAATTCAAGATCTTAGATTAAGTGTAATTCAAGATCTTAGATTACGTGTAATTCAAGATCTTAGATTACGTGTAATTCAAGATCTTAGATTACGTGTAATTCAAGATCTTAGATTACGTGTAATTCAAGATCTTAGATTACGTGTAATTCAAGATCTTAGATTACGTGTAATTCAAGATCTTAGATTACGTGTAATTCAAGATCTTATATTACGTGTAATTCAAGATCTTAGATTACGTGTAATTCAAGATCTTATATTACGTGTAATTCAAGATCTTAGATTACGTGTAATTCAAGATCTTAGATTACGTGTAATTCAAGATCTTAGATTACGTGTAATTCAAGATCTTAGATTACGTGTAATTCAAGATCTTAGATTACGTTTAATTCAAGATCTTAGATTACGTGTAATTCAAGATCTTAGATTACGTGTAATTCAAGATCTTAGATTACGTGTAATTCAAGATCTTAGATTACGTGTAATTCAAGATCTTAGATTACGTGTAATTCAAGATCTTAGATTACGTGTAATTCAAGATCTTAGATTACGTGTAATTCAAGATCTTAGATTACGTGTAATTCAAGATCTTAGATTACGCGTAATTCAAGATCTTAGATTACGTGTAATTCAAGATCTTAGATTACGTGTAATTCAAGATCTTAGATTACGTGTAATTCAAGATCTTAGATTACGTGTAATTCAAGATCTTAGATTACGTGTAATTCAAGATCTTAGATTACGTGTAATTCAAGATCTTAGATTACGTGTAATTCAAGATCTTAGATTACGTGTAATTCAAGATCTTAGATTACGTGTAATTCAAGATCTTAGATTACGTGTAATTCAAGATCTTAGATTACGTGTAATTCAAGATCTTAGATTACGTGTAATTCAAGATCTTAGATTACGTGTAATTCAAGATCTTAGATTACGTGTAATTCAAGATCTTAGATTACGTGTAATTCAAGATCTTAGATTACGTGTAATTCAAGATCTTAGATTACGCGTAATTCAAGATCTTTGATTACGTGTAATTCAAGATCTTAGATTACGTGTAATTCAAGATCTTAGATTACGTGTAATTCAAGATCTTCGATTACGTGTAATTCAAGATCTTAGATTACGTGTAATTCAAGATCTTAGATTACGTGTAATTCAAGATCTTAGATTACGTGTAATTCAAGATCTTAGATTACGTGTAATTCAAGATCTTAGATTACGTGTAATTCAAGATCTTAGATTACGTGTAATTCAAGATCTTAGATTACGTGTAATTCAAGATCTTAGATTACGTGTAATTCAAGATCTTAGATTACGTGTAATTCAAGATCTTAGATTACGTGTAATTCAAGATCTTAGATTACGTGTAATTCAAGATCTTAGATTACGTGTAATTCAAGATCTTAGATTACGTGTAATTCAAGATCTTAGATTACGTGTAATTCAAGATCTTAGATTACGCGTAATTCAAGATCTTAGATTACGTGTAATTCAAGATCTTATATTACGTGTAATTCAAGATCTTAGATTACGTGTAATTCAAGATCTTAGATTACGTGTAATTCAAGATCTTAGATTACGTGTAATTCAAGATCTTAGATTACGTGTAATTCAAGATCTTAGATTACGTGTAATTCAAGATCTTAGATTACGTGTAATTCAAGATCTTAGATTACGCGTAATTCAAGATCTTAGATTACGTGTAATTCAAGATCTTAGATTACGTGTAATTCAAGATCTTAGATTACGTGTAATTCAAGATCTTAGATTACGTGTAATTCAAGATCTTAGATTACGTGTAATTCAAGATCTTAGATTACGTGTAATTCAAGATCTTAGATTAAGTGTAATTCAAGATCTTAGATTACGTGTAATTCAAGATCTTAGATTACGTGTAATTCAAGATCTTAGATTACGTGTAATTCAAGATCTTAGATTACGTGTAATTCAAGATCTTAGATTACGTGTAATTCAAGATCTTAGATTACGTGTAATTCAAGATCTTAGATTACGTGTAATTCAAGATCTTATATTACGTGTAATTCAAGATCTTAGATTACGTGTAATTCAAGATCTTATATTACGTGTAATTCAAGATCTTAGATTACGTGTAATTCAAGATCTTAGATTACGTGTAATTCAAGATCTTAGATTACGTGTAATTCAAGATCTTAGATTACGTGTAATTCAAGATCTTAGATTACGTTTAATTCAAGATCTTAGATTACGTGTAATTCAAGATCTTAGATTACGTGTAATTCAAGATCTTAGATTACGTGTAATTCAAGATCTTAGATTACGTGTAATTCAAGATCTTAGATTACGTGTAATTCAAGATCTTAGATTACGTGTAATTCAAGATCTTAGATTACGTGTAATTCAAGATCTTAGATTACGTGTAATTCAAGATCTTAGATTACGCGTAATTCAAGATCTTAGATTACGTGTAATTCAAGATCTTAGATTACGTGTAATTCAAGATCTTAGATTACGTGTAATTCAAGATCTTAGATTACGTGTAATTCAAGATCTTAGATTACGTGTAATTCAAGATCTTAGATTACGTGTAATTCAAGATCTTAGATTACGTGTAATTCAAGATCTTAGATTACGTGTAATTCAAGATCTTAGATTACGTGTAATTCAAGATCTTAGATTACGTGTAATTCAAGATCTTAGATTACGTGTAATTCAAGATCTTAGATTACGTGTAATTCAAGATCTTAGATTACGTGTAATTCAAGATCTTAGATTACGTGTAATTCAAGATCTTAGATTACGTGTAATTCAAGATCTTAGATTACGCGTAATTCAAGATCTTAGATTACGCGTAATTCAAGATCTTAGATTACGTGTAATTCAAGATCTTAGATTACGTGTAATTCAAGATCTTAGATTACGTGTAATTCAAGATCTTAGATTACGTGTAATTCAAGATCTTAGATTACGTGTAATTCAAGATCTTAGATTACGTGTAATTCAAGATCTTAGATTACGTGTAATTCAAGATCTTAGATTACGTGTAATTCAAGATCTTAGATTACGTGTAATTCAAGATCTTAGATTACGTGTAATTCAAGATCTTAGATTACGTGTAATTCAAAATCTTAGATTACGCGTAATTCAAGATCTTAGATTACGTGTAATTCAAGATCTTAGATTACGTGTAATTCAAGATCTTAGATTACGTGTAATTCAAGATCTTAGATTACGTGTAATTCAAGATCTTAGATTACGTGTAATTCAAGATCTTAGATTACGTGTAATTCAAGATCTTAGATTACGTGTAATTCAAGATCTTAGATTACGCGTAATCCAAGATCTTAGATTACGTGTAATTCAAGATCTTAGATTACGTGTAACACAAGATCTTAGATTACGCGTAATTCAAGATCTTAGATTACGTGTAATTCAAGATCTTAGATTACGTGTAATTCAAGATCTTACATTACGTGTAATTCAAGATCTTAGATTACGTGTAATTCAAGATCTTACATTACGTGTAATTCAAGATCTTAGATAACGTGTAATTCAAGATCTTAGATTACGTGTAATTCAAGATCTTAGATTACGTGTAATTCAAGATCTTAGATTACGTGTAATTCAAGATCTTAGATTACGTGTAATTCAAAATCTTAGATTACGCGTAATTCAAGATCTTAGATTACGTGTAATTCAAGATCTTAGATTACGCGTAATTCAAGATCTTAGATTACGCGTAATTCAAGATCTTAGATTACGTGTAATTCAAGATCTTAGATTACGCGTAATTCAAGATCTTAGATTACGTGTAATTCAAGATCTTAGATTACGTGTAATTCAAGATCTTAGATTACGTGTAATTCAAGATCTTAGATTACGTGTAATTCAAGATCTTAGATTACGTGTAATTCAAGATCTTAGATTACGTGTAATTCAAGATCTTAGATTACGTGTAATTCAAGATCTTAGATTACGCGTAATCCAAGATCTTAGATTACGTGTAATTCAAGATCTTAGATTACGCGTAATCCAAGATCTTAGATTACGCGTAATTCAAGATCTTAGATTACGTGTAATTCAAGATCTTAGATTACGTGTAATTCAAGATCTTACATTACGTGTAATTCAAGATCTTAGATTACGTGTAATTCAAGATCTTAGATTACGCGTAATCCAAGATCTTAGATTACGTGTAATTCAAGATCTTAGATTACGTGTAATTCAAGATCTTAGATTACGTGTAATTCAAGATCTTAGATTACGCGTAATTCAAGATCTTAGATTACGTGTAATTCAAGATCTTAGATTACGTGTAATTCAAGATCTTAGATTACGTGTAATTCAAGATCTTAGATTACGTGTAATTCAAGATCTTAGATTACGTGTAATTCAAGATCTTAGATTACGTGTAATTCAAGATCTTAGATTACGTGTAATTCAAGATCTTAGATTACGCGTAATTCAAGATCTTAGATTACGCGTAATTCAAGATCTTAGATTACGTGTAATTCAAGATCTTAGATTACGTGTAATTCAAGATCTTAGATTACGCGTAATTCAAGATCTTAGATTACGTGTAATTCAAGATCTTAGATTACGTGTAATTCAAGATCTTAGATTACGTGTAATTCAAGATCTTAGATTACGTGTAATTCAAGATCTTAGATTACGTGTAATTCAAGATCTTAGATTACGTGTAATTCAAGATCTTAGATTACGTGTAATTCAAGATCTTAGATTACGTGTAATTCAAGATCTTAGATTACGTGTAATTCAAGATCTTAGATTACGTGTAATTCAAGATCTTAGATTACGCTTAATTCAAGATCTTAGATTACGTGTAATTCAAGATCTTAGATTACGTGTAATTCAAGATCTTATATTACGTGTAATTCAAGATCTTAGATTACGTGTAATTCAAGATCTTAGATTACGTGTAATTCAAGATCTTAGATTACGTGTAATTCAAGATCTTAGATTACGTGTAATTCAAGATCTTAGATTACGTTTAATTCAAGATCTTAGATTACGTGTAATTCAAGATCTTAGATTTCGTGTAATTCAAGATCTTAGATTACGTGTAATTCAAGATCTTAGATTACGTGTAATTCAAGATCTTAGATTACGTGTAATTCAAGATCTTAGATTACGTGTAATTCAAGATCTTAGATTACGTGTAATTCAAGATCTTAGATTACGTGTAATTCAAGATCTTAGATTACGTGTAATTCAAGATCTTAGATTACGTGTAATTCAAGATCTTAGATTACGTGTAATTCAAGATCTTAGATTACGCGTAATTCAAGATCTTAGATTACGTGTAATTCAAGATCTTAGATTACGTGTAATTCAAGATCTTAGATTACGTGTAATTCAAGATCTTAGATTACGTGTAATTCAAGATCTTAGATTACGTGTAATTCAAGATCTTAGATTACGTGTACTTCAAGATCTTAGATTACGTGTAATTCAAGATCTTAGATTACGTGTAATTCAAGATCTTAGATTACGTGTAATTCAAGATCTTAGATTACGCGTAATTCAAGATCTTAGATTACGCGTAATTCAAGATCTTAGATTACGTGTAATTCAAGATCTTAGATTACGTGTAATTCAAGATCTTAGATTACGTGTAATTCAAGATCTTAGATTACGTGTAATTCAAGATCTTAGATTACGCGTAATTCAAGATCTTAGATTACGTGTAATTCAAGATCTTAGATTACGTGTAATTCAAGATCTTAGATTACGTGTAATTCAAGATCTTAGATTACGTGTAATTCAAGATCTTAGATTACGTGTAATTCAAGATCTTAGATTACGTGTAATTCAAGATCTTAGATTACGTGTAATTCAAGATCTTAGATTACGTGTAATTCAAGATCTTAGATTACGTGTAATTCAAGATCTTAGATTACGTGTAATTCAAGATCTTAGATTACGCGTAATTCAAGATCTTAGATTACGTGTAATTCAAGATCTTAGATTACGTGTAATTCAAGATCTTAGATTACGTGTAATTCAAGATCTTAGATTACGTGTAATTCAAGATCTTAGATTACGTGTAATTCAAGATCTTAGATTACGTGTACTTCAAGATCTTAGATTACGTGTAATTCAAGATCTTAGATTACGTGTAATTCAAGATCTTAGATTACGTGTAATTCAAGATCTTAGATTACGTGTAATTCAAGATCTTAGATTACGCGTAATTCAAGATCTTAGATTACGTGTAATTCAAGATCTTAGATTACGTGTAATTCAAGATCTTAGATTACGTGTAATTCAAGATCTTAGATTACGTGTAATTCAAGATCTTAGATTACGCGTAATTCAAGATCTTAGATTACGTGTAATTCAAGATCTTAGATTACGTGTAATTCAAGATCTTAGATTACGTGTAATTCAAGATCTTAGATTACGTGTAATTCAAGATCTTAGATTACGTGTAATTCAAGATCTTAGATTACGTGTAATTCAAGATCTTAGATTACGTGTAATTCAAGATCTTAGATTACGTGTAATTCAAGATCTTAGATTACGTGTAATTCAAGATCTTAGATTACGTGTAATTCAAAATCTTAGATTACGTGTAATTCAAAATCTTAGATTACGCGTAATTCAAGATCTTAGATTACGTGTAATTCAAGATCTTAGATTACGTGTAATTCATGATCTTAGATTACGCGTAATGTAAGATCTTAGATTACGCGTAATTCAAGATCTTAGATTACGCGTAATTCATGATCTTAGATTACGCGTAATTCAAGATCTTAGATTACGCGTAATTCATGATCTTAGATTACGCGTAATGTAAGATCTTAGATTACGCGTAATTCAAGATCTTAGATTACGTGTAATTCAAGATCTTAGATTACGTGTAATTCAAGATCTTAGATTACGTGTAATTCAAGATCTTAGATTACGTGTAATTCAAGATCTTAGATTACGTGTAATTCAAGATCTTAGATTACGTGTAATTCAAGATCTTAGATTACGCGCAATTCAAGATCTTAGATTACGTGTAATTCAAGATCTTAGATTACGTGTAATTCAAGATCTTAGATTACGTGTAATTCAAGATCTTAGATTACGCGCAATTCAAGATCTTAGATTACGTGTAATTCAAGATCTTAGATTACGCGTAATTCAAGATCTTATATTACGTGTAATTCAAGATCTTAGATTACGTGTAATTCAAGATCTTAGATTACGTGTAATTCAAGATCTTAGATTACGTGTAATTCAAGATCTTAGATTACGTGTAATTCAAGATCTTAGATTACGTGTAATTCAAGATCTTAGATTACGTGTAATTCAAGATCTTAGATTACGTGTAATTCAAGATCTTAGATTACGTGTAATTCAAGATCTTAGATTACGTGTAATTCAAGATCTTAGATTACGTGTAATTCAAGATCTTAGATTACGTGTAATTCAAGATCTTAGATTACGCGTAATTCAAGATCTTAGATTACGTGTAATTCAAGATCTTAGATTACGTGTAATTCAAGATCTTAGATTACGTGTAATCCAAGATCTTAGATTACGTGTAATTCAAGATCTTAGATTATGTGTAATTCAAGATCTTAGATTACGTGTAATTCAAGATCTTAGATTACGTGTAATTCAAGATCTTTGATTACGCGTAATTCAAGATCTTCGATTACGCGTAATTCAAGATCTTAGATTACGCGTAATCCAAGATCTTAGATTACGTGTAATTCAAGATCTTAGATTACGTGTAATTCAAGATCTTTGATTACGCGTAATTCAAGATCTTCGATTACGCGTAATTCAAGATCTTAGATTACGCGTAATCCAAGATCTTAGATTACGTGTAATTCAAGATCTTAGATTACGCGTAATCCAAGATCTTAGATTACGTGTAA